>OY728160.1:460147988-461604863 GCA_963277665.1 Viscum album | reverse complement strand
TTAGTTATTTACATTGATAAAATTATTATTATTATTATTTATTCATGATAGATTCTATTCTAAAAATTACCTTAATGATCATTTTATCAAACCCATTTATTATGTTTTATTTTCCCCAGGTTACCAAGAGATGTTTTTTAAATGATGTGTAAGGATATCAAAGAGGAATCAAGGTGTTAACAATAAAAAACATTATGTATTATTTTTAAAATTTAATGTGAATTTAAATTATATATCTAGTTTACCAAATTTCTAAACATATGTGATTTTGGATGTGATGAAATTAATCTATTTATAATGTAAGAAGTTAGATAACCAATCTAGGCTAATGTTGTAGGGGTCTATATAGTTGGTATTAGAGAGTGTTTCATAGAAACATTAGGAACCGTATTAGAAAAACATAGATAAGGGAATATAGCCCTATGATATATAGTAAGGATTTTTATATAATAACATCAAAATGTTTTGATAATATTCATATGATGTGGCTTCCCTTGAAATATATCCTTTTATGAATAACACATGTGGATGTTATTCTGGAACATATATACATAGAGATAATTACTCTAATAAAGGTGTGTTAGGACTATCTTGATCATTACATAGTATTAGAAAACAATCCATACTATTAAAATGTATTAATACTCTTATGGGATATCCTTTGTATAATTCGAATTTTCTTCAAATAAATTTTATTGATTTGAATGTATTTTTATTATATAGAATCATTCCAAAATAAACCATGTTTAGTATTTTGAGTTCATCATTGTATAAATTTTTCAATTTATATTAATAATGTCAACATTCATGGGATTATAAATTACAATAAATTATTTTATGATCTAATATAGAAGATTTAATTATTTATAAATGCAATCAAGATGAATGAATGAATACTATATCAATGTAAGTAATCCAAAGAGTGATAATGATCATTTCATTAATGTTCTTGAGAAAATATTTAGAAGAGAATTAATATCATTAAAAATAAAGTCATTTGATGACATATTAACATATTCTATAAAAATATTGAATGAATTATATATTTTCTTATGGCATCAAAGGGATTTAAAAGAAGAAGACAACACAATTAAAAATGAATAAGGGGAACATTTGAAATAATGAGTTTCCCACATATGAAATTTGTGTAAAGAATCAAATTGGTCCCTAATTGAAGGGAATGTGGGTTTACACATGTATGAAGAGAATTGAAAATATAATTTTAATTAAATAGGTAATAAATAATGTAACACCCTGATATTTTGTAAAAATTCTTTTTCAAATAAATATAATCAATTTTATATTTTAAATTTTAAGCAACACAGAATATAGATTGTGTTATATAAAAGAAAAAATAATTATTGCATTTTATGAAACACCATTTTCGGTTTGAAATTCAAAGAATCATTATATTAGAATTAGGTAAATGAAAAACTATATTTGAATTGTATTACCACAAATGCTAATTTTTTTAATAAATTGCATTACATGCAAGACCTAGTTTTATCAAAAGAAAATGTAATATTAATATTTTTATAGTTAACACCTACCCATTTGATTGAAAATTAAAAATAAAATTTACTTGATTATGAATATATATTTTAAAAAAACATTTAAAATAAATCATTTGGTTATAAATTAGCTACAACTTAAATTAAGAACAATTTGACAATAGAAAAAATCTTTTTTTTTGGAAAACTACGATTCTATGTACAAACACCATTTTATCTAAAACAATTAAGGAAACCAAGGTTTTGGAATATTAATTAATACTTTAATCCAATTTTTTACACTCAACCAATAGATTTGATATGAATAGTTATATAAATAACAAGATTTTTGAATAAAAATATGTAATTTTAAATAGGGTAATTTTCCAACGTTTAATGGATTTCACATTTGAAATATAATTATTGACACATTTATAATTTATATACTTCAAAATAAACCTCATTATTAAAAATATAATATCAAAATTTACTTTTAGTGAACTTTTGTTATTTTTCTGAGAAGTATCACGTTTTGATGAATTGTAAAAAATAATTAATATAAATTGAGAATTAATTTTTCCTATAACATATTTTTATATATAAATTATGTTATTAAATTAATTAAAGTATAGTTAGTAAAAAAATTAAACCATTAATCCATTGTATATCATTGGAACCAATTTCACATTAAAATTGGATATACAAATCATTTCAATCTTTTTGACATTTTCACATTAAAAACACATAATTTAATCACGTCTATTATATTTATTTAAAATTAATTTAGGCCACTTATGAAAAAAGAATTTAAAAAAATCCATATTTTGGAAACCTAAGGTTCAGATTTATTTAATAGTTCCAGTTTATTTTTCAACAATATGAACAGAAACCTTTGTAGTTTTTATTACCATGGTTATCAGTAAATCATGTAATTAAGGGTAAAATAATATTATAAATACTATAAAATTACATTAAAACATACCCAATAGTTATTGGATAATGATAATTCTATACATAACACATAATTTTAGAAATTTAATTCTTTAATGGACACTTATCCATGAAAATCAATTAGATATTGTTAAAATCAAAGAGTGTAACAAAATTTCACACTATTACTTTTAATATATATAATATTTTTTATGATTGGGTAAATTAGAATATATACTCAACAATATATATTAATATGAAATATAAAACATTTATACATATCACTATTTTTTATTTTTAGTGAAGAAATTATTACATTAAATAATTACACAATGATGATGTAGTAATTAATCAATTATGGTAAAATTCAATTAGGTGATATTAAAAATATAAAATGTTTCACGACCCCCTCCCCACAAATTATGCTCTTACTTGTCTGGAAATGTGAGAAAAGAGATAATGACCCCTGAGCCCTGCCTCAAGTATGTCTCATGTTGACGACTAGCACCGAGGGTATGATAAAAACACCAATGTGAGGAATTACCATAAATGAGAACACATGTGAAAGAGAGAGATAGGACAAAAATCATTCATCTCTAGCTCAAAACACAATGTAAAAGAAAAACCATGTAAACATTGGTATCATAATATAAAAACATCTACAACTAAAAATAGATAATTACAAGTAACAAAATAATGTAAAACTGCAACGACCACAACGCCCAATCAACTCCTAAAATACCCCAAGCTAATAGTAACTAGAAAAATCTCCAACCTACTCCAGTTGACCTGAAAAATAGTTTAATTAACATAGGGAGAGTATAAAAGTATACTCAAAATGGATCCTCCTCAGTGCCTCTCATGAAAATGTAAATAAAGCAAGCTAAATCACAGTGAACGACATGTGAATCTAACTCGTCACCTTAATAGGTATACTACATTCCCAGAATCACCATGGATACACTCAACAAGTATCACATTCAATTGTATATTGTATGATAAATAATATCAAAGGTATCCCACTATAATGTATCCACTAGTTTTACTCATTACCCAACATTTCATGTCCTAAGTATCTCTGTCCAAAAATATAGTCCCGAAGACACCAAGGAAAGAACCACAATATGCATCGTATGCAACAACAAGTATTACATACAAACACCTAGGTAAAGTGTTGAGTCAATAAGGTTTTCCTTATGACTTTTCCATTCCTTCTTGTTTTGAAAATCACAAACACCTTATCTTTAAGGAAAATCGCTTTTGTAAGGAAAAATGCTTTCTTAAGGAAAATTTCTTTTATAAGGAAAAATGCTTTCTTAAGGAAAATCACTTTTATAAGAAAAATATATCCTTATCATATTTTCATTAATATTTTTCTTAAGTATGAAATTCGGATTCACTTTCTCGGAATCATTAAAACTGATAAAAAGCATTCTGTTTTTAGGATTCGGTTCTGGACAAGAACTATAAGGAAGTTTCATTCCGAATTCCGGATATGAATTCTGACTTAGTTCTATTCCAGATTCAGGATACGAATTCTGAAGAAGAATTTTCATTACGAATTTCAATGAAGAAATCTCATTACGAATTCCAATTAAGAATTCTCATTACGAATTCTAATGAAGAAATCTCATTCCGAATTCTCATTACGAATTCTGATAAAGAATTCTTATTACGAATTCTGATGACGAATTCTCATTACGAATTCTGATGATAAATTCTCATTACGAATTCTGATAATGAATTCTCATTACGATTTCTGATGACGAATTCCTATTCCGAATTCCTATTCCGAATTCTCATTCCGAATTCACCTATTAAACAGAATCTGATTATCATTGTTTTATACACTCTGAATTCATTCACTCCGAACCTTCACTCCGAAATTTCTATTCCGAACCATTATGTTAGAGTTTAAAACGATGTTGTACATTCTGTTACACTTACTTTGTTATAAAACGATGTCGTCCATTTTGTTATAAACTAACCGTTGTCTAAGTGACACGTGTACAGGTCCCTCCGAACTTTAAGGAAAATATGACCGTTGGAGGAGGAGCCGACCTTACCTATAAATAGGAGCTCATTTGAAAGAGCTCGGTGCTGATGAATGCTGATGCATATGCCGATTGCTGAAAAAGTGCTTACGTGCTGTTGAAGTGATTTCTAGAGAGAGAGTCTCTTATTAACTCTCAATGCTTCGTGCGACTCCGAATGTTGGTGATTACATTCGAGGGCTTCCGGGGATAGGAAGACAGAGGTGCCGACTACCTTAAAGATCGAGGGCTTTCTTGCTGAGAAAGACAGAGGTTGCCAACTACCTTGAAGTTGAGGGCTTGCGGGGATAGCAAGACAGAGACACCGATCTTCATATCGAGGGCTTACCCTGGTGTGGGTAAGACAGACTTGCTTGAAAGTATAAATCAAGGGACCTTTATCCAAGGTTGTTGGATACCCTTCTCTTTGGGTTAAAAGACTATCATCTTGTTACTAGTAGTTTTACCACTTGTTTTATTCCGCTGTAATTTGTATCTTAAGGAATGTATAACTTTCTTATACTTCCTTACTTACTCTGATTTGTTTAGATTCTATACGCTTTAAGGTAGAATCTTATATTGTAACTTTTGTTAAGTTTCAATTTCCGGAACCATATTTCCGGAACCAACTTTTGGAATCTCTTTCCAAGTTCAGTTCGGTGTTAGAGGTGTTGTGAATTTACTTAGTTTAACTTTGTTAAACTTAGCTCTTTCCTTTTCTTAAGGAAACTCTAGTTATTCCTAACTAACTTTAAAGGTTCCAAAGGAATTTTTAAAGTATAAAATTCACCCCCCCTCTTGTATATTGAGCATCTCATATTATATTTTGATCCTACAATTGGTATCAGAGGTTGGAAACCTCTTACTCTATACCATTCTTACATTTGGTATCAGAGCCAAGGTTACTGAAATACTTGTACTCACATACAAGTTTTTCTTGCTCAATTTTCTATTCTGAACTTTGTCATTCCGGATTATCCATTCCGAACTTTTCCTATTCCGAACTTTGTGATTGCGATTCTAAGCTACTAACAAGTTTGTGTGCAAAGTTTTTTTTAGTATGGCAGGAATTAATGTTGGATCTATTGACAATCTGAATCCTACAAGGCCACCTATCTTTGATGGTAATGATTATGAATACTGGAGAGATCGTATGAAGACTTTTGTTATCAATACTGGAGTAGATAACTTTGTCATGCTTACTGGTGATTATAAAATTCCTGACAAGGAAGTCAGAACCTTTACTAACCAGGAGAAGCAAGAATACCAACTCAACTATAAGGTACGCAATACTTTATTATGTTCAATGACTAGAAATATATATAGCCAAATTTCTTCTTGTGAAGCAGCTAACTGTATATGGAAGAAGTTAGAGGTTACACATTTTGGAACTTCTAAGGTGATTGAGACAAGAAGAGCTATGCTTAGAGCTGAATATCATGGCTTCAATTTTCCTTATGGAGAACCTATCTGTAAAGTTCAACAAAGGTTTATGACTATTGTCAACAGTCTACAATCTATGGGAGAGAAGGGTTTAGATGATGAAGCTCTTGTGGACAAGATAATCGATATTATGCCCAATGAGTGGGAATCCAAGAGAACAGCTATAGATGAGAACAGGAAGGTTACTCAAATTACTCTTGATGAATTATTTGGAACTCTTCTACAACATGAGACTAGAATGAAGAGAGATGCTGACAACATCAAGAAGAAGAATGGAAATGGTACTGTTGCTTTTACTACAACTTCGAATCAGATGAAAGCTAAGACTCCTGAGAGAGTAACCAGATCCAAATCGAAGAAAGTCATTTTCCAATCCGAATCTAGTGGAAGTGAAGTTTCAGAAAATGAATTAGCCAATCTTGCTCGAAGGATGAACAAGATAGCTGGACAGAGAAACTTTCAATCCAAGTATAAGAAGAAGGACAGGAAAGATAAGAAAGATGGAGAAGTTACTTGTTATGAATGCAAGAGAGCTGGACATATTAGACCAGATTGCCCTATGCTCAGAAAGAAAGAAAGAAAGGAAAGACATTCAGACAGAAACAGGAAGAAGTATTACAAAGCTAAAGCTAAGAAAGTTTTGAAAGCTAATGACACCTGGAGTGCCAGTGGTGGTGACTCTTCAGATGAATCTTCTGAATATGAATCTTCAGGACAGAAGAATCTTGGTCTTATTTCCAGATTACCCATTGATAATCAATGTCTTATGGCTAAGGTACGAAATGCTGAATCTTTGACCAATGTTTCTTTAAATCCTAATGATAGTAAGTACTATAACTCTTCTGATGAAGAATCATCTTCTGATGAGGAAAATACTTTACCTACTTTTGAAGAAGTCTCTAGGTTTGCTGAACTTCTTGAGATTGAGAATTCCAAACTCAACAAGAAACTTGATAAGGCAAATTCTAGGAATTATATTCTTACTAAAGAGATATCAGATCTTTCTAAAGATCTTGATAAGAAAAATGATGATTTTGAAAATATTTCAAAAAATCTTGAGGAAGTAAGTTCTGAGAAGAATAAACTTTCTAAAGAGTTAGAAAAAGTAATTTCTAATAAAAATGTTTTCGAGCCTAACTCTAGCTCCAAAACTAATGATTTTGAGGATAAAAACTTGGTTGTAAAACTCAAGTCCGAAATTTTTTCCTTAAAGAAGTGTTTATCAAACTTTACCCATGGTAAGGAAAATTTTGATAAGATGTATTCTCAAATACGACCTTTAAGAAATAAATCCGGATTTGGTTATACCCAAGCAAAACCTGTTTTCAGCAACAATTATTTTGTTCCTCAAAGTGCCCCATTTTGTACTAAATGTCAAAGTGGTGGTCACTGGGAAATAAATTGTTCCTTAAACAATACCAAATCCTTAGGTTTTCATAAAGCCTACTTTTCTAAGAAAATGTGGGTACCAAAAATTTTATTGTCTGGAAATCTCGGATCCAAACAAGTTTGGATTCCGAAAGTCTAACTTTGTTCTTAATTTCAGGAAAATAATGAAAGTTCCAGCAACAATATTTGGTACATGGATAGTGGATGTTCCCGGCATATGACTGGTAACAAAAGCTTTTTTGAAAAGATTATCAAAACGAAAGGTGGAAAGGTAACTTTCGGTGACAATGCTAAGGGAGAGATTGTTGGTATTGGTAATATTGTTCTTTTGGGTAAAACTTTGATTTCAAATGTTCTTTTTGTTAAAGGTCTTAAGCACAACCTCAATAGCATAAGTCAGTTATGTGATGAAGGTTACCTTGTGAATTTTAGGAATGATAAATGCTTAGTTCACAATTCCAAGGAAGAATTTATTCTCTCAGCCAATAGGCAAGAGAATGATTACACCTTAAACTTAGAAGACCTAAGAAGCCAAGATTTACCTTGCCTAAGTGCAATGGAAGATCATTCTTGGTTATGGCATAGAAGATTAGGACACTGTAATCTTAGAAACCTATGTAAACTCTCTAAGAAGAAACTTGTTAAGGATCTACCGGAGCTTAGATTTGATTCTTCTAAAGTTTTTGATCCTTGTCAATATGGAAAGCAACATAAATCTAGTTTTAAGTCAATCGGTGAAGTCTCAACAACTGATGCATTACAGTTGGTGCATATGGATCTTTTCGGTCCAACACAAACTGGAAGCATTGGAGGCAAATACTATGTGTTTGTTCTAGTTGATGATTACACTAGATTTACTTGGGTCTATTTTCTAGCAAGGAAATCTGAAGCTTTTTCCTATTTCAAAAGTTTTAGAGCTCAAGTTAAAAATGAGAAAAACCTTCCATTGAAAACTATTCATAGTGATCATGGAGGAGAATTTCAAAATTCTGATTTTGAAACTTTTTGTAGTAAGAAAGGTATTACTCACAAATTTTCAGCACCTAGAACTCCTCAACAGAATGGTGTAGTTGAAAGAAGAAATAGAATTCTTCAAGAGATAACTAGAACCATTTTGAGTGAATATTCTATTGCTAGACATTTCTGGGCTGAAGCTGTAAGTACTGCTTGTTATACTATAAATCGAGTTTTGATTAGACCTTTTCTTAATAAAACACCTTATGAGTTATGGAATGGTAGAAAACCTAGACTTTCCTACTTCAAGGTTTTTGGTTGCAAAGTATTCATTTTGAATACTAAGGATAACTTACATAAATTCGCACCAAAATCAGATGAAGGAATTTTCTTAGGTTATTCCACAACCTCTAAGGCATATAGAGTTTTTAATAAAAACACTTGTACTGTTGAGGAAACAGTACATGTAAAATTTGATGAATCAGATCCTTTTATTTTTAAAACCTCCCAACCTACATCCTCGGATGTGTTTTCAAAAACTGATTATCAACCTTTGATAGAAGAACCTTCTGATAAGGAAATTGTTCCAGAAGATACTTCTGAAACATTCACCCCAGAAGACTTTCTACCCTATGTTGATGAACAGGTTTTACAAAACCCAAATCAGATGTTTCTTAAGAATCATCCTAGTGATAATATCATTGGTGATGTAAATCAACCTGTAAGAACCAGAAGTTCCTTAAGAAATGAAGTAGAACATCTAGCATTTCTTTCCCAATTAGAACCTAAAAGCACTGATGAAGCTTTAGGTGATGATGATTGGATCAAAGCAATGCAAGATGAACTAAATGAATTCGAAAGGAATAAAGTCTGGACCTTGGTTGAAAGACCTAAGGAAACTTCTGTTATTGGAGTAAAGTGGGTTTTCAGAAATAAATGTGATGAAAATGGAGTCATTGTTAGAAATAAAGCTAGACTTGTTGCTAAAGGCTATAATCAGCAAGAAGGAATAGACTATGAAGAAACCTATGCTCCAGTAGCTAGACTTGAATCTATCCGTATTCTACTTGCCTTTGCAGCATTCTTTAATTTCAAACTATTTCAAATGGATGTGAAATGTGCTTTTCTTAATGGTTATGTTCAAGAGGAAGTTTTTGTTGAACAACCTCCTGGCTTTGAAGATACAAAACATCCTGATCATGTTTTTAGACTTACCAATGCTTTGTATGGCCTTAAACAAGCCCCACGAGCATGGTATGATAGACTCACTGGATTTTTGCTTCAAAATAACTATGTTAAGGGAAATGCAGATCCAACCCATTTTATAAAGAAAGATAAGAAAAATGTTTTGATTGTTCAAATTTATGTTGATGACATTATATTTGGTTCAACTCAGCAATCTTTGACTGACTCCTTTGCTAGTCTAATGAAATCTGAGTTTGAAATGAGTATGATGGGTGAGTTAACATTTTTCCTTGGTTTTCAAATTTCTCAAAAACCAGAAGGAACCTACATATCTCAACATAAGTATATTAAAGATCTTCTTAAAAAGTATGGTTATGACAACACTAAGAGTATAAGTACTCCCATTGGTACCTCAAACTCTTTAGATCTTGATGAAGCTGGGAAACCAGTAGATCAAACATCTTTTAGAGGTATGATTGGAAGTCTACTTTACTTAACAGATAGTCGACCAGACTTAATGTTTTCAGTATGCTTATGTGCAAGATATCAGTCCAATCCTAAGGAATCTCACTTAAAGGCAGTAAAAAGAACTTTTCGCTACCTTAAGGGAACCATGGATCTAGGATTATTTTATACTTCTGGAAATGATTTTGTTCTAAAAATCTTTTCTGATGCTGACTTTGGTGGATGTAGAATGGATAGGAAAAGTACATCCGGAACTTGTCATTTCGTAGGAGATTCATTAGTTTCTTGGTCATGCAAGAAGCAACATTCTGTTGCACTCTCCACTGCTGAAGCTGAATATGTAGCAGCTGGAAGTTGTTGTGCACAAGTGTTGTGGATGCAACACACACTCACAGACTATGGCCTGAGTTTTACTAAAACTCAAATTTTGTGTGATAACACAAGTGCCATTGCCCTAAGTAAAAACCCTGCACATCACTCTCGTGCAAAACACATAGATATTAGGCATCACTTTCTTAGAGATCACACACTTAAAGGAGATATTATTCTTCAGTTTATCGGAACGCAAGATCAACTTGCTGGTATTTTCACAAAATCTTTACCTTCTGATAGATTTGAATATATTAAACAGAAGTTAGGAATGATAACCGTAAGGTAATCTTCCTTAATTAACTTTCTGTTGAAAAATCTCCTTACAGTAATAAACTCCTTTTCATAGGGGGAGTACATTTGTTTGTTTATTTAACAAAGTTTTTCAAAATTTAGTTTCAAATTTTTCGGAACGAAAATTTCCGGAATGGGACTTCCGGAACTACCATTTTTTCAGAATACTTATGGAATGAAAGTATTCGTATTGAAAATTTCCGGAATGGACAACTTTCGTACTGGGACTTTCATAACCAGATTTTCGTACCAAGTTTTTGTTTTTCGTATTGACTTTTTCGTATTGAGTTTTTCGTATTTAGTTTTTCGTATTGAATTTTTCGTATTGAGTTTTTCGTATTTAGTTTTTTCGTAGTCATTTTTTTTATATTTCCCATTACGAATAACTTTCCTAAGCTAATCCGAAAGGTATGATTTCCTTACTGAAGTTTTCGTAATCATATTTTACTTGCTGGCAGTTTCTTATATTATGTTTTCGGATTATAGTTTTCTTAAATCATTGTTTTAATAAAACCTCAAAAAGATCGGATTCAAGCTTTCAACCGTTAGATCAGATCTCAGATCATTCTAAACCGTTAGATCAACCGAGGAAGTTGAACCGTCATTCCAATGCATATATAAAGGGGACCCTATTTTCTCGTCCCACATCGATTTCAAGCTCTTGCGTGCTGAAGCTCTGACTCTCTGATTTAAGGCCATTCCGAACTTCAGTCTTCTCTGTTCCGAACTTCTCAGAGACTTCTAATCCGAATGTCTGCAGAGTTAGCTTCTCAAGAAATGTCTTCAACTAAGCCCATTTCACAGTGGTTAGTCTACAGAGAACGGTTAGTTCATCCGAATTTCTTCAGCAACTATGATTCTATTATATCAAAGAATATCAAGCTGAATGGCTGGGAAGATGTTGCGGTATCAAAAACTGGCAACCAAGATGAAGTTTACTCCGATTTGCTAGTTGAGTTTTATGAGACAGTTACTTTCTTCAAGGAAGAAAATAGAGAGAAGTTTTCCTTCAAATCATATGGCAAGACATATAAGCTATCTTACACCAAGGCTGCAAGCTTGGTAGGGTTGGGGTATGAAGGAGAAGCTGAGTTTATCTCGCACGTTTTGCCAGACTCCTTGGGTAGTTTCAACAAGGAGAAAGCCTTAGAAATTCTCGGATTAGATGATGACAAGGCTCCGAAGATAGCAAGTCTTTCTACAAACTTCAGGATTTTGGAGTTATGGGTGCAAGGGCTTATTGTACCGAGAAAAGGAGATAAGGATAGTTTGAAGAAGAGTGAGATATACATCTTGGATTTCCTGATAAATCTAAGGAAGTTCAACCTGATGAAGCATATCCTTCTTAATATTGAGAACTTGAAGAAGGGAAATCTGAGAGCTCAGATAGTAATGTACCCGGCAATATTGTCGAAGCTAATAGTTCGGTGCCTAGAATCCTTCAAGGTTGCTTGCAGTTCTAAGCCGAAAGTTTGTAAGATCATGTTGCTCAGTGATGCAACTCTTAAAAGGATGAATATAGCTTTTGACAAGAAGTCTGGCATGTTTATTGATCTACCTCCTCAAGAAGAAGTGACTCCGAAAGTGGCTGATCCGGAATCATCTAAGCCGGTAAGAAAGAGGAAGTTGAAAGAAGTAGTTGTCGAAGATGAGGGAACCAAGTCTAAGGAAGCTCTTTCTGCACCTCCAAAGGCTAAGAAGAAGAAGACATATACTGATGAGGTTGCAGCAAAGTGGAGAGCTGATAAAGAATCAAGGAAGGAAGGAGATCCGCAGTTCGGATTGGATCCTGCGGAAGCTAAGGCTCTGAAAGAGAAGGCAGCTGATGAGCTTGAGAAACAAGCTAAGGAAAAGAAGCTCAAGAAGAAAATGTCGGAGGCTGAGGTAGCTCAGGCCTTGTTAAAATTCAACGAAATGGTTTCAGCAACCATTCCTGTTCCGAGAACTTTTTCTCTGGAATCTCTTCCTGAGACTCCAGGAAGAAATCTTGATGCTCCAGAAGAGGCTGTTTCTACTGAGGAAGTAGAGCAAGTGGAAGAAGTTGGAGAAGCGGCTGAAGGAAGTGGAGAGACAGGAGATGTGCTTAAACAAGTAGATGAATATAAGGGAACTCCTTCGGAACATCTCTCGCTCCGAACATCTGAAGCTCAATCTTCAAAGCTTGCTACTCCTGCAATGGAAGAAAAAAAGGGAGAAGAAGAAGTTACTTGTCAAGAACATATTTTACTTGATGCTGCTCAGATGGGAAACGTAGAAGCCAATGTTCAAGAAGTTGCTGATGAGGAAGATAAAATTGTTCAAGTCTCTGATAGTGAGAACAGATCCCCGTAACAGGTTTCAATTCCGGAAAAAGATAAGGGAAAGCAAATTCTTGCTGACACCCCGAGTTCCGAAAAGAGTATGAGGAAGGAAGCTGGTAGCTCTTCTAAGAGGAAGTTGGAGCTTATTGAAGAAGAAAATTATCCTAGCAAGATGTCAGATTCGGAGTCATCATCGTTGGGGCACGATTTTGTTGTTCAGTCCTTGAAGAAGTTGGTGGGAACCATTCCGACCTTCTCCAGTATAGACTCTCGGTGCCAGATGCTCCAACATATGCTAAATCAGAAAACCGACTCCGTATCCATGGTTATGGATAAATGTGTAGAGATTCAAGCCCAGTTCAAAAATTTCTTTATTGGTTACGAAGCCCATAAAAGATCTTGCAGAAGGATGACTAGCTGGTCGAAGAAGAATGTGGAAGAGATGAGGTTGCTGGATGAGTTTCAGGAGAATGTTAAAGATGCTTTTGAAACCGAGGACAAGAAGATTAAAGAGTTGACTGCATCATTCGAAGAAAGGTTGACAGAGGAAAGGAACTTCCGGATCCAAGAAGTCAGGGATCTGAATGGGAAGTTGAATTCTGTTTCTCAGAATTGGAAATTTGAAAGGGATCATCGGATCAATTTTCTAGAAAGGATAAAGGCTCAGGAAGAGAAAATGGAAGCTCAGGAAGAAAAGCTGAAGGCTCAGGAAGGAGTAATTGAGGCTCAGTCAGCAAGGATAGTCGCCTTAGAAAAGCAAGCAGAGGAAGATCATAAGGACCTCAAAAAGATCAAGACAATTCTCAAGGGGCTCATGTCGAAGGAGAAAGATCCCAAATGACCAATCCGATCTTTTTGTTGTAATTTTTGTTGCTGACATTTCAAATATAATGGAAATTGTGCTTGTTGTTTCGTTTGTTGTCATTTCTAATCTTTCAGGTACTTTGTTATTTTTTCCATTCCCTCCAATTTCTTTTTGAAAATCACAAAGGGGGAGAAGGAAAAGATCCTTAAGAAAAAAGTGGAACTCTAATAAGAGTTTATCAAAGGGGGAGAAAGAAAAATATCCAAGGAAATAGAACTCTAATAAGAGTTTGTTTAAGGGGGAGTTTTTTTTTCTTAAATAAGACCTTCTTATGAAACATCACTCCGGAAATATGAATACGATCCTTAGAGTTTCAAAGCCTAAGGGGGAGTTAGTCGTATTCATCTATTTTCTTAAACCAAGGGAGATAAGCATTAATTTGTTTCTTTCTTCTTAGAATAGCTTTTTCATAAGGATGTTTGTGCTTTCCAAAAAGGGGGAGATTGTTGAGTCAATAAGGTTTTCCTTATGACTTTTCCATTCCTTCTTGTTTTGAAAATCACAAACACCTTATATTTAAGGAAAATCGCTTTTGTAAGGAAACATGATTTCTTAAGGAAAATTGATTTTATAAGGAAAAATGCTTTCTTAAGGAAAATCGCTTTTATAAGAAAAATTTATCCTTATCATATTTTCATTAATATTTTTCTTAAGTATGAAATTCGGATTCACTTTCTCGGAATCATTAAAACTGATAAAAAGAATTCTGTTTTTAGGATTCGGTTCTGGACAAGAACTATAAGGAAGTTTCATTCCGAATTCCGGATATGAATTCTGACTTAGTTCTATTCCAGATTCAGGATACGAATTCTGAAGAAGAATTTTCATTACGAATTTCAATGAAGAAATCTCATTACGAATTCCAATTAAGAATTCTCATTACGAATTCTAATGAAGAAATCTCATTCTGAATTCTCATTACGAATTCTGATAAAGAATTCTTATTACGAATTCTGATGACGAATTCTCATTACGAATTCTGATGATAAATTCTCATTACGAATTCTGATAATGAATTCTCATTACGATTTCTGATGACGAATTCCTATTCCGAATTCCTATTCCGAATTCTCATTCCGAATTCACCTATTAAACAGAATCTGATTATCATTGTTTTATACACTCTGAATTCATTCACTCCGAACCTTCACTCCGAAATTTCTATTCCGAACCTTTATGTTAGAGTTTAAAACGATGTTGTACATTCTGTTACACTTACTTTGTTATAAAACGATGTCATCCATTTTGTTATAAACTAACCGTTGTCTAAGTGACACGTGTACAGGTCCCTCCGAACTTTAAGGAAAATATGACCGTTGGAGGAGGAGCCGACCTTACCTATAAATAGGAGCTCATTTGAAAGAGCTCGGTGCTGATGAATGCTGATGCATATGCCGATTGCTGAAAAAGTGCTTACGTGCTGTTGAAGTGATTTCTAGAGAGAGAGTCTCTTATTAACTCTCAAAGCTTCGTGCGACTCCGAATGTTGGTGATTACATTCGAGGGCTTCCGGGGATAGGAAGACAGAGGTGCCGACTACCTTAAAGATCGAGGGCTTTCTTGCTGAGAAAGACAGAGGTTGCCAACTACCTTGAAGTTGAGGGCTTGCGGGGATAGCAAGACAGAGACACCGATCTTCGTATCGAGGGCTTACCATGGTGTGGGTAAGACAGACTTGCTTGAAAGTATAAATCAAGGGACCTTTATCCAAGGTTGTTGGATACCCTTCTCTTTGGGTTAAAAGACTATCATCTTGTTACTAGTAGTTTTACCACTTGTTTTATTCCGCTGTAATTTGTATCTTAAGGAAAGTATAACTTTCTTATACTTCCTTACTTACTCTGATTTGTTTAGATTCTATACGCTTTAAGGTAGAATCTTATATTGTAACTTTTGTTAAGTTTCAATTTCCGGAACCATATTTCTGGAACCATCTTTTGGAATCTCTTTCCAAGTTCAGTTCGGTGTTAGAGGTGTTGTGAATTTACTTAGTTTAACTTTGTTAAACTTAGCTCTTTCCTTTTCTTAAGGAAACTCTAGTTATTCCTAACTAACTTTAAAGGTTCCAAAGGAATTTTTAAAGTATACAATTCACCCCCCCTCTTGTATATTGAGCATCTCATATTATATTTCGATCCTACATAAAGCACTGCACTGTCCACACAACAAAAATTACCAAGGTAGTTTCTGGGAGCCACCAAAACATTCATAACATGTATCCTACATCATTTATAATACCTCAAGTAATTACATCACATACACCGAGTAAGGATCCTCAAGAAATCATAATATCAACAGCCGATTCTTATAGTAATCCATATGAAAATAAATCAATAATATATGTGTGTGAAATAAAAAAAATTAATTACCCCCTCTACACAACTATATAAGAAAAATTAACCATTGGGCATACTAGACCATGTAACTTCCAAGAGAACAATGAGGGGCCAGTGAAGGAAGTCAGCCACATCCATCCTCTCCATAAGATGTTGGGGGAAACACCCCATGTGGCTCAAAATCAATGGGGTGTCAGTCTCCCTAATGGGTAGGGTGGGTAGCCTATGGAAAAAAATTACATGATATAGCATATCTCACAACCACCTTATGGGAAAAACTAGTCTTAGACTCAACTTTAGCTAACATATATCAAACTCTCTTCTTCCACTACTAAGACTATTTATCCTATAAGCACACAACCATTTATATAGATACATTAATTTTCAAATTCCTTTTTATCAGTTTCACTTCACATTAATTAGATATATTAAAATTAATTAACCATTATCTTTTATTTTTACATTTTATAAGAATCACAATAATGTTCCATGCCCTCCAAGAATAACCAACCAAAGTCTGAAGTTCCTCATGAGTATAACCTCAGCATTGCATCTCTGCAAGCTCCAACCCCATGGGTTCAACACCATTTATTCATTTGTTTAAAAAAATTATCATTTTCAATATTTTTAAGTATTTTGGGAAATAATTTAAGATACCAAATCCAAGGGGATCAATAGGTTGAGTATAAGATCTACCCATCGAATCATTGCAACCTATAATAGGATTGTAGAACCATCCTTCCAAGAGAATCTAAAAATGGAAATCACATTGCATACCACATGAGTCTTCTCCACTATTGGAAGGAGGGTGTGAAAGACTATCTACCTCCAGTAGTGGGAAAGTAAATAAAATAAAATAACAATAGATTTTAGGGAAACTACTTTCACATTAATGGGAAAGACTGAATTCAAGACATTCTATCATCCCCGATGTCCTCCCTGAAACCCAAATTCATAAGACAATCTGTCTATCTACTATAGTATTCAACTGCTACCATAACAACTATGCCTCTCTACATCCACAAACCACAATATCCCTCTAAGATCATCCATCCTTGGTTCAAAAAAAATCATAAGAATGAAGAAACAAACAATATAGAAACATGAATCTTGTCCCTAAACAAGGCATTCATCCTTCACACACAATGATCACTCAAAAATAAAAAGCATAATAATCATGGGATTTATAAGAAGGTGGGTAACTCAGAACCAAACATGGAATTATTTTAATAACACAACTGGTTATTATTTCATCTTCAATTAACTGATTCAATTAAAAATGAATTACTGCATCCCTTTGATTATCAATAAATAACAACAAAAACAATCAGACACCTCAACATTCTTCTTTGATCAGTTGGAAAATTAATTATAAATTAATCCTGGGATTATGTTCATTACAATTTTCTATGAAAAAATTCATATTGAATAGAAAATATATCACAAATCTAGAAAATCAAGAGGTAATTAAATGACTATGAAAATGATTCCAATTACTTAATCCATTTAAAATATTTAATTAAGGCATTTTCATTGAGATCTAGGGGATAAACTATGATAACTCTACAATTTCACTCATGTAAATATAGAAGCAGAAAATAATCTACCTCTAAAGGTTTCTAACATTATTTTTATGAGAATGGGATAACACAATAGATGATGACCACTAATCCTGCAGAAACTGCATCCCCTCGAGGACACAATGGGACCACCACACCAACTAATAACCTAGAAATCTACATTATAAACATGGAGATCACATGACATCACATGGGAAGGAGAAACATGAATAAATTTATTGATTAACCCCTAAGAACATAGTTAGAACATACTTTATTTTTATGAATGAATGATACCTCATGGTTTCCCCAAAACATGGGGTGCACATGCAGTAGTAATCTCAAAGGGAAACATGGCCCAAATATTTTAGTTGTAATGCATGACTCCTATGGGAGGAATAACTCTAGGAATCCCATACCAAGGAAAACAAGAAGGAATAAATATTTTGGATGACATCTCAACCCTTTCAAAAATCTAAACGGGGTAGAAGATAAAGATACAATTTAGATTTCCATTAACGGTGGATTTGTTCAAGATCATGCATTTTGAGCTTGTAAAGGAAGTGTGGCCCTTAAAAATTATTAAATTGTAGTAATTGGTATTGAATCTTCCATAAACCTTTAAAATAATGTCTTTTAATGCATTTTACATCAAAGATAATGTCAAAAGGGTAAAAATATAAGAGGTTGGAAGCACCTTCCACGAGCCACATATGGCCGAGTCTCTATTAAAAATGTATCCATTAGATAATTGGTTGTTAGGCATGCCACAATTGGTTGAGTATTCGTTGGAAAAGTCATTGTTGGACGAGTTTCCATTGGAGGATTCACCAGTGGAGGAGTCACCGTTGGAGAAATCACAATTGGACAAGTCGTCGTTGGAAGACTCATCGTTGGAAGAGTCATTGTTGGACCAGTAACCATTGGAGAGGTCTCCATTAGATGAGTCACCATTTTATGAGTTTATAATAAGAAATTAATTGTTCTATGATTCATCGTTAGAGGATTCACCATTGGATGAGTCGTTATTGGAAAAGTCATTGTTCGATGAGTCATCGTTGGATGATTCTCCAGTGGACGAGTCGTCGTTGGATGAGTCACCATTAGAATGACCAACCATCCGAATGTGCTACCATTGGAATGATATACCATTTTAACAAGATAATGTGTTACCAATTGAATGAGCTACCATCCTCTAAAAACTATTCAAAAAACTAGAAATTTTATCAATGTTTGAAATAAGTTACCATTACAACCAAAAACATCCCAATCACCTGATTTCAATAAAGGGGCAGACCTAAGGGGTTTGAGAAATTTCATCAAATACGTCTCAAAACATTTTTGTCATCAAGAATCCAAAACCATCCTAGAGTGGAAATAGAATAAGGGGCCTGAACAACCATCAAGAGAGATACCTCTCAAGGCTATCACCAATACAAGAGATAACCACTTCATTAAAGGAGAAACGTGAAACCACACGATAAACAAAAACATCTTTTAATCACCCTCTCGAGAAAGATACATCTAAAAAGAGATTAGGCCAAAATTAGTATCAAGACAAATATATCTCATAAAAAGAAATTTTCTATAGCCACTAAAGGAAAAAAATTACAGGAAATTTTCTAAAAATCAAATAGCTCAGGGTACTGAGCGCTTATCTACAACTCATATTACCTTGTACTCTCCTCCATGACATCATTACACCATAATACATGAACCAAAAGGTTACCATGCCCACACAAAACCTTCTCCTTTCATCTCAGTATCTCCATATACTACACATTAATGGTCGCATCATTATCAACATCAATCATTCCCTAATTGATGTTGTGATAGTAATCAGGAAGATACTGACGGAGCTGTGACATATGAAAAGTATCATGTATCCGACTCATTTGCGGAGTAAGTGTCACCCGATATTCTTGGGCTCTAGAATGAGCCAACACCTCAAATGGCCCAACAAACTGGGGAGAAATTTTACTCTAAAGACATAACCTTATCTCCCCATGACAGGGTGTCTCCTTTTAAAAAATCCTTTTCCCCAACATCAAACTCAAAATGCCTCCTCCTATTATCAGTCAATGTATTATGGAAATCCTGTACCACATTCATCTTCTCACAAATCAGTTAAACCATCATTGTCATGTTATGAACCAGTTCCAGACCATGAATTGTTGACTCTCTGACCCTAGTCCATCACAATATAGAATAGAATGTTTAGTCATACAAGGCTTCAAATGGTGTCATACCAATGGTGGAGAGAAAACTATTCTTATTATAGAACTCTACCAATAGTAGGTTCCCCATCCATAAACCCCCAAAATCTAGAACACAATATCACAACATGTGTTCAAGTGTATGGTTGGTATGTTCTGTCTGTGAGTCCTTCTGTGGATGAAACGTAGTGTTCAGGCATAGCTACATACTGGAACCATTCTATAGACCTCCCCACACCCTATAGGTAAAATTGGGATCATGACAAGAAAATATCATCATTGGGACATCAAGGAGTATCCCAAACTTCTTGAAATATTTCCTCAACTAACCCCTACTGAGCTTGACTTTTTAATGTCTATGATGTGTGATGATTTCATTAAACAATCCAATACTAACCATATTGACTCATATACTTCCTGAGCTAAAGGGAGACCATCAAAAAAGTAAATTGATGTGTCCTTCCGCTTCCACAAAGGAACATATACCAGCTGGGGAAAACCACCAAGAACATGGTTCTTGGCCTTCACCTGCTGGAAGACTAGTCATTGAGACACAAAATATGAAACTACATGCTTCATCTCAAGCCACCAAAACATAATCCACAAAGCTCGGTACATGTTCTTTCACAACAGGGTGTAAAACTAAGGGTAAACTATTGAACGCTCTAAGAACCATATCACACATCACCAAATGAATGAAAATAATTCCCTGAAACGACACCCATTGTTGTTCATCCTCAGACCAACCATACATGACCTCTCCAAAAACAATAAAATCACTCTAGACCTCCAAATCAAGATCCCCCAATTGGGACTCTTCTTCATGCTGCACCATATTATGAAAAAGACAGCCTCATCCCCCCACTACTACCATATCCATATTCAATTCCAAAATATCTTCCATCACCCCACAAGAATCACCTCATTCATGCACTGAATCACTATGAGACTTCATACATAGTGAATCTACTACAACACTCCCCTTTCATGGTGTATACAAAATTTCATAGTTGTAATCTTGTTATCACCCAGTCCATCAAAACTGTCGCAAGTTCAAGTCATAATGGGATAAAATGTACCTTGGGCTGTTATGATTTGTGAACACTATAAAATGCTCACCAATGAGCTAATGTCTCCATAGAAACATTGAAAACACCACATCAGACAACTTTATATCAAGGGTGGAATAGTTACTCTCATAGGGACATAAATTCTAAGACCCATAAGAAACAACCATTCTCTGGTGCATTAGAACATAATCTAACTCGAGATGTCAAGCATCACAGAAAACCTCGGGCTAAACTTCATCTGATTGAAGACCAAGAACCAGAGTACTGAACAACTTTTCTTTTAGATGCACAAAATCTTTCTGACACTGATCCTTCCAAACAAATTCGTGGTCCTTTTTTTGGTGAATATTGTCAAAGGATTCACAACCCTAGAGAAATCGAATATAAACCTCTTGTACTAGCCTGCACGACCAAGGAAACATCGCACCTCCACCCCTATATTGGGGGAATCCAAATACAAAACTACTTATATATTTTCTTGATCAAATGTTAATACCTACACGGATAAAAATTCCAAAAATAGACTTATCGAGCTGAAACTCACACTTGGACAACTTCCAAAATAGCTTATGTCAATGAAGAACTCTCAAAACGGTAGGCAAATTCTCTTCATTCTCCTACTCAAAAATGAATTTCAAAAGGATTTCATCAATGAATACCATAATAAACATATCAAGTATCTCATATAAGACAATAATTCATCAATCCTAGGAACATAACTAGATAATTAATCACTCTGAATGGAATCACACTAAACAGTTAATTCCCATGATGAAAATGGAATGTTTTCTTCCAGATATGCTCATCCTTAAAATGCATAAAATAGTATACTGACCAAAAATCGTTCTTCTAGAAACAACATTCACCCTTCTTTTGATTGAATAAATAATCTCTAATTGGAAGAGGATAGGGGTTCTGAATTGTAACTCGGTTTTAGTGATGATAATCTACCAAAAGCCACAAACTGTTGACAGCCTTCTTAATGAAAAAAACTAGTGAACCCCATGATGGCACACTCAGAAGAACAAAACCACATTACAATAGACCATATATATTTATAAATAGCTCCGACAAATCAAAAGGCACCATCCTATATAGTATCATTGAGATAGAAAGAAATTCTGGTTTTAAATCAATCTTGAACTCGATCTCTTGTCGAGTGGGTAATGCTACAACCTCTTCTAGAAAGAAATAAAAGTACCAGTCAATGTCCATAGGAAATTCTAACTGTTGAACCTATAATGAACTCAACATCAACTTATCAATCATGGATGATGAATAAGGAACAAACCCCTAACCCATATAATGGTATCACTTAATAAAAAACATTATTTTCTATCCATCAACATCAAAGAACACCACCTACCTCATGATGCAATCCACGATAGCCTAAACCAAATAAAAAACTACACGATGTGGATGAAATCATATGGTTGCATCTATAAGAATATGAAATCTTCCTAAGACCAGTACTTCCCCAGTAGTATCTCAAAATATTTTTATAATTCTAACATGTTAGCTTGACTTCAAATTAGCGTAGTCAACACCAAGGGAACTGGAAGAGTCTCTACCTCAAGTCCCAATGCATGGAAAATTGCATGTGATATGATGGAGTGTATTGTTCATGAATCAAATAAGTCATGCACCCTTGTTTAAATCCTTCCATGGGTACCTCAAATGACATCTGGCTCACTTGGAGTTGGGAACACTAATAAATGAATCTAATGATGACATTCTCCATGACCTCTCTAACACTACTAGAAACCACCTCCATGGACGTTATCTACTCTCTAAAGATGGGGAGAATACTTAGGCTATCCTCTATTAGCCCCATCTTCTATTTATTGGTCTGAAACTAGTTCAACATGTTGATGTTGCCTCGACTAAAATTGCCTCATTGGAGAAACATGGAGCAGAACCCCTAGCACACGATGACTGATCAGAATGGTTGGGAACTCTTTTTTATGATGGACTCATCCACGACAAGAATAAAATACCAGGATCCCGTTTTATAGGTTTGAGAGCATCTACCCCCAGTGAAATGAGATACTGAGTGCTGGGACCTACCCCTAACCAAAAATAAACACTTCTAACATGAAAACCGGAAACCACAGACCATGGATATTCTTCGTGATGAATCTTGTTGACTCCCCTCTCCAGATGATCTGGGTCAGGCTAATTTCCTCTCAATTACTTATGCACTCTCCATCACTTCAAGATATGTCTTCATCATAAAAAGGGTGACCTGCTATTGTATCACTGGATACAAAGCCCCATTCAATTTCCTCACTCTAGCCTCCACATTGGTCAATTTGTTTAATGAATATCGAAAAAGGTTCTGAAATAGATCCCAATATCTCGCATAATAAATCTCCTCACTAAAAGGGTAAGATGATCCTAGCAACTGTACACCATTTTGGATAAAGAAAGAAGCATTACTCTGAACTGGTCTCGAAACTCCTCACATTAGTCTGCTAACTCCTCATGACCTCCAAGGAACAAAAACCACAAATACCTCACTACTCCAAGAAACATCGTCACAACCAATGACACATAATGATCCTTCCATGTATTGATTGAATTGAATGGTATATAACCCTCATCTAACTAGTCTTTCATGACTGCATCTGAAATAGATTCCTCATACATCATCATAATCTGGTGCCAAAAATCTCAGAGTGACTACTTCCAAGTGTTGTCTTCGTTAGGATCTATTCTACAGTTATCTACCGGTGTATCATACAGATCTTCTTATGCATGATCCTGATGAGGTCGTCGATCTGGATCTGTACCTACCAGAGGGAAAATAGTCAAATCTCTTAAACCTAGAATATAGAAGACTTAAAATTAATTAATTTTTTTCTTTTCTTCATTTTAGGTTAACCACTCCCAAATTCTACCCATTAAAACACTTTCACAATGATGAATGATGCATGATTGTTTCCTATTTCTATATCCTAAAACCTGTATCAATTCATTTTGAAGCCACTGTAAGGTTAAAGATCCATGTAATAGATCACAGGGGGTCCTAAATATGCATGTCTCAGCTATTCTTCCATGATTACACCACTTTCTACACTTACCTGGCACTATTTCCCTACCAACCCATGAAACCTCACACGTTCCTAACCCCAATCCACATCTTATCCATAATCCAAACCATTGACACCACTCTGTCATGACCCCTACCAATAAATTCAACCCCTCCTAGGCCTAAAATGTGAGATGATAGATAATAACCCCCTAATTACTGCATCCAGTAGGCCCCGAGTTGGTGACTAGCACCAAGAGAAAAATAAACAAACCAATTGGAGGAATTACACTCTAAAAAACACATGCTAAATAAAGTTATGAGATATAAACCAAAAAACTCAAACAAAAAACAGAATGTAAAAAGAAAACCCAAGTACACATATTTAATGTCATTCTCAAACTTTTACAACTTAAAAGGGAAAACTAGAAGTACCAAAAAAAGTAAAACAACAGGAACCACAATGCCCAAATAGATATTACAAAACCCCATGCTAGTAGTAACCATCATGATATGAAAAATTCTACAACTAACATAAAAATAGATTATGTAACATAGGGTGAGTATAACTGTACACTCAATAGAATCCTCCTTAGAGCCTCTAGTGCAAATGTAATGAAAGAATGCTAAAGAACAGTGAACAACAAGTGAATCTAACTAATCACATACATAGTTATAATATGTTCCCATACTCACTATGGATATTCTACCAAATATCACATATAATATTATATAATATAATAAAGAATATCAAGGGTACCCTACTACAATATCTCCCAGCTTTGTCACTTTTCCCCAATGTTTCACGGCCTGAGCATCTCTCTCAAAAAAATGCTAACCCGAAGACACCTTGGTCAGCACCACAACTTGCACCTCATGTGACAGAAAGGATAGCCTACAGAAACCTCGTAGAATGAAAAAACCATCCACACAACCATAAGTAACCAGGTTGTTTCCTGGAGCCACAAAATCCCACATTGCATGTATCATACATCAAGTGTTAAACCTCAATCCATTATATCCCATACACCAAGTAAGGATATTCAATCCATCATAGCCTATACACATTATACCAATAGTAGTCCATAGGAATATAAAAAATATATGTGTGTGTCAAATAACCACAGACCATTACATCTCTCTATACACATATATGGGGATAACTAACTACTAGGCACACCAAAACAAGAAATTTCCAATAGAAGAGAGTGGGGAAAAAGGGGGAGGTCAACCATCTATCACCCATCACGATGTTATGGAAACCCCACCCCATAGGGTTCATAATCCTAGGGGTGTATGTATCCATAACTGATAGGGTGGGGTAGATTATAGAAACACAAAAGTGTATGATATAACATAGCTCAAAACCTCACTATGGGAAAAACCTTGTCTAAGTCATGACTATAGCTAATGTTTCTTAGACACACGACACCCACTATAAAGAATAGATATCGAATGAGGACACAAAAATTTAAATAGATACATTAAGTTACCTATACCTTTGTATCAGTATCACATTACATTAATTAATTCTCTAACCTTTAATTAACCATTATCATTTCCATATTACATCTCTTTAGAATCAGAACAATGTTCTAAGACCTCCGACAACAAAAAAAAGTCTAAAGTTCTTGAGAAGTATAAAATCAACCTTGTATCCTAGTAAGATCTAACCCCATGGGTTTAACATAATTTATAAATTTATTTAACAACATTAAAATTTTATATATTTTAAAGTATTCTATGAAAGTGTTAAAAGATAAAAAAACACAAGAGGAAACACATGGTGAATAAATGAACTACCCATTCTATCTTTTCCACCTATAGCACGAGCGTAAAACCATATATCCTCAAGAAGATAAAAAAAGAAAGAACATGGTATACCCCACCTGTATTTACCTCTTTAGGAAGGAGGGTATGCAAGAACATATACCTTAAGCCCTGGGGAAAGTAAAGTAGATAAACTAAAAATAGATTCAACTCCATCCATTTTCATATCAATGGGAAATCCCATATTCAACTCATTCTATCACCCTTGGTGTCCTCCCCGACACCCAACGGTATATTGTGATGCATCAAGCCTCTCAATGAATAAATTTTTACTACAATAACTGGGCCTCTCTACCACTACATACCATAACCAGCCTCTTGGTGCACCCATCCTAGGCTCACACCATAACCTAAGAAGCTTGAACCACAAAACATAACCAATGGGCTCTTTCCCCTAATAAGGAATTCAGTCTTTACACACAACGTGAACTGAAAACTCAAAATCATGACATGCATGGACTTTAAAATCAAGTGGATAACTTAGAAGAAAACAATTAATTATCTGTATAACACAACTAGTTCCTTATTCCATCTTGAATTGATCGGTTCTATTATACATGAATAACTTCATCCCTTTGATTATAATTAAATCACAAAAAAACAATAGGATTCATCAACATACCTCTATAAAAAGTTATCCAATTAAACTATCATTTATTCTCTGCTTTACATTCTTTATAATTTTCATTCAAAACAATACACAAATATCATAGAAAATATATCACTCTATCAATCAAATCAAGAGGCAATAACATAACTATGAAAAAGATTTAAATTAATTAATTCAGTTCAAATTTTTAATTAGGCCAATTCTATTATGATATATGGGATAGACCATGATGGCTCTACAATTTCATGTAAGTAAATAGAGAAGAAATTAATCCTCTACCTCAAAAGGTTTATGAATTTTTTTTATGAGAATAGACACACAAAATAGATCCTGACCACCACTCCTACCACAAATACTTCAACTCGAGCACACTGTGGAACCACCGCACCAAAAAAATCAAACAAATCTATTAGAATGATAAATATAACATTTAAATACATATAAATAAAAACCAGGAATAAATAGGTCAATGAGCCTAGAATATCCAAGCTATAACATACCTTATATCAATGACAGATCAACAATTCCTGGTTGCAACATAACAGGGGGGCACATGAATTAGAAAACTCATAGGAAAAAATTATATAAAGATTGATGTTGGAACACATGAATATTAGGGGAAGATAAAATCTAGGAATCCCATACCATTGGAAACAAGAAGAAGGAAGAGGGAGGGAGATAACTTATCCCTTTCAAAAATATAAATTGATAATAGGTTTAATATATAGATTAGATTTTACATTAAAGGCGTATTTTGTCAAGCTCATGAATTTTGACCAAGTAATGGTATCATGACCCTTAGTAAAATTTAGATATTATTCATGGAATTTGAATCAGCCTTAAACACCATAAAAATTAATTGATTTCATTTTATATTTATGATAACATCAAAGGGGTTAAACTGTAGGAACTAAGAAACATTATTCCGGAGTCACCATTGGATGAGTCACAATTAGGAGAGTCCCTATTGGACGATTCATCGTTGGAAGAGTTACCATTTGATGAGTCTCTATTGGATGGGTCCCCATTGGATGAGTTTCCATTGGAGGAGGATTCGTTGGATGAGTCGTCATTTGATGAGTCGCCATTGGAACAAGCTATCATTGGAACGAGATATCATTGGAACGAGATAACATTGGAATGATGTACCATTTTAATGAGATAACATTGGAATGAGATATCATAGGAAATATATACTATCAGAACGAGATACCATTGGAATGAATACCATCCTAAAAAACTATTCACAAAACTGAAATATCTGCAAAGTGTTGAAATAGGTCACCTTGACTTCCCAAAACACCATAAACACCAGATTTCAACAAAGGGATGATCCAGAGTGGTCCGAGCAATTACAAAATGGGATATGATTATAATTACATAAGGTAATAAACATATTTTATAGGTTATTATGTCCTAAAATTATTGAATTTAATAAATTTTTTGGTGTAATTTTATTGTATTGAGTTTCCTATAGTCAATGTAATAAATGATGTCAAACATGACCTGGATGATATTTTATTAAAATAATATTTCATTAAATTAGATAAAAATTAAAAAAATGTTTAATTTTGATAAAAGGGATAAAATATGTTCTAAAATATCATAAATTGGAAATTTATGGTTCAATTGAAACCTTATATGTAAAAATATAATCCTTTAAATGTTGAACAATTTTCTACCAAAGTTTAAATTAAACTATGTTAACTAAAGGTAAATCAAAATGATATGGGTTAAAATTAAATCGAACATTGTCTAAAATATATTATTGTTTGTGATTTATACCCTATAACAATATATATATATAAATACATTTCTATATTTTGGGAATTATTTTTGATATTTAACTTATTATAAAGTACTCTTTATGGAAATTCTGAAAGTTCCCCTTAGCTTCATTAGAAAAGGATTCCTCCTCCCTCATCAGAGTCCACCACATTTAGAATTGTATATTGAAAAAACTATACCTAATTAACTTATATTATTATATTTCCACATTATAGAGTTTTTTTCTTAGAAAAATAACATCTTTAGTGTTTTTATAGAAGAACTAATGGATCCATTTCGAGGAAGATGTAATCGCTCCAACCGATTACTCTATTTTTTTACTATTAAATAACTCTTATATATATAGGTCATTAAATTTTAATGTTATAATCATAAATATTACTGAAATTTATTACATTGAAGAAGAAACTATTATAAAAAACCTTTCCAAAAAAATCAAGAAGGGAAAGTACCACTTGTGTGTAAATATAGCATATTATCTCCATGTAGCGATAAAAATCACAATCATTAACGAGTAGTAATAATGATTGATTTTTTGTTTATATTTTATATTTATTGTATATTTATTCTTAAAAAAATTTATATCACACATACATTCATGATTTACATTTTTTTGTGAATATGATAACATGATTCATGTGTTTGGAGAACTACCACCACACTATGTGACGTGATTCATTCACCAATTCAATGGAATATATTAAGAGTTGTTTTAATAAAAATATTTGATTTATATAAAATAATTTTTATTATGTAATGATTATATATAATATAAATTTAATTCATTTAATATGATAATAAAATGGAAAAAATGTTCTTGTGTATTTATGGACCACTGTATCCATGAATGGTGTATTTTATTTTCAACCAATAAATATTACGATTCCCATTAAATAAAAATATAATTAATATATATATGATGTTTATATAATGGTTATAATTTTTCAGATGTTTCATCATGACGTATGTAATATGAGCATAAACAACAAGTCAAAACATTTACAAAAAACAAAGGGTTACCTTTAACATTCATCTGTTAATACAAAAATAATATAATGTCTAATTAAAATCATATATGGTATTACATATAAAAATATGGTTTTTGGTAGATGTATAATAAACAAATACTTATAATACATGTAACACCCAATGATTTTATGACATATATTCTTTTTAATTTCTTTGATGTCTTCTATTGTACACTACACCAAGATTAGATTGTATGATACGCAACACCGTATTAGCTTGCAGTATACGCAAAACTATTGTTGTCTCATGTTACACACAATTTCAAGTTTTTTTGGTGGAAATTATTCTACACAACATTAATATAGATTTATTTTAATGTATAAATGAAATAAGTTTTGATTATTTTATACTCAACACTGAATAAAGCTTTCACTACATGCAGCCTTGACTTGGCTTGCGTTACACACAATCAAGACTTTGTTTGAAAGCGTGTGTAGTACGCAATACTGAGTTTCACTAAACATGTTATTATTATAATATTATTATGAACAAGCTGTTATGAATAGTAATTCCCACTTTTTGAATTTTTATAAATTTTATCATTCAAAATGGTCTTCATTTTTGGATTTGGAATATCGAAATTAGCCTAGGCTGAATATTTGGAATTTTTTTGAAAACTGTCTATTTTTGATAAATAGTGAAAACACTGGGTTACAATTTAAAAACTGACTTTTTATTTAAATAATTATTTATTTTATATAAATTTATTTTCGGTAAAAATTGATTCATAATACCTATATAAGTTAAATGTAATTCATTGGAGTCATTTTATAATAATTTTAGATATATAAAAATTTTATTGAACTTTTCATCGTCTTTTACCTACCTCATTGGAGAACATGAAAATTTACATAAAACATAATTTTACCTCTTCTGTGAGTATAATTTTGAAAATCCGAGGGACATGGTTAATATCAAGGAGTAAAATGTGGTTCTATAAGATAAAAATAATTTTTGTTGAATAGTAAATTTTTACTTTTATTTACCACAGTTAAAAGTAAATAGGGTAATTAAGGGTATAAATGATATTATTATTACCCTAACAGATGTTCTAATTCTATTGGATAAGTGTAATTAGACCAAAAAAACCTTAGTAATACAATATTACCCTTTAAGTCCACTTGGATTAGATTCGGACATTTATTATTATTTTATTTAAAGAAGAGGTAAAATAGTTAAAATCAATGTTTATTAACTAAAACATTTTTAACATAGGGATATAAACGAGATAAATTCGACTATAAATATTCATTATAAAGATAAAAATATTTCTCATATAATTGTATTTTATTTATAATTTTTATACATTAAATATGTTATGTTATTAATGACAGAATGATGATACAGTAATTTCCGTATTAATGAAATATTAACATAATTGATGTTACAAATACCCAAATAATGGTAATTTTAGACTTTTTATAAATTACAATAATTTTTAGGCTATTATGACATGTTATAATTGATTTAATTAAATTTCATTGAACTAATCATGTGTTTATGACTTTCACAATAATCAATTACCAAATAGTGTCAAAATTGACATAAAATAGTTTTTAAAACAAATATTATATTATTAATTGCTATTTAATTCATAGAAATATATGTTTCGTCAAAATAACATATATAAGATTATATATATTAATAATGAACCACTTGGGGTTCGTTTGACTTGTTATAGTATGTTTATTAACCATATAGTGTAGGAAAGCAAAAAGACACGGTAAAAGTTAAATTATTTAACTTATAGTTAAATCTAAATGATAAGGTAAAAATATTAACCTATACTTGTCTAAAACCTATTGGTTGAGAGGATTTCGATCCATCCCCACCTTATCTTCTATTTAAATCAATTTGGAGCTATTAAAAACCGAATGTGACTTTATTATAAAATAATATTTTATGTTATTCCTAAGGTGCCCCTCTCCTCTCTTATAAAAGGGAACCTCACCCCTCTCCTCCTAACACATTTTTGATCCTCAAATCTTGGCCAACGCATGCCCATTTCCCTTCTCAAATTCCCTAGAAACATATTAGAGGTCCTGGTCTTCTTCAAAGACCAGTTTTAGTGCCCTAAGAGGAGGTTTCAAAGAGGCGTGTCGAAGAAGAGGTAATATCAGTAACTGATTCTTTCAAATTTATTACTTTTCCTAATTCCTCTTCTTTACTTGTTTCATTATTAAGTAATAAAATCAGTATCACTCATATAATGATATGTTATTATAAATATGAAACAAACCTATTTCAGCTTATATCCATCCTACGGAAAACGAAATCACTGCGCGTGTGTACGTACAGAATATCGTATCCACGCCGTGGTGTAATCTATTTTCCACCACCACCATCCTGAAATAGTAATCATTCACTTCAATAAAATTCCACAATCATGGGAATTATATCATCGCCCGTGTGTACGTATGGCCTACCATCTCCACAATGTGATGCGACTTGTTCTATATGATCTTCACTGAAAAATGATTATATAAATGAATTGACTCAATAAATATGATATATATTACACTAATACCATTCTGGAAACTAGGTATCTATAACAAAAAAAGAATAAGAAGAATTTATTTTACAAAACATGCATAAGAACATAAAGTAATGAACACCCGAATAACAAGTAGCAATGAAATATTACTGATAAGAAGATAAGAATATGACCATATATGATATCAATACAGTGAATATTATTCTGTAATAAGTCAATGACTTTATTTAAATCATTATACAGGTGGTTCAAATACGTACAAACCATATCAGACCTAAGGTAAGGCAAAATCCTGCAATCCAATTTTTATTCAAGATCGTTTATACTTCCGAATTTATTGGGGAATATTTATCATCCACATCCTTGTTTCATAAATATGTAATATTAATTCTATCCTCCTACAATTATTTAAATCCAATTTTACCCATTTTCTAGTTTTTAGTAAAACATATGAAATGAATCTTTTGTCGTTTTTAGTACGAGGTAATTTTTGAATTTTTCGGCCATAGTATGAGAAGAATGTTTTTGTTAACTTATATGGAATGAATGGAATTTTATGATTTAATAGAACGTTATTTCCATGAAGATTCCTTTAAAAGTTTTAAAGTTTATTTTTAATCAACTTCTTTTATTTTAAAATTTTATGACATGTTAAGAAGGAAAAAATGTTTTTGAAGTAGAAAGGATATTTTCCTCAAGAATGGAGTTCATGTGTTTTATCAAAATTATTTTCCATCTAAGATAATATAGGGTTCTATTTCTATCCCTATTTTTACATTTATTTGATTATTTTATGATGTAATAAATTTCATGATGTCCTTTTATCTTATATGGATTATGTTATAGTGGCATGATGTCTAAGAATCCCATTTTATAACATGGGTTATACTATGATTTATTATTTTGTGGCACACATAATAATGGTTTCATTATGAGATGGGTGTGACCTATATCACCCTAAAATGAATTGGGTAAAGATTTATAACTCATGAGATGGACATGGTTGGAACGATAAGTTAATCCGGTTCAGTGATACAGGACTAGAACGAGGAGTGAACTCGGTTCAGAAAGAGACTTTGTCCACAATGATGGTCTTGGAAGTAATGCCTTGCCTACTATGTAAATAATATCATGTGCCTAATGGTTACCACAATTACATGTTTTATTCCCATGATATTTTATCATGATTAATGTTTTTTTATGATCTATGTCTTACGTACTACCATGTGTTATGTCATTGCTCGTTATTTTGATGTTTAAACATTATGTTCATGTTTTTTAAGTTCAAATATATATGATTTGTTTTATTTTCTCCATGCTTACCCTTACTGAGAATTTGAGCTCACCATTTATATGTTTTCTTTTCCCAAGGATTCAAAGAATGGTTTTAGGTAAGAAAAAAAGGGGAAGATCATTATGGGAGATGTTGAAGATCTTTCACACGATTAGAAGATTATATTCCGAGTTTACAAATACACTAAACTATTATGGTCTTTGTGTGTCTGTTTTTTATTTTTATTAATTATTCTGCTAAAGTAATGTAATGCCCATGTATTCCAAGATGTGGGTCTCTACAGTTGGTATCAGAGGAATGGTTTAGTCATCCTTTGGAAACTAGGATGCGAGAACTTTAGTGAGATACCTAGATATATTTTTATGGTATGTCTAGAGATGTCCCTAAGGATAATTATAAGTACAGATTATAGACCAATATTTATGGTAAAAATAATATAATTAACCCTATGATGTTATATTGAAGGTACTCCCCCATTATTATGTTGTTTTCCCTAGCATGATTTTTTCCTCTCACACAATTATTTTTGGGTTTTAGACGATGGATGGAACCCGAAAGAACCGTGCTGATAAATTTAAGGGGCAATGAAATGATTGTCCTCCCGAGGAACCAAATGTGATGGGAGATGGATTGAAAAATCTTATTTCTATACTTACACAAGCAATGAATCATTCTGGATTTCTAAATGATCAAAGTGGGGAACAATATTATATCGAGTCCTTCATGAGACAATGTACACCGTCTTTCAATGGGTCTTCTGATCCACTTGTTGAGGAATAATGGATTAGTACCACTGAAAAGATATTTTCCGTACATCGCTGTTCAGAAAATGAAAAAGACATTTTAGAATTTTACTGTTTAAAAGGTAAAGCAGACCAGTGGCAGACTCTAATTAAGAATACAAGACCCCACGATGAAATTGAATCCATGGAATGGGACGAGTTCAAGAATTTTTTTTCAGTAAGTACTTCCCTCGTATTCTTCGAACAAACATGAAAAAGGAGTTCCTTGAGCTTAAGTAGAAGGATGATGAATATGTTGGTATATACGAAGGGAATTTTACAATACTTACAAGGTATTCATCTGAAATTATAATCAAACCTGAAAGTAAAGTTGATCGATTCTTCAGTGTCTTAAAACCAAGTTTTCGAAGGGCATTAGCTTTAAAAGACTTCATCAACTACGAAGAAATTTTCTGTTGTGCTATCAAGGTAGAACTGGAAGTTGGTGTAACAAATCCATCTTCTGGTTTTGACAGCAAATGAAAGATGGAGTTCAAGGAAAAACCTCATAACAATGGTGAAAAGAAGGTGAATGTTTCTTTATGCACAACGTGTGGAAAGAAGAATGGTGGAGATTGTTTAAAAGGTACTAGAAAATGTTTTATCTGTGGAAAATAAGGTCATCAAGTAGTTGAGTTCTAATGTAATGGGGAAAGGTTTCTAATGATGTGAATAGAGAAAAGACTACAAAGAATTCTCCACCAACACTTCAATGCTTCATGTGCAAGGAAATGGGTCATTATGCTAATCAATAGCCAAATCCAAAGGTTAATGATGATCAACATGAGAAACTTCTTATGTAAAAGGATAAAGGGAAGTCACATGCGATCACTATTTGTGATGTTGATTATAGAAATGATGTTTTGTAATGATTATGTGTTTATATAATGGGATATGAAAATAGTATCATGGAATCTCATTTATTGTATCATGGAATTTTGGAATATCTATGTATTTGTTTTTAATAATTATATGGTACCGATAACCATGAAGAGTGCATGAAATATTTCTGGAAAGAAGACAATATGCGCATAATGAAGGGACAATGAAAAAATGAAATGATCTCAAGGCTGATATAAGGACAAAGTTATTTCATGGTTTGAGTATATAGAAATTTTGGGATTTTGGAATGTGAAAGTGTTAAATTTTAACAGCATTCATGTTTTCACTATGGTTCAATCGGTATTCATTTTTCAAAAGAATACATGATTAAGGTATTCACATGTTTGGAATGTGACCAACAACAGGATATATCTTATGATATATGGGGGACAAATGAAGGAATTCACATGCTCGGTAGATGAAATTTCTAGTAATTGGACAAAAGTATTTTCGATAAGCCTAAAGTTTGGAATGAACATAATATAGTATTTCTTAAGGCTATAACTTTTTGTTTTTATTTCTGAAATGTTAGGATAGTGTAGTTTTAGAAAAAGGAAAACCTACAGGATGGGTGACAACCCATCGTTTCGGACAAGGTTGTGGGAATCGAACCCAAAACCGAAGTGCATCATGCCTTTATCTCCTAACATTGGCCTATAAGAAGTCCCTGGTTTGTTGAAATTATTTTTATTTTATTAATTGGTATGATAGATGAAGTATAAGTTCATTTTGTGGAACCGTATATGATTAATTTCTCCCTAAATGGACTTATGTATATATCTTTTGCTAACCTTATGTTTGAGAAACATGGAATGACCTATCATTCTATCGCATGATCTGCTATCACTTCACGGAAGAGAAATTCAACTTCATTTCTTTAAGATATTGAGTGGAAATTTTTCAAGGCACGAACAACCGTGAGATTGTACCAAAATAAAGTTATTATTTATTTTAATTAAAAAATTATACAACATTGGGGAAATGATCTTGAAAACAAAAAAAGTTTTCCTATTACACTCATATCTGATGAATCAGATGGTACCACAGATCATCACACATTAATGACTTTGTGATTGTTGGATTTTTCATAGACATGTTCTCTACCACTCTCCATCAAAACTTGATGGTTAGATTTCTCATCCATATCCAAATTTTCATCCATGTTCTCCAATGTGGAAACCCAGTGATGAGTTAATTTGGGTAACTTTTACGCTTCATACTTAACTTCTTAAAATTATGTTTTATTACTATTTTTTACGATGTGGGTTCTATGAAATAAACTATCAAGTAGTAAACGATTTTTAACTCCGATGAATTTCGAGGGCGAAATTCATTTTAAGGGTGTTAGAATGTAACACCCCTGGATTTTATGAGACATATTCTTTTTAATTTCTTTGATGTCTTCTATTGTACACTTCACCAAGATAATATTGTACAATACACAACACTATATTAGCTTGCAGTATATGCAACACTATTCTTGGATCGTGTTACACACAATTTCAAGTTTGTTTTGTGGAAATTATTCTATGCAATATTAAGTATAGATTTTGTTTAATGTATAAATGAAATATGTTTTTATTATGTTATACGCAACACCAAACAGAGCTTTCACTACATGCACCCCTGACTTTGCATGCATTACACACAATCAAGACTTTCTTTGAAAGCGTGTGTAGTACGCAATACCGAGTTTCACTAAATGAGATATTATTATTATATTATTGTGAACTAGCTGTTATGAATAGTAATACCCTATTTTTGAATTTTTATAAATTTTATCCTTCAAAATGAAGTTCGTTTTTAGATTCAGAATATCAAAATTAGTCAAGGGTGAATTTTTTGTATTTTTCTGAAAACATTCAATTTTAGATGAATAGTGAAAACACTGGGTTACTATTTAAAAACCGACTTTTTATTTAAATAATTATTTATTCTATATAAATTTATTTTAGGTAAAAATTGATACATAATACCTATATAAGTTTAATTTAATTCATTGGATTCATATTATAATAATTTTAGATATATAAAAATTTTATTGAACTTTTCACCATCTTTTACCTACCTTCTTGAAGAACTTGAAAATTTACAAAAAACATAATTTTACCACTTCTGTGAGTGGAATTTAAAAAATCCAAGAGACACATTTAATATCAAGGAGTAAAATGTGGTTCAATAATATAAAAATAATTTTTGGTGAATAATAGTTTTTTACTTTTATTTACCATGGTTAAAAGTAAAAAGGGTAATTAAGGGTAAAAATGATATTATTATTACCCTAAAACATGTTTTAAATCATATTTATAAGTGTAATTCGACCAGAAAAACCTTAGGAATACAATATTACCCTTTAAGCCCACTTGGATTGGATTAGGAAATTTATTATTATTTTATTTAAAGAAGAGTAAAAATATTTAAAATCAATGTTTAATAACTAAAAAATATATAATATAGGGTTATACATAAGCTAAATTAGACTATAAATATTCATTAGAAAGATAGAAATATTTCATAAATAATGGGTTCTTATTTACAGTTTTTAGACCTTAAATAAGTTATGTTATTTATGACAAAATGATGAAGCAGTAATTTCCTTATTAATGAAATATTAGCATAATTGATGTTATAAATACTCAAATAAGTGTAATTTGAGACTTTTTATGAATTACAATAAATTTTTTGGTTAATATGACATGTTAGTATTTATTTAATTAACTTTTTTCTAACTAATCATTCTGTTATTATTTTCACAAAAATCAATTACCAAATAGTGTCAAAATTGACATAAAATAGTTTTTAAAACAAATATTATATTATTAATTGTTATTTTAATTCTAAAAATCTAAGGTTCGGCCAAATGACATAGATACGGTTATACATATTAATAATTTTCCACTTGGGGTTCGTATGACTTGTTATATTAATTTTATTAACCATATAGTGTAAGAAAATAAGAAGTCATGGTAAAAGTTAAATTATTTAACTAAGAGTTAAATCTAAATGATAAAGTTAAAATAGTAACCTAAAATTTCCTAAAACCTATTGGTTGAGATTATTTTGACCCATACACACCATATCTTAGAAATAAATCAATTTGGAGTTATTAGAAACCGAATATGACTTTATTATAAAATAATATTTTAAGTTGTTTCTAAGGTGCCCCTCTCCTCCCTTATAAAAGGGAACCTTCTACCTCTCCTACTCACACAATTTTGAGCCTTAATTCTTGGAAAAAACCTACTCGTTTCCCATATCAACTTCCCTAGAAACATACTATAGGTCCTGGTCTTCTTCAAAGACCAATTTTAGTGCCCTAAGAGGAGGTTTCAAAGAGTAATGTCGAAGAAGAGATAATATCATGTTACCGATTCTTTCAAATTTATTTCTTCTTCTACTTCCACTTATTTAGTTGTTTCATTATAAGGTAATAAAATCAGTATAACTCATATAATTATTTGTTATTATATATATATTAATCAAACCTATTTCACCTTCTATCCATCCTACAGAAAACGAAATCACCGCGCGTGCGTACGTACGGAATACCGTCTCCACACTATGGTATAATCTGTTTTCCACCACCACCTTACTTAGATGTGTATAATGGTGTAAATAATAACAATATATGAATATTGTAATGTTATATTGATTATTAAATAGTATAAATACACTTCAATACAATTCCACGATCATGGGAATGATATCATCGCTCATGCGTACGTACAGCCTACCGTCTCTATGATGTGATGTGACTCGTTATACATGATCTTCATTGAATAATGATTATATAAATTAATTGAATGAATAAATATAATATGAGTTACATGAATATCATTCTATAAATGAGTTATCTATAACCTAAAAGGATGAATAAGAATTTATTTTACAAAACATGCATAAGAACATAAAGCAATGAACACCCGAATAACAAGTAGCAATGAAATATAACTAATAAGATGATAATAATATGACCATATATGATATCATAACAATGAATATGATTCTGTAATAAGTCAATGACATTATTTAAATCATTATACAGGATGTTCAGATACGTAAAAAGCATATCAGAACTTAGGTAAGGGAAAATCTCACAATCCCATTTTTATCCGAGATTATTTATACTTCAGAATTTACTGCAGAATATTTGTCATCCACATCCATGTTTCCTAAATATGTAATTTTATTTCTACCCTTCTACAATTTTTTAAATACAATTTCACCCATTAGTGAATTTTTAGTAAAAGATATGAAAGGAATATTTTTTTGTTTTTAGTATGAGTTACTTTTTGACTTTTCTGGCCAAATTACGAGAAGAATGTTTTTTTAACTTATATGGCATGAATGGATTATTATGATTTCATAGAACATTATTTACATGAAGCTTCCTTTACAATATTTCACATGTATTATTAATAAAATTATTTTAGTTTACAATTTTATGACATTTTAATAAAAGAAAAATGTTTTTGAAGAAGAAAGGATATTTTCCTCAAGAATGGAGTTCAAGTGTTTTATCAAAATTATTTTCCATCTAAGATAATATAGTGTTCTGTTTCTATCCCTATTTTTACATTTATTTGATTATGTTATGATGGAATTAAATTTAAGATGTCTTTTTATCTTATATAGATTATGTCATGGTGGCATGATGTTTAAGAATCTCATTTTTATTACACGGGTTATGATATGATTTATGATTTTGTGGTACACATAATAATGGTTTAATTATGAGATGGGTGGAACCTACATATCCATCCAATGCATTGGGTAATGATTTATATCTCATGAGATAGACATGTCTGGAACAACAAGTTAATCATGTTCAGTGAAACGGGACTGGAACAAGGAGTGAAATCGGTTCAGAAAGGGACTTTTTCCCCTAATATGGTCTTGGCAGCAATGCATTGGATACTATGGAAATCATATCATGTTCTTAATAGTTTAAACAATTACATGTTTTATTCCCATGCTATTTCATCATGATTAATGTTTTTTTATGATCTATGCCTTACATTATGTCATGTTTTACGTCATTTCTCAAGATTTTGTTGTTTAAACATTATGTTCATGTTGTTAAAGTTCAAATATATATTATTAGTTTTATTTTCTCCATTATAACCATTACTAAGTATTTGAGCTCACCCTTTATATGTTTTCTTTTCCCTAGGATTTAAAGAACGGATTTAGGTAAGAAAAAAAAGGGGACGATCTTTATGGGAGATGTTGAAGATCATTCATATGATTAGAAGATTATATTCCGAGTTTCCAAAGACACTACACTATTACTGTCCTTGTGTGTATGTTTTTTATATGTATTAATTATTCTAAAAAAGTAATGTAATGTCCATGTTTGCAAAGATTTGGGTCTCTACAACACAACATGTTTTATCATTTATTAAATAATTGAATATAAACCCCCAGACTTAAACGTTACTTAATATAGAGATAAGTTACTAATTTGACTTTTATTCACATCGAGGATCTTTTCAGGTTTGGATATTTAGAGAATATAAAAATAACTAATACATAACATCATGAATCTTACAAGTAGACACTTATACTATTCATCCTTTCTTTTCATAAGACAGATACACTTTAAAACAAAATATGACATTGTTTCATATTTTAATAGCATACTGTTTCCTTGATCTCTTCCTTGACTCTATTCATCATAATTTCTTACGAAAAATATTTCAAAAACATGGGATGAACATAAAAATATCAGTAAGGGATACAAAATGAAAGAAAACTGTTATTCTTGAAAAAACATGTAAATCATGGAAACATTATAATAAATTTATACATTTCCATTTTAAAAAGTAGCAAAAACACATCGCTGAATATAATCTCATCGCTTACCCATTTTGTATCCATAATATTACCCCGAATCCCATAGAAATAAATATATAACATATAATAGAATAATGGGACATAATTATACTAAAATGGAATAACCATACATTCGACTTCTATACATATCACTGAATAGAATAGCCATATGACCGACTTCCATAGGTAATGAAATGGAGTTTATAACGTAACCACCCATACATGGATTATCACATTACATACCATCATTTGGTTTATCACGTATCCACACATCATTGGTTTATCAGGTAACCACCCATCAAATGTCCAATTATCATTATAAAACTGTAACTCATAAAATAGTGAAAATATCCACATTTCACTAATAACATTTCATTTGAAATGAAATAAAATTATTTACTGATATTGAAATACTAAATTCATTTCAAAAACAATATTAAATATGAAAACATCCAAAAAAGAATTAGATATTTCTTATCCCTTTAAAAATGTTATTCCTTCAAGGGAAGAAAAATAATGATTACGGCACTAGAAAGGTCAGTGTCACCCCATATATTAAAAACCTTCCTTTTTTCATTTAGTAAAATGATTCATAGAAAACAAAATTACCCTTTTAATTAATGTAAAATTAAAATGGGATTATTATACACCATATAAAATAATTAGGTTTATATTATCAAAACATGCCTCAATGATAGACGATTGAGACGAAGTCCCTTACCCTGAGTCTGATTAATCACGTTTGTTCATTGTTTTTCCTAAATAAAAAACTTATGTTAATTTCTACTTTCATAAAAAAAATTAATGTTTATTTTTCAATTTATATCACTTACTACCATTTTAAAAAAATTACTAAATTATTTACATTAATAACGGTTGGTTTGTCGATATTTGGTACTTGAGTCGAAAATGATCTTCTTATAATTACCAATTCTCCACGTGGTCAAAAGTAAATTATCTCTTGAATAGTATTGATGATTTAAATATAATATATATCCATTACAAATTTTTTTATAATAGTCCCTAAAATATTTATATATGAAATGAAATGCACCGTTCATGGATATGGTAAGACGTACTTACGTGTGAACGTTATTTGTCATATTAAACAAAATAGAACTAAATGATACATAGTTATATTTTAATTCCAGTATAATAAAATATGATATATATTTTACATAAATTCAATAACTTCATCCTTTATAAGTTTCATGTGTGGAATGAACGAGTCATATCACTTTGAGTGGGTGGTAGTCCACACTTTCTCAAATGAAATTATCGTATTTACACATCATGAAAAGCATAAAGGTATCTTTGTAAATAAAAATTAAATTATAATAGGGACAATATAAATATAATATATATCATATATAAATAATTTTCTATCATAATAGACACCATGATAGGTTTTTTGGAAAATCGAACAATCATTTTTTCGCGAAGCATTAGTTCACCGTACACAGAAATTGTATGTTTGTATCCATTCGATGGACGTGTGTGTAAATATTGTTAGAATAATTGTCATAAAAAAATCCTAGTATATTTAGGATACTGGTTTTATTATGTAGTCAATGATGAAGAGGAGTATATGGGGTGGAGGAACAAAATAATGGAAGGATCTTTAGAGAAGACGCTACCGCTTAAAACATGTAACTTTTATTGATTTGAGCCAAATGGCATTCATGAATTGCCTTCTACCTAAGGTAATGCATCTAGGTGGAAGGTATGGATGTCAGGAGGTTATTTGGTCCGAGTATGTATGATCCAAGGGTCTTTATAGGTGTTATTAAAAGGGAATAAATGATGCCCTTGAATAAGAGGGAGGAGGGGCACTTTTGAAAGGTGTTGAAAAATTATTTCTTTATAACATTTGTTCAGTTTCAAAAGGTCCCAATGTCATTTATTTCAATTATAAGATGTTTTTGGGTCGATAAAAATTCAGCCAATATCTTTTATACATGTTTAGGTCACAAATATAACCTTATTGTTTAGCGTTAACACATCGTTATCAAATTTAATTCTTACCATGTCTTCTTATATATTTCTACTATATTGTTAATAAAATTACTATGAAATTACAATAGTACATAAAGTGGTTTATTAATGATAGTTTAATCATTAAAGAAGTCATTTTTCAAGATCATATATATTTAGGACAATTATATCATTAAAAAAATTGTTTTAAAAACTCATTCATGTCAATTTTTTACTATTCAGATCATGACTTTTAAAAATCCATAACACCTTGATTATTTCTAAAAAAAATCATTAATTCAAAGATAAAATTTAATAATATTTCCAAATTTTTTTTCTATAATAAAAAGTTTCAAACTAAATTTTTCTTAATAATTATAATATCATTTATTTAAAGCAATAATTAATAAGGTAATCACTTTATCGTCATTGTGTCAAAATATATTTATTTATATGATGTATAAAAATTATAAACAAAATACCACCATGTTGTAAATATTTTTAGATTTATATTGAACAATTACATTCAAAGAGATCAATTATATATCCCACTATAAAAAAATTTGTATTACAAGAAACATGTTTCTGTTATTTTTCACTTTACCTTAATTTAATTAATATTACATGTCATTATCACTCCCAAGTAGATCCATGGGAACCCAAAATAAACCAAAGGATTCCAGTGGTCAGACATATATCATCAAATACAATTAGAACATGTTTTAGTGTGGTTTTATATTATTATAATTTTCTTTTTTACCCCTATTTACTAGATTTAGCCTTTAACATTGGAAAATAAAAATAATTACTAAAGTAACTATTCATAATGTCTAAAACTAAAAGGTACCTATTTAAACAATTTGAACCTAATTATTATAATTATGGAATCGATTTTTCCAAATTCAAAACACATAATTGGAATTCATGAATTTAAAATCAATTCTCATTGTCAAAACCAAAAAAGCAGGGTTTTACGAAGTAATAACTATTAAAAGATTTTCATGTGTGTATGTCCAATTAAAATGTGAAAATACTTACAATGACCATAATTGGATTAGATAATAAAAATATAATCTAATTATACTTTAAAATAAATTAAAAGGACAATTTAATTATATAACTAAAGTAGATAAAAAGACAATTTTGAATTAAAATGTGGTATTTTTTCACTATTCTCAAATAGAATAGATAAAAGTGACAAAAATAAGATTTAAAAGGGATCTCCATCAAATTTTGGTAAACAAATTTTTTTAGAAAAATACATCTTTTATCCAAAAAATTGAATTTTTTCTTATATAATATATAGAATACAAATAAGATTTATTTAAAACATTACATTACATATATAACATATATTTATCATTGAATAAAAATATTTAAAGAGTGATATGATTTTATAAACCCAATTATTCTCTTTTAAAAAGGTTTTCATAAAAACACATTCTTTATATTCAATTGGTTTTTATTTTTATTTCTAATAAATTTGTTAACCAATGAATCATTATTTAAAAATTTATAAACCTTATTTCAAAATTTAGTTGATATTTTTCATTAACAACATTCCAATGGCTAGGAATAGAATAAATTTTGAAATAATAATAAAATTATATTATTTTTTTAGTATAACCCAAAAGTCGTGTGAAACATTAGATTTTAGAGAAACCCCTTATTGCATGTCAAGTATGCTATTAGACAATGTGTACCCTTTATCTTAAAATTGTTATTGTATTTATAAATATTAATAGATATGAAAATGTATTATTCTATAGATACTTATGTCGTTACATCCTTACCCCCTTTTGGAAATTGCGTTATGGAAATATTATGCTCAGAAATATCATTTAAAATCACACATCAAAAAAATAGTCAATAAAAATATCACATTTAAAGGAAGAAAGAGAAATAAAAAGGTCACTCGAGATAACACATACTAGAGTTCTATGTATGAATGCATGTATATGGAAGAAAAACTAACCATCCTGTTTTGATGTAGTCTAATTGAAATCATGATCAAGAGAATGTTTATGACCATAAACCACAAACTTGTGATGGGTTAAATGGTATTTGATTTTGTAGTAGTAAAGTAAATGGAAAACGTTTTTGTTTTATGTTACTTTTCATATAGTTTAGGAATTTATTTATGATATTGACTATGAACATATAGAAACATACTTAATTTTCATATAGTCTTTCATCCATTACTAAATTTCTACCACAGACTCATCTTTTCTCAAAATGTGGAGTATTCAAGATAAATTGGTCACATAACAAGAACTAGAATCAACTTATATATAATACCATAATCTAAAAAGTATGAACTATATATTTCCCCAGTCTTTTGAAATTAACAAATACCAAAATTCATTGTATAACATAAGAAAATTCCCAAAAGGATAATCCATTAGAAAAAAATACTACTCTTAATCTATAAAATTCAACAAACAATACCCAAAGTTCAATAATGATCATTTGATATACAATTTTCCTGAAAATTATTTAAAATAATCCAAACTATGATTGAAACTAAAAACTCTGAAGAATTTGATTTCATAGTCTTCCACAATTAATCATAACATTTGTCTCCAAATAACATCGACTACTTTTAATGTCTTTTTTTAAAAGTAATTAACCTAATCACATGTTCTCCATGATATGTTAACAATTTCCATAAATAACCAAAAATAGCCATATTTCCACAATAAAAACATAAATTATTCCAAAATAAAATTCAACCATTACTCTTCAAATGAATGCCCATTTTATTCTATTTTCTTTAGGCCTATAGTGTTTCCAAAAGAGTGATCATATCCCAAAATAACATCTAACACATAATCAAAAAATAATTTTACTATAAAAAGGATATCCATAAGTTCTAAAATCATCTTATTCTTGACCCATAAAATAATTTAACAAAAAATAATTAGTCTCACTAACTTGGGACTTCATGTATGTTAGTGATGCGAGATAAATCTCAATCGCACATTGGTTATGGGTCCAATTCCTGCAGCTATTTTCGACACAAAAGGTTGTCAAACAGTCTATGTGATGTCCTTTTAAAAAAACTATATTATTATATTAACATTTACAAAATGAGATAAAATCTTTAAAAATATCCACAACATGTTTTAACCTAAAGGGTTATTTCATACCTCACATTTTGAATCCCAAAAACTAATAACCCATGATTGCCACAAATTTAGGGATCATATAAACCCTAATAGTTCTTTATAACTATATCCACAAAACGAAAAGATAATTTGTCTCCAATTAGTATATTTATATGTCAAAGTTAAGGGTTAAAAATTCAAGAAGTCTTCCAATGTAATACAATCTTTATGCCATTTAAAAATATCATAATCCATATATCCAACAAAACTCATATATTAATAAAATGTAAAATTCTTAATCATCAAAAATTCTTCTTGATCATTTATGCATATTTTCCATCTTATTATTTAATACCTTTTTCCTACAATAAAATCATGAATAATGTCCTATGATTTAAATGATGTCAAAACATGAGCAACGAAATAATCTGTACCTTTCATAGGTCATTTTCAGCTTCCTAATCTTCAATTGGTATAGAATTAGTTATTTGTAAATATATATTTGTACAGTAATATAGATCACATTCCCTAACCTTCTTCGTAGGACACTTATTTTCATAAGGACCAAGCTCACCAAATTTAGAACATAAAATTGATTCCTTAGAAAGAACATCTTTCCCTTTCCTGGAGTCAACTGAATACTTCCTTTATCCATGGTAGGTTATTGCATTATGACCTTCATTACCACATTTATAACATCTTCTCATCCCATTGAAGCATTTTCCTAGGTGTTTATTTCCACATCCATGACACGAAGGTTTTTGAATATACATACCTTTATGATTATTTCCTGAACATCTATAGGGATTTGTTTCTCTCATATATGATACCTTAGTGAAATCTCCAAGGTTCAAGTGGTCAATCACAACTCCAGAGAGTTAGATAAGAATAACCATAAGATATCTCATTGCAACTCCAATTTCATTCTATTTATCATTCATAAAATCATCATATTTTCCTTCACATCCATTCTTAGTTTGTATCCTACTAGATATGGACATTTACTCTAAAGCCAAAAAGGCCAGTGTGAGTATATCAGTAAAATCAACATATACTATCATATCAGGATGGTAAATACTAAGATATACTTATTCATGTTATATTAAACTAAATAAATTTATCTAAAATAAAAATGATTCTTTATAATATTCTAACCACTACGGTTATATAAAACATATCACTTATTCATAAATATTACCTTAACCTCTAAAGTTATCTAAACCAACCTTTGATACCAACTATAAGGCCCCAGCCATAAAAATTACTTAATATATAGATAAGTCAATAATTTGACTTTAATTAATATTTAGGATCTTTTCAGTTTTATAGATTTAGATAATTAGGTCATAAAATACACATAACATCTTGAATATTACATGTAGACACTTTTACTCAGCATCCATATTTTTATTAAACTATATATCTTTAAAAATAAATATGAAATTGTTTCATGTTTTAACAGTATAACGTTTCCGTGATCCCATCCTTGACACTATACATCATTATGTCCTGTAAAAAACATTTCAAAAACATGGAATGATTATAAAAATCTTGTTAAGGGATACATAATGGATGAAAACTATTAGTCATTCAAAAACACATAAACGAAGAATAATTTGTCATAATGTAATACTTTTACCCATTAAGAAGTAGAAAAAACACTTCACTAAATATAAGCTCATCACATACCCTTCTTGTAACCAAAATATTACCATAAAGCCCATATAAAGAAACATATAACATATAAAGGTGACTTGGGACATAAACATACTTAAATGGAATTACCATATGGTCAACTTTTGCACATATTACTAAATGGAATATCCATACGGCCAAATTTCATACCCACTGCAATAGAGGTTATAACATAACCACCCATACTTTGTTTATCATTGATCAACCCATCATTTTGTTTATCATTTCCTCACCCATCATAGTTTTTTCACATAGCCACCTGTCAAATGTCAATGTAGCATTACAAAATCATAACACATTAAATATTGCAAAAAACTATACTTCACTAAAAACATTTCATTTGATATCCCATGAAATAATTTTAAGATATTGAAATAAACATTCCACTTCAAAAACCATTTTTAATACGGAATCACCCAAATATGGAATAAGATATTTCTTTTCCTTATTAAAAACATTAACTCTTATAGACGAATCCAAATAACAATTACAATGGTGGAGGGGTCAGTGTCGTCGTATATGTTGAAAACAATCATTTTTTCATTCAGAAAAATGTTTCATAGAAAAAAAATTACCTATTAATCATTGTTAAATACAAAGGGTTTTATTATAGTCCTTGTAAAATAATAATGTATATATTATCCAAATATGTTTTAATGAAAGAAGATTGAGATGATGTCTCTTACCTTGAGTTTGATTCATCATGTATGTTCCTTATTCTTCTTTAATAATAAACTTAAGTTAATATATACATTCTTAAGAACCTTTTTCAATTTAATTCTTCCTTTTATATCACTTATTATCATGTTATAAAAATTACATAATAATTTAAGTTAATCTCTTTCGTTTTGTCGATATTGGGTACTTGAGCCGAAATGGTATTTTTGTATTTAAAAATTTTCTATTTGGTAAAAAGTTAATTATTTCCATAATAATGTTCATGATTTAATTATCATATATATTCTTTATATATGTATTTATAATAGTTCATAAAATTTGTGTATGTGAAATGAAATGCACCGTTCATGGAGACGGTAAGTCATATGTATGCACAAACACTATTTTTATTTATTTTTCATATTAAAGAAATGAAATCTAAATGATAATAGGTATATTATAATTAAGTTATAATAAAATATGATATATATATATTATACATAAGTTCATAACTCCATAATTTATATGTTCCATTTGTGGGATGAATGTGTCATATCATTTTGAGAGGGCAGTAGTCCACACTTCCTAAAATGAAATTATCATATTTACCAATCATGAAAATAATATAGGTATATTTGTGAATAAAAATTATAGAATCATGGATAAAATATAAATATAATATATATAGTATATAAATAATTTTCCAACATAATTTCCACCATGAGAGGTGGTAGGGAAAATCGAACAATCATCCTTTCGTGAGGCAGTAGTTCGTCAAACACTGAAACAATAAGTTTGTATCCATTAGATGGAGGTGTGTGTATGTGTAGTTTGAATAATTCCCATAAAAACATCCATGTATATTGAGGATACTTTTTATTTTATGTAATAAATGAATAATAATATCTTAGGGAGTGGAGAAGGAAAATAATTGAAGGAGCTTTAGAGAAGATGCTACCTCTTAAAGCGTGTAACTCCATTTATTTGACCCAAAATGCATTCTTTAATTGCCTTTTACAGAATGTAATGCATCTAAGTGAAAATTATGGATGTTGGGAGATTATTTGGGTATATTTTGGATGATACAAGTTACTTTAGAGGTGTTATTAAATGGGTATATGTGATGCCCTTTTATAAGAGGGGTGAGGGAATCTTTAGGAAGGTATTGAAAAATTATTTTATTATAAAATAGATTTCAGTTTAAAAAGGTCCCAAAGTCATTTATTTCAATGATAAGATTCTTTTGGGTCGATAAAAACTCAACCAATACGTTTTATTCAAGTATAGGTCACAATTTTAGCCTTATCCTTTAACTTTAACCCTTAGTTACCTAATTTGACTCTTACCACGACTTCTTGTATATTCATACTATATGGTTAATATAATTACTATAGAATGCCAATTGAACAAAAAGTGGCTCATTAATGAAGTTTCCAAAATTATATATGTCATTTTTTCTAATCATAATTTTTTTTTACAGTTATATCATTTCATAAAATAGCTTTTTTTTAATACTCAATTATGTCAATTTTCATACTATTTATATCATGACATTTAAAAAATCCATACAAACATGATTATTTATAAAAACATAATTAAATAAAATAGGAAAAGTAATAATAATTTCTAAAATTTCTGTGTGTCATAAAAAGTTTCAAAATATATTTATTTTAATATTTATAATATCATTTATTTAAATCATTCATTAATAAGGTAATCACGACATCATTATTGTGTCAAAAATATTTTTCTATTTATATGATTTCTAAAAATTATAAATAAAATACCATGATGTTTTAGATATTTTTATATTTATATTGAATATTTATAGTCAAAGAGATGAATTATATAACCCCATATAAAAAAATAGTTCAAGATACATGTTTATGTTATTTTTCTCTTTACTCTAAATTAATTAATATAACAAGTCATTATCACTCCATAGTAGATCCATGGGGTCCAAATATCATCAATATTATTCCCATGGTCCGATATATATCATCCAATATTATTAGAATTTTTTTTAAGAATGTTATAAATTATTATAATATTAATTTTTACCCCTTATTTAGCAGATTTACCATATGACCAAAGTGAATAAAAATAATTAATGAAGTTAATATTCATAATTTCAAAAGCTAAAAGGTTCTTATTTAAAAAAAATTTACCTTTTTATTATAAATATTAAATACAATTTTCCAAATTTAAAACAAAAAAGTTTTAGTAATTAATTTAAAATTAATTCTTGTATTCAAAACCAAAAGGCATATTTTTACGAAGTAATAACTGTCGAAAGATTGAAATGTTTTTATGTCCAAATAAAAACTGAAATTACTTATAATGACCATAATTGGGTTAAATAATATAAATATAATCTAATTAAACTTTAAACATAATCAAAAGTACAATCTAATTATAAAAAAAATGTTAGATGAAAATGCGATTTTGAATTAAAATGCTATATTTTTCACTACTCACCAAATATTAACATTTTCAAAAATATACAATAATTTAATACAAATTAAATTTTGATTTCCTTATTATAAATAATAATTTTATTCCCTAAAATAGAAATTATAATAGTGCGAAAAATAGATTTATAAAGGGTTCTCCATCAAAAGATGGTAAAATTACATTTTTAAGAAAAAACATACTTCTTGTATCTGAAAAATTTTATTTGTTCTTATATCATATCTAGAAAACATATATGGAAAACTTAAAAAATTAAATAGAATATGAAACATATATTTTTTTATTAAATTAAAATCTATAAAAATTTATATGATTTTATAAACACAATTATTCTCTTTTAAAAAGGTTTTCATAAAAAATAATCTTTATATCCAATTGGTTTTTATTTCCATTTCTAAAAAATCGGGAAACTAATGAATCATTATTTAAACATGTATAATCCTTAATTTAGAATTCAATTGATACTATTCATTCCCACCATTATAACTTCTTGGCATTAACTATAATTTAAAATAATAATAAGATTATATTATTTTTTCGTAGAACACAAAATTGTGTGCAACAAAAGATTTAAAAAAACATGTTGTATCATGTTGAGTACGATATCGGAAAAAGTTTCCTCTTTAACATAAAATTGATATCTTATTCATAAATATTGATAGATAAGAAAATTTATTACTCTATAAATATATGGTTCATTACATCCTTCCACCTTTTGGAAATTGCAGCCTCGAAATTTTAAAATTTGGCTCAGAAACATCATTGAAAATCTCACATCGGAAGAAGAGGAAATAAAAAATCACATTTAAAGAAAAAAGGGAACTACAAAGGATAAATTATATAACACATATAATTTCATGTAGGAAAACATAAATATGGATGGAAAACTAACCATTCAGATCTGATGGAGAGTGATTGAATACATTATCAAGAGAAAGTTAACCACCAGAAAATGAAAAACATGTGATGGGTTGAACGATCTTTGATTTCACAGTAGGAAAAGTAAATAAACAACATTTTGGTTTTAAGTTTCTTTTCATAATGTTGAGAAATTTATTTAAGAGATTTACTAAGAACATAAGGATACATACTTACTTGTCTTGTAAAAATCACCCTTTACTAAATTTCTACCACAATCTCATATTTTCTATAAATGATGAGTATTTAAGAAGAATTAGTAACATAAAAATCACTAGAATCAACTTTTAGATAATCCCATAATCCACAAAATATGAACTATATATTTCCGCAGTTTTTATACATTAACCAAAACCAAAATGGTTAGAAAAAGATCAGATAATCCAGAAAAAGTATAATCCTTTATTAAAAGAAATATAACTCTTAATCCCGAAAATTCAATAAACAATATCCATTATTTAATAAAGACCATCCAATACAAAATTTTCCTCAAAATTGTTTAAAATAAAACAAACTATGATTCAATCCCAAAACTCAAAGTAATTTTATCACATAGTCTTCCATGAGAAATATTAACATTTATCTCTAAATAATGTCAAATACTCTAAATGTCTTATACATAAAAGTATTTAACCTAATCACATATTCACTATGATAGGTCAATCATTTCCATAAACATCCAAAAATCAAAGTATGTCAACAATTAAAACGTAGATTATTCTAAAAAAATTCAACCATTACTCCTCAAAATAAATCACATAGTATTCTATTTTTCTTAAGTATAAGGTGTTCCCAAAAGAGCAACCATATTACAAAATAATATGTATCACTTAATCCCAAAAATATACTCCTATAACATGGATATCCATATGTTACAAAATAAACTAATTCTTGATCCATAATAAAATTTAACTAAAATTAATAAGTCATACTAACCAGGGACTTATGTAATTTATTGGTAGGCGATCAATCCCAGTCGTACTTTGGTTATGTGTTCGATCCCTGCAGCCTTTACTGACATAATGGGTTGTCACACGGTCTGCATTTTGTTCTTTTTAAAAAATTTATAATTCTATAAATATTGAAAAAATGAGGTAAAATATTTTAAAATATCCATAACATGTTTTAACCTCAACTGTTATTACATACCTCACATTTTTCATGCGAAAAAATAATAACCCATAATTGTCTCAAATTCAGGGAAAATATAAACCCTAATAGTTCTTTATAACTATATCCGCAAAAGAAAATATAATTCTTCCTCAATTCAAATATTTTTATAAAAAAATTAGAGGTTACAAATTCTAGAAGTCTTCTCATGTAATCCCATAATTAATACATTTAAACATATCGTTATCCATATATCCAGCTTAACACAATATTTCATAAAATATTGAAATCATAATCATCAAACATTCTTCATGATCCTTTATAAATTTTTTTCCAACTTACTCTTTTATCTTATTTTATACAAAAAATGCATAATGTCCTACGATTTCAATAATGAAAAAACATGAGCTATGAAATTATCTATACAATTTCATATGTCATTTTCAGTTTCATAATATTCAAATGGAATAGAATTAGGTATTAGTAGACATATATATTTGTACATCCCTACTGATCCTATTCCCAAGACTTATTCATTGGAAATCTATTTGAGTAATGAGAAATCACACCTCATTAAAAACATTTAATTGATTCCTTAGAAAGTGAATCTTTCCCTTTCCCAATGTCAATTGAATACTTCCTTTTTTAATTCCAGGTTATTGATTTATGACCTCCATTTCCAAATCTATAACATCTTTATGTACCATTAAATCATTTTAATGGGTTTTTCTTTCCGCATTTTTGACACATTGTTTTTTGAATATACTTACCTTTACGTTTAATACCTGAACATCCATAGGGATTCATTTCTCAAAAATATGATTCCTTAGAGGAATCACCAATGTTCAAGTGGTCAATCATGAATCTATATAGTTGTTTAAGAATAACCATAAGGGTTCTCATTGAAACCTGCATTCAGTTAAAAATTTAGAAAACTATCACATTTTCCTTTACATCCATTGCAACATTGGGCCCTCCTAGATCTAGCCATTTACTCTAATACCAAAAAGGTTGGTGTTAGTATATCAGTAAAATCATCATATAATATATTATTAGGATGGTAAACACTAATATATACTTATTCCTTTTACCTTAAACTTATTCAATTAGTCTAAAATAAATATAAATTTATCTAATTTTCTACGAACTATGGTTATATAAAACTTGTCAGTTAGGAATAAATATCACTCTAACCTCTAAAGTTATCTAAACCGAGCTCTGATACTAACTATAAGGCCCCTCCCTTAATCATCACTTAATATTGATATAAATAAATAATTTTACATCAATTAAACTTGAGGATATTTTTAGTTTAGAACTTTAGAGAAATAGGTCATAAATTATACATCACATCATTGATATTATGAGGAGACACTTCTACTCAGCATCGTTTTTTCATTAAACAGAAACCATTTAAAATGAAATATGATATCATTTCATGTTTCACCAGCATAATATTTCATTAATTCTATCCTTGACTCTATTAATCATTTTTTTCTTCGAAAAATATTTCAAAAACATGGGATCAGCCAAAAAAAGTTCATTAAGGGATAAAAACTGAAATAAATCACTTAATCTTGGAAAAACATGTAAACCATGAAAACATTATCCTAAATTAATACTTTTCACCTTTAAGAAGTGGAAAAAAGATATCAATAAATATAATCTCATCAAATACCCTTTTTGTAACCAAAATATTAACATAAATCATATAAAACTAACATATAACATATAAAGGTAACTTGGGACGTAAAAAAACATAAAAGGAATAACCATACTACTGACTTCCGTACATATAACTAAATGGAATAGCCATACGACCGACTTTCATAACCAATCCATTGGATGTTATAATGTAACCACACGTCCTTGGTTTATCTAAGAGCCAACCGTCATTTGGTTTATCCCATAACCACCCATCATTGGTTTATCATGAAACCACCCAACAAATGTCCAAGTACCATTACAAAATCATAACAAATAAAATACTGAAAATATAAACTTTTCACTAATAACATTTTATTTAAAATCACATGAAAAAATTTCAGGATATTGAAATACTCAATCAATTTAGAATCCCATTTTATATAAGAAAACACCCAAAAGAGAATAATATATTTCTTATCCTTTTAAAAACATTATGGATTAATGGGGAAGCCTAATAATGATTACAGAGGTGGAGATGTCAGTGTCGTCCCATATTTTAAAAACCATACATTTATAATTTAGTAAAATGATTCATAAAAAATGATTCCATTTTAATGAAAGTAAATGTAAAATGATTTTATTATACTCAGTGTAAAATAAGAAGGTATATATTATCAAAATATTTCCCAATGAAAGAATATTGAGATGAAATCCCTTACCTTGAGTCTGATTCATCACGGTAGTTCCTGGTAGTTATTGAATAATATACCTAAGATAATTTATATATGAATAAGAAAATTTTTCCAGATTCTTTTTGCTTTAATATCACTTGTTACCACATTATTAATATTACATAAATATTTAAGTAAATATCTGTCATTTTGTCGATATTGGGTACTTGAGTCGAAAATGATCTTGATATAATTACAAATTGTCCATGAGGCAAAAAGTAAATTACCTTCAAAATAGTATTCATTATTCAAATATAATATATATATATATATTTATTTATATTAGTCTATAACATCTGGGTATAATAAATGAAATGCACCGTTCATAGAGACAGTAATCTGTTTGTATGCATCAACGCCAGTTTCAATTATTTGTCATATTAATTAAATAAAAAATAAAGGATAAAATGTTATATTATAATTAAATTATAATAAAATATGATATATTTGTTACATATTTGAATTAATTTTATCCTTTATATGTTCCATGTATGGCCTGAACATTTCATATCACTTTGAGGGGGTGGTAGTCCCCACCTCCTCAAATAAAATTATATTATTTTCACATCATGAAAGGAATAAATGTGTGTTTGTAAATAAAAATAATATTATCATAGAGATAATATAAAAATAATATATATCATATATAAATTATTTTACATCATAATGGATACCAATAGAGGTGGTAAGAAAATTCGAACAATCATCGTTTCGTGAAGCAGCAGTTTTCCATACATAAAAACAGTATGTTAGTATCCATTAAAAGGAGGTGTGTGTAGGTTTTGATCTAAAAATTATCATAATAACATCCTAGTTTATTGAATATACAAGTGTGGTAATGTAAAAATATAATAATAAGAGCATAGGGAGTGGAGAAGTTAAATAATAGAAGGAACTTTAGAGAAGACAATACCTCTTAAAACGTGTAAATCCCTTTGATTTTAGCAAAAATACATTCTTGACTTCACTTATAACTATTTTAAGGATTCTGTGATTAAGGTTTGTGTGTTAGGAGATTATTTGGTAAGATTTTGGATGAGAGAAGGGGCATTATAGGTGTGATTAAATTGGTAGAGGTGATGCCCTTTTATAAGAGGGATGAGGTTCACTTTAGGATGGTATTGAAAAATAATTTTTATATATATTTAGTCTCTATTTAAAAAGTTACCAATGTCATTTATATCAAAGATAAGATGTTTTTTGGTCTCAAAATACTCAAAAATTAATTTTTTGACACATATATGTCACATATTTTACATTATCATTTACCTTCAACCCGTAGATAACTAATTTCACTATTACCATGTCTTCCTGTATATTAATACTATATGGCTAATATAGTTACTATAAAATGACAATAAAACCTAAATTTGTTCATTAATGAACATTTCAACACTATCTAAGTCATTTTATGAATCATATATTTATAGGACTATAATACATTTAATAAAATATTATTTGTTTTAAAAACCCATTTATATCAATTTTTATTCGATTTGTATCATGGCTTTTTTAAAATCCATTAAAACATGATTATATCTAAAAAACATTATTAATTCAATTATAGGAGGTCATAATGATCTATAAAATTTTTATATGGAATAAAACATTTCAAAATAAATTTATTTAAATATTAATAATATCATTTATTTAAGTCATTCATCAATAAGGTAATCACTACATTATCTTTGTGTCATAAATATATTTATTTATATGATGTCTAAAAACTATAAATAAAATACCATGAAATAGGAAAAAAAATTTATGATTACTATTTATAGTCTAAGAGATAAATTATATAACCCCATATTAAAATGGTTTTAGTTAACGATACATGTTTATGTTATTTTTCTCTTTACATTAAATTAATAAATATAGCATGTCATTATCACTCCCTAGTAGATCCATGGGGTCCTTAATGCGGCCCAAGGTTTCTCATGGTCGTAAATATATGATAAAATTGTATTAAGACATGTTTCAGGGTAGTTTTATTTTATTATAATTTTATTTTTACCCTTATTTACCATATTTATCGATTAACCATGGAAAATAAAAATAATTACTAAAGTTACTAATCATAATGTCTAAAACTAAAAGGTTAATATTTGCACAATTTTTAAATCCTTATTCCAATTATGGAATAAAAATTAACAAATTCAAAACAAAGAAGTTGAAATAATAAATTTTAAAATAAATCCCATTTTCAAAATAAAAAAGCTGGTTTTTAAGAAGTAATATCTATCAAAAGACAGACATGTGATAGTGTCGAATTAAAATGTGAAATTACTTCAAATGAACCTAAATGTATTAATGATGAAAATATAATCCAATTATTCTTTAAAACCAATTAAAAATACAATATAACTATATAAAAAAATTATATGAAAATGATTTTTTGAATTAAAATGCTGTATTTTTCATTATTAACTAAAAAAATGAACTTTATAAAAAATACTAATATTTAATCCAAAGTAAATTTTTATGTCCCAAGTATAAATAAAAGTTTTATTTTGTGGAATATAACATATAAAGGTTAAAAAAACAATATTTAAAAATATTTTTCCATCAAATGGCGGTAAAAAATCATTTTTATAAAAATACTTCTTTTATCTGAAAAACTGAATTTTTTTATATCATATCTAGAATACATATAATATGAATTTAAAAAATTAAATTGAATATATAAAAAATATTTTTCATTAAATAAAAAAACAATAAATAGTGATATGATTTTATAAACACAATTATTACCTTTACAAATGGTTTTCATAAAAACATATTCTTTATATTCAATTGGTTTTATATCCATTTCTAATAAAAATTGTAACTGATGAATTATTATTTAATAATACAAAAACATTATTTAAAATCTATGTTGATAATATTAATTCCTACCATTCCAATGGCTAGGCATTAACTACTATTTTATATAATAATAATTTTATATTTTTTGATATAACCCAATGTTTTGGGCAACATAAGATTTCAAAGAAACCTGTTGTTGTGTGTCCAGTACGCAATCAGAAAATGTGTCCTATTTAAAATTAAACAGATATCTTATTCATAAATATTAATAGATAGGAAAATGTATTATCCTAATAATATTAGGGTCAACATATCCTTCCCCCTTTTGGAAATTATTTCATCACAATTTTTAAATTGAGGTTGGAAACGTCATTGAAAATCCCACATCCGAAAAAGATTCAATAAAACTATCACTTTTAAATAATGAAATAGAATTAAAAAGGTTACCTTAGATATCACTAACTAGAATTCCATGTAGGAAAACATAGATATGGAAGAAAAACTAACCATAAAGTTATGATGGAGATTTATAGAAAACATGATCACGAGAAAGTTAACCACCAGAAAACCATAAAAATGTGATGGGTTAAACAGTCTTTGATTTTGTAGTATGAATACTAAATAGACAAAGTTATTATTTTATGTACCTTTTCATAATTTTGTGGAATTTATTTAGTATATTTCCTATGAAAAAAACAAGAAATTCATACATATCATGTATACTTTCATCCTTCACTAAATTTCTTCCACAAACACAACTTTTCTCCAAACGATGAGTATTAAAGATGACTTGGTCATATAAAAAGAACTAAAATTAACAAATTCAGAATACCATAATCCCAAAAAGATGAACTATATATTTCCCCAAACATTAGATATTACATAATACTTAAATGGTTATTATATGACTAGATAATAAACAAAGGGATAATCCTTTATAAAAACAAATATTACTCTTAATATCCAAAATTCAACAAACAATAGCCAAAGTACAACAAACACCATTCAATACACAATTTTCCTCAAAATTCATTAAAAAAATCCAAACTATCATCAAACCCCAAAATTCAGAATAATTTGATCACATAGACTTCCATGATAAATCATAACATTTATCTCCAAATAACATCTACTATACTTAGCACTTGAGCCTCAACCCATTTTTTGAGGACTCGGCATGTGAATCCATGAGACCCAAGATAAAATCCAGGTGGAGACATATTTCTGGGGGTAATGTAGCAGTGCTATAGTAGTTACTATTCAAATCTATAGTAGTGGTAACTATTCATCCATCTAGGCCTCTAGCCCACTGGATTGGTCCTCAGGTCCTGTAAGGCATTCGAGCTACCCAAGGCCTTTAGGCCAGTTGATTCTCAATTCCTCTGGTCCACCATAAGCCCTTAAGTCTATCCCAAGGAATTCAATCCATGTTAAACAAGTGTAAAAGTCAGACTACAAGGGAAAATGCTTCATATGAGGATTCAGGGTAGGCACATTCACTAGAGCAGATCAAACCTGAATTAGGATAACTAGAGGGTATGGCTTTACCATTGGTATTGGGAATGTGAATCTTTTCATAGGAAAACTAGACGACCAACCCTGTGAAGGTGGAGTGTTGATATCATGACAAATGTTGGGGAGGATTAGTTCTATGATGTCTTGTCTAGGTGATTTCCTCTAAGACCTATAGGTCATGTAGTTGTATCAAAGCCTTCGGGCTTTGTATGGGTTCCACCTCACCCCTTGAAATCTAGATTATCAAAATAATAAAGGACAATTGAAGGCCTCTAGTCCATTCCAACCGAAATCGACTACTCTTAAAGTTACATACTTAAAATTAATTAACCTGGTCACATGTTCTCCATGATAGGTTAATCACTTAGATAAAAAACAAAAAATCACCATATTTCTATAATAAAAACATATATTCTTCCAAAAAAATTCCACCATTACTCTTTAAAACAAATACCATTGTAATCTATTTTTCATAGGCATATAGTGTTCCCTAAAGAGTGATCGTCTTCCAAAATATCATTTAGCACTTAATCACAAAATCGTTTACCTATACTATGTATATCCAAAAGTTTAAAAATAATGTAATTATTAATTCATAAAAACATTTAACAAAAAGAATAATTCATACTAACTAGATACTTCTTGTAGGTTAGTGGATGGTGATAAATCACAACCGTACATTGGTTGTGTGTTTGATTCCTATAGCTTTGTATAAAGCAATGGGTTTCACACGGTCTGTGTGTTGTCCTTTTTTAGAAACCCTAAAATGATAATAACATTTTAAAAATGATATAAAATCCTTAAAAATATACATAAAATGTTTTAACCACTATGGTTATTTCATACCTCAGATTTTGCATCCCAAAAACTAATAACCAATAATTTCCTCAAATTCAGGGATCATATAAACCCTAATGGTTCTTTATAACTATATCCAAAAAAAAATAAAATTAAATTCGTTCTCAATTTTTATTTTTATATACAAACACAAGGGTTACAAATACTATAAGTCATGTAATCCCATCATTAATATATTTAATCATATAATCATCTATAGATCCTACATAACTCATCAATTATTAATATTTATAAATTATAATCATCAAGCATTCTTCATGATCCTTTATCCATGCTTTTTGATCTTATTAATTTATACACTTTACCTACAAACAATATAATGCATAATGTCTTATGATTTAAATAATTTCAATACATGAGATAAAAAATAATCTATACCTTTCACGGGTAATTTTCAGTTTTGTAATCTTTAATTGGAATGGAATTTAGAATTGGTAAATAAATATTTTTACGGTCTTACTGATACCATTCATGAGCCTTCATTACAGGACATCTATTTGTTTAATGACCAAGAACACAACATTTAAAACATTAAATTGATTCCACATAAAGAACTTCTTTCTCATTCCTAGATTCAATTAAATGATTTCCTTTTCCATGGATGATTATTTCTTTATTACCTTTATTACCAACTCTATAACATCTTCCCATACCTTTGAAAAAATTTCCTAGGTGTTTCTCTGCACATCTTTGACACATATGTTTTTGAATATACTTACCTTTATGATTATTACCTGAACATCCATAGGGATTAGTTTCATGAATATATGATGCCTTAGAAAAACCACTGAGGTTCAAGTGGTCAATAATGACTCTAGATAGTTGGTTAAGAATAAGAATTAGAGTTCTCATTGCAAATCCTATTTCATTCTGTTGCTCATTTTGAAAACCACCACGATTTCCTTCGAATCCATTGTAAATTTGGTTCCTATTTGATCCAGCCATTTATTCTATAACAAAAATGGTTAGTGTGAGTATATCAATATATTCATCATTTATTATCTTATGAGGAGGGTAATTACTAATATATTCTTATTCATGTTATCATAAACTCATTCAATTTTTTTGAAAAAAATATGACTCTTTCTAACATTATAACCACTTTTGTTATATATAACATGTCACTTATGATTAAATATCAACCTAACCTCTAATGATACCTAAACTGACCTCTGACACCAACTATAAGTCCCTAGCCTTGAGAATTACTTAATCTAGAGATATGTAAATAATTTGATATTAATTCACATTGAGGACATATTCAGGTTTAGATAATTAGCGTATTATGTAAAAACTTATACATAACAACTTGAATATTACAAGTAGAAACTTCTAATCAGAATCTTTTTTTTTTCATAAAACAAAAACTCATTAAAATGAAATATGACATTTTTTCATGTTTTAGTAGCATATCATTTCCTAGATCCCATCCTTGAATATATTATTTATTATGTCATGTTAAAAACATTTCAAAAATATGGGATGAGTATAAAAAGATCACTAAGGGATACATAATTAATGAAAACTATTTGTCTTGAAAAAACATGTAAACCATAATAACCATATAATAAATTAATAATTTTCACCTTTAAGTAGTAGCAAAAACACTTCACTGAATATAAGCTCATCGCGTACCCTTTTTGTAACCAAAATATTAGCATAAATCCCATAGAAATAATCCTTTAACATATAAAGGTAACATGGGATATAAACAAAATTTAATTTAATGACCATACAATCGACTTCCACACATATCACTAAATAGAATAACCATACTTATAACTTACATACCCATTTCATTGGAGTTTATAATGTAACCACATTTCCTTGGTTTATAATGGAACCAACCGTCATTTGGTATAACACATAACCACCCATAATTGTTTTATAATGTAAGAACCCATCAAATTTCTATAAACCATTACAAAATCATACCACATAAAATATTTCAAATATCGACATTTCACTATGAACATTCCATTTTCAATCACCAAAAATTATTTATATGCTTTGAAATACTAAAAACATTTGAAAACCCATTTTTTATACGAAATCACCAAAAAAGGGAATAAGAAATTTCTTTTCCTTAATATTATGGATTATAGAGGAATCCAAATAATTATTACAGTGGTGGAGAGGTCATTGTCACTACATATGTTAATAACATTAATTTATTAATTTAGTAAAACACTTCCTAGAAAAAAAATTCCATTTGAATGAATGTAAAATTAGAGGGGTTTTATTATACACCATGTAAAAAAGGAGGAGTGTATAATCAAAATATATCTTAATGAAAGGAGATTGAGGCAAAGACCCTTACCTGGAGACAGAATCGTCATGTATGATCCTTGTTCTTCATGAATAATAAACATATGTTAATATCAACTTTCTTAAGATCCCTTCTCATGTTTATTATTCTTTTTATATCACTTATTACCACGTTATAAAAATTACATAATTATTTAAGTTAATATCGATCTTTTTGTCGATATTCAGTACTAGAGTCGAAAATAATCTTGTTATAATTAACAATTGTCCATGCAGTCAAGAGTAACTTATCTCCAAAATAGTATTCACGATTTAAAAATAATATATATCCTATATTTATATATTTATAACAGTTTATAATATTTTTATATAATAAATGTAATGCATCGTTCATGTAGACAGTAATTCATACTTATGCATGAACGCTACATTCATTTATTTGCGAAATTAACGAAATGAAACCCAAATGATTCATAGGTATATTGTAATTATATTATAATAACATATGATATATATGTTACATTTGTTTATTAATGCCATCCTGTATACATTCCAGGTTATTTATGAATGAGTCATATCACATTGAGGGGGCAGTAGTCCACACAATCTCAAATGAAATTATCGTATTTACACATCATGTAAAGCATAAATGTATAAAGTTATGTTTACAAATAAAATTACTGTATATTATAGACAATATATATATAATATACTAAATATAAATGTAGTACCATCATAATTGCCAGCATGATAGGTGATAGGGAAAATTGAACAATCATCGTTTAATGAAGAAGTAGTTTATTGTACACAGAAACAGTATGTTCATACCCATTAGATGGAGGTGTGTGTATGTTTAGTTAGAATCAATTTCATAACAACATCATATTATATTGATTATACTAGTGTGGTTATGTAATCAAATAATAATTATATCATAGGGAGTGGAGAATAAAAATAATGGAAGGATATTTAGAGATGAGACTACCTCTTAAAATGTGTAACTCCCTTGGATTTGAGCCAAATGGATTTCTCTAATTATCTTATTCTAAAGGTAATTATTCTATATGGATGGTAGGGATGTTGGGAGATTATTTGGGAATATTTTGGATGATCCAATGGGCTTTATAGGTGTGATTAAATGGGAAAATGTGATACCCTTTTATAAGAGGGAGGCGGGGCAGTTTAGGAAGGTATTGAAAAATAATTTTATTATAAAATTATTTTCGTGTTAATTATGTCTCTATGTCATTTATGTCAAATATAATATGTTTTTGGGTTAAAAAAACTCAACCAAAAGGTTTTAGATAAGTCTAGGTCCCAAATTTAACCATATTTTTAACAAATTTACTATAAAATTATAATAGAACATCAAGTGGTTCACTAATGACATTTTCTGGATTATCGTTTTTCCAAATCATATGTTTTAGGACTATTATTCCATTTAATAAAATAGTAATTTATTATAAAATAATTTATGTCAATTTTAAAATATTCATATAATGACATTTTAAAAAACCATAACAACTTTATTCTTTCTAAAGAAACATCATTAATTCAAATATAACATGTCATACTCATCATTAAAATTTTTGTATGGCATAAAATGTTTAAAAATGAATTTATTTTAATATTTATGATCTCATATATTTAAATAATTCATTAATAAGGTAATGAATACATCATCATTGTGTCATAAATAAATTTTTTTTATATTATGTCTAAGAATTATAAATAAAATACAATGATGTAGGGTAATTTTTTTATCATTATAATGAATATTTATAGTGTATGAGATCAATTATAAAACCCCATATAAATCATTTTTTATTAAAAGATGCATGTTTATGCTATTTTTCTCTTTACATTAAATTAATTAATATGACATGTCATTATCACTCCCATGTAGATTCTTGGGTTCCAAAAATCAACTCATGGATGCCCATGGTCATGTATATATTATCCAATATTATTGGGACACGTTTTAAGGTAGTTTTATAATTTTATAATATAATATTTTACCCTTATTTATCATATTTACTCTATCCATTCTAAATAAAAATAATTACTGAAGATACAATTCATAATTTCAAATACTAAAAGTACCTATTTAATCAATTTGGACAACCTATCTCCAAATATGGAATCCATTTTTACAAATTCAGAACACAGAAGTTTGAGTAATTAATTTAAAATTAATTCTTATCTTCAAAACCAAAATGATGGATTTTAAGAAGTAATAAATATCAAACGATTAATATGTGTTTTTGTCCAATTAAGACGTGAAATTACATCCAATGACCATAATTGGTTTAAATGATAAAAATATAATCCAATTATACTTTAATACCAACTAAAAGTAAAATATAAATATAAAAATAAATTAGATGAAATGTTAGTTTTGAATTAAATTGCAATTTTTTCACTATTTAATTAAAAATGAACTTTATAAAAAACCAAAATTTCATCCATAGTAAAATTTTATGTCCCAATTATAAATGATAATTTTATTTTTTTCAATTATAATATATAAAAGTGAAAAAATAGATTTAAAATGGGTTCTCCATCAATAGTTGGTAAAACTTCATTTTTAGAAAAAAACTACATTTACCAGAATAATTGAATTTGTTATTATATCATATCTATGAAAACATATAGGATGAATTTATAACATTACATTGAATATGTAACAAATATTAATCATTAAATTAAAATACATAAAATGTGATATTATTTTATAAACAGTGTTATTCTCCATTAAAAATGGTTTCATAAAAATACATTATTTATATTCAATTAGGTTTTATTATAATTTATAATATATTTGGTAACCAATGAATCATTATTTAGACATGTATAAATCTTATTTTAAACTTAATTTGATTCTCTTCATTCCTACCATTCCAATGGCTATGAGTTAACTACCATTTAAAATAATAATAATATTAAATTATTTGTTTGGTACAACCCAAGGTTGCATGAAACATAAGATTTCAAAGAAACTCATCATTGTATTCCAAGTACCCCATTAGAAAATGTGACCTCTTTAACATAAAATTAATATCTTATTCATAAATATTAATAGATATTAAAATGTATTATTCTATAAATACTTGTAGAATTACAATGAATACATAAGGCAATGGTATATCTATTCCCACTTTTATTTCTACGAGACTAATTCCATATTCACAACACATTAATTGTTTTTATATATAGTGACCATATTTGTAATATATGATAATATTTCTTAAATTAATGGGTATTTATTTATTCAATTTATGATATGTATTTCTTGGGATTTATGGTTCAAAAATCACCAAATTGGTAATAGAATTTTCTCTCAAATTTTTTTCATTGAGACACATGTTATGATATGAACCTACATTATTTTATAAGGCATATATACATTCCTTGGTCATGTTTTATAATTAATCTCTCTATTTTTCTGATATTTTAAGTTTCATCTAATGTTATTATCTATTTGGTTGAAAATATTTTTTCCTTAAAAATATTTTTTCAAAAATTGTTCTAAATTAACATATATTAATTTTCAATAAAAAATATTTCTAAGATGTTTAAAATGGTTTTAAAAATTTTCATTATAAGATTTCAATGTTATTTTCAATGAAAATATTATCTTTATAATTTATAATATAAATTGTTTTTTAGGGAAAGTATATTTTCCACAAGAATGTTTTCAAATGATTGATGAAAATAATTTTACATTTATTATTCCTTTACTTGATGCTAAATATGATATACCATGGTTATGATTCAAGGATACCATAACTATTATTTCAAATGTTAGTTTATGTTAAGGAATGATTTATTTTTTTGGCACACATATGTATTTTTTTCATTGTTTTACTGGTGGGACCGATAAATCCATTTAATGCATTTGGTAATGATTTATATCTCATGAGATCGAAAAGGATAAAATTAAATGTAAACTTAGTTTACTATAGGTAGTTATCCACTAAGATAGACTTTTTAGTGACCCTTAACTACTAATATTGGCATGGGAGCGAACCTTGAGAACTATGATAGTTTGGGTAGTAAACCAATTCCACTAAAATATTATTGGTAGAAATCCATGTCTAATATGGAAACCATTTATATATTTATATATTGCCAAAAGTTTCATGTCTTCTTCATATGTTATGTGTTTAATAATTATTATCTTGTTTTCCTCATGATTCAGTTATTTTAAAATTCCATTATTTATGCCATGACTCATGCATATGATCATTTGTTTGAAAGGTATGATATTTTTATTATATTATCCTTTCCTCATAAAATTATGTTCATAATTATTCTTAGATTCTCCCCTTGATTACCCTTAATTGGGATCTGTTCTCACCCTTTTGTTAGGTTTTCTTTTCATTATGTTAAAAATAATGGTTTTAGGTTGGGTTAAAAAAGGGGAATAATTTTTCGGGATCCATTTATGATTTTCACGAGACTTAATTTTTTGGTTTCGGGTTTCCAAAGGTACTAAACTAATATGGGTTTTTTAATTACATCAAATCCTCTATCTAGACTACATTAATGAAAGCCTACTCTAATCTAGTGGCTTTCTCAAAATGGGTGGTGTTCAAGAAGTCCTCTTTGAATTGTTGGACAACATCTAGGATGTCCCAACCTATCTGTGTTGAGATATACATTCCACCGTCAATTATGCTTATAAATATTGTAGTGTTTTATGAGGATCCAGAGATTTTTGGAATTCTTCCCTGTCATCTGTGCATGGAAGCCAGTTAATAATTTATTAATGACTGTGATGTTCTGGTTTGGATGCCCACCCTGAATGGAATCTTCACCACAAAATAATGTTATAATTATCTTTGTGGTGATTCCCTATATCCTTTATACATGGTTATGGGTTTGAAAAAATAACATTTATCCCTCTTTCTTGATCTCTTCTTATTTAGTGAATATGAGAAAACATTCTCTTGTTGAATGCTATGATACAACATTTTGGACTTCATCATTCCTCGACATGAAATTTCTACATATAATCAGATGAAATCATATCTCACATTTTCATTTCATTAAAATTTTCTTACAGTATCTGGTCTTATATGTCGCGTACCTTCCAATATAGCTTCTCCTCCAGATTTATTGATTGACTATTGCAGTCCTTCTACAAGGTTGATTGCAGTGAGCAGTTCAATTCTCTTCTTTTGGTAGTAGCACCTACTGTTCTAAATTTTATATAGATGTAATTAAATGATATGCTCTTCAATAACATCAAACCATAATTTCATACTGGTGTATTATTTATGCATCGTGCAATATGAAAGGATTCTAATATCAAAACTAGTTCTATGAGAAATGATGTTTCTGAACTTGTTCTGTTGATATCTATTAGTTTTAATGGGCGGATGAAGAAGCCATTGATGGTGAAATATATTTTATGGATACCTCCCCTTCCATGGTGGATAATGTTTAATATATATGGGGTTGCCTCTAGTGCTCTAGGACCCTCTGGATGTGGTGGTATCTTCCATACCTCTCAGGGGTTTATGATAGACTACATACTCAATATTATTGGAAATGGATTTTCTATTGAAGGAGATGTATGGGATATGATTAATACAATTAGGTATGTTTTCAATTTTGGTTGGCATGATTTATGGATTGAGTCAGACTCATCTGTTTGAGTTCAAATTCTTAAAGATCACTCAAGGAATGATCCATATATGATACTATCATTCAGGACTTAATGCCTTCGTCATTTAGACTCGCTCTCCCTTGAATTCAAACATGTTTATCACAATGCTCATCAAGTGGTGGATACTCTTTCGAAAAGGGAAATTCTTGAAGTCACCTCTAATTGGTCTGTTGTATTACCTAAGAACAGTGATTTCCTTGTTCAAGATGATTATTATGGTGAGGTTTATACTCATATTTGTAGAGTGGCTCCATGATGCCCTGTCATGTACTTTATAATTTTTAATTTGATTTTACTAAGATAAGTCTTGCATGACTCCTAATCTTTTAGTATGTATGTTATTATTGGACCATTACTGTTAGTATCGAAGCAATGGGGTATTCAACCATTGGAAGCTCAAGAGGGAAAAATTTCATAAAATCACTTGGGATATTTCTAAAGATATGTCTAGGGATGTGTATATGAATAAACCTAGTGTGTCATAGATTAAATAATGTGTCTTAATTTAGATGTCCTATAAGTGATTTTTCATCTTTCATTATCTCTAATATTTATTCATCATGCTATGAAATCTAGTATTATTGAATGGTTGGATCTAGAATTAAGTAGGTTAACATTTAATGGGATGAAAAAATTTATGATGAATGTTTTAATGGGATGATCACTATAGTGATGGATATTGTGATCATTCCAAATCAATTTTCACAAAATATAATTACAAATATATACCTGAAAAAACTCTTTGATTCACCTAGGAAGATGATGAAAGAGTTTTATAAGAATTCTATTAATAGATACTATTGATGAAATAATCATTGGATTCCTTATTGTGAGGAATGTAGGAAAAATCACCCATATGAATGACTTAGAGGAATAAGAAGATGTTTATACTATGAAAAAGAAGTAAAAAAATAAAGTAACTGTAAATATAAAATGAATATTTAAGTTTACATAATGGATGGGAATATTGTAATAACTATGTTACTTTCAATAAATGAATACATTAAATGTTTAATTAATATAAATTATGAAAATTGATATTCTATGTGGAAAGATCACAAAGATAATTGGAATGTTATTACATATAATGGTTATATTGTTGATATTGAAGAAAAAATAGATTATATGTGAATGAATAATAGTTATTATGTTATAGGATGTGAAATAATTGTTAATGACTTAAGTATGAATTGAAATAATAGAAGTTTCCACGTATTTGGATTCAAGAATTAGGTTATATAAATTTTGAAATATATAAGGATTGTATAGTTTAGATTTTTTAAGGATTTATAATAATATATTGACTAGAATTGATGGACTATAAATTTATTTAATAGAGATGTGATTTTCTTGATTATAGGAACTATATCCCTTAATATTCTCTTGATGTTATGATAATGATTTTTGGTTAACGTAAATTGAACTTTACTAATTACATTTCAATTGATTAATGACTGGTTGAAAATTTTTATTATGCTATCATCAATGAAGTTTATAGAATTATTGGATCTAAAGAATATATCTAGTAAACTCTATATTAAGGAACCATTCATGTTTTCATTAAGTATTTATGGTTATTCAGGTTATTACCATGTACCCAGATAGTACGTGATAAAGTTACTCACATGTTTTGGTATGTGACAGACAAGGTATAATTTATTATATATGGGGGGCCAATGTTAAGATGATTTTGAGAAATTTAGTGATACTATTTCTAATGCTTGTTTCATTCATCATTTGTATCGGTTACATGGTTAACCATTTTTTGATGTTGTGTTTAGTAAACATCAAATGTGGTTTGAGTGATTAAAGTATTATCCTACTATAATTTATGCTAGCAAATTAGTTTTGATAAAAATAGATGGAATGACCTGTCATTATATTTATTGATTACTTGAAATAGAAATACATCAAGAGTGAATATTCACCTTCATTTAGTATAATAATTAATGAAGTGGGAATTGTTTAAGGAATAACAATGGTTGATATAGCTCAGAAATCATGATAGTATATTTTCTCATGAAAATTATTCCACATTAGAAAAAGGGTCTTGAAATAAAAGTTTTCCCATTAGCATTATTTTTTATGACATCATGGACCCTATTCCAGCCTCTTTGGGTTATGTATTTGTGATTATTAACAATTACTAAACCATGTACTCTATCACTATCCATCAGAATATTATAGTATGATTTCTCTTCCTTGTCCATATTTTCAATTTCCACCTGTATTCTCTAACGTATAAACCTAGTTATGATTTTCTTTGGGTAACCATTGTTTTCCAAACTATACCTTTTTAAATGGAGTTTTAGTATTCATTTTTATGATGTGGGCTTCAATAGATGATAATTTTATGTATTAATTCTTCAATAACTAGGAAAAATTTCGTGGGAAAATTTAATTTTATGCCGGTAGAATATAACAGCTCGAGAACTTATGAATTTTTTAGAATTAGTTTAATCTTTTCAATATTATTTATTTCATTGAACAATAGATATAGAATTTGTTATATGAAATCAAAATGTTATTCATACATTATAAGAAACAGAAATTCATTGTTTTCCTGCAAGTAACACTAAGATTAGCTTTTGGTATAAGAAACACTATGTTTGGCTTGTGTTACACAAAATCCTGAAATATTTTGATAGACTTTGTCATATGTAAGACCATGTATTACTAAACTACAATTTACTATTAATATTATTATAATTTAATTAAGGTTTACATAATGTTTTAGGAATGGAAATTACAAGTAGGATAAAATTAATTATGAAAATATAATATAAACAAGTATATAAAATTAATTCTTTCTTAATAAATTACCTAGAAATTAAATTAAGATCAATTTGAAAATAAAGAAATTATATTCTAATAAATCAACATTTCTTTATACAGACACCATTTTATCTCAAAAAATAATCAATAAAATATTGATGAAATTTTTTAATAAAATTTATATATTTCATATGGAATCATATTTTTTGACACTATTCCAATAATTTTATATAAATAAGAGAATAATAAAACCAATTTCGTGAATAAAAAATAAGTATTTCTCATAAGGGTAATTTTATAACCATTTAATGGAGAAACCATATAAAATGTAACTTTGGAATATTTTATAATATTTTCATGGAAAAATAAAAATCACTTTCCAATTAATAAAATCAAAATTTACTTTTTTTGAACTATTGCAATTTTTATTAAAAGATTTATGTTTCGATGAATAGTAAAAAATGCTAAAATAAAATTTAAAACTATAATATCATCAAACGTATATATATAGTTAATTTCAAAAAAATTAATGTAAAATTATTACAAATTTACATCAATTAAATAAATTTATATCATTGGAACCAATTAAATATTGAAATCTGATATATCAAACATTTCAAATATTTGGGATTGTTCCATTTAAAAACACACCATCTCATCTCACCTTAGAGATTAATTTTAAATTATTTCCATTCACATATATAAATATAATTATTTAAAAAAATTATATATTTTTAATAATATTTCTAATTTTTATTAAATAAGTCCGTATTATTTTTAGACAATATGAATAGTAACTCTAGTAATTTTTATTACAACACTTATGGTTAAATTATATAATTAAGGGTACAAATAATATTATAAATATTATTAAATTTCAAAAAAAATCCAAATTTTTATTGGATTATGTTAATTAAACTATTAACACCTATGTTTAAAAATTTAACAATTTAATTAATTTTTTTCCATGAGAATAATGTTGATTTTTATAAAATCAAGGAGAGTGAAAAAATTTCTGACACACATTTTTAAAAAGAATAATATTTTTAATATGTAGATTAATAAAAAATATTATCAACTATATATATTAATATGAAATATAATAGGGTAATATAAATAACTTAAATTTATTTTTATATTTAGTGAATAGATAATTTTAGTAAATAATTACACAATGGGGATGAAATAATTATTTAGTTAATTAAAATATCAACTATGTGATATTAAAAATATAGAAAGAGATTTAATTTGAATTACTTAAGGTGAACCAAAAAACTTATTCTTGAATATGAAATATTATGGGAGTATTAGATGAATAGGTTCGATGTTATATTTTTTATACATTTTCTTAAAATCATTGTAATTAACATAGTCAAAATCGATATTAACAATATTTTATTAAAATAATATTTTAATAAATTAGATAAAAATAATACAAAGCTATAATTGGATGAATTATTTTCAAAGATATCATAAATTTACAATATATGGAATAATTGACACCATATAACTAACATCAACGACCTTTCAATATTGAAAATTTTGTTTCACTAGTTAAAATTAAAATAGATTAAATAAGGTTAAAACAAGTGGATAAGGATTAAAATTATATGAAAAACTATATAAAATATACAAATTGTTGGTATTAATAACATATCACACATTATCCTCAAATCATTTTTTATTTTTAGGATTTTGGGCAGGGATTTAATTTATTATAAATTAATCTTTTGTAAACTTTTTAAAGTACCCCTGATATTTCTTATAAAAGTAACCCTACTCCCATATCCCATTTCACCAATTTTAGTCTTATAAATTGACCAAAATCATATATATTTTATTTTATACATACCTATACTCATAATAGATATGTTTTTTCTTCCAAAATGACCAAATCTACATCCTTTTTCAAGAGATCTAAATTATTCGTTTCAAAGTAGAGGTAATCGCTCTAATAAATCAGTCACTTTATTTACTCTTCTATAACTCTTATCAATAAATTATATTTATATATAATAAAATACAAAATTTATATTACAAAATATTTGAAAATTTATATATTATTAATATCCAACCATTATAGAACCCCTTTCCAATCGAACAAGAATCTAATGTATCCCTTGTGAATATATATGGCTTGTTGTCCCCAGGCAGTGATATGATTAATTTTCCATCATGATAATTCTTGACCAGTAATTATGGGGGTTTTAATATTTATATATGATATTTTTAAAATAAAAATATTTCTATGATTGTTATATGACACATGCCACCATGCTTTCTCTTTTTTAGGAATATGATAACATTGTATGTGTGTACGGAGAACTACCACCCCATGAAGCAATGTGATTCATTCAAAAAATACATGGAATGTATTAAGAATGTATTTAATAAAAATATGATATATATATAGATTACATAAAAATGATTCTATAAAGATAATATATCATATACTTTTATTTCATTTAATATGATAATTAAACAAAAATAACATTCATCTATACGCACAACCTACAATCTCCATGAATTTTGTATTTTATTTTCTACCATTAAATTTTATGAATAACCATAAATAAAAATACACATAATATATATAATATATTTTTATCATTGTTATAATTATATTGATGATGACATCATTATCTATTTAATATGACCAACAATAAAAAGAAAAAACCTGTACGAAAAAATGGTTACATTTAACATTGATGTATTGATGAATAAGTAATATACAATCATAAGAAAATAATATTTTAAATTATAAATATTAATATGGTTTTTAGTAGATATATTATAATATTATATTTATTATACATGTGTCTTTCGAGTGTGAAAATAAATACAAGACATAAGGTTGATGAATTTATAGAACCACATTTATTTCTTGGAGTCTCATTCCATATTTACCACTAGTTTATTTTTTGTGGTTTATATACTTCCAATGAATTTAATATATGATAATATTAGTTAAATTTATGTGAATTTATATATCCATATTATGATCTCACTTTCATGGAATTTATGGTTCAAAATTTACCAAATTGGAATGGGAATTTGGTCTTAATTATCCTTCTTCGAGAAATATTTTCTGTTAGGGACCTATATTATATTACAAGGTTTATAAACTACCCTTTGACATCTTGTATCAATGATCTCATTCTATTCATGATATAGTATGTTACATGAAATGTTATTCTCTATTCGTTTAGAAGTCTATGTTCTTTCAAAATAATGTTTTCAAAACTTGTTTTAAAAGTGTTTATATGATTATATTTGAATTTTTAAGGAAGTGTATATCAAATATGATTAAATTGGTTTTAACAACATCCATTATATGTTTTCAAGGTTCTATTCAATAAAAAATGTATGATAAATGATTTTTGTTTTAAAAAGGGGGTTTTAATTATGAAAGGATATATTCCTCAAGATTTAATTGAAATGATCTTTCAAAATAATTTTCAAATTAGTAAAACATTATTTGATCCATAATATTCCTCATAATGTTGTAATTCATGGATATAATCCTCATTGATTATATGGATAGTTTTTGTTAATTAATGGTTTATTTTTCTATTTCAAACGAATGTATGGTTTTTAATATTTGACTGGTGGGGCCTATATCATCATAAAATGAATTGGTAATTATTTATACATCATGAGATAAACATTGATGAAATGGGGAGTGAACCCAGTTCAGTACAAAACTATGTCCACTACGATGATCTTTGGAGTGAAGATTGATTACTTAAATGGTCTTTTGAGTTAACCTTGACTACTAATTTAGTTCGGGGAGTGAACCCATTCCAAAAATATGGCCTGAAAATTAATCCCTTACTACTATGGAAATTATTTTTTCTATGTATTTGTGTGACAAAAATTCAATTTGTTGTTACTATGTTAATATTTCATAGATTATGAAATTTATTTCATCATGATTCATGTTTTTTGAATTTCTGTTATTTTTTCTATGAATAATGTATATTATATTTGATATTTGATGTATGAAATTCTAATGAAATTATCATGTTTTCATACACTTATATACTTTATTACACTTATATATCTCCCTTATTTACCCTTAATAAGTATCTTACCTAACCTTTTTCATAATTTTTCTTTTACCCATGTTATTAAGAAATTAATTATGTATATGTACATAAGGGGATCATATTTTTTGGAATCATTGACAACCTTCACCCATAATAGATGTTTGTGTTCCATGTTTCCAAAGGCAATCAACTAATACAGTCATTGCATATGTTTTTGCGTGTTATTAAAAAATGATGTAATATCTATATATGTTAATCTTCTCTCATTATAGTTAAAAATTTTATGTTTAATTCTTCAACTATAATGATATTGGACACTATTGATATTAATTACCCTAGGGTCTGGGGAGTATACCACAAATGAAGGTAAATAATCATGGTCAAGGTTAAGCTATTATGACTAATGAAGTGGAATTTTTAATGTTCATGTTTTTGGATTCAATAATTATGTTATTGGACTATTTTATAAATTATATTTTTTTTCAGAAAAATGTTTAATTCTATATGTATTTTACAATTTTACTATTTATTAAATGATTTGAGAGTATATTTTGAATGGTAATGGTGACCAAGAAAAGTGATTTGGTGATAAGCTAAATCTCTTGGATTACATATGATTAAATGAGGATAACCCTTAACACATTCATTATATTATTATTATAATAATATGTTTATTGGATAGTGTTTTTGGAAATGAAATTTGAAAGAGTTTAAATGGATTATAACAACTTTTATAGTGTTTACCTCAAGTATTGATATATGGAATATATTTTTCAATGTGATATTTTATTATTGGATGAATGAATTTTTTTAATTAAGTTTTTATAGTGATAATGGTATTTATATATTTGGAATGTAATATTAAGAAACACTTAATATTGTATGGGTAATATAATGTTGATTTAGAGATCTTAAATTAAAAAACCTTGGAATTTTTCATTTGGATAGACATATTTTAGAAGATTATTCTAGTAATCTATATATATAATGGATTATAATGGAATGTTGGTGTTATTGGATATCTTTTTCTAACTATTGTTATATTAGAAATAATTTTGATATGGGAGGAATAAATTTTCATACTAATGATCTATTAAATGTGCATTGAGATTAAAAATTCATTTTTTATATTCATTTATTAGAATGTAGAATCAATGGGAAGTTGATCAAAGAAAAAATATGGTGAAATTTTTCCTATGAAATATTTTGATATCAGGTATGTATATTTTCACATTCATTCAGTCTAGATGGTAATGGATTTCATCATCTCAAGGAAAGTTATCTTGAATTTAAAACGAAATTATAGTTCATTCATTTAAATTGAATCCAATTTCCCTTTAACACATAAAAAATTATGGTTTTGGGGATGTTGAATTTCAATGTATCATTCAATGTGTTTTGAAAAATGACTTTTATCTCTGTCAGTTAATATTTTGGCATTAAAACATTCTTCATTGTCCATATAGTCATTTATCACCAATTCTATCCTACATGGAAACCCAATAATGTGATTATTTTAGATGAACTTCATACAAATATTTATATAATATCAATATAATGTTTTATTACACCCTCTAGTGATATTGGATTTCAAGAAGGGAATTTTATAATATCAAACTTGTGAATATTGAGATAAAGATAAATTTTGAGGATGCATTTTTTGAAGAAGTTTGAATGCAACACCCTAATATTTTAAATGATGAACCAGATGTTAAATTACATATATGATACCCAACTGATGTCATATAATATAATGTTACACCCATATAATTTAAAATATTTTTTATATATAAATTAAATCACTTTAATACCTTTTAATGAACATGACATTGAGTTTTCACAAAACATGAGACTCTATTTAAATATTCGTATTTAAACATGACATTTATAACCTATATGTTAACTGGGTGGGTATATATTCAATTTCTATATATTTATTAGAAATATAACAAAAACAATTTTATAGTGAAACATATGTTTTCTGAACAACAGAATTTTTATAAAAGGTTTTTTTCACACTATATAAAGATGAATTAGTATTAATTTTTTAAAAAAATTGGAAATTTGGTTTTGATAATAAAACATATTTTTTGAAATCTAAATGTCACAATTATAATTGGGTGATTTTTTGATTTTTTTAAGATATTAATTATTTGATGAATAGTAAAAAATAATGATTTTAATTTAAAAATGTAACCTGGTTTAGGTTTTTTAAAAAGTAATATAATAATATAAAATTATTTTATTGGAAATTTTGTTCATATATATATATATATATAATTTCTTAATCTATGTAATTTTAATCAATTTAATATTAAATTTCATTATTAAATCATTATATACTTATGAGAATGTTCTTTTGGAAAAACAAATTTTCATCAAACCTGTAGTTTGATAATAAATTATTAGAATTGAGTTTGTAAAAATGGAATCCATATTCTCAATAAAAAACTCTTTTATAATAATTTCAAGATATTTTTTTAAAAAAATATATAGTTGTAAAAATAGATAATAAATACCATGGCTTTGGTAGAAATAGGTTTACCATGGTGTTAAACTAACAAAATAATGGCTAAAAATAACCTAACTCCAATGAAAAAAACATTTTATATCTATATTTTACCTATAATATATATGTTTATGGAATAATATATTTTTTTGGTTTTCTGAATGAAAAAAATATGGTTTTCAATTTATCTTTTCAAAAATTCGATGTGTGTTATTTCCCGCACATATAAAAGGACACCACTCTCCTCCAATATCTATAATTCCAAAACTTATTAGTTTAGAAAATGAACACCCAAATATTTTACATAATTACCTGAGAAGAACCTTATTTACTTATATTTATTAAGAAGTCCTTCTATGAATTTTGTAGGTATAAACATAAACATGCTGCCAAAAAAAGGGGCATATGTTTCAAAAGTGTATATCTATATTATTTCTTTTTCCACCAACATAAAACCATATTAATATATTATAATTTAATATAAATTTATCTCTTATATACATAGATTTTATTATGAAAGTGAAATAACCCATATCCATTCCACTTCCATCAACTTGGAAACATAATCGTTGAACACGTGTGTGATGGAGTACTACCACAGAAACCAATGAAATTAATTTTCCATCACAACATTTAAACGATGGATATAATAATGGATTTAACATATATATAATATATTTATGAAATTATTATAATTATTGAATTAATATGTCATATATACATTCATATATTCCATTATATGTGGTATAAAATAACATCACTCTTGTGTATGACATAAAACTACCACACAAAGTTCGGTTATATGTTTTTCTATTATGATTTACATGAATTTTATTTATTTTAGTGTAAATAAAAATATATGATGTATTTATTATTTAACTATAATATAATATCAAACTTCTTAACATCTATTCAATTGTAAGACAATATAATCACTCAGGCATACATGTGGGTGATAAAAATGATGCATCTAGTTTATATAAATAAAGTATATGAAATAATTATTATTTTAATATAAATTAATATTTATTTTCATTTCATTATATCCATTGAGAAAAAGGGAAACATCATTCTTGTGTTAGTATAACCTCTCATCTCCATCTATAGTGCAATCCATTTTCTACCTCTAAAATTAATATATTTCTCTAAATACACATATAATGAGAATATATAATTTCTATAAATTTTTTAAGATTCTATATAATATTTACACATTATTAAATTAAAAGTACCAAAATTATTGAACAAAAACATACATGAAAAATGAAGCAATTTTTAGCTAAAACAACGTTTTTAACCAATAATTGATAATAAATTGGTGATAAAATACTATATGTTAATAATATATTCTATGATATATAAGATTATGGTTTAATAATATATTTTAATAAACATAAATTTATTATATTGGAGTCACAAAACATACAAAGTAATTCAACCTGAGGGTAAGTGTTTATTGTATCACTTTTACTCCCACGAGATATATGTCATATTCACCACTTATTTTTTAATGTAGTGTAAATACATCCCATTTCATTATTTCATATAAATAATATATTCCTCTTAATTTAATTTATTTTTTAATTTTATTTACTTTCATTCAATGGGCTTATGACTCAAAGGATACCAAATTTCCAATGGTTTATTTCACAATCTCAGCATTATTTAGGATTATTTTTTTATGTCTTATATAGGGAAATTATTTGATACTTCAATATTAATATATATATTTTTTCTCTTATGGTTACTAATGATATTTTTCAGGTAATATTACCATTTTTCCACAACTTCTTAATGATAAATTTTTTTAATGAAATACTAACTTTATTTCTATATTCAGTCGACAATCATATTTCATTGAAATTCATGTTTTCATTAATTGTTTTGAAAAATATTTTCCTACATTTAACAAATTATTATTTAATAACATTTTTTACATTTTAAAATAGTTTTTAATGGTATATTCACTTTATATTCAAAATAAGGACCTCTTACCAGAAAGGTTAGGGCAGAGCCCAATTTATTAAAATAAAATAAAAAATCCCTCTTTAAGTGGGAGAGGGTAACCCATTACATGCACTCCAGAGGAAAACAACCATAGATAGAAAAATCAAGAAATACACAGGTAAAAACAAAAAAACCCAGCAAATCAAACCCATAGTAAAACCCTAGCCGATCGGCATACCATCCACCAAGGGATGAGCTGCTGAAAGCCACCACCCCAAAAGCTGGAATCAGCCCGCCGCACCACCGTGAAGCCGTATCGCCGCACTGAATCCTGCCCAACCAAGACCGAATCAGACCAGATCTGGTATTCCGAACCAGATCTGGCTTTGAAGAGATAGACCGCCGCACTGAACGTGCTTCCACTGAGAGCCAACGCCCGCACCTTCATTGGCCTGATGCAACAAAAGAAGAACCGCATCTCTAGCAACAAATGAGAAACCAAAAAACAGGTGAAAAGAACCCCTTCGCAAATCCAGCGCAAGTCGGATCTGAAGATCCCGTCGCCGCCATCAGACCCTCAGAAGAAGACCAAAGCAAACCACCTCCCATACACCCATCCGACTGAAACTGAGGCAAAAATCCTCCGACCACCATGGTTGGATGTCGACCGCTGGATCTGCCCCGCGCCACATGAAGAAACCCTAACTAGAAAGTAAAGGGCAAGGACAGGCTGACAAATGATGATATCCGAGCCCACGAGGTCATCGACGCCACCGATGGATCAGAAATCGCACACCACAGATCACCGATGAGAAGCGCGAAGGGGAGAAGCTGGGCCAAACCGAGGAAAAAAACTGGCGGCGACAGGGGAAGATCACGCGGAACGGCACCCCTTATGGGATCATCTCTCACGCGGACCTCTTATTTTATACTAAGAATGTGAAAGGAATCATTGTTGTAACTGGTAAAACATTAAAATAATTTCATATTGTTGTAGGGAGTTTATGTTTTATTGAATATTATATAGGTTTAAAATGTTATTTTTAAATAAAAGATTTTCAATTTTCGTGAAAATTTATTAAAAGATATTTTCAAACTGAAAAGGCTATTTACCTCAAGAATTTTTTTAATTAAATTTTTATTGTATTTCTATACATCAATGAAATCAACCCTTTTTTATTCTTATGACCCACTAGGGATAATTTGTATTTATATATTTTTAATTTTATATTTGTATTTTTCATAATCTGTAGGAATGAGGGTGTAAAGTTTTATTACAATTCTTCATATTATTATGGACAGTTTATGATTTTGTTTATTAAATTTTGGTATGTATTGAAATCTGATATATTAGTTTCTAAATATGAATATTTATTTTGATAATGTTTAACCCCTAAATATTATAGATTATTTTGATGTAGTATGTCAAGGTTGGGATCTAGTTATAGATATCCCCTCAGTTCATCAATAGGACTAATGAAAAAATCTGTTGGTCAAATGAGATGGGTTTTTTTGAATGATATTGATATTTGTAGATGTCCATCATTATGAAATTCATAATTATGAGGTCATTTTTTCAATTTGATTATCCAATTAGTTTGAATATATATGGATAATTTTAAATATCATGTGATTATTTATATTTCCTTATTTTATCATCATTTATTTATTTAATATTATGATCAGTTTAATGATTAAATGGAATGTGATTTCTTTATTTTCCTTGTTATATTGATTATGCTAATTTATACATGATAAAACACTCTATAATAATACCCTTAATGAGAAAATTATCACATACCTTTGATATGTTTTATTTTTCACATGACACAAGGAATCTTTTTTTGATTGTTATGTAGAGATATGCTATGGGGAATAATTTCATTCACAAAGAAAACACTTTGTGTAGTTTACATGACATATTTAATGTGAATTTAAAATATGTATATAGTTTACAAGGTTTAGTGTGATATTGTGTATTTTCAGATACTCTAACATGTATCTAGTGAAAATTTAATAATGCAGACACCACCTATAGTTTACAGGGGCTAGGGTCAGTACACATTCTAATGACCAAAAAAGTGAAACCAACATTCAAGCATACCCATGGGTTACGATATCCATGAATTGTGTAATTAATTTTTCATTCTATAAACATTATTGATGAAAACATATGAAAATTAAATGAATACATATGATATTTCGATCACGATTAACATTCAATAGATAATGGAACCATGACCAATGTATATGAATATGATCTACCAAATCTAAATTCTCATGAGAACTGAAAATTTTAATACACTAGAAACAATGATTTTAATAAATAAATGGTTTTTAATTTTTTTAAGTGTATCATATGTGGTATTATAAATATTTAAAAAATATTTATTAAACATATAATAATCTTTATTTTTTATATGGTATTTCAGAGTGCTTTCAAATCAATTAGAACTCGAGGTATCATTTTTTATCACATTAATTTCTAAGAGACACATTCCATGTTCACTCTTAGTTTATTTATGTGGTGTATATATTCCCCGTGAATTTATTATATGATTATTACAATAATAACTCTGTATGTATACTTATCCATATAAAATTATATATTCTATGAGGTTTTTATTCCAATGTTACCGAAGTAGGAAGTGATTTCATTACAATCTCATTATTTTCAGGATTTATTAGAATTACATTTTTTATAAAGGATGTTTGTTATTTCTATTAAATATTTCATTCCATTTTCATATAATATGGTTTTTTCATGATGATATTTTTTTTACAATTTTTTTTCCTCACATTATATACTAAAGACACAAAAATAACTTTTTCAAAGAAGAGTGACTTTATTTCCCTTTTCAATAAACAACCATTTTTCACAAATGTTTGTGTTTTATCACTACTGGAAATCTAGAATTTCCCAACGGTTTAGAACCGTTGGGAAAGGCTGCAGAACCGTTGGTAAATGTTATACCAACGGTTCTGCAAACCGTGGGGAAGTAAGCCGTTGGGAAATAGAAAAAAATCACCCTATCCCAACGGTTTGGCCCGTTGGGAAATCAAAACATACTTTCCGTTACCAACGGTTTACACACTGTTGGGAAAGGTTTTTACCAACGGTTCCATGAACCGTTGGTAAAAACCACCATGTGACAGGGTATCCCAACGGTTTCAAACCGTTGGGATAGGTGTTTTTACCAACGGTTCCTTGAACCGTTGGTAAAAACAGCTAATAGAGCCTATGCCAACGGTTTGAAAACCGTTGGCATAGGCTTTGCTGTGCAAATTGCACAGCAGCCTGCAATTTGCACAACAGGTTTGGTTTTTGGGCATTCACCCTCGGTTTCAATTCAATTTTCAATCCAATTATGCCCTCGTTTTCAATTCATTTTTCAATCCAATTATTGTACATGTAACACATATAATGCATACATATAGAGAATAAACCAACACATACAAATAATGAAAACCAACCAACCAACACATATAATGCATCCTGAAAATATACTCATCCATAATTAAATTAGAATTCATAACATAATTATAAACATACATAATTCATTTAGAATTCATTTTAAAATTTAGATGACAATCATATGTGGAATCCGGAATTCAATTCATAATTTGATTGGTTTTTCATATACCATATATTTTTAATAGAAATGATATCCATTTTAAACAAAATACATACATCTGGAATGATACCGGTCACACCGTGCCTCGGATTGAGGCGAGGTTAACTCGTACACGTCACAAATGAATCATTGATCGTTGTCCTAAAGTATCAACATATTCCGAAATCGTTTGGTCAGTTTTGCGTATGTCAGTTGTTGTTTTCATTTAAAATGAAGTGTTTTTTAAATAAAAGAGAGACACTTTGAATGGTGTCGGCCACACCGCGTCTCGTATTGAGGTGGGGTTAACTCGTACACATCACAAATGACCCATGGATTGTTGTGCTAAAATATTAACACAATCAGAATGCGTTTGGTTGGTTTTCCGTATGAATTTAAAATGTAGTCCATTTTAAAGAAAAGAGATACACTTAGAGTGGTCTCTGCCAAACCGCGACTCGGATTGAGGCGTGGTTGACTCGTACACGTAACATATGACCCATGAATCGTTGTCCTAAATTTTCAACAGATTCCGAATGCGTTTGGTCAGTTTTTCATATGTCAGTTGTTTATTTCACTTATAATCTTGTCCATTTTAAACAAAAGATACATAGTGAGAGTGGTATCGGCCACACCGCGTCTCGAATTTAGACGAGGTTGACTCTTACACGTCTCAAATGACCCATGGATCATTTTCCTAACGTATCGACACAATATGAATACATTTGGTTGGTTTTCCGTATGCCAATTGATGTTTTTCACTTAAAATGACGTCCTTTTGAAACAAAAGACGGACACTATGAGTGGTGCCGACCACACCGCGTCTCCAATTGAGGCGGGGTTGATTCGTATACGTCACATATGACCCATGGATCGTTCTCCTAATGTTTAAATGGAAACCGAATGCGTTTGGTCGGTTTTCCGTATGTACTTAAAATGTTGTCCATTTTAAACAAAAGAGTGACACTTTGACTAATCCTGACCACACCGCGACTCAGATTCATCCCGGGTTGGCTCGTACATGTCACATATGACCCATGGATCGTTGTGATAAATTATCAAAAGATTACGAATGCGTTTGGTCGGTTTTGCGTATGTCAGTTGTTCTTTTCATTTATAATCATGTCCATTTTAAACAAAAGAGACAGAGTTAGAGCGGTGTCGGCCACACCGCGTCTCGGATTAAGACGGGGTTGACTTGTACACGTCACATATGACTCATGGATTATTGTGCTAAATTATCGATAGAATCCGAATGCGTTTGGTCGTTTTTCCGTATGTCAGTTGATGCCTTTCACGTAAAATGACGTCCTTTTGAAACAAAAGACGGACACTTTGAGTGGTGTCAGTCGCACCGCATGTCAGATTGAAGCGGGGATGATTCGTACACGTCACATATGACCCATGGATCGTTCTCCTAATGTTTCAACGGAAACCAAATCCGTTTGGTTGTTTTTCCGTATGTACTTAAAATGGTGTCCATTTTAAACAAAAGAGAGTCACTTAGACTTATCCTGGCCACACCGCGACTCAGATTCATCCCGGGTTGGCTCGTACACGTCACATATGACCCATGGATTGTTGGGATAAATTATCAACAGATTCGGAATGCGTTTGGTCAGTTTTCTGTATGTCATTTGATGCTTTTCACCTAAAATGACGTCCTTTTGAAACAAAACACGGACACTTTGAGTTGTGCCGGCGACACCACATCTCCGGATTGAGCTAAAACCACCGTGCAGCATTCTAATTATTATTCGTGATGTGTACGCGTAGACGGCATGTCAATCGGACGTGCGGATTGCGCGGTACGACTCAATATTCATGTTTTAAGTGATGCACGCGCTTCGTAAACGCGCGTGAGGGGGGTCCAAACGGGCCGAACGAATTCGGAATGGCCTGAAATCAGACGACAAATACGGGAGAGTGATTTATGAAGTGGTCGAGTAGACGGCACGTCAATCGGACGTGCCGTGTGCCCGCGGTGACCGACAACGTAGTTCTGGTGTCAGAAACGGCCAAAACAGGCGTCCAACGGTCAAATTCATAGCGGACGACCTCAGATTGAGCTGAAACCACCGTGCAACATTCTAATTATTATTCTTGATGTGTATGCGTAGACGGAACGTCAATCGGACGTGCGGTTTGCGCGGTACGGCTCAATATTCGTATTTTATGTGATGCGCGCGCTTCGTAAACGCGCGTGAGGGGGGTCCAAATGGGCCGAACGAAGTCGGAATGGCCTGAAATCAGACGAAAAATACGGGTGAATGATTTCTGAAGTGGTCGAGCAGACGTCACGTCAATCAGATGTGTCGTGTGCCCGCGGTGACCGACAATGCAGTTCTGGTGTCATAAACGGCCAAAACGGGCGTCCAACGGTCAAATTCATAGCGGACGACCTCTGATTGAGCTTAAACCAACTTGAAACATTCTAATTATTATTCGTGATGTGTACGCGCAGACGGCACGTCAATCAGACGTGCGGTTTGCGCGGTACGGCTCAATATTCGTGTTTTAAGTGATGCGCGCGCTTTGTAAACGCGCGTGAGGGTGGTCCAAACGGGCCGAACGATTTCAGAATGGCCTGAAATCAGACGAAAAATACGGGTGAGTGATTTATGAAGTGGTCGAGAAGACGGCACGTCAATCGGACGTGCCGTGTGCCCGCGGTGACCGACAACGCAGTTCTGGGTTAATAAACGGCCAAAACGGGAATCAAACGGTCAAATTCATAGCGGATGACCTCGGATTGACCTGAAACCACCGTGCAACATTCTAATTATTATTCGTGACGTGTACGCGTAGACGGCACGCCAATCGAACGTGCGGTTTGCGCGGTACGGCTCAATATTCGTGTTTTAAGTGATGCGCGCGCTTCGTAAACGCGCGTGAGGGGGGTCCAAACGGGCCGAACGAAGTCGGAATGGCCTGAAATCAGACGACAAATACGGGTGAATGATTTCTGAAGTGTTCGAGCAGACGGCACGTCAATCGGACGTGCCGTGTGCCCGCGGTGACCGACAACGCAGTCCTGGTGTCATAAAGGGCCAAAACGGGTGTCCAACTGTCAAATTCATAGAGGACGACCTCAGATTGAGCTGAAACCACCATGAAACATTCTAATTATTATTCGTGATGTGTACGCGCAGACGTCACATCAATCGGATGTGCGGTTTGCGCGGTACGGCTCAATATTCATATTTTAAGTGATATACGCGCTTCGTAAACGCGCGTGAGGGGGTCCAGGGGGGGTTGTCCAGGGTCCAAGAATGAGGGGGGTTGTCCAGGGAGTTCACAAACACCCAACCACTAAAAGACAACAACATCCATAAAAAAAGACAATATATAAAAATAACTCAACTCCAATACTATACTACGAGTCTAGATAAAACCAACAACTAGAATAGATTAAACATCAAATCTCAGTAATATAAGTCAAAAATGTAACAGATCAATATGTCCCACATCAGCATCAGCATCACCATCATCATCATCATCATCGCCCTCGTCATAGTCCTCCTCATCGTCCTCACCCTCCACAGCGCCTTCCTCCTCGCCTTCGCCCCCCTCCTCGCCCTCCTCATCTCCATCCTCTTCCGCATCAGACTGCTCGCCATCATCATCTTCAAGCTGGACATCAGCCTGACCACCACTGGAACTGCCACCTGGTGCACCATATATAGAATGTATCGACGACATGTATTCATGAATCACTGGGCTGGCCTCTGCTGGAAGTGTTGGATGTAGAACTTCAATAAATTTCATAAATGCACTGTTTGCCCTAGCAGACTGTTCTGCCGTCTCTGTGGCCCTTTTCTCAGCCTGTTCTGCCTGTGCCCTAACTTGCTGCAGCTCGGTGGCACTACAACTCGTACCTGAGGCAGGCCAATACCTCGTCAGGGCTATCCTAGGTCGGCAGCATACTCTGCCAGAATGATCCTCTCCCAACACCTGATGTAAGTGATCAGATGGCCCAAAATTTTCTGCTTCTTGGGCATCGAGGGCCTCTAAATCATCCTGTTACAAATATAAATATATTATTAAGTTACGAAATAGATATTAAAATATAAAATCAACATATTAAAACTTACAATCTGCTGCTAAGTCGCTTCATTGACAGCACTTCCATCCTTTTTTCGTCTACTCGAGAAAAACAGTTTTGCTCGAGGCACACGTCCTTCAATATTTTGTACTTCCCTCTACAATGACATTGAAAACAAAAGTTATATAAAGACTTCAGCAAATAAATAAATAATTGAGGAAACAAAAAAAAAGTAAGTCGTAAAGAAAACTTATAATCAATTGTCATACCTGCTGCCTCTCATGATCTGAAATCGTCATGCGTCCTAGTGTATGGAGGTATTTTTTTGCATCAATGTTTTTTTTATTTTTTCCAGATGATTCCTAAATAAAATTCGATAATTCAAAGGATAATATTAATGTAAAACTTGAAAGTTATTATTTAAATACCTCAAATGTAATTCATACCATAAACTGGGTACTCGTCCAATGAGTAATCATCTGACGATACTGCTCTATAGGACAATCATCCACGACTGGTACCGCCTCTAACTCAGTGCCAACTCTAGCACGCCAGCTAATATAGAGCTCATGCTTTTAGGCTCTCCAAAGCTCGCCTAAATCCTTTAGACGTTCCAGTCGTGCACCCTCACCATCAGGAAAATCAAATCGAAGCTGAAATGAAAATATTAATTCATATAAATACAAAAAAAATTCATGGCATTAAATACAACAGATTTTTTTACCCATATCTCTGCCCAAGATCTATCTTTGACCTCATGTGGAAAATGTCTCCACGACAGCGGGCTGACGGGAATGATGTCGGAGTATTTGGAAAGCGTCGCCATAAAACTCCGACATTGCTGCCCTGTTTTCTCAACCATCTGATTGTCTTCATTATATTCCACCATAACCTGTGTGCGACGGTTCCACACCGAATGCATGCGTGTACGGCCCCGCCCCCACCTCCTGTTAGTAGATGTATCTGTCATGAAAGAAAAACAAATATTTTATCAAAACATGTTATAATGAGAATAAATATTGCTATAAAAATTTGATAGGGTTTTATAAATATACCTGTGCTAGTCTGATCAATGAGTGGTGCCGGATCCACAGAACCTGATGGAACACCCTCTGGTGGAACAGGAGTCGAAGACGATGGAATATAAAAGCTCGGAGAGACAGAAGTAGAAGGAAATGAAGATGGAACAACTGTATGACCTGATGCTGACTGGGGAGTGGGAATCATCATGGGATGTGAAAATGATGGGGCAGAAGATGCAGAAGGTAGCGAAAACATGGGAGGTCTAAATATCCTGTGTGTCCCTAAGGACACACCGGGATCAAAATGTGGGAAGGCTGAAATGTCAGTGGGAGGGGCAGGGTCTATTCGGGCACGCGCAGCTCTACGTCCACCTCTGGTACGAACCCTCCTCGTACCACCGGCCTGAGTACTAGGACCAGTACTAGGCTCCGCGTCGAATAACTGTCGACGTAATGGTGGATCCTACAAAAAAGTTTACAAAAAAAATTAATCACATGACATTATATATTCTATAAATATATATATATATATTTGAAATAAAGTACTCACTATAGGCACAAATGGTGGAATTCCCATCTCCTCCATCCGACGATTGTTCTTCGCCATTTTTTTTCTTCGTCTCTCTTAAATTGGATGCATTTCCTGCATTGGAAAACAAATATGTAATTAATTAGAAAAAGAAAATTAATCTGTAAACCAAAAAACTAAATATATGATGGAATGAGGGGATTCATTGGTAATTTAGCTATCAATTGATTTAGAAGAGCTTGAATGAATTTAATAAAACATACAAGTTGTAATGTTCACCAAGTTAGAAATATTGTTTGATTTGGTTTGAATACAGTTCAATTCCAAATTAGAAAATGCAATTCAATTAAAACAGCAACCAACAAACATTGAAAATTCACATAACGGTCAAGTTAGCTAAAACATATTTGTGATCAATACTAAATAAATATGAAAATTACCAACCTTAACAACCCAACTCGAGGTAAACCAAAAGAATTGAGAACATGGATGAATGATTATATATATTTCCAACCACAACATCAGGTTCACAATCAACTCTGACAATTGAGCTATTGGAGTCATCAAAAGAAATAAATGGATTGGTTCCAATGGCAATAGGGACAGTGTCAATTCCATCATCAGCATCATCAAAAATATGTCTTGGAATTACTTCAACTATGACACCAAATTCAAGTTGAAGTTGATCTTTGACATAAAAAAATTATTTAGCCATTGATTCCAACACATATAGTTCTTCGGTTGCAAGAGTTCGGGTCATATTAATTACTCGAAATCCACAATCATCAATAAATGTTCCGTGTCTGATCATCGAATCAAACCAATGGAATTTCATCATTGTGACTCGTCCATGAGAGTAATAATCCAATATTATTATTTTCTCAAAGACTCCATAATAACCCACATTTTCATGTCGCGGTCTACTATCTGATGCACTAGCATAACAATCTGTTGTGGCAGTAACCATAATACCATCATATTGTGTCCTCATGTTTTTGGCTCGTTCAGTGACAATAAATCTGTACCCATTGATAACAATTGATTTACAGTCACGAACCACGGTGTTAGGACCAAAAGCCAAAGCTCTTATTTCCTCAGAGACAGAGTCAGCAGACAAACTCAATACCTGCAATATAAATGATAGTTAAACTTAAGTAAATATTGAAATAATTAATTTAAACAGTAATATTTTTACCTTCAATTTTAACCAAGAAGAAAACTCTTTGCTATGCAAAGTCTCTCTCCTTCTCAAAGATAAAGAATGATGGTTCCTATTTATCATTGTTTTATGTTCCCTGTAGATAAAAAAATATGAATAGTTTAACAGATATATATGTAAGATATACATATTCAATTTTTTACCTGATATAGTCATCGAACAAATCACAGTTGAACAAAACTGTGCGATGTGCCATCTCCCGCTCTTCATGGCTTAATGTCTTCAATGTATATGATCCAGGAATTCCTCCTGTTTGAGGAAGTGATGGGAAACTGGGTTCAATTTGCTCATATTGTTCTTCTTCATTTCTCATTGGTCTGTTCATTCTTGTAGTAAGATCAGACAAATACATTGAACAGAAATCTATACATTCTTGAGCTAAGTAACCGTTCACGATAGAACCTTCGAGATGATTCTTGTTTTGAACATAAGACTTTAATGTGAACATATTTATTTCAGTTGGATACATCCAATGAAAAGAAACAGGTCCTCCGAGAAGTATTTCAGTTGGAATATGGACAGTCAGATGCAGCATGCATGTGAAAAATGATGGGGGAAATATTTTCTCCAACTCACACAAAATTAATGGGGCATCTGTCAACATTTTTTGCAAGAAAGACTTGGACAACTTCTTAGCACAAAGATCTCTAAACAAATGGCACAACCGAATAACACCCAGCCTTACATTATTGGACAAAAGATGAAGGATTGCTATTGGAAGCAACTCATGCAGTAGAACGTGATAATCATGAGTCTTCAAAGATTTTAGCTTCAACTCTCTTCTGTTGACCCGTTTAGATATGTTGCTTGAATAGCCATCAGGAACTCTAATAGTCTCTAATACTTCCAAAAATTGTTTTTTTCAGTAGGTGTCATCACATAAGAAGCACATGTAAGTTTCCATTTATTTTCACGGATACGCACAGGATGCAATTCTGGTCTGATGCCCCAATCCACCAAGTCACGTCGAGATCGTAAATCATCTTTTGTCTTCCCCTTGACATTTAGAAGAACTGAAACCAACATTTCACATATATTATTTTCAATATGCATTATGTCTAATCAATGACGTAGAAAATTGGTTGACCAATAAGGCAAATCAAAAAAGATACTCCTCTTCCTCCAATTGTAACAGGTTTCTGTGGAAACATTCTTTCTCTTTCCAGATTTCATTTGACCCTTCCCGAATGAAAAACTGAAATCTTTCAATTCATTAAGAACATCAGTTCCAGACATACGCTGAGGTGGATCATCGGTCTCTATAGTATTATAAAATCTTCGACGATTCATTCTATATGGATGATCTTTTGGAAAAAATCATCGATGTCCCATAAAACTGAAACTACAACGATGTTTCAGTCTTCTGGATCGTGTATTCTTCATACAAACTGGACATGACAGTTTTCCCTTCGTGCTCCATCCAGACATCATTGCATAAGCCGGAAAATCATTGATCGTCCACATAAGCGCAGCACGCATCTGAAATATGTCTTTCGAACATGCATCGTATGTGCGCACACCCACATCCCAAAGAAGTTTCAACTCTTTTATTAAAGGTTGCATGTATACATCAATATCAATGTCGGGATCAGAAGGACCAGATATGAGTATACTCATGAAAGTGAAAGATGTTTTCATACACAGCCATGGGGGAAGATTATAAATGTGTATAAAAACTGGCCATGTGCTTTGCGAAGTAAGCATCTTCCCAAACAGATTAAAACCGTCGCATGAAAGACCCAGCCTCACATTACGCACGTCAGCTGCAAAATCAGGATGTCGAGCATCAAATCTCTGCTATGCAAATCCATCTGCAGGATGAACCAACTCATCATTAGTCTTCTTTCTCTCGGTATCATGCCATCTCATTTTTATTGATATGTCATCAGACATAAAAAGATTCTGGAGTCTGGGGATCAATGGAAAGTGCCACATTACTTTCTGTGGAACACGGGATGGTGTTCCATCAGATTTTGACTTCCAACGGGATGTGCCACATTTTATACATTCATTTCGTTCAGCGGTTTCTTCCCAGAATAAACTGCAATCTTTCGGGCAAGCATGAATTTTGTTTCTGGAAAATCCAAGTTCTTCAACTAACATCCATGCCATATAGTGGTTTGAGGGAATATCTGCATCATCTGGAAGTAAATCCTTCAAGAGGGTAAGAATGTAATCGATTGCTGTATTAGAAATCCCATACATAGTTTTTGCATGAAATAATCGGATTAAAAATTCCAGCTTTTTCATTTTATCGCATTGTCAATATACTGGAGTCGTGGCAGCATCATTCAATTTTTTCACCCTATCAATATCATCATTTTCACTAGATGCATCAGTTGTCCTCATATCGACGTCTTCTTGAGTCGAAATCCTTTCTTTTTCATGATGACGAATAAACGGAAACCGATCATCTAACAAATTCTCCATTCCAGTCCTTTCATTTCGATCATCACCAATTTGAGATTTAATTTTCTCCCCATTGTGATACCACACAAAGTAGTTTGCTTGAAAACCATTTTTGGTTATGTGGTAGCTGACTTCTTCACGACTCAACCAAGGTCTACCAACACAATTGGAACATGGGCAGTGTATGCGACCACTATCTGAAGCATTGTGAAATGAAAAATCTATAAAGCTCTCCAAATTGTTTTGAAAATCGCTTGAGATACGATCGGTTTCATACATCCAACTTCTGTCCATTCTGTAAAAAAATTCATATAAGTCATTTTGTCGTAAACAATTCAATAGGATTGAACTTTAATAGAGAATACATTTAAGTAAACGATAAAGGAAGAAAATAATCATGGTATCAACTAGACATGTGAAAAAAACATACTAATGTGTTATTGAAAAAATGTAAAACCAATAAGAACTTAATGTGTTATCACATCAGAGCATGCCTCATCCCATAACCATATTAGTAGGGTACCCTCGTGGACAGCCCCGCCCACCCCCGTGGACAACCCACCCACCCCCGTGGACACCCCCTACCCCCTAGACAGCCCAACCACCCCCGTGGACAGCCCACCCACCCCCTCGACACCCCTTCTCCCTATGGACAGCCCCCCACCCCCTTGGATAGCACGCCCACAACCCTGGACACCCCTACCCCCTGTGGTCAGCCCACCCACCCCCCCTGGACAGCCCGCCCACCCCTCCTTTGTTGTACCCATCTCTCTTGGATTTTAATGATCACAATCACTCTCATCGTGTTCTAACTTGTTTTCAAGTGTTTTTATGCTAGGAAAAAAGTTGCCCAGGAGTTGGCCCAAGAAGGCTGATAGTGGACTCTCTGAGTCCACCGGCCGGCCGGTGGATTTCCACCGGCCAGTCGGTGGTCTCTGGCAGAAGCATTGCATTATGCCAGAGCCACCGGTCAGCCGGTGTTAGCTCACTGGCCAGCCGGTATGGGCACCGACCAACCGGTTCTTGCCCACCGGCCAGCTGGAGGACCCAGGCAGTGGGCTTGCCCACTGCCCGGTGCCACCGGCCAACCGATGGATGACCACCGGCCAGCCGGTGGAACCCAGACAGAAAGCTTGCTCTGTCTGGACCACCGGCCAGCCAGGAGCTCTGCACCGGCCAGCTGGTGAGACACCATCGGCCAGCCGGTGTGCCCAGTCAAACTACCGTTGGGCTTTGACCAGACTTGTACTTTTGACCCCCAACGGCTCCGGAAGACCTCCAACGGCCATATTGAAGTGTTTATGGGTATTTCTCCTATAAATAAGAAACCATGGATGTCGGGAACATAACCTAATGATATTTTGATGTCTTGACGCTCTAACGACAAATCTCCAAGGCCTCTTGTGATCCATTGCCATCCTTGAAGCTTGAGCTCCCTCTCCATCAGCCCACCCACCCCCCTGGACAGCCCGCCCACCCCTCCTTGATAGCCCGGCCACCCCCGTGGACAGCCCGTCCAACCTTGTGGACAGCCCGCCCACCCCCGTACCCCCCCTGGACACCCCGTACCCCCCTGGATAGCCCCGCCCACCCTCCCAAACAGCCCACACCCCCCTCCCCTGCAACCCCACCACCACCACCTAGACATACCACCCCCCTGGAATGTGTAGAAATAACATAAAAATACATTATATATAGATAGCACAAAATACTCAACCTATGGGTTCAAATTAACTACATAATCACACACTTCACTACTACCATAAAACACATAAACCACACCACCACCACACAAGACGCATAGCATTTCTCACATTCATTTATAAGCCACTTCATTCACACTTACATTGTCCATTCATTTAATGTTAAATTAATTAAATCCATTTACCACACATCCATTTCTATTCCATCTCATTTATTTAATATCTTGTTTTTTTTGTTTTAAGAGCATAATTTATTCCATAGATAACCAGGAAACTAATAAAACCTCCACACAACAACTCACCATCTCACAATAACCATCGACACCATGTTACATCGACCAACCATCTCACCAAAACAACCACATATCACAATAAAAATATTGCACATCACAAACCACCGCACAACCAAAACCACCTCACCACATTATACACCACAACTTCATCACACAACACCTCCACACGACACAACACCACCACACATCATCACTATCATACAACTTCACATGACACATCCATGCCCACTAACCATCACATTACAACCCCACATATCACAAAGCCCAACTGGTCACCTCAATCACCATAAAACAGCCTACAACATACAATGAAACACAACAAAAAACCTCTCATAGAGGCAACATACCCCAACTTCCACAATTTATTTATTCAAGGTCTTTTATTACATTACCCCTTTATTTAGAATGGACATTATAAGACAACTGATATTCCAGGGGAAACTAATTAATTAACAAAATATTTATTCATTTCCCTATTTTACACGGTGAAATCAAATCAAAATCCAAACTTAAAACTAAAATATTATATCAATAACAATAAAAACAAGGTACCATATGTGTATAAAGAAAAAATTACTTGATTTGAGATGATTCAAATGGGTTTTCACCTATTCGGATGGGGGATTTGGAGAGCAGCAGAGAGGTGGAGGTGGATTGATAACTTAAAACTAAAATACTAAAGCAATAACAATAAAAATAAGGAAGTATATGTGTATAAATGAAAAGATACCTGATTTCACCTCTTCGGATAGGGGATTTCGCCAGAGGAGAGCGGTGGAGCGGATGAAATTAGGTTCTGTGCGAATGGGGGAGAGCAGGATTTGGGGGAAATAATTCCCAACGGTTTTAAAGAACCGTTGCGAAAGAGATGTTAAGGACCCCTTTGCCAACGGTTTGAGGAAACCGTTGGCAAAGGGGTGACCCTTTCCCAACGGTTCTCTTGAACCGTTGGCAAAAGGTGATTAACACACCCCTTTGCCAACGGTTTGAAGAAACCGTTGGCAAAGGGGTGGCTTTTCCCAACGGTTTCATTGAACCATTGGGAAAGGCTTTATTAGTCCTTCAAGGCTAACGGTTTTAGCAAACCATTTGTAAAAACCCGTTGGGAAAAACAGCATTTCCAGTAGTGTATAAAAATTATTTCAATAAGTTTTTTATTAATTTTTTATAATTTTTTATGTCATTTTAATCCTAAATTATATTTATATTATTTTATGTTGAATATTATCTTCATTTTCCAAATGATTTTTTTCACTATTCACTGAAACTATGATAGGATTCATGGTTTTAATATATGCAGTATGAATGGAATTTCCCACCATTATGAACATTAAATTTTTATAAAACATATTATACATGTTTCCAATTTAATTTTTTACAGGAAAATGGTTTTAATAATATTTAAGAAGTTTTTTATTTTAAAGATTTAATTTAAAAATGGAAATTATATTTTCTATAGAAAATATTCAACGTGATATTTAAATTATTTTTTCATATATGATGAGATTATTTGATCTTTTTATCTGAATATAGATATTACCCAATGATATTATCTATTTTATTTATCTAGATGGTTTATGATTATGATGATATCCTTTTTCTGAAACCTATTTCTTTTCCATGGGTTATGCTATAACGAATTATCAAAATACATATGATATAAGTTTTAATTTAAAAATATGTAACATATGATTATTGGGATATAATATTTAGGAAAATAGATTAATGTATAATCATTATCTTAATTGTTAGCTGGTAAATGTTTATCTATAAAATTCAATAGGTAATGATAGATTTCTCATTAGATAATTGTGATTGTAATGGGGAGTGAACCCATCTTGGTAAGGGACTCTATCATCTATGATATACTTGAGAAAGAACCATTAATAGGGGTGAAATAATTTTGGGAGTAAAACAAATTAACTACGATAGTCTCTGATTTCATCCTTCAATACTACGAAAATGATTGTATATGGTTTTTTATCCCATGAACTTAGGTGTTATTCCAATTTTAAGTTGTTTTAGGTCTTGTCCAATTATTACATCTCGATTCAAGCATTATATATTACCACGATTTGTTACATGACTCATGATTATGATATTTGATACATAGGTATGGGTTACAAATTATAAGCTAATGTAGACATTCTGCTATTCTTGTGTTATGTTTAGGTGATCTTTTTTATCTCCATTGTTTACCCTCACTAGTCATCTATGTTCACCCATTCTTATGTTTCCATTACCTTGGTTATATATAAATATTTTATGTATGATATGTCTAATAATGGTAATAGTAATGAACCACCTTATCTGAGATGATGTAAAGATCTTATCAACATTTTTTTATGTATCCATGTATCCAATGTCATTATAAATATACGATTCTGGTGTGGTTCTTAATATTATATATTGAATATTAATCTAGTAAGATGTTATATTTTTATATGAAATGTATGGGTTGGTTTAATTTTTTTGATGTGGACATCAAAACTGTTTATTAATTAGAGTGGATGGAATTTTATTAGAAAATTATAGGAAAATTTAAAATAATTATTCAATATAATGTGTTAAGGAATGTTCCAGGTATATAGAATACATTGTGGAATTTCTATAAATACTCATTCCAAAATGGTTAAGTAATATGATTTTAACGTAATCTGTCCTGTAAATTGATAAGGAAAATATTATTCATGATTTATATATCTACATTTGTTGATAATACTTTTTTCTAGTTTTTAATTAACATAAATATTATTTTTTTCATTATATAGGAAACTTTTCAACAAATATTCTTTTCTTATAACTATTTACTATGGTGATTGATTATATAAAAAAAATTACCATATGTTATTATTTCAAAATAAAAATTACAATTATGGAATTCATTTTGTTTAAATTAAAACCCTTAATATTTAAAATTTTATATAAACAAAAAATTTAATAAGGAAATTTTTTGGTTTCTCAGTTCCCCTTAAAATAATTTCTAAACATAAAAAATAATGATTTTTAATAAATATTAAATCGTCTTTTAGTTTTTTAAATTAACATGTATAATACAATATTTATTATGAATTAGAATCCTCTAAATAATGATTACATATCATTTTTTAACATCATTAAAAAATATGTTACTTTATTTATACCCAATTTTTCTAATTACCCAATGACAATAAAATATTTATTTTACACTTTTTCATTCATATGTGTTACTATATATTATTTAAATAATTATTCATAAAAAATGTTATGAAATATTATTTTCGCAACCCTATTATTTTTCATTCTATATAAAATTATTCAAATGGATACCATTATAAATAGATAACCTAGATATCGATATTTAATTCTTTCATATGTTTGTAGATTAATTTAATTTAGAGTTTCTTTCCATATATGTTTCCTATAAAAATAATTTTTTTACTTTTTATTTTAATATATTTGAATAAAAAATTATATAATTATTTATTTTTTATTTATATTGAATGAAAAAACATTTTACTATCTCTCACCCATTATAGAATAAAAATTTACCTTGAAAATAAATATTTTTTATTCCATCCCTATAAAAAATATCCCGAAAATTTTAGTAGTCACATGAATACTAATAAGGGTACAATTTTTCATTAAAACGATATGTATTCAGGTTTCTTATTCATCCTTATAATTTTTGTAATGAATAATGGCTAGGATAATTTTAATAATTCATATTACACTATGCTTATAATTCAATATCTCCACATATTATTAAACATATACGATATCATGTTATAGTTTTACCACGTCTATGTTTTGTTCAATTGATGCATCTTGTATGACCATCAATAAATGTCATACAAGAAACATTTTTAAAAATTATGAGACATTAGATTAAAGGTTAATTCAATATGATATAGTTTCCAACCTATAATGTTTCTTGGGGGTGATGTATCCTTTGATTAACATTCCCTAACTTCAATATTTATTTATAGATTATTTTACTGATATTCAAGGAGGTATTTTTCTCCAACATAAATATATATTCATTATTGATGAATATATCTATATATCATCTATTTAATTTTTTCTACATAAATATTTTTATTTATAATTTTTATATTCTCTTTGATTTATTTATAATGACTTTATCTATATTTTTTTCAAATTCACCATAACATTTCAATACTCATTATATCTTCATTTATAAAGATTAAAATAATTACCTTTGAATTATCTAGTAGAATACACTGTTAATTGATAATTGTGCCGCATGATGGTTTTTATCATATGATACATAGAAATCCAAAAATTAAAATTTATATATATTTTTATAAAATATGAATGTTCTATTTATATTAAATATCAATTTTTGAATGATAAGAAGTGATAGAATAAAATCATATTGAATACATCGTAAAATATTTGAAATAAATTTTGATCATAGTCAGATAACATTGGATGTGATACTCAATCTAGACATACCACATTTTAAATATATCATATATATTTGATCGATTTTTTAATCATCTTAAATAATTTTGTTCTGATTAATCTTTTTACATTATTCTTCCATAATTAAAATTTATTTTCATCCCTTATTGGTCTTAGGAAACCCTAAAATGAAATTACTGATGTTATACTATTATTTTTTTATTCTCATGGGTAACATAATCATTATCCCATTACACACATAAAATTAGGATGTAAGGTACTAGAAAAGCAAGAATTATGATATATATTAGGAAATGTGTCATTCCATGTTCTCTATAAGAAATTTAAACTATATATCATCTTTATGTCTTTGAACAGTTGGTGTTATTTGAGAAAGATGAGCTATGTGTATCAAATATTATTTATTTTTTAATATTTAGTATTTATGGGAGGGATATTCATGTTTTAAGGGATATTTTTTTTATATTAGTCTAACCCAAGAATATTTCCAACCATCTTATATATCCCTATGTCATCCTTCTATTCCACTATGATTATTAAATTGATAGATGGTTATGTAACTATTAATATAAGAACATAATTTCTAACATCCCCTATGATTTTAATATAATTCCTTACAACATCCATGAGGATTACATATCATTCAAATCATATCATTAATAACTATAAATACCAAAGATGTACCAGCTCAGAGCTGGGTTCTATTTTTTTACATTGGCGATAAATACATGTGATTGAATCTCAAAATAAGAAATGGATTATTAGTATTAGTAAACTATATATGTACTTTTCACATTCATTATAACATACTGTTACATGATTTCAAGTAATTTCCTTTTATTTAGAAGTATTTCTCTTTAGTTTGGTGAATCTAGGGAGTCCTAAAGTCCAGACCCGTCTTAATGGGGAACGTTCTAGGACTCCATTATCATCCCTCTTATAGGCTACTGTTGAGAGACTACCACCGAGTAGACATATCACTAATAAGGAAGGCCATATCCTAATTACCTATACACAAACATACACAAACACACTCATATCCAACCCTATTAAATGTTGAAATGTAAAAAAAACATAATGAACATGAATGCATATATCTAAATCCCATAACCAGTGTACCACAAGAGGTAATGTAAATAAAATATATCCAAATACAATCCCACTACAAGGAGACAAAAAACATGTACAACTTGAATGTAAAATTGGGACTACTGTAAGAATAATATATAAACAAAACCTAGTATTTTCTGTCTCACTAAACACCATCTACCCTAGATTTATTAAGTATTCTATCAGAAGTTTATTTATCTTCACAAGAAAATACTTGTGTGTGCATTATCCATGTATGGGTGAGTATAACAATACCTTATAAGAAATCCAAAAATAAAAAAATAATACAAAAAAATTAATATACATTCATCTCAACAAATTTATATTTCTACATCACATATAATTACAAAATCCAAATATACTCAACAAAAAAGATACACATTCTATATGTACATCACAATCATAATACCTGCCTATGATTTCTGCTCTAAGTTTCAACATAGCACATGTCTTGAAGAATACACTCTTGTGTGTAATAACACTAATAAAATATTTCTAAAAGGTGCTACTCATCGGGTTCCATCAATGGAAGTAAACTATGATAGCCTAAAGTGATATGATGCACTGGTGAGGATCAATTAAAATGCCATTGGGTGACACCAATAACTCAATCTGGATTACCCCACTGAGAAGAGTATTGGTTCCTATGTTGGGTTGTCTGTGATGATGCCCAAAACACCACATACACAATAAAGTTTAATAAAGGGTCTCTCTCTAGGCCTCACAGTAAAATTCTAATGGCTCCGTCTTAGATGTTACATCGAAGGATCGATGTCCAATCTATATCATGTAATTCCATACTAACCATTTAGGAAATGAAATAGGGAATGAATCATAATGAATCTATTAAATGATACATAAAAAAGGATACAATATTTTGTAGATAAGACTTACAAAACGTTTAACTCAGAATTTTATAGAATTCTATATTTGGAATATGCCCATCTCTTATGGTGATCCATCTACTGATCTGATCATTCCGTTCATATAAAAATTATGTGTCCTCCCATCTAGGACTCTTTATCATTGAGAAACTAGTTCTCTTCCATAGATCCACTCAAAAAAATAGATTTATACATAATTCTTCATTGTGAACCAAATAAAATTAAATCAGGTATCCAAGCCATTTGATATGTCACTGCTCCAATGTTTTCACCACAATCATGTCATGCTGATACTAGATCTACAATTTTGGATCGTTTCACCCTGAAATGGGTGCCCAACAATCAATTTATTAGGATATGTTCAACCATAGTCCAAATGAAGAATGTATGTGGTGACCATATAACCAAGAAAGAAAATCTCAAGATGAACAAATAAGAATGGACCTTGATCGATTTTCATGTCAATCTCATATAATTTCCATTATAATTAAAATTAATGAATACAAAATTTCAGCATGAATGAAAATTATCCCGAATCTCAAGTAAACTAACCCATCCCATGATCTTCTGATCCGTAAATCAATCCATTCATCAATTGGTTTTTGTTTGTCCTAGAAACTAAGAATGGGGAAAGTAAACCAAAAAAAAATATCCTACCATCATTTAGATTGATCTACGTTGAAGAATGATATTGTTCCATAGTCGTTAGAGAGATCCTTGGACTCTGATGTGCATCAATCTTCGTTCTACAATTTTTTCATCATTCATCTTTGAGAGATCCTTGAACGCTCTACACAATGTCTCTAAGATGGTTCTAGTGTTAGTAGACTAACCCTGGTATTAAAAATTACAATTTTATTTAAATACATTTCTTATTTGGGTCAAATAACATGAATTAAATTAATTTAACTAATAATTTTATCCATTTTCATTCATGTGATGAATTTTCTACAAACACCTTACCACAACCAAGGATAATTCATGCCTAAGTTAAATTACACATTCTAACCTCAGCGATGCACCATGATTTTTCATTTTGACCCATATTTAGAATTTATTCCACTTTTGTTGGAAAAAGGTGTCCACATGCTATTAAATATATTCAATATATTCCAACCATTTATTCCAAGAGCCTCAGTCCATGGAATCACATTCCATATGAGCTCATAGACATGAAAATAATTTATAAAATATAATAAAGAACAATACATTTAAAATCTAATTCATTACATTCACCCCAACTATGACTTTTCATACAAGAAAATACAAGATAAGGGATAAAAAAACATATGTGTGTATTGAGCATGAATATGTGCCTCCCACTTATATGTTCCCTCATATAGATTCTCATGTTATCAATGGTCAGTCACTAAAGGAATTTATCACCCATAAAGGATCATATTCTTATGATCCTTGATCTATATGTGTTATTTAGAAAATGTAGCACCATTCTCTATTTCCATCTTTTTATCTTCAATAACATATGATATGTCATGAATGTACCCCATAAGATGTGAAACATGGGAGATTTAATTTATATATTCTATCTATGGAGGTAGATATAAGAGGTATGAAACCTATCTATATCTACAATGTATCTGTAATGTTACAAAAATTATCAGATATAGCTTGCAACCCTATCCAAATCACTATTTTCCATATCAAGTTTAAACCCATTAAAACACATGGTCTGCTTTAATGAACTCAAAAGCACTCCATCATCAGTCTGCATAAGTATCTTGATGGATCTGTGAAATCATGATCCACACTAGGATGATCAGAACCTTGTCAATAGTTCTTCCAGATATCTCTACTCACATGAGTGCCGACTCTCGTGGGGTAGTACATCAAAGTTGTGACCTATAGGTTCTCACATACACAACATCTAATGGTTCCATACCCATAATGGAATGGAATATTTTTTCTTACTAAAACTCTACCAGTGGTAGTTGATCCTCGAAATTATGGCCAAAGTCCATCATGCAATCTCATAGAATGTATTTTAGAATATGAATGTTCTACTCTTTTGGGTCATCATGTTATGGGTGAAACAATGTTCCCAAGAATAATAGATTCCCAAACAACTATTGAAATCCCTTCAAGGACCATGATGTGAAGTGAGTATCATGATTAGATATTATTTTTTATGGAACTCCATGTTTTTATTGTATCATATTACACATAGATGTGTCCTAATCTCTCTACTGAACTCTTCTCCTGAATTTCTAATAAGTTGGCTGATTTGGGGAGTTGGCATAAAATTACCCATATAGAATCATGTCCTTTAGGTGTGTGTGTTCATACCATCATGATTTCCCTGGATATTCTATACCAATATCACTTTGTAATCTCAATGGTTTGAGCTAATCCTACTGGAACATGGTTCTTAGCCTCTAATTGCTGATAAGTAAGGCATTTGGAGAGAAACTCTACAACTCCATTAATTATTTGTGTTTATCAAAACTGATCTAAGAGGTCCTGGTATATATTTTCCACACTTGGATGTTCCACCAAAGGACATTTATAAAACCCTTTAAGAATCTCCTATTATTACATCATTGGTACCATCATGTGTCCTTTGAAAAGAACGACATGCCCTCCACCATTGAAAAATCCATAAAGAACATGTTTTGTTGATATCTAAGTGTGTAGGGTCTCATAGGAAACATCACCTTGTTTTCCTCACATGATCTCAATAAATAAGGATGGGTGAAAACCATAAACTATAGGTAAGTTAATCCTTCATAATACACAATGGATTACTGAAATGTGGACAAATACCCTGATGCCTCACTCAGTGCCTACGAAAAAACATCCTCTGCTAAGATCGTCTACTACCAATTTCCCCCTCCTAAGATTGTAGACAATTTTTAATTCCTAATCCTAAATGAACTCTCATCCTCACCTCTATCTCATGTTGAGGTCATTTTAATAAAATATATGTCTATAATTTTGTGACCAGAATAGAGGACGAATCGTTAATCCATCATACAGTGCAGCCACATCATTCAGTAGAAGACTAATACTACTAACATAACATCAGGGGTCACATAGTTCTAGTTATGTAGTCTCAACTGACATGAACCATAGGTAATCATCACTTACCTCTACATCAAAAAAATACAAAAAACAGGTCCTGAGGCATTACAGAACACTACGGAATCAACACCCTCGTCTAGAAATCTCATGATTGGAGTGCTCATCAAACTGATCCTCAACTACCAAAAAGAAAGATAGAACCTATCATTCAACTAAAAAGGATGCCCCTTTTAGGGAAAATATGTCATGGGAGCTAATATACAAGATAAATTAGTTATAATTATTTGGAAATAACCTACTAACCCACGGAAACTCTATACCTCTTTTACTCTCTTAAATGGAACCCAAGCTAACATTTCCTCAAACAATGCCATTTCCACTACCACTCTATATGCTGAGATAACATGTCCATGAAAGATGACAGAACAAATCTAGAACTCTGATTTTGATATTTTTTTAAATCCATTGTTCTCAGAGTGTGTACAAAACAATGCTCAAGTTTCTCACACGCTCCTTCTAAGATGTTGAGTACACAAGGACATCGTCGATGAAGACTACCACTGACTCGTCTAATAATGGATGAAATATTTTTTTTGAGTCCCATGATCACTATTGGGGTGTTTGATAGACCAAATAGAATAAAATAGTAATAATTTTTATCATATAATCATCAAAACTCCATTATATATATATCCTCATCCCATACATGTTGTTGGTGATAGCATAACCAGAGTTCATCCATTAAAAACCATCGTTCACTTCTCAAAAGATTAATCAGTTCATTGATCATGGATATAAGATAATATTTCATCATTGTATCCTATTTTCAGCACCAATGGTCCACACATAACCTAAATATCCCATCCTCCTTCATTGTTAACAAATGTGGGGCTACTAAGGGTGAAACATTGGGTCTAACGAATCCTTTCCACTGTATGTCTTCCAACTAGTCCATCATCTCAAGAAGTTATATTAGAGGCATCTGATATGATGGCATAGCCATCTGTTCCATCCCAGTGTGTAGATCAATGCCAAATTCCATATCTTATAGTGGAGGTAATACTATATCATCCTTTTTAAATATGAACTCATATTGTTCCACCACTACTAGAGACTAGATACTCCTAAAATAAACTACACCAAGGGTTAGGCTACCCAACTGATGAGTAATCATCTACTCCTTCACATGCATGTGTCCATCCTACACTGCATGGGTTTTAATTTCACCAAAAAATGATAACATAGATCCATCATTACGGACACACCACATGTTTCGCCTAAAATAGATAATATTATAATGAACCCCAGATAACCATTTCATTAATAATATGTATCTGTAAGGACACATTGTTAAACAATATATATCCCAACATAGAATACCAACTTCAATAGTAAGGACACACTACCTTCATATGTGTGGGGTTGTTATGTCTTCCCCAGTAAGAGTCTCCATGTATAAGGGTAAAACAAATGGCCCTTGTGGAATATCTATGTATAATACAAGGTATGGGGAAATAAAGGAAATACTATCACCATTGTCTATCAGTATTAAATATAAGGTAGAAAATACACTGATCATACCGCAAATCATTCCTAAAACCTATGGGTCATAAGATTAAACCACCTACAGGTATCCCTAACACTATCATTCAACACCCTAAAATTTTCATGGAACATATGGGGATTGTTGTGGTAATAGGTCAATGCATCAACAACTTCCTAATACAGTCTCTATTATTCTTTTATGTCTACTACCATGTAATCCTTACGGCCCTTGCCACTTTCTCTTCCTCAATATCCCATCCATGATCTCTCTGTCAGTTGTATGGTGGGTCGAACAATGTCATTAAATTTCTACCCTACCATAACATGAGTTTCACCATATCTCTTAGAGATAACTGGACCCTCCCTATGGGCCATAAAACATAGACCCTCTATCACAAGACCTCATCCAAAAATGTCTTGAATGAATAGGTACGTGAGACAAAAATCATCTCTCAGGTATAGAGGTCTCTAAATATGTGTGTTTGATATTGGAAAATGGTGGCTATATATACTAATCATATAAAATGTCAACCACTAGAGATCACTCTAGCACCAAATAATATGTAGGAAATCATAGAGGGTTTACAATGAATCGTATTTCACTATGCAGACCTCACATAACGGTCTAATCCCTGATGAAATGGTTACGAACCATAATTATCCAATATCTAAAGATGTTAGTAAACCTCAATGAATATTCTTCTCTCATCATGTTTCCCTATAGGATATTTAGAAGATATTATATATGTATAGAACATAGGGTATGTGGAAATACATCCTCTTAGAAAAGGTTCTCTATAAGGCCCCGACCATAAACATTACTTAATCATGAATTAAATGAATAATTCACATAGAGGATCTTTTCAGGTTTATAGTTTTAGAGAATTATGTCATAACTATTACATATCAAATGATTACATAGTAGACACTTCTAATAAGTTTACATTAAAAAAACACTTGAAAAGAAACATGTCTAGTTCCATGTTTTAGATAGAATGTCTTTCCTTGATCCCATCATTGACCCTATTCATCTTTATGTTCTGTGGAAAACATTTCAAAATCTTGGGATGAGCAAAAAAAGCCCAGTAAAGGATACACAAAGAAGGAAAACTATTAGTTTTTCAAAACAACAAGTAAAACATGAGTACTTTACCAAAGTTATACTTTTCACCTTTATGAAGTAGTAAAAACTCTTCACTGAATAAAAGACTATCACTTACCCTTTTATAACTAAAAGATTACCATAAACCCATATAAAGAACACATAACATATAAAGGTAACTTGGGACATTAAGATACTTAAATGGAATAACCATATGGTCGACTTCCACATATACTTAATGGAATAGCCATATGGCTGACTTCCATACCCAATGCATTGGAGGTTATAACGTAACCACCCATCCAGGTATTCATGGAACCACCCGTCATATGGTTGATCACGTAATCACCCATCAAATGGCCAAGTACCATTATAAAATCATAACACATAAAGAAATTATAATGGAAAGAAAAAAATTCCACATTTCAAGCACAATATATCACTTAAATATATTGACATAACAAATCCATTATCAAAACCATTTTCAATACCAAAAAATATTATATGCTATTTATTTACTTTTAAAAATATAACGGCTTGTCAAGGAAGCCAATGATCAAATAATACTTGCGGTGGCAGAAAGGTCATTGTCAACGCGTACGTTAAAAAGAAACATACTTTTTGTCCTTTAGTAAAATGCTTCGTATATGAAAAGATTCCTTTCGAATAAAAGTATAAGTCAAAGGGTTTTATACACTATATAAAAGAAAGCCTTGTATTAGAACAAAAATATGCCTTAATGAAAGGAGATCGAGATGAAGTCACTTACAAAGACGGTATCCTTGGATTAAAGATAATTCAATTACATAATTATGTGTGGAAAACGAATACACAAAACATAATTGGATATTAAGTGTAAAACAATAAGTGGTTATTCACACATATTCATAGAATGACATATTAAAGGAGTAAAAGTTTATCCCAAAGAATCAAAATTGTGTTAAGAAGTACCCTTGAAAAAATTTGACATCCTAATGACGTCACTTCAAAATTCAGAAAATGAGTTGATGAGAGATAAAAAGTGGTATCTCATCACTTGGACATAAAATTTATATAAATAAAAATATATAAGAACATATCCCATCAAAATAAGATTAAAAGACCTAAAAAAGTCTTCTAAAATGAGGAGGGTGAAAGGTTCCCTTACTGAATTGGGTAACTTCCGAAACGTACACCCCATGAAAGAAGGACTATACAACATTGATTTAAATACCCATAAATGAAATTATATTACACCAAGAGTAGAATAATGGGCAGTAAATACAACACTCAAAGGAAAATGTTGGAAAATGTAGCATAAATCTCACAGGAATAAAAGTGAGATGAAAAATCCCTTACGAAAACTCAGCAGCCTAACGGCGCCACATAAAACTTCCAAAAATGGATTTATGAGGTCAAATAGGGTCTCTCATAATATGAACTAAAAAATTAAGGTACAATGAATAAAAAATAACATCCCAAAACATAAGAATTATGAGCTTATAATAAATGACGTAAAAGAGAGTACTTAAAAAGAACGAGAGAGGTTGGATCCCTTACCTCAAGTCTGACTTGTCTTGTTCGTTTCTTTATATTCCTGAATAATAAACATTGGTCAATTTATAATTTCTTAAGGACCTCTTTTAAATATTATTATTCAGTTCATATCACATATTATAATGTTATAATAATTGGTTAATAATGTGAGTTCATATCAGACGTTTTTGTCGATGTTTGGTATATGAGTCAAAAATGAACTTTTATGAAAATGATTGTCCATGTATTTATAAGTAAATAATCTCCAGAATACTATTAATAAATTAAGTATCATATATATACAGTACATATTAATTTTATACTACTCCATACCATTTTGAGATAAAAAGAAATGAAATGCACTGTTCATGGTGACGGTAGACCGTACGTACACATGAACGCTACTTTCATTTCATTGTCATATTAATGGAATTAAAAATAATTGAAATATATATATATATATTATAATTTCAGTATATGTTATATAGGTCACATATGTTCATTAATTTCATTCTTTATACATTCCATGTATTTCATGAATGAGTCACATCACTTGAGGGGGCGGTAGTCCACACTTCCTCGTATAAATTAACGCATTTGCACAACTTGAAAAGTATAAAGGGATGTTTTAAATATAAAATTCAGAAGCATATAAAAAACATAAATACCATTTATATCATATATAAAATATAGTGTCATCATAATGGCCACCATGAAAGGTGTTAAGAGAATATTGAACAAGCATCGTTTCGTGAGGCAGAAATTAGCCATCCACAGAAACAGTAGGTTATTTAACCATTATGCGAAGGTGTGTGTAAGTTTAGCTAGAATAATTCACATAAAAACATCCTAGTATATTTAAGATACTGGTTTTGTTACAAAATAAGGGAATAAAAAGAGTTCAGAGGGTTGGAGAAGAAAAATAAAACAAAAGAACACAAGGGAAGACATTACCTTTAAATCATGTAACTCCTTTTGATTTGAGATCAATGGCTTCCTTGGAAAGGATTATACACAATGGTGAGGATTCAATGATGAAGAGAGGGATGTGGAGAGATGAAAAGGGTAGGGTTTCGCTGAGCTAAAGGCTTGAGAGTTGTGGGTATGGTGGTATAGGTGGGGGCCTTTTATAAGAGGAGAGTAGGGGCACTCTTGGAAAGTTATAAACTTTTACTTTATTATAAAATGATTTTCGGATTTTAAAGGTCCCAAAATTATATATTTAGAAAAAAAGGTGATAAGAGTTCTAAATACATACATCCATTAGGTTTTTTACAAGTGTAGGTCTTAGATTTTACATTATCGTTTCATTTTATTTAAATCGTTAAATAATGAGGTAATCACTACATTATCATGGTGTCATATATAATTTAATTTATTTAATATCTAAAAATTATAAAAAAAATATCATGATGTAGGAAATATTTTTATATTTCTAATGAATATTTATAGTAAAAAATATGACTTTTATATCCCCATTTAAAAATTGTTGTAGGAAAACAACACATGTTTGTGACATTTTTATTTTAACATTAAATAAAAAGTTTTTAATGTCACTTTCCTACCAAAGTGGCTCCATGGGGTCCCCAAGTTGACACATGGATTTTCTTGGTCGGCCATGACGCATAAAATAATGGTAGTACATGTTTTAAGATCTTTTCTTATTATTTAAACATTATTTTTACCTTAAATTACACTAATTACCTCTGATCGCAAATAAAAACATAAAAGTTACTATTCACCAAACAATTATTTTAATCCCATTAAACCAAATTTTACTTCCTAATGAAAACCATGTATGTAGGATTTTTGAAATTCAAAACACAGAGGTGGTAAAATTTCATTTAAACGAAAAATCAGTTTTTTTAAGTACCACTTAGTGGTTTCACTATTCATCAAAAATTGAAGTTTTTCAGAAAAATAACAAAAATTCCCCCTATGATATATTGGATATTACGAATTCAAAAATGAAGTCTATTTTAAAAAATTCAAAAAATATCAGTTACATTAATTAATTTAATAATTAATTCCCGCTGTCAGAACAAATAGCGTGTTTTTATAAGACAATATATATTAAAAGATTGACACTAGTTTAAGTCCAATTTCAAAGTGAAATTAATTACAATGAAAACTATTGTATTAAATGGTAAAAATATATTCTAATTTCACTTGAAAACCAATTCAAAAGATAATCTAATAATATTAATAAATTAGATTAAAAAGTGGTTTTGAACTAAAATACAACATTTTTCACTATTCATTAAAAATGAACTTTATCGAAAAAATACCAAAAATTTACACAAAGTAAATCTTGATGTCCCGATTATAAAGAAGAATTTTATTTTGTCAAATAAAACATATAAAATTGTGAAAAGTATATTTAAAAAGGGTTCTCCATCAAAAGGCAGTTAATCGACCTTTTAAATAATATTAGTAGATTTATGCTTAAAATTGTATTCATTTGCATTTTTAATCCTCTATCATTTATTGTAAAAAGTAAATTTTTTTGACAAACATGTATTATCATTTTGTAGTTAGTTATGTTCGTTCCCGTCATTACAATGGCTAGGTGTTAACTACCATTTAAAATAAATTTATTTTATTATTAGAATGCAACGTACGATTTCAAAGGAACTCGTTGTTGCGTATTGGGTAAGCCATCAAAAATAGAGTTCCATTTAAAGTAATATAAATATTTTATTCACAAATATGGATAAATATAAAAATCTCATAATCTTTATTTACTTGGGGTGTTACATTCTCAATATTTTTCCATGCTAGAGTCACTTTATCATTAGACTGGTTATCGAACCCCACTATCAGCATGTGGATCTATAAAGAAAGCTCACTGCCCGGTCCACCATCTTCTCTATTAGTGACCAGACTAGGTGGAAAACATGAGTCACCACATTAAGAAAGTTCAAATATTTTTATGGTTCTATATCTTCATGTAACATGAGGGATCTCGATCACTAAAACTCATTATGTTCACTCTTCCTACAATCCTCATCCACTGGTACTGCTGGTTCCATGTGTTTCTTTATGGGTGCGGGTATATCTTGTTCTACACCTAGGGGCAACATATCCCGAACATGTCATTATATCGATGCCTCATAATTGAGGGGACATTACTCCTGATCATGATGATGAATCCTGGTTGGCATACGTCATGTAAAAATTCAGAAACTAAAAAAAGATATTGTGATCAACCAGTATATCTGGATAGAAGACTCAAAAGTGGCATAAGAACCACAAATCATTCATATATGATGTATGTACTATTGTTTTACCTACAACCAATGTTCTCAGGTACTGATTTAAAAAAGGTGATCAGAGATATGGGGAATGGATATGTCTCCCCCCCACAAAAATAAGATTCTCAAGCCTGAATTCTAAACCTGAAACACCAAAAATAGATTCGACAAACAAATCTCCAAGAATCCAATCTTAAGGTATAACTGACTTCTCCGATAACAGTTCTTCATGACCCATCCTATTGCGTCTCATTCTGCGACACCCCAAACACACCTCCAATAGGCTAGGGGCTAGAGACAAGTGCTGAGTAGGCATATAAATATCATGATAAGTCTTATCATAAGTACTAGTAGACACACACACACACATTTATATAAGAATATACAATGTTGAAATATAAAAAAAATAGAAAAAGGATGATTGAATTCATCTAAATCACACAATAAGAGCATGCCGTGAATTAAATTAATGTAAAAAGGTCCAAATAGAAACCCACCAAAAGGAGTATACTAATAATAACAACATAAAAATAATATTCTAACTTCATTCAGAATAACAATGGAACCCACATCAGCCTATTATGTCTCACTATGCACCGTGTGTTCTAGATTCATCATGGAATATTTCTAATGTCATTCCTCTTCACAATAAAATACATGTCTGGGAAAATCATATTAAAGGATGATTGTAAAAGTATACAGTAGAAAACCCCAAATCCATAAAGAATACAACATAATAAAATATAGTCATCACTATATAGGTATAATTATACAACCCATATAACAATAATATATAGATATACTAAAAAATAATTACAGAAAAAATGACAGTAAAAACTGTAAAACCAAACTAGGATTATAGATCGATTGTTACACATATAAGTCATATGGTAGAAAAAACTACTAAGCCTAATAACACTGATGACATACTCATAATATGTACAACCCATTGAGACTTTTCATAGGATGGACACACTGATAATCTAAATAGATACAATACATAGATGTGGAACACATCCAAGGGCATGGTGTGGTATCAACAACTCAATCAATATTAACATGCAATGTAATGGATCAAAAAAATTGTAGTGGTGGTCTTGAAGATACCAATATCTACCCCTAAAAAAGAAAATATGAATAAATAATCTCATGATTGGCCTTATAGAGGGATTCCATTGACTCTATACAATAATTTTGGCTGAAGGGATTTTTGTCCTGTGTAGAGGAGGAAATTCCATAATATCTATTAGGGAATGTATATAGAGACCACACCCAAATGAAAAATGTACATGATACAGAGGATAAAGGATCCATGGAATGTAAAACAAATCACACCACATATATATGGGTTACATGTTGTGTCCCTTAACCCCAGGACTTACTTGTGTAAATTACATCTGTCTCAATTTGGGTCTGTGTCCACGTAGAAGTACCAACAATGTAGGAAACCCATGTACTATATCCATGTTATAGGAAATATATTATCTACTGTGCCCATGCCCACGTACAAGTATATATCATAGCCATGTAATTAGGTATAAGATGTGTTTTTTGGGGAGTACATAACATGCTCTAACCTGTATAATCCAACCCATGTTCAGGTACCATCTACGGTGCACTTCAAGTCACCATGGAGATGTCACAAAACATATCACATAGTCACACATAGTGTCATACTTATATATATTTATAGATCCTATCCACCACATAAGGTGACCACACGGTGTGTAGATCTAGTATACAAGCCGTGTCAGCCCAGATTTTCCAAAATTCTAGATCTAGAATCCCCACATCTTCTCCACTGATTTGACTGTGCATCACAGAGAAAATTAAATATCCATATCATCCAGACCTCTGTGTCATCTAATGACATGTTCTGTCCCATTGACGCACTCAGAAAAAGATATTTATATCATTATTTATTATGCTTTGATGAATGAAAAATCGTGTATCAAAAGAAATTTTTTCCTTTGTTACGCCCGTCATTTCACCACCTTCATCTTTTTTCAATACAATATCCAAAGTAATTGATCATTTTTTAATGAAACGTGTGCACAATGATCAATTTATAAGAATATGTTGAACCATATTCCAAATGAATAATGATTTCAATCGTCAAATAATAGATACAGAAAATAAAAAAACAATAGGAACTAACCTCGAAAAAACATTCATATCAATTATAGTTTTTTACGTTGGAAAAATATGTGAAGAATCAATAATTTAATCATGAATAAAATTCCACCAAATCCTAATAAACTAAAACTTCTTGAAACTAACAGGTACGTAAATCAATCCATTCATAAATTTATTTGAGAAAATTATTGAATCTAAGAAAGGGTAAATAAAACCAAATAAAGTAACTCTCCTACCTCAATTTGGATTGTTTAATAAAATAGTATTTTTTTCCTTTAATGTCATCGGTGAGATCCTTAGTTTACATTGTGGGTCGATCCTTGAAACAAAATCTTATCTTCATTCTTCTGATGGAGGTCATCCAACGCTCTCTATAACAGATCTCCAATGGTTATAGGTTTATGCGGATAACCCTATAATTAAAAAATAATAGTATATTTAATGATGAATCACCCACTATGTTAATGAAATTGAAATATAATATTTTTTTTAATTATTTTATCTATTTCTACTCCTGCCATTACATTTCCACATACACCCTATGCTGAAGAAGGTCACATCATGCCTGTAATGACCAAATCTTGACATAAATGTACATTATATAACTTTTTAGAATAATTAATACATGAAAAAATAGATACCCAAAGACCGTTATAGATTAATTCCTATGGAAACTGGAAAACATAAATAAAATTTGTTTATAAAACATCTAAAATATCTCCTTCTTTATACTTTACAACTTGAACCTCGTTTGACATATCTTACATAATAATCTTCTTCAAATCATGTGGTAAATGAAAACATAAAAAGGGGTGAGCTAAAATGCTCAGTAAATGTAATCATGGAAAATATATTACAAAACATAAACATAAGAACACAACAACATGAACAATTTTTTTTTTAAAAACATACAACATTTAAGATATACCAAAATCTAGAGTCATTAAATAAATATTATCTGTTTATAAAGCATAAATAATAATAGAATCATGAACCATGAGAAAATATAATTAGTATAAAACATGGGATTGTGGAAAAAAACACATAATATGATTTAAATAGTATCCACGGCATTTTAGCCCAGACCATCGTAGTAAAAAAGTCCAACACTAAAATGGGATTAATAGTTGTTCCAACCATGTATTATTGATCCTAATTTACATGTCATTCCAGCCCTGTATTATTGAACCACATTTACTTGTCATTCCAGTAATGTATATCTCATGAGATAAAAATCATTACTCAATTAATTGAAAGGTGATATAGGTCCCTCCAATCTCATAATGAAATCATTCTCACATGCACCACAAAAACATAAATCATTCATCATATCATTAACCAAGAAATAAAATTGGTTTCATCACCATTATTCCATCATAACATAATACATATAAAATATCATACCATCATTAACATAATAAAATCATCATAATCGCAAGGATTGAAAAATAACCCTATTTAAGAGCATCATCATAGAAGAAAAATAATTTTGAAAAAACACTTGACTTTAATTCTTGTGGAAAATATCCTTTCTCCTTCCAAAGAATTTTTTTTCTCAAAATGTAGTTAAATTTTAAAATAAATTAATTTATTTGAAAATAAAAATGAAATTGTGTGGAGAAAGCTTTATGAAAATAAGGTGTCATGAAAACTATAAAAATCCATTCATGCCGTATAATTAAAAAAATTCTCTTAGTATTTTTTACATAAAAGTCAAAAAGTACCTCATATGGTAAACCAAAGAAAGATCCCTTCAATGAAATGAAGTAAAAGTGAAAAGTGGGTAAAAATGACTTTAATCATATGAAGAATAGTATTAAATATTTCATGAAAACAGTCCTATAAAACATGTACATATAATATAAATATATCCCCAATAAATACTTATGTATAAACAATCTTGAATAATAATAAGATTGCAAAATTATTCCTTACCTTAAGTCCAATTTCTTCCATTTGTTTATGAAATTTATGTATTGTGGGTTTAAAAATATTATTAACATGTAAAAGATCTATACTAAAATTTATGACTTTATATATGATTCAATTATGATGTTATATTACAATTTATTTATCAATTATATGTTAAATTAATTTTCTGGGTAATAATCATTTTATTCACCCAATGTGTTTTGACTTGTTATTCTTGATATTATTAGATAGATCAAGATTTAATTACTTTTATAATGAAAAAAATAATCTATATATCATATATATTCCCTATACAATAATATATACGAGATTGATAAATTAAACGGAATTCCTCGTTCATTGAGACGGTAGGTCGTACGTACGGATGAATGTTGTTTTCATTTCCTTATTTAATTGAATGGAACCATTTAAATGACATATATATATCTTGTAGAAAAATTTTGTCATATTTTTGTAATTAGTTATGTATACATTATAAGAATTATTCAATGGATACCATGGAGAATTAATTACCTCATGTCGTGGAGATGGTAGGTCATATGTATACAAGAGCTACGATATAATTCCCTAAATGGTTAAACTGTACTGAATTTGATAGTATATTAATTATAAAGAATAATTATCAAGTTATTTTAATTATTTACATCCATTATTATAATCATATTACCCATCCAAATTATGTATTGTTGAATAATAAATTACTTCATGGCGTGGAGACAGTAAGACATACGTACCCATTCATGGTGATATTGTTATCCATAGGATAGATAAAAAGAGTTATAGGGTTGTCCCATAATTATAATAACATATAAGCATGTATAATATACTGGATTTATTACTTTATTATGGAATCAATATAATAACATGAAGTAGAATAAGAAATTTTTTAGAATGTGGTGATCAAATAATTACCTCTTTTTCAAACAATTACCTCTTTTTCAATTACCTCTTTTTAAAATTGTGGCCTCAATTAGGAAGGGAAGGATGTTAAGAGATTATTTGAGAATATTTTGGATGATTCAATGGGATTGAAATGTGTGAGTAAGTGAGTGTATATGGTAGATTTTTATAAGAGGGAGGAGGGGCACTTTATGAAAGTCTTGACATATTAATTTATTGTAAATTGATTTTCGGTTTATAATGGTCCCAGACTCATTTATTTAGAAGATAAGATGTGTATGAGTAGAATTTATCTCATAAAATGAAATTTAGGAATGTTCGGATTTTATTTTAAACCATATCATTTAGATTTATCCCAATTTAATCTATTTAATTTTATTTTTCATAATAATATTCTATATTTTATATAGTTATAAATATTTAAAAATGTGCAGTAAATTTTCCATAATTGGATATTTATTTTATTTAAGATCATATAATTTTAAATTTTAAATTTTTTGATTTTTTTTATTTTTAAATAATTTAATAATATGTCATTTTTATAAAATATCAATTTGGTCAATTTTGATACTATTCATTTATTTGAAATTAAATAAAATCCACACATGAAATATAGATTTGAACCAAAATATTTAATACACTCCGAACATGTAATAGTCAACTATAATATTCTTATATCATATTAGTTAGTTCTTAGGATATTTATTTTATTTTTTATAAAACCATTTAATTTATATTTTTATCAATAAAATAATATCTATATCACTATTTTGTCATCGTTATTGGTAATTATTTATTCTATAAAAATTATAAATAAATACACATGATGTAGATAATTTTATTATGTTTTGGGATACTATTTTTGTTCTAAATTTTATCAATCTTATCACTATATTAAAAATATAATACTTATAAAAGATAAGAGAGTTACATGTTGTCACTTTATTTTGTTTTAACTATATTTACATCACTTTCATGGAAAAAAGACAATTAAATGATTCAATTAAGACCCATAGATGATAATGGTGGACTTCAATTCATCCAAAAATATTTTGGTACGTTTTATGGTAATTTTATTATCTTTATCATATTGATTGTTACCCTAATTTACTTGATTAACCTTTAATCGTGGTAAATAAAAATTATCGTAGTTAATATTCACAATATCCAAAAAAATAAAAGTAACCTATTAACGTAATTTACACCCACGTATTCCAAATAGAGAATCCATTTTAAAAAATTCGAAACACAAACTTTCTAGTAATTAATTTAACATTAATTCTCATTGTGAAAACCAGAAAGTGGTTTTTTTAGATGTAAAAACTATTAAATGATTGAAATGTGTTTACAATATATTTAAAAGTGAAATTACATCCAATGAAAAAAATTGGATTAAATTATCAATACATGATTCTTTTTTAGTTAAAAACAAATTAAATAGATAATATATATATATAAAAATAAATTATATGAAAAGACAGTTTTGAATTAAAATACATTATTTTCACTATTCATTAAAATATGAATTTTATCATAAAAATACAAAAAATTCATCCAGAGTATATTTTTATATCCTTAATCAAAATAAAATGTTTATTTTGTCAAATTAAGCATATAAAATTGTTAAAAACTAGATTTAAAATTGGTGTACCATCAAAAGGAGAAAAAATTGCATTTTTTTAAAATGATTCTTTTATTAGTAAAATTAAATTTGTTATTATATCATATCTAGAAAACATATAATATGAATTTAAAAAAATTAAATTTAATATATTAAATATATATTTCACTAATAAATTCAATAAAAAGTGGTTTTTATTTTTTTATAAACTCGCTTATATTCATTTAAATAGTTTTTTAAAAGGAAGTTAAAACTATTCACACCCACCATTATAATAACTCGGTTATAATGTGCTGTTATTTCTTATAATCAGTCTTTTGGGATATTAGTTAAATTAAAATAACATGGAATTTATTGTAACATAATCCATGAATTGTGTGGAATATATTGTATGATAATACGGTGTTGTGTATAGTGAAAGCTAATCATAGTGTAACGTACAACATTAGACATCAAATAAATTTAAATAAATGTTCTCATAAAATCCGGAGGTGTTACATTATACCCCTCTTAAAATGATTTTCACCCTTAAAACAAGTCAGGTTTAGAAAAGGTTTACTAATTGAATTTTTTTATTGAAACCCACCTCATAAAAAGGAATAAAAAAACTTCATTTTAAAGTGGAATCTTAGAATCATAATGGTTACCCAAAGTAACTCATCACTAAAATTCTATATAGGAGAACAGAGGTGGGAATTTAAGTAAAAGTTATGGAAGAGAAATATAAACATAATGTTCTGATGGATTGTGATAGAGAACAATGATAGGAGAATGTTCACAATCAGAATGCTGGAAATCTGCATTGATTTATGAGACCATCTGATTCATTGGATACGAAGTTACTAAGATAACATTTTTGGTTTTCAATATCCTTTTCCTACTGTTGAATAATATTTCATGACAATAAATACTTAATTGATTTTGGTATAATCTCATTGGTGTTCGTTCCAAAAACAATTTCCTCTTTATCTCTTATTTAAAGAAATGAAGTTGAATTTTTAATTCATGAAGTTTTTAAAGATCAAGTTATAAAATGATAGGTTATTCTATTTTTCTTAAAAATATTTTAGCACAGATAATCAAATATGAATAAGTTATCCAATAGTGAGATAATACATTAATCTATCTACCTGAAATGAAATATAACATATACTGTCCATAAATGGATAACATTACAATCCATCCAAAAATAGAAAATACAAAACATTATAAATAGATGAATTAAATTGTCATAACAATTATCATCAATATCTCAAAAGGTTATTCTTGGTTGTCACAATCCAAACTTTTTTGTACCTTAATGATGTATTCTCTAAAAACATGATGATAACATGAATTACTATATAAATTAATACCAAAAAATTATTTACTCAAACCGTGATATCACATTGTCCTTATATCAGTCACGAGGTCATTAATACTATCAAACATCTCATTATCTTCATGTACCTTCATTATATGGATTTCATATGCTTTCAATATATAACTCAATCACTTTTCATGGTTATTGGTACCATATACTTATGGTATACCATAATGGACCAATAGATGTTCCACTATTTTATAATACTATAAAACAGATTCTCCAATAATATTTTGGAATCCCATTACATAAACACTTAATCATTCCACCATATCTCATTCATACTCAATGTCACGAAAATATATTGCATGTGATTTTCCTTTTTCTCGGGCCTTAATAGGTTGTTGATGAAAATAATCATTCATAACCTTTGGATTGGGGCATTAGTTTTAATAATTCTCTATTTCCATGCATTTGTAGCATTGATGTGAGGGAGGTTATTTCTCTATATTATTTTCTATATTCACATCTTTAGAATAAAATTTCCAATTACTTTTACACTCAACCGCTCGATAACATTATTTTCCACATGTTAAAAATTAGTTATCCCCATTTATAAAATATCTACCTTGATTCCTTACACACTATGAGAATAAAGAAAAATTCATCTTAATTTCATCATTGTTTTTCAATTTTTTTTAAACTCAATATTGATTTTCCTATGAAAACCATCAGGTTGATAAGTAACACCAACTTCCATTCATCAATGATAGCACAATGAAAATTCTATTCATAGACACTGACGTATCTTATAGATAATTCCATTTGAAGACTTGGTTTTAAGATACTGAATAATCGTTCAACATTACTTTTAAGTTGGATGATAAAATCAGAAGCCTACCTTGAACATCTTGTAATGTTTTCATCATATATAAAAACAAAAACATCATCATTTATCTTAATCTCATGTAACTCCTATTTCATCTTATTTCGAAGATATGTTGGAAGTAATTACTGAAAAATAAGTTCTTGAAATCATCCCATTATTTTTTTTAACATTCATCTTACTGCCTTATATTCATGATTAGAGTACACCAGCTGTTTTCCTCACCTTCTAAATGATTAAAAACAAAATTAATTTTTCATGTTTCTAATTGAGAAGGATAGAAAATATCTTTCCAATGGTATATATCCATTGATCAACAACAAGTTGATTAGAAAACCCACTAAGAGATGGTGGAAGTTTCCTTATGAAAGATTCAATAGAATGTTGTTCTCTTATATAGTCATTTGGAAGTCCACAATGTTTCATATATTGTTTTTGTATAAAAATAATATTTTTCATTCCATCATCCAAAAAATTTTGTTGTTTTTGGTGAAATTTTTTGCTTTTCCCAGTGTATTGATCATTAACACAGTTCCTTCAGGTTCCATCAATTATCTAAAACCTGAAAGGAATAATGTGAGAGGAACAAACATAATAGAAAAACAACATAATCCGGGGGTATTTTCAATATCTAACATCTTAGTTTTATCCTATGATATTCATGATCGTTACCATAATTCTAGGACTATAAACTATAGTTATACTTGCCCTTATAAACATCCATATACATACCATAGAAATATCATTGGGGATCTCACTGAAGATTTCGCATCTTAGATTCCAAAGGATAACAAATCCTTCCCTCTAATACCAACTGTAACAACCAAATCATGACATACATAGACATTGAATTAATTTTGTATAATACTTAATACATAACACAAATAGATGGCCAAATACTGTATTAGTTTAGTGTCATTGGAAACTAGAAATCATAAAAAACTGGTTTATAAAATATCCACACCCTCTTTTTCTTTATCCTCCAGTACTAGAAAACATTTTTGACACATCTTTCATAATACTCTTCTTCAAATGTTGTGGGAAAATAAAACATAAAAATGGGGGAGGTAAAATTCTCATTACTGTTAAACATGTAAAATATCTTACAAAACCTCAAAATAAGAATGTAAAAATATTAACATAACTTTTAAAAAAACATAAAACATTTATCATATAAAAAAATAGTATGTCAAGAATTAAATCTTGGTAGATCATAAGGAATAAAATAAAAATCGAATCATAAATCATGAGAATGAATATTTGGTATAAAACATAGAATTATATAAAAAATAATCATGTTATATGATTTCTATAGTACCCAAGGTATTATTTCTAAGACTGTTATAGTGGAAAATGTCCATTACAAAATAAAGAATACTTGTCATTATTTTCATTTATTACTGAACTGGATTTATAGTTTATTCCAGCCTTGTATTAGTATACCAAATTCACTTGTCATTCCAATTATTTATATCTCATGTGATATAAATTTCTTCCTAATTCATTGGAGGGATCTATAAGTCCCAGGCATCTGAAAAATAAATCATTCTTACATGTTCCACAAAAATGTAAACTATTCATCATAGCATAACCCATGAAATAAAATGGGTTTCTTTAACATCATTCCATCATAACATAATCCGTATAAAAGAACATTCCTTAATTATCACATTAAAATCATAGTAATAAAATAGATATAAACATAAGCTCATTTATTAGTGTCATCTTATATGGAAAATAATGTTGATAAAATAGTTGAACTTAATTCTTGAGGAAAATATCATTATTCTTTGAAAAAAATATCATTTCTCAAAATGAAACAAAATTTAAAAGAAAATAGTTTAGTTTTAAAAAAACTAATAATATTTTACTGGATTCTACATAAAAATAAGTTGTCATGATAATCATAAAAATCCATTCATGATGTATAAGTTTGAAAAACATTATCCTTAAACTTTTTCCAGAAAAGTCGAAAAGTACCTCATGTGGTAAAAAATGAAAGATTCATTCCGTACAATGTAGTAGAAGAAAAAACTGGGTAAAAATGACATTAAACATACATATAATACTAGTAAACATTTTATGGAATCATATTTAGAAAACATAGACATTGATGATAAATTTATCCATAGTAAATACTTACTTGTGAACAATCTCAGATAAAAATGAGATTGAAAAATTATTCATTACCATAGGTTTGATTTCATCCATATGTGTTTGAAATTCTTGTATAATGGGTTTAAAAATATTATTTACTTGTAATAGATCCATAATAATATTAATTATTTCAAATATGATTAAATTTTGACATTATATTACCCATTAATTAATTAATTCCATGTTAAAGTAACATTTTGGGAAATTATAATTTTATTTATCATACATGTTTTTACTTTTTATTATTTATGTTATTACATAGATCATGATTTATTTACGTATATAATGTAAAAAATTATTTATATATCATATATATTCAGAATATAAGTATATATCTTAGATAAGTAAATGAAATGTAATACACTATTCGTAGATACAATAGGTCGTACGTATGAATTAACGATGTTTCTGTTTCCTTATTTAATTGAATGTAACCACGTAAATAAAATATATATAATAGAATTATTATTTATTATATATAATTTATAATAATTCATGAATGTTAAATTCATATAATTAATCTCATCGTGTTGTGGAGACAGTAGGCCATATGTACGCACGATCGATGATATCATTCACTTAATTGTTAAACGGTATAAAATTGAATGGTATCATAATTATACAGAATAATTATCATGATATATTCATTATTTTAATCAATTATAATCATAATAATACCCATAAGAACTATGTATTTCTGAAGAAAAAATTACAACTCTTCTTGGAGATGGTAAGTCATACGTACGCAGGCTTGGTGATATTGTTATTCGCAATATGGATAAAAGGAGGTATAAGGTTGTCCCATAATTATAATAACATATAATAATTTATAATATATTATATTTATTACATTAATATAGAAACGACATAATAATATAATGTAGAAGATGAAATGAATCTTGAATGAGGTGATAAAACAATTACTTTTTATCAAGTATCTCATTTTCATTTGCACAAAAAGGTCTCCCTAAGATGGATTTCTACTCAATGTGTGGCCTCTAGGAGGAAGGTAAGTATTTTGGGAGATTATTTGAACATATTTTGGATGATCATAAGAGACATAATATTTTTAGGGAGTAGAGGTGGTGGTCTTTTTTAAGAGGGAAGAGGGGTACTTTAGGAAAGTTTTAAAATATTTATTGCAAATTGATTTTTGTTATATAATGGTTACAAACTCATTTATATCTAATATAATATGATTATTGTTCTAAATATTTTAAACCAATTAAATTTGAAACATGTTATAATTTTATTTTAAACCATATCATTTTGATTTGTCCTTATTTAATCAATTTAATTTTATTTGTGGTAATAATATTCTAAATATTAAATGGTTATAATTATTTTACCATGTGTTTTATATTTTACTTAATAGGATAATTTATGAAATTTTAGATCATATAATTTTCACACTGTAATTTATAAATAAATTTGTGATTTTCAAATAATTTAATAATATGTTATTTTTATAAAATATCAATAGTGTCAATTTTGACACAATTCAATTATTTGACATTAAATAAAATAAAATTGGAAGATAAATTCAAACCAAAATATTTTATACACAGATAAAATATCATATTATCCTATAAAATTCATGGAGAATATTAATTAATTCATATGATATTTATTTTAATATTTTTAAAAACATTTATTTGATATTTCTTTCAATAAAATTATTTTTAAATCAGTAATGTGTCATAATTAATGTTAATTATTTAATCTATAAAAATTATAATTAAATAAAAATTATATAGATAATTTTATTATATTTTTGGAGACTGTTTATGTTTTATGATTAACCAATTTTGTCACTATATTAAAATTATTGTACAAATAAGAGATAAAAGACTCACATGTTGTCACATTCTTTTGTTTTAATTATATTTACATCCCTTTCAGGGGTAGGTCCATTAAATGGATCAATTACAACCCTTATTTGATATTTTTATACTTAAATTCAACCAATAATATTTTATTGGGTTTTACAGAAATTTTATTATCTTTATCATATTGTTTGTTAGCCGATTTACCTTTAACTGTGGTAAATAAAAATGACCATATTTACTATTCATCGTATCTAATAAATAAATGTAACCTATTAACATAATTTAGGTCCCCTGATTGGAAATATGGAATCCATTTTTCATAATTCAAAACTAAAATATTCTAGTAATTAATTTAATATTAATTATAGTTTTCAAAACCACAATGCAGGTTTTTATGAAATATAAATGATCAAAATATTGACATGTGTTTATGTCTAATTTAAATGTAAAATTACATCTAATGACCAAAATTGGATTAAATGATAAAAAAATAATCTAATTTTTCTTTAAAAAAATAGACAGGTAATCTATCAATATCATTAAATTGGATGAAAAGGCAGTATTAAATTAAAATGTAGTATTATTCACTATTCATTAAAATATGAATTTTATCTGAAAAATACCAAAAAATAAACCAAATTAGATTTTGATGTCCTGATTCTAAAGAAGAGATTTATATTTCCAAATAATATATATATAATAGTTATAAACTATAATTATAATTGGTGCACCATCAAATGGTGACAAAATAGTAATTTTTTGAAAAAATACGTCTTTTATACGAAAAATAGAATTTGTTCTTATATCATATCTAGAAAACATATGAAACGATTTTAAAACATTACATTGAATATATTAAATATATATTTCTCTAATGGAATCCATAAAGAGAGATTTTATTATTTTATAGACTCATTTATTTTCATTTAAATATTTTTTAGAAGGAAGTTAATATTATTAATACCCACTGTTATAATGTCAAGATTATAATATTTAGTTTTTACTTATACTCGTTCTTGTGAGAAATTAATTCAATAAAAATAACATGAAATTGAGTGTAAAACAAACCACGAATTTTGTTGCATATACTCAAACTAGTATGGTGATGCGTATAGTGAAAGCTAATCATGGTGTAGCGTACATCATAGGACATCAAAGAAAATAAATCTATCTCATAAAATCTCACAACCTTACCATTCCAAGGGTAAACACCATGTTATAAACTCAACAGTGGACATTAATTTTTTTATCTTTTCACCTATTTAGATGTTATTCTATTTTTAAGAGAACTATGTGTGTGCGATATTTAATGTATTTAAAATATTTTAATCATTTATTCAGTTATATTAGGCTCATAATTCCATGTCATCTCAATGCCTAGTCTAAATTATAATTCATAAAATATCCAAAAAAAATAAATTGAGAATCCAAGTCATTACAACCGAAAATGGAAATGATTTTGTTGAATAATGACTTAATGTTTAGGGATGTATGTTTGTTTAAAGTAGTGGTGTTTAGGTAAAAAAATTTAATAACTTTTTTGGGCTTCTCATTCAGTACAAAGGACACCCATAATAGTTTTAGAATGTTATTATATACACTATGGGAGTGCACAATGTTTAAAGGGGTTATGTTATGTTTACATGGTCACCAGACACATGTCCTGAAATGTATATATAACATGAGATGATTACACATCATGTAATGGTTACACAATGTGTAATGCTAAAAGATCATTTTTAAATAAAAAATTGACTACCTTTTTATTATAGTTGATCAATTTGAATTAAAATACATGTAATAGAGTTACACGTCATGTAACTGTAATGATTTTTTATTTTAGGATCTCATACATGAAATAACCTTATTCATTCTCCCATATCCCATTTATATCTCAAACTAGAAGGCTTTTACTATGTTTTTTTGAGCCTATATTCATTCCAAATTGATCCATTTAATGTTGGATAATTGTAGATCGTTGTTCTCATCTCTTTAGATGAGTAATCCTTTCTTATTATTCTTTATTTCTTTGATCATGGTAATTTCATAGAACTATTATTTTAGATTCATTGATTTTTGGGGATGTTTCTTCTTTCCTTCTTCTTGATTCAAGGTTCAATATTATTCATTGGGATTTTACCTTTATTGGTTTTTGTTTTTCAAGTGTTTTTAAAAAAATTATTTGTTGTTTCCTCCTCTCCTCCAATCCTTTCGTTAAATTGGATTAATTCTAAAATTTTAAATATATTCTTGTTCATCTTTTATCATTGTCATGATATCTGGTTGTGGGATCTTTTATGGGCATCTAGGACCCCAATTTGTAAGGTAGGTGGTTTTGTCTTTATCCCAATTTGATGAACTATATTTTGACTATTCATTTTATAAATTGATTTATAAATAAATTTTCATCATATCATTACGTGTGTAAATTAATTTCTTGTAAATTTCATTTCTTCCAATTTTTTTGGTAAAATTGAAAAAGTGGAGTTTTCAAATCACTGAAACGATTTCTGAAATGCACCACATGCGAAGAGTTTCGAATGAAGTTTTAATGTTTATCTTAGGTTAATTGTCAATGTTTCCATTATGGTATTTTCTCATGGGTATTTTCTCATCTCCCTAGGCATGTTGTTCTTTGTATATTTATGATATTTTTGGGAGGATCACTCATGGGGTGTTTCTCTGCTATTTTTCCATGTGTTCTAGGATCTTATTATGGAATAGTTATTTTTTTGGTATGACTAGTATGCTAGCCTAACCTTTTGATTTCCTTGGAATTATTTAATTATTTATTTATCTATATAATTTATTCTATGATATGAATTGTTTGGATTTTGATAAATGATGATAGAAAATATGGTTCAAATTTTTATACCTACCATTGTTTGGAATTTTTTTAAAATGTAAATCTTTAACCTTCATTTGATAAAACTAAATTACATCATATCAAACCATGATTTATTTAAAGTGGTAATACATGACTTTATTTACATATACTGGTTATGGAACACTGGGTTAGGATCCTACGGATCCTTTTAGCACACACCATGAAAAATTATTCATTGGTGCAAAAAAAATTGAATGTATTTAGATTAAAGGGAAGGTAAGGTTTCATTTTGATGTGTTGTGGTTATATGTTAGTAGGGATTGGGTATATAGAAGGTGAGATGGTGCTAGTTTTTTCCATGCCATCATTTGCAGTCTGTTGGTGTAGCTATTTTTGGTTTTTTTTCCATTATCATTGGCCTTATTACTTTGATATTGGTTTTCTACTGATTATTTATATCACTTATATTATTCTTATTCTTTTTTATCATAAATCATTATATTCTACTTTTTTTTCACACTAGGTTTGGTGAAATAATTCTATATAGTAGTTTTTTGATTCCCAGGTGATAGTTGTCTTCCCCTGAGTATTAGAAATTCCCTTCGAGTATGTGGCATAACGGGATAGGTACCAATTTGAGTGGGTATTACAGTTAGTTCATTATAGTTTGGTATAAAAGGTGGCATGTCCTCAAGAGTCATTTTCATGGGATGATTGGTATACTAGTGATATAATTTTTTATTTTTGAGAGGTAAATTACATTGAGTTCCTAACTAGCTCCTTTTGTTATGAGACACATGTTTCGATGGTTTGTTGGAATGTGTGCCACCAATTTTTAGTTCTTAGTGCTAAAAATATTCTAATTTGTTTTCTAGTTTGAATGGATATATTTTATCTTGTATAATCACTCCTTTTGTTTCAATGTGCAATAGTATGCCTTTGAGATGTGTTCTATGAGTTCATCATTATGGTGAAGAAAATTCCCCAAAAATTAATCCTCTAATGAATCATAACATTATCAAGGATATAATTTAGGTAGTTGATGTTATCTACCAGAGTGTGACACATGTTCAGAACCAATTTTTATATGTATATTTAAAAGAAGTGGTTCAATACAACAATCATGGGTGTTTTTGGGTGAAACTCCACGACTCTCTAAAGGTAAGAATGAACACCGAGAGGTAGTGAACCATCTCAAAAATATTAATCCAATGTTTTAATTACTATAATGTATTGATAATGTCAATTTGAAATGTGAAATGATCATATTATGGGTCACATCAAGTGTTGGTGGAATTTCATGGTACATGAAGACAAGTATGTGCGCTTTGATTGGAAGTTTTTCAAGAGTCTATTCATCAATAAATTTTTTACCTAGTAACTATGTATGGAAATATCTATAGAGATACTCTCTTTATAGAATGGAGATCCAATGGTATCATCATACACAAATTATTTTGTTGTGCTAATTCATTTTTCATGATAAGTTGTAATGAATTCCCCATTGAGTGATTAAAATTACCTTCAAGGATTTCGATTGGATATCATATCACATTTACTTATGAATAATCTTTAAACCTACACAGAGATGGTAGAGAGGGCTATGATTTAAAAGATTAACATGGAAGGAAAATATGGACATTCAGCACCTTCTTTTTCACATATTGGTATCTTTAGTGGTGTGAAAAAGAGAATGACGAATTAATAGGATCACCATAAGATTATTAGAGAGTGTTCATAGTAAGATTTCTCTTCTGAACCTCTATATTGAGCTAGTGGGGTGTATATGACTTGCTATCCATGTTTCATGGTAGGAAACATGTGGTTTTTTTGTACCACATCGTAAAGGATCTGTAATAGTTGTGAACATTATGGTCATATGTATAATTTTTATCATCCTATGTCTAAACATAGATATAGTTATAGATAATTTAATACCATTGATAATGTGGTGTATTTATATTCTTTAATGAGTATTGGGCACCATTCATTGGCCTCAAGAGAGAGTCACCTTCACACTGTAATGAGTTTTCAGTGGAGGAAGTTGTGTGTCTAATGATAATGAGAGGTACCATCTCTACTACATAATTATTATCATTTTATTTATTTGATATTGGTTTATCCCACACATTTATATTTGACCATTTTGGTAATATGATTAACTGTCCAACTAAACTCATGGCCTTTTATGGAGTTAGAGACACCTCTAAAAAAGTGGAATGATTAAGTTTTTTTGTAACTTTTCATGACATTTCAATATATTTTGTAGATATAATGTTTGATATTATTGATCTCGATTAGGATCTATAGGAAATAAACATTAGGATGGATTGTATTGTTTCCCATTTATATTAGGTTGATTATTGTCATCATCATTTCTTTTTTCTTGCATCTGATCAGAGATAATAGGTGTTTCGTGGAGAGTTATATCTTAGGTCTAGTTGTTTAGAACCCTCATGCCCAGTGATTAATTATTTTCTTTTACTATTAAATTATATCCTGTGAGTATTGTATTGTTTTGGGTATTCCCATAGTTGTTTAAGTTTTTACTGACATTTTCACATAAATTTTCTCTTGGATTACTATAAAGAGTGTGATAGATTTTATAATAGACCTAGTTCCAAGTAAGCAGCTGATATCAATGATTTCCTATTGTATGGAACTATATGAGACAATATAGATACATTTTATGTTGTAGAACCGGATGAAAAGGGTTTTTTTCCCTAGTGTCTCTCTTTCGGTAGCACCAGTTCCCTTTGCTAATAAAGTCAGACATTTTACTGTAGTTTTGAATAGACTATGAGAAGTTGAACTGATGGGTGGTTAATAACAATTATCATTTTCCTTGTACATGTGATTTTTATATATTATATAATATGTGAAATGTTGTTTTCAGAGATAGATCTTTGTTTGGGTTATCAGATATCATAGATCAAGAGTTCGATATACTAATGACATATTCAAATAGATTTTATGGAACATATGAATAACATGTGATTATTTTTGTTCTGAATAACACTCCTATATTTTTTATATATTTAATGAATTGGATATTCTATCAGTATCTCAATTTTTTTGTTAGTGATCAAATATGATATTTTGGTTTATTGAAATTTGAGCGTGAGCCTAAGAAGCAACATAGTTTGGTTTTGGAAATCCTAAGAAGCCAATATTCATAGAAATGATTTTTAAATGAAACATATATATTGAATATTTGTTGTTATTTGGGTACATTATTTTTAATAATGGAGAATATATTGATCCTGAGAAGGTAGAGTTTGTTTTTCATTGGAATACACACAGATTGTTTTTGAAATTTGGATCTCCCATAGTCTTTTTGGTTACTATCAAAGGGTTTTTCATATACATATGTGATATTGTGTCCCCATTAAATTATAATACTTTGAAAATGGATAAATTTACATTCGACTAAAAATTTCAGTCTTCTATCAATGAGCTCAAATTAATTTGAACATCTACTACTATTTTATTTTTACCTGAGCCTGGTAAAGGATATGTGGTTTTTTGTTATGCCTGTCATGCTGGTCTAGGGTGTTTTATCATGTAGAATGATCATGTGGGGGCATATTCATAAATTCATCCTTTAGACCATGAGAAGGATTATCCCACACATGATTTAGATATTTATATAGTTAGGAATGTGCTTAAGTGTTAGAAGAATTATATTTATTTGGAATGGTTCACAATTATTTTTTTCATAAGATTGTGAGTAACATATTCTCATAAAAATACTTGAATGATAAAAAAGGTCTGTGGTTGGAATACCATAAAACGATTGATGGTGATATATCATACACACATTTGAAGTAGAATGTCATCATAGATATTCTTAGCAGATATGTTTCAATGCAAGATATTCCAAAATTTGATGGAAGAGTGGAACCTTATGGATGTTTTTGTTATTCTGCATTTAGTTGTTCATGAGAATGTTTTAGGAATGGTTCTGACCTATTATCCTTCATAATAATATCTCTTTGAGTCTATAATAGAGAATCTAAAATTGGATGTCATGATTAAATGAATTCTTGAAACCCAATATTTTGGAGAGACCACTTTAGGTTAGTCTCTCTCTCAAGATGGTATTCTCATTTTTTGAGATGGGATTGTTGTCCTAATATCAGTGGGGATGTATGTTCTGTTTTATTTTCATTGATCATCACGATTCATTCATCTAGGTATTAATAAGTTGTATTATGAAATGATATGACAATTCTAGTGGGTGGGTATGAAGCATGACATTTTTAATTATGTATCCCACTACTACACCTAACATAAGATAATGGAAATTAATTTGAAACCATATAGTTTTCTTTATCCTCTTCTGGTTACTATTTAAAAAATAGAACATGTATCAATGGATTTTGTAGTTAGATTTCCATAGACTCTAAAATCAAAAATGGTTTTCTGGGTGGTAATCTATTGGTTGAAAAAGTCATCTCATTTTATTATCAGTAAAGAAACAAAAAAGATAATGATTATTATAATTTGTATATGTAGGAAGTTGTGATGTTACACAGGGTTACATTAGCTATTCTTTTGAAAAGGGATACTATGTTTATATTGAGTTTCTATATTAGTATCCATCATTTGATGGGGACTCAATTCATATTGAGTACAACTTATCATAAACATATAGATTGTTAGATGGACCATGTATTCATATTTAGAAGGATAAGATTCGTACATCTTTCTTGGAATTCAGTGGATCATGGGATATGCATTTGTTACTTGTTGGGTTTTACTGGAATAGAAGTTATAATTTGTTAATCATAATGTCCTTATCAGAGGCTTTGTATGGTCTCCCATGAAATTCACCTCATTATTTGGAAGAGGTGGGTGATTCTTATTTGGTGGGACCAAGATTGTTTTATGTGGAATTTTTTAGGATTTATTATTTATGTCAGCATCTGGTTATAGTGTAGAGTCGAAAAAATATTATATGGATCAATGAAATAAACCTATCTATATATTATAGGTGGTTGGGTTTTCTTGAAATTTTATACTCGGTTGGGTCACTGTCAACTTTTAAAACATAGAATGTTGGTTTTGAGAATGGTGGGACCATTTGAGATCATTGAGTGTCTTGGGAAGGTTATATATCATCTGGACTTTCCATCTACATTGATTGTAATTCAGGATCTTTCTCACATATTCCAGCTTAGAAAATGTCATCCTGAATCCTCTCACACTCTAAGTTGTAAATATATTTAATTAGATCCAGATATTTTCGATGCAGAGCATCCATTGGATATCATGGAATATAATGTGAAAAACATGAATGGAAATTCTATTATATTATTCAGGGTGATATGGCAGCATAAATTATATTTTCATGAGACTTGGGATAATGAATCACAGATGAGGGAACAATGTATATACCACTTTATCCAGCATCATTCTCTAACGTAACTTCTAAGTGATGGGAATGTCTTGTGGTGGGGATTTTTTAACATCATGTTAGGCGCTTTCAGGAAATTCCCTTTCCATTAATTGTTTTCTTCATTAATTGGGTGTGTAAGGTAAATTCTGATAGTGGAGCTAATTTATTGGGGGAAATGACATAATGTATAGGAATTCATGTTTATTTTAAGTAATAGAGTGTGTATATAATTTTTAATGGAATTTGGGATTCTCTTGGAGATCAAAGGATGTGTGAGTTGGTTCTAGTGATTGCTTCTATACGCTGGGGAATTACATGACTTGTAAAGGGGTTACACAATGTGAACATGGTTTCTAGAAACTAGTCATGAAATTTTCACATAGCATGAATGGATTACACATCAACACATAGTTACACAATGGGTAGGGATAAACATTCAGTTTTAATTAAATAGGTGATTAGTTATTTTGAGTAATTGATCATCATTGATTACATGACATGTAAATGTGTCACATATTATGTAAATTCATATGGTCAGATTTTATGAAGCCATATGTGTGAAAAATTTAATCATTACTACACCATTAATCATGGACTGCAAAACCTATACCATGATTTTCAAAATTTTCATCTCTTATACAGAAGGATACTGGATTAGACATTACCATGGGTTTACTAATTCTGTTCTTGTGTGATATTCCACGCATACCATGTTTATATGCCTCATGACGTAATACTATGAGTACATTGGAAAAATTAATACAATGTTAAACATTATTCTTTGATTTTCCAAATCATGATACCCTAGAAATTTTAGTAAAAGATATATAATATTTTTCAAGTTGAACACTTGTAAAGGAAAACCTAAGAAAAATTAAAATCTCTCCTCACTAATCTCTTAATATCAACATTTTAGGTAAATGTTAGATAATAAAATAATGTGGAATAAATCCCATAATCCCCTCTTTGGGTCGCAATGAAATGTATCACCATTCCCTTTGGGCCTAATTTTCAAAGAAAATGTCAGAGTGTTGTTTTTTGACATCACAATGCCACGATAATGTGTTCACTAGGAGGCGACTCAATTTTTAGGGTTACCAAAGTATACATGAATATTATTTTTTCTAAAAATCACACATCATCTTTTGTGCACCATAGATCACTAAAAACTAACAATGGTCCATGGAAAAGGATACCCATCTTTAAAATAACCTTTGTTTGACTATGTATATAAGGCTATGTCTTCAGTATATAATCTCTCGACTATAAACCAAATGCATCATTACCTTGTAAAAATGGTTTTTTGATAATTCTAATCCTTAACATCATTGTGGTGGAATGTGGAACCTTAGGTTGTTTTGGGTCATCCTTGAAATGATTCCCCCATATTATCATCCTGAAATGATCACTTGAGGCCATGATTTATAATTCCCATAACAAACTATTCAACAATATTCAACCACCTTGACAATTAAACAACATGTTTTGTTCCATTTCAAAATGATGAAATGTGACACATAACTCCTGAACATTTTTATGGCCAACAATCCATGATTTTGAACCATATGGTGTAGGGCTCGAGCTTCAAAACCTATGAGCTAAACTACCCTAGTGTGCAATAATATTTCCTGATTAGTTTTATACACCATACCCAACTTTTGCATCTTGGCGTTTGAGTCTCCATTAATATTTCATGGTCTTAAAAAAGAGTGGGGATCACTTTTACTAAAACATTTTTTTATTCACTTTAGGCTCATACATAAGTGCCCGAGCCTATTAAATATAGGCATTTATTAATTTTTAGAATGAAAATAAGATCCTTGTGAGCCCTAATAAACTCGTGAATGAAATTAAAACCTTGGGATGTCTTGGGTCATCCTTGGTATATCTTCCCCATTATATATTCATAGACTCAAACATTTTGGTTTTGAATTACTAAACCAATATTCCTACTATCCATGAGATATCGACTTCCCAAATATTTTATCATCCACTAATAATATCTTCAAAATTGTTCAGGTCCCTTGGAATAGAGTGAGGACACATCTATTTAATCATTCTATTAAGGAATTATGGGTTTTACCTATCTAAAAAATTTATATCCTCTGTGTATGAAAGGAAAACCAGTCCTCATGAGCCCTAGAAATACTATAGTAGAACTCATCATATTAAGATGTTTTGGGTTATCCCTAAAAGGTATTCCCAAAATTCCATGTTCATCAATCAAATCCTAGAATGATGAATTTAAATTCAACAGTATTTTATATCCCAGAAACAAATCATTATTCTAAATTTTATATTTACTCCCTTACCACCAGACGTTAAAATACACAAAATATGTCCTTACCAGATGACATGAACCATCAAGGAAGATGTCTTTACTGGATGACCTTAAATAGTAAGAAAATATCATTAATACTTGATATAAAAATGCAAAAAGAAATCCTCACCTCATGAAGTTAAACAACATAGACTATTTCCATACTACATGAAAAAAAATTATGAGAATATTACATTGAAAATGGTATATTACTAGATAACAAATTCCAGGTTAGTAAACTCTAAACTAATAGAAATATATGGTTTATTCTATAATAACTTAAACTAAAAAACAATGGTCAACTATGAAATACCATAAAACTAATAACTAGAACACGTATACATCAATTATAGTTTAAAACCTGAAAAGGGAATCTAAAAAAAAAAATTAAGTCTCTACTCACTAGAAATGATCTTTATATGCTACATGTAATATTTGGAACTCATACAACGAAAATGGAATAAAACCAATCAAAAAAACCCATAAGAGGGAGGACTAAGAAAAATATGAGTGCATACAAACTAATACTCTCCCCAATATGAGTATTAGTCAAAATTAAGTGCAATATAAATAAATCATAATAAATCATGTATGAATAATGATGTGTACCTTCAGAAATCAAGATAACTCACTAATTCTACTGAATTCAAAAATCAATTAGAACAACCTTCCTAAAAAAATAATTTATTTTTAAATTTTCCATTTGTGGATTAGGTTATCTCTTGAAAACACGAGTATATTAATCAATAAGGAATCTAATTTTTGTGGGAATTCATGAGCATTTTTCAAGAAAATTATGTAGTGATTTAAACAGTCAAATCCACAGGTTTATGTTATATTGATATTATGTGAAGGATGGGTTACATTGATGGTCCATACAGTATCAGTTAAAAAATTCATCTGCATCATGAATAAAATAAAACTACATAATGACCTATAATGTTTGTAATATCTTTTCATTGAAAGCATACATATAGAGGAATCTTTATATTCAAGAGTCTCTCCCATGAATACGCAATTAAAAGAAGGGTCACAAAATTACAAGTCCATCACAACATGCTTTTGGATATGTATTTAGATCTACATTATTTTTCTCTTAAGAGGTTATATATTGGAATGATTTATCGAAAAAATTATTTTCAATATATCCAATCTATTGAAACACCTCCATCATGGAAGTAGCATCATGTCTTGCCATCTCTACCATGACATGGTGCCACAGCTTCTCTATTAAAGTTTTCATAGATATTTATAGAGTATTTTTAAAATGATATATTACTTATTAATGATGGGTCATTATAGATTGTAAATGACCTATTGTAATAATCTCAGCACTATCCATGTGTCAATGAGTTGTCTCCTCTAAAACCGGCTAGGAAGGTTTGTCCAAGAACTTTCTCTAATAAATCATAATGGAATAGGATTATTCAACTTATAACAAACATAATTCAATTCATATCATTTTCTCCCATTCAGAGAATAAATCTTTCATCACGGCATTAAGGGTGGTAAAATCAAAACTCCCATAACTAACATTTTTTGAAATGAACCAAATATGACTAAGCTGATTATTCATCCCTTCTAATGGAGCCTCTAAAATTAATGTCAAAATCTCCCTCCAAATATGTTATCACATAAATTGATAATGTAAAAAGACTACTAAAATTGACCCAAGTCTATAATGGTATAATGAATGTATTTCATGACTAAGTAAGAAAGTTCGGGTTTCATTCACATGGTCTTCAATGAAGATGGTAAGAAGAAGACATATACATTGGTTGACTAAATTAGATGAGTTCTTGAGGAAAATTAGACAAGGAACTCAATGTCATGGGGTGAAGACACTATAATGAGAGGCATAAGGGATTATTAGTCAATGATGAAATGACATGATATCACGAGGTAACGAATAGATATAACCAATGTTGGAAACAAAATTTTCTAATTAGAGTCACTAGAAACATATTTTCCCACAACCCATTCCTATAAGAAAGAGGTAAAACTCTATTAAATGAGAATATTTTTGGGAATATTGAAAATTTCATTGATGTTATACTTTTCTTACAAACTTTATGGGTAATTAAAAAATAATAAATTTTATAAGGCCTAATAGAATATGAACCATGTGTCGATATTCTAAAGAAGTAATTCACCTTTTCTAAAATTCATCTCCCTCAAATTTATACTAGTGGATGAGTGGGTATTAGAATCAGTTTCCTAAAAATGTGTGTTCACCAATAATGGTTTGAATTGAACAACCACTAGAATATTAGTGGTAATAATGGGGTATGACTGAGCTCATAATTTACACTTATATACTTATTTATTTGGGAGGTCAGGCAATAATAGATTTCCAAAAGCAACAGAATTCCATCTGACATCATCAGTTTAAGATATGTGCTCCTACAATTAGAATTGGTGGGGAACTATTAATTTATAAAAAATCCCAAATTGTTTCTCGGCTATTACAAAAAAGGAAAGAGTAAAATTCAACACTTACTTTAGTTTTTTTAGGATAAGGCTATGATAGTTCAAAGAATATCTGTTTGAAACTCCCTTTTGACGAATGGAATTCAATACATTACATATCTAAAGACATTGAGGAAGTATCACAGACAGTGTTGATGTATATGGAATTTCTCTAAGGATCGTGACAACATCACTCATCGAAGCAATTTGTCTTAGGGAACCCTCAGCACTTGTCCACTGGTCACCACTCAATTCATCATCGATGGTTGACCTACCAATAATATATATTTGTGATAGTTGGATAAGATTTTATTTTATTGATTATTTCAATGATATTATAAATTATAAAGTCATTTTTATGGCATCAATAGACCTTGAAAAAATAGAATAGAGTAGAAAAATCATCATTACCACAACCTTGACAGTGGTATAGCCATGTTCATCCATGGAAACATCTAAAATTCCCCTAACCACCAATCAATACCGCATATACAAGTGGTGTATTCAACCTATTACACATTCCATGATTTCATTATGGTAGATAAAAAGAATTTAACTAATTGGGTTTGTCATTGAATGTGAAAAATTTGGGATAAATTATATGATAAAAGATGTATATATGATTCTCTACCAAGAAAAGTAACGCCCATATCTTGGAATCTAAATTAGTTATTCTATAGTTCAACCATCAGTAATATTTAGTGGTATGTAATAAAAATATTATTGGACACACTCACAATTTTTTCACTCATTTTATTCGCATTATTAGTCGCTTATATTGGAAACCAAAGAGTTATTAAATGTGTCACTTCCTTATCAAAATCTTATAGGGATATTGGTCCCCTAAAAACAAAATTTTATTCAGGCCTCACATGGGATTCATTAATCAGTAGTGATCTGGTACCCTAACATGTTGATTTAAATGATTTCAAGATTGTTTGTGATCAAACCAAAATATCTATATAATTTCAGAACAAACCACACTCATCATTGTGAGGATGAATGTTTACCTATACTAGATTCTCTTACATGGTGAACATCATCCAAAAATTTCATGCCACTATCGGATGATTCACAGATCAGATATGAATAGGGGATGACGTCACATCTGAACAAACTGAAACTAGTTGATAAATAGCAATGGTATATACCTTTCATAAAGAAGGATCCCTTTAATTTATGCATATAATAATCCCTCATGCATTGAAATCATGTAGTTCAAAGATTCAAAGACACCCCTATCAATTTTAATATACTTATAATTGGAAATATCTCATTACATTTGAAGGATAAGTGGCCATGATATCCTAGGAAGGCCATGATCTCCCAATACATTTGTAAGATGGTCTTTACCTCATTGATTCCCTATAACAATGGTTCTAAATGAACATTGGGGATGTTGTGAAGGATTTGGTATGTATATACACCAATTTTATCCCCCATAAAACCACTAAATAATTGAATGGGTTAGAAGATTATATGTGGAGATCATACCAAATAAATATGGCATGGGAGGGTATATAATTTGGATAACAAAGGTATATATTACCCAATATTCTAACCTCATCACATATTGATCTCTATCATGAAGTTGAATAATCTAATTCTACCCTTATTATTTATCAGATATAGGTACTCACATAGGTACATGGCTTGAAAATTATAAAACTGATTGTTCTATCCAATGTTGAGAATAACCACCCCCCTCCAATTGTTGAATTTCACAACATTGAATATGGGAGAGTAGGATCCCATAGTGTTTCATGAGTCCTTGATGTGGAATGCCTTTGGAATCTATTCCGTTTTCTCAGAACATACTTTCTTGATGATTTACTTTACCCATTTCTTAAATGGGACATCTATACTAAGAAATGATTCCTTATTAAGGAACTCTTTAGCCAACATGATCAACTAACATGAAAGGTGATATGTTCTTTCTAAGTTATCCCACATGGATCATGGGGGGGGGGGGCTCATCATACATCTCTCCCCATATTGGTTCCCCAAAAATATTCTCAGCATACTATAGATTGATACCCACCTCATTGTGAATCATATGGAATGTGTTTATATCTTGACTTTAATGAAGGATAATGTCTACTAGCAAGCCCTTATTATAGCAGGAAATGGTTTGTGAGATATAGATGTCATCTTATATCCATATCTATTTCATCCCCTTAGAAAATTAATAACTGATATATTGTAACCAAAATGTCAAACACAAATCCATATTAAGACCTCCCTAATCCATGGTACTAGTTGGGGAACCACCTAACACTCTTGCATGATGAAAACTTCATCATTATCAAGTGGTTCATTTTTTGGTCTCAATTTGGTTCATAATGTTTCTTTTCAAATTGTGTGGGAATATATTTTATCACATACTTGTCCCAGATTTTCTCCTCAGTAATGAAATTACCTACACAAGATATGTTCACCCATAAATTATTTTGGGTTTGAATAATCCATGTGGGAGGCATGATTCATAACTACGGTTGACGAATGCGAGAGAAATTTAAATGACAAAAACTATAGAGGTAGAATTTTTGAGAGCATATATTGATTAAGGATTTCTCACATCATGACCATCAATGTTTTTGTGTGTGGTGATTATAAATTATGTTGATACCCATCATCCACATTTTAAATAATTGAGTTATGATGATCTATAACGACTACGACCTCTTTCTTTGATGACTTATGAAAACTTGGACTTGAACATGAATCCATCTATATAAAATTAAAAAGTATATGTGAGATGAGTGAAAAATAATTTCAAAGGATAAGCATGAATCAGACAACATCATGTGAATCATATGAACCATGAATGTGTTCATGATTTCAGGAACTGATAAGGGTATCACAAACATCCGATCTTACGGATTCCTCACTGGTCGAATAACCCATAAAACATCTTGAGATCATGTAATCTATTATATGACTCATGATCTAATCACCCAGAGATGGTCTTGAAAACATCAAAATGATTGAGTGATCACACTACAAAGCTAGAATATTATGTGATCCCTAACAGAAAACAATAAAAAATGAATTGGATTGAGGTTTAACCAATCTATGAGAATGAACACTTGATTTATTCAAACAACTGATGGGAAAAAGTATTAGATTTGAATAGAAATGTAGTGAAATCTCAAGAAATAGTCTCATAAATCATGATTGTCATCATTACATCGTAAAAGATCTTGTGATCAGTTATCATATTGGGTTTTTGTGAATGGGATTATACAACAATCTCTAGTGAAGGGATCACATGACAATAGAAATCACGAGATCCCATATGATTTGTTGTTTTAGTGGAACGAACAGGTCCTTATCAAAAATTAAAATGGCTCTCCATGAAAACCAATTATCATATAGGAGAACCAATGTCTACATAAAAACCAATAAGTTGATGTCTCAAAGGCTCATATGGGAATTTACGTTACTTATAAAGAATTCATTATCCCTACAGACATCTCTCTTAAGAGAGGGAATATATTGGCGCCCTCTAAATGATCATATGAAAATTTATAAGTGGTTAAATAATCCAATAGTGTGTATTTTTTTATCTATAAAACTAGGGAATGGATAGTTTATGAATCATATGGATCACATAACCTTCATAGAGACACACAATTTCATGACCTTTGATAGGATATGAAAACATGCCATGCATAACGCATGATCTCCTTATGATCTGTCAATACCACATTGAAAATCCTTCCATTTATTGAGATGGATCCCTGATAAGTGTTAATGATATTATAGAGGCTACCAAATTATTTTCCCACAATAATTTGAATATTCAACCAATAGATGTCAGATAATCATCCAAAACATCATTAGAAAATAAATGTTAAGAATAGATGTAGCCTCATGTGGAGGATAGTAATTTTGATGATCATTCAATTTTCTCATATGATCTTCAAGACCCCATGAATCCATATTATCATCCCTTATTTATCACTAAATAGAATTTTATTGTGTCACTTCCATCATATTATGGACCGCAATCAAGTATATTCAATCATATGATACCCATATAGATCAATATACAAGTAGAGTTTTATTGTGAAAATTATCACATATAATTATAATCTCCATCATTAATCAAGTTATTAATCACATACAATTTGGTTGATTATACCTTATGATGCTCATAAAACATCATGAGAGCTTATATCATTGAAAATTTTGGAATAAAAATAAAAATAAGGGAGATTCTTAGAAAAGTAAGATATGATAATCTTCACAAGAAAGGGAATATAAAACCTAGGAATTTACTATTAATAATGTGAATCCCCATCAACAATCCATCTTGATCATTAAAATAACCATCAATATGTCAACATAATCGCTTGGAGTAAAACTTTACAATATTTCTTATTCCCATGAAGGACCCAAAAAATGAAATTTTTGTCACATGAAATTTGTCCCATGGGTATACTGATCTTCTGAAGACTCCTAGTCATGTCATCCTTTCAATTTTAATGTTTATTGACATATCAACATGGTTAAGAAAAATCAATATGATTAACTGTATTCTTATAAAAATGGTAATGGTGGATCATTCTCATAGTCATTGTAATTATGTGGCACCATGGATAACCCATGGCAGGATCATGTGATGTTCAAGATTCCAAAATCCCTCAACATAATCTACGTAATATTTTTTCATATATGTTACATTGAAGGTGGAATATAACTGGGGAATTGATATCTATAAATCCCACCATAATGGGTGATACTATAAAATATTGTTGGATAAGACTTTTTATAGTGCCCATTCATGAGATCAGAAATGTATTATTCTAGGTAAAATCTGCTGAAGGATCCAAGGGATCACATTGAATGAATATTTTATTCACATGATCATATAATAGATCTTATGGAGGACCTCTATCATGTTATCTAGATTATGAAAATAAGTTCCTTCATGTAATCTAGGTCACAAAATACCTAAAACAAAATAAAACATGCAAAACCATGAAGCAGATATACAATAAAGGAATGATGTAATACCAAAAAAGATAGTAGACTTTTGAGAAAGTGGATATGATGATCATCATATGCATCACCAGACAACAATAGATAATGAGACAACACCCGAACATGTCTCCAAAGTCATAAAACACAGTATTTACATTCCAATTTTATCATGTTATGTGCCTTGGACTTGTTAACCTTGTTATTTGATTCCCTCTTGTAAAGCCACCGAGTTATTGAGAATTCCTCTTGGCATGCCAGTCAAATCATTGGATGTGTTCAAGAAATGTCTTTCATGTTACATGGTGGCACTCCAGAATGTCATCAATGTATCATTATATACCCTTGACAATTCATCTAAATCATGTTATTTCCTTTAATCAATTCATCCAGGTAATGAAACAACCTCCAAAAAATTCATCCAGTTAATTTGATTTCTTATAAAAATGTTAGACAGGTCCTGTAACACAATCCACCCAAGTCATACAGATCATGTGATATTCTCAATACAAGTCATACATGTCATTTAGAACCCTCCCTACATGTCAACATTAATCAGGAAATTTCTTACATAAATATCATTAATATTAATTGATTTAATTTAGACAAGTCAATTAGATAATGTGATCATCTTTAATAATTTCAGTTAAGCAACTCGGACATGTCTTGATATCCATAGACATGTCTTACAGACTCCCCAAGCACTTCAAGAGGATAATTTGAATATGTCATGTAAGAAATTAGGACATGTTGATTAGACAACCAATGAAATGATAACCTTTTCCATTGGAATTGTTTGTTAATAACAACTTATAAACAATGATATATTATATTTCTTTTATAAATATGATATGTTGAATGCCTTCCTTAGGCCTTATATCTATTTGGAATCCATTTCGGTGTAAGCCCCTCCATGAATACTACATTCAAAACCATGTGACTTAATATCTCTAATGGTTACATAATTATTTTTTGACCACTAGTCAATTAAGATTTAAAATGAACAACGATGGTCTTATCCATACAATTACCAGGGATTTTATTATTCCTTCATATTTCCTGATAACTATAATAAATACCCCAAAAGGGCTTCTCAGTGCATCCATCATCTATACACAATGAGACTGATCTATTTTTTTCATTTATTTCTTACACCATCTGTGGATCACAGGGGATTTGGAACGTCGAATGATAAAGCGTTCAAATCAAGAATCACCACCAGCAAGGGGAACCCCTGTGTGAAAGAACAAATCAATGGAAAGAAGTGACTTCTGGATTATTCAAGGGAGTCCACTATGGTGTAATCTCTAATGTAAAGTTAAACTATGGAGACTATGATTTCTATCATATGAAGGAAATGTATGAAAACATAACATTCCTCCAACTCAACACCTAGTGACTAGGTTCCCTAATATATATATTTTTCTCACAACTTTGAACTGCAATGATTCAAACCAATTCTAGGTTTTGATTAATGATATAAACCTGATATTTTGGATGCCTCATAAACATTCAATCTCATATAAGAAATATTATTCACCTCCTCAAATGGATGTAAAATATAAGCAGTAATCCATGATTGGAAATGGATGAAGAACCACAGATACATACATATGAAATCATAAATACGTCCCCTTTACAATGCAAGGATTAAATACATGATCATTTTTAGGGTAATTGGCCCAATATTGGTTTTATTAAGATAATTTAATGTTATAATAAATCTATAAGATATTCCTATGTTATGTTATTATTCTCACGAAAAGGGTGTGATGATCCCAACCTCCCATACTCTCGACCAATGTGACATCCTATGTTCCATTGGGTATGAAACATAAATTGAAAACATTCCTTTGGAATGAAGTGATGTACTCAATTATGAATTCTAGAACCATTGGGAATTTACATTAATAACAAGAATGTTAAACACAATTTGATTGATTGTAATAGACACTGAACAACACACAATCAACCATTGGGTGATACCGAAAGCTTAATATTTCCAATAAATGGTGATACTAACATTATAAAAGACTTAATATAGAATAAGTATCATATATAATCAATTATATCATCATAATAACTATCCATGAAACATGGTGGTGGATACTGATTTGTATAGTTGTGCAATAATGGTAATTCGTATGTACGCACGGTCGATAATTTCAGTTCCCATTTGATTGGAAATTGGGTTGACAATGGTGATTTAATATTAATAATAAAACTATTCTATATTTTGGAAACTAATGATATTATTTTATGATATTATCATATATTTTTATGAGGTAAATAAGATGTAAAAAATTATTTGATCGGTTATAGAGAATACCTATAATTTAAGAAAACTCCTTTTGATATCCATTTAATAATCCTAGGGTTGGCCTTTTTTGCATACCAAAACCTCTATAATTTGGATAAAGATTTTGAGAAGTTATTTCTATAATCTATGGTTGAGGTATTATTCTCTATGTTGTGTCAATAAAAAAACTAGGGGTGCACTATTATAAATGATCACAGGGGACTCTTGGGACTTCATTAATGTTTTATATATAATAAATTCATTATCTATCCAAATTCATCAAAATGGATAGATATTAAAATAGAAATTTAATTAGGGTTGAAATAATATAAAAAAAATTATAGTTTTATGTTGTGTTTTAAATATTATCATTTGGTAAAACATTCCCCATGAAACAGAATTCTTGAGACCAAAACTCAGAATTTTGAAACATCCCTAACATCTTATCATGATGAAGAACTCCCAACATAGCATGCAGTTTCTCTGCATGGTCCACCTTAGATGCGGTGTAGACAAGGATTTCATCGATGAAACCACAACAAAAATATCCATTAACTCACAAAACCCAATGTTCATTAATTACAAGAACCTATCTGGAGCATTTATCACCCTAGAAGACATATAAAAACATTTATTTTCTAGGACGATAATGGAAAGTAGTATTTAGGATATCCTCATCATTTACACGTATATGATGAAATCCTGACCACAAATATATCTTTGATAACCAACCTTCACCCATTAGTTGATCGAATAAATCATCAATTCATGGAACATGATAAGGGTTATTCACTTCCACTTGGTTCAAGTGATGATAATCAATACACAACATCAATCTTCCATCATCCTTCATTATGAACAAAATTGCTAGACCCCATGATGTCCCACCTAGAAGAACAAATCCATAGTGAAACTATTCATCGATTTGTATACGTAGCTGTCACAAAACATAATGTGTAATACTATATGTAGACATCGATATAGGAGACACCTCCAGTTGTAGTTCAATTCAGAACTCGATCTCTAGTTATGGGGGTAACGCCACCACCTCCTTTGGAATATCATCAAGGTAAATTTCTATGACCTTGAGAAACACCAACTGCTGAAATTACGATGAACTCAAGATCATCATAACCATCATGGATGGAATGGATGAAACATGCCCCTTGCTGATTTTAGGGGATCGATCGCTAACAGAAACCACTAGCTCTCACTTTGAATCGATGAACAAAACCTTCATCCTAAAGAAGTCAAAAATATGCTACATTGAATACAAACAGTCCATATCTAGGATTATGACATATTCTTGTATCCATAAACATAGGAAATCTCCCTACGAGCATTGATTATCTAGTAGTAGCTCACTATCTCTAGATTTTTCAAACATGTCAGCTCGACCGCCAACTAGCACAACCAACACCGAGGGCACTGGAATCCACTCTAACTTAGGTCTCACATAATGGAAAATGGTAGATGATATGAAGGATGGTGTCATTCCTTGACCAAAAAAAACATGCAAAAAAGTAGAAAACAAGAAAATGGTACCTCGAACAACATCTAGCTCCTATGAATGGCCCAAAGGCTTTTATTTTATTTTATCATAGATAATCCCCCTTTTAAGGGTTGAAGGGGAACCCATACATGACCCGTACGCCCAAGGCACAAGGCCTGACATGACTCGCAATAGCATCTCTAAGCCGTGAATCTTTCTGTGACCTGCTCCATGACCTCACTAACCCTACTGCCGCCCACCTTTATGGACACACTCTTCTCTCTCATGATAGAGTAAATCCCATGTCTATCCTCTGCCTCCCAATATTCTCTCTCCAAATCCAAAAATAGAGAAACCTACTGCTCCTACCCTGGCTGGAACTACCTCATTAGAGGAACCTGAAATAGCACACCTGGAACACAATGACTGCACAAAAATTTTGGGGACACTCATTTCTTATGACCTCATCCTTGACAAAAGAAACATGCATATGATCCCTTTGAATTGGGTTGAGTATTATTTCCTCGCATAGAAATAAGGCATTGAGGCATTGGACCTGCCCTGCGCTAATCAGAGGCTCTTCTTTCTTGACAATTGGGAACTCTAGACCATAGATATGCTTTATGGGGAACCCGAAATATTCCCTTCTCTTGAAATTTCAGTTTAGTTAAAATCCTCTCGATTACCTCTACTCTATCCAACATTTCAAGATAGATATTATACATAAACATGGTGAACTGGAATGGGATTTATAGATGCAAACACTCCTCGAAATGCTTCAAAATGGCCTCCTCATCTAGCAATAAGTCTGAATAATATCATAGATGGTTCATTAAATTGATTCCAAAATCATTCACAATAGATATCCCCAACCCATGGGTACGAAGTTCAACGAGATTGGCCACATTCACCATCAATGAAATAAACTCATCTCCGAACTGTTCCTGGAACTCCTCCCATGAGACTTTCAACTCCACATAATCCCAAAAGAAGAAGAACCACTTCTGCCTCACTTAACCAAACAACATCCTCAAAGGCAACAACAACTAGTACTCCTTATGAGAATATATATATTTAAAGGTTATCTCAACCTCCTACAACTAGTCTTCCATTACTTATTCTGAAACAAATTCCTAAAACCCATACAAACTTGGGCATTGTAGCTCTCATAGTTTCATTCTCAATGTGTTGTTGTCTTCAACCTCTACCCTTTGGCAACTTTTAAGTGAAACCTTCTATACATCTTTCACTTGAACTTGATGAGGTCTTTGACCTAAATCCATACCTACCAAAAATAATAAAAATTAGAGTTTAAATACCAAGAATATGGAACACATTGATATTTTATTAATTTTTATTTTATTCTTTTTTATGATAACTTATCCCAAGGACTACCCATCCCAACATAGGTGTATAGAATAATGATGCATGATTCTTTCATAGGACTCTACCCTGAAATCAGTGTCACCTCATTTAGTAGTCGATGTATGCTTTATGGTCCATGCTTCAGATCATAGGGGGCCCCAAATACCTATGTCTCAGGTGGTGTCCCATGTTAATAGTGGATTTTTAAAATAGTAGACAACTTTTCAATACCAACCCATGAATCCTCACATGTGCCTAACTCCAGCCCCCATATTATAACACAACATGGCCTCTGATACATCTCTTTCACGACCCCCACCCTCCCCAACAACTGTTCCCATCCTGGTCCAATAGTGTTATAAGAGATATAATGGTCCCCGTGCCCAACCTTTAGTTGGCCCTTGGATGGATAATATCACTATGGTGATAATAACCATGATTATTGGAGGATTTAACCTCTAAAAGAAAAACATGCAGAAGGTAGAGATAAGATAGACACCAACCACCACCTACAAACTACTAAAATTCCAAAAGGAAACCCAGGTACACCAATGTAATTTCATGCAAAAACTACTACAAATGATTAGGAAAAATACATGTTCCAAAATAATGTAAAGATGATAGTGACCAAGAAGCCTAATAGATCATGAGAATCAAAATCTAGAAGTAACCATCATGTTCTCTAACCTACTTCAACTGAAATGAAGAACATGTTATATATATGTATGGTGAGTATAATAGTTTACTCAGTAGGATCCACCCTAAAGTCTATCTTTCCAAAGGTTATGATAGTAAGCTAAATCATATGGAACAAAAAGTGAAACTAAATCATAACCTAAGCAGGTATACTATGTTCTTGAGTGTTACAATGGCTACACTCACCATGTATCAAAAAAAGAGAATACAATATAATAAATAATATCAAAGTTACCCCAATACCACTTCCCCATAGATTTTTATCACTACCGCAACATCGCACATCCTATGCATCTCTCTCTAGAATAGCTAACTCGCAGACACCTAGGTGAAGCATGTCATCACGCACCTCATGATTCAATATGAACCTCATTCATCACACCACCATGTACACATAACCAATGCAAACAATTAGTTTCCAAAATCTATCATAGCCTACACAATAAGTCTCATACATCGAGTATTATATCTGATCCCATCACAACCCATACACTGAGTAAGGATCCTCAATCCACCACATCGTATGCACATTATAACTATAATAACCCTTATAAATCTATATCCCGAATATATATGTGTGTTAAATGAAAACAAGGTATTACATCCCTCTACACCCATATATTCAAAAAACTAACCCTCTTTCCAACTTTCACAAGTTACTATAATGATAAGAGAGAGGGACCATTGGGGGCTGTTTACCATCCATCCTCCCACCAGGATGTGGGAAAAAACCCCGAGGGCTTAGAATCACATGGGGTGTTTGATTTCCCAAAATGAAATGGTGGTGTATCATTCAAAAAAAGTACATGATATGATATATCTCACAACCACACTATGGGAATAACCTATTCTAATACACAACTACAACTATCATCTCTCAGACTCATGGATTCCAATTCTAAAACCAGATATACTATTTGTACACGACCATTTAATGATCGAATTTAAATTACATTATCCATTTTTAATAGATTCTATTTACAATAATTTATTCATAACAATTAGTGAACCATTATCATTTAAACATTACATGAAATTTCCATTTAAATAAAGATCCATTCCCTCCAGGAATAAGAAATCTGATTCCATGACATCTCATAATATCAAACATAAAATTTCATCCATGTAATCTCCTACACAATGGGTTAAACATTTATTAATTTATTTAACAACATTATGTTCTATTCAATATGGTCTATAGAAAAATATTCTAATCTCCCCAAACACACAAGCTAAACATAGTGAGTATATGAACTACCCTTCGAGTGTTGTCAAACTATAACATGAGTGTAATCTCATGCAACCATGAGTATCTAAACAAGAAAGGACATTGCATAACACACACATATTTTAAACCCATGGAAATAGAGTAACCAAACACATCTATCTGCCTCATGAAGTGGGGAAAGAAAAGAAGAAAAACATATAACGCAACCACTATCCAAACAATAGATTCAAAAAAAACATGATTTTATAAAAAATGGTAATAATATATTTAACCAATTACATCATCTCTGATGTCCTCCCCAATATCCACATGCAAATTTCGACGCATCTTGGGAATCCTGGAATCCATTGTTTCTAGAACAAATTCAGGCCTCCCGGCCCCACATAACACAAAATACCTCCTGCTTAGTCATCCCAGGATCACAACACATATGGGCCTCCATTCCCCACACACCAAAATACCCCTTTAGGAAAATCCATCCCAGACTCCCAGCACATATAAAGAATAGATAATCAAACATAGAATTTGGGCACTTTGGACTAAAATATTATTCATACTTTTCACACCATGAGCTATTGTGGCTCCAAAGCACAAGACACTTGGCCATTACAAGAAACTAGTAAACTGAGACACTATAATGGAATTATATTTTTCCAGAAAACCAATTCATTATCCTGACATGAATTAACTGATTAATTAATCATAGCTTCTAACTACAAGAAACATACAAAATAAGTTATCAAAACCTATCACAGTTTAATTAAATAATTAATCTAACATGACTTTAATTACATCATAATTAATATTCATCCTGCTTTAGGGTCATTAACAAATTCAATTATACAAGAACAATTGTATCAATTTTGTTATCATCAAATTTTAATAACAAATTGATTCTTGAAACATGCCTCTTTAATTACATTATTATGTTAATTATCAAATACCCGTGGAATTACGTTATTTACCAATTCTATCAATAACACCATGCTATAATATAAAGTAATATAAATCACACTATCATTCAAATCAAGAAACACAATATTCTCATGGTATAAAAACTAAAATCTATAAACAGTCAATGCCAATTCATTAATCATGATCAAATAATTATTAGTTAAATTTCATTAAGACAAAAGTGGTTAAATTATGATATCTCTATGATATAACATAAATGAATAGAGAATCCATGAATCTTGTATCTCAAAAAGTCATCAAAGTTCATCAAACAAAATTGAACTATGCAACATATCTCTAGTCAACCTTCCTATAGGAACTTCATATATTAGAGGACATCGTCAAGTAATCACACCAACTATAATAGAGAGAAAACCCATTGGAACCATGGGAATGAAATATTTGTATAATGGATGGAATATATGATATGAAATGAGATCAAACCAGGAAAAACAACTAGAAAACGATGGAAAATACACCTTTGATAAAGTCGTGTCACCTTGGAATGAATAGAATTCCAAATATTTATTCCCATTATAGGGACCTCCAAAACTCAAAAGAGGGGATTCATGGGTCACATGGGACGAGAGAGTGGGAAGATACATCATAGGGTTTGACAACCCAAGAGGCTGTAAAATATAAAACATTACCGCAACATCTGATTTCATGATATGTAATCCCCTCTCATATCATATAATTCTTCAAGGTCAGCTTCGGGTGAAAAATCTATTCCCTTTCACATTTTCATTATTATTAAAACCTTGAAATATTACACATCATGAATCCCACATTCAAGTCATGTAACACTTCATGACATGTAATCTTTCCCTACTTCTATCCTCTATAAACCAAACTAGTCCAAACATCCTCCAAGCCTCCTCTGAGCTCTATGTGCCACATAAATATGAAAAGGGTCGATCCAAAAAGATCCAAGACTTTATAATATATCTTGTTATTAAATAATATTATTGGATTCTATAGTTTAACACTCTATTTTTAATTCAGTGTTTTATCTATTTGAATATAAATATATTATTTTAAAAGAATAATTTTAACATCAAGAAATCAAATAAAAAATATAAAAAATAAGGGTTTGTGATACTTGTTTTAATTTTGATTCATTATAATTTATTTATTGGAGATTTTGGTATAGACTAACCATTTATATGTATATCGAGTGAGGTAGATTCATTCAATTTGAACACTTATAAATTCATGTGTTTTGATTTTATGAATAAAAAACCTTATTCTTTTAATATTTTCAAACATATGAACCTCCCACACGTAACCATAGAACAACCCATTTCAATCCCTCATTACTAAAAAACACTTTTTGAACTAATATTTTGATTAACTATTATTGAATAAATTATATGGATATCATGCATGCATTTGAGATAAGAAAATATCTATAAATATTCTCTGAGAGAAGAGAGACTCTTCATTTAAACAGTTGGGGAAATGGTCATAGTAATTAAAAGAATATCGAATATATTTTTATAGCAAAGAAAATGAATATGGGAAATAAGTATATTATATGATATGGCATAGGTTGAATGATATGAGAGTGTAAAATTTCTACAATTCAATCAATGTGATGTTTCATTTTTCCAAGGAACTTTTTTTTTCTATAGAGAGTGATGTTCAGGTGTACATGAGTGATAAAAATAAAATTAATTATATTGTGAGAATAATAGATTTAATATTCACTATTTTCACATTATGTTTTAATTTAAAATAAATTAATGTTAATTATATTTTTTGGAAATTATATGGAATGAAAACCTATAGTGTAAAATTTATGGGTCTAATAATTATTCTTTGTTTAAAATGATGTGTGACTGACCGTAATAATTTTCATAATTTTTTAATACATATCATATGGGTACAAATAAACATGATCTGACCTAAAATTATAATAATTAATTATATGAAATTCTTATCTATCTGACAATGTTATATATTCTTTAGTGAATTGAAATGCTTTCTATTTTGGGAATGGGATAAAACTAGTGTTTTATTTTCCAATAGTCTCTTTTAATGCTATTTTTTTAAATTTCTTGAGAACACCCCATATAATTTAAAAATAATAAAGATAAATAATGTTAGACATCACTAAAACATGACCATGGTGCATAAATATTTTATGTTAGTATTGAAAAAATTAAATGCATTGGTAAAATTACAATTTGAATGCATGAGGGAATGATGAAAATGATGATTTATTATAAAAAATGGGTGTGATCTATTCCAGGAGAAAATTTTATATTGAGCTCCCTCAATTAAAAAACACATCCATATTTCCCTAATTTTTTATAATGCACTTAGTTACAACAATATATAATTTATTCTATTATAAAACCATAATGTAACTAGTGCTACGATGAAATTTCATTCCCCAAAAACCCTTGAAAAACACCAATAACTTTTTTGGGACTAATCTAATATCACCAAATAAAATAAATAATGAAACTTAGAATACTTAGATCATATATTACATGTTATTTGTCTTCTATGAATACACACCTAAATAGAAAAGTATGATTAATTCAATCTATCTTACGAAATAATGACATTCATAAATTAACACACCAAACATCCACCATAAATCAAAATAGAGGGATAGTAAATAATTATATGATTAATAAATTATTGGGAATTAACTCTTTTTAAATATATATATTATAAATAGAGTTCCAAATTACCTTCAACCATCACATAACATAATTTCAAAATCTAATATAATAGGGTTTCAACTTTGTGGGTACTACTTTGTATTTTATTTTTAAAAATATTTGAACTATAATTTAATTTTACTAAGTCAAGTTTATATTTATTATATATATAAAATTTGATCTCAAACATTCACAATGTAAGTATTCTAAACTAATTGGATACTTTTATATATAATTTTAGTGCCTCTTTATCCTTATACTAGTTATAATAATATTTTCTTTTAAAAATTTTCCAAAAAATAAATGGGGAAATTATGGTGGTTGATGATGGATCCCCAAAACATTTTTTCCCTTTATTTTATTATTTCAATGAGTTTCATATATCACTTTACTTAGTATAGTGTTGGTATATAGTTTAATTTGTGCTTACCTAATCAGAATAATACAGTTCTAAACCATTAGAGATTGTTTAGGGTTTAAACATAGTTTGGATGTTTCTCCCTCTATATCCTAGGATACTCTTTAATATAGTAAAATATGTATTAATAGTTTTATTATGTGATTATAAAATCAATGAATGAATTATTATTATGAATAAATAATGGGAATAGTCTTATAGAGTTATTTTTCATAAACATGTTTTGCCAAAAGGAACAAATTTGGTCAGTCTAATAAGTAGTTCATTTATTCAATATTTTTTTGATAGTGATTTTCCTTATTTGAATTTTTAATATTCTCAGGGTTTTATCATCCTCAATTATCTGTATTTATATTTCATATTTTATAATAATTAAATTGGTAAATCAATATAGGTTGAAGTGTGTGCGATAGATTCTACCTGAAAAACAACCCATGATTATTCATTATTACATTTAATGTGTAAGAAAAATGTTATTGATTAGAATTACCAAAATAAAATGAGTATAAATTTATCATTGGGTTCTATGGAATTATTTTTCTGAAATAACTATTATCTTTTTTGTAAATATATTATAAAATTAAAATTCAATCCATAAAAATTGTTTTATGAATTTTAATTATATATATACATACGTCTGGATTAACTACACCTGGGTTCATGAAAAGTCTATAATGGAAGCCAATACATAACATAGAGAGTGATTTATTTTATATTCATATAATTTTAATTTTATTTAATATTAATAGTGAAATCCCAAGTCAATTTATTTTATTATTGATTCGAGCTATCATTGGATACCCCTAGAGAATAACGAATTAAGGTATTTATAAATTATTGTGGAATATATGGTTCAATTATATTTTATTAAAATAAATTAGATGGTGGAAGAGAAAAAAATTATAATTAAAATTTTATATTTCTCAAAGCCTCCTTTAAAAATGGTTTCCAAGGAAAAAAATTAACAAAGTGGAAGTTATAATATACATGTTAGAAGTATAATGTTCTAATAAACATAATAAACTAAAATTAGTGGGATTATCCCCCAAAATATTACAAAAAATTGGTGCATAATTGTTATATATTTTATACTCAAGAAACCATTTCACCTATAACATTAAGATTAGTTACTAATATTTTGAATATTGATAGGAATTGTGAATAACCAATTAACGAGTGTTATTACATGTTAATTTTTTATTCTAATTTTTATATATCTTTGTTAACAATTCTAATTTATATTTATATCTCTTGTTAGAATAAATTTACTAAAAAAATAACCATTGAAGGGTTTAGTTTATACATTATCCATTTGATAGAAACAAATCAATTTATTAAAAATGTTTTAATAGTTTATTACAAATAAAATTATATTTAGTAATCACAGTTCCATAATAAGGTGTAAATAATAAAAAGTATGTTTATATGAATCTATGTGGGAGAATATAGAAAATGTGTTTTAATATTTTCTAGTATGTGTGTAATGTTTTATTCATGTTTAGAAGTTATTTTACCATAACACATAGAAATTATCATGTAAATTCATTATTAGATTTAGGAAGATACTAATTGACAAGAACTTATATTTAATGATAATTTATTTTATTTTTATTAAATTACACAATATACTAATTTAGAATTTGATGAATTTTGAACAAATATGAAATATATTGATCCCAATAATGGTATAAAATCAATCAATAAACCCCATTATGTATTTGTAACATTTAAAAACATGAGAAATTCAATTTTATTAGGATATATTTGATATTTTTGAGATCTTTAGAATGATTATTTTATTATAAATATATTAAATTACACCTATTTTATAAAAAAGATTAAGGACGCATTTGAAAAATTCATACTTAAAATAGGACTCTGAGTAAGCATAGACACTCATGTGATGATTTTCATAATCCCCATACGTTATATTAAATACAAATTACGTACCAATATGAAATTCATATTTTACTCACATACCATTCTTTGGATAAACTTTTATGAATTCATTTAAATATAGTGTTAAGTGAATGGATATTCTTATGGATTAATCGGAGGATAGTTTTTTTAAAGAATATTTTTTTACAAAATGGGATTAGTTTTGACTGTTCAAAACCACCATTAAAAATTGCATTCCCCTCTATTTCAATAGAGGAATATTGATTATAAAAATACGAGATGATAATAATAAAGAAGAAGAAATTTATTTTATCAACATATTTTACATTATTCCAATTCATCATTATTTAATAATCCATTATAAAATGGAAGTGATACGATGGATTAACCATTTATTATTTTATTTTGTAAGGAATATTCATTGACTGAACACACTTTCTAAATTATACATTATTTTATTAAATTTCATACATCCTAGTTAAATAATTTTTTTATCATCTAAAAAAACATTTTCTATAGAACAAAAATATTACTTCTCCAATAATGATACATAATATAGAATATATTAACATTCAAAACAAGAATATTATAAAACTTATGTAAATCAAGAATGAACTGGAAAACGAGAGATCATTATATAAAATCCTATTGAGATGAGAGATACAACACTATAAATTTTGGTATAGAGCTTTCATTTATACTATTTAGATATTTTAAATAGTTTTATTAACCATATAGAATTAAGGATATAAAATTTATATAATAATTTGTGTAGGAAAATTGATTGGTTAGTTAAATTTTTATTGAACTATACATTTTTTTTATCTTGACATTGAAATATTAAATTCCCTTTAGTGAAAAGATAATGTTTTTGGAATTGATAAAAATATTACAAATATACTCATATTCAATGATTTTATCCAAAATCATATCAAATTGGGAGTAATTTTTTTTAATTAAAATAGGGATTAGGATATTTATTATCATTAATATAAAACTATCTAGAAGATTAAAATTTGTTATTTTAATTTCAATTCATTCATTAAAAATATTATTGGTGAATTTTTAGTTATTGATTTTTTTACCATGTTCCAAAAAAATTAGTTATGTGTTTACAAAGAAAAAATAATTTATCAGTGGCATAATATAAATGTTTTTTTGGCTTGGTGAAATATTTTTTGTTTAAGAGAAAAATATTGTGATTTTAGAATATTCTAACATGAGTGATCTATCATCAAGGGAGGCCCTTTTAGATTATAATATGTGTGGTACCAATATATATGAAATATAAAAAAAATTATATTTACCAAACCAAAATATATAACATCTTATTAATGATTAACAATTTTTTATTTTTTTTAATTCCTTAGTAAATTTATTTGTCCAATGGTAAATATTTCTTGTTCCCATATAAGTAATTTTTTCCATGGATATAGTATTTTCACTAATGGTGTTTTCTATAAAACGTATAAAACTATTTGGTAGCCTCTATCAATACATACACTATACTATCTTTCAATGTATGGGGAGAAAACAACATTGCATGTCCATGTAATCAGATGTTACATATGAAATTCTAACACCACTAGTTCTACTACTCAAGTGTTCACAAAACTTTATACATGAATAATCATTATTAAAATTACCTAGATAACTAACAAGTCCCTATGTAACATTCATGAATATCACCTCATGTTGTAGATAACATTAGCCAAAAAATGTGTATTGTAATTATTGATATTGTACAATAGTAAATTAAGTGTTCCTGACAAAAACTATTTCCAAATGCACATTTTATTATTTCATTATAATACCATTATACATAGTAGTGAAACATAAAACTATAAAATTATCTTCAAAATAATTGTCACAAATCATTACATATATTTTATAACAATATATGGAACCACATTATTAATGAACTATAAAGTATAATACTCTAAAAAAATGAAAACTAAACAACATACATTTTTATAATGAAGAAAAATTAAGAAATGGAAACGATATAGTACAGAAAAAATAATATGGATATTAATGATTTTTTGTTTTTGAATGATGTGTAATCATATGGGTTAATTTCATAATCGTACATTAAATTTTACAATTATAATGTGTACATTGAAAATCATATTTTTTTAATAGTTAATTCAATCTATGGTAATTTTAATTATAACCATTCCAAATATAAATTTAAAATAAAATATCTAAAATAACTAGATAAAAATAAATTTTATATTTATTAATAATATATATTTATCTAATAATAGTAATATTATTTTATATTTATGTTTGTGTTTGTGTGTGTTAATTAAAAATAATATTTATTAACGAAGAGATTTTCAATATTGGGTACCAAATTCATTGTTTGAAAATATACTAAGGTTTTTATTTAAATTTTAAATTATATATATATATAGAATTATTATAAAAAATGAAATCAAATGTATAATAGGTATATTAAAATTAGATAATGGTTAAATTTTAAGTATTTTTCCAACTAATTCCTTTTTTGGGTAAATACAAAAATACAATATGTATAATTGGATTTTATTATGAAATCATAATGATCTAAAAATGTCGTAATATTTAATTTAAATTTTATCATGACAAGAAGTATTTTTTGTCATTAAAATATTGTAATTTAGGCAAATAATATAGTTTCCCAAAATAACAATTATTTCTTAAAATCCTAAAGTAAATTCAAATTCTATAATGAAAATTTATTATCCATAAAAATATTTTAGATGTCTAAAATAATTTTTTATGGATTCTTGTTAGATGGACTTTAAAATTTTAAAAACGTGACATTCAAATCAGTTAACATAGACTAAAAATCCATGAATACCAAGGTTTTTCAATTTTTCCACAACATAAATAAAAAAGTCAATATTTTGAAATTAATATTGAAATACACCTAATTTTATTGAAATAAAATCCCACCAATCAAATACTCAATACTAAATAAAATATATACCATATTAAATCTCTCAATTATTCTTTGAATAACCTTTAGGAGAAACATTAGTAGATAATGGATTAAATATTTATCTTCAGTTCTCTCTCTATGATGATCCTAAGAGTTTTTTGTTGTATGATATTTGAGGTAATGTATCTCAAAACATGTGCATATATTTCTATTTTCAGAGAACAATATCAATGGTTCATAGGATCACATTTTTCAGGATTTTAAAAATAATTATAAAATGGTTTATATACATTAATCTTTTTTTCTCTGTCAAAATTATTTTGAATTTTTCTTTATTTATATATATATAATTATGTTTTGTCTCATTTTTAAAAATTCATAAATTATAGTGAATAAAAAACTACCGTATTGGACAATTATTCCACGCTTATAAGAAAATAAATTTATGCAATGTTAAATTTTATTAAAATAGAATACTTTATATCATTTATTTATTCCATAATCATTTCATTCATTAATACATTTTAATACACCTTTGTAATGAATGTATCCCACCTTCTTGCATAATTATGATGTATAAAATACATAGTATATTTAATATCCTATAATTTCATATTGGTGGATGTATATTCCCTATGATATAAACACAATTAAATTGATTGGGAAAAGAATGAAAATCAATATACCCATCTCATCAATACAATAAAAAATTCCATTACAATCTCAAATGAATATATGTTTTTTCATTTGTAATTTTCTTATATACTATACTAGAAGTAATAATTAATATAATTGGTTCTTGGGGATAATTATGTGATGGGTGGGAGAAAATTATATAGATAAATGATGATTTGGTAGGACTTTTGAGACAAACTAGATTCAGTATTTAAATATTGATACACCTTTTAATGCATGACGTTTTCGAAGTACTCCTTGATGGTATGATAATTTTTTTTGGATGTTTGTATTCCATCACTACAAAATTATTTATTATAATCCATATAATTATTTATTTCATTTGTTATGTTATAGTGTGATATAATTCAATTTCATGAATATAATTTCATAACATTATATGATTTGTATATATTCTTTCTATATTATTTATTCCATGTTTATTATATGATACCATCCATTTCATGTTACACCAAACTGAATGTCTATTATAATTCCGTAAAATTATTTCCTTATTCCCTATATAAATAAGAAGGGTAGTATGTATGATATAACTATATTCTATAATGCATAAAAAGTATATAATTTTTGTGGTTTATTTTATATTATAAAATGTAATATAAGGTTGAAGTTTATTTATATAATCCAATGATTAATAAATGGTTAGATCCTATATAATTTTATCTCTTTTATTGACTGTCAATGTAAAAAAAGACCACTAAATCTAGATTACGAAATTTAAGGTATGAAAATTGGGGTCAAAAAACATTTTCTAGAAACATTATGAATTAGACATAGAAGAAAAAATATTGACCATCCCATGTAATGACTAACCCACACCAAGATAAAATTTTATATAGATTACTTTTCATGCATATGGATGTCATTATTCATTGTGTTATTCATAAAATAATTATGTAGATCTAATTTTTTACAAATGGATCCAAATTGAAGGTATTGATACTATATCAACAATAAAAATGAATTTATGGATTTAATTCTTGGTAATGTTAATAATTAGGGTTTCTTTAGGTTAGAAAGGTTTGATTATATAACTATAGTTGAATCAATTACTACAAAATACCTTTACCTACATAGAAAAACCACTTTCCCAATTTCATGGCATAATAGTGTTATGCCAATTTAGTGGTAACCATTCTACATCCATTTATAGAATAAATAATCCATTAGTAGTTGAATATTTAATCATGTACCCGTATATTTTGTAATCATAGTAATTTATTCAAAACATTAATAAAGATGTAGTAATATACTAATTGGATTGGAAAATAATTTTGGTGATATTCTATGAAATGTTTTTCCATTTGGAAAAAGTTGATGACATTGAAATAAATTTCCAAATTCATGATAATTGTGTGAGGATATTATTAATATTTATAAGTGTAACATTACATAGAGAAATGAATTTGTCATACAATATATATAATCCTTAAAAATGATTGATCAATTATTTTATAGACTAAATATATGCTTTTTTAACATTGGCCCCATAATCATTTTACATGTATGAGATCACAGTGACTAGTAATATCAATATTGAGAAAGATATATCATTGTCTTTTATATTTTAAGGAAATATTGGGAATCATATCATAAAAGAGTGTGATGTACTGATACTTTTTTTGAATGATAAGTTATGAATAATGGATGTCCTAACATTTAATAACAAAGGGATTGAACTCCATGGGATGTTCTTGAACATTACGTGTGTTTTCTACATGTTTATTGATAACGATAATCTAGTTCAATATTGTGATAAACAATTATAGAGGACTAATGATTATTGAATATATTTCTTATAATGGGACCTTCTTCAAGTAAATACCTCCAGCATCATGGCAATCTTCCACATAAGATACTAAGGGATAAATGTCTACCTTATTCATTTAAAATAGTATAATTGGAGGAATATAATGACAATATAGTTGGTACATTAATCATGATCTCAATATTAGATATTATTTCATTTAATTTGGGATATATTATCTCTTTTAATTTTTTCATGTAAATATGAAAATAAAAACATCTATATAAATATTTTTATAGTAACATTCAGTTAAAAAACCTTGTGAAATGTTTTTGGAAATAAAGATATATTTGGTAGTATTTAAATATACACATAGAGATTCTCTATTGAAAAAAAAATTATGACACTTATGGTTCACATAGACATAATCATTGATATAAATTTCATGAAAATGTACAATATAATAGTTTACTAATGATATAAGGAAATTAATTTTATTTAAGAAGGCTTATAATAACTTGTTTTTATTTGAGAGACATCATTATTCCACTATTTCTATATCAAACTCTTGTATCTCACAATAATGAAATTATGTTCAACAGTAATAGATAGTGAAATCTATTAATGAAAATTATTTCATCATTTTTGAGTACGAATCCATTTTGAAAAAAGTTCATTGATATATTTTTATATTTAATAACCTATAAATACATTAGATTGTAAAAATTAGTTTTACATTAAACTCATATCAGATGAAAAAACATATCAAATAATCATTATAAAAAGGAACATATGGAATTATAATAGCAAAAATATAATATTATTGTGTGATAAGGTATTAATATACCATAGGGGATAATATTGGGTAGCTCATATCCTATATATACTAGAAAAGGATGTGAACATGCGGTTGTGAATTTATTATATAGACATAAATTACATTAATATATATAAAAATTATCCTTTAATTCAAACTAATTTCATGATTCACAGACATCACAGTTCGCAATACCCCTCAATTACAAATTTTTTTTATTTTTTTATTTTTTTATGAGTGAAATGGATGATATAAAAATATTGTACATTTATACATGTTATAGAAATTATGAGTTTAGATTAATTCTATTTGGAATTAATAATCCAATCTCATTGTTTATTAACATGTTTTTAGTGTATTATTTGGTCGTAATGAATTTTTATATATTTATTTATGATATTATGAAATACGCAATATATTTTTAACATAATGAGAACTATTTTCAATATTGTTATCGAGACTCATATAAAATCATGGTAATGTGGGAAATTTAGTAAGTTGGAATTTCATATTATAAATGTCTCTTTTATTAAACATATTACTTCTAAAAATTGACTATACGTTGACCATTTAATGAACATGTTAGTTAAATAATTTCCAATTACCATAAAAATAACAAAGATATATAGTTTCTTGGGCTAATTATGATTTTATTGGTGAATTTTTCAATACAAAATCATGATTATCCACTCCATTAAGTAAGTTGATACATAAGAAAATAAAATTTATGTGTCCAAATTAATGTGATGAATGTTTTAATGAATCGGATTAGTGATCATGGAATATATCTAATTAAATTTAATCTATGGAATTAATAATTTTTAAATATATTAATGTATTGAATAAAATATGAGGTATACCCTTATAAAAAATTATTGAGTTATTTATAATGAATAAAGGATATTAAAGTCCCATGGAAAAATTATCAAACTCAATATCATTAATTTCATTAGATTAATTTTTCTATGATTCCATTAAGACCCTATATATGGTATGAAACATGTTATATGTAAGATGATAAATAGAGTTGGATAAATATATTCCCACCTAAAGTGATCAACATGATATAAATGAAATTTTTATAACTAATCAAAAAATATGTTATCTATACACGACCTATCATGGATGAAAAATTTTGTGGTTGATGAATTTAGTAAGAAGTATCTTAGAGTGTTTTTATCATGAATATAGATAATAAATAATATTAATTAAGTTTAGAAACATGAATATAAATACTATTAGAGAGGGGAAAATATAATTTTTTTCATGTGATTTTATTCTAATATATATTAAGAATGATAAAAAATTCACAACATAATTATATTTTTTTGAAAAATAAATATGTTTCCGGAATAATAGAAAATTTATGGAATTAATCTACAAAGAAGGTGTGTTAATGTTTAGAAGATGGTATGTATTTCATCAGTTTCTAATTTAAAGAGGGATTTAGTATATATAGAATATATTTAAAATTTATCTAAACACTTTAGTATCACCATGATATATTTGGATTTAGAATAAAATTTCTAATTGGAAAATATGATGCTTGAATTTTGTGGATATGATCCATGTATCTTGGTTTTAAAATAAATATAGGATAAGAGAAAAATTCTAAAGCGTATCATGAAATTCTCATTATTGAATTGTTGAATTGAGATAATATTACAATGGGCACTGTTAATGGAATATTTAAGACATAAAATAAAAAATATCCTATATGAGTGATTTTAGATCACCAAATGATTTCTATAAATTTCCTTTAAAAAGTGGTATCTATCCCATCATATTATTTTATGACATTATATCAATGAAGATACAAGACGTAATGGAGAACCTCTATTAATTGAATCTGATCATAACCCCCACATCCAAATGATATATTGGGGTAGTATTCATAAATACTTATATAATATGACACATTTAACATCCACTTATCATAAATAGATAATTAGTTATTACAAAATGATTGTCAATATAGTACAACATAAAATGAGTTTCTGGCATTTTTTTCTTCCATGTATCATTAGACAAATACTTTATTTTGATGGAATTTTAAATTTTTTATTGTATTCTTTCCTAAATTAATATGGTACTAAATAATCCATACATCAATAATTAAATCATTCACTAAACTCTTAGAATGATGTTTTATGATAGAAATAATATAGTGGTTTACTTTTGGATGTGAAAATAGATAATTTTCAATCTAATTAAAATCATATCAAGATGTCCCAATGTAGGTAGAAAGGTTATATTGAAAAATCATGTGACGAATTTGTATTCAAAATAATGGTTATATATTATAAAATTATCAAAATTTCAGGAAGATATATATATATATATATATATTTCTAATTGGGGAAACAATTTTCAGGGTATAATGGGTTGATTAATATTTGAATAGAATAAAAGATATGTGTTAGTGTTTTATTATGCCACCTAACATTTTTATATTATATAATGTATTTATTGTAAAATTGATGAGGAAATATTTATTAATCCAATTAATGTCCTCAATAATAATTCAATAATTATGGATCTTGAATTTTTCTATAAAAAATTACTTATCCATATTTATGATACTAAATTCCATGTATAGTGAACTTGTAAAACACATATACTGGAAATACTCTTGATTAAAAAATGATATAAGAAGAAACATGGTTTACTAATAAAGAACTGATTAAAAATTATTATCACTTTAATATGGGATAATATATAATAATATATTTTTGGATGATATTATATTAATGTGAAATAATATAAGCTTGTGGGGATTATTTATATAAATAAAAATAGTATCATAAATATTTTTAAATAATGTACACTCTATTGCTTCAATATAATAGAAAAACAAAAATTATCATAATATTAAAAAATTATATTGAAAATAACTACTACAACTAGTGATATAAAAAATATTAAAATATAAGGAACCATAAAATTCTTGATCTACATAAGATCTCACTCTAAAATGAATTTAAATAATACATGATATGTTTCTATTAATATATAAATAGGAGGAAAACGTAAAAATGTAATATAAGAATAGATAAGGACATGGATGGTTTTAGATATTGGAATGATATTTATATATAAGTGATAATATGACCATTCTAAGGTCATGGATACCATATGAATTTAATGATTGGAATCAAAATGTATTGAAATGTAATTTCCCTATATGATTAATTTAATTGTAACCCTTGTAAATATTTTTTCCTTATAAAATATAAAATATAATTTGTTAATAATAAAATTAATTATTAATTATTATTATTATTGATAGATGTATTTTAATATAATTACACATATGTTTTTTCCCCCATATTACTCACCCTCATATTTTTTGTGCCGGTTTTTTGGCCTAAAGTTAAATGGTTGGGGTATGTAGTACATTCTACTGAAATATATAAGTACACATTATTATTAATGAGTATGTTTGGATCATTCCTTAAGGGATGATATGTACTAGTATGTGACACTATTAATGATTTATATCATTTTTCAGGAATCGATACAAGTAACAATATGGGTTCCCTCAGACATCATGGTGATCAATCATTAACATTAAATCATCTAAACATCTATATGTATGAGTGATTCTCCATAGGTAACATAATTTTTTTGTTAAAATTTGTTTTAGAATCATAAATCTTGTAACATGGAAATTTATGTACATTCAGGGAAGAGAAAAATGTTATGAAAATTGTGTGAGGATAATGATTAGGGATTCATATGTATACCTTTTAGGTAAATGTTAATTCACCTAGTGTAGTGTAACATAATAGTACATGTTATGCATATTATGTTAATATGATATAGAAAATAAAATTTCTTTTTAGGGAAATGTAGACAAGATAGAAATATTTTATTTTTAGGTCACATGTATGTGATGATTGATGTATGGTTGAATGTTATATATGTTCAACCATCATATATTATATTATAAGGTCATATGGTTATAATTTATATCAACTATTTTAATTTCATGTGGATTTTTTTTATTAATTTTAGTTTTGATGCATGAAACTTGGAATATTTTATAAAGGGTTCTTAATAATGTTTGGAATGGGATATACAAAACAAGCCATGTTTAAGTCATCATAAGAATTTGAAACATAATAGAGAAGGATACGATTGGGGAATTAACCATACTATCTATTCTATGATATGTATGGAGTATTTAGGTGTTATAATGATGATATCATTAATGATTACATATTCATAGACTAAACATGGATGGAATTCCTAGATATTCCTCACCCATTGATGTTATAATATGAATTTGAATTGATACATTAAAGATGATAGGGTCCTTGAAATATTTGGAAAAATTATTGGGGAAGGTAAGATGATAATCATGATCAATGGGATGTTTTTTAAGTAACCTAATGATAAGGACCCTCGTTGTTAATGGAATTCAATATTGGAATCTCCCAAACGGTCCTATTTGTTTGGGATAATTTCCCAGAGAAGTTATCTCATAAGATATCATATCCAAATGATCAATAGAAAATATCATTTAATTGGATTAAAATATCATTCAAAACATATTTATTTATTTCATTATTTCTTCAAGGAGGCCTAAATAGTGGAAAAATTATTTCATTCTATTCCTGTCTGTTGATAATTTCTTATTTCTTTGAGAAAATAATTTAAACTATTTAATTGATCAAGGAAAACATGGAACTAAATTGGAATTAATAAATTATAGGTGTAAGTAAGATGGAAAAATTATAACATTAATTCGACAAGGGTTGATATAAAATTAATTTATTGGACCTAGGTGAATAAGGATCACTATTATATAACATATTCATTTCTATACAATATTATATCCATGGGAATACACTTTTAATTTAGGCTTGAATAAATACTCTAAATGAGTATACATACACTCAAAGAGACTTTAGTAATGATTTCAAAAATCATTGAAAATATTCGATTAATTTTAAAATTTATTAAAGTCTTAGTGATATGATTTTTAATTTAGTAGAGAATCCCTGGAAATATTAGATTAATTTATGGGAATATTTTTGTATTTTTATAATTTTTTATTCCGATTTCATTTATGAAAAAGCCTCTAATATTTATGTATTTTCTTATGATCATCCAAAATGAATAACTAAAAAATAAAAAAGGCATGAATATTTATAAAATTCATATAAAAATTCTTAATGGTTATACTAAGAATTTATTATATAATTGATAAAGAAATTAAGCCTCACTATATTTGATAATAGTATATTAATGGATTTCACATTTTCCATCATAAATTTGATAATGATTTCAAATACTTTAAATGAATTTTCTGAATGAAAAAAAATAATAAAAAGGTACTCAAGAACCGTTAAAGATTTCATAAGAGTAACTAAAATGAATTTTTAGAGTCATTTTAGCAATATGGCTGTAAATTTAGAAACAATGTGAATAATAAGTGTCTTATAGAAGATTTTTAAGAGTCACTTCAATAAATATTTTAGTTTTAATCCCCTAGCTTAAATAGGAAATTTTTGACTTCCTACACAATAATTTTTTTTTGATATTTTTATATAGACAATTATTAAATCCACATACTATTTTTATTGTTTTATCAGGGGGAATAAACAAAGGAAATAGACTAATAGTGTTAAAAAATACTTATATACTCTATTTAAAATGGTAACATCTGAAAACATAATAGTTGGTCTATTAGTATAACTTGAGTGGAAGAAAATATGTGGGAGATGCATCATGAATTAAATTTGGTGATTATAATAATATTATTTATTTATTTGAATATCATATATTAGTTATGGATTCTAACTAAAAATTTAATTTGAAATTTTACAACTGTATAAATTTATTCAGTGGTAAAATAAAAGGATTATTGGAAGAAATTAAAATAGTTATATATAATATTTGGTAGTGGATTTTTCAGAAATAATTTTTTGGGAACACTTATTTATATTTTATTTATTTATTTATTTATTTATTATACTTGGGAAATATTTTCCAGAGATTGGAAAATTGGAATTCTATGCATAAAATTAGAAAAAATTAGATTATATAATGGAATAATATGAAATCATATGATCAATCCCATATGATGTTTTATAATAATAACAAATGAGAACAACATACTAAATATAAAGGGAATTTTCTATTTTCGAAATATATAAATTATAAACTGCTAATTCTTTAATAAAAATTAATTGATGAATATGATAGGTAGTTTCTATTAATTAATTGAGGGTCTATTTCTATATTTGAGAATAATTTACTTCTAGTTTTATAGATAGAGAAACAAACTGGTGTTAATATTATAGAATATAATATGCATTGATGTATAAGAAGAAAGGGAATATGGTAGAATAAAATAGAAATTTGAAGAAGAAGAAGAAGGAATATAAATGATATATCCTATGATATAAATAACAGGAGATGATTTAGAAGATACGAGAAATAACGAATGAGAGATACAAAAAAGGTTCCTAATTCATTATATGGGTTTTGAGACTTTGAAATTGACGAGTTATTAGATTTTGATGAAAATAGGATTTCCTAGTGCTTATTAAATCAATCGATAATATTTTATGAATTATAGGGCTTTTACATTTAATAAATAGTTACAAAAGAATATAAGTTGTAGAATATTTACATTTAGTCATATACATTGATTGAGGAAGGAGATCCAGTAATTTAGATAAAGTGATATCCAATTGATGAGATTAAAAGGATTTCCATGATATTTCTATAGATAAAAGATCATCTGTTATGTGGAAACCTAAATATTCTTACCTTATTGAAACACATGAATATATATTTGATAAGAAAATAAATCTAACTAGAACCCATCATATAAATGTTTTGGAACCTAGATTAGGATGAACCTATTAGAAATATGTTGTATTTCTTATTAAATTAAAATTTTCACTAAATAGGGTTGTTTATTATTGAGTAATATAAAAGAAGATCCATTTTAATCCCATGATGTAATAATCGTTTACATATTTATATTTTATTTAATATGGTAATATTTTAGTTCTATGAATACAGTAAACAAATTAGTCACCCTGATTCATCACCCCAAATATTGAATATCCCATTCCGGAGAACATTAATTTATATTAAAGATTCATTGGTTCCCTATGGATGGATATAATTTTTTTTCATAGTTATATTTACATAAATAATATAAACTTCATATTTTAATATATTTAAAAATATCTTTAGATGATAAAATTAGATCCCATCCCCATCAATGCAATAATAGAGGTTTCTACTATAACACAAAAAAATGATGAATATATAGTGAATGAAAATAATGAAAAATTGAAAATATAATGAGTATTAAATATCTCTAACTGAATATAATTATTGAGTAATTAGTGAATATAAAACTATTTTTAATGCTATTTATAATCAGAAATTATCTTTATGTCATGACTATCATTTTGTTAAGTCCAAACAAGTCATATATTGGCGGTCACATATTATCTAAATAATGTTCCAATTTAGGTTTTCACTTATATACCTAAATTTAATTATGTTACCATATGATGAAAAATTTTAGTGGGATAAGATAATAATGAAATGGTGGATTCATTGGTTAAAAATATTGGTAAATATAACTCTCTCAAAACAAGATTTATCTAAAGAAAAATCAATATAAATATAAATTAAATTAATTAGAAAATTTAGGAGGCACTGTGAAGGTGTTTTTTTGAGAAATTTATTACTATGTATGTTTTTGAATAAGTGTTCCTTCCATTATATAAATTACTAGAAACCTAAATGAATGAATATTCAGATCATATATTTATTGAAGAAAAGAAAATAAAATAGCATGGCAATGCTCATTAAGTGGTTGTTCAGTTTAAGGATTTTCATATTGAAATGGTGAAAATGTAATGTGATGATAGGGTAAAACCACATAGAAACCATAATAACTCTATAATTTTGATATGTCCTAATATATTTTTTAATTTTAAAACCCCTAAAAACTCATCCCATATCATCAAAATAATAATAAATAAGTTGTTTCATATGTTATTCTATAATTTCCATTTTTCAAAAGGAATCTCCCTTGTGGGAATACATTTCAAAATCATCTTTTTATAATTACACAAGAAGATCAGGAAAAAATGAAACCCATAAACAATTTAACACTATTTTCATTCATTAATTTTTATATCATTTTATAGTTTTAAAATCATTTACCTTATAAATTTGTATAATTATGATTAAAATGAAATCCATCACATAATCAAATTTGAATGATATATATTTTAATATGGAAACCATTAAAATTTTTCAAAACAACATTTTTTTTTTCAAATGTGTATGATGTTAATATAGTAATACAACATATAAATTTAATTAAATAACTTTCACTGTAAATTTTAGGTGTTGGTGAATTTTTTTACATAATAAAATCAAATATTTGAAAAATATATCAATATATATAACATTATAATGGATAAAAATTGAGTTGGATTACTTGAAATTGAAAGAATACATAAAATGTGGAATTTTAATTTATATAAGAAAATGAAATAACATTTAAAAAATAGTGTCTTTAAAACAACTATGTCTACTGAAGGTGAATATTTCATAATTACGATAATTTATTGTATATTCCTTTCCTTAATCATATATATGATGATGTAAAATAAAAACTATAATAGATAATGAAATAATGAAGAAATTATATAAATTTTGTGGGGATAAAAAAACATGTGTGTTGAAACAAATATACCATGAAGAACATTATAAATGTGTTCGCACATGTTAAGAAGATTTGATTCTTCTATAGACAGAATTATCACATAATCCTCTATAGAAAATGTGACATGATAATAAAGAAAAAAAATTGTAATTGGGAATGAAGAGAAGAATTAGGATGGAATATAAAAATATAGATTGGTTTAGTTAATATACAAGGACATGAACCTTATTCAACACATAATTTAATTATTAGAGAAGAATGAATTTTGATTATTTTTAAAAATTCATTTTACGTTTATATTTTTATTGAATTATTTTATAAGTCTTATATAAAGAATAATTACATTAAAATGTCTCCATTTAATCAGAGTGTCATGTTTTTACACTAATATAGATATAAAATTAAATAATTTTTATTTTCATTAAAAATCATCTCAATTTTCAGCAAGACTTCATAATTTTTCCAAATAATCATTAAACCCAATTAAAAAAATATGGTTTTAGCATTGAAATAAAAATAAGGGTTATGAAAAAAAACATGTTTGAATATTTTAGAATTATGATATATTATAAGAGAGTCTTCCATTCACATAATAATGTTTTAGATATAAAAATTTATTATTTACCCATGAAATAATATATTAATCTCAAATATTATCATAAAAAATATAATAAAACATCAATTAAATATCATAATCTAGAATGGTTCTTAGAAGTCATGATAACTCTTAAAAAATATGTTTCTCAAAAACAAATATTTTTACTCATAAATGTAATAATCATTATTTTATACATAAAATCATTACAATTTATAATGAAATAAAAAAATTTAAAGAATAAATCATTTGATTGCATAAAAATTCATAAAGGTTCCTTGAGATTTCATTTTCATATAATCCTTAGAAGAACCATTACAAATGGAATAACTTAATCAGTTCATTACAAAATAATTCCCCTGAGATCAAAATCACTACACAATTAATTAGTGAGATATATCAGGATCACCTATATATATAATAAATTTCAAAGGACTTTAAAATATATTAAACACATAAAATATTTCATTTCTAATTTTAAATACTAGTTTCGTTAATGGGAAAAGATATTTTTGTCATATGCGATAAAACAAAACATTAAATTTGTTCATTTAAAAATAATATCAAATTATAATTTATTATAGATATTAATAAATAATATATATATATATATATTTAAATTTAAAACCATTTAAATAGAGACAAATAAGTATAAAATTACCCTTTATAATTTATTTCTGACAATATAAATACATATTTATAATAATTTTTATAATATATTCATGAGAGAAAAATATTTTAAAGATAAGTAATTTAATAAAATGAGGTTTTAAGGAATTTTTTCCCTTAAATCATGTTTGAATTGTCAAATGAGATCATTATCATCAAGAAAAATAAATTTATAGAAATTATATAAATACTTAAAATATCATTCATGTTTATTATATATCATTATAACATTATCTTCAACTATAACTATGCTATATGTAATCACATAATTGATTAATTTTACATAATTTTTTTTGATGATGTTGTGTAACACCACAAGCATTCGCGGTACATTTCCATTTGAATAAAACAATAGCTTGTGTTGTACGCAACATCGAGATTCTAACGCACCACAACCAACCAAACTAGCCATTATGAATGGTAATACACTCTTTTTGAAATTTTATAATTTATTCTTCAAAATAGTCTTTATTTTTGGAATAGTAATATCAAAATTTTCTTAGTGTTATTTTTTGGTACTTTTTTGAAAACCATCAATTTTTGATGAATAGTGAAAAATACTAAATTTTTAATTGAAATAAAATTTTTTAATTGAAATATTTTATAGTGATAAATTATAAATTTGAATGGGTTTTAAGTATTATTATATTATATTTTTATCATTTAATAAAATTTATGTCATTGGATGTAATTTCACATATAAACTGGACATAAACAAGTCTCATTCATTTGATAGTTATTATTTCATAAAAACCGGATTTTATTGACAACATTAATTAATTTTAAATTAATTTACTCAAATTCTAAGTTTTAAATTTAAAAAAATGGATTCCATATTTGGAAACAGGAGGATCAATTTTTAAATAGATTACTTTTATTTTTAGACATTTTGAATATTTACTTCAGTAAATATTTTATTTACAATGGTTAAAGGGTAAATCTAGTAAATAAGGGTAAAAAAATATTGTTATAATAACATTAAATTACTCTAAAATGTGTCCAATTAATATTGGTTGATACATATCCAACCATGGGAATCCTCGGGATGATTTAGGGACCCAATGAAGCCACTTGACTGTGATTACGACACTTTATATTTATTACTTTAAAGTAAAGACAAAATGACATAAACATATAACTTTATGTAAAATAATTTTTACAAGGGGTTATATAAGGTATATTTTCGACTATAAATATTTATTTTAAGGATAGAACTAATTTATACATCATAGTAGTTTTTTATATAATTTTTATAAATCATATAAATAAAATTATTGATGATACAATAATAATGCAATGTTCACCTCTTTAAAAATGATTTAAATAAATAGGAATATAAATATTAAAACAATATCCAAAACCTGTCCAATTCTTATTTTATGATTTTATTTTTAACATGACTCATTATATCTTCGTCTTTAATGAGTTTTGGACCCTTAGAAACCAAAAATAATTATAAAATAAAATAATATTTTTGAACATTCCTAAAAAGCCACTCCTCCCCCTTATAAAAATACCTCAACTATAACCCATTTCTCACACCTCTCAATCCACATGGATCATCCAAAATCTAACCAATTAGGCTTTCTACATACCTTTATTACTCTTATATTCCTTACTTTAGGCAGAAGGGACTTCATGAAAGCGTTTTGGTTCAAACCAAAGGGACTTACTTGATTTATAGGTAACATCTCCTCTTAATTTTTTTCTTTTATATTACTTATCCAACCCCCTAAACTCTCATTATTAATTTATTTTATAACAACACAAGTATATTAAATATATTAGGTTGTTTTCATGAGTATTTTTTGAACTAAACTAACACACACCTCCATTTAATGGGTATAGAACATAATTACATGTGGACGGCGAACTACTATATCAAGAAACAATGATTGTTCAATTTTCAATTACCACCAATTATGGTGGCCATTATGATGGAACTGTAATTATTTATGATATTTATGATATTTATTTTATCTATAATCTTCTGTAATTATCTTTTATATCATACCCTTATTCTTCTCATGGTGTATATATACGATAATTTCTTTTGAGGAAGTGAAGACTACCTCCCCCTCAAAGTGGTATGACTTGTTCATACTATACATGGAATGTATAAAGGATGGTGTTAATGAGAATACATAACATATATAAAATATGATATTATACTGGAATAATAACATTCCCATGTATCATTTTTTTTCTTTCCATTAAAAAAATGGAGGTAGCATTCATGCGTACGTATTGATTACCATCTCCACGAACACGATTAGATTCATTCACAATCATAACCATTCAATAATAATTTTAATTTGATTATTAAAAATAATTTTTAATTACATAATATCATTATGGATATTAATAAAATACATCCTATATTTAACAAACATTACTTACTTGAAAAAACATATAAATGAAAACGAATAAATTAACACCTGAAACAGTGATACAAATAAAATATTATTAACAAAAAAATATTAGAAGACCATATATGATATCAGATTTATGTATGTAGTTCTTCTATAATTTAATGAAAATGATTTAAATATTATAAAAGATGTTTACATACACTAGACCGAAGAAAAGTACAAGGTAGGGGTTAATTTCATAATCTCTTTATTATCTGAGGTTGTTTTTACGTAAGTATCTACTGGGACCTCTTTATCATCCACATCCATGTTTTTTAAAAATGTATTAGATTTTTTTTAAAATTTACTATATTTTGGTTTAATCTCAATTATACACTTGTTTTACATTTTATAAAATGGTTTTAAAGGAATATTTTCGCCATTTTCCAAAGAAGGTACTTTATGACATTTTTGACAAATTAAGGTATGAATATTTTTTTAAATTTTATAGAAGGTGACGCTATTTTTCACCATTATAACACCGTAAAAGATTCCTATACAAGCTTATAATAATATTTTCAAAATAAATTTTTTCTTTTTTATTTATGTGACTCTTAAATTATTTCAAAATAGAAAGATATATTACACTCAAATATTTTTTATTTTATCTATGTCTTCATCCTTTGATAAAATTTAAACATGATTGATGTTAATTTATTAAGAAAAAAATATCCCATATTTTATTTAAGGTATTGTGATATGTCTGAATATGGATGTGTTATTTTTAATCCATTCAAGGTTTATAGTTAATGTAATGACAATTCATATGCTAGTTTTAATACAAATGTGTATGTTATGTTTCATCCTTTTCATATGAGGAATGTATTGGACTTTGTAAGTGATTAGTGGAGCCCGTTATAGTCCTCGGTGCATCGGTAGGTCTCATGATACAATTAGATGTGTAATTGGTCGAGGCCTTTCCCAATTTGATATAAGGTTTTGGTTGAGGCCTTAATCATTTTTTGACATCTTGGTCGTGGCCTTGACAAAATGTTTCAGAATTTATGGAATTATACGTTCCTTCATTATGAAAACAATATTGATGGTTCATGTGGTTATTCAACTAGTATAATTACTATGATAATGCTTTATTTGTAATTAATTACATAGCTTATATTTCTTCCATAATTTATTCTTCTTTATAATTTGTAAAGGCGTGTGTTTTCAATTATTCACCATGCCTGATGTTTATGTTATCTTCCACTGTATTTTTTCTCTTACTTAGAATTTGAGCTCACAGTTTTATTATGTTTCATTTTCCAAGATATGAAAAATTTAGTTATTATTGACATAAAGGAACATCTAGGAGTCTTGGATGTTTCCAATGGAATAAGTTAGTGTTCTATTTCTTTTCAACTTGTAATATTGAACTTATGTTTATATCTTATTTCCAATAATACAAAACTGATCTGTCTTTTCGGACATGAATCCTTATATCATTCCAATATTTTGTAATAATGCACCAACTATGGGTAACTGGGGTCAGGGTGTTATTGTTGGTAACATTGTATGTTTAGTACAAACCATGGAAGCTATATTTAGATAAACTCTGATTATAGCACATTACCCTAAGATATAATTCTAGGATTATAATATATGAACTTCCTAGAAATTTGGTAATGTAGATATTTTGTATATTTTCCAAGTAATACATCCTTATCTAGATACGAGTAGGTAGAGTTGGCACTAGAACAAATGTACCTAGGAGTGAAAACTCCAACAAGGAGTTTCAGTCATGACCTCGGGTATCCTGGTACATGATAGCAGACATTGTTGCACTCTTTATTATGACACTCCCGAGAGATACATTTAGGATAATTAAAATTTTCATTTCAAACCATTATTAAGGATCTATGAGTATATACCTTCAAAAAGAAAATATTTTTTTATTATGGATTATATCGATAAACTGTTCAATTAATGTTCAGTATTTTACTAGTTTGGAATTACGTATTTCCATTTATAAACTAATCTAGTGTATTCCATTGTTTATAAATAATTCCTAGTGTAAGTAATGAGATCCATATTAATTTACATAATCCATGTAGGGACATCCCTCCTACTTAAGATAAGTATAGTGGAGCAGGTGATGCAACTGGGGCTAATCAGCTTATCACCATACTAGGACAAATCACTCATGTTATAAATAATAAACTTACCCTTATGGAGCACTCTGATCCACAACGTGGAGGATCAATGTTAGAATGATTCATGGGGAAACAAAAACTGAAATTAAGTGGGACTACCTATACATTTGTATTCGAGCAATGTATATGTTCCTTAGAGAAAATATTCTATGCTTTGGGGAATAACGAATGGAAAAAAGTTGCCATGGAAGTTTATTACCTCACTAGAGATGCAGATCAATGGTGGTCATTGATCCAAAACACAAAAGTGGATGAATATGTATCAAGTATGGAATGGGGGGAGTTTAAAGTTCTTTTCTTAAAAAAATATTTTCCTCGTGACCATCTAGCGGATACAGATTGGAAATTTCTATGTTTGAGGAAAAAAGAGGATGAGAATGTCATAAAGTATGAGGTTAAAATTTCAAGGTTACCAAGGAATATAGCAGAATATATATGTAAGAAAAAGAGTAAGATGGATCAATTATTTGATTGGTTAAAACTATTTCTCCGTCGATCATTATTCTCACTATCCTTCTCATCATATGAAGATATTGTCTCACGTACTATCAAGGCAGAAAAGAAATTCTCTACATCTTATGACTTTATAGAAAAGCAAGAGTAGAAGAGATCTGTTGAACACTCTGGGTAAGTAAATAAGAAAATAGTAAAGAAGGAAAGAGTTGAATCTCTACCCTCTGATAATTGTTGAATGAAGCACCCTAATGCCTATCTAAAAGGAAAAGGAGTATGCTACAAATATAGACAGAAAGGCCATCATACTGGTGATTGTAAGGGGAACAAAGAAGATACCAATGTTCAATGCTATAATTTCAGGGAGATGAGACATCATGCATATGAATTTCCTAATATCCAATGAAATATACATCATAAAAGGCCAAGGGAGAAAGGCCCTACTTATGCGATCCCTACTGCTGAAGTTCTAGCTCCGAAATATGTGGTGGAAGGTAATTTAATGGTTTCCTAAAGTTTATCCAATGCATTATTAAATTTAGGATCATCACATGGTTTCTTATCTTCCCAGTTGGCTATAAAAAATATATATTTTCAATTGTAATTAACAAGGGAGTTTTCATCCCAAACTCCAAAGGGATGTATCACTACAACAATGTTTTGTGAATCAGTTCCCATTATAGAATATAAATTTTCCTTATATTCTGATCTCATTTTCATAACCATGATTTAATTTTATATAATCCTTAGTATGGATTGGATTTTGGACCATGATGCGAAAATTTATTGTAAGAAGAAGGGGTTACAAATTTTCGATGATGGTAAGAAATACCTTATCTTTAGAGAAGAAAAATCACCATATAGTTCTTGTACATATCCACCCCTTGTAGCACTACTAAATTCAATTATTTGGGAGAAATATAATTAAATAACTATGGGTGAGGAAAGTAATGTTCCAATAGAGGATGTAGCTATTGTGCAGGAATATGTTGATGTGTTTATAGAGGATTTACATGAACCTCATCCACCATGATAAACTGAGTTTTCAATTAACTTAATTACTCGTTCAAGGCCCATATCAAATCCCCTTATAGAATATCCATTGATTAATTAGTGGAAATAAATAAAAAACATGAGGAATTATGTAATAAGGTATTTAATAGCCCTAGTGTTTCTCTTTGGGGAGCCCCTATCCTTTTTGTTATGAAAAATATGGATCTATGATGTTGTGAATAGACTACAGGGAGATCAATGCTATAAAAATAAAGAACATGTATCCCCTACCTCGCATTGATGATTTATTTGATCAACTTAGTGGATATCAATATTTTTCAAAGATTGACCTTCGATCTAGATACCATCAGTTGTGCGTGAAGAAGGAAGACATTCCGAAGACAACATTTCGATCTAGGTACATGAATTATGAGTTTACAGTAATGCCTTTTGGGCTGACCAATGCTCCCTCTATCTTCATGGATCTAATGAATATAGTTTTCGAGGAATATCTTGATGAAATTGTAGTAGTATTTATTGATGATATCTTGGTATACTAAAAAATCTATGAAGATTCTAAAAAAAATAAAGAAAAAAATGAAATATATGGGAAGTTTAGTAAATGTTAATTTGTCTTTAAGAGATTTATTTTCATGTCCATATTGTCTCTAAGGATGAAATCTCTATTAATCTTTCAAAGACATGAGCAATCCATTAATGGCCAGCACTGATGAATATAACTGAGGTACACTGTTTTATTGGTTTTGTAGGTTATTTTCGGCATTTTTTCCAGACTTTTGACTGATTGGATAACCCATTAATGAAGATCACACGTAAAGGGGTTAAATTTGTTTGGAAAAAAGAGTTTGAATAATGTTTTTAAGAGATGAAGAGAATATTTTTCAAAGATCTTATCATGAATCTACCAACGGGGAATTATGGGTTTGTTATTTTTAATGATTCTTTAAAGAAAAGACTTAGTTGTTTCCCTCTATAGAATGGTAGAGTTATTTCTTATGCGTGATGACAACTAAAAATTCATGAACAAAACTATCTTACTAATGACCTTGTGATCGTAGTTTTATATTATTCATTGAAGATATGGAGACACAATCTCTATAATAAAAAATGTGAGATATATACCGATCATAAGGGTTTGATGTATATTTTCTCATAGAAAGAACTCAACTTGAGGCAAAGGCAATGACATGAACTACCCAAATTCTATGATTTCACTATACTCTACCACCCACGGAAGGAAAATAAGGTGGAATATGCTTTATGCTAGAAGGATCATGGAGTTCTAAAAAAGATGAGAGTTGAAAGGGATCTTATGTTCATGGATATAGTAATGATAGATATGGGAATAATCATGGAAGGAGAAACATAGATACTTTTTCAAATGGATGCTAAACCATCTTTACTAGAAAGGATAAAAAGTTCTCAGACCGATGATGAGAAGTTATAACAGAATATTAAAGATGTGAATGATGGGAGATTCATTGACATTTCATATGAAGATGGAATTTTGTAATTTGGGAAGAGACATTGTGTTTCTGATATACCTTATCTAAAAAGGGAATTGTTTGATGATTCTCATAGATCCAATTTATCTATACACCATGGTATAACTAATATGTATAGAGATTTGAAGGAACATTTTTGGTGGGACGACATAAAGAGAGAGATTAATGATTATGTGTCTAGATGTATGGTTTGTTAACAATTGAAATCTAGAAGGCAACATCCTGGAGGAGTCATGAATCATCTTCTCATACCTGAGTGGAAATGGGATGAAATTATGATGGAGTTTGTCATGGGACTACAAAGAACTCTTAGAAGGAATGATGCAATATGATCCATTATATATCGTCTTACTAAGTTTTCACATTATCTTGCTATAAGAGAAGATTTACCACTTGAATGTTTAGAATGACTATATATTAACGAAGTTGTAAGACTTCATGGAGTATCTATATCGATTGTTTCTGATCGTGATCCCAATTTTTCATCATGATTCTTGAGAAGTCTTCAGAAGCCCCTGAATACTGAACTTCATTTGATCATTGCCTACCATAATAAAAACTATGGAAAATCAGAATTGACAATTCAAAGATTAGAAGACATGTTGAGATCTTTCTCACATGACATTAAAGTTACGTGGGATTAGTATTTACCTATGGCAGAATTTTATTATAATAATAGTTTCCATTCAAATATTCAGATTGCACCATATGAAGCATTATATGAAAAGAGATGTCACACACCAACTTTTTGGGGTGATGTTGGTGAAAGAAAACTTGTTGGCCCAGAACATGTTATGGAAACAATTGAAAATCTGAAGATTATCAAAACACGCATCAAATTAGCTCAATGTATGCAAAAGGTCTATGCTGATAATCAAAGGAAGGATTTGAAATTTCAAGTAGGTGATCAAGTTTTCTTGAAGGTATCATTATGTATGGGTGTTATAAGATTCTGTAAAATGGGTAAATTGAGTCATATGTACATCAGACCTTTCAAAATCCTAGAAATGATTGGTTCTATAATTCACTGTTTGGAGATTTTTCCATGTCCCTCCAAAGTTAATGATTTGTTCCATGTATCATTATTGAGAAAATACATGTCGGACCCAACAAAATTACTCACCTGTGATGAACTAGAATAGGAACCTGATATGTCTTATTGCGAATAGCCTGTTAAGATTTTTGATACAAGAGAACAAGTGTGGAGAAACTGTATGACTCATCTGGTGAATGTTTTATGGAGAAATCATAAGATGGAAGAGGCAACGTGGGAACCCGAGGAACATATGATGCAGATCCACTCGAATCGTTTTACGTAAATGTATTCTAGAAATTTTATGGATGAAGTTATTTAAAAGTGGTAAGAATGCAACACCACAAGCTTCCATGGTATATTTCCCATTTAATAATGCTATATCATTCATTGTATGCAACTTCCAGATTCTAACACACCACGACCAATCAAACTAGCTGTTATTATAGTTTTAGATTGGCTTATGGTAAGCACACTGTAATCCAGCATGAAAAATGGTGGTTCAAAACCCATGTGGTGTAGGGTACTATATAAGTACTATAGCATACTGCAGCATCAATGACACTGTACCAATGATGGGCACTGTAGTGGCGGCAGGTCACTCTAGCGGCAGTAGGGTATTGTATTAGTGGTGGGTACAATGCATTACTGTAGTAATATTATTCATAGAATGTTCCTTAGGACATATATTTTGGCCGACATTCCATGTAATGGGTTAAATTCCCACTGGGCCATTGGGCTATATAATGGGTCTCCCTCTACCTAGTTTAAATAGGTCTTTGCTTTGCTTCACTAATAAATGAGGCTTCGACCCCAACCTTTAAAAAAACAAACTGTTATGAATAGTAATATCTAATTTTTGAAATTTTATAAATTTTATTCTTCAAAATGGACTTAAATTGTGGATTAGAGATTACAAAATTGGATTAGAGTGAATTTTTGGATTTTTTCTAAAAACCTTCAATTTTTTATGAATAATGAAAAATTCAAAATTTTTAATTAAAAACAACTTTTCTAATTGAAATAATTTATAGTGTTAAATTATATATTTGAATGTTTATTAAGTATAATTAGATAATATTGTTATCATTTAATAAAATTTAGGTCATTGAATGTAATTTCATATTTAAACTGGACATAAAGAAGTTTCAATCATTTGATAGTTATTATTTCTTTAAAAACACTCTTTTTGTTTTAACAACAAGAATTAATTTTAAATTAACTTCTAACACTATTAGGTTTTGAATTTGGAAAAAATCATTCCATATTTGTAATAAAGAGGTCCAAATTATCTAAATAGATAACTTTAATTTTTATACATTAGAAATATTTACTTTTGTAAATATTTTTTTACCATGGTTATAGAGTAAATCTGGTAATTAGGGGTAAAAAAATATTATTATTATATTATTAAATTACCCTAACAAGTGTCTTATTCCAATTGGTTGATAAAAATCTGACCATGGGCATCCTTGGTTCTATTTTGGGTCCCCATGGAGCCACTTGAGTGTGATAATGAAACTTCATATTAATTAATATAATATAACGACAAAAATGATGTAATCATATATCTTTTAGTAAAATATTTTTTACAAGGGTTTATATAAGTTAATTTTTTGATGATAAATATGCATTATACAGTATAAAATATTTCATAAAACATGATATTTTTATAATTTTTAATCATAAAATAAACATAATTATTTATGATACAATAATGATGCATTGTTTACCTCATTATGGAATGATTTAAATAAATAAGATTATAAAAATGAAAAAAAATATCCAAAACCTATAAAATTTTTATTGGATGATTTTATTTCAAACAAGAGTTATCTTATAATTGACTTAAATGAGTTTTGGAACTTTAGAAACTGAAAATAATTATATAATAAAATAGTAATTTCAAACATTTCTAAAGAGACCCTATAAAAATCATTCAACTCTAACCCATTTACCACACCTATCAAGCCACTTGTCTCATACAAAATCTACCCAATTAAGCACCCTACATCCATATTTTATTTTTAGTAGCCTTACCTTAGGCAGAAGTCACTTCAGTGAAGCCTTTTGGTTCAATCCAAAGGAAGTTACCGGATTTAAAGGTTACATCTCCTCTTATAATATTTTCTTTTATTTGACTTCTCCAACCCGCTAAACTCTCTTTATTAATTTCTTTCATAAAAACAACACTATAATAAATATTCTAGGTTGGTTTTATTCGGACTATTTGAACTAAACTTACACACACCTCCATCTAATGGGTATAGAACATAATGTTTCTGTGGAGGGCGAAATACTACCTCACGAAACGATGATTGATCAATTTTCTTATACCACCTCTTATGGTGGCCATTATGATGGAAATATAGTTATATATGATATTTATGAAATTTATATTATTTATATTCTTATGTAATTCTCTTCTATATAATACCCTTATTCTTTTCATGTTGTATATATATGATAATTTCATTTGAGGAAGTGCAGACTACCACCCCCTCAAAGTGATATGAATCGTGCGTACCATACATGGAATGTATAAAGTATGGTGATAATGAACATATGTAACATATATGAAATATTATATTATACTAGAATAATAATATACCTATGTATCATTTGGTTTTATTTCCTTTTAAAAAATGGATGTAGCGTCTGTGCGTACGTACGGATTACTGTCCCCATAAACACGTTGAGATTCATTCCAAATCATAACCATTCAAGATTAATTTTTATTTGATTATTAAAAATAATATTTAATTACATAAAATAATTTTTTATTTGATTCAAATAATTTCTATACATAACAAAAATGACTTACATGACATAACATATAAATGAAAATTAATCAATTAACACCTGAAACAATGACACTGCAAAAATATTATTAAAAAAAATACTATAAAACCATATATGATATTATATTTTTGTATGTAGTTATTGTATAATTTAATAACAATTACTTAACTATTATAAAGTAGGTTAACATACCCTCAACCAAAGTAAAGTACAAGTTAATGGTTAATTTCACAATCTCTTTATTATCTAAGGTTGTTTTTATGTAAGTATCTACTGGGACATAATTATCATCCAAATCCATGATTCATAAAAATTTATTTCAAAACATTTTTTTCAATATAATATACTATTGTTTAAAGTCATTTATACCCCTGTTTTACTTTTTATAAAATTGTTTTAAATGAATCTTTTCATTTTTACCAATCAAGGTACTTTATGAACTTTTCAACAAATTAAGGTAGGAATGTTTTTTAACATATATGGTGGGTTTGGTTATTCTCTGTCTTTATATCACCTTTGAAACATCACTTATAAGATTTTAAAAATATTTTAAAATAAAATTTTTCTTATAAAATTATATGACTGTTAAAATATTTCAAAATATAATGAGATGTTTCTCTCAAATATTTTTAATTTTATCTATGTCGACATCCTTTGATAAATTTTACCCTTGTTTGAAGTAGATTTATTATGATACAAATATTTCATATTGTATTGAAGTTTTTGTGATATGTTTGAATATGGATGTGTTATTTTTATACCATTCATGTTTTATGGTTAAAGTATTGAAATTTCTTATGCTAATTTTAATACGAATGTTTATGTTATGTTTCAATATTTTTATATAAGTAATGTATTGGACATAGTATGTGACGGGTGGATCCCACTATAGCTCCTCGGTGCATCGATAGGTCTCAAGAGACAATTATATGTGGAATGGGAGAGGCCTTTCCCAATTTGATAAATGGTTTTGGTTGAGGCCTTAATCATTTTTAGATGTCTTGGTCGAGGCCTTCAAAAAATGTTTCATAATTTATAACATTATATATTCCCTCATTATGAAAATAATATTGATGGTTCATGTGGTTATTCGACTAGTAGAATAAACATGACTATCTTTTATTATGGAATTATTTACTCAGCTCATATTCCTGCCATAAAGTATTCATGTTTATTATTTTTAAAGGCGTGTGTTCTCAATTATTCACCACGACTAATATTTATGTTATCTTTCTCTTTTTTTCTTACTCTTACTAAGCGTTTGAGAACACCCCTTTCTTATGTTTCATTTATTGAGGATATGAATAAGTTAGTTATGAGTGACGTAAAGGCATATTTATGAGGCTTAGATGTTTTTAATGGAATAAATTTTTGGTGAATTTCTTTTCAATTTGTAATGTTGAACTTATGTATATATCTTGTTTCCAATAATACTAAACTGATCAGTCTGTTGGGACATGATTCCTTGTATCATGCCAATATTATGTAATAATTCACTGACTATGTGTAACTGGGGTTGGTGTGTTACATGTTTAGTTTATAATTCTAAAATGAATTCATTATGTTAAAATACGTGAACGAGATCATTATTATATCTTTTCTAGAATCATAATCATTCTATACATTAACTCTATTTTAAAACTATATTTTTATAACGGTTATGAAAAATTATTTATGTTACATCACAGAGATTGTATTTTATACATATGAATGAGTAACAATTCCATTTTTCAATAAAAAAGATTTAAATAAGTTACATATAATGTTTTATTTCTAGAATGATTTTTATATCAATACCATAATATTTTTTCATCAATTACACTTATATATATCATATATATATGGAGGTGGTGAAAAATAAAATACTTTATTTCATTAATGGTAATCCTCATGTATTCATGAGTGATGATTTGATTTTTTGATGGTTCTTAAAGAAATAATTAGAATATTTACATACCATTATTTAATGATATTTGGATCCACCATTACGATGATCCATATATTTAGGTAATGAAAAATGAAATAAAGCATATGGAAAGGTGGTAGTCATCATGCAACAACCTAAAAATTTAGCAATACAATTTCTCTCTTCTTATAGTAATTTCAAATAGTATATCATATACTATAAAATTAGGAAACACAATGCCAGGATACTCTTAAATAAAGTACTAAATTCTATGTGTTCTGTAAACATAATTTTTTCACTTCTGTGTTTTCAATTTTGAAAATCTGACATTCTCTGTTGTGATCAGTAAGCTGTTTGGAGTTCGATAGGATAATAATAATTTTTTTGTGAATAGTAAAATACCCTTATAAATAGTAATTTTACCCTTATAAAAAGTAATATGACTGTTATGAATAGTAAATTGGATAAGTGAATAAGAACCTTACTGATGATAGTATATATAAAATTTATCCATCTTATAAATAACTATATGTCCTAATTACATTACTGTTTCTATTTTTTTATGTCAAGAATATTTAATGATTAATATGATAACTTAATATAAATTTTTTTTCAAAAAATATATTCACAAACAATTAGTTTGATATCTTTTGATTATATGATATTTTTATGAGACCTTAATTAATTTGTCTATGTGTTAGAAAATCAGTGTGAATTATAATATTTGTATTTATCCAGTAAATAATTATTTTAATAAAAAATTAAATTACTCATATTTTGAAAACTATTTTCTTATAATGACGTTCATTGTTGAATTCTACACATAAAAAATGATTATGGTTAATTTTTTACATTTTCCCAAAATAATTTAATTTTTAGTGAATAGAGAAATTTGATAATTTGAAAGATAAGATAAATAAATGAATTTCATACATCATGATTCAGTGTTGGATGATGTAAATGGTCATTGTTTCTAACTCACATAACCTATTTAGAATATTTAGTCCTGTAATTTTCACTATTTCTTCTCTTGGGGGAAATTAATAAACTAATGACTTAAATATTGATAAAACACCCCTCCCCTCCACTATAAATAAATCCCCTCACTTCCTCAATTCCTCACACCTATAAAGCTTCAATCCTTTTCCAAATTATGACCAAATATCTTCCTTATCCCGTACCCCACGTCCAGGATCTCTTGGTCTCATCCAGAGACCAATCCTATGTTCTTTGAAGATGAATTCAAGAGCTAATTCATCTATCTCTTTTCTTTCAATTTCCTTTTATATTTCAATTCTTTTCTTCTCTTATCCACATCTTCTCTCATCCAAATATAAAGATAAATCTAGTATGATTGATATAGTAATATTCTATCAAGTTAATGAAATATTATTCATTATTCTTCTCCCCCTCTCCATTTTATTGTAAATATGAAATTGTTGTCTTTGATGTGTTAAGTTACCTACATTGTGGGTGACACACATCCATTTTTCTTCAACGACTTCAAGGATGTCAACAAAAAAATTAAACTGTTGAAAAACTATGTCATTATATTTTTTTAACCCCTTATATGTTCTAGAAACATTTTTTCTTCATAATACTAAATGATAAGACAAAATATGTTCATTGTAATCCAAAAACAACCCAAATTAACCAAAAAAATCATCACTAAATTTTAACTAATGACTAGTCCTCATAAAATAATTCATTATAAGATAAATTAAACACTTTGAGGACTGTTAGTATCATGTAATTGAAAATATATATGAATATCCATGTTTTACATGAACATTTATTCAAGTGTACAAGAACACCATTCATGAAAACTATGAAAAAGAACTCACCCAAACAAGGAATTTAAACATTATAACTCTTCCAATGGCCTAAAAAGGACATAATAAAACCATAATAAATCATAATAATATATAAATTGTTCTAGAATTTTCAATTAATTAATATAATGTCATTATATTGTACATTAATGTGATGAAAATGTTCTCATACAAAGGAGAATTCTCGAATCCAAAATTCTTTATTCAGGTTTTCCATCATTCACTACATTTTCAATATGATTATTCCTTAAAAACAATTTATTCATTTTTATCATAACTTTTTTGGGATATACATGTTTTCCACTACTTTTTATGTCAAACACAATGTTTTCTAAAAGAACTATTCTTTCAAGAACACTCTTTTTACTTATCACTCAATGTTGATGGTTCTTGTATAACATAAGTTATTCCCTCTTAAATTTGGGAACCCAATGTTTATGAAATTAAGATTTATGAAATGAATAAAATTCATATTGATTTGTTTTTTATGTTCAATATTGATATACATTCTATGTGTCATGCATGGTATTTTTAACGTCATGATGTAATAGGTGTACCTAGAACTATATATCACAATGTATATGTTATGATGGGATGGCTATGCAAGGAATTATACAATGATCTAATGCATTGGGTAATTTATTTAATCTCATGAGTTAATGTGTAATATGCATGAAAATGATTCTATATTTTTTCATAACTATGTGTGGTAGTAAACCATTAAGACATAAAGTTTCATTTTTATTCATTGCCACATTTTTTTCTATTATATAAGGCCTCAGAGTGGCGTCAGGAATTCTCCACACGGAACATATGGTTTTCTCCCTTTTTGATCTTCCTTCCCCCATTGGGCTGAGATTTTCTCACGGTGGTGGTGGTTTTTGACTTGGTGTGGGCTCCGTTGCTGTATGAAGGTGTCCCATCTCGGAGGTGGTTTGACGGTTGGCTCAGCTCAGTTCATCGGACAAAGACGACAACATGTTGGCGTCTCCTCTTTTTGGCAGAGCTTTGGTGGTCAACTCAGTGGATTCTCTCCTTCTGGTGGAGATGAGGCTTGGGGTGGCCCGTTCTTGGTTCGGGTTGGTCAGATCATCCAGCGCGCATAGTCGATGGAGAGGGCTAGTCTCTTGGCTGTCTGGCGTGACCGGGGTTCATTTCCCTCTTTATCTCAGCTGGTTGCTTGACAGTCCGACTATCCGGCGTGATCTGGTCTTGCTTCTAGCTATTTCTGGGGCAGTATAGGGTTTTATCTGTGGAACACCAGAGGGGGGAGGTCTTTGGTCTTTGTGAGTTATTTCAAGCTTTTAATTTGGAAATGTTGGTGTTTAGTTCTTTAGTTAGTTTTGGTTTGGGTTGTCCTTGTTCGATATTGATGGTTGTTTATTCTAGATTTCTAAATTCTGGATTGATCTTCTGCTACGTGATTGATGAATCAATTGCTCTTTTGCATTTTCTATTCAAGAGTTTGATGAATTTTATGTTTTAGGTTTGTATTTTTAGATGGTTGGGATGTGAGGGATGATTATGCGATGATTCTGAAGGAGGAATTGTAGTATAAGGGAATGGTGGATCTTCTGAGTTGTCGGAAGATCAGGGTGCTAAAGGCGTTAGGATCAGGTTGTCTTCACTATGGTTTCTATGATGTCGTTTGTGTATGGATTCTTCCTGGAGGTCGATTTCATTTCACATGAAGGCTGGGTGAATTTCTCTGGAGTTTATCGATGGGAGGATATGGGCCGGTGACGATGGTCGCGTCGGGGGACATTCAAGGTAACCCTTTTGGAGGTTTGTCTAGCTTTTATGTTGTTCTTGTGCCCTGGTTCGTGGTTTCTTGGACATCTCCATTGGGTTGTGATGTTTTTGTGTGATGTTGAAAGTGATTTTTTGGAATCATATAGTGGGGTACAGGAAACCCATAAACCGACTTTTGAAAATGAAAAAATGATTAGAAGTTCTATTATCTAATCCATCTTCTAATGATTGTGATGATGATGTTATGACTATGATCACACCATGTTACATTTTTTCATGTTATTATTTATCCTTTTACTAGGATTTTACCTCACCCCATTGGATGTATATCATTATGTGACTACTTTTAGTAAGGAGAATTTAAGATCCAATAAGAATCTAGAGAAGAAGGAATTAAATAAATGTTGTAAATGTAATGGATAGTCCTAGTTTTCCCATGACACTAAACCTTCAGAACCTAATTGTATATTTATTAGTGTTATTTATAAAAAAAATTTGTAAAATTAATATATGAAAATAAGGTCCTCTATTTTTGGTATCATAAGCACAGTTTAGTTAATTTGGGAATTAGAATTAGAGATCCTCAGTGACATTCCTCATATCAGACTAAGTGTATGTAAGCACACAAGAATCATTTCTAATAATATGTATACCTTAAGATATGATTTTTGTGTAATTTTCAAAATTAATAACTTATTTATTCATGAATATTTGACTTATTTTTTCTTATAGCCTTTTTTATTTTGGAAAATGGTGGGAACCAAGAGAAACCCAGCCAACAACCCGTGTGAGGGACAATGCACTAATTGCCCAAATGAAATCACAAATGCCTTGAGAGGTGGAGTTTAAGACATCATGATGATTCATACCCTGTTTTCTATGGTTATAAATAATAACCATAATAATGTGTAACATCCCCCTTCACTTAAGAGGTAGAAACAACTTATCAAGTGTTTTATGGGGAAACAACCACCGACGTTTACTAGATAATCTAATCCACTAGTAGTGTAAATGTAGGTCAACTTGATGGAGATTATCTTTTTGGTAATTCATTGTTTAGAGATGGGAATGGTGAATCTAGTAGCTTATCATCTCGGTGGAGAGGCCAACAAATAGTGGTTTTTGATTATGAACACCAAGATGAGAGAAGAAAATTGGGGAGATAGAGTGGGAAGACTTTTAGATAATGTTTCGTAATGTGTATTTCCCATGATCTAGTCCTATAAAAATTGAGTGAGAATTCATAGAGATAAAGGGAAATGATGGAGAATCTTTCATGACATACAAAGAAAATTTATCAAGTATTTTAAGGTACATTTCGGGGTTTGTTATAAAAAATGATAAAAAAAATTAATAGATTATTTAGTGAATTAAAACAAAAAATTATAAAGGCTCGTTCAATTCAATACTTTGGGAGTTCTGATGAATTAGTTTGATGTTATCTCAAAGTAGATATGGATTTTGTAGAATTCTTCCATTTATATGGTGATAATAAGTGAAATATGGAGTTTCATGGTAGAGGATATAATGAGAATAGTGGAAGGAACAATCAACCACTAACATGCCAACAATGTGGGATGAAGTATAATTGGAACTACCTAAAAGGGATGCAGAAATGATTCAAGTGTGAAAGTGAAGGCCACTATGTTCAATAGTGTTGAAAATTCATGCGAAGGTAGGATAATGCGGTGGAGTAAAGGAGAGCACCACCAATGGTCCAATGCTACAACTATAGGGCGAAAGGAAACTACGCAAGCCAGTGCACTAAACCTTGATCCCTCAATGTTAATCAGCTTAATCCACCACCCAAACCAAAGGAGAATGGAATGGATTATGCTATCACTACTATATAAGTAGTGTAATAAAATGAATGTATACAAGGTACTCTTTTTATTCAGTAAATAATGGAAAAAATATTATTTTATTTGTGTTCTAAGCATTCCCCTATATCTTGTAAGTTTTCTAGAACCATAGAATAAAAGCCCTGAAACCTTGAAGTAGATATATCATTAAAAACACTAAGTGGTGCAATATTTCCAACCCAATTGTTTGAATTTTCACTTTTTCGCCTATGTGCGATGATTCATCCACTGAATCTCATTCTACTTCCTTTGGTAGAATTCAATGCTATAATGGAAATGGATTGGCTCTCATTATCTAGTGCACCTATCAACTGTCAGTAAAACAAAATACATTTTCATATTTCAACCATCACATGCTCCTCTACATGTGAAATTAATATCATAAATCACCATTGAAAAATCCATCATTTGTGTGGGTGATGATTCCCGGTGAAGTGTCATTACTCACTCAAATGGTTGAGTCTTAGGAAGTTATCCACCTAGGGTAAATGCCCATTGTGAGGGAATATACGAGCATATTTCCTTAATTGTTACCCAAAATTCCCCTGGATCGTGAGGTAGACTTATCCATAGAATTGATACCTAGAGCTACTCATGTCCCAATGTGTCCTTATATGAGGGATCCTATTAAATTGGAGGAATTAATGAAGTGGTTTCAAGAGCATTTGGAAAAAGGGTTCATACTCCCTAGTGCATCACCTTGGGGTGCGCCAGTGCTCCATGGGATGAAGAAGGTTGGATCAATAAAGCTATGTATCGATTATAAGATACATAAAAAGATAAATATAAAGAACAAGTGTCATATCCCATGGATTGGGGACATGCTAAATCATCTATGAGAAGCTCACTACTTCTCAAAGGTTGATCATTGTTTGGTATTTCATCAACTAAAGGTGAAGAAAGATGTTATTTAAAAGACTGCCTTCTGTAAAATCTATGGGAAATATGTGTTTATGGTTATGCGGTATAGACTTAATAATTACCCTAAAATATTCATGGATTTTATAAATAGATTATTTATAAATTACCTTGAAAATTGTAGTTAGTGTTTATCATTGAAATTTTCATCCACTACAAGAGAATGGAGGAACCTAAAGAACATCAACGACTTTTGTTGGATATATTGAGAAATGAGAATTTGTATGACATGATAAGAAAGTGTGACTTTTGTATGATTAAAGTCATGTTATTGGTGTATGTGATCAAAATTGAGGGAATTTTGGTGGACCTATCTAAAAAAGGCGATTGAGGAATGGCCCAGATCTTCAGGTGTCATAAAAATCTATATTTTCATGGAATACCAAGGAACTATCTATATTTTGTGGGAAATTTATCATGATTTTCAGTCCAATAAACTATGATTACAAGGAAAGGGGTAAAGTATGTATGGAAAGAAGAATGTGAGGAATTATTCAAGTAGCTAAAAAGTGTTGACCACTGCACCTCTATTCACATTATTAAAAAGTGGATAAAGTTTTGTGATATACAGTGATGGTTCGATGAATGGCTTGGGTTAAGTACTCATGAACAATGAAAATAAGATAGCATATGCCTAAAGATAGTTGAATATCCTTGAGAATAACTACTTAATGTATTATCCCTAGTTAGAACCTTTGACATTTTCCTTGAAAATATGGCGGCGTTACCTCTATGGTGAGAAATGTGACACATATTCATATCACAAGAGCCTGAACTATATATTCACACGAAAGGATCTCAACATGAATAAATGGAGATGGTTAGAGATAATCCATGACTAAAATTAATCTATTCACTAACATCATGGCAATTATAATAATGTAGATAGTTCTCTTAGAAGATAAGAACATGATACTCAATCCATGTTGTGGATTGAGAAAGACCCTACCATCATTGATATGAAAGGATTGATTTGGAAATAATAAAATTAGAGAAATCCACCCAACCTTTACAAAATGATTCCAAACCATCTATAGAAGATATAATTATAAAGGAAGAATGTATGATTCGGAGTTGCAATAGAAGGTGACAGAATTAAAAAAAGGAATGCTCTAAGATTTCAATATCGATGACGATGGTGTGCATCATTTTGGAACAAGGACGTGTGTGCCTTCATCACATATGATAAAGAAGAAGCTATTGGTCAGTGCACATAGCTCAACATTCCTTATCCATCCTAGTAGTGCAAATATGTACCGAGATCTGTGAGAACACTTCTAGTGGGATATCATGAAGAAGGGCATTGCAGAATATATATCAAGTTTCTTAATATGTCTATAAGTTAATGTAGAGAGAAAAAATCCCAAAGGGGTGATTCAACCATTGTATATACCCATGTGGAAAGGGTAGAATGTCACTATGGACTTTGTCACTGATCTCCCAAAGACACCCAAATGAAATAATGTGATATGGGTTATGGTGGACCAACTCACCATAACTACCCAATTTATTGATATTCGGGAAGATCTCTCACATGAAAAACATGAAAAGATATACATGAAAGAAGTGGTGAGACTACATGGGGTGGATGTCTAGATTGTCTCTAATTGTGATCCCAAATTTATGCAAAAAATTCAAATGGAGTCTTCAACATGCATTGAATACTGAATTACATTTCATCATGGCTTATCACCCCCAAACTGATGACCAATATGAAAGGACTATTCAGACACTCAAAGATATCCTTTGAGACTATTCTTTATAAATGAATGGTGGATGGGATATACATCTCCCATTGGTTGAGTTCTCATTAAAAATAGGTTCAAATCAATTATTCCAATGGATCCATATAATGTTCTATATGAAAAGCGATGGAGAACTCTAACCTTTTATAATAAGTTGTATAAAGAAAGCTACTTGGATTCAATCTCATGCAAGATATGATAGAAAATGTTGAGGTCATCCAAGTACATATCAAAGAAACTCAAATTTGAAAAAAGTGCTTAGTTGAAAACCATCAAATGTGCTTGGAGTTTGATGTTGGAGATATTTTCTTCCTTCGAATATCACCACAGAAGAGATTGATGTGGTATAGAAACAAAGGGAAGCTAATCCCATGGTACATTGGCCTCTTTAAGATTCTTGACCACATAGGATCTATGTCCTATATTTTAAGAACTTACACAGAATATGGATTCTATTCATGATGTGTTTCACGTATCAATCCTGAGGAAGTACATACCTGATCCCATAAACACATTTAACTCATAGGTGGTACAATTGGAATATGATCTCTCTTATGAGGAGCTTCCAGTAATTATTTCGTCACAGGGAGATAAGTTTCTACACAATAAGACATCCCACCTTTTAAAACTGTTCTAGAGGAACCATAAGTATGAATAAAAAACATTGGAACCAAAGGATGGAATTTAGGAGAATTCCCCCATCTTATTTATGTAAAATAAAATTTTGAGGGTGAAATTTCAATAGAGGGGAATAATGTAAGGACCCAAACATTTATCATTATAATTTATCCCATATTTTAGTAATGTAATAAAGTATAGTCACAAAAAATACAATAAGTAAACATAATTACATGTAATGATTAAATGAACTATTAAATTAAATGTATCCTATAAACATAATTTTTCAATTTATCTATATTGAATTTCCAAAATATGACATACGTGGTTCAGATATGTAGGTAATTTGAACTCGGACAGGACAAGCATAATTTTTGGTGAATCATAACATACCCTAATGCATAGTACTATTATAATTATGAATAGTAATTTTTCCTTTATCAAAAATAAATTTTCCATGTGAATTAGAACCTTACCAATGATAGTATAAATAAAATTTATCCATCAGATAAATAGAAATACCATACAATTATATTATTGTATGTATTTTTGTATGTCAATACTATTTAATGAGTAATTTAAAATTTTAAAATAAAATTTATTTTCATAAAATGTATTCATAAAAATTATTTTTATATTTTTTGATTATATGATAATTTTGGGGGATCGTAATTATTTTTCAAAATGCTAGAAAAGAAGTTTATTTGTAAAATAGTTTTTTTAAATAAATTATTATTTTCATTAAAAATTAAATTACCTATATTTAAAAAAATAATTTTTTATAATGAATTTTATTTTTTAATTCGACATAAGAAACATGGTTATAGTGAACTTTTTATATTTTACTTAAATACATTAAATTTTGGTGATTAGTTTAAAACAATATTTTAACAAATATGTTGAATAAATAAATTTTTACCTCATTCTTGACTCCTGGATGATGTAAATGGAAATTAGTTAGAACTCAAATTCCCTATTTAATATATTTAGTCCTAAAATCATCACTATTTAATGCCTTGGGAAAAATTGTAAAACAAAGGACTTTATCATTGAAAAAACACACCTCCCCTCCACTATAAATACCACCCCTCACAAAATCCATTTCCCCACACCACTCAAGAATAAAACCATGTCCATATTCTAACCTAATAACTTCCTTAGCACATCCCCCATGTCTAATATCTATTGGTCTCATCCAAAGACCATGCATTGGTTCCTTAATGATGATCTCAAGATGAGAATTCAAGAGGTAATTCCTCCCTCTCTTCTTTTTCAATTTCCATTCAAATTTAATTCCTTTTCATCTCTTATCTTCATATTATATTATCCTAATGCCCTGAAAACTATATTATGATTGATATAATGGTATGATATCTTATTAAATAAATATTATTAAATATAATCCTCCCCCTCCATTTTTTTATAAAGATGACATTCTTGCATGTGGTGTGTTAATTTACATACATCGTGGGCGATGAACATTCATTTTCCTTAAACGCCTTCATGGATCTCAATAAAATAATTAAATGGTTGAAAAAAGATTTTAATATTTATTTTTAACCCCTTATATGTTTTAGAAACATGTTTTGTAGATAATACATAATGATAAAACCAAATATGTTTGTTGTAGTCAAATAAGCACCCAAATTAACCAAAAATGATCATCGTTAAATTTTAACTAATGATTCATTCTCAAAAAAAATTAATTATAAGATAATTTCAACTCGTGGAATATAATTATTAGCATGTAATTAAAATTCTGTATGATTATCCATGTTATAAACAAACATCCATTCATGTGTACAAGTAAACAGTTCAAGAAAACTATGAAATTGAACACTCATGAACAATGAATTTAAACTCTATAACTCCTCTTAATAACTAAAAAAGAACATAATGAAACCATAATGAATCATAATAATTTCTAAAATTTTCTTGAATTGTTAATTAATTAATATAATTTCATTATAAAGGACATTAATGTGTTGAAAGTTTTCAAACACAAGGTAAAGGGGTTTCCCAAACCCAACATTCTTTCTTCGGGTTTTCCCTATTTCACTCCATTTTCAGAATGATTATTAATTAAAAATAATTTATTCATCATTATAATACCTTTTATAGGATATTAATTTTTTCCATTGGTGCTTATTTCAAACACATTGTTTCCAAAAAGAACACTTATTTCAAAAACAAACCTTTTTCTTCTCACTGATGGTTGATGGTTCTTGTATCAAGTATGTTATCACTTTATTCATTTGGGAACCAAAAGTTTATGAAAGTATGATCATGAAATTAAACTAATTTCTATCTATGGTTTATTTATGTCCGTGATTGATATATATTCTATATGGCATGCATGATAATGTTAACAATATGATGTGACAGGTTCACCTAGAATTACATATTGCAATGTTGCTATTATGATGTGACGAGTGTGCCCAAAATTATAAAGATATCCAATGCATAGGGTAATTTGATTAACCTAGTTATTTAAAGGGAATCATGTGTGAATATGATGCAATATTTTTTCACAACTATGTGTGATAGTTAACCACTAAAACATAAGGTTTCATTTTTATGCCTTTCAACATTCAATGCTATAATACAATGATTTATATATTGATTATTATTATGATGTTATGTTTATGATCACCCAATGTAAAATTGTTTCATATTCTTATATATCATGATATTGGTCATTCAGCTCACCGCTTTTGATGTATATCCTCAGGGGACTATTTGAACTAAGGATAAGTCAATAGTCAATAAGAATCTAGTGAAGAAGGAATTAAATAAATGTTTTAAATGTTATGTATGGTCCTAGTTTTCCTAAGAAACTAAACCTGTGGATCCCCAGTTTTAATTTCATTTATGATTTATATCGTTAGAATGGTGTAAAAGTAATTTAAGAATATTAGAGTCCCTATAATTCATGTACAAACGAGCAATGACTTTACTATCCCTTACATGGATAAATATATGAAATGTGTTATAAAATCAATATATTAATATTAAATTACTATGTATATACTAATTTTTTATATTATAATGTCTAGGATAGCTTTGAATGAGGTAAGTGATTAATTTAAAATAAGAACCTTGGTCAAGAACTATAAAACTTCTTCAGATAATATCTTTAAGATTATGCATTAAGCATTTATAAGTAGATATTATGATCCATTAGGGACCTATTATACTTGGTGAGGGATTTTAATAATGGAATTAGGAAGGTATTGGTAAATTTAATGGGCTCTTGATGTTTTGACAACAGATAATTGGGGGTGTTCTTTTATAAGTGTTGGGGAGGATAGACCTAACATTTTTAAAAGGGTAAAAAATTATAAATATATTACTCAGGCAAAATGTTGCTAAAATAGGACATTTTTAAAAAGTGGAAATACATGATTTAAATATTTCAAAAAAAAAGGATTTAAAAATGTTTTTAAGTCATCATAACACTTATATTTTTATTTCTTACACTTTTAACCCATTTAATCTCTTGCTATAGTGACTAAAATTGTTACAAATTTTTCTATACATAATAAACAAAAAATAAATGTGGTAAAATGATTATTTGAGAATAAATATTGTAAAAAACCAAACAAAAATAGATAAAAATGGTATAACATAAAAATAAATATCTTATAATACAATAAATAATTCAAATTTCAAGTATAATATTCTATATAAAAATATTTAATATTTTATAATTAATAAAATTGAAATTTTTTTAAACCACTCAAAAAAATGTGATTTTTTAAATAAATTTTAATAAATTATAAATTTTTCAAAATAATTTTATATCCTATTTTTAACCCAAAAATCCACTATTATAGATATTTCCCAAAATTTCACTCTAAGAATATTTTGATTTCAAAATATCATCAATGATATCCTTTTAAAAAATTAAAATTTCAATGAATGGAAATTAATTTATTAAATCAAACCATATAGTACATATAACAAAAATAATTAATAATAAAACCAAGTCCTTTTTATTAGATAATTACTTAGTTTTAATATAATTAACATAAATCCATAAAATATAATTAATGAATATTAGTATAACATGAAATCAATTTACTATTAAAATTACATGGGTTGATAAATTCTTTCCCCTTTAGAGATTATATCCTCTCATATTTATTCCTTACAAAACAAGAACTGATATATTTCCATCAATTATATTCTTATTAACATTTTTCTTCATCAAAAATTTATTTTTTATTAAAAATTTAACCATATGAATCACTTTATTATACTATAACTTATATATATATAATGAATAATCTAAATACTTTATCCCCTGTAATAAAGGATCACTTCCTTCTAAGCTAATTTAGAACTCAAAACATGAGACAGTTATAAAAGAAACTTATATAAAAATAAAACATGATACATTTCATATACCTTATATCTACATAGATTCAAGGATAGTCAATAAGAGATTGATACAATCATATCTTTAATTTTATATTGTCTAAAAAACATATGGTTATAGTGTCAATGATACTATCCTAAAATTATGGATATAAATTACAAAATAGTTTATCATAATTATCGTATACTCTAAACCTAAGATTTTATTTAGTATATTAGTGATCCAATAAATTCTTTTAGGTTTTAATTATATTTTTGAATAATAAATGAGTAAAATTAATTTATATCATATCCATAAATTTAAATTTAATGATTTTAGAACCAAATCTGAATGTTCAAAATCAAAGTCTTTAGAGTTAGTATCATAAAAAGCATTTAATCGACATTGAAGATTATGATTTTTTCATCTGAGGTTATGTTATTAGTTATGGATACCATTATATGTTAATAAGATATGGTTGATCATAAATTCAATGACTTATACACATATTTTGAGGTTTTATTTGATGATATATTAATGTGATTAATGATATTTTGGGAGATTTTTTATTTATATGAATTAAAATTTAATATTTGGTATAAACTAATATATTATTTTACATTTTTTGGACATAGGTTTTAATGAATTAATAAGATTTAGGGTGTATAAGATCTTGGATGTTGAATTAATCATGTTAATAAAAGTTCTATCATTTAGACAACTATGATAATTGAATTTTAATTTGGTTAAATAAATATTTAACATTACTTTTATTGATGTTTTTTTATATAGTTTTAATTATTTATAAAATTATTTATTTTAAAAATTGGGTTTTACTATTTAGTTAGGATGATTAATATATTATTCCATCATATGATGGTTTATTTATTTTTGAAATTATCATACCATGTGAAAAAAAATTTATTTTCATATAATTTAAATACCGTAAGAATATCAATAATTATTTTTATGGTTATGGGATCCTATAATATTTTTTAGTTTTTCTGGAATATAAAACTCTTCTTGATTTCTCATCGTTAAGATAGAAAGATCATATTGTGGGGGTAAATTGATTAACTAATGAAATTAATATTTTCAAGTAAGTATATTTCATTATATTCCTAGTATATATGGTAATGAGTTCTAGAACTCTTTGATATGGATCACAAAGAATATTATGTTATCATGTTGAATTCATTTTTTAAATAGTGCTCTTTTTCACACCTCAGTGGTTTATGTTTCTGTTGTTGTTCACATTCTCCTGATCATTCACATTCTTTTAATTAATGATCTCTATAATTATCCACCATTATTTGTTCATTAATACTATATTCCAGATTTGTATATTCACTTCCATCCAATTTTATCTTATTTGGAAACCAAGTTATAAGGCCCCAGCCTTAAACCTTACTTAATCTTGAGTTATTACAAGATTACACATTGAGGATCTTTTCAGGTTTAGAGTTTTAGAGAATTTGATCATGAAACTTGCATTACATTCCACATTTAAAAAAAGTGGTTACATAAAAGATAGTATTCATTCTTCCCATCAACGGGAACATATTTAAAATATAACACGGATTCTTTCTTGACACATCCTTGAAACTATCATCACATCATGTACCTTTCCCTTGACCTGTGAAAAACATTTCAAAAACTTGGGATGAGCATAAAAAGCTCAGTAAGAGTTATAAAAAATATGGAAAGGAAACATGAGTTCATATATACATTAGAATGAAATCACACTTTACCCATAAAACATAGGCATATCAAATCATGAATAAATCATAGAAAACATAAGACATAAAGGTAACTTGAGGCATTCATAACATTCTTACGTAGGGAGTAACCCTATTGGTTACGTTTGGAATACCCATCACAGTATATTCCCTAAATCTCTTCGGAGAAACCTTAACATTTCACTCCTTCGCGTTACCCAATGCATTGGAGAGATATATCGGGCTCACCCGCCCTTAGTTTATCACAGAACCACCCATTTTCATAACAATGCCCAAGAACCATAACATAAATGTGTCACATAAAACATGCATAAAGGAAACATAACATTTCCACATTTCAATCACAATATAACATTTTAGTATATTGAAATAATGAATCCATTCAAAAAGAAACCATTTCTGAAACCATTTAAAACATTTAATAAAGAGATTTTTGAATCAAAGTGTCCCATACCACCTTGAAGCTTAAAATTTTAAACCATTAATATCCATATAAATAAATCCTTAAAACCATTTTGAAAACATGGATATTAATAAGAATAAATAATTAAAACATTTAAAACGATATTTTGGTTAAAGGGGTTTTACCAAAATTAGAGACACTTGAATACAATAATTTAGGAATAACATTTAGTCATAACTTTATAATATCATGAGAATAAATGGATTCATGATATAATACTCCAAAGGACAGTATATACACCATATAAGAGTAAATTGGTGCATAACAACAATGAACCCTCAATAGAAATGTCAAATGTGATGAAATCCCTTATAAAGAGGGTATCCTTAAATTAAGGACAAATCAATATCAAAAATATGTGTGAAAAATATAAATACACCCAATATAAGTGGATATTATGTGTAAAACAATAAAATGTCATTCACACATATTCAATGGATGTCATATTCAATGACTACATGTTGAACCCAAAGAAATCGAAATTGGGTTAAAAAGTTCCCTTGAGAGCCTAACGACATCACATCAAAATGAGTTGAAGAGAGATAAAAAGAGTATCTCATCACTTGGACATAAAATTTACATCAATAAGGATATATGAGAACATATCCCAACATAAAAATATGTAAATTAAAAGTCCCAACAAAAGAAGTCTTTTAAAAAATAGGAGGGTGAAAGTTTCCCTTACCGACTTGGGTATCTTTCAAAACATACACCCCATGAAAGAAGGACAATAGATCATTGATGTAAATACTCATAAACGAAAATATATTACACAACGAGTAGAATAATGGGAAGTACATATACCACTCAATGGAATTTGTGGCAAATGTAGCATAAATCTCACGGGAATAAAAGTGACATGAAAAATCCCTTACGAAAACTCGGCAGCCAAACAACGCCACATAAAACTTTGGAATATGGATTGATGAGATAAAATAGGGTATCTCATCACATTAAAATAAAATTTACATCAAGAGGAATATAAAAGAACATCCCCCAACATTACAAAGAGGAGCTTAAAAGAAGTGACATAAAGGAGAGTACTTAAAAGAAAGAGAGAGGTTAGATCTCTTACGAAAGTTCGGCAACCTAACGACGCCACTCAAAACTTCCAAAATGGATTGATGAGAGAGAATAGGGTCTCTCATCACATGAACATAAAAATTAAAGTAAGTGTAATATAAAAGATCATCGCAATAACAAGAAATATGAGCTTTAAAAGGAATGACATAAAAGTGTGTACTTAAAAAGAAAGGGAGGAGTAGGATCCCTTACCTCGGGTCCGACTTGACTCGATTGTTATTTAATCTCCTGAATAATAAACTTTAGTTAATTTCTACTTCCTTAAGAACCTTTTTCAAGTTCATTATTCCTTTTATATCACTTATTACCATGTCATAAACATTATGTAATCATTTAAGTTAATAATATTTGTTTTGCCGATATTTGGTTCTTAAGTCGAAAGTGGACATCTTACAATTACATGCTGTTCGTGTGGCCAAATGTTTATTATATACAGAATTGTATTCATGATGTTGATATCATATATGTAATATATATCCATTACATTCATGCATTTATAAAATTAAATAATCATTTAGAGGTAAGAAATGAAATGCACCGTTCATGGAGACGGTAAGCCGTACGTACGCATGAACGCTACTTTCATTTCTATTTCGTATTTTATAGAATGGAATAATAATGATATAAAGGTATATTATAATTCCAGTATAATATCATATATAATATCATAGTTCCATCCTTTATACGTCCCACATATGGTATTTAACAAATCAAATCACTTTGATGGGGCGTTAGTCCGCACTTCTTTAAATGAAGATATCGCGTTTACCCATAATGGAAACCATAAAGGTATGCCTAAAATGACAAAAAACAGAAGCTTAAGGAAAAAAATAGACATATTATATATCATATATAAAAATAGTGACATCATAATGGCCACCTTTGAAGGTGTTAAATGAGTATTGAACAATCATCGTTTCAGGAGGCAGAATTTTTCCATCCACGGAAACCGTATGTTCTTTAACCATTTGATGTAGTTGTGTGAGAGTGTAGCTCGAATAAATCTTATAAAAACATCCTCGTATATTGAAGATATTGGTGTTGTTACAAAAGAAGTAATTAAAAAGAGTTTAGGGGGTTGGAGAAGCAAAATGAAACAAATGAACAAGAGAGAATGAATTACCTTTAAAAGTGTAACTCCTTTTGATTTGAGCCTAAAGGCTTCCTTTTAAAAGATTCTGCCCAAAGGGAATCCTCTAGGATGAGGAGAGGGATGTGGAGAGAGTAAATGGGCAGGGTATGGCCGAGCCAAAGGCTTGAGGAGTGTGTGAAATGAGGTAGAGGTGGGGGCCTTTTATAAGAGGAGAGGAGGGGCACTTTTGGAAATCATTAAATATTACTTTATTTGAAAATGTGTTTCGATTTTAAAAGGTCCCAAATTGATATAATTCATGGATAAGGTGATAAGGGTTAGAAATCCACCCATACAATAAGTTTTTGACATGTGTAGTGCATATATTTTACATTATCTTTTCCTTTTATTTAAATCGTCAAATAATGATGTCATCGCTGCATCATTATTATGTCATAAATAATTTAATTTATTTGAAGTATAAAAATTATAAAAAAAATACTATGATGTATTAAATCTTTTTAGATTTCCAATGAATATTTATAATCAAAAATTTGATCTTTATATCCCCATGTAGAAATTGTTTTTGTAAAACATATGATGTTTGTGTCATTTTTACTTTTACATTAAATAAAAAGTTATTTATGTCATTTCCCAACCAAAGTGGCTCCATGGGGTCCCCAAGTTGACCCATGGCTTTTCTTGGTCGGCCATGACACAAAAAATGAGGGTAGGACTTGTGTCAAGCTCATCTCATTTTATTAAAGCATTATTTTTACCTTAAACTACACTAATTACCACTAATCGCGATTAAGAACTTATTAAGTTACTATTCACCAAAAAATTATTTTAATCCCATTGAACCACATTTTACTTCTTAATGACAACCATGTATGTCCGATTTTTGAAATTCAAAACACAAAGATGGAAAAATTTCATTTAAACGAAAAATCAATTTTTATAAGTACCACTTAGTGGTTTCACTATTCATCAAAAATTGATGTTTTTCAGAAAATTACCAAAAATTCACCCTAAGCTATATTTGATATTATGAATTCAAAAATGAAGTCTATTTTAAAAAATTCAAAATATATAAGTCACATTAATTAATTTAATAATTAATTCCCACTGTCAGAGCAAATAGCGTGTTTTTATGAAACAATAAGTATCATAAGATTGACACTAGTTTAAGTCTGATTTCAAAGTGAAATTAATTCCAACGACCACTATTGGATTTAATGGTAAAAATATATTATAATTTCACTTTAAAACCAATTCAAAAGATAATCTAATCATATAAATAAATTAGATTAAAAAGAGGTTTTGAATTAAAATACAACATTTTACACTATTCATTAAAAAATGAACTTTATCAGAAAGATACCAAAACTTTACACAAAGTAAATATTGATGTCCCAATTCTTAAGAAGAGTTTTATTTGGTCCAAAAGATTCTATAAGAGTGAACAAAACTATTTTTAATGACGGTTCTCCATCAAAAGGTGATAAGTGAACCTTTATTGAAAACTTGGGCATATACGCCTAAAATTGAATTCTTTCCGTATTTTATGCCTTTATCTTTTATTGGATAAATGTAAAAATATTTAAAAATAAAAATAAGCATATTTTAGTTATTTCTATCTATTCCCGCTAATACAACGACTACATGTTAACTACCATTTAAAATAATATTATTTTATTATTAGAGTGCTATGTAAGATTCCCAAGAAACTCGTTGTTGCGTGTTGCGTACGCCATCTAGCATAGCAACCCATTAAAGTAATATTAATACTTTATTCACAAATATGGATAAATATGAAAATGTCATATTCTTTATTTACCTGGGGTGTTACACAAGTAATGTTTTATTATAGTTAACTTCATATTTTATTTTTCATAATTTAAAAAGGATGTTTTATTAAAACTATTTAGGGTGTTGGATATCAAGAAATTTATTTTCAAATGTGAACCCCTAAATTATCATGATAACGTTAAAATTTCATGTATTCCATTTATTAAATGGGGGATAATGTAACAATATTATATTTTAAAATAATAACATTATGATTGATTATTTTTACAAGATGTAAAACTATGATTAAACACACCATAAAATATTTTATCATGCTCTGGGCATGGAAAGGGCCACTAGTGGATGTAGAGAATTACCCTTACACACATTTTTTGGAATCTATATCCTATAAAAAAAATTCAAGAATTAATTATGATTACCATACGATTCTTCTTGATCATTTATCCAAGACATCCAAGCCCTATCTACCATTTATATTCAACAATGATTTGGTGTCTCAACAAGATTGTGGGAATTTTATTCAAGTGCTTTGGACCTCTATTAATTTCAGTTATAATGCTTTCTCTAGTAATATAAAATTAAAATTAGTCAAAAAGCGACTTAATGCATGGAATATTATCCCTTTAGTTTACTAGATTGTAAAATATGATCCCTTTATGATTTCCTTCTAAAACTCCATGAACATAATACCAATAATGACTTCTCTTGTGGTATTGTGAGTGACGATGAGGTTACAATTAAGCTCAATTATCTTCTTAACATTAAGTATTCATTGTAAAGGAAATTTTTAGAGCTAAATGATTCATATATGGTGATTTCAATTCCAATATTTTTATTTCCCTTCAATGTTCTCAAATAATTTCAATGCTATTTTTACATCTCAATAATGGTGAACAAATTATTTATAATTGGCATGATCTTTGTGATCATGTGGTTTTATACTATAATAATATTTTCAATGGTTCTTCTGCCATTTCTGAGCCTATGGATTGTATTAATCCACATCTTGTCAATGATGCTGATAATTTTAGGCTATCTGCTATCTCATTGATTTATGAAAACAAGGAAGAAGATTTTGGTTTGAATTATGAATGCTCTCCCTACCCAGATGGATTTGGAAATTTTTTATTCAATATTTTGGGGAGATTATTCCGGTGGATTTTTTTACATGTAATTTATTTTTTATTGATGGGTTTCTTCCCCAATGACTGAGCTCTCAATTTATTACATCTATACCCAAATTTGATAATGTACATGAAACTCATCTCTTCTGGTAGATTAATTTGTTAAACACAATATATAAAGTCATTATTAATGTTATGGGAAATATGTTTGCTTCTGTATCAAATAAAATTATTTCACCATATGAATTTTGTTCCATCAAAGCTATTTCTATTTAGAGTTTTCCTATCACTACCAATGAGTGTGTTAATATACCGAGGAATACTTTTATAGATCATAAAATAGACCCAAAACATAAAATTATCCAGTATTTATATATTATAGATTGGACCTTATTTTTAATTTACTTTCTGATTTTGGGATTGGTATCTCATTCATCAACTGGGTTAAGAGAATTTTGGGACCATCTCATCTTTCAGATCCGATAAATATAAACCCTAAAGGTTATTTTGATTCCTCTAGGGCTGTAATACAATCTAAACATTTTTCCTCTATTTTTATCTATTATCGAGGATTACCTCTGTATGATTTTCTCTATCACAGTTTCTAAGAGGAATCTAAAATCCATTAATGGTTATAGATGAATCACTACTCCAAATCATATTTTACATACAGGTTAAATTATTATTTTTAGTAAATGGTATGCGGTAAATTTTAGAAATATCAAGAAGAATTGATTCATTATGTGAAATCTTCGGATCATTTTGTTATCTAGAATAAATATTTGGTTTGATTTGGTAGGGGGATCTCTACTATTCAAAATCATGAAATTATTGGTTATTTCTTCATTAATGAATTGATTTTCCTTCATTTTATATATGATTTTCTATGTTATGGGGAGTTCTAATTTCTTTCAATTTTACAGTTATCATTAGCCAAATCAATAAGCTTTTTGATTCATGGAATGGTAAGTATCTTTCGATGGTTACACACACTTGTTTATAAAAATTCATTGTTTTATCAATGATTCGTTACTCATTTTTGTTTTATGAATGACTGGTTTAACTTATCAATTATATTTTCATCTATATTATAAATTTTATTTAGAGTTGTAGTATTATGGAATGGAAATTATCTACTATGTCCTAGAAAAAATGTTTCACTACTCTTACCATTGCGGTCTTTGTATAAGAAACCTTCAGAATTTTAGTCTATCATTTTTAGATGATTTGATATTGAGATTATTCAATGTAAATCTATATCACATTACATTCTTTTTTCTAAATTTATGATCAAAAATAAATCTGGGAATCTTGTTCACATGTCTTCCTCTATTTCACCCACCCTAAAATCCATCATTTCTATTGTATATTTTCATTCATATTGGTTGTTCTGTATAGATTCAAATTTTATATTTTGGAAGTAAAACTATATGGGATTCTTTTCATGTAATCCAACTTTGAAAATGATGTTATTTTTGATTTATTTACTTCAATCATAGATAAATTTACATGTTAAATTGAGTTTCCAGAAAACATCAAAGATATTTTCAATAGATATATGTTCTCTCCCATAACTGATTTATGGATTTAGGAACCCATACATAATGGATATTTGACTTCAATGTCTTTATAGAACCATCTTGTTGGTTTGGATTTAAAATTTTGTTGGCTTGGAAATCTTCTTAGGAGCTTCATTCGTCCCTTGCGGTCAGTCCGTGTATGGTGATTAACAGAGAAAAGTTACTGACTGATCTTTGTTTTACGAAAATATGAACTTTTTATGTGTTCCTCATGATCTCTCTTCCATAAACCTTGGTAAAATATTGATCATTTATTCTAGATATATCTATAGAATCATCAATGTGGCATAATCTTTATGATATGTTTGAAATACATTTTTCTTACTTGTTCTACTCTTATTATTTTATTAATAGATGGTCATCACTTCAGATATCCCCAAAACTATTGAATCTATTTTGTGTTGTTGAAATATAATTCACCTCTCATATATATATTTATTACGACAAGTGGTAACATTACCAGGATAAATTTGTCAATCAAACTGCTCTTTCTCAATGGTTGGTTTTTATTGAAGATGTAAATTTACTCCAAAGGGTTATTGATATAAATTTTGTACAAGTTCTCTCAGTGTTAAGGAGGCCTAATATTAGTGGTAATTTATAGCCACCTTATGTAATGATTAATGTTTTATGGTAGTAAACTTTCACAATATGGACTAATATCAATACTGATCGTTATTCTAGGTGTTATATATTTCTTCATGTTACGGGGATATCTTCATATTTCATCATGGAGATGCATTAGGATTCGTATATAATTCTTTTGGTTTTTCATCATCACATTAGGAACAAATTTTGGGTTTAATTGAGGCTATTACATGTGCTTCACTTCATGTACAGTGTATAATTTGGTGGGGATGTCAATCTTCTATTATTGTTCAGCCTATCAGAGTAGGTATTAAGCATCATTTAAAGATGATAACCTCTCACTAGATTATTTTCATGTACTATCTTTCTTCCACTGAATACATTGTGACTCACAATTCTACGGTGGCCAATTTAGTTATAGATTGGATGTCTAATATGGGTGGTGATGGTGATTTCTTTTCCCAGTCTTACCAGGTTCTTGATGATCACTTACCCTGCATTTGGAGGGTTGAATGTATATTTCTTATTGTTTAAATTTTCTAATATAGAAATTATTTTAATTATATAAGTTACCTAAACTTTTTTTATGATCTCATCTTGTCCAAAAAATCACTCAAATTTTAGTAATGAAATTTTATTGGGAAAAATGTTTTCTTCTTAAATGATTTTTATTTCATTTCTAAATAAAATATTATATTTAATTTATATAAATTTTAGAAAATTTATTTTTAAAAAAAACCACATTTTTTTATAAACATATAAAAATTATCTTAGTGTGAAATTTTCTTTTTTTAAAAATTTTTCATTCAATAATTAGTGAAAATGTTGTTTATTTTTAAATATGTCAGTTATTTTCAAGAATTTATGTCATTTAAAATTACCATATTAAATTAATTTTATATAAAGTAAAAAATTATATTTTAAAATTTAAATTAGTAATATTTTAATTATGCTTATATTTTATTTTAGTGCATGTTTTTAAGCATAAAAACACATTTTTCATAAAAATGTTTTAATGTGCATAATATTTATCCATTTCAATTTATAAAAATAAAACCAAATTACATATTATAGAAATTAAATAACATGATATATATTTATTTATTTATATTTATATTTATATTAATTTATGTTTTTATAATGATTAATACTATTCATAAATTTAATATAATATAATCTTCTTGCTCGAAAAATACATTTCTTGAAAATCTGATTCGTCATCATGTATGTGGGTTTCATTTGAAGTTTAAATATGAAAATTACATTATTTATATTTGATAAAATAGAATCCATATTTTGATTCCTAATAATTTATGTTATATTCTTTGTTTAATTTTAATTTATTTTTTAATGAATAGTGAAAATTGTAAAAACATTTATGGTAGTGAAGGTGAAAATTGATTTACATGTGGTTAAACTAAGATGATAAGGGTTATAGTAACCTAAAAATTCTAAATTCTATTTAATGGCCATAATTGGACCATAAAACATCTGATTCAATTTATTGATCAATTTTTGAGCCATTTGGGATTTATAAACGTCGGTATAATTTATTTTATTTTGAAAATTATATGTGTTTCCTATCCCTCACTCAAAAAATTCCACCCCCAATCCTACCCTCTTATCTATTTAAAATCCTTTTAAATTGATGGATAAATTCTCAAATACCTCTATAACATACCTCCCCATGTACTATAATCTTTATCTTATTCTATAACCATAATAGGAAGGATTATGATGGATACCTAAAGAGATTGTCTAATGAATTATTGTAGTTCTTAACTATGGGTATTATTATTTTTTAACTTCCAACTACCTAATATATTATGAAATCATGATGGTATAATAACATAATTATATGCAATATAATATGATTTTATTATTATAATGTAATAACATACATCCATCTCCTCTTCCATTAAATGGGAATATAAAATATCATTCAGGTATACAGAAGACTACTACCTCATGAACTGGTGTAATTTTTTTCCATCATCGCCTTCCCCATAATTTAATGATAATTTTTCTATTTTTTTCAATTATATTCATAAAATATTAATAAAAATATTTTTAAGAAATATATAATTTTCATTCATACTATTCCATCTATTTGAAAATTATAATGTCATTCATCTGTTAGAGATACTTCCTCCACACGAAGTGAAGTGATTCATTCTTTATACCACATCACAAGAATGGTATATGTTACAATATTTAAATAAATACTATTATATTATTTATATAATTATAAATTACTAAATATTAAATAATAATTAAATTCATTCTATTAAGATTGTAAAGTTAAAATGTTGTTCATGAGTATGTATGGCATATCATCTCCATATGTAGATCAGTTATTATAAACATTATTCATGGTTGTTTTTAGAATAATAATTGATTTATTAAAAATAAATTATTTCAGAATTATTTTTATGCACATTATGGAACAATGAATGATTTGACCATTTTTTACATACCAAAGCTATTTTGAAATTATGGACTAAACGTCCTAAAAACACCAGATGTAGAGATTACTTAATAAGTATTTACAAACCTCATTAAAATAATTCACATGACTTATTTATAAGGTATTAAACATAGAAACAGTTTTTAATGAATCTAATAATTGATATAATTCTGTTAAATAAGAGTTAATGGACATATGTGGAATGACTGGACTCGAGGTAAGTGTTTCTCGCCTCACATTTATTTCTCTGATATATATTCCATATTCACTTCTTTTATTTATATTTTGGTAAATATTAACTCCATAAATTTATTTTATAATTTCTTTCATAGAAAACATTGGGATTTAAAATTAAGATGATTTTCTCCCTTCAGTGTGTTTTTTATCCATAAATTATTATAGTAGTATGGGGTCTTGCCTAAATTTTCCTTCATTGTGGAATATTTTATTATTATAAAACTATTTTATTTTAAGAGGTATATATATATATACTTCCACTTATATATAATATATATTTAATACTTATTAATCCATGTAATTAAATGTTTCAACTTTTACTATTTTACAAGATGGAATTTGAATGGAATTTTATCAAGACTTAAAGGATTTCAAAACTCAATTTATTTTCACTGAGTTATAATTATTCAAAATTTTCCTTATACTGAAATAATTAGGTCAGAATTTATCACTAATTTATTATTATTTATTTTTACCTGTTTTTTAGGATCTATATTTATTATACATAATATTTACATGTATTAACTAAAAAATATTTTATATGATATTTTTTAGTGTTATTTTTCTGAAATTCCCTTTCATTGGGGAATGTGTTTAATAAAATGATAGTTTCATCCTTTATGAGGCTTATATACTAAAAAATTTATATGTTATATTATGAATATCCATATATTCAAGATATTTGATGGTTAATTTTTTTTAATTCTCTCATTTGCACCATGCTTGAAATGATTTCTAAAGTATAAAAGGCTTTATGTTACAATCTTCATTATTTTTATGATATTTTCTCTTCATGGATCATTTAGAGGATGTCATATGATCTTAAATTCATTAACCTCTTATAGTTTTATATCATATATTTATGAATGACATTTATGTATTTAATTTCTATTAACTCTCATATTTATTAAATAAACATCATGTAAATTTCTTATAAGTGATATTGATCAAGTACCTTCTTTTATATCAAAAATCATTTTCTTCCATATACATGGTTTTTAAAAAAATTTAGAAAAATGTTTTTTTAAAACAATGATTTCATAAAAATATTTTACATTATCTATGGCCATCTTTTAAATGTTTTTAATTGGAAATATATTAACTCCTTCTAGAGGGGTAACTTTGCACTCTCTTTACAGAATCTTAGAATGTTTTTACCTTTATCCTTTAAATCATTAACAGATTTTCTTACCCTTGTGACGATTTTTTTAGTTATAGATTAAAATATAATTTGACATGGTTTTTATAAAATAAATTAATCTTCATAATAGTTTATTAAAATTTATGTTTTTAAAATTTATTTTCATAGTGAATATGTAGTTTTCCACAAGATTGATTTTAATTAACTATAAATTTTGATTCCATTCATCAAAATCAAAATTCCAATAGGTTAATTATTCCCTAGTATTGATATTCCTTAATGAGACCATCTTTATTTTTCCTCTTGATGGATTTTGAGAACAAAATTTTACCTATTTATTTTTTATGGTTGAACCATAAAATAAAATTATAATGATTATTATTATATCGAAATTTGAATGATTATAATGTTATATACATGAATAATACATGTACATTATTAATGATCATGGGTGTTCCCATATATTAATGAGTGATACCATAATATATTTATGATGGTTGCTCGCATATTATATTGGTTGATCCAATTAGATCTTTTATGATGGGCATGCCTATATAGCATCAGGTGAGACTGATATAGAATCCGCATTGGGTTCACCTAGATATCATATGGTGAGCCTTATACATCTTATACAATGGGTGTTCATAGATATGACTCTAATTCCTTGGTTAATGATTATGTTCTCTGAATAATTTTGTTAGATGTCAATCATATGAATTTTTAAATTTAGTTAGGGTTATTTAATCGTTCATTGAATATAACATTCATAGATAACCACATGTTTTATTTATTCTTGGATTAGGTTTTATAACAATTCATTTTATAACTATTTACATCATATCAATTAATATTATCTATTCTTAGGCCTCTTTACTTTGTTAAATCTTTATGACCTGTTATATGTTTATTGATCTTGGTTTGATAGGAATGATTTATCTTATGTTTTACTCCTGCACTTTGATTATATCATCATTAAATTATTCTCATCATACTTCAACTATTGAAATTTAAATTTTAATGTGTATATTTACCATTTCTGATCATTTCATCTCAACGATAATATGTTTTAGACTACCAATCTTATGAATAATAATGTTAAATGTTTTTTGTTTAGAAAGGACATGTATGTGAATAATTGTGTAGGAGATGTTTAATACATAATATGGAATATGAAAATATAGTGACATTAAAAATTATACTCTCTTAAATCCATGCATATTGATTATGTAATCATTTTCGTAATTAACCGAATCTCTAAAAGTAATTGGTTTTTGGGTATGATAGGGATATAATATATCCTATGATGTTAATGCTTTGTATGGAAAAACTGGATCAGATTCATCAATATAATAGCTATAAATGCAATTTATGTGTTTTTTTAACATGATACAAATGTGTGGATATAGGGTTTTTATTGGATGTTTTAATTATTTTTTATACGAAATACAAGTGTAGATAAAGTATAAACCCATTATTATGTGTTTTAACTCTTCTTTGAAGAACCCACTTAGGATTACTCATTTGGACACACATTAGGGTATTTTAATAAAACATGGGACTCTAAAACACATGGGGATGTTATTAATGTATTTATCTAGGTATTGGTTGATCTAAGAGTCTCTTGATGTCTATATAAAAAAATATAGGGTTGTCTTTTTTTTAAGTGAGTTAGAGGACACAATTGAAAATTTTAAAATGATTTAAATACAATTATTTCATTTTCAAGGAAAACTATACAATAAATAAAAAATTTCAAGAAAAATGTGTTAATTTGAGAAATATATTAATCCAAAAATAATTATTTGATTTTTGGGCCTTCTCACATATTTGTTACCAAAGTCGACATTATTTTTTATTTTATTATAGAGAAAATTTTAAAACAAATTTACTATTTATAATGAACAAAAATAAATATAAATCATTAATAAATTAGAAAATTATGATTTCACATATGGAATCAATTTTTAAATATAAATTTATATAATTTTTAAAAATAATATTTAAATTATTTCACAACATACAACAGAAAATCATATTTATAAAAAACTCATTTATAATCTTGTAACTAAATTTACATTTATTCAATTCATAGTAAAAACTATATAAATTTTTTAAAAATATTTTAATTAATATAGAATCATCCCATTTTATTAAAAAATTAGTCAATGGATATTAATTTAATTTATTTATAAAAAACATTTCTCACTAAAATAAACTTTTAGAAAATAATATTTTTTAAGCCCAATAATGATCTTATAATTAATACAATTTTTAATATTAATTTTTAATTAATTAAATCATATAAAAAAATAGAATTTTTTTTTGTAAAATTAAAAATATAATGTGAAATTCCAATTACTTTATTTAATTTAAATAATTTATCTTTGTCACAAATAATGTGTATTTTTCATTATTCATTGAAAAATCAATATTTTATCAAAAATATATGAAATTTTCTATAAGATATATTTTATATGATTATAAAAAATTTATATTCGATTATATAGAAATAATTTAAAAAAATTAAATTAATTATAATACTCTTGCAATAAAATTAATAGAAAACATTTAGTAAGAAAACATATATTGAACCATAAAATGACTTTTATAAAAATTTATTTTTTATTTCCTAAAACATAATATATACATTGATATTGATTAGGATCATTATATATATTTCATAATATTTTTAATAATATATATACATGCCAATTCAATGGTAGGGTTATAATTAATACATTTCAATGATAATAATTATATTGTACATCATAATTTTTTTTAACCACAGTGTAGCATTTTTAAGCAAGATATAAATAACAGAATTAGTTTAAGATAATTTTTTTGGAGTGTTACTTTCTTCCCCTGATAGAGAAACTATGTACATGAAAGTATTTCTAATTCTTGATAATATGTGTTTAAAAAATTATTAATAACTGTATAGAGTGAAATTTGAAAAATAAAATATTGAAAGGAAAGAAGTTAATATTGAAAAATATAATCGGCAAAATCTAACACATTAAAAAGGTATTATAAAACCTAAATTTTAAAATTGGAATGTATAATCTTTAAGGTCACATGAAATAATTACTTAATGGATTTATATATAAAGAGAATGTTAGTGGTAATTGATAATTTGGTCATTGAGGAAAAAAAATAACCCTCAAATAATTATAAAGAGTGGCAGGGAACATCATCATAAGAATGTTAATGAAAAAAACCACAAACATTTTAGAGACAAAAAATTAAATCAATTCATTAAAGATGGATGTAATAGGATAAAAATGTTCAATAAAATCATTTATCAAGAGTTTATGGATTATTTTAATATCAATATAGGTAATTTTATAAAATATACTTACTTGATTTCATTTCATTTCATAATAACTATTTCACCCTATGGTTTAAATTCAATTTATTTCAACAATAATTTAAACTATTATTCTACGAAATTAATTTTCAATAACAAATTTTCATTTATAAAACACTATGATCATATTCTAATGGATCAGATAATCCAATTAAGGATAAAAAGTTATTTTTATTGTCCTTATATTTTTAACAAAACTGGTATTTCAAGATCAATTCAAGATGATAAAAAAAATTTCAAACCTTCATATGAATAAATAATACATTTAACACAAAAATAGACACAACAAAAATAAAGGTTCATTGTAGACAACCCTAGAAATAAATAAAACAACATCCCAAATATCATAAATGAAGAAAAAATAAAACAATTTATTATCATAACGGTTATCAAATACCCTTCATCATACAAAAAAACACAGTTTCATTTTTCCAAAATAATCCTTCATGTTAATCTTAATGGTTTTAGATACCTCAAACAAATAAAACATCCCCCAAAATAACATTAATCAAATTGAAATACCATCACCTAAAACCTAAAAGGGGTTACAACTACATTTAACTTATGATCAACCTATAAATTATAAAACCATGATGGTATCTATTACACTTAAGTATATCACAATAAAAACATCTTATTTTTCATTGTTATGGAATCCCTATACTATTACCAACTACACTAACAATGAATTTACACGCATATATATAGCGTTAAAAACATAATATTTTTATTTTATTCTTCAAGACTAATCAAAATTATATAATTTTAACTGTCAATAATATATAAAATATAATGTAAATACTATATAATATACACACCAAATGACACATTAGGTTTACGGTTTTATTGAATTAATAAAATCTATTAGATAAAAAACCCCATGTCTTCATATGATAATTTTCCCACTATACCTGGAATTTCTTTTTCCACATAAAGTCTTTAAACCTATCATAAATTCTTCACACATATAATATTTCTATACATAATTCATTTAAAATCATTTTTAAAAACTGAGAAAATTGAAAAAATAATAATGGTGATCTCAAATACTATGTATGGGTACACATAATCAGTAAAAAATGGATTTCATTAATTATTATATGATTAGAATATTAGTATGATGATATAATAAATGTGTGTGAACATGAAATATAATTATTTATTCTCATAAAAACATTTATCATATGTTCTAAGACATAGAAAAAATATTCAATGTATTTCCATAGGAATATAATTCAACCATCAGGAACCATGTGAAAACAATCCTTGAGAAAAAGATCTATTATAAATCATAGAATTCATAGGTAAAATATTTATGTATCATATAACATTATCTTAATATAACCCTTATGAGAACCCTTATAAGAATATTTCCAAATGGACTAACCTACTCAATTAATTCCATCATATTTCTTTAGAGGAAATAATTATTACCAATGTATTAGAGGGATATATCAAGATCACCAATCATTATAATAAATTTCAATGAACTATATCATTAAATAAATATTTTGTTTATTCATTTTATAGTAAAAATAATAAAAATAATGATTATAACTTTCACAAGCAGATTAATCTATAAAAAACAAATGACTTCTATAAAAATATCATTAATGTAATCATAATCCACCATGAGAAAGAATATTGATTGAATCATTGGAACATATCCCCATTGTATAATAAGAAAATAATTAATTATGTTTCCAATCCTAAAAAAATTAAAATAATATTAAATATGTTTCTTTAAAAACATAGGAAAATATCATTTTCTTTTGAAAATATTATATAACAATTTATAAAATATTGGGAAAATTATTTTATTTGAAAATTAAAATGGAAACATGTAATGTAATATTCAATTTAAATAATGATCATGATGTGTGAAAAATCCTTTCATTTGATAAATTTTTAAAATTATCATTTTTCTAAATATTGTTCTAATTATATTCAAACATGTCCCAGGAAAAAATCATTAAGAAATTTTGTTTTTAAAAACCTTTAAATGAATCTCAAATATCGTGGAAAAAAATTATATAATAATTTTTTTTAATGTTTAGAATTAGTGAAATATGATTAAGAATGTAAGAAATGAGTTCTTTTAAAAGGTATTAAAAATAATAAAATAATTATTTTTAAAGAAGAACAATTTTCAACATTTTGAAACCAAAAACCATTTGATTGAATGAACATAATAAGAAAAATAACATAAAATGTGAATAAAAAGTATTATGATATTGTATTTAAATATTCAATGAATACACCATATAAATAAATATTAGTGAATAAATGAAAAAATGTCCCAAGAAAACAAGTTTGAGTGTAGAAACACACACAACATTATAAATGCTTGAATCAAAAATACACTGAGTGGAGGATCAAAACATCATTCTATAAAACTCATAATTTACATTAAATAATATATCAAAACAAAATCAAGGGGATGTAAGTAAACATATTAAATAAAACATGGTTTATAACATAAATTATGTCCCAAATAACTTAAATGATAAATTAAAAATTATTGAACCACTTATTACATTTAAATAAATATCACATAATAAATTAAACTTCATAGAGATATTAAATATCATGATCAAATATTCATTCATGTTATATCATATAAATAGTGAAAAAATTACCTTATAAAAATATGTATGTTGATATTAAAATACATGTCTAATAAAAATAATATTGTGATGGTTATTCTTTGAAAAGATGATATCATTGATGTTAGAAAAAATCCATTAAGATAATATATGAAACAATTTAAAGATAAAAAAACTTGTGTAAATGAAAAATATGAAAATCAAAGTTAAGTTTACACATAATACTAGTATTACATAATTAATTATGTAAATGTATAACCCGATGATTATAAACTGTGATAAGAAACCATGTACCTTAATTTGCAACTTTATATATATTTCCTTTAACTAATACATTAAAAAATTATTAATTATTTAAATTATTCCGGAATTTTTTCTAAGAATAATTTTTCAACATTTAACTATTTATTTCATTTAATTAATGACTATTTTTAATTATAAAATATGATAATTCCACATAATATTTTTGGGATGTTCAGTTCATAATTGAAAAAAGACATTGGTCTGTTACCCTTGGACAAAGTAGTCATTATTCAATTTTATCAAATGAAATAAATATAACTTTTTTTTAAATTAATTTTAATTTTAGAGAAAACTATATAATGTGGTTATAAAATATTAATTATGTTACAACATCGTTATAATAGTTTCTACATACGTATGAAAAAAATTGTCATTTGTCAAAAAGAATGTGTGTAATAAGGTATGTATAAATTTACATTTCCATAAATATTAGTAAATAATAAATATCATATTCTAAATTTTAATGAACTTATATATACATTTACTATGAGTTGGTGATGAAAAAAATAACATCACTTTCATAGAGGAGGTATTCCACATCATTACACAAATGACATTATCAATATTCAATTAATATAAAGGTATGAATGTATATAATATAATATCATTATATAATGAAAATTATGTCATTAATGTCATATATATATATATTAAGCCAATAATATTATCCAACTATGAGAGGCTATGATGAAAAACAAATTACATACGTTTGTAGGGTGGTAGTTTGTCTTACACACAAACAATGGTTTCATATATCATATGATGAAAGAGAATTTAGAAAAATCTTATTCCATAAAAATAATATCATCTTGGTATATTAGATATAATGATTATATTCTATATATATTATGGAGGAAAAATAATAAATGTAATAAAAACACATAGTTTTGTGTTTTACCTCCTTTATTAACATCCTCAATTGATTTACACAGTCATCCATAGTGGATAAAAATTATGATAAAATAAGAGCCTATATGACATGTGGATGGATTTTGGGAATATATTTTCTTAGGTATTTGATTAGATAAGAGGAAATTTATGTGTGGAGAAAATTAGTGCGGGGTTATGCTATTATAAGTAAGGGAGAGGGAACACATTGCATTTTTCAAAAGATTTAAATATTAGTAAGTAATATTCTAGTAAAATAGTCCCATTAAAAGGAAAATTAAGAGAATAAGATGATATGGGTACAACTATAAATGCATAATAAGAGTTAAAATTAAATATGTGGCCTTATCAGTTTATTTTTACTTGGTTAACCCGATTCACCCTTTATCTATAGTAGAATAGTTTTTTATCTTAGTTATTATTCGAAATAAAAAAATTTGAATTTTATATTACAACATTTTGAAACTATTATTCCAATTATATCAAACATTTTATGATATTAAATTTCTATATGTGGTGGAAAATTATTTTAAATATGTGTGAAAAATGCAATGAAAAAACATTTTTAGAAAAATTAATTTTTAATAATAAAACATAATTTCATTTCATTAAAAATGATGTTCAATTTGATTAATTATATTTCATGAAATTAAAAAACCTTTTTTCATAAAAAATAGTTTTCAGAAAAGAAAAAAATTCTTTTTATACACAAAAAAAATAAACCTTTTCTAATATAATGTATAATGGTTATATATGTGTAATTTATTATATTATTTATAACTAATGGAAACTTATGATACATTAATATATTATTATAGACATAAGTTGTCTTTTCAATTATTTTATATAATAAAAATAAGTTACTCATTTATAATAAATCATTAATTATCACTATTCCCTAAAAAACATTTTATTTAAATTCCAAATTTACTACCTATGTTAAAATTAATATAGTAATTTTTTTAAAAAATATTGTGTTCATAGAATAATATTCTAGAAAATATATAAATTATTTATAACATTCAACCATAATAATATGTAAAATGACATATGATGAAAATAATTTTTGAAGCATTAAATAAATTCACCAAAAAATAAGTATTATTCATGAAATAATTCATAAAAACATTTATAATGGATTGAACCATCATAAATATTTTTCATAATGAATTTAATCTTATTAAAACCCTCTAACTCAATGGAATGTTTGTAATTTCAAGATTTAAATATCAATAATCTTATAGTATATCCCAATTAACTTAATTCTTAGTGTCTCATGTTTAGAAAGAAAGAAATAACAATATTCTATTAAAAAATATTCTTGTTGAATCAATATCTAAAGAAATCCATTGAATATCTTAAATCATATCATGAAAATAAAATTGGATCTCCCTAATTTTCAATCATAATGAGGATGAAACACATTACTAAAATTTAATTCAGTGCCTAATGTCTTTTGAAGGTCTTTCCAAAAATTAAAAGTGATCCTTCAATCATAGATTCTTACAATAGAGATAATAATTCCATGTCAACTAAACATATCTTTATAATATAGTTTAGAAAGATAATTTAAATACATAGTATCTTAAATATAATAAATTTCATTTATGTTTATCCAGTTGACAAATAATAACCAAATTTACAATATTATATCAACAATCCATTGGAAATCCCATCATGAAATTAATTGATATATTTTTTAATTTATAATCTCAAAATATAAATATTTTAAACATTTACATTGGAAATTTTCAATTGAATTCACCCCTTTAAAATTCACAAATAGAAAATATTTGTTACGCAACAAATTTCAAAATCCCAGAACCCATTAATTTTAAATATTAAATTAAGGATACCAACATTTGAATGAAAATAATAACTTTTCAAATAAAATAAAATCTTTTTTGTAGTATTCTTTATTTCATTCAAGGAATGATGAACCCAATAAAAATTAGAAATATACATGATGATATTTCTAGATGAAAAAATCCATGCAAAACATTCATCAAATCATCATCCAAAAGAAAATCTTCCAAACATAGAATAGTTATACAAGAATTCTCTTTTTTACCTGAAGCATCCACGACCATGTTTTAATTTTCTTGATGGTAATGAACACTAAAGTAAAAAATACATAATCAATTCCATCCATATTCTCAACCACAATCTCAAATATTTCAGAGTGAATATATACTTCATATTTTAATTATCGTTTTAAATTTTACACAATACATAATATAAATATTTTTTTATATATATTTAATAAAATAACCACTCTATCCTTTTCAAGGTCATGTTTTGGATAACATAGCCCTTTATTTTTAAATTGGTCTGAATCATAATCAATTAGCTGGTCATAATTTGTCTAATACTAACAATGTTTCTAAAAAGAAGCATCATTGTAGGAACCCAACTCAAAATTTCTGTATAGTATCGGAAAAAAAGAGGCACTCACTAATTTTATTTTTGATTACGGGAAACATTAATCAAACCATTTTTAATAAAAATAATTTTACAGCATTTAATATTAACATAGTGAGTGGGATAGATGAATATAAAATGGTTTATAAAAATTTTATGATGTAATCCACAAATCATTCCAAACTAAAAAACACTATGTAATTTATAGATCTCATCCACTCTTCAAGTATATAAATTTTCACTAGATCAATTATTTTTTTATCATTATATACAATATTTACATGGAAAAAATGATATCATTAAAATAAAAACCATTTAATAAATTTATGATATAAATTATTTTTTATGGTTTGTATATAGAATCTGATTTTTTTCATAAGACCATCATAAAATTTAAAACATATTCATTAAAATAATAATGAAATATTCATCAAAAAACTCATCGTATAAAATTTTAATAAGGTTCATTAATAAATATGAAGAATTTTTTAACACCAAGGGAATAAACACAAACTCATAATTCATATACTTAGTATAAAATGTCATATTTAAAAGGTCATACTCCTTTACCTTTAGCTAGTGGTATCCAGACTAGAGACCCACCCTTGAATGAAATTAATATGAATATAGATAATAAAAAAAGAAATATGTAGAAGTCAATCTAAACTTATTTATAACAGTGGTGTTATTCTATACCATATAATCATTAAAAATCCACATGTGACCATATTTATTTCAAACAAACAAAATAGAATCACCCAACTAAAATGTTATTGGATAAATGAATCCTTTATCAAGATACGCTTATAACATTATTTTAAATTACAAAATTTCTACATATGCAATTAAATAATAATTTTTTGATATTGGATTAGCATAATTCACCAATTCAATAGTAAATTTTTTCTCTTAAACATGTTTTATACAAATGAATTAATTATTAAATATGTAGAGATATTCAATAACTATTGAATCCTCACCAATTTTACACGATTCCTTCTTCTCAACAAAATTTCAAAGATATCATTATTTTATATCTCTAATACATTTTCATCTTCTTAATATGTTATAAAAGGTATGAATTCAGTTATTCCATTAAACTATAACTCAATCCAAAAATTGAATTCATTTGTGTTGTAGTGTAAATAAGGATGACATTAAAATCCAATCCATACACAGAATAACAAGAATATCTATTATGGGAAAGACTAAAAAGGTTTATAGGTAATAAATCTATCCATAAAATAAAATAAATATTCTTATAATTTATTTTTCCCCTTAATACTTCACACATGTTATTTTACCAAATAATCAATTTTCATTTGTTTCGGATATTTTTCTAATTTATTTGAATATTTCATTGGGATGAAATAATATGTAGACAATGAATGAAAAAATAAATTGGCATAATCTATATGAATATTTATGTACATAAAAACACATCCTTATATGGTCTAAAAATATATAAGTAGTGTGAATGGATTTATCCAAACATTTATTCTAATTATCCAAACAATTTTTATCACTTATTATTGTCTTTAGACAAGTACTTACATAACGAACCATCTCAATAAAATTGAAACATAATATTATAATATTTTAATGACTTTCCTAGTTATTAGAATAGTCCTTTTATTTGTAGTCATGAGGTGTATAGCCATAAAATACTAAATTAGAAAAGCATTTTTTTCCTCATAAGATATTCACCAAGGTTATTTTTACCACAATTGTCACAAGATTGAAAAATAATTTTCTTAACATTTGTTATCATTGACGAACAATCTATTATATATGACATCTTCAAATTATTTCATATTTAATTTCTTTAAATAAATTTCCATTAGAATAATGCACTTCTACCTTCTCAGAAAATAAAACAAGATCCTCATAACTATTTAATTCATGGGAATTGAATACCCTTTGATATATTGACTTTATTCCGGAGTAAAAATAATTAATTTAAGTATATATATCCAAAAAATTATTTGGTGCATATATTTACAATTAGATGATGGATACTTGATACATGGACACCAAATCCCTCGACTTATTCTTAAATTCCAAAAAATATTATATCCATTATATATTTATCAACATTATGTAAGTAATTCTCAAGGAAATATTATTAATTATTCCCATTTAGTGTAATCAATACACTTTCAATATATCATATTATTTTAAATTAAACACCACTAATTCGATAGATATTAAAAAATATATGTTAAAAGAATTAAATTTTGAGGTTTGAAGAAACCCATGACTTCAAATATCTTCTCTAATGAGTTAACCCATCCTCCAGTTATCATATGTCAAATGATTTGATAAAAATAGAGGGTGTTATGGCATGAAATGATCTATAGTGGAGATATTCATGAATGCTGAAAATGGTTTCTCTCTCACATGGATAACACAACCATTTATTCCACACATCAAATAATCCACTACAACAACAAACCACACTGTTACAATTCCAACCATTTGTTCTTACTGATTTGTAAGGATATTTTACTATTATTTCCTTCTTACATTTTCTTTCAGGATTATTATATAGAAAACAATTCTGAATTGTAATATTTTAGGAAATGAAACATAGTGACCTTAAAATTAAACATCATTTCAACATAACCATAAATTATAACCTCTTAAGTGTACTTAGATTCAACATATAAATCAATAAAACTATATAAACCCTCCATTGATAAAAATAATAATTGATCATTTGTTACTTAAACATTAATTTAACTAATATCCAATAATTCATTTTCTTGAATTCTTGATTATCTTATCAGATTTAGGGTTATATAATTGGTTCATAAATCATAACAACCCCAGGTATTACAATGTGGTAACTTCCACTAAATTTATTTTTTCAAAATATGATACTTTTAAAATGAAACATTTTTTCATTTCAGGAAATATCATAATTAATTTAAACATTACTCGATCATTGTTCTAAAACATTTTATAAAACATTGAAAAACATTAGAAAATATATGGTGAGCATAAATAGACTAGTTAGATACCGAAACAAAGAATAAAATAGTCTCCATTCCTATTTAAAAAAAACATGATATCATATAAAATTATTTTTATTTCAAATAACAAACATTGAGATAAAATTATAATTTTGTTAAACATTAAATCATTTTTACTGGAATTTTTCTTCTTCATAAAAATGTATGAATCTATGGATAATATAAATGTATTAATTTCATGGATAATTATAAAAAAATTATCAATGAAGTAAATTATTAACATTTTACATCATTATTTCATATATAATGATATATATATATATATTTTCAATGCCTTGTTCCAAGGTAATTAAATTAGTGAGTTGGTATACACTAGAAACCCATTTAATGAATGAATAATGATTTTTCCCATGATAATGGTCAATAAATCAAGAGGACATGTAATTATAGTTTCCACAAGTCATTTCATGTATAATACATTCCCTATATTATTTTTTATGAAATAAAATTGACAAATAATATACCTTACCAATAATTTTTCATATCGAGTAATGAATACAGATTATGAAAATTTCTTATACAATCAAATATATTTCGATGTAATGCTTTTTATATAGAAATTTTTTAATATTTAGTATATTAGAATATCCCTGATTAAATAAGAATTTATTTGTATGGTAAATATAATATCCAATAATTATATGAATGTTAATTTTTCATGATAAATTTAATTTCTTTTCTATTAATCAATATATGAGAGATGAAAATTAAATATATTGATTTTGTAAAAAAATTATTCCATTAAATAGTTGTTTAAAAAGAAATTTAATCCTTAAAAATTAGTATTCATTAATCATTATTACTTTTAATAAAATTGAACAATTATAGGAGATGATAAAATTAAAAATAGGATTCTTGTAGTTGGAATTTTTTCTAACACCACAAATATTAAAAAAACTATTCACTTTTTCATTCTATGAAGAATGTTTAAAATGGACCTTTTAGGGTAAAATTAGAATTTTAACCTCAATCCATGTAATAATTCAAGTATGATATAAAATTTTTTAATAAATAATTTCTGAAAATAAAAATATATTTTGTAAAATAGTTTTGAAAGTTATAGATATGGAAAGAAAATATACATACTGAAAAACGATAAATAATATTTACAATTTTTTTTAAAATAAAACATAAAAGAATAACATGAATTTAATTATTAATATTAATTAAAAAAATTTATTCATGTTAAATAACTCAAATTAATTGTATATTCACCTCTAAAAAATAAATATGTGCATAATTAAAAATATATATCAATGATGTGGAAATTGAAAATAAAATCCCTTACATCATGATAGAATTTTCATGTACACTATTTATAATTATTTATTATAAATTTTGGTTAATAATTTATTTCATTCGGAACATTTTTAATTTGTATCAATTTTTTTTATTTACTACTATGTAATATTAATTCGCACACTATGTTAGGTTAACATTAGACATTTTTATGTTATAAAACCCATATGTCCAATATTAATTCAGTTAGTTTACTATGGTCAAATAGGTCAACATTTAATAATACCTAAAATAATATTCTAGAAATATTTATAATTTTTTATATTAATTATAATTTTATAACAAATAAATAAATAAATATATATATATATATTAAAAAACACCTAAATTACAATAGTAGATATAGTCGGCATATGTATTCATGAATAAAATTTTCAATATTTAAAAAATCCTAACAAAAAAATATAATGTATTGTTTTTTATTTATAAAATTATAATTATATCACAAAAAATATTATTTCATAAAATAAAATTATATATACCATTCATGTGATGTGATGTTGAGTAATGAATCACATCACTTAATAGAGACGGTAGTTCACACGTTTGTACAAACATTGATATCATTTTCAACAATTGGAATGTTAGATAAAAATTATTCAATTTTTTGTTAGGCTTTTACCATTATCTTTTTTTAACCCTGAATTTAGACCCTCTGCCAATTACCGTAGTATTACAATTTTCTATGATTTTAAGGATAATAACGTTACAATATAATGAAAAAGAACCAATATATATAGAATTGTTGACGTTTTCAACCATATCTCATTCATTTTACCAAATATAATATTTATAATAATTTTAAATATTTTAATAAATTATTATTGATTATAAAATATCATTAATGATTATTTTGGAATTATTAAATTAATTAGACATTAAAACAATAAATATAAAGATGGATTTCAAATAGAATCCTTTCAAACATTAATATAATAATATATTTATCTATAAAAGTTCTATAAAAATAATAATTATGTTAAATTATATAAGGTCTTGTATTTTAAAAATATTTATTCTATTTTTTATTAAATAAATAAATGCATTGTCATTATTGGGAAGACATTATATATTATTACTTCATCAATAAAAATTAAAAAAATATAACCATGATAAAATATTTATCAATAAAAATATTATTTAGGACATAAAATATGTAATATTTATCCCAATCATAAAATCATATAGTTATAAAAATAAGAGAAGTGATATTTATTCTTTATAACTAACATTCATATTATAAAAGTCAAAATCATAGCCGAATGAGAAAATAAGTCATATTTTATTAATTTTGAACTATTATGGATGTAAATTAGTTATTAAATAGAATTAACACTTTTATTGGGTATATTTTTATTCCATATCGCAATATTTTCAACATTAAATTCTGAAATTAACATTATTGTGGTGAAAATTATTTATTATTGTTACTATTCATAATTACAAGAAATAAAAGGGTATTATTTTAAAAATATGGACATATGGATTCCAAATATTGAATAATATTTTAGGAATAATCTTATATAATTAGTGGAGATTCATTGAATATTAAAATTCTAAAACAATCTATTTTTCTAGAAAGGTAACATTGTATGTATATAAATGTTACTATATGAAATTAAATCTTAAAATGTATTCAACCTAACTATATTGTATTGATAAAAATATTAAATTTTTAATTTTTAATTTTAAAAAATTTAAAATAATGTTGTATTTTTTAATTTTTATAAACATTCATATATTTTACAATATAATGAGATATTTTTTACTATTCAATAAAATTCAATCTTTTTAGAAAAATCCCAAAATTCACCATAATATAATATTGATACATTTTTTTAAAAAAGAACTATATTTTTAGAAGAATATTTCTTGTATGGGGAATAAATTAATTGTATTATTTTCTATAAAGAATCATTTTTGAGAAAATATAGATTTGATGAAAAATAGGACCTTACAGAATAGTTGAGTGTTTATATCCTAATAATTAATCAATAAATATTTTTGAGTATAAATTTATTTGAAATTTTATAAAATATTTTTTCCTTTTCATACCCATAAATTCAATGGATTGGTAATAATGATCATATTTAAATCTTATTTTTTTTTAATTTAGACATAGTGTTGAGAGTTGTATACGCTCTAAAAATAGTGTTCTTTTTAAAACTCAGGATGTTACATTCTTAACTCCAATTAAAATTTCATCCTGAAATATTTCATGGATATTACCTTCTATGAAAATAAGATTTTTTTCCTTTCATAACATCCATCTGTTCTTATTTTTATCCCTCAATTTTATGATTTCTCCAAATAACATTATCACTCAAGCCATCTGATTCATAAACGAACACTCTATAGTATCACTATTCTTGATATTATCATCATTTTATGATATATAATTTTCTATTTAATTTTATTATGAGGTGATTATATGCATTGGGTCTCATATATACTTCCTAATTAATGATATATAGAACACATTATTCACTTTACATAGGATTAGTGGAATTGTTAATCAATAATCCACAACAAAAATTCATTCTAGAATTTTAAAATGACTAATGTAACTTGGGATTAGATTTAACTTCATAAAAACCCTTATAATACCCTTTTAGGTTGATACATACAATAAAATATGATCTCAAAAATGGAATTATAAATAATTTTTTCAATTATAAGAAACAATTATTTTTGTGCTTCTATCTTATTTAAAATGATTCTCAATTGTGGTTAACTTTGTCATTGTCTCTTCAAAATGATATAGACCCATAAGATTTCTGTAACACTCCATGGTTTTAAAATAAGAATATTATGATCAATAGCATAAATGAAAAGCAACACTGAACTTATATGAGACTGTGACTCCTCAATAATTTATGATATATTTTCTTTTAAGTAAATTTAATCTTATTTGTAGCTTTTAGAAATAGAAACCCTTAGTTTATTATGTTTGAAAGAATATTCAATATGTAATGCCGAGGAAAACAACCCACAATGTATATAACTATTAGAACCTAGCCATATAATTTGTCGGTAGGAAAATTTTTACCTAATTTATGATATATATTTATCAATATTTTTTAACTCATATAATATATTTATAAATTTTTAGAAAATAAAAAATAAATTATCTTCAATGAAATTTTTTTTATTCAAAAATATATTTTCTTGCAACAAGATTTATAATTATTTTCATGAAAAATAATATAATTAAATTTTCTAAAATTAGAAAATTTATTTAATAAAATGAACTTCATTTTTTGGAATTAGTGTATCAAAAATTAATTTTTGATAAAATTATGTATGTATTGGAAAATATATAATTTTCACAAATAGTGAAACATTCTGATTTTTAAAAAAAAATTAATTTAAATAAATTATTTTATTTAAATGTAAAATTATATTTTTCATATAATTTAATTTCAAATATGAATTATTTAGTAATATTTAATATACTTAATTAAATTTGAATCATCATTATGTTAAATTTTAGTATATTTTTAATTGAAAAAATGTGATATTTATAAAAACTATTTTAATGTACATAATGTTTGTCTATTTTTAATTAAAATATCCCATAATTAAAAATTATGAAAATCATATTTTTTATATTATATATCGATAAATATTAATTTATATTCATAAAATTAATAGTATTTTAAATAGACTTAATATAAAAGCATCATATGCTTGAGAAAATTTTAGTTCTTCAAAAAATTATTTTTCATCTCTTATATTGGTTTATAAAAATATATATAATTTATTTGGAAAAATAAATTTAATTTTTGTGATAAAAATTTTATAATTAAATAGGGTTAATTTTCTATTAGTTTCTAAAATGCTTAATTTCATTGAAGAATTTTATTCGAATACTACTTTTTGATTCAATTCATTATAAATATAAATTGTATTTATTAATTTTTTTTTGATGTTTAAATTTTTTCAATTATATATAAATTAATTCCATTTATGAAATTGGAATACTTTTTTCATAATTAATTATGATATAAAAACATTATTGTTTTTTAACATTTTTCTCTTTGAAAATCAGCTTTCTCCAAATATTTGTGAAATTACTTTAAATTGAAATTTTTCATTTCTATGTACTACATTTGGTTTAATGGATTCGATGTTTGGAATTAGAAAAGTTTATATATTATAATATTTTAAAATTAATTGTTATTTTAAAATGAACGGTGACGTTATTAAAAAATAATTATTACGGTTTAGATAAAATGGATATATATAAGAGGGTAAAACTAAAAAATAAGGGTTAAAATAACAAATAAAAATGTATATAATCTATTGGATGAAAATATTACCATATTATTCCTTATATTATTATTAATTTTCTATTAAGTTACCATCCTTACACTAAAAAACATGGGTGGAATTAATTATTTTAAAAATTATAATTATGCCACTCACCTCACTTGTAATAAGCGACCCTCATCTTTTCCTCACTTCAAACAATCCAAACTCAAGGTTTCTGCCATAAAATTCCAAAATAACATCAATAATATGCTAAAATAACTATTTAGATATTGTTTTTTACATAAATTAATCAACAGAATGCCTTTGGTAGAAACGAAAAGAAGCTACCAAGAGAAGATGTAATGATCTTGAATGAGCAGTTATATTTTATTTCAAACTCTTATCCTTTAGATATTATTAAATTATGATTATATAGTAAATTCAGTATCATAAATATAATAATACAGTATTATTTATATTTCATAACGTAAATCATTACCCTCTTTCATTAAATTCATTATGAAATCATCATTCATGTGTACGGTCGATTACCTCCTCACAAACAGATGCCATTCTTTTTTCCATTACCTCATCTCATAGTTGGGTATAATGAAAGATAGAAAGTATACATCATATATATATATAACATTATTATATATCTATATTCACTGTATCATATAGACCTTTTTCATTCAATTTTTTCAAGGGATGTGACAATATCATTCATGTATAAGGTGGACTACTACCTCATGAAGTGATGTGATTCATTTTCACTAACATGTTATATAGAAAATAATGAGGATAAATTTAATTAATATATGTTTTATAAATTAAATAATAATTATATTAATTACATATTTTTAATTATTTAAAAAAATATATTATTTTATTTCTTACCCTTTCAGACACTATATGATGATAACGTCGATTGTGTACATGTAGTATATAACCATCATAAAGCAAAGTGACTCTCTATTTTGATAATGTCCCCACATAGATGATATGTATCAGTATAATTGTATAAATAAAATTTTATTATACTATGTCCATTTATTATATATGATATATTACTTACCTCATTTTTATAATGATCATGGAAAATCAAAATGTTACTCATGTATACATAAAACATCCCCATGATTGTAACGTACTTCATTAAAAAACAACTTTCATGATTTATTTTAAAATAATAACTATTTTATAAATTTTATACATACATCATTATTATTATATCTATTTTGAAAATATTATCAAAGTAATCGGACCAAAAAATTAAAACATTTTTGAGAAAAACGAGTGATTACATAGATCATTTTTTAACATGTAATTGATAATAAAAAGGCATTCAATTGTCATTATAAAATCATAAATGGTATGATATATATAATAATATATTTATAATAGATTTATAACAAACATAAATTTATTATAAAGGTGGTTCAAACATGTTCGGGCTAAGCCGAGACTTATGGTAAGGGATTTCTAGCCTCATTTTTATTTATAGGACACATATATAAATTCAACACTAATTTATTTCTTATCTTATATATACATAAAAATTGTAATTTTATATCCTAATTAAAATTTTTTTAACTATATTTAATGATTAATTTTATATTACTATTTATTGGTAATTATGAATGAAAAACATATTCAAGCGGTAAGAGATTTTTGTCCCAATTTTCCTTCTTTTAAACTTATTTCAATTTATACACATATATTATTTTATGAGTTGTCTATATAGACCCTTCTAAATGTAATATCATGAATCTATTTATTTTCATGAAATTTTATTTTCATTTTATTTTTTCCTTTCACGGGGATAATGATTCATGGTTTCAATAATTTTAAGAGTATTCTATTACAATCTAATCATTCATCTAGATTGTTTATGATTAAGTCTCCAATAATGAAATATTATGATATAAATCCCAATAATTATCATTAATTTAAATCTCTAATAGTTATTAAAAAAATATAATGTAAAAGTTCCATTTTAAAAACATTATTACTTATAAAAGTTATAATTGTTTTTATGAAAAATTATTTCACATCTCTCTTCGGTCAAAATCATTATTTTCTGCCAAAATCATAAATTTAAATATTGTTTACAAAATTATTTTTGGTATTATTAAAATAATTTTATAAAGTTATTTTAACCATTGATTTGAATTTGGAAAATGTTTTTATAATAGAATATTTATGAAATTTTCTTGGTAATGACTATTTTTATTTTACTAATAATGTGAATGAAATATTTTTTTTAACATGTAAGATGTAAAAAAAATTATTCATCCTGATGAAAAAAATTTACATTGAAGAATAATTTTTATATTTTCATTCTTATTTTAAAAGAAAATTTTTTCTATTTTTTTATTTCTAAAAATTGTGTTTAAAAATAAAAAAATTATTTTTCTTTAAGTAAAGATTTAATATAGTTTTAATGATTCATTTATATCATTTCAATGTTATTTTAAAATAAAATGGTTATATATATATATATATATATTTATTTATAAAAGTGTTTTTCAAAATCAAAATTTCATATTCCTCAAAATTTCTTTAATATAATTTTAATGGAATTCCAATTTATAAATATCAACATCCTATATTATTAATTATTCGTCAATGAGGAAAATATGTATTGTTGTCATCTTCATTCTTTCTCTGGATGGATTATTATTTTTTCAAAGAGATTCTTATAGAACCATTTTATATTCCACGAGTTAATCATGTTCCAATGTTATTTTTATAGAACCCGTTTTTTTTCAAATATTTAATCATTTTATGAAAGGAATAAAAATTGTTTTTGTGAGTTTTATGATTATTTATAATCTCTATATATATTATTTATGGTCTTTTTGTATTATATATGATGGGTGAGTCCTAATAGAATTGGGTGAACCTATTATAGGATAGATTATATGTGAACCTACATAGCACCTTGTCAAGACGATATAACATATACTATTTGTCCACCCTTATATAACTCTAATTCCTTAGGTAATGATTATGTTCTTGACTGAATTACATTGCAAGATGACGACATATTTTCACCATTTAAAAGGTTTCTATATGGTTTCATTATGATTTATAGGGTGATGATGGTCTAAGATACCAAACCAATTTGTCTATGAGTTCAAAGGGTTTAATTTTTTTCCTTTTATCAAGATTGAAACCAAATGGTTCATTTTTATTGAATTTTAAAATCGATTCATTATTTAAATCATTATACAATGATTCATGGTTGATGATTCACGTGTTTATGGGTATGATTTATTTTATAATCCCCTCATATAGTCTAATTACATCATCATTCCCTTATACACTTATACACAGTGATTAATTTCAATTATTTATGCTTATGTTTACCCCTATTGATCATTTGATCTCACCCTTATTATGTTTCCTTCTCTATAAATTTTAAATAATTATGTATAAAAATATGGACTATATGGGATTTTATATCGATGATTATGATGAGATAATGTGAAATAACAAAAGATGGGTTACATAGGAGAATTTATCATTTCATATAATTGGTATTGTTTATGCTTGAGTTTCTCATAATTCTCTAAAGATATAAACCTAAAATTTCATTTATTATGTAAGTGATATTTTTTTAATTTGACGTTGTATGAAATGGATCGAAAAAAATTGTGTCATAATTATCTATTTCAAATATAGAAAAGTTGTTCTAATGTTTTCAGCACCAGTTCCTAGAGATTAGGTTATAGGGTATTATACATGCTATTAATAAATTATTCCTATCATGATAGAGCATGAAATCACATTCCACATAATTATTCATGAATTTAAATTTATTAGTTGGAATTGAAAATATTATTGTATTAAAACTCTATAAAATATAAATATTGATCCCACATACCTTGAATGTCATGTCAGTGTGACCTTGACATGTCTTCCTTGGGTTGAATAGTACTTCTAAATTTTTCATGAGTTTTTAAATGATAGGAGGTTCTAAAATTATTCCTCGTATCAAAGCCCTTCTAAAATAATTTATATTATTTCGATCTAAATTATGGATCATAATAAAATACCTCTAAAAGTGGTACACCATTAATTCATAAATCATCATTCATATGGAAACATATAATGTTCTCAAAATCTAAATATAATCTTATATCAGGGAAGTGAATAGATTTAGTAATGCAATCAATTATAATCCAAAATGCATCATTCTTTCTTTTAATATTTGTTAATAATATTAAAAATTCCAAAAAATTATCTTTCCATTTCCACATTGGAATTTGTAGGGGTAGGGTAACACCTTTAGGATGTTTTCTCCCATCCTTTAATTTCCAAAAACAAATCACCTAGACACATAATTATCATTTATTCATTCCTAATTTTCCCATAGAAATATTCCATAAAATATATATACCAATTAGTTATTTCATGTATTATTGAAAAATTTATTATATGATAATCATATAATAATTCTTTTATTATCCTCATTATATATGAACAATATACAAAATCTTTTCAAATATGAGAATTTCATCTTCATATAAATAGTCATCCAATTTCACATTATTCACAAATTTATTTTTCTTTTGAAATTTCTCATCATATGGGTGAGAAATTTATATCTTTTCATATGAATATTGATTTTATTTTGTTCAAAATATGTGATTTGTTTCCCCTTTGTTGATAATTACTATATTTATCATTAATAAATCTCTGAATATATATTCCCTCTTAGTCCTAATTTTTTCAATGATCCATGATATTTCCTCCTCAATGAATTTTCTAGATTATTCTCCTTCACTGGGTTATAGTCTATAGTTAAATCATAATCCTTGTATATCATGCGAAATATAATTTTCCCCATGATGAGGTATCCTAAATACGAGATATATTTTAAACTCATTAGATATTTTTATATCTCATTTTTTCACCATAGAGATAATTTCTCCATATCATTAGTAAATAGATTACAACTTCTAACTCAATATCATGAGTTTAATAGTTCTTGAAACACCATTTAATTCTAAAATTAGAATAGATAATTTAATATCATATGTGACACACAACATCGGTCATAAATAACCCACAAAATATCACTCCTAAAATTTAATCACTTTAATAGCTTGCAGAACACGCAACCTTGACTCTAAATGAAGTATAAAATATTATACAATTCTTGAGAAGCTACTAATTAAGTTGTCTTTAATAGTACTAAAAAATTATTATAATTATATTTGTATATTTATTATAAATAAAATAATAATAATTCATGATAAAATAAAATATTTAATAAAAAATATATTTTTCTAAAAGATTGTTTCATCGTGTTTTTTTGCACAGAATATCAAATTAATTATTGAGAAAACTAGGATATTTATTTTAAAAATAAAATTAATATTTTAATAATAATATCAAATTTTAACTTGTGTGAATTTTTGGTATTTTTCTAAAATATTTCATTTTTTACTAAATAGTGAAAAATATTGAATTTCAATTTAAATAGTCATTCCATTTAAATTAATTATAGTATGAAATTATATTTTTAAACTATTTTAAATAAAAAATATTTAAATTATTTTTATATTAAGACAATTTATGACATTTTAGTCAAATTTATATTTAATTTTTATATAAAAACATTGTAAACATATAATCATTTTTTCCTTGGAATGATGCTTTCTCATTGCATCGATGAGATTAGTTTGAAATTATCTTTTTCTACTTATCTGAGTTGAATCTAAAAAATTTATATAATTTTTTGAATTATTATATTTTATCATTTCTAATATGGTAAAACTAATTTATTACCAAAAATAAAATTATAAATAATAAAAATTATATTCCACGGTTGAGGTAAAACTTGATTTATTATGGTTTAAACTAAAAATATAAAAATTAAATAAAAAAACAATTGTATAAAATATATTTTCAATAAATATTGAGAAATTATAATTTTTATGGATATATGTAACTCCATTTTTGACACTTATTTCATGTGATGAATGTGGTTTCACATTTTTTTTCCTAAAATTATGTAAGAACCTGGACATTCTTTTCAGATATTTTTTCCTATTTTCTGAGGTTTTTTAGAAAAGAGGAGGTTCTAGAAATTTTTTATGTACACGCCGTGTACTTTCTGAGTACATGTTGTGTAATTCATTGCCACTTGAGGACATGTGATGGCCGTGTCATGGGCACACACATGGCCATGTAGGGGTGACATTGAGGCTGCTTGATGTGGAGTACGGAAAAGCCTTGTACACGCCTTGTACTCCAAAAGTGCACACCGTGTACTTTCTTTTTTTTCACTAAATGCACTGGGGTTGCATGTTAACCCCAGAACGGACTTCTTCTCCAGATTCTTCGACCGAGATCATTCAGTATGGTCGTGGATCTTCGATGAACCCACGAGCCTCCGTCTGTCCTCCGAATCGACCACCGTCATTTGCATTGGAACCACAGCGGTATGCTCTTCTTTCTCCTAGAGCTTCGTATCCATTTTTCTCCTCTTCCTCAAGTTATCATGGGTTGCGAATCTTGAACCTTTTCTTAGATCTATGGAATTGCAAATATATTCAAGCTTCTAGGTTTGATTATATCAATCTCCTAACATCGAGGTAGGTCGTTTGTTCCTTTCTGTAGAAATTCGTTGAGTATTTGTGCAAATTCCACCAATACCCTTTAACAGGGTATTGTGTGTTTTCTGTTTTTCCCTTGTTTTTTTCCTGATTTTCTTATATGCTTGAGTAGAGGTTATTTTTTTGGAATAGGGTAATTTACTGTACTTTGGATGCTTTTACTAGGCATGTTTTCATGTTTATTACCATTTGTTCTAGTTTTTCCTATTAGGATATTTCCAGTTCCATGCCTAGTTGTAGGATGGTATCATTGTTCTTCCATGATGATATACTGTATAATGTTATCCAAGTTGTTCTTGAGGTTTACTTGGGCCGTTACGCGATGCTATACTTGTTGATTTTAAACTGGGTTGTGATAACCAAGTGTAGTAGACCATAGGAAGAATGGCCATAAGGGATTCTCTGGAGTGTCATTAATTTATGATGGGAGATCACAGGGGCAATTAACGTTGAGTGCTTCCTCAGAGAGTATATAGTAACTTGACATGGGCAACATGGGGAATGAGACATTGAGTGCTTCCCTAGAGCACATATAGTAAGATACGAGACTATAAGGGGAATTGACGGTGACTGCTTCCTCAGAGAGTCTACTATTTAGCAGAACCAGAGGGATAAGACTGTGTGTTCCTCCCAGAGGGTTTCTAGTACATGTAAGTTGAACCGTAGGGGTTAGGCTTGAGAACTACCTAGAGGTTAGCTGTTTTTTCTACTTGTTTGTTCTTCTTACTTGTTGGTAATTATATTCTAGAAACTGTGGATTGTTTATTGTTTAGTACTTCCCTGTTTACTGTTTACTGTACCTTTACCTGCCATATATTCACTGACTATTAGCTACAGATCTTTGGGTGGTTGCCTACATGGACTTTGTCTCACACCTTGTTTGGTCCAGGCTTTTGGGCCCAAATAGATTATATTGTTGCAAGTATAGATAAGGGAAATCTCCCTTCTACTTCATGTTCTTGATTTCAATGGACATGGAGAGCATGATACCAAGCTGAGACTTGCGATGCTGAGTAGTTGCCCATCTGTTTTTCTTTTGTACATTGGTTTAGTATTGTATTTAGAATGGTGACTTGTTTGTTTGTTTTTCTAGACATATATGTATCATGCATTATTTACATATATTTTCTGCTATATTTGTTTATTTATCTGTTTTCTGATATTGTTGTTGTTGGATATTTATTTTTTCCCCTATTTTATGTGTTGTATGTGTTGTTACTTATGCATTGTACTCTGCCAATGAGGGAATAGTTTCTCCACTATCACACCCAAGGCCCTCACAAGTAGTCGACAGCCTCTGGAATTCATGGAAATGCACTTGAGGCCATGTGACCAACCTGGTATGGGGCTCCTCTGGGTGGCTTCTGGAACTGGGGCATAACAAAGTGGTATCATAGGAATTCATTTCTCTTGACTTAATTTTTGGAGACAATATCCATGGATAAGATGGAATAGGAATTTGATAATGAACTGTGCCCAGGAGTATCTAATCCGTGTATAGGGAAAACCCATACTCCCTCGTTTGTTGCAATTTTATAGGTTTGCAATTTTACAATTGATTTGATTTCACTGTTGGGTGATTCACATGTTTTGTGCTGTTACGGTTTTTGTTATTGCTGATCTATTTCTATCGCAACCCGATGAGATGAGGGTATGCCATCTCATACATCATATAGACACTAGTTAGAAATCACATGCCATGCATTCTTGTGATGCCATCTAGGATGCATTAGCAATTGCATGTTATTGTGACAGATATAGTGTAGAATATCCATGTTTTTGTGATAGATGCTTGATAAAAATATATTCTTCTTGTTAGAGCTTTGATTGAGTATGTTTTTACCTAAATGAATGAAAACTTTTGGTTATTGAGGTGTTATGGGCCCTCAATGACCGGAATTTGGTGGATTATTGACCTATTTACCTTGTTTGTGACTTTTATATGATGCCAAACCTTGATTCGCTGGGAGTATGGGCCCTCATAGATCAGAATTTTCCACCTTAATGTGTATTTTCTGTGTTTTTTGGGCTCCAGAGTAGTTCTGATCCTACTTCACAGAAAATCCCAGAATACACGGCGTGTACTTTATGAATACACGCCATGTAGTTTTTAATCGTGTCACTTACATTGTGGGAAGGGACATGGGGTTGTGAAAAATCTTGTAAGAACACATCATGTACTTGTTTAGCATGCCGTGTAGTATGAAATAGGTACCCTGGTCGTGTTACGAACTACATGGGTCATGTTATCTTTTCACATACATGCCATGTTGGAATATTACACATCGTGTCATCTGATCTTGGCCCCCAGCCATGTCATGAACAACACGGGTCGATGTTACCCTTTCTCGTACATGTCATGTCTGTCTGGAACACACGGTGTAGTGTCAAGCCATGTGACAGGCTATGTTGCAAACAACATGGGCCATGAAAGGCATGTCTAGTGCACACCATGTATGCCTTGAACACGTTGTGTAGTGTTGTCTTAAAGGATCCATGTGTCTTACCCATGTAGAAGGACTCATGTAGGGAAAATGATTCAAGTACACGCCATGTGTTAGGACAACACGCCATGTATCTGGGGTGTTACACGACCAGTTTAGGTAGGAGTACACGCCCATGTGAATGACTTAAGGGAACACGCCGTGTAGGGAAGGTACACGCCGTGTAGTCCTATTTTCCATAACATGAATTCCTTCTTTTCCTTGTTCATTTTTGTGCCTTTAGTTTTTTAGTTATTGATAATGTTGATCTATGGTGTATATTTGACCTTGGAGATTCATGGAATTGAGATGTCCTCTAGTTGTACGCCAGTTTCTAGGGGGTGATCAGACACTAGATATGGCTGATCAGGGACCTCCCGCATATCCTCCTATTGTGCCAGCCTTGGCACCAGTAGTGATACCAGTTGCAGGCACCGATGAATGGTTTAGGGAAGTTTTAATGAGGATTATTCATACCTTCCAGGGAGCTCTTCCTCATGCCTCGACAATGGCAGACTTGACGTGGGTTTTCCAGTAGAAGCATCCTCCCACCTTCTAAGAGAAAGGAGGACCTCAGGCTGGAGAGTCATGGCTAGAATACATGATGACGATATTCGAGCATCTGGAGATGCCTCCAGAAAGGCGGGTCAAGGTTTCTACCTACAAGCTACAAGACTCCACCAAGAGGTGGTGGGACATGATCTCACGGGTGTGTCCTCAGCAGGTTATGGAGTGGGAGGAGTTTCAGCACGTCTTTTACAACAACATCTATCTGGAGACCCTGAGGTCCGACCGAGCATGGGATATCATGAGCCTAGAATAGGGTACTATTTCTGCCATGGATTATTCCTCTCGATTAACCCAGCTTCAGAATGTCACACCCCTCCAGAGCGCATATTGTTTGTTCTTCTAAAGGAAGTTTGAGGATGTACTCAGACGGGAGATCCGCTCACAAGTGAATATCTTCAGGCTGACATCCATCGCTTCAATAGTCAACTAGGAACTGATTGTGGATCACAACTTGAGAGATTCAGAATTTTAGATCCAATGTCGTTCTATTTCCAGAGTTAGTACTTCACGAGCTGATTGTAGGAAGCGTCATAGGGAGCCTACATACGGTGATCCGAGGTGGCGATATGCATACTCAGGAAGCCAGGTGGTATGCTACCAGCGTGGAAGGGCTGCACATATGAGACTGCAGAGCCAGAGGGACCCGGTGGACTATCGATCTTACGGTAAGATCATTAACCTTTAGCGCTTCTATCAGGTTTTCTCACCAGCAGCTGGTGATAGGGTTTCTTCCATGACTCATCGTTTAGGAGAAGCACCACCAGTTTCTCACCAGTCTGGAAACTGAAGTTCATCCTACCGTTTAGGTCAAGGTGGAGGTCGTGGTCAGGGTGGCCAGTCACCGGTCATTTAATGACAGTAGGGTGGATCAGCTCAGAGTAGTCAGGCAAGGCCACAGGGTCATTGTACAGGTCAGGCTTCTATAGTGGAGCAGACCCAACCAGAGTAGGATCCTAGACCCTCTACAGTTAGAGGTATAATCTTAGTAGCCTCCATTTTATCTTCTTCTATTTTCGATACAGGGGCTTCCAATAGATTTATCTCTGTTTCTGTTGTGGAGAGCCTTGGGCTTTGCATCATTTCCTCTACAAATATCTTGATACTAGACACACCATTGGTGGCTTGGACGACTAGTGTATGTCAGTGTATAGAGTTCCCTCTAGGGGTTATGGGGTGTCACTTCTTATGGTGCCTCTATGTCCTAGAGATGATAAACTATAATTTCATCCTCAGGATGGACTGGTTGGTTCCCTTCTAGGTAGTCGTCGACTGTTATCGCTGAAGGGTGAGTTTCGTATCACCAAAGGGTGGATCGTTTCTCTATCAGGGTGAGTTGGATATAAAGGCAAGTAGAGAAGGACCCAAGCATCATGGGATAGGTAGAGTTATGGCTCAGATTGCTATTCTGTATCTGGATGACTAGGGGAATTCATAGTTATACATTCCTCTAGTGCTGGATTCTTTCAGGTATGTATTTCCATAAGACTTTTCATGTTTTACTCTAGAGCGTTTGGTAGAATTTTCTATTGAGCTTGTACCAGGAGCAGCACCAGTTTCCATTCCCCCATATACGATATCTACACTTGAGTTGAAAGAGCTCACGAATCACTTGGGGGAGTTACAAGAGAAAGTTTTATCTGACCCAGTACTTCTCCTTGGGTTTCCCCTATCCTGTTTGTGAGGAAGGCAGATAGCACCCTTAAGCTTTGTGTAGATTATCGGAAGTTGAACCAGCTGACGGTCAAGAAACGATATCCCTTTCCGAGGATTAATGACCTCCTTGATCAGCTTTGAGGAGCCCGGGTGTTCTTGATGATCGATTTGAGGTCCGGTTATCATAATATGCATGTTAGACCATCATATAAACCTCTTACAGCCTTCAAGAGTAGGTATAGTCTATACGAGTATATGGTAATTTCGTTTGGTATCATGAACACACCTTCAGTTTTCATGGCACTGATGAACCGATTGTTCCATCCATACTTTGACTCCTTCGAGGTGGTATTAATTGACGATATTGTGGTGTACTCTCACACTCGACATGACCATGCTACCCATCTTGAAATCATTCCAAGTACACTGAGAGAGCATCAGTTATATGTTAAGCTCTCAAAATGCCAATTTTGGATGGATCAGATTCACTTTTTGGGTTACGTTATCTCATAGATAGGACTATCAGTAGACCTAGAGAAAGTGAGAGCAGTAGTTTCTTGGGAGAAGCCAAAGAAATTCTTTGAGGTGTGCAGTTTCCTAGGGCTGGCTGGATACCACAGACGTTTCATACAGGACTTTTCACGCCTAGTAGCAACACTGACGAGTCTGGAAAAGAAGGGTGTGAAGTTCTTATGGTCAGATTCTTGTGAGTCAGCCTTTCAGGAGAAGAAATGGAGATTGAATTCAGCACCAATACAAGTCTTTCTAGAGCCAAGAAAGAGCTATACTATTTACTATTATTCTTCAGGTATCGGGCTAGTAGTTGTACTTATGCAAGGAGATGGAGTCGTTGTGTACGGGTCTCGGCAGTTGAGGCTACATGACAGGAACTACATGACGCATGATCTCAAGCTGGTGACAGTTGTTCATGTCTTACGATGTTGGAGAAATTATCTTCTGGGAGAGCACTTTGTTGTTCTCCCCGACCACAGAAGTCTCATGTACATCTTCACTCAGTATGATCTGAATCTGAGAAATCATAGGTGGGTCGAGTATCTTTAGTCCTTCAAATTTTAGCTTGCCTACACACCTGGAAAGGGCAACACAGTGGCTGGTGCATTAAGTAGGAGGACTTATATATAGGCAGTTTAGGTGGCTAGCACTGAGTGGATGCTTATGGATCTGTTCTCTGAGATTCATCTGGAGGTGCACAAGAGACAGGGACAGAGTTTCCTATCTTATATAGCTATTACCTCTTCTCTTCTTGATCGAATACGAATGAGGAATCTATCAGATTTTGAAGGCCCAGCCCTACGGGAAAGAGTGTCAGGAGTGGACCATATTCCGGGATGGACAGTGGTTGAGGATGAGATCTTGAATTTCATGGTGCGTGTATGGGTGCGAGCAGACATACGCGGGGATCTGATGTGGGATTTTCATTTCTCAGTTTGGGCAGTTCTTCCTGGTGTCACCATGATTTATTGTGATCTACATCATCAGTATTGGTGGCCAGGTATGAAGAGAGATGTTGAAATTTTAGTCATCAGGTGTTCCACTTGTCAATAGGTGAAGGCGTAACATCAGCGACCAACATGCCTTTTACAGAAGTTACCCATTACCGAGTGGAAGTGTAATGATGTCGTGATGGACTTTTTGACCGGTTTACCGAGATCACCTTGAGGGAATGATGCTATTTGGGTTTTCATTGACAGACTCACGAAGGTTTCCCACTTCTTTCCGATCAAGTAAACCTTCAGTGTTGATGAGCTGGGAAGGTTGTACATCCGAAAGATTATACGTATGAATGGAGATCTTCACTCCATCGTTTCAAGAAAGAGATGCACATTTTACTTCTCGGTTCTGGTAGGGGCTTTATGATGCTTTGGGTACACCGGTACTTTTGAGTATAGCATACCATCTCTAGACAGAGGGTCAGTTCGAGTGTATGATTCAGGTTTTTGAGGATATGCTCCGAGCTTGCATTATAGACTTTGGGAATTCTTGGGAGAAGTATTTACCTCTTGTTGAATTCGTGTACAACAACATTTTTTAGGTGACTATTCAGATAGAACCTTATGAGGCTATTTACGGTAGGCCATGTCGATCACCTTTATTCTGGCTGGAGGCGGGAGTGGCAGCTTTGCTGTGACCTCATCTTGTTCAGGAGACCTCGGAGCATATAGAGTTGATTCGGAAGAGGATAGCTATAGTGCAATCTTGATAGAAGTCTGATGCTAATCAGCGGAGATGACCTATAAAGTTCGAGGTTGGGGATCAGTTTTTCCTGCATGACTCACTGAAGCTGGGACACAAAAGGATTTGGAGATAGGGGAAGCATTCACCATGGTATGTCAGGCCATTTGAGGTGTTAGAGAGAGTTTTTCCGGTTTCCTATCAGTTGTAGTTACCTCAGAGGTACGAGGATATGCACGACATCTTCCACATTTCTCAAATCTGAAGTTAATTTTCAGACCTGTCTCATGTCCTTCAACATGACGAGGTTGAGCTCAAAGCGGATGCATCATTTGAGAAACATCTTATCCGGATTGTCGATCACTGTACGAAGGTTCTCTGTAGTTGTTCGTTTCCTCTAGTACGGGTGCTATAAAATCTTGGGTGAGTACAGGATGAGACTAGGGAGAGGGAGGCCGATGTATGATTGTAGTGGCCATAGCTATTTAGGGTTTCTTATTCTACCCCTCACTAGGGAAATTTGGGGATGAATTTTTTTAAGGGGGGAAGTTTGTAAGAACCCAGTCCTTCTTTTCATGTATGTTTTACAATTTTCTAGAGTTTTTGAGAAAAGAGGTGGTTCTGGAAATTTCTGATGTACACGTCGTGTACTTTCAGAGTACATGCCATTTAATTTGTTGCTGCTCGAGGCCGTGTTCTGGCCGTGTCATGGCCACACACACATCCATGTAGGGGTGACATGGAGGCCACCTAAAGAGAAGTACGAAAAAGCCTAGTACACATTGGGTACTCCAAAAGTACACACCGTGTACTTTCGTTTTATTCACTAAATGCTTTGGGGTTATGTATTAACCCCAGAACGATCTTCTTCTCTAGCTTCTTCGACCAAGAGCATTCCGTACGTCTACGGTTCTTCGACGAACCCCCGAGCCTCCGTCCATCCTCCGAATTGACCATCGTCGATTGCCTTAGAACCGCAGCAGTAATCTCTTCCTTCTCCTAGAGTTTCATCTCCATTTTCCTCCTATTCCTCAAGTTATCATGGGTTGAGTTTTTTGGATGTTTTCATAGATCTACGACGTTCCAAGGAGATTCAAGATTTGAGGTTCGAGTATATCAATCTCCTAACATCGAGGTAGGTGGTTTGTGTATTTCTGTGGAAAGTCATTGAGTATTTGTGAAATGTCCACCAATACCCTTGAACAGGGTATTGCGTGTTTCCTATTTTTCCCTTTTTGTTTGCCTTATTTTCATATATGCTTGAGAAGAGGTTATTGTTTGTGAATAGTGTAATTTATTATTCTTTGGAGGATTTGCCTATGCATGTTTGCCTTTTTATGACCGTTTGTTCTAGTTTTTCCTGTTAGTATATTGCTAGTTCCATGACTAGTTGTAGGATGGTATCACTGTTCTTCCTTGTTGATATGCTGTAGAATATTAGCCAAGTAGTTTTTGAGGTTTACATGGGCCATTATGTGATGCTATACTTGTATATTTTATATAGGGATATGAGAACCTAGTTTAGTAGACCATAGGGAGAATAAACGTAAGGGATTCTCCAGAGTGTCTTTAATTTACAATGCGAGACCACATGGGTAATTGACGTTGAGTGCTTCCTTAGAGAGTTTCTAGTTCCTTGACATGGGCCACAGAGGGAATGAGACATTGAGTGCTTCCCTAGAGAACCTTTAGTACGATACGAGACTATAGGGGGAATTGACGGTGACTGCTCTTTAGATAGTCCATTCATTTTCTAAACTAGAGGATTGAGACTGTGTGTGCCTTCTAGAGGGTTTCTAGTACTTGTAGGTTGAACCACATGGGTTAAGTTGTGAAAACTACCTAGAGGTTACCTATTTGATCTACTTGTTTGTTATGCTCACTTGTTTGTAATTATATGCTAGAAACTATGGATTGTTTACTATTTAGTACTTCCCTATTTACTGTATACTGTACCTTTTCCTTCCATATATTCACTAACTATTAGCCACAATTCTTTGGGTGGTTCCCTACTGGGACTTTGTCTCACACCCTATTTTGTCAATACTTTTGGTCCCAAACAGATTATATTGTAGCAGGTATTGATAAGGGAAAGTTCCCTTCTACTTTAGGTTCTTGATTGCACTGGATCTTGAGAGCATGGGACCAAGCCGAGGCTTGCGATGCTGAGGAGTTGCTCATCTGTATTTATTTTGTACTTTGGTTTAGTACTGTTTTCATCATTGTGACTTGTTTGGCCGTTTTCCTAGATATTTAAGTATCATGCATCATTTACATATATTTTCACCTCCAATTTTTTATTTATCTATTTTCCACTCTTGTTTTTATTGGATATTTATTGTATCCGTTGTTTTATATGTTGTATGTGTTCTTAATTCTTCTTTTTACTCTGCCAATGAGGGCATAATTTCCCCACTATCACACCCAAGGCCCTCGTTGCTAGTCGGCAGCCACTGATGTTCGTGGAAAAGCACTTAAGGCCATGTGACCAACCGGGTATGGGGCACCTTTGGGTGGCTTCTAGAACTGGGGTGTTACAAATTACAAGTGCTCCACTCACATCACTTATTAAAGGAAAACCCATCTTCACAATTATTTACACCTAAAACCCATTTGATTCAGAAAATCCCAAACAAAATCAAATCCCAACATCCATCCTCTCAACATATAAGCCTTATATTTGGCATAAATTTAACCTAGTAATGCTTTAGGTCCATACCTAAGGAGGATACACAAGGAACAAGTAATTTTATTCAATGCACGTTTTTATTTTATTTGTTCCACCACCGACTTCAATTATTTTGAAAACATTATGATATGATAAACTCAGAATATTTAGTACAAGAAAATATTTTTATGTTATTTTAATTACCTATAACCATCCCCACTTCCATAAAATTTATTATTTAATCATTGTTTTTTTGTGTAATGTGGACTACCACCTTGAGAACTTATTTCATTTCTTTTCCATTACACTCTCTTATAGTTTTGTATGATGATGGATCTAAAGTATATATAATATATTTATATCCAAATTCTATATTTTGTTGTCATTATATCACTAACACCTTTTTACTTTTCATTCCTTATGGGACATGGTAACATCATACGTGTGTACGATGGATTGTCTCCTCGTGAAGTGATTTGATTCTTCTTTCAATAATGAATTGTCTGAAATGTGATAAGAATAAAGTTAGTTATTATAAGTTATATAAATAAAAAAATAATTATATTAATGAAATATATATAACTTTGAGAATATAATATATATCATTTCAGTTCTTACCCTTTTAACTTTGTGAAACATCATAACGTCGCTCGGGTATATGTGGATTACCAACTTCATAAAACGATGTGAATCCCTTTTCATCACTATACCAAATGGATAAAGTACATATATAATTGTATTTAAAGATTTAATATGGTACATATTATATTATGATAGTTATATAATGATAAAATATTACAAATATTTTTTTCATAATGTAATATAAAAATGAAAACATCACTGATTCGTGCGTACGACCTACTGCCTCCATGATTGAAACATAATCCATTTTTCACAACCATATATCATGATTATTTTAAAAAGTATAATTGATGTTAAAATATGATAGTTTTATCATTATTATTATTATTATGGAGATGATATAACTATATAATATTCATAATACTGTGAACCTTCATAATAAATAAGGAATGATAAAATGAGATAATTGACACTAGAAACAATGGTAATAATGATTAATTTTTAACGAATTGGAGATAAGATGTTACGAAAGTGCCTTATGTAATGCTATAAAAATTAATAAGGTTCATGTATATGTTAATAACATATTTAAAATAACAATAATTTATTTTAGGGAAAAATATACAAAAACAAAACATGAGTTGAGGGATTTCATCTCAATTTCCCATCATTGAGGAATATTTTATTGTTCTGCACATAATTTGTATTATATATTGTATGTTATACCAATTTAACATGAAATATAATTATTTGTTAACAATCCATATTATTTAAGGTTCCAATTGGATTTATTATATCCATGTTTATTTTCTAAAAAAGTTACCAAGTGTTAATGAATTTTATAACACAATTAATATTCAATGGGTTATATTACTTCTTAATAATGTATGATATTAAAATATTAAGTATTCTATGAATCCTTATTATCTTATGATTTACCACAAATTAATTTATATGAATTTACATATTATGGACATAATCAATTCTTTGATTAATTGTAACCTCAATTTTATGGTCACCATAATGGTTTATTTAACAATATCAATGTAGTCAATATTTTTTATTAATTAATTTCAATTAAAGGGAATTATATTATAATTTTCTAAAAATTTCAATTAATTTTATTATACAGTGTTTATTCATTATAATTTTATATAATAATACCATTTTACAACTATTTGATACTTAAAATAACTATGAAAATGTTTTGATGAAATTCAATTTCCATTCTCTCGTAGATCCGAAATCTATTTTTTTTCAAAAACCATGTTTTCTAAAAATGTATCCACAAATGATTAAAAAATCATCAAACATATTTTATATAGTCATTTATACCGATATTTAATTTTTTATAATATTTTTTAAATGGAGTCATTATAGTTTTTAAAAAAAATTCTAATTTCCCTTTTATGAAATGAATATTTTTTATGTGTATGACAAGAACATAATTTTCAACCATCATAACAAATCAAAGGATTTATAAAATATTTTATAATTTTATAAAGTTATTTTTATGTATAAAAATTTTCATCAAATTTCAAAAAAAAAATTGTTGTAAATAGTCATTTTAAAAATGAAATATTTTTTTACATTAAGATACGATTAAATATCACTTTTTTGTTATTTATAATCATCAACGACAACAAACATTTATATTTCATATAACCCACTAGGCATATGCTATATTGATATTGTCCTTAATCTCATTATGGCTGGTTTATGATCCTTTTTACAAGTGATATTATTCACATTCACTATCTTGATTCATTTTTGTAGTCATTAACATTATCTTGAAATATTCCCTTTCCATTGATCATTATACATTAAATTTAACATAAATAAAACATTACATATCATGAATACTAATATTTCTTAACCCATATCTCATTTATACCAACATTTTTTTACATTTAATTTTATTTAATTGAACGAGGATATACTGATAATATTTATTCTTTCTTCAATACATATGTTTAATTGTAAGGAATATTTTTTAAGAAATAAATAGATAATTTGATTGATGAAGAATTATTTGTTCATGAAGACAAGAGTGCGGCCCAATTATAGATGTCCCTTCAATTACTTAGTAGTCTCATGAGGTGGATTAGCAAGATCGCATTAAATCAGTTGGTCGAACCCAATTGGTAAGTACCCAATAGCATTAAATTTTATTGAGTATATATCTTGAGGGTAAATTTATCATAGCAAATATACTTGTTTTCCAAAAATTACGAGTTATTTAAAATCATAATTTACTTATTATAATCCTTGATTTTTTTAAAATAATATTATTTCTAAATGTATTTCATTCTCTTTTATTTATTTAATGGTACTTTATATTTATTTAACTTTCAGTGTTGACTATTCCTAAGCCGATTTTTATTTCAATGTCATTTATTAAATGTCATTAATATCTAGTTATTCACATTTCCATTCTTATTATTGATGATTATTATTGATTTATTCCACATTATATAACTCAAAAAAATCATTTGAGATCACCCTTAATTGGTTTCTGTTCCAAAGAATCTAGGAAGTGTACTTGACTGATATATAATTATATGATTGAAGGAATAAGTAGGTTGTAAAAAATAAATAAGTTGTGATTATTATTTTGAAAAATAATTCAAGACTGATGTACGTATTGTTTCCTCCAATACTAGGGAACCATTTATTCATTTGAAACGTGATTCCATATATATTATAAAAATGTAATAATGCACACATCATCTTCAGGATACTGGGGTCAGGGTCACTATAGTTTTTATGATACGAAGTTAAATAAAACATATATTAGGATTAATGATCCTATTATAAACTTTGATAATATATATATGAAAATCCAATAGTTTTGTTAAGGAATAGATTACGTGGTTTTCTTGGAATTACAACCCCGTATAGAAAATATAAGTTGACATGGTTCTAGAATATATGTACTAAGAGAAATAACTCTAAAAATGGAACATTTAGATTTACCAGATCATTGACTAGTTCATTTCCATATGCCTTACTATACACATGGATTGAAACTCCTACGACGTATTTTTTTGATAATTCATATTATTTTTAAAATATGTTATGAAATATTTTAATAGATGATGAAAATGACTAACCTTGGATAAAGTAAATGAATCTTATATTAAAAAAGAGGATTATCTATAGAATAATAAAAGTATATATGTTTGTAAAATAACAGAATAAAAATTAATTTCTAAGGAAAAATGAATCGCATAATAAAAGGAAACAAATTTATTCACATGGATCTATTTATTGTTTTTTATTAAATGCGGAGAAAATTGGAGATATTCATGTCAATATGCTCTTCTAATGTTTGAACCCCGTACCAAGGAAGATACTATGTAAAAATAAAATTGGTGAAGTATTTATGTTTTTTGATACAAGAATTAATTTTTTATGAATTTTACCAAAAAACATTTTGGTTATAAGAATCGAGAAACATTTAAAGATTATTTAAAATTATAGAATCATATATATATTCAATAACATAAAAGTTATGGATACCATAGGGTGTTTATGATTTTAATATTTACAATTTTATAAAAGTCTAAAAACTATATTTTAGGATTTATTTGAAGGGATCCTATGATGATTAAAGAATATTTGGGATAATTTTATTGAAATACAACCCATGTTCATAGTATAGTTTCTAGTGAAAAAGTTATTTAAAGAATAACCCCTCAAAATTTTATAGAAATAATTTTAATGGTATTGATGGCCTTCATGGTTATTAAGGTCACCAATGAAATTTTATTTATAGTCAAACAAGAGTTCTAGAATTTTTAAAAAATAGTTGTATTGAAAACAATAGTAAAAATAATATCTAATCATTAATTTTATTCATGTTTTTCCATCATATTTTATTGGAAATTTATATGAATCTTATAATTATAGTTTAGAACATGGAATCACTCATGTTGGTTGACAAATTGTTTCCTCAAACTAAATCATAGTTCATGAACCCATGACTGATGGATGAAACGTTTCTAGCTCACACCACTAACATATGCATTTTTATGGTTAATTTGTAATTTATTCAGTTCCAACATTTGAAAAAAAAAATTAATCTTGAATAATTAATGTTAAATTGAGGTTTAATGAATATTTTATTATATTGGATATCATTTTTTATCCAATATTTCTTTATGAAAATAGCTTGAGACAAAAGGGTAGAATTTCTAATCATTCAAATATATTATGTTCTATTAAATAATTATTTTATTTATTCGGAAATAAAAATGATAATTAATAAATATTCATTGAGAAGAGTAAAGAAATAATTTAAAATTGATCATATTATAACCAAATAATGAAATTTGAATTCTAAAATATAAATATTTCATTTGGTTATACTTCCATATATTCTTAGATAGTAAACGAATTACAATACTCTTGGAAAAAGATAACTAAACAAAAATCGTATCCTATTACCATCATATTAGAAAAATATAATGGTATTTTAAATCATCACATGATTATGGTTTTGAGACCCATAAATTTCCATTGATAATTCAATTTATAATGATCTAGGACCCTTATCACTATCTATAATTATTTAATATTTTATTATATTTCCATATATTAACATGCCACACATGTTATGATATCTAGAAACCTTGTTATTTATTATTTCATATGACTTCTTTTTCATACATTTCATTCTTATTAAGGGGATATTTTATTATACCATTTTTGATGTCAATTTTTCAATTAATGAATTTTAAAATATCTAACCCTTGATTGTTGAGATAATGTTAAAACTGTGATCAGGTAATTATTTTAAAATGGGGATAATGTAACACCATCAAATTATAAAATGAAAAATAGTATTCAATAGAATTCTTGAAAAAGAAACAATGATCTTAAATAACAATCAAAATATCATTCATTAAATTTAATATATTTTATAGATTTTGGAACACAAAAACCAATTATAAATGAAAAATAATGGATTATACTATTATTACATAGATATTAAATTTTTAGGTATGAATATTACGACTTAAATTATGAAAATTATAGTTATATATTTATTATACATTTTATAATAATAATTTAACAAAAAATTGATTTGTGAAAAATTATTTTTTCTTAATGTCGATTTGGTTTCGATTTGTCAACATAATTTAGGATAATTTTTACAGCATTTTGAATAATTATTTGATAAAATTAAAAAAAATATTCATAATAAGAAAATTATCTTAAGGTTATTTTTTGATATTTTTCTAAAATGATTCATTTTTTTATAAATAGTGGAAAATATATAATTCTAATTAAAACCTATCATTTTGTTTAATTTATTTAAAAATGTTCAATTATATTTCTAATTTGTTTTAAAGTTAAAATATTTTATCTATATATCAATTAATAAATTTTAGGTCACTTAAATCATTTTGAAACTGAATTTTGATATAAAAACATTGTAATCTTTGAATATTTTTACTTTCAAAACCCACTTTACTATTGCATCGACGAGATTATTTTTAAATTATGTTCTCCAATTCATTGATTAAAATGTGTAAAAATGAATTCGTTAATTAGAATCAGAATAATATATTTTTTATAAATAATTTTTTACCAAAATAAATGCTGAAAAGAGTAAAAAGTTTTTATTGTGGATAAGGTAAAAATGGAATTACCGAGGGATAAAATAAAAAGGAAAGGGTTAAATTTAACAAAAAACATACATAAAATTTATTATCTTAAAATATTAAGACCTTTTTTATGTCTAATTTTATATTATACTCTATTTTTTACACTTTATTTTTGTGAAAACTATGGGTACACCCTTTTATAAAAAAAATACAAGTGTTCCACTCACCTCACCTTGAAAAGGTCTCCTATCTCCTCTATTCTTAACACATTAATACCAATTTTGTTCATAAAATACCTATAAAAATAACTTACCAACATCTTTAATATGATAATATATTCTTTATTTTGGAAATAAAACCAAACTATAAAGGGTTTTAGAGGAACCTAATGAGGATACCCAAAGAAGAGGTAATGTTATTCAATGACATTTTTTATTTTATTTCATCAATCACCTCCTTAAATTCATAATAAAAAATAACATAATAATAAAATAAATAAAATAAATATTTTTATATATTTATATTTTTATATAATTACATACATATTTCTACAATTTCATCAAATAGGCAATGAAATTACAATTTGTGTGTACATGTGACTACCTCCTCGCAACCCGTTTTCTTTCAATTATCCATTACCAACTAACATGTTTTGAAATGGTGGTGGATATAATGTATATATATGATAATTATATAATGATTATACCACTACAGTGATTATAATATAAATTAATTTTTTTTAATTTCAATTTTATTGGACATATGATAATGTCCCTCGTGTCTACGGCTGACTACCGCCTCATGAAGGAATTTTATTTGTATTTCACTAACACTTATCATGGAACCCAATATCGATTAAGTTAAAAATTATATGATATATAAGTGACATAATATTGACATTTATTACAAATTTATCATTCAAAAAAACATAATATTTCATTCCCCTTATTACTTGTCCGCTCATTGAATGATGATAACGTTGTTCTTGTATTTGTAGTCTACTGCCTCCATGAAATGATGTGGCTCTCTTTTCATCACCACACCACATGGATGATTATATATATATATATAATGATATTTATGATATTTCAATAATTATAAAATTATAAAATATTACATACCTTCTTATCAGGTTGATCATTGAATAATAGAGGCGCTACTCATGTGTATATACATAAGGACACCTCTATTATTGAAACACAGTATATTATTCATAACCATATTTCATGATTGGTTTGAAAAGATCAATTGGTGTAAAAATATTATAATAATTCTATTATTTTTATGATTATTGAAACGATGGAACTATATAATATTAACATGAATCAGAATAATCATGGAAATCATGAACAAGAAAACAATGTAATTAACAACCTAAATAAATGGAATAATGATATATTATTAATGAGTGTTTGATACTATGATATAAAATAATAATATATTATCTTATAAATATTAAAATAGATGATTTATAAGTGAAATATAAGTTTAATACCGATATATAGGTGGTAAAATAATATTCAACTAAAATGAAGCATGGGGTAAGGGGCTTCAACTCAATTTTCCATCATTGAAGTATATTTTATTATTGTGAGTAAAATATATTTTATATGGTCTAAATACTGCCCATTAGGTAGGAAATATCATGATTATAGAATAATTAATCATATTTTATGTTTCAATTAAAATTATTTCATCCAGGATATTTGACTAAAAATTTACCAGGTGGTAATGAATTTCATAACTCAATTTCTGTTCATTAGGTTCTGTTACATCATCATCACTAACATTATACGATTATGTGTGTGATGAATTTTGATTTTATTATTTTTTATTTAAACAGTTTTTAGTTTTATTTATTGTTGATACACATAATCTATTCATTTATTGGTTATCACATCAATGTTACTGTCATTATAGGAGTTTAGTTCACAAGCTCATTCTAATCAAGTTTGTTTATTCATGAATTTTAGTCGATGGGAATTATTATATCATTTTTTAATAAACCAATTAAATTATATTCTCATATATGTATTAATCATATTTTCTAGTAATATTAAAATTTTCCAAACTTTAGAACATAAAATAAATTAGAATATTTTATTAATAAAATTTAACTTTATTTATCACATCGACTGGAATTTTTTTTCAAAAAAAATAATGTTTTGAAAATATGTTTCCAAAAAGGATTTTATCCTATTACAAAATATTTCACAACTAACTTTTTACCGATATTTAGTTTTTAAAAATTAAAATTTAATGTATTATTCATGTATTTTTTAAAACAATGCGTGATTAGATTTTAAAAAAAAAGTGGAAAATATCATTGTTTTAATCTGTACGACATGAATGAAAATTTTAGGCCATGAGGACAACCAAATTTTTTAAAACATATTCTATAGGTTTCATATATTATTCTAAACAAAAAAATTCCAATTTTTTCATTAATTGTATGTTTTAAATATATATTTCCACAATGAGATGGATATTTTGCACAAGAAAAATAAATACCATTTTTTATTTATATTTTTCAACAAAAACAAAAAATAATATTATATATACTACACTAGGGATATTTTTTATTGATACCATCATTATTATTACCATACATATTATATGATCATTTTTAACAATGAAAGTATAGACATTCACATTCTTGATTCATTTTTGTAGTTGTTACCTTTATGGTGAAATACTTACATTCTTGTGAGCATTAGATATTAAATTTACCATTTAATTTCTATATTATATATAAGGTGTATTCATATTTATTAAGCCATTTCTCATATTTACATACATTTTTTTACTTTCATATTTATTTTACTTGATGGAGAAATATAGATAAAATTTATTCTTTCTGTAATATAGATATATAATGGGAAGGTATGTTTTTATAAATTAAAATGATTATTTGACTTATTAATGAAGACAAAGGTGGGGACTAGTTGTGAATATCCTATCAATGTATCTGTAATCTTATCAGAATAATCAGAATTCCGGAATAATATTAGTTGGTGAAACATAATTTTTTTATTCTGAATATTTCTAAATTAGATTGATGATAGATGTTGATGGTTGAGGTATAATTTTCTTGATATATGATGCCTAATAATTAAATATTTCCTTCATTCATAATTTATTTATTATTAATAATCATATTTTTATAATGAAATTACCTCTACATGAATTTCATTCTCAATTATTGATTAAATGGAATGTTGTTTAAGTAATTTAACTTTACATGTTGATTATGACTTCTCAGGTTATTAGTCCTGTTATTTTTTAAATAGAAGGTGTGATCAATTACTTACCTTTATATATACAATGATTATTAATTCACGATTTATTCTACATTATATAATAGATACTAAGAATTGGAGCTCACCCTTATTTTTTTCCTTTTCATGGAGTCATGGAAGTGTACTATAAATGATATACAATGAAGTTATTGGGGGAATAAAGATAATATAAAAACATTATAATTATTGTTTTAAAATGTAATGTTAGTCTCAAGTATGTTTCTACCTTCATAAGGCTACTATACTATTTAGAGATTTTGGATTTCTTTCCTTGCATGTCATACAATTTTTATAAAGAAGAAGCATTATTTAGGATATTGGGCTGGGGTTTTCTACAGTTCTATTCATGGACCTTTAATTTCATTGACACATATTAAATAAATTTACCACTATAAATAATAATAGAACTATATCTCTTTTTCTATACATTATTATATATCATAAATCCATCAGTTTCTAATAGTATGTTAACATTAGATAATTCACCAATCATCAAATCAGTTCATCAAACCATTCTTCAAATTCTATTTTATATATGAATTTAAACACTTTTTTTATTCTTTATAAATATGTTAGACAATCAGGAATATTTTTCAACAAATCACTAATAGTGACCTTCCACTGAGTGAAACCACATATCACAGTTATATTCATTGGTATAGGCCATTCATTGAATTATATTTTATTTTATAGATTAATTTTAATTCTTTCCTTGAAGATAAAAAGACCAATAGTAGAAATTTTTTATTGTTAGAATTAACGAATTCTCTATATTCTGTACAACTCTTTTAATCTGAGAGTCCCATGAATGATCATTAGGTGACTTTAATGGTCCTCATAGCTTTTAGAAAATATCAATATATTCTATTTATATTAATTTCATTAGTTCTATAAAAATATAGGGTATGTTTGTTAATTATAATGGTTTTATTGTAAAAATGTAATGTTCATACATCATTTGATAAGTTTTCTTTAGAATAGATTCTACATTAATCCCAACTTATAATACCTAGATTAATGTTTAATTAATGAAAAATATTGGCATCTATAAAGTTAATTGAATATGTTATTAATGTCAAAAATAGGATATAAGATCGTTATTTTATTATCATTGATTTCATTATAACCAATGTATATCAACAATAATCCATATTTTTTATTTAAAAAAATAATAGTGTCTCCCTATATAGATAAACTAGGTCATATAAATACCCTTTAAAAAATTTATTTTTGGTCATTTAACTCTGCTATTTCCACAATGAATAGTCTTTTGGGGGTATTTCATATAAGTAGGTGAACATGGATTAGATTAATTGGAAACTAAAAATCATGATCCAATGGATTTCCTGATTATAATTTTGGAAATACATCGATGTATTCTTAAAAAATAGGTACTTAATCAATTTAAATTTTCATTTTCTAACTATAGATTGTGTTATTTCTTCATTAAAGGAAATTTCATTTAAACAATATATTAGGTATGGATCTACAAAATGAGTCACCCCTCTAAAGATAAAGAATAATATATCCTAATCATGAATAATTATTTATTTCTCTTTGAAAAATATTATAAACTTTTGTTTTGAAATATATTAATTACAATGGATAATACCAAAATAAATAATTGGTATAATAATAAATTTTAAAAATTGGGAATTTGTATGTTTCACTATTGGAAATTTATAACACATTCTCATTGTGGTGAGAACTTTACTAGTAGTATTTACTGAAAAAAATATTTATAATGTGTTAGGAAAGTAACTAATTTTCATAAAAAATATGCTCAATATAAAAGAGTTAAAATATAAAAAATCAAATTAAGAATTAAATAAATTTGTGGTTGTTATTAATTTACATTCGACCACATATTTGTTATTTTATTCCTCTGATGTAGGGATCACATAATCTTGGCCTTATCCCTAAGAAAACATATGTGTTAGAGTAAATTGACAAATGGAAATTGGTTTGAATAATTCTACATTTCTTTATAGCTTTTGAACTAGATAGTATATGCAACTTCTTTCTATTTATATATAATTTCCATATGAACCTTATCGTTTTATTTAAAACAAAATCTCATATCATTCAATCATTATCTAGGATTATTTATTTCCCCAATTTTTACATTATTGAAATTTTATCATTATACTCTTAATTAATGAGCCATTCTATATTTTTATTTGTTCATATGACCTCTTATATTCTTTATTTCCCATGAATATATTGGATGTATAAAATTCATTATCTACCTTAATGAAACTTGATACTATATCATCATATGATGAAATCATTTGATAATCTATTTATCTTTAGAGACTCATCCATATAACATCAATGAAATGGTTGATCTTATTTTATGTATTACATATCTAATTTGATGATTTTTTGGCTAATCATTAATGATATCCTCATACTCTATCACACATTCTTCATCCATCTACATTAAAATGGGTATATTATTTTCAATTTTAGCTTTTTATTCTTGAGGGAAGTATTTATCAATGAAAATTTAATTAAATGTTCTTCATTCAATGATCCATACATCATAATTAGTTTTATTAAATTGGATCAATGAGCATCATTGATCTATATCCCATTTCAAATAGTACTCTACCAGAATTAAATTTTCATTTTCATTATATCCAAAATTCATAAATACCATTTCAAGAGACATTATCAATTTCGCAAATACTAATTTTTTTGGGTTCCTCTAAAATATGGAGTATTATTTAAAATATAGTTATACAACATAGTATAGCCACAGTATAGAAAGAACATGTAACATCCCTGACCAAGGATCCACTATAACGAGTATCTCAAGACAGGTCGTCACCTGACCTACGGAAAGACTCCCCATAGGATAGAGGATGTCAACTAATAGTTTAGTTCTACAGTAGGAAAATGGGAGACTATAAATTCTTATTAGAGTGAAGCCATAATAGAAGAAACCAAAACAACTAAAATAATCAAAATGAAAAATAAGTGGATTGTTTTCAACAATACAATATAAGAAGCATGTACACATGTTATGAAGAAGTATAGTGGATAATATACATGTCAAATTTTCATAAAAAATAAACCATGTATAGTACTAATAAAAGTATTTAAACTCATACCTGATTCCTAACATAGGTCTAACTTACAAGGTCCAACTTGTCATTCAATGCATAGCTGAACACCATGCACATATCCTAAACCTTTACATGAAAATAAGTAGCATCTTCCCAGGTGACAAACTGTCATGGTGGCCCGATCAGGGTGTGAGAACAAATTAGTATGCATCCACCTACGGTGTCTAATTCAAAATAAAGTGTGTAAAAATGTGTGTGCTGGCAACAAATGTAATAAATGATCACTTAACAAGGAAAACATATCATGTAATTACCGAATACCAAATTACCCATTAATTTTACTATAATCTACAAATCATAAAATCTAAATCCATTCACAATATAGGTCTAATTCATGACACAAAGGGAAACCCACACATTTAACCATATGGTATTTAAATAACCACATCTCATGGCAGACCCATAAGCCAAAATATTCATTTAATAACGTTTCATCATTATCTCCATTACATCACATATGATATCATCACTACGGAATTCATCTTCATCTCATGTTCCATGGGTCATGATTTTACAACATTTATATTATGGCTTAATCTATCCCATTTACATTCATATGTGGTACGTAAATTTTATATATCACTAGGGATAACCAAATCATAATAACACATTTCCCTCACCTAAAAACCAAATCCTACGTGGAATGCAACCATTATAGGAATAGATCTTTATCCCTTAACCTAACCCAAGCATTTTGGGAGAGTTTATAGCCTCATTCTAACAGGACCTATGGGCATATAACCTTAGTAAATACCCCATACTATAAAGCCATGTGCACATTATTATTAATCCATTCACCATAGATATACCATATCCTTACCATGAATTTTTTGTCATGGTGGAATTCAGCTGTTAGGGGAATATATCCTCTATCTTCTTCTCTAACTAGTGCATGTCAAGGTGGAGTGTAGAGCATTATAAAAACATGACCCAGACATGTTGAGAATCAGGTTAATACCTCACACTCCCATATCCATCTAACACACATAATAATAAAAAGGGAATCAAAAGCATCCCATAAAACATTAACACATTTTCATTTACCTCACATTGATATTTGGAAAAAAAATCATTTCTTATGCCTAACTCACTATGAATAATTAGTAACTCTCAAACCCTTACCCAATAACATATTTGAACCTTCCCTACATTTACTCACACAACACATTCATAATTTCTTATGTATTTACCAATTATTCATTTCAATGTAAGAAAATCGTTTTCCCTCAAGAACATTCACATTAATCCCTTTTATCCTTTTTTATAAGATGACAATAACTCTTTTATTATATATAATTTACTAATATCAATCACCAATTATATCATTTCATGATCAGGCTGACATATGCCAACATAATTGTTCTAGGTTTCATCTCACTAACCCATATTCCCCCTTCAATTACCATGGTCCCTTCAAACCTTTATAAACTAAATATTTTATATATGAATATTTTTTAATACTCATTGGAATTATCAGGAAACCTCCCTTCAAGAAATGGACTTATTCTTTTAAAGCTAAAACATACCCAAGGGAATTCATTTCCATTTCAACCATCCAATACAACCTTAAATTCATTATCATAAAAATGTAACCATTCCAATCATTAGAATATCATTGAAATCTATTTAGAAACCCCTATTTTTTAAATGAATTTGATGTCAAAACCTTCTTTTGATACATTTCTCTTTTTCAATAATATTTTATTATCAATAAGTATATAATAGAGACATTCCCCAAAACATGCCAATGAAACCCATTCAAAACCTATTAATCATTTTAGAAATCCAACTAGTAATTGTTTTAATTAACCATAATCCCTCCCTTCATTAATAATACATATTTAATACCAATTCACTCTGATAATACCCCTATCTCAGGCTTAACTAAATTATTTTACCAATTACATAGGTCTGGATTATCCCCTAGGTAGGCCTAGGTTTGATCTCGCATCATCGATGAAACAAACAAGGTCCATGAGGGTCCTCATACATTAATATAGGATCAAATTTCTTTTCTGAAACCCATTATATCAAGACACAACATAGAAGAAAAAAACAACTATATAAAAATATAACACATTAAGACTGTGGGTAAAATCCATAAGATCACATAACTCATAACCATGGATGACTGATTTCTTAATCTCTACCATTGATTCGAACTTAAACACCCACATAAGACCAAACCAATAATCTGTATGAGAATTGAATGTTTTAGTGATTTGGAAGAAGGTGAGAGATCTCATCATCCCTAATCATGAAAACGGAGCAATGAGGAGTGTTAGACTCATCCAGATCATCAATGTTCACCCAAACACACACCAAATGCCCTATAATTGAAGTAGAATCATCCATGGAGGAAGATGAGGATACTGGATAATAACCTATGGTATACAGGGTCAAATGGAAGGAGAAATCAGACGGGATATAAAAATCCAAAGATTACAAAACTGAATAATTTTCAACATTAAATGGGATGAAATTTTTACCCACATGGTTTTTCAAACCATGAACAAACTATATGAAAGCCAGTATCTAAGGGAATTTGGAATTCATGATTACCTAGAGATACCCAAATGTTTTGGAAAATAGTTTAGTAATCATGTCCCAGACATATCTCTAAAATGGTCACCATGTAGCACAGTTTCTTGGGCTAGGCACATGCATTACACTAACCATGAAGAAAACATGAGCTATGATCTAGTTAGACCCTTTTCTCCTACCTTAATGTGTCACACCCTCAGAACACTTCAGAACATTTCATGTGACTAATAAATATTTCATTAACCATTTAATAGGGTTTATCCAAAAAATTATCATGTTCATACATTCAATAATGATCGTGATCTTAAAACCTCCCCACCTTATAATGGCTCGTCCTCGAGAAAAATTCCATGAATTTCCAACCCCTCAAGGCCAAAAGTCTGACAACAGACCCACATAACTACCTTCACCTTATAAGTTTCAATCGAAAAATGTCTATTCTCTAACAATTCTCAAAACAAAGAAATAGTCCTACCCCAGGAACATTTCCCTCAAAAAAGTTCCATAATCACAATCTGATTCTCCATGAGAACATATTCATCTCAACCCATAATTACCAATTCCAGGTAGAATAGAATTGTTTTGGTTAATTCATCTAGACTACCACATAAAAGCATACAAACTAGGAACTCTATTACCCTAGAAGAACCCTTTTGAACACACTCGGTGACTCACTTCACGATTCATGGCCTAAATTGTTTGGAACCATCTCACCTACATTATTTCGAGATCTAATGGTGTTTGAGGCCTGACATCACCAGAAGAAACATCTTGATTTTACACAAATTTTGAAAAACTACACTGAACCACAACTCAGGGCCCATTATCCCTAGTTAGTTTTGAACATTCAAAGGGAATATATCAATATACCCTTCATTTGTAGCTACTCGACTGGTCAAAATTTGAGCCATCACTAGTAGTAAAAATTTATTCACTTATATAGATCCCAGCTGAGCCCATCCATTGCAGACCTTAGTTATGTCATAAACCAATAAGTTGTCTGCTATGGTGCTTCCCACCACATGATTCGGCCTCTCTCCACCCTTTTCTAGGACTGAAAACATACATAATTGAATAAGAGACCAAACAATCTTCAACTTGAATATCACAAAATACCCAATGCATTTTCAAATTTAGCGCACTCAAACATCCACAAGTACACCTCCCATCATTCGTATTCATCCCTTTAATCGAGTCCAATTTAATTGGAAACATCCACTACTCATACTCACCCATGGGTGATTTGGTTCTTTCTCATAACTCATTCCCAAAACCAAAATGAGCATTTAAAACCAATGTTATCCATATGTGGATTACAACCCAAAACATATGGTAGATCTTGTTCATCCCCAATTGACTCACTCAATTGGTTCCCAACCTCTACTATTGGGAAATCACCACATTACCTGGCCATGTATACCATTTTTATATAAGGCATCCCTCCATAATCTTGACACACATAACAAATTCATCCCAAAGGTTCAGTAAAACTTCTACAATCATCAAATTGGATTTTCTTAAACTGTTATCATTCTCCTCAACACCCCTTAACACATCTACAATGTGACCTCTTCGATTAACTCTAGAATTAGCATGAGCCTAAATCCCTCGCTCGTTTCAGAGAATCATCACACCAAAGTCCATCCTTGAAATCCACCTCATTGTATTATCATTGGCTTCTTGAATCCACTGCACCCACTTCACATCATTCTCTATAGATCCATGGATTAATATAACACTCCCCACCTAATGAGTATCATTTTCACCACATTACTCAACTAATTACCACCTCTTTGGATCATTCTCACCACAAGATAAACCCCAAAATATGGGTTCATATGTCCAACATAATCTTTAATAACAAAAAAAAACCATCACTCACTACTCATCCCTAGATATTGAGAATGTCATCCGTGAGTTTTTTTCGACTTTGGGTCCATTCAAATAATCTCTCCTGCAACTAGGAAATGGTATTCTCTCCCCCAATATGGTTCCTACTCACATACATCTCCCCCAGTGTATCCTCCCTGATGACCATGTCTGACAAAAATACACTCAAGTTGCTATGCTTAAATTTAGAGCCTTCTCAGCACACCACGATGATATCAAGATATTGGCCATGATCGTCACTGGCTAAATGTATGTCAAGAAGTCATCTATAAACACCATAAAAACCATCCATTTTCATTTTCACAATTTAATAAGTGGAAACCTCAAATTATAGAAGGTGTCATGCTTTACTGCCTTCCAATATTTTATCCAAAATAGAACACCACTGCTTGAAAAGAGTTACCAAAAAAACACACTCCCACCTCATGAACCTAATCAAAGTGGTCATGACCCAACATTTCTTTTAGAAAAATTATCATTACCTCAAATGAGCTGTTCATTCCACCTTATCCACATTCCAAATCACCAGCAATATTGGGCTGACCATCCTCAGGACTACATCAAATTTTCCAATATTTTCAACCTATATCCACAACTCAAGTCTCATCTTCCCAACCCATTAACCTTTCCACATAGCCCTATAGATTAATTCTGTAATAAGATACAATCTCTGTGTACCACTTCCATGATTTGAAATGTTTACCTATGCCACACACACCCATAAATACTCACACCCCGACCATCTTCTCTCAGAGGTCATCCAAAAATTTCTAACGATAATAACTTACCACCTAGAAGTACGCTAAGAAAATATCACCAACTATCTATAGGACATACACAAACCCAATAATCCTGCTATTATTGGTCTTCATCTAACACCCATTCTGAACACACCGTGTTTAACACACCAAAAATTCATTTTATCTTGGTTCCCCACAAAATACACTCACCTAGAACCAAAATCTAAACACCCAGTCTAGGGTCCACAATACAACTCTCAATGTATCAATCTATAAGAGTCACTACATTAAAATTAATAGACTTCACATCAAAATCCCAAGGAATCAACCACATCAATGACCTAACATGTAAAATAACATTATCTAACACACCCAAACCAACAAGGTCTCACCTCTAATAACCTGGGCTCACAAATTATAGCACTCTCCATGCCCAAATTACCCATACACTGGGTCAAAACCATCAAACATAATAACCTCTACTAGTGTCCCAATGTTCCGTCATTCTACCATGTTTCCCACTCAATTAATCATTCTATTAAAAACCATAATTTCACATATAAATACTATTAATTTTCAAAATACAATATCTTACACATTAATAAACACTTGTACAAACCCATAATTTCAAAATTCATAGTATTATTCAAAATCTCAGTCTAAAAAATTTCACCATTTTCCAAAACCATGGATTAATGCTTCTCATAACCCTTTTTAACTATCTTTTCAACACCCATTTTTTAATTAAATTTATCTTTTAATACCCATTTTTATCCACATGCCATTCAAAATTCAATCAAAGACAACATATGGATGAATTATCTATCCTATGTGTCTAACAACATTCCTGAGCTTGAAATCCATAACTATTCATGTCAGTGAAAGATATGAAACCCAATAATTCAATAATATAACATCCATGTATGCCACCCAAGGTGGAAATTACAATCAACAATAAAATGACAAAATATATCATCATTTCCCACGCTTAGTAGATTGGGATTTCCCTTCTATTTGGGACAGTTGGAACCTAGGAATGAGCTCCTTACAATGTCTTAAAAAGATCCTAGTCTCATATCTACCATACCACAAAAAGTTTGAAAGAAGACCTCCTATGATAGAAAATATTATTGGCCACGACCCCAGAACCACTATAATAAGTCACCGGGCTAGGTTGTAACATGACCTTATGTACACCTCTCTATGTTCTATAGGCTACCGACAAGTAGTGTGGGTATAAAGGGGATCATGGGGAGATTATTCCCAATTATTATTGTAAATCCACAATTCAAGTAACTAAAAATGCTAAAATAGTCAATATGAACAATAAATGGAAATATATTAACAATTACTAATAATCACCATGTACACAAACTATTATAAATTCTACTAGATAATCTATATGTCAATAGTCATAAAAAATAAACCCTGTCATGTGCTAACAAAAGTCACTAATATCGTACCTAAGTCTCAACCCGATCCTGACCACTGAGATTCATCACGTCGTCCAAAGCATATCTAAACACCAAATCCTTTAATATAACACTACTAGAAGTGTCACCTATACCCATAGTCTCTAACCAAGGGTATAGACCATGAAACCATGGGTGTAGGCTACATCTACAGTTTCATGAACTGTAGGCTACCGATGTGTCGGTATAGCCATATACCCTCAGTTTCTATAAAACTGTGGGTATATCCCAAGAAACATTTATAATACCCATGGTTTATAGAACCCTGGGTAAAAAATTTCATAGAAAATTTTATATATCCATGGTTCATATAACCGTGGGTAAAATCTACCCGCACATATAGTATACCCATGGAATATTAAACCTGTGGTATATATGCTCTTCCAAGAAACACAGCTGCCCTCCTTCCTGCTTCCTACTTCTTTTCATCCTTCATGTCATCTTTCACCGATAAAAACAATACAAGATAGAATAAAAACCCATTAAAAACTAAATAATTTTCTTCTTAATCGACCATCCTACAGTCTAAAGATGTTAATTAATTTTTTAAACAATGTTTGTTTCTTGAAATTAACCAAATCATATGTTAAAATGTAAAACAAAAGAACATGACTAAAAGTTATCTTTCATTCTATCATAGATTTTTCTCGAAATTAAACATAATAGTTCCTAAATTAGTTTCTTATAGCTATTTAAAGGCTCAAAAATTTTTTCCCAAAAAATTTCCATCCTTTGTGTAACCAGTCATTTTACAAACAAAATGTATAATATTTCATGGAGATCTATGTAACACTCAAAAATTTTATGAAAAACATTCTTCTAATGTCTTTTTTTGTACACTACACCAAAAGGAGCTTCAACAACATGCATCCATGACATGGCTTGCATTACACACAATCGCAACCTTTCACGATAGCGTGTGTTGTATGCAATACTGAGTTTCACTAAACAACGATATGCTATTAAAATACTATTAAAACTAGTCATTAGGAATAGTAATACCCACTTTTTGAAATTTTATAAATTTTATTTTTGAAAATGGACTTCATTTTTGGACTCAGAATATCGAAATTATCCTAGGGTGAAATTTTGGTAATTTTCATAAAACTTTCAATTTTTGATGAATAGTGAAAACACTAGGTTACTATTTACAAATCAACTTTTTATTTAAATAATTATTTATTCTATTTATTTTCATTTTTGGTCAAAATTGATACATTATACCTATATAAGTTCAATGTAATTAATTGGATTCATTTTATAGTAATTTTAGATATATAAAAATTTTCTTGAACTTTTCACATTCTTTTACCCACCTCCTAGAAGAATTTGAAAATTTATATAAAACATAATTTTAGCGCTTCTGTGAGTGGAATTCTAAAAAAACGAGAGACACAGTTGATGTCAGTAAGTAAAATGTGGTTCAATGAGATGAAAATAATTTTTGGTGAATAGTAACTTTTACTTTTATTTACCACGGTTAAAAGTAAATAGTGTAATTAACGGTAAAAATAATATTATTATTACCCTAAAACTTGTCCTAATTCTATTAGAAAATTGTAATTCGACCAAAAACAACATTAGGAATAAAATATGACCATTTAGGACCACTTGGACTAGATTAGAACATTTATTATTAATTTATTTAATGATGGGTTAAAATAGTTAAAATCAAAGTTTAATAACTAAATCATTTTTAATATAGGGTTATACATAATATAAATTAGACTATAAATATTAATTATAATGATAAAAAAATTTCCTACATAATAATATTTTATTTGTAATTTTTAGACATTAAATAATTTAATTTAATTATTACACAATGATGGTGCAGTAATTATCATATTAATGAAATATTGACATAATTGATGTTATAAATACCCAAATAAATGTAATTTGAGACTTTTTATGAATTACACTAATTTTATTGGTAAATATGACATTTCAGTATTTATTTAATTAACTTTTTTTAACTAACCATTCTGTTATGATTTTCAAAAAAAATCAATTACCAAATAGTGTCAAAATTGACAAAATTGTTTTTAAAACAAATATTATATTTTTAACAGTTATTTTATTCCTAAAAATCTAATGTTAGGACAAATTTCTTATATAAAAATATATATATTAATAATAAACAACTTGGGGTTCGTTTGGATTGTTATAGTAAGTTTCTTAACCTTATAGTGTAAGAAAACAAGAAGACATGGTAAAAGTTAAATTATTTAACTTAATGTTAAATCTAAATCATATGGTTAAAATAATTACCTAAACTTTTCCAAATTATATTGTATGAGATTATTTCGACCCATCCCCACCTTATCTTCAAAATAAATCAATTTGGAGCTATTAAAAACCGAATATTACATTATAATAAAATAATATATTTAGTTTTTCCAAAGGTGCCCCTCTCCTCCCTTATAAAAGGGCACCTCCTCCCTCTCTTCCTCACACCACTTTTAACCTTAAAGCTCGGCCAAACCCTGAAAAATTCTCTTCTCCACTTCCCTAGAAACATCTAAAGGTCCTAGTATTCTTCAATAACCAATTTTAATGCTCTAAGAGGAGGTCTCAAAGAGGCGGTTCAAAGAAGAGGTAATGTCCGTTACCGATTCTTTCAACTTTATTTCTTCTTCCACTTCTTCTTCTTTAGTTATTTCATTATGATGTAATAAAATCAGTACCACTCATATACTGATATTTTTTTATAAGTATGAAACAACCCCATTTCAGCTTCTATCCATCCTACAGAAAACGAAATCAATGCGCGTGCGTACGTACGGAATACCGTCTCCACGCCATAGTGTAATTTGTTTTTCCAACACCACCTTACTTGGATGGGTATAATGGTGTAAAGAATAACTATAAATAGTTTTTATAACATCATAATTATTCTGATATATTGTATCATCTGCCCAAATTCAATTCAATAATTATGGAAACGGTATCATCGCTCGTGCGTACGTACGGACTACAGTCTCCACGACGCGATGAGATTCATTCTCCATGTTAACCATTAAAGAATGATTATAAAGTATATATATGAAATAATAATGAAATATATGAAATTATAAAGCTACTGGATTTATGTGTGTATATATATATATATGTCATCTAATTAATTCCATTCAACTCAATAAGGATATGAAAACAACGTTCATGCGTACGTACGGCCTACAGTCTCCATGAACGATGTATTTCATTCCATTTATCGATCTATTATATATATGTATATTCTGAAGATATAATATATATGAATAATGTTTTACATTCTGGAATTATGTAATCATGATCTATGTAATCATATGAATAATTACAAGTCAAAACACGGACGACAAATGAAACGATTTTACCCAAAACTCTATTTAACATGGAATTTACAAAAGAACGGGTAATATAAAGTCATAAGTGAACCATATATGATATCATAACAATTAATATGATTCTGTATTAAGTCAATGACATTATTTAAATAATTATACAGGTGTTTAGGATACGTACAAAGCATATCGGACCTAATGTTAGGGATAATTATTCCAATCTCATTCTTATCCGAGATTGTTTATTCGTAATTATTTACTGGGGTTATATTTATCATCCATGTCCCTGATTTCTAAATATGGTTTCATGTATGTTTAAAGTCCTTTTTACCCATTTTTTACTTTTACTACTTGGTGTGTAAGTAATCTTTATTTTACGAGGTACTTTTTGACTTTTCTGGCAAAAGTACAAGAAGAATGTTTTTTTAACTTATACGGCAGGAACGGATTTTTTCAGTTTCATAAAGCCTTATTTTCATGAATCTTCCTCCAAAAGATTTCATGACTATTTTCAACAAATCTATTTATTTTAAAATTTCATGAAATTTTGTGAAAGGAAATTGATTTTGAAGAAGAAAGGATATTTTCCTCAAGAATTCATTTCAAGTGTTTTATCAAAACCATTTTTCCATCTAAGATGACATTATTTCATATGTGTATGTTTCAAGTGTAATGTCTCTATGATTTACATGGTTTCACTTTTCTTATTATGAAATGATATCCATTTGTTTTATATGGATTATGTGATGATGGGATGATGTTTATGAAACCCATTTTATTCGTTAGGTTACTATGAATGATGTATGATTATTTTGTGGCACAAGTAAGAATGATTTCAATATGGGATGGGTGGGAACTATATATCCCTCCAATGAATTGGGTAAAGATTTATATCTCATGAGATAGACATGGATGGAATGGTAAGTTAATCCGGTTCAGTGTTACAGGACTGAAATGAGGAGTGAACTCGATTCAGAAAGGGACTTTGTCCACTAAGATGGTCTTGGCAGCAATGCCTTGGCTACTATGGAAATCATGACATGTGCTGAATGGTTGCCACAATTACATGTTTTATTCCAATTATATTTTATCATGATTGATGTTCCATTATGATATATGCCTTACGTACTTCCATGATTTATTTCTTTGCTCAAGATTTTGATTTTTAAATTTCATGTTCAAGTTTTTGCTATTAAATGTTTATGGATTGTTTTATGTTCACTATGTTTGCCCTTACTGAGCATATGAACTCACCCTTTTTATGTTTTATTTTCCCCAGGAAATAAATAAAGGTTTTAGGTAAGGAAACCAAAAGGGGAAGATTGTTATGGGAGTTTTTGAAGATATTTCAACATGATTAGGAGTTTATATTCTGAGTTTCCAAAGACACTAAACTATTATGGCCTTATGTGTCTGTTTTTGTTATGTATTAATTATTCCGCAAAAGTAATGTAATGTCCATGTACGTCAAGATTCGGGTCTCTACAATTGGTATCATAGGAATGGTTTAGTCAACCTTTGGAAACTAGGATGCGAAAACGTTAGTGAGATCCCTAGAGATATTTCTAAGGTATGTCTAGGGATGTCCCAAAGGATAAGTATATATATAGGATATAGTCCTAGAACTACGGTAACGATCTTAGAATTTAACCTAAGATGTTAGATATTGAGGTAAATCCTCCATTACTATATTGTTTTCCCTATCATGATTTTTGCATCTCACACTATTCTTTTTGGGTTTTAGAAAATGGCTGGAAACAGGAAGATTCCGCTTAATGGAGGATATGACAGACAATGGAATGATATTCTTCATGAGCAACCAAATGAAACAGGATTTTGAAATCCAAACATCTATTACGCCTAATCAGAAATCTCATAATATGATCAATAATCTCATCATTGGTATGTTTCTTGACTCATATAATAAGAGAAAGTTGGAGTTTCATGATGATCATAGAGGAAATAATGTTCAATTTCCCTCATGTAAATCATGTGGGAAGAGGCATCAGGGAGATTGTTTCAAAGGAATAAGAAGATGCTTTGGGTGTGGAAAAAAAGGACACAAAGCCAGTAAGTGCAAAGGAAAAGGTTCTGTTAACACCATGGACAAGGATAATGGTATTTCCATGACATCAACAATGATTAGATGTTTTAAATGTGGAATGTACTTGCATTATGAAAACCAATGCCCTAAGGGAAAATCTCCTGAAGAGAATCAACATGATCATATGGGTAGTATTTATGTGGATGATGATGAGGAGACTACAAATGATATATGAGCTGAAAGAAGTGTTGAAGCTCATTCAGTTGTTTAAGAAGGTAGTGGAATTATTTTATGTTTATCAAGAGTTATGTTGTATAGTTAATGGTATAATGGAATAAAGAATCATCTAAGGATTGTTACACTATTGTTTTTCCTAAAGTATTTGAAAGTATTTGTTGAATGGTACTGGTAACCATGGAAGGTTATTCAGATATTTTTCGAAAGTAGATGATATGTGCCTAATTAAGTAATAAGAAGATAATGAGATGTTTGATTGTATTAATGAGATCATGATTGATATAAGGACTAAGTGATATCATGGTTGGAGTATATAGAATTTTGAGGATTTTTGTATGTGGAAAGTGTTAACTTTTAACTGCATTCATGTTTTCACTAAGGTTCAATGGGTATTAATTCTTCAATAGAATACATGATTAGGGTATTCACATGTTTGTAATTTGACCAACAAGATATATATTATGATATATGGGGGATAAATGATGGAATTCACATGATTCTTATGTGACATTTCAAGTAATCATTTTCTTTATACTATGAGCTTCGACCGAAGTATTTTAGATAAGACTAAAGATTGGAATGGATTATGTTGGACATAAGTTAGTATTGTTTAAGGATAGAAATGTTTTTCTATATTATTGATGGGATGTTATATTAATGTAGTTTTTGAAAAAGGACAACCTGCAGGACGAGCGACAGCCCATCGCGTCGGACAAGGCTGTTGGAATCGAACCCACAACTGAAGTGTGACTGGCCTTTATCGCCTACCACTGTCCTACAAGAAGTCCTTGGTTAGTATAAACTAGTTTTATTTTGTTAAGTGGTATGATAGATGAAGTATAAGTCCATTTTTGGAACGATATACAATAGATGGACTTATGTATATAACTATTTCTAACCATTTGATTAAGAGAGATGGAATGCCCCATCATTCTATCACATGATCTGCTAACACTTCACGAATGACAAATTCAACTTCATTTCTTTAAGATATGAAGTGTAAATTGTTCAAGGCATGAAAAACGGTGAGATTATATCAAAATAAGTAAATTTTTCTTCTATTTAAAATTCTTAGAGAAATGATCTTGAAAACCAAAAATGTTGTCCTAGTGCCCTTATATCTGATGAATCAGATTCTACCTTAGATCATCACAAATTTATGGCTTTGTGATTTTTGGTGTTTTCATAGCCATGTTCTCCACCACTCTCCATCAGAACTTGATGGTTAGATTTTTCTTCCATATCCATATTTTAACCTATGTTCTCCTATATAGAAACCCAGTAATGAGTTACATTGGGTAATTGTTACGTTTCATACTTTATTATTTAAAATAATCTTTTAGTATTCCTTTTTATGATGTGGGTTTCTATTAAAGAAATTTTTCAGTGGTAAACCATTTATAACCCCGATGAATTTCGAGGGAGAAATTCATTTTCAGTGGGGTAGAATGTAACACCCCAAGATTTTATGAAAAATATTCTTTTAATGTCTTTTGTTGTACGCTACACCAAAAGGAGCTAGCACAACACACATCCCAGACATGGCTTTCATTACAGGCAATCGCGACCTTCCACGATAGCGTGTGTTGTACGCAATACTGAGTTTCGCTAAACAACGATATGCTATTAAAATATTATTAAAACTAGCCGTTATGGATAGTAATACCAAATTTTTGAAATTTTAAAATCTTTATTTTAGAAAATGGACTTCATTTTTGGATTTGGAATATCGAAATTAGCCTAGGGTGAAATTTTGGTATTTTTCTGAAAACATTCAATTTTTGATGAATAGTGAAAACACTGGGTTACTATTTAAAAATCAACTTTTTATTTAAATAATTATTTATTTTATTTAATTTCATTTTAGGTAAAAATTGAAACATAATACCTATATAAGTTCAAAGTAATTCATTGGAGTCATTTTATAGAAATTTTAGATATATAAAAATTTTATTGAACATTTCACCGTCTTTTACCCACCTCCTAGGAGAATTTGCAAATTTACATAAAACAATATTTTACCGCTTCTGTGAGTGCAATTTCAAAAATCCGGGAGACACGGTTGATTTCAGTATGTAAAATGTGGTTCAATGAGATGAAAATAATTTTTGGTGAATAGTAACTTTTTACTTTTATTTACCACGGTTAAAAGTAAATAGGGTTATTAAGGGTAAAAATGATATTATTATTACCCTAACACATGTCCTAATTCTATTGGAAAAGTTTCATTCGACCAAAAAACCTTATGAATAAAATATGACCATTTAGGCCCACTTGGATTAGATTAAGACATTTATTATTAATTTATTTAAAGAAGGGTTAAAATAGTTAAAATCAAAGTTTAATTACTAAATCATTTCTAATATAGGGTTATACTTAAGATAAATTCGACTATAAATATTCATTAGAAAGATAAAAAACGTTCATAAATAATGATATTTTATTTTTTATTTTTAGACTTTATATATGTTAACTTATTTATGACACAATGATGTTGCAGGAATTATCTTATTAATGAAATATTGACATAATTGATGTTATAAATACCCAAATAAATGTAATTTGAGACTTTTTATGAATTAAACTAATTTTATAGGTTAATATGAAATGTTAGTATTTTTTAATTGACGTTTTTCTAACTAATCATTCTGTTATGATTTTAAAAAAAATCAATTACCAAATAGTGTCAAAATTGACATAAAATAGTTTTTAAAACAAATATTATATTTTTAATTGTTATTTTATTCCTGAAAAATCTAAGGTTCGGCCAAATGACATAGATAAGTTTATATATATTAATAATAAACAACTTCGGGTTCGTTTGACTTGTTATAGTAAGTTTCATAACCTTATATTGTAAGAAAACAAGAAGACACGGTAAAAGATAAATTATTTAACTTAATGTTAAATCTAAATGATAAGGTTAAAATAGTTACCTAAACTTTTCCAAATTCTATTGGATGAGAGTATTTCGACCCATCCCCACCTTATATTTGAAATAAATCAATTTGGAGCTATTAAAAACCGAATATGACTTTATAATAAAATAATATTTTTAGTTTTTCCAAAGGTGCCCCTCTCCTCCCTTATAATAGGGCACCTCCTCCTTTTCATCCTCACACCACTTTGAGCCTTCATGCTCGGCCAAACCCTACCAAATTCTCTTATCCACTTTCCTAGAAACATCTTAGAGGTCCTGGTCTTCTTCAAAGACCAATTTTAATGACCTAAGAGGAGGTCTCAAAGAGGCGATTCAAAGAAGAGGTAATTTCTGTTACCGATTCATTCAACTTATTTCTTCTTATAATTCTTCTTCTTTAGTTATTTCATTATGAAGTAATAATATCAGTATCCCTCATATACTTATATGTTATTATAAGTATGAAGCAAACTCATTTCACCTTCTATCCATCCTACGGAAAATGAAATCACCGCGCGTGCGTACGTACTGAATACCGTCTCCACGCCGTGGTGTAATCGGTTTTTCCAACACCACCTTACTTGGATGGGTATAATGGTGTAAAGAATAACTATACATAGTTATTATAACATCATAATAATTCTGATATATTTTATCATCCACCCCAATTCAATTCAATAATTATGGAAATGATATCATCGCTCGTGCGTACGTACGGACTACCGTCTCCATGACCCGATGGGATTCATTCTCCATGTTAACCATTAAATAATGATTATAAAGTATATATAAGAAATAATAAAGAAATATATGACATTATAAAGATACTGGATTTATGTGTGTATATATATATATGTATGTCATCTACTTAATTCCATTCAACTCAATAAGGAAATGAAAGCAGCGTTCATGCGTACGTACTGCCTACCGTCTCAATGAATGGTGTATTTCTTTCCATTTATCAATCTATTATATATATGTATATTCTGAAGATATATTATATATAAATCATGTTTTATATTCTGTAATTTTGTAATAATTATCTAAGTAATCATATGAATAATTACAAGTCAAATCATGGACGACAAATGAAATGATTTTACCCAAAACGCTATTTAACAAGGAATTTACAAAAGAATGGGTAATATAAAGTCATAAGTAAACCATATATGATATAATAACAATGAATATGATTCTGTTATAATTCAATGACATTATTTAAATCATTAAATAGGAGGTTTGTATATGTACAAAGCATATCATACCTAAGGTAAGGGATAATTATTTCAATCTCATTCTTATTCGAGATTGTTTACTCATAATTATTTATTGGGGTTATATTTGTCATCCATGTCCCTGATTTCTAAAAATGGTTTCATGAATTTTTAAAGTCCTTTTTACCCATTTTTTACTTTTACTACATGGTGTGTAAGGAATCATTATTTTATGAGGTACTTTTTGACTTTTCTGGAAAAAGTACGAGAAGGATGTTTTATTTAACTTATACGGCACGAACGGATTTTTACGGTTTTATAAAGCCTTATTTTAATGAATCTTCCTCCAAAAGATTTCATGAACATTTTCAACAAAATCACTTTCTTTTAAAATTTCATGACATTTTGTGAAAGCAAATTGATTTTGATGAAGAAAGGATATTTTCTTAAAGAATTTATTTTAAGTGTTTTATCAAAACCATTTTTCCATCTAAGATGACATTATTTCATATGGGTATGTTTCAAGTGTAATGTCTCTATGATTTACATGGTTTCAATTTTTTTATTATGAAATGATATCCATTTTGTTTATATGGATTATGTGATGATGGGATGATGCTTATAAAACCCATTTTATTCGTTGGGTTATTATTAATGATGTATGTTTATTTTGTGGCACAAGTAATAATGATTTTAATATGAGATGGGTGGGACCTATATCTCCCTCCAATGCATTGAGTAAAGATTTATATCTCATGAGATAGACATGGCTAGAATGGTAAGTTAATATGGTTTTGTGTTACAGGACTGAAATGAGGAGTGAACTCGATTCAGAAAGGGACTTTGTCCACTAAGATGGTCTTGGCAGCAATGCCTTGGCTACTATGGAAATCGTGTCATGTGCTGAATGGTTGCCACAATTACATGTTTTATTCCCATTATATTTTATCATTATTGATGTTCCATTATGATATATTCCTTACGTACTTCCATGACTTATGTCTCTGCTAAATATTTTGATGTTTAAATTTCATGTTCATGTTTTTTCTTTCAAAAGTTTATGGATTGTTTTAAGTTCACTATGTTTCCCGTTACTAAGAATATGAGCTCACCCTTTTTATGTTTTCTTTTCCCCAAGAAATAAATAAAGTTTTTAGGTAAGGAAACAAAATGGGGAAGATCATTATGGGAGTTTTTGAAGATATTTCAACATGATTAGAAGTATATATTCCGAGTTTCCAAAGACACTAAACTATTATGGTCCTTGTGTGTCTGTTTTTGTTATATATTAAGTATTCCACAAAAGTAATGTAATGTCCATGTACATCAATCTTTGGGTCTCTACAATCTAAATACGAGAAAAATAAAAAGAATAATTGAGTGCAATAAATTTATACATCAATTCAAGATACAATAAAAATATTATCCTAGTTAAAGTAGTAATAGAGTACCAACTTACCACTTTAAGAGAACCATTTTCTAAAAAAATAAGGTGTGTTATCCTCAATAAACTAGAACATAAAATATCTAATATTAGAAAATTTGTAATATAAATAACATTTAGTAAGTATAGATAAGGAAATATTGTAAAAACACTAAGCATCGAAATAATTTGTAGCACCTTGAGTTGAATCATATTAAGAGCTTTTGTGATAATGCTTTACACAATGACATTTTTCAAATACTTGGAAGTCCAAGAAAAAGAATGATTCTACAAAAAACATCAGAAGAATCATTAAAATAGTAAAAAAAAATATTATCTATGAACATATGAGATAAATATTATATGGATACTTCGTGAAATAGAAAATAAAGAAAATGAACAGATGAAATCAAAACACTTAATCAGATAGACACCCAGTTTGGGTATAGATTGAATTATAAGGAGTAAAATGTATAGGGTGAAAAAATGATGAAATTATTAGGAAACGTATGAAAAAAATCCATCAATTAAAGGTTCATACAGACATAATCTACCCTTTCTAGGGAATTACTACTACCTTTGCATCAGATTTAACGCACCAAAAATTTTCAAGGAATTGTCAATAACATAAAGAATGATAGGCTCTTTAAACAAAAAATGTTTATTCATTTCGCAAAACATTATAACAAACATTCCATGCCAATTATCAGCTGATTTTATTGGGCATGGTAGATGTTTTGGATAAAATATAGAATCATTTTATATTTTCTTTAAATGAACACTATATGAGCTTCACTATGTTTTTAGGCATTATTTCCCACTTGTCTCACTCTGTTTTTGGTTCACAATGAGTCAATCAAGACCCATTCTATGGATTTGTTTCCCATGCATGACATCATTTTGATACATTAAATTTATTTTCAACTCAATTCTTTTCATTACATTGATATTTTTTATTAAATTCACTCAACATTGTTTAAATGAAGAACCTCCAACCATATCATACATGTAATCCCTCAATATAGACTTTATTATTTTAGAACATATAGATTTTTAAAGTTGACTAATTTAGAGAGATTGTTACATACTGGTTCTATGACACGAGAATTGAATTTTCACCTTTCTCAATAAACAACAGAGCACTTTCTGCATAGCATAACAAGCTTTTCATAAGACTGGATAAATAAATTAAACTGCATAAAATTGTTTACTATCTTTCATCTATAGGTTTCTACATGAATAATAGATACATGTTACCAAGGTATCAAAAAGACTAATTTTTGATGTTAAAGACTAAAATATAGAACAAACAGATGATCTTAGGGTTTCTGAACCATATAAAAACAATGATTCATTGACAGTAGTAAATTCATTTCTATTTGGTGGTTTGGATTGCTACAAAACCTAGGTAGACTCTTTCACTAGATCCCATAAAGTACAATAAATATAGGAGTAGTCTCATTCAACTCATTACAGATTTTGTTTTCTAGAAAACATTGGAGGCCTCTACCAATGGAACTCATAAAGTAAAATCAATCTATGAGTAATCTCATTAATCTCAGTAGGTATAACATACAATCAATGGATTGGTTTACTCTCTTTTAAACTAGGTGAAGATCTACCATAAATTCATTGTTCATGATTCCTCCTAGTGAGGTCCATAAACTGATATATCATTATCCAACTATACATCAAATTGATGTTGAAGAAATTTAATATAATCATCATAACTGTAACTCTATATCTATGAGGGTTATCTTCAAGGGGACATCATACATTTTGAAATGATGAACCTATGATTATTGAGGAATATCTACATGGCATGACCCATGATGAACCTTGATAAAATTACAATTATCATTCAATAGGATGCATGTACTAATCAATTATGTCTCTAAAATGAAAAAATTTATTCTTATGTCAGTTTATCAATTATAATAGTCCAAGTGAAATAATTTATTTTCCTACCTTACTTATGCAGAGTTCTGTGGACTATTATTGAAGCTCAAAACAGTCTATATGTATCCCAGAGAGAAAACACTAATTATAAAAAAGAACATTTCACAACACCAAATTCCATCTTTAATGCTCCATCATTCAAAAGAAGTTTGTGTTCCATCATATGATTAATTTCTTGAATCCTAGATTCACAATCAATGCCAGCTGACTCCCCAGTCTACTTCAAAATTGAATGGAAATAAGATATGACATAAAAGAACAAGAGGGAATTTTAATGTTTTATAAATAAATTACATATCCAAAAATTTGTACAATAACCATGATATATAAGGTACGAGAACAAATAAATAGTATTAGAGTTAACCTTTGTATGTATAAAGAACGTACTTTACCGATTGATCAAATTCATTGATGTTGTACATCATGTTTACTTGGATTAAATACCTTTTCATTTTATACATTATCATAATTAATGGAGTTCACTTACTTAACTGTACCTAGAGAATATAGAACACTAGAGCAATGTTCTTCTAGACTACCTCCCCTGGTGGAAACTATATTGGTATAAGTCATACTAAGGTTTATTGTATATAAAACATTCATAACTGAAGGTTCCACAAAGGTGTCAACCAAAGTAGAATTAGTAATTTTTATGATATTCATATCATCTTAATTAGTATTCTATACAATGGAGTCTCTTTGGAGACCTTTTGAGTTTTAATATATTTATTCTAGTACTACCAATGAAAAAAGAGTAATGTCCATTTTTCTAATAGTTTGAGGGTTATAGGATTATTGAAGGTGCCTTCATCAGATTCCATAAAACAAGTATGAGTGATGTTGCTTCCCACATAAAAATATTGAAGAATTTGTACTAAATAGGGCTGGAATACGACATCATTGACATTCTCATCACATCTTCTTGGACCATAATTTCCATGACATAATCTTCCAAATTTGACCTCCCCATTTCACATAATTATACAATTCGAGAAATAATTATAATTTTTTTTATAAAAAAATAAGGATTAAAACTGATTAATTAAAATATGAAATTCATTATTAAAAAATGATTTTAATGAAAATAATTTAGTTTAATAATTTCATGTGGGATGAATTATTTCTTGAAACCCCTTACTAAATGTCCTTTGTGTTTTTATAAACTGTGGTGGAATCTATTGTAGTTTTGTTACTCTGAGATTGTTGATTTTCTATTAACACATTATAATTGTTAAAATCTAATCAAAATATAGAATTTTATGTGTAAATAGATTTAAAATATAATCAATGAAACATACCATTAAATTTTATCATTGAAATTAGAAGATGTATTCAATTTTCTAATTCACAGTCATTGGAATACTTAGGATTCACCTGATCAATGTGTGCTTCTGCAGCCTAATGTTATGAACATGATGTGGCAGATATCAATGACAGATAACAATAGAAATAAATAAATAACTAAAAATTCATATACTATTATGTTATAAAAACAATATGTTGAAAACATGTATTAACATCATCCGTATTTTAAAACCTCCTTGGTTTTCTTTGGAATCTAGAATATTTAGAATTCATCTCATAGGTGCAACCCATAGGTGACATATCTATGATTATTTTATTGAAAATAAAGAATTTTTCATAGGTATAAATAATTAACTTTCGTGTAGTTTTTTATTGTTTATGAAATATGCATTAGAAGTTTTAATGATACATGGAAATAAATAAATCACATGAACTAGCAGCTAGTCACATTGTTCTTCAATGTCTTTAGAAATTGAAAGATTAAAATTTATAGTTTCAATGGGGGATAAAACTATTCCTGAAAATATATGAAACACATGTAGTGATAGGTAAGTCAATTATTATCGTATTAGTAAGGTGTAAAAAATAATGAATTTATTATCAAATTCATATACATATTCTACTAAAAATAGAAGTGAAATTAATGTTAATAAATCTATTAAACATTTAAATTAGGTGCTGGAGAAATTTAGATGGTTTGTCCTTGTTATAAGAGATTGGTTGTGTAGAGATTTATAAGATACAATATTGTGGCATCCAATAATTTGTAGAGAGGCCCCGAATGGATGATAGATTAAAAATATGGAAACAAAATGTTAATAAGCCATTATAATCTAATTTTTTTTGTATCCTAGAAGTGAAATTGGAATGTCATTAAAAATTTAGTATATATGTTCCTTACATGGAGCATAAGACATCACATTTAAATAATAGATTAATTTTGAATCATAGTTCTTAGGAGGAGGATGAAATCATGATAAAAGAGAGGATAATAAATAGGAAGTAATGTAATACATAAAATCATAAATAACATCTACTTTCATAAATATGGTTACAAAAGTGACTAATCAAGGTTAACAGTGTATACGATGGGAAAAATAAAACATTTGTTAGAGGAGTCATGAAATTTTAACATTACAGTTACGTTTTATACTAAAATTAATGTTTACGAATGAGGGATAGTAACAGAGGAATACCAGAATAGCTCACTAGAAAAATTAAAAATGACTAATAGAATTAGGGCTCCAAAAATTCACTTTATTATGTGATCTATAATAGAAAAGAAATTGAACACAATCCAATCATAGTATTGTAATAATTGTTGATTTTAGAAATAAAATATAATTATGTTTAAGGAGAATAATAGAAAAACTATTGTGTTAGAGAAGTCATTGGAATACGGTTGGGGAACATAGTAGATGAAGATGGATCACTTATCCACACATATAAATAAAGGACTGATTCCATTGGGAGAAAAAGGATTATACCACTTTGAGTTCATTTCGGGAGTGTAGTGGGGAAAGCTACCTGGAGAAATAGAATATTTACAGAAAGGGAATGTAAATTGTGGAATAGCCATCAGACCATAGTAATATGCATGAGAAGAATTGATCCAAGCAGGAAAAATGGGGCACAGAAAGAAAGTGTCAAAGATGTAAAATAATGAAAAACACATATGTACTAAAAAGAAAAAAAATATTCATTGAATCTAGTAACTCTGTATATACTCATCAATATACCTTGAGATTTTATTCCTCGTCAATATTTTTTTTTTCCAATGATTGAGTTCTTGTACAGACATTGTAAATCTCATGAACCCCCAAATAGAATACTATATGGTGATGTGAAATAATATGGAAAAGCTAAACTAAAACTATCATATAATGTGACATAAACCCAAAAAATTAGAATGCACCACTCCTTCTCATTTTCTTTCTCATGATCAAACCACTGTGATTTAAAAAATCTACAAGAATAATATTTCAAGGAATTAAAAGACAATACTGAAAGAATAATGTATGTTTAATTAGATTCAATGTATGTATATATTTAAGGAAGGAACTATTTTTATTTTGGAATACATGTTTGGTCATATTAATGATAGAAGACCTTTTAATGTGGTGATTGTGGAGTCGATCTCCAAGGAAACCAAATTTAAGTGTGTATGAAAGATGAATTCATTGACCTATGATTATTTAAAATTACATAATGAATTCCATTTAAAACCCCCAATGAAAACATAATCCAAAAATTAATTTCATTACACGAAAAAATTCACATCAAACAAGAAGTCCTCCAGTCGAAAGAACTAATAGATCCTACACAAAACAAACCACACTACACATGTAAATCAATTTAACCATTCATGTATATCCTAATTCATAAATAAAATTAGTTCAAGTTCTCAAAGTACTTGTAAAAGTCTCTTCTATAATATAAAGATGGTGGGGATTAATATCCCCCCCCCATTGCTATCATCCACATCCCCATCCTCATGCCCATCATCAGCATCATCAACAACATCATCACAAACTGCACCATCATCATCATCATCAGCAGTCACATCACCAATTGTAGCAACAACAACCTCCTCACCACCTATAGCTTTATCACCATAACTTCCATCTCCACTAGGACCCTCAGAAGAATCTCTTGAGGGATTATATAAAGATAATATTGACACCAAACATGAATAAAAAGTAGAAGAAGCATCTAATGGTAGTGACTGACTCAAAACAGACAAAGATTTCATGAAATTTTCAGTCATCAGCTTAATTATTTTAATATTTTCTAAGGATATTTTATTTGCCATAGCCTATTCTGTACATGAACATTCCAACTCAGACGTCTAAGAGGCTTCATTGGATCCTGATTAGTGATCAACAATTATAGAGAATGAATTTTTTCCTTGACTACATCACACTCTCCTTGGGTTCTCCACACATAAAACCTAACTCAAATGATCATATGGCGCAATGTTTCCATCTTCCATCTCATAGAGGGCCTCCAAGTCAGACTCTTGAAATTATAAACTGTAACACCATAGGTAAATAAAGAGTATGACATTTTCACATTTATCCACATTTGTGAATAAAATATTAATATAACTTTAAAGGGGATGCTATGATCAATGGCGTACCTAACACGCAACAACGAGTTTCTTTGGAATCTTACATTACACTCTAATAATAAAATAATATTATTTCAAATGGTAGTTAATGCCTAGCCGTTGTAATGGCGGTAATGAACGGAACTAACTAAAAAATGATTATATATGTTTGTCAAAAAAATTTAGTCTTTACAATAAATGTAAGATGATTAAAAATGCGAACGAATCCAATTTTATGCGTAAACATTCTAATATTCATTAAAAGGTCGATTAACCGCCTTTTGATGGTGAAACTCTTTTAAATCCACTTTTTGACAATTTTCTGTGTTATATTTGACAAAATAAAATTCTTGGAATCGGGACATCAAAATTTATTTGTGTAAATTTTTGGTATTTTTCCGATAAAGTTCATTTTTTAATGAATAGTGAAAAATGTTGTATTTTAATTCAAAACCTCTTTTTAATCTAATTTATTTATATGATTAGATTATATTTTGAATTGGTTTTAAAGTTCAATTAGAATATATTTTTACCATTTAATCCAATTTTGGTCATTGATATTAATTTCACTTTGAAATCAGACTTAAACTAGTGTCAATCTTTTGATACTTACTATTTCATAAAAACATGCTATTTGCTCTGATAGTGGGAATTAATTATTAAATTAATTAATTCAACTTATATGTTTTTAATTTTTTAAAATAGAATTCATTTTTGAATTCGGAATATCAAATATAGCTTAGGGTGAAGTTTTGGTATTTTTCTGAAGAACTTCAATTTTTGATGAATAGTGAAACCACTAAGTGGTAGTTAAAGAAACTGATTTTTCGTTTAAATGAAACTTTGCCACCTCTGTGTTTTGAATTTCAAAAATCCGACATACATGGTTGTCATTAGGAAGTAAAATGTGGTTCAATGGGATTAAAATAATTTTTTTGAGGAATAGTAACTTTTATGTTCTTAATCGCGATTAGAGGTAATTAGTGTAATTTAAGGTAAAAATAATGTTTTAATATTATGAAATGACCTAGACACATGTCCTACCCTAATTGGACGAGTCATTTCCAACCAAGACAATCCATGGGTCATCTTGGGGACCCCATGGAGCCGCTTTTGTTGGAAAATGACATAAATACCTTTTTATTTAATGTTAACATTAAAATGACACAAACATGAAATGTTTCACTAAAACAATTTTTAAATGGGGTTATACCTGTCATGTTTTTTACTATAAATATTAATTAGAAAGATAAAAAGATTTCGTACATCATGATATTTTTTTTATAAATTTTAGACATTAAATAAATTAAATTATTTATGACATCATGATGATGCAGCGATTACCTCATTATTTAACAATTTAAATAAAATGAAAAGATAATGTAAAAACTAAATACCTAAACTTTTCAAAAACCTATTGGATGGGTATATTTCGAACCCTTATCACCTTATCCTCGAATTAAATCAATGTGGGACCTTTTAAAGCCGAAACTCATTTTCAAATAAAGTAACATTTCTTTACTTTCCAAGAGTTCCCCTCCCCTCCTCTTATAAAAGGCCCCCACCTCTACCTCCTTACCCATACTTCCAAAGCCTTTGGTTCAGCCAAACCCTGACCATTTTGTCTATCCACATCCCTCTCTAACTCTTAGCAGCCTCACTTTGGGCAGAAGTCTTCCCAAGGAATCCTTTGAGCTCAAACCAAAGGGAGTTACCCGATTTTAAGGTAATGTCTTCACTTGAGTCCTTTTGTTTTATTTTGCTTCTCCATCCCCCTAAACTCTTTTTATTCATTTCTTTTGTAACAACTACAGTATATTAAATATACTAGGATGTTTTTATAATAATTATTCGAGCTAAACTTACACACACCTACATAAAATGGTTAAAGAACATACTGTTTCTGTGGATGGAGAATTTCTGACTCACGAAACGATGATTGTTCAACACTAATATAACACCTTAAAAGGTGGCCATTAAGATGTCACTATACTTATATATGATATATAATATGCCTATGTTTTACTTAATATTCATTATTTTTATTTTGTGGCATACCTTTATGATTTCCATTGTGGATAAACATGATAATTTCATTTTAGGAAGTGCGGACTACCGCCCCCTCAAAGTGATTTGATTCGTTAATGCCATATGTGGGATGTATAAAGGATGGATTTAAAGTTATTATATATGATGTATGTTACATATAAATTTTGAATATAATTATGGAATTAAAATATAAATACCTGTCATTTAGTTTTAATTCCATTAATATGACATAGAAATGGAAGTAGCGTTCATGCGTACGTACGGCTTACCATCTCCATGAACGGTGCATTTCATTTGTTACCTCTAAATGATTATGTAAAATTATAAATACATGTATATTATGGATATATATGATATATATGATATCCAAATCATGAATATCATTCTGGATATAATGAACCTTTGACCACACGAACAACACGTAATTGTAAGAAGTTCACTTTCGACTTAAGAACCAAATATCGACAAAACAAACATTATTTACTTAAATTATTACATAATGTTTATAACATGGTAATAAGTGATATAAAAGAAATAATGAACTTTAAAAAGGATCTTAATCAATTAGAAATTAACTCATGTTTATTATTCAGGACGTTAAAGAATGATCGAGTCAAGTCGGACCCGAGGTAAGGGATCATACTCCTCTCTTTCTTTTTAAGTACACTCTTTTATGTCATTCCTTTTAAAGCTCATATTTCTTGTTATTTGGATGTTCTTTTATATTAATCTTACTGTAATTTTTATGTTCCTATTATGAGAGACCCTATTCTCTCTCATCAATCCATTTTGGATGTTTTGAGTGGCGCCGTTAGGCTGCCTAATTTTCGTAAGAGATCTAACCTCACTCTTTCTTTTTAAGTACTCTCCTTTATGTCACTACTTTTAAGCTCCTATTTTTTATGATGGGGGATGTTCTTTTATATTCTTCTTGCTGTAAATTTTATTTTAATATGATGAGAGACCCTATTTGTTCTCACCAATTCATTTTTGGAAGTTTTAAGTGGCGTCGTTAGGATGCCGAGTTTTCGTAAGGGATTTTTCATCTCACTTTTATTCCTAGGAGATTTATGCTACATTTTCCACAATTTCCTTTGAGAGGTGTATGTACTGCCCATTATTTTACTCATTGTGTAATATAATTTCATTTATGAGTATTTACATCAATGTTGTATGGTCCTTCTTTCACGGGGTGTATGTTTCGAAAGATACCCATGTCGGTAAGGGAATCTTTCACCCTCCCCTTTTTAAAAGACTTCTTTTGTTATGTATTTTAATTCACATAAAATTATTTTGGGATATGTTCTTCTATATCCTTAGTGATTTAAATTTTATGTCCATGTGATGAGATACCCTTTTTATCTCTCATCAACTCATTTTATGAATTTTGTAGTGATGCCGTTAGGCTGTCAATTTTTTGCAAGGGAACTTCTTAACCCAATTTTGATTCTTTGGGATAAGCTTGTACTCCTTGAATATGTCGTTCTATGAATATGTGTGAATATCCTCTGATTGTTTTACACTTAATATCCACTTATATTTGGTGTATTAGTTTTTCACACATAATTATGTAATTGATTTTTCCTTAATCCAAGAATACCATCTTTGTATGGGACTTCGTCTCAATCTCTTTTCATTGAGGCATATTTTGTTTTATACACAACCTTCTTTTATACGGTGTATAAACCCTTTTTAATTCTACGTTTATCCAAAAGGAATCTTTTTTTATACGAAGCGTTTTACTAAACGACAAAAGGGAATGTTTTTGTCGTACGTATGCGGCGGCAACGACTTCTCCGCCGCCGTCACCATTATTTGAGTTTCGGCATCCTCTACAAGACATAACATCTTTTTAAAAGAAAAATAAATACCATATTTACTTTTAATTTATTTTGGTATTTAAAATTGTTTTCATAAAGTTTTTATATCAATGTGTTGTATTGATATCATGTGATTGAAAAGTGGAATTGTTATGTTTCCTTTATGCATGTTTTATGTGATACGATTATGTTATGGTTCTTGGGAATTATTATGAAGACGGGTGGTTTTGTGATAAACTAAGGGCAGGTGAGCTCGATATAGCTCTCCAATGCATTGGGTAATGCAAAGGAGTGAAACATTTAGGTTTCTCCGAAGAGATTTAGGGAATATACTGTGGTGGGTATTCCAAACATAACCAAGAGGGTTACTCCCTACGTAAGAATGTTATGAATGCCTGAAGATACCTTTTATGTCTTATGTTTTCTATGATTTATTATGATTTTATGAGGTATGTTAAAGTTCCTATGTTTTATGAGTAAAGTATGATTTAAATATTATGTATATATGAACTCATGTTTCCTTTCCATATTTTTATATCCCTTACTGAGATTTTTATGCTCATCCCAAGTTTTTTTGAAATGTTTTTCACAGGTCAAGGGGAAAGGTACATGATATGATGATAGTGTCAAGGAAGTGTCAAGAAAGAATCCATGTTTTATTTTAAATATGTTTCCGTTGATGGAAAAAATGAATACTATATTTATGTGACCACTTTGTTTAAATGTGGAATGTAATGCATGTTTTATGATCTAATTCTATAAAACTCTAAACCTGAAAAGATCCTCAATGTGTAATCTTGTAATAACTCAAAATTAAGTATGGTTTAAGGCTGGGGCCTTATAGTTGGTATCAAAGGTCAGTTTAGATAACTTTAGAGGTTAGGGTATTCTCTAAGCACAAGTGACATTACCATAATGGTAAGGATTTCAGAAAGAGTCCTAGTTTTTTATAATGTGGATGAGTAAGTATATCTTAGTGTTTGCCTTCCTCATTAGTACATGATGGTTTTTTTGATATACACACACTGATATTTCTATTTTTAGTGAATGGATGGTTCTAGTAGGCACCAAAGAGACAACAGGTTTGAAGGAAACTGTGGTGGTTCTCTGATTAGGATACTAGATAAAATGGGGGATTCAATGAAGAAACTCGTGGTTGTTCTAATCCAACTATGAAGGAGTCATGATCAACCACTTGAACCTTGGTATGATCTGTAATGCATCATGTACGAGATGACCAATCGATGTGGAAGTTCAGGTAATAATTATAAAGGTAACCATTAGAGTTTATATGATCCTTACATTTGAGGTAATTATGGGTTATTATATGTTATGATGGAAAATGATAGGCATGAGATAAACATGAGGTTAAAATATGTTATGATCATTTTTGAATATTTTATCTCGTTTTGGGGAATGTATTACGAATTATATAGTTTTTGAAAAAGGACAACACGCAGACCGTGTGACAACCCGCCGCGTCGGACAGAGCTGCGGGAATCGAACCCACAACCAAAGTGCGACTGGTATTTATCGCCTACCACTGTACTACGTAAAGTCCCTGGTTAGTTTGACTAATTATTTTTAGTTAGATGATTTTAGGAATCAATAGTAAGTTTATTTTGGGTTTTCTATGGAAATGATTAACCTATCATCGAGGATATGTGATTAGGATAATTAATTTTCAATACGAGACTTTAGGAGAAACTGATGTTGTTTGGAGATAAATGTTACGATTTAACATGGAAGACTATGTGACTAAATCCTTCAAATATTTGGGTTTCAATCTTAGTTTGGTTTACTTTGAATAATTTTATAGACAAATTGTTTATCGGATGGTCCTCGTTGAACTTTGGGTTTTGTTAGACAAATTTTGGAGATTAAGAATAGATTTTCTTTTTATAAAGGGTTATCCTTTTCTGGATTATCTAATCTTGTACTAACCTTTTTGGTTTTTGTTTTTGTTAAAGTAAAAAGGCATGGGAAGTATATAGTTCTATTTTTTGGATTAGGTGATTCTCTAGAAGTTGATTATAGTGAAAAAGTCTTCCTAAATGCTCGTCTTTTGGAGAAAATTTGAGTTTCTGTAGGAAATCTAATAAAAGTTGAAAGTCAACATGATAAGTAATTATGTTTCCTTATGAATAAATTCCTCAATTAAAAGTATCATAAAACAAAAATGTTGCCTATTAACTTTTCCTACTGGGGAATCGAATACTGTTTAACCCATCATAAGTTTGTGATTTTCTTGTGGTTAACTTTCTCCTAAACATGTTTTCTATCACTCTCCATCAGAACATGACCCTATGTTTTCTCCTTCATGTTCATATTTTCATACTTGGAATCCTAGTATGGGTTAACCCGGGTGACCTTTGTACTTATATTTCTTTATTTTAAAGTGTTTGTTTTACTGACTCTTGTTCCGATGTGGGATTTTCAATGAAGTTTCCAGGCCCAATTTTAAAAATTGCGAGGACGCAATTCCCAAAAGGGGGGAAGGATATAACACCCCAGGTAAATAAAGAGTATGACATTTTCACATTTATCCATTTTTGTGAATAAAATATTAATATAACTTTAAAGGGGACTCTATGCTCGATGGCGTACCCAACACGCAACAACGAGTTTCTTTGGAATCTTACATTACACACTAATAATAAAATAATATTATATTAAATGGTAGTTAACGCCTAGCAGTTGTAATGGCGCGAATGAACAGAACTAACTAAAAAATGATTATATATGTTTGTCAAATATTTTTACTCTTTACAATAAATGTTAGAGGATAAAAAATGCAAATGAATCCAATTTTAAGCGTAAACATTCTAATATTCATTAGAAGGTCGATTAACCACCTTTTGATGGCGAACCTCTATTAAATCCACTTTCCGAAAATTTTATGTGTTATATTTGACAAAATAAAATTCTTCTTTGGATTCGGGACATCAAAATTTACTTTGTGTAAATTTTTGGTATTTTTCCGTTAAAGTTCATTTTTTAATGAATAGTGAATAATGTTGTATTTTAATTCAAAACCTCTTTTAAATCTAATTTATTTATATGATTAGATTATATTTTGAATTGTTTTTAAAGTTAAATTAGAATATATTTTTACCATTTAATCCAATTGTGGTCATTGCAATTAATTTCACTTTGAAATCAGACTTAAACTAGTGTCAATCTTTTGATACTTATTGTTTCATAAAAACACGCTATTTCCTCTGACAGCGGGAATTAATTATTAAATTAATTAATGCAACTTATATGTTTTGAATTTTGTAAAATAGACTTCATTTTTTAATTCGGAATATCAAATATATCTTAAGATGAAGTTTTGGTATTTTTCTGAAGAACTTCAATTTTTGATGAATAGTGAAACCACTAAGTGGTAGTTAAAGAAACTGCTTTTTTGTTTAAATGAAACTTTTCCACCACTATGTTTTGAATTTCAAAAATCCAACATACATGGATGTCATTAGGAAGTAAAATGTGGTTCAATAGGATTAAAATAATTTTTTGGTGAATAGTAACTTTTATGTTCTTAATCATGATTAGAGGTAATGAGTGTAATAATAAGGTAAGATAATGTTTAAATAAAATGAAATGACCTAGACACATGTCCTACCCTCATTGGATGAGTCATGGCCGACCAAGACAATCCATGGGTCAACTTGGGGACCCCATGGAGCAACTTTGGTTGGAAAATGGCCTAAATACCTTTTTATTTAATGTTAAAATTAAAATGACACAAACATGAGATGTTTCACTAAAACCATTTTTAAATGGGGTTATACAAGTCATATTTTTGACTATAAATATTCATTAGAAAGATAAAAGATTTCCTACATCATGATATTTTTTTTATAATTTTTAGACATTATATAAATTAAATTATTTATGACATTATTATGATGCATCGATTACCTCATTATTTAACGATTTAAATAAAATGAAAAGATAATGTAAAAACTGAAAACCTACACTTGTCAAAAACCTATTTTATGGGTATATTTCGAACCCTTATCACATTATCCTAGAATTATTTCAATTTGGGGGCTTTTAAATCTGAAACGCATTTTCAAATAAAGTAACATTTCTTTACTTTCCAAAAGTGCCCCTCCCCTCCTCTTATAAAAGGCCCCCACCTCTACCTTCATAACCACACTTCGAAAGCCTTTGGTTCAGCCAACCCCTGCCCATTTTGTCTATCCACATCCCTCTCTAACACTTATAAGCCTCACTTTTGGCAGAAGTCTTCCCAAGGATTCCTTTGAGCTCAAACCAAAGGGAGTTACCCGATTTTAAGGTAATGTCTTCACTTGAGTCCTTTTGTTTTATTTTGTTTCTCCAACCCCCTAAACTATTTTTATTCATTTCTTTTGTAACAAATCCAGTATTTTAAATATTCTAGGATGTTTTTATAAGAATTATTCGAGCTAAACTTACACACACCTACATCAAATGGTTAAATAACATACTGTTTCTGTGGAAGGCGAATTTCTGCCTCACGAAACGATGATTGTGCAACACTCATATAACACCTTAAAAGGTGGCCATTAAGATGTCACTATACTCATATATGATATATAATATGATTATGTTTTACTTAATATTCTTTATTTTTCTTTTTTGGCATACCTTTATGGTTTCCATTGTGGATAAACACGATAATTTCATTTTAGGAAGTGCGGACTACCGCCCCCTCAAAGTGATTTGTTTCGTTAATGCCATATGTGGGATGTATAAAGGATGGATTTAAAGTTATTATATATGATGTATGTTACATATAAATGATGAGTATAATTCTGGAATTAAAATATACATACCTCTCATTTAGTTTTAATTCCATTAATATGACATAGAAATGAAAGTAGCGTTCATGCGTACGTACGGCTTACCATCTCCATGAACGGTGCATTTAATTTCTGACCTCTTAATGATTATTTAATATTATAAATAGATGTATATTCTGGATATATATGATATATATGATATCCAAATCATGAATATCATTCTTGATATAATGAACCTTTGACCACACGAACAACATGTAATTGTAAGAAGTCCACTTTCGACTTAAGAACCAAATATCGACAAAACAAACATTATTAACATAAATTATTACAAAATGTTTACAACATAATAATAAGTGATATAAAAGGACTAATGAACTTGAAAAAGCATCTTAATCAAGTAGAAATTAACTCAAGTTTATTATTCAGGACGTTAAAGAACGATCGAGTCAAGTCGGACCTAAGGTAAGGGATCCTACTCCTCTCTTTCTTTTTAAGTACAATCTTTTATGTCATTCATTTTAAAGCTCATATTTCTTGTTATTGGGATGTTATTTTATATTAATCATACTGTAATTTTTAAGTTCATATTATGAGAGACCCTATTCTCTCTCATCAATCCATTTTGGAAGTTTTGAGTGGCGCCGTTAGGCTGCCGAATTTTCGTAAGAGATCTAACCTCTCTCTTTCTTTTTAAGTACTCTCCTTTATGTCACTACTTTTAAGCTCCTCTCTGTTATGACGGGGGATGTTCTTTTATATTACTCTTTCTCTAAATTTTATTTTAATATGATGGGAGACCCTATTTGATCTCATCAATTTATTTTTGGAAGTTTTAAGTGGCGTCGTTAGGCTGCCGAGTTTTCGTAAGGGATTTTTCATCTCACTTTTATTCCCGTGAGATTTATGGTACATTTGCCAAAATTTCCTTTGATTTGTGTATGTACTGCCCATTATTTTACTCATTGTGTAATATAATTTCATTTATGAGTATTTACATCAATGTTGTATTGTCTTTCTTTCACGGGGTGTATGTTTCGAAAGATATCCATGTCGGTAAGGGAATCTTTCACCCTCCCCTTTCTAAAAGACTTCTTTTGTTATGTCTTTTAATTCACATAACATTATGTTGGGATATGTTCTTCTATATCCTTAGTGATTTAAATTTTATTTCCATGTGATGAGATACCCTTTTTATCTCTCATCAAATCATTTTCTGAATTTTGTAGTGACACCGTTAGGCTGTCAAATTTTTGAAAGGGAACTTCTTAACCCACTTTTGATTCTTTGGGATAAGTTTTTACTCCTTGAATATGTAGTTCTATGAATATGTGTGAATAACCTCTGATTGCTTTGCACTTAATATCCACTTATATTTGGTGTATTAGTTTGTCACACATAATTATGTAATTGATTTATCCTTAATCCAAGGATACCGTCTTTGTATGGGACTTCATCTCAATCTCCTTTCATTGAGGCATATTTTGTTTTATACACAACCTTCTTTTATACGGTGTATAAACCCCTTTGACATTTACGTTTATCCAAAAGGAATCTTTTTTATACGAAGCGTTTTACTAAACGACAAAAGGTAATTTTTTTGTCGTACGTATGCGGCGACAGCGACTTCTCCGCTACCGTGACCATTATTTGAGTTTCAGCTTCCTCTACCAGCCATACCTTCTTTTTAAAAGAAAAATAAATACCATATTTTACTTTTCTTTTATTTTGGTATTGAAAATGGTTTTCATAAAGTTTTTATATCAATGTGTTGTATTGATATCTTGTGATTGAAAAGTGGAATTGTTATGTTTCCTTTATGCATGTTATATGTGATACGATTATGTTATGGTTGTTGGTCATTATTATGAGGACGGGTGGTTTTGTGATAAACTAAGGGCGGGTGAGCCTGATATAGCTCTCTAATGCATTGGGTAATGCGAAGGAGTGAAACATTAAGGTTTCTCCGAAGAGATTTAGGGAATATACTGTGGTGGGTTTTCCAAACGTAACCAAGAGGGTTACTCCATATGTAAGAATGTTATGGATGCCTCATGTTAACTTTTATGTCTTATGATTTCTATGATTTATTTATGATTTGATGAGGTATGTTAAAGTGCATATGTTTTATGGGTAAAGTATGATTTCAATCTTATGTATATATGAACTCATGTTTCCTTTCCATATTTTTATATCGCTTACTGAGCTTTTTATGCTCATCCCATGTTTTTTTGAAAATTTATTCACAGGTCAAGGGAAAGGTACATGATATTATGATAGTGTCAATGAAGTGTCAAGAAAGAATCCATGTTTTATTTTAAATATGTTTCCATTGATGGAAAAAAATGAATACTATCTTTATGTAACCACTTTGTTTAAATGTGGAATGTAATGCCAGTTTTATGATCTAATTCTCTAAAACTCTAAACCTAAAAAGATCCTCAATGTGTAATCTTGTAATAACTCAAGATTAAGTAAGGATTAAGGCTAGGGCCTTATATAAATAACATAATAAATTATGAATTTCACATGAATAGATAAAATATAAATAAAAAAATCAATATTATCTTCTGTATATGTATTTATTTCACTTCCATCCTTTTTTCAATTAGACCAAAATAATTTTGAACTAGGTGGAAGTCTGTAGATTCCCAATATAGCTTGCTGTGAATGAGAAATGTAGAAATATATATTACAAAAATATATGAGAAATCCAGAAATCTAGATTATGGTAACTAGCATCACAAACCTACAAAAATTACATTAAATGACACTCATAAATGATTTGTGGTTTTCTCAAGAAGGATTTAAGGAATATTCTACTTTTATAGAAAATATATGCATGCCTTCTTCTATTGGTATTGAATGTCATTTCTAGGAAACATAGAATAACAAAGGGGAAGATATAAAGAATTTATGAGGACATGTTATGAATTAAATAAATTAGTGAATGGAAATCCATCAATGCTTCCAATAAAAAACATTGATGAAAACATTTTATAGCGGTTCATTATTGATTTCATTTCTTATGGGTACTGAGTTTTGTGTTGTTAGGTTTGATATAATTTTCCATGTAATGGTAAATATGTAACAATATAAATGTGGAAATTATTTTAATTCAGATAAAAGTACTTTGCACTTCTCATGCACTGGCATTTTTGTGTGGCCCAAAGTGTGTGGATATGTCATACCATAAATGTTCTCTTTGTTTTTCTCTAACACATCCTACAAAAAATAAATATACGTAATAGGAATTAAATTTTATATTCAAACCATGATATATTTGTAGTACCTTAAATTGATCATCCTTATTTTGTGCGTTCATTTTTTGATATTGAATTTTTTGATAGTCCGGGTAGGTGGGTACACCCTCTAACTTAGTACCCACTCTCCTCATCTAACCAATATGTAACTGATGCTTGAATAACAACCAAAACTCTCCAATATCACTCAACCTATCATCTTTGGCATCTTCACCATTAGTAATGTTAACCATACTCTACAATGATAATGTTAATTCATATAAATACATTACTAATAGGGATATAAATTTATAAAAAAAATTACCCATATCTATGCCCATGACCTATCATTGATGCCACCACTATTATGTGTCCATCTGAATGGTTCCCCCAGAACAATGTCATGGTATTTAGCTAAAGTGTCCATGAAACTTCTACATAACCTATAGTTTTTACCTAACATTTAATTTTGAGGATTTTAATCCACTATAATCTGAGTTTCATGATTCCATGATTCTGGTATACAAGTGCTCCCACTCTTCCTACTTAAAGATCCCACTAAATAAGAAAAGTGGTGGAAACAAAAGTTAAGTTAAGTGATGATAAAATAGGAAAAAAATTAAATGATAAAATTTTACAAATTTATAATAAAAAAATTGATGCAGGATCTTGAATAGGTTGAGAGGAATATGTGTATTTTTCTATATCCATAGCTTCTGAAAGAAGTATCTATTCCACTACATACTCGGAATGATCATCATGCACTATAGTAGAAGTTGAAGATATAGAAAAAATATATGTAGTATAGATGGTAGAAAAAGGAGGTGGTGAAGATGTATCAAAATATGGGTAGTAGTTCTAGGGATACATGAATGGATATGGATTTGGTAAAGGTGGGAACATCAGCCGGGTCGGCATAGACACTGAATGGAAAGAAAATGATAAATAAGCTGATAATAGGGGCATGGATTTATAATACCCTTAGAGTCGGAAGTGGAGGATGTACATGTGTGGTAGATTGGATGTCCAATGATGGGTCAGTGTGGGCGGTGGTAAGATGGGTTCACCATCTTGGTCTAGAAGAATCCCTCCTTAGACACATTCTGATAGGACGAATCACTGGAGTTTTTTATCCCTATAATTTTAAATAAAGGTTGTGAAAAAACACATTATATATAATAAAAAAGATAAATATTACAATTATTTTACTCACGGAAGGATACCCACACTCACTTTTATCAGTATCAACACTAAATCATCTCTTCTTGCTATATTATGTAGTATTCTTCATAATCTGCATAAATTGAAATGGACATTTTTTAGAAATAGTTTTTGAAAATCATGAATAAAACATATAAGTAAGAGAAGAAAAAAAATGTCATAACATATTTTAGTAATGATAATTTAAAACAAAGTTATATATTTTTTAAAAACCCATTATATACGATGTTTCTCGAATTGAAATAAATATAATTAAATGAGACAAAACAAAGTAATACTAAAGCAGACATATTACTCTAAAAAAATACTAAATTAAATTAATTACATTAATCCAAACATTATAAAATCATGTCATAGTAAACTGTATATTCACTAAACATATATGGTTGCTTCTATATATTACCCTCCACTACAAGACAATTTGTGTCGTCAAATGTAATATTTTGATCAACACCAATGGGGGAATCAATGGTGGCAATTTCTTCCCTAGCATCATGAATAAATTTCTTGGGATTACTTCATTAATGACACCGCAATTAGGTCTCAGATGATCTTTTACAAAAAACACTTTTTTTTTCTAATGATACCAAAATGTTTGGTTTATCATCATGAAGGACTCAACATATTTCAATAACATTGAATCCATAGTCATCAACAAAAATACCATGTTGCATCATTTAATAAAACAATTTACATTACATCATATTGACTTGACTTTAAGAGTAATAATCTAATAATAATATTTTCTTAACTAGTTCATAATAATAAAAATATTTGAATCGAGGCTGGCTATCTGATTCTCTAAAATAACAATTCATCATAGAAGTTAACATAATTCCATCATTTTATGTTTTCATTTTCAGTACTCTATCAGTTGTAAAAAATTTATATCCATTGATTATTAAATATTTATAGTCACGAACCAAATAATTGGTACCAAAATCCAAAACTCTTAATTCATGAAAAATAGAGTCAGTAGGAAAACTTTAAACCCAGAATAGATATGATTAATATAATTAAATCGATTAACTATATTTAAATTTTTTTATTTAATGGTCATACCTTTTATTTCAAACAAGCTAGAAACTCTTTTCTGTGTAAATCCCTTCTCTTTCCGAAAGGAAAAGATAGATAAACTCCACTTATAATATGATTATGTTCCCTATATAAAATTATGATAATATTTTATGGAATATGTGTAATGAAATAGTATGAAATAACATATAGATAACAGTATTACATACATGATATAGTCATCGAACAAACCATTATTAAACAAGACTGTGTGATGTGGCATATCTCTCCCTTAAAATCTCAATGTAACCAATATATATGACCCAAAAATAGCTCTTTTTTGTGGAAGAAATGAAATAGAGGGATGAATTTTCTCATACTACTCATCATCATTTCTCGTTGGAAGATTTTGGATTGTTCTCACATTAGAAAAATACATTAAACATTAATCAATACATTCCTAGCCAAGATAACCCCTCAAAATTGTACCTTTTGTCTAATTCTCATTTCTGACATATGATTTAATTATGAACATATTTCTTTCAGGGAGATACATCCACTGAAAAGTGATTGGTCCCCCTAGAAGTGTCTTAGTTGAAACATGAACTTTTAAAGGTAGCATTTAGGTGAAAAATGAGGGAGGGAAAAAATTTCTAACCAACACAGAATTAATGGATACACTCTTTCCATTTTTATCATGAATAACATTGAAGACCTTTTAGCATAAGGGAATCTAAAAAATGGCACAACTGAATCACTACTACCCTTAAATTATTGGATATAAAGGCCAAATTTCTTTTAGAAGAAATTAATATAGAAAGATGTGATAATCATGAGTTTTTTGGGATTTCTATTTCAAATATCTTTGGTTGACTCATTCAGATATGGTGTTGGAATATCCATCATGAACCTTAATATTCTCTATCACTACAAGAAATTGTTCTTTCTTTGCTGATTTCATCACAAAAAAAGCACATGGAACTTTATATTTGTTTTCACTAATACACACAGGATGCAGTTCTGGTTAAATACCCTAATCCAATAAGTTTTGGCGAGATCAGAAGTCATATTTTTGATTCCCATCGATATTCAAAAGAATTGAAAGAAACGTTTTTTTCATATATTTTTCTAAATAATCATTGCAGATAAGAAATTCTATAAAAAATTGGTATGCCAATAGTGAATCTGAAAGAAATACTTCTCTTATTCCAATTGCATGGTGATTCAGTGTCAGCATTCTTCTTTGTATTAGATATCAACTGAATTTTCCCTAATGAAAAACTGAAATCTTTCAATTCCTTAAGCACATCACATCCTAACATACTTTGAGATGGTTGTTCAGTGTAAATATTATTATCAAACCCCCGGAGATTCTTATTGTATTGATGATCCATTGGAAAGAATCGTCGATTCCCAATGAAACTGAAACTATGATGATATTTAATCCTTCTTAGTCTTGTATTCATCATACAAATGGGACTGATAGTTTTCCATTCATTCCCCACCCATATATCATGGCATAATTAGAGAAATAATTTATGGTCCATAGAAGGATAATACACATCTAAAATGCATTCTTTGAAGAAGCATCAGAGGTCATCAAACCCAAATCCCAATGTTGTTTCAACTCTCTTATTAAAGGCTGCATGTAGATATCTATATCGTTACTAGGATCACACAGTCCAGATATTACTGTACTCAATAAATTTAAGTGTTTTTTTCATTCCCACCCATGGAGTAATATTATAAAAATGAATAAAAACTAGCCACATGATGTGAGTAGTAAACATCTGACCGAAAGGATTAAAACCATCACAGGATAGACCCAACCTTACATTACGCACCTAAGATGTATAATCAAGATTATGAGCATCAAATTAGCACAATTCTAATCCATTTTTAGGATGAACCAACTCATCGTTAAAATTAATTCACTCATCATTATGTCGTCACATGTTGTCTTAGATTTCTATATATATAAATATATTATAATGTATGGGACTCGATCAAATGTTCCACATGACATTCTGTGGCACTCGGGATAGTGTTCTGTATTCATTTTTCTTCCATCGAGATGTACCTCATTCTTTATTGCCATTACAATCATCTATTTCCTCCAAAAATAAACATTATTCTTTTGGATTGGCATGATCTTCATTAGTATAAAATCCATGATTCTTAAGTAACTTCAATGACATATAATGATTTGAGGTAATATGTACACCATCAAGAACCAAGTCCTTCGAAAATGTAGGAATATAATCAATGGAATTGTTATAAATTACATACATGGTTTTCCTATGATATAACTGAATTAAAATTCAAACAAGGTCATTTTAGTTCATTCCTAATATACTGTAGTTTTGGTATCAACCAATAATTTTTTAACTCTCTCAACATCATTTTCAATATTATTATCATGTGTACAAATATCATTTCCTTCTTGCATAGTCATACTATCCCTCATGGGATGATGCACAAATGGAAACAAATAAAATTTCAAACCCTATATATAACTAATATCATTTATTTATTGAATAGATAATGATTTACTCATCTCTCTATAGTGATACCAATCATAATTGTTAGTTTGAAATCCAAATTTTGATAAATAGTAGATAAATTCTTCAGGTCATAACCATGATCTTCTAACAAATTTATCATAATGACACTGTATAAGACATACATTTTAAGCATTGTTAAATGAAAAATCTAAAATATTCCCCAAATAATTTTGAAACATGGTTGAAATCTGATCTATATGATACATTCATCTTCTATAAATTCTATAACAAGGAAACCATATTTATCTTCAAATCAAAAATGTAAACCATATTTAAAAAACTTTAACAATTAATTTTATTATTATATTAATCATATAAAACTTGTAGCTAGAAATACAACGAATAAGAGAAATTTCATATCCTATAAGAGATGACAAATATATATCTGTAACACTATATTCAAAATTGTAATACAAAAAAATCATTTTTAACAATTAAAAGGATGGGTTTACTAGAGGCTATATTTTATTACTTATTTCAATTATGTTTTTAGCATCAATAAGAATCTCATTATGTAAATATTATATTTCACAATTAATAATTTTCAAAATTAGAAAATTAATGAAAATTGGTTCAATAATGTTAATTTTTAAAATAATCATTTAAAATATCATGGATTTGGTAAATAATAAGTTTCTAACAATTATTATCTCATTCTATTATGTGTGACGTGTAATAGTATACATTATTATAATTAATTTGGTCTCAAAAATATATTATGTTCAATAGTGAAATACTAAGATCATTATTCTTCTATAATCATTTGTGAAGTGTCATTAATATCAGATATATCAGAAAAATAAAATCAAGGAGGTCATATCTAGAAATAATTTTTTTATTAAAAATAACCAAACAATGATATCTAGAGAGAGCATATTGAAGATCAAATAAAACTAAATTTTTATCCCACTGAATAATAAGTGATGACTAGAGGAAACAATTTCTAATCAAATAGAATATATTATAGCGTAAAAATTTTTAAAAATAGATAAGTACTATAAAAAATAACCCTATTAGAACATAAAAACATAATAGTTAAATCTAATTCACATTTTTCTTGCAAGTGACTTATTCTTTATCACCAATTTCACCCCTTTCAGTATCAGAGATAAATTTCTTACATCTATCCTATAAAGGGATGATCAGTAAGGTAAACCCTAACAGGACAAGGAAGGTTTGATGTGTTTGATAGAGTGGTATGTGTCATTATAGTTGAACTATACCATAATAACGTTACCATCCCATATCGAGCTAGAATCTAACAAACAATCCCTTTTTTAGATCATTCAAAACCTAAAAGTATAAATTTTCTTAGTCGTTACTCTAATAAAGTTATTTATTAATGATCTATTATTGGGTCATTAATTCGTACTACAATCACATCCATAACTAATATGTAAATCAAGTTTCTTGTTATGATGTTTCTATATATGGAACCAAATACCAACAGAAAATATAATTTATTTATATGGATCGAACTCTAGCTACTAAACTATAATCATGAATAGGGACCCAATATTATTACATTATTTAAACTAAAAACGTAAAAACTTATTACTATAATTGGTAAGATGATCCGATAATAGATTCTCCAATATAATCCCAGTCAGTTACTCTATACAATGTTCTTTAGAATTGAGAAGTTTATACTTTTCTATACTCCAAGTTGAACTAAGTATCTTGGGAATGTCCAATGATTTATATCTACAAAAACAACAATGATAAGTATTTTCATGTTTTTAGAAAACAAAAATCAATCATATAATAAATATAAATGAAATAATATGAAATAATACAAATTGAATCCACAATTATGTCATTTGTATTTAGAGATATATAATTTGTTTTTACAACCATGATAGAATTATTTTGTACCCTGTACTTTGTTGTTGTTGAGGTATCCAACCCATGAAATTTTTAATGATTATTACAATCTATAAAATTGTCATCAAGGAATTACATACCTTCGAGTTTTCCAGGTTTATCATTACATTTATATTCATTTTCAAGGAAACCATTTTTTCAAAAACACATCCATTATTTTCAACCATATAGACTTGTAAATGTTGTTCATATTCACCATTCCATTGGAATATATTTTACCATTTTTATAATAATGCACAGCTCTCTTCCAGTTGTTTTTTTAATTAACATATAGTTTCAATATATAATATTGAAAAATTACCCTAAAAATGATATTTTTAGAAAATTTTTATTAGAAAAAACATCTTATTCCATGATGGGGACACTTTTGCACAATTTATTTAAACATTTTTTATGATCTATAAATATATTAAACATTCAATTGATTGAAATTAAATATATTAGTATCCATATCCGTACACTTTTTCGGAGAGAATAATCGAGTCAATAACATCCATACTAAGTCATCCAAAGTAGTGATAAAGTAGGATCATATACATTAGAATTCTTTATGATATTTTTCATTAAATTTAAATTAAAATAACTGCATCCTTATCTAATAAAATGAAATATTATTGTACTAAATTGAATAAAAATGTTTAAGAAGACATAAAAGATGGTGGTTTGGGTATTGATGAAATAGTTTGGTGAATTGTATCAAGTTCCATATTATTTTAATTAACATTATATTTATCTAAATGTGGTTAATAGTGATCAGGGGTACATGAATGTGTTGATAAATCTACATTAGTGAAGCTTAACCATAATATGTTAGAGTTTGTATCCCCATACTTAATCCCATTATTCTCATTCCAGGGTATCTTCAATGAAATTCCTCTAATATTGTATGCACCTCTCTATCTCAGCGTTATACTAGTAAACTTCTTCTTCTTCTTTTCCATGATTGGAGTGTTGTGAATCAATGATATAATAAGAAAATATTATAACTAGAATAAAATGTTTAACAGATAAATAAAAAATTGAACGTTATAATGAATTCTTAAATATCCTAAAGCATTTGTGAAACTACCCCGAGAAACAACTCAAAAAACATGACTATTCTATGGGGCCTAATTAATTCTCTTAAGAAACCTAGTTTAAAAAAATTATGAACTCAAACAAAAAACTAACTAATAAAATGATTTATAATATATAATTATCAAATAATAATCAAATAAGATAGATTAAACACACATTTTATGATTTAGAAATAATTAAAATGATATTGGTACTTGTTTGGAAGAAATCAATATCTGAAATAATGTCATGCTTTTTAAATTTATTTTCATTCATTAGTGGAGTAATGATTAATGAATTCAACTAGATATTGTTCAAAATAGATCCTAGTGAGACCCCTATAATGTATCAATCTATATATTTTAATTATTATCTTTTTTTAATCTCATGTACTCTAGTAAACTAACTAGATAGGCAACACAATACCATGCTTAAACATACAAACCCTAGCCCACCCAATTTTCATGAAATTCACATAAAATTCATGTTTATGTATTTAATTGACAAAATTTTCTCCACCCTCAACGGTCATGGGAGGAAGAATACGATAATATGTATGAATAAAAAAATTCATAAAAAAATTCATAAAATATTAATAATAAAAATATACTATATTAAATAAATTTTACCATAAATACAATGATTGGTAATAAAATAGTTTTCCCTCATCTTCTACTTGTGGAAATTTATAAAATACACTAAAAAACCAATTAGATGAAATATCCATAAAAACATTCCCTATACAATTTTCCCGAATTCTTAATTTAATGTCCCCACCATATCTTTTTTTCCTCAATTTATATAAATATATTACTTTATTTCATCTCAATAAATTATTTTGTTTCATCTATATTTTTAATGTTAATTCTCCCAATATTACTCCTTATCTTTATCCAATAAATTTTTAATATCAATATCCAAGAATTATACTCTATTATCTGTTTTGAAATTATGTCTAATGTTGTCTCTAGGAGAGTGATTTGTTTATCTATGACTATATCATCCAAATATATCGATATTTGTAGCTTATATCTCCACTTATAATCCATTATTATTTTTTATTTTTATCAAATTTGAACTACATTAATATAAGAATGTTCATATGTTCATGATCCCCTCTAGAACTCCCAAAAATATTTTCTTGTTTATTAAATAGATAAGATCATATATCTCAATATATCTTCTATACATGAACATGATATAATGTGGGAGGTGTAATATAGTGCAGGAAAACTCACATGACCTCAAATTACATATTGTTTAGAAAATTCTAAATAGTACCATCCTCCGTGAAAAAATCATGATCATATTGATTTGATTTCCTACCTATCTTAAAATCATCATGCAATGGAAACATCATTTCAAGTATTTTTCATTTTTCTTCATCATTTCTCCATGGTGAATGAATAATTATGTGGTTAAATACTCCATGATTCTGAAAGTACCTCTTCTTTATTGACTCATGGGCCGCCATGTCAAAGTTGAATAACAAATTATAGACCTCATGCTCACTAGACGTCATTCATAACTATTTTTAGGACATGGAAAAACTGAAATCAATCATATATCAATGATAAATAAAACAATATGAAATGATAAAAATTGAGTCCACAATACTCAAAATAAAAAATTAATTAATTAATCGCACCACAAGAATATTAGGCACTCACTGAAAAAGAATACCCAAATTAGAAAAACATAGAATGGGGTCTTATACTATATGGGATCCTCTACCTATGTGGGATTCTCAACCAGAGGGAATTCAAGATCTAGTAGAAGGGGATGCTCGACCTTTGGGGGTTCACATCGGATGACGGAAAGCTCAAAAAAGGAGGCGATGCACGATCAATTTGGGAAAGCTCATCTAGGGGAGGAGGGGTAGTGGGATGTGCATCAACTGAAGGAGGAGGATAAGTGCGGTTGTATGTTGACCGAAGGAGGAGAAGTGTCATTAGGTGATGGAATGATGGGGGGAGGGAAAAAAAGTTGGGGGTTGTGACTCGCTAACTGTAGGGTGTGATCTTGGGTGTGATGACATTATTCTCTCATATATACCAATGATTGTGTAAAAACTATTGGTTTATATTTTATTAACCCATAATTCATTCAAAAATATGGGTATAAACAATACATAATTAAGGTATACCAACAGTTTATAAAACCATGGATAATAATCTATGGGGTTAGACTATCATTCTAGTAGTGTAACCTATACCTAAAAAACAAGAGGCATCTTATCAGTTGACCATGTGTTATAGAATCCAAAGAAGTGTGTTGGTATAAAAAAATAGGCCACCACTAACCATGAATAATGAAAAATCTAGTCTATAAAAATGTGCAGGTAGGTAAAAAATTCAATAAACTGTTACAAGGAAAAAATTTAATTGATTACCTCATATCCATTTACTCATTACGTTATCTATAATCAAGTAACCAAAAAAATAACACATGTCACACTGGGGTTCTATGTCAAGGCATAAAGGGTGACCCACGCATTTAACCATAAGGGGTTTTACTAACCATAATTGATAGCACAACCATTAGCTAACATTTTCATTTAATCTATTATCATCATTATTTTCATTCCATCAACTATGATATCTTCATTATAGAATTGATTTTTATATCATGTTCTATGGGTTAGTATTTTAAATCATTTACACTATGTCTTGAGATGGTAAATTACCATTTTTACAGTGTAATTCAAGTCTGTATCTCACTGAGAAAAAACATGTCACAATATCACATTACCCTCACCATGAATCTTGAGTCCTGGTGCAATGAAACCATTTGGGGAATAAAGCTTTGTCCCCCTCCCTAACTCTTGCATTGTGGGGTGGAGTTTAGATCCTCAACCTAACTCGGCCTATGGGCATAGAAACTTGTTCTATACCCCACACTACAAATCCATGTTCTTATTATTATTGATCTATTCACCACAAACATACTATATCATCACCATGAAGACATAATCATGCTTGAATTCTACCATTAGAGGGAATAGATCCTCTATCCCCTTCCCCAACCCATGTTTGTTGGGGTGGGTTTAGATCCTCATTCAAACTCGACCCATGGTCATTGAACATGAATTAAATGCCCCAAAGTACAATATCCATCTGACACACAGAACAATCACAAGGGAACCAAAATCATTCCATAACCCATTAACATAGTTATATTACCTTACATTTTCATTCAGCATAATTCTATTTTTTCTTGCCTAACTCACAATGTATATTCACTAATTAAAAAAACATAACCCAATAACATATTTGACCCTTCCCTATGTTAACTAACTTAACACTTTCATCATTTCCAATATATTAACCACTTATACATTTCATGTACAATTTATTTTCTATCAGGAACATTAACATTAATCACATTTATACTATTTTACATTAGTAAAAACACATACATATGTTATATCAATTACTAAAATTAATCACTAGTTTTCTCATTTTATGATCATGCGAACAAGACAACAAAATTGCCCTGGGTTCTATATTACTAATACTTATGCCCCCATCAGTTACTATGGTCCTATCAAACCATTAAAAGAAATATAATAGTAATAATCATATTTTAAATATTCATTGAAATCATCTAGAAACCTACCTTTAAACATGGTCCTTCCTATATTAATGTAAAAACATTCTCAAGGGAATTAAATTTCATTTCAACCATCAAATAGTACCATTAAACCATTTATATAAAAATGTAACCTCTCACATCATTAAAATATAATTATAAATCTCTTTAGAAAATAGATTTCTGAAATCAGTTAAGGTGAAAAACTACATTTAAAACATTTCTCATTTTAAAATAGAGTTTATCATAAATAAGCCTATAATTGGTTCAAGCCCCAAAAAACACCATAAAAACCATTCAAACCCTCTTATGAATTTAAAAAATAATAATTGTTTCAATTAACCGTAAACAATATCCTCATTCCAAATACATATTAATACATATTAATTTTGATAATACCCATATCTCATGGTTTACTGAATTTGTATACCAATTACATGGGTCTGGCATAACCCATGGGAATCCCTAGGTTCGGTCTCATATCATCAATTAACAAAAAAGTGTCTAAAATCCTTAATCTATGGTCCAAATTGATTTTTCTAACCCATGATATCCATACATCACATAGATGTGAAATAAAACAAATACATACATATGTAACATGTCAATATTATGGGGAAAAGCTTTAATACCACCTACCACATGACTGTGGATGAATGATTGTTGAATCTACACCCTTGACTAAAACTCAAACACCCACTTAATGCTCATCCTGGAATAGTCTATAAAATTTATGGTTTTAGGTATTTAGATGAAGAGGAGAGATTATAGATTCCCTAATCCAAAAAATGGATCAAGTAGGAGTGCTAGACACACCAAGATCATTGATTCCCACCCAACCGCACTCCAAATTCCAAGTAATCGAAAGATAATAATCTATATAGGTAGTGGAGGTTGGTGGTTCATCATCTAGGGTATGGGGGATGAATGGAAGTATAATAGTGTTTGATATAAAAATATTGAGTTGGAAAAACTGTAAATTTTTCATCTTTTAATGGGGTCCATGGTTTACCTGCAAGATCTTCCAAACCATTCAAAAATAATGCACAAGACACTAACTAAGGGAATTTATTTCACATGGTCACATATAGGTAAGAACATAGTTTAGAAAACCATGTGATAAATTTTTCTTGGCCTCTGTCCGAAATTACTACAATGCTGCACAGATTCCTAGGCCAGGTGCATGGATTACACTAACAATTCACCAACCATGTTCTATGTGTTTTTTGGTCCCTTTTCTCCTCCTTTCATGTCCAAAACCCATATAACACTTCCTAAACTCTTAAATTACTATGAAAAATTTATTTAACAATAAAATAGGTTATACCCACAAAAATTAACAAACTTATAACTTCACTAAAGATGAGGATTATACAAAAAATGTTTATCTATTGTAGCATGTTATTCCATCTTTACCTGAGTATGATTCCCTAATATGGAAATAACTTACTCAGTTCTGATACCCTGTGTAATGGATTTCTCATTTTTTAATTCTCAACATTTCCAATGGGTTTTGATTACCTTATTTCTATTAAGAAACATCACTGAATAATGACACACACTGAGTTATCTTGTAATCATCATGAATATTGATCCATAAAATAAAAACCCTCTAATGGTAAATATTATCAAATACTATAAGTAATTATCATTGTTCTCATGTTAGTTTTGATAAATTAATATGTTGTACCAAATTTTTATAGTAAAATTAATTTTATACCAACTTTTAAACCGCCAAATCCTATAACCAAGGTTTGGTGTCCACATTATTACATTTATAAAGATAAACATGATTTAATCTATACGGATTGTTTACTTGTTTATATTTAATGATTAGATATAGAAAATATTTCTAGAAGCTAATCCATAGTTTTTTATAGGTATTTTAAACATACCAAAAATGTCTATCTATATGTAAATCCTCTGACCTTTTATTAAAAAAAATGGAAAAAAGTACATAAGGGATATGGGAGGGGTAAGACAATGGTATTTTCCCTCATCCATATGACAAAAAAGTTAATGATCATAATAAGACATGGAATTTCCATATTCATAATCATCAGTAGTTTTCCACTCAAAATGATATTTACCATGATTGAAAATCTTGATGATTTATTATTCTTCCATATTTGACATCTTATATGATGATCTGGTTGACAAATTATGAGGAATGTAATAATATTTTCTTTTGTGGCCTTCTCTTTGAGGGGGAACTAGTGAATCCCTAACTACCAATCACCTTTTTTCTTTCCATATATAACTGCTTCTTTAAAAGAGGCATGAATAGTGTTTCATGATTCCTCAATGGGGTATTGTTTGGTCCACTAGGATAGTTTTGTTGATAAGGGTGAATTAGGGTATTGAAGATTAAAACAACTTCCATATTGATCTTGTTTCACTATTAAAAAAATAGCTCGACTCTATCTTTCCTATAAAAACAAAAATTAAATCATGATAGGAAATAATAATTTTTACTTGGATCACCCTCAGCAGGATACATCCAAGGAGCACACACCAACGATGTTCTAATGTACCAAATCCACTAAAATTGCACTACTATTAACAGTATTTGATGCGGACTCACTATTCGTTCTAGTTTAAAAGAAATGACAATATAAATGCTCACTACTCTCTCAAATGAAGTTCTCTCACTGATTCATCACAAGATCCACTCATAGTTTAAAGACTTGTAGGTCCCCTCATACTCACTAATGAATACATATTCCACTGTATGTAGATGCTCTATTGAAGTCCAATTTTCCACCAATGATTAAAACCACATTAACATAGTACTTTTGGGTAACTCCAAATCTTTTGACGAACCATTTTTCTGTCTTGTGCGCAACATTAACGCATTGCTAAAAAAATTCCACTTTTTTTGTGAAGAACTCCTTGCACGAAACTTAAATATTACACACAACTCAAATCATATGTGCAACTTTCTTAGCTTTCATGCAACTCAAAATCTTTTTTCAACTCTATTTTCATAAAATTCTTAGGCGATCTAGTGCTCGGATTCTCTATAAGTGCTGAGACATATCAAATTAGGGGGTCACCTCTTATTTATAAGCATATTCAAACCCTAAGTGTAAGATTTGACTTTTTTCATGCAACTTTCTCTTCGAGAACAGAAACCACAATTTGAGGTCGCATTGGGCGCACAAGTTTCTTTCACCCAACCTCATCTTTCACGAACATTTACAAATCATTCATGCACATCAGGATTTTTCCATATTTCAACATTTTACTCTCGAAAAATGACTTGTGAACATGTTTCCAAGTCACCTTAAATATTCTCTTCAAAATCCATTTACAAAAATAATATCCCCATTTTCCAATTTTGAGGCCTAAAAATTTCACAAACACAGGAAAACGAAGCCACCTTAGATCTATTCGTTTTGTACCACCCCCATATAGTCCATTCTTTTTCGTCATTATTTGACAACATAGGTTGTTAACAATTTCTATGTAACTCGAAAACTCACCATCGAAACCCTCTTTGTCAATAAACAAACGAACATTGTTAATAAACCCAAACACCACAAAAATGCTTCAATGTTACATTGAGGGATTTTTCCCCAACAGGTATTGTCATTCACCCCTTCATAATCATATATGTTTCAACAATTTTCATAAATTCTAGAGGAATAAAAAAAGTCATAATTTCTATTGAAAATGTATACATTGATACATTAGAATTTGATATAAGGAATCACATGACAATGGACCAAATAGTTTAGAATTCTTCGCAAAATAGACACATACAGGAATTGTTATTACAATTAAAAACATAAAATAAAAAAAAATTATTCTCTCTAATACTTGTTTTAATCACCATAGTGTATCCCTACATATGATTCCTAAAAAATTCTATCTATCCTAGGAAAAAGATAAGAAACCCTTGAGCTCAGATACTGGGTAAGGTTACGCGTAAAACAAAAGCTAGGAATAAATATTGGATAATGAATAGTTCTAGGTAAATAACTAAAATAAATTATATTTAATCTATTAAATGGCAATAACTTGTTAGAAAAGAATAACATCCAAATTATTTTATATAAATAATAACATGGTCTTGAAACATAACCACGTATATTTTTATTAAATGAATAATTTAATTGGATATCAATAGCTGAATTCATAATGATTGGTTTCATAAGGTTGGACTTATAACACATATAATCTGGGAATTATTCCAAGAAATCTAAATATTATCTATACATTATTCTATAAAATTTAAATAAATGGGTAAGTCCTTGTTCAAAAAAATTCATTTTCACTCATGAGACCTATTGATACATCAGGTCGCTATAGAAGGCCTTTCCCATCACTTACTATATATAATGAATTTATAATATAAAACATGGTGAAGCATAATTCACATAAAAATCACATTTAAACTAGCTTAAAAAATGTATATACTTCTCCCAATTAATAATCATAATTATAAACTATCCAGAGTAAAATGAATGGTATCAAGATAGTACACCCTAGTCAAACTGATCATATACCATCCAGATAAATAATAAAGATTGTATCATTACAATATATCCCCTTTAAAAATTATGTTACACAAAAAAGAATATTATTATATGGAAAATTGTTTTTAAATATCCCCTGGAACATTTCTTGAGGTAACAATCTTTCGTTGAAAATCACATTTTTTATTTTGAAATGAAAAAATTCAGAAGATATTTTGAATATCATTTTAATTGAAATCTAATTTAAAAAACTATAAATTTAAAAAATAGTATCAAAAAGAATTTTATTTAAAAAAACATGTAATTTTTCAATGGATTAATTGAATAAATTATAGAAATTATGTAGGGGAATTTTTTACAAGTCGAATAAGTTAAAAAAAATATTCCTTTTGATTTGTAAAAAAGATTAAAAAAGTAACCTATTCAGAAAATGACAAGAACATTACATTAAAATTTATTATTTAAAAAATAAAACATTGATAAAGTTTTCTTTTAAAATAATTTTTAGAAAGGTAATACATTTTTTAAATCATTTAAAAAAAATGTTTTTGAAAAAATGGATTTTTCACCAAATAAATTAATAATGTTGGATTTTCATGAAAACATTTTCTTTTTCATTTAAGAAACAAATAGAGGAAATATTATACTATAACATGAAAAATTAAATGGAAAACTTGATTAAAATAAAATATATTGACTTTAAGATATAAATATCAAATAATTTCATGAATGGATATTTAGATAAAAATAATCCCAAATATTGATGATGTTATGAAATATACCCTTACCACTTTGGTAACATATTAATCTTTTGCCCCATAAAAGAAATAAAATTAAATGATTAATTAAAGAGAATAATTTTAAATTAATTCATTATATAAAATTTAAAAAATTTACTATATACACCACAAAAATAGTGATTATGGTGTATGTCTCCTAGAAGTACATGTTTGATGAGAAATCATTTACACCAATTTTGATATATCATGTATATTCATTATCTTCATGAATAATAAATTTACGTTTATAATTTAATACTTAATAACATTTCTTAATTTTATTATATATTTCAATTCACCTATTATGTTGTTATAAATAATTTCATAATCATTTATAATTAACTTTGATGTTTCGATGATATTTTTCATGTGTCAAAAATGGCTTCGGTGGGTTGAAAATGGTTATAGATACAATTATATAAATATATATAGAATTATATTCATGAAATAATTATCATATTTCTACATAAATTATAATTTTTAAATAAGTAATTAAATATTGTTATGAAAAATGAACTATGATTCAATCATGGAGATGGTAGTCCATATATAGATATGGGTAACATTTATATTTTACAATGATCTTTATTGAAAGAATGTAAGTAATATTTTATATCTTCATAAAGAGATAAATATCATTTACATATAATTATTTCATTAAAATTACTAATATATATCATTCAAATTCTATGGTGATGAAAAGGGTCCCACATCACTTCTTGAAGTTTGTAGACTACTAGTACACAAAAAACATTATTAATTTTTTGTGAATAAAAGAAAATGATATATATTATATTTTATGAATTGTCAATATGACATCAATATCAGAATTATGTAATTTATATCTGATATATTCACAAAAAAACCAAATTACCTTCCATGTAATGAGTTAGTGAAAAAATAAACAGATCATTTTATAAGGCAGTAGTCTTCCGTACACATTAGTGACATTATCATATACATTTTTAAAGGTAAATTAAATATGTATACATATATATATATTATAATGACTATAGTGGTTTAATTTTGATATTATATTCATATATACACTTTATATACATCATTATAACAAATAGTGTAATTTTTTTATTCACAGCATATCATATTGGGTCATGAAAGAGTAGCCATCTGTACAAACAAGTGATGTTATCATTTGCCATTGGAGTGAAGGGAAAATGGATTTTTGAAATTCATATTAGGATAAAAAATATTATTATATGTATGATATTTTTCTTATCATTTAATTAGAAAGTTTTAATATCTTATGGAGGAGGAAGAATAAATTAAAAATATATATAGTTAGGAATAACGCCTATTCTCTAACCACCACATTAAAAGTATACCAAACGTATTACTATAATTTATTTATGAAAAAAAATGTATTCTAGTATGAGGTTATGGATTTTTTTATGTATTTTATTCTATACTTAGATAAACAAAAATGATTTATGGTGTGAAAAATAAAAAATATGTATGAAAATATTTAGGTGAGTATAGTTCACACTTGTAATTTTTGAAGATAAAAAGTTTTACCTACGTTTTCCCAAGCCACAAGAGTCCAAAAGAGACTATTCCCAATAATTAAACATTCTATGGTAGAATAATTTAATAATATAGTTTTTAGATAATATTTTTGGTTATTTTACCAATTATCTTTTTAGTTTAACCCTCAGTAAACCCATTTTTTCCTTAACTACAGTAATCAATTTTTAATGTTTTCAATTTCCTTTTTTTTCACAAATTTAGTTTAATTTATTATGTAGTTTAAATTAAAAAGATTAAAAATATGTAAATATTTTTTCCAATTTACAGTAGAATAATTTTAAAAAACTAAAAAAATTTATCTTGTAGTTTTGATGGGAAAGAGGGTTTTCAAAGAGAACTGGTTGATCAATTTATAAATTCATTGAATCAAAATATAATATGAAAATTAATTAAATTACATAAATATGATTAATAAATAAATAATTGATAAAATTTTAATTTATATTATATTTTAAATATAATTTAACATTATTAATAATTTAAACTAAAAGGCAGTATTCAATTCAAATTATCTATTTTTTACTTTCCATAAAAAATGATTCTTTTTATTTGAATCCCAAATCTTTAGACTAAGATAAGTTTTGATATTCAAATATAAAAAATGAAGTATAATTTTTCAAACAAATCTTAATATATTACTAAAGTGAATTTTGGATTCATGTTCATTATATATGATTAATTTTCCATTCAGAAAAATATTGTTTCTTAAAATACATTTCTTTCCCTTTAAAATCATTCTTATTCTAATTCTAATAAATTAATAACAACTGAATTTTTTTATACATGAGTAAAATATAAAATATTCATAACTTAATAGTTATTAATCATAACCATCATTTTAACGTCCAAGTAAAATTGTCATTTTAAATAATAATATTTTAATAGTGTTTCATGATTCATTCAAACTTAGGGTTTCAGGATTTGAAATTTTTCAAAGATATTTAATTTAATTAAAATTAAAAATATTATAATGAATTAAGGTGTTAAATTCTCTTCTATTCTTTTTGTTTTATTTCATACATGCTTTCAAACAAGATGTTCCATTTTTAAAATGTCTACGTGTTATATTATACCCACATTAATTAAATATTATTCTCATAATTTAATTTTTTCCTCCTTAATAATGGGTTTCAAATTTTAAAATACCTTCATTGAAAACCCACATCATAAAAATGGTTAATAATGCATCCTCTTAATAATATAGAATAATGATTACAATGGTCATAAGGACTCGCACATAACTAAGATTATATGTAGGATAACATTGGTGGAATGTGAAGATATAGACATGAATGAAAGAATAAATAATTATATACAGTGATAGATGTTATTTATCATAATAAAATAATATGACCAATTGAAAGTTAGGGACCAAAAAACTAAAAATCTATAATGATTTAAAGGCTATTGGTTTAACATAAATAAAGGTATTATGATAAAATTTACTTTCAATATCATTTTACTAGAGATATTTAATTCTTATACCATCTAGAATGAAAATATATAAAAATATACTTTCTTGATATTTTCCATTTAATATATAAAATTTCATACTTCGGTTGTGCTTCAATGATTTCCACATCATGTCTTACAAGAATAAATGATTATCCATGATGAATTAATTTTTTCATGAAGCACTAAAAATAACATTTAACAGATCAAAATATCTATAAAAGAGTGAATTTATTTCTATTTTTAATAAATATTTTCTAAAACAAAATTTATTATCAAAAGTTACCAATTATAATATTTTAATCACTAAATATCAATAGTAATTCCATTGGTTCTAATTTAAAATAATTTTACTAAAAACAATGACATGTTAATAGGGAAATCACGTAGGTCAGTGGTAGGCTCTAAATCCTTATGATCACTTGGTTGTGGGATCTTGTACTACAACCATATTGGGTGTGACATGTTGTAAGATGACATGTGGGTTGTCTTTTTTCTAAAACCCTATTAATATAGTACAAAAAATTATACAAAATTATAATACCCATAATTAAGTCAAGTTTCAACATTAGATAATCCTTAATGGTTACCAATACATACATAATAACATCTTTATAACTAATATATTAACATTGGGAACATATTACATGTTATCCCCCAACAATCATGTGTTTTTTGATAAGGTCAATATGCCACTGGGAAAGTATTATTGGGACCATTAAACAAAGGATTTCAAATCCCTAATGAAAATCTATTATATTTAAATATTGATAAATTTCATACATCTTGTAATCATAATATCATTCATTTAAATAATCATATAACATAGTCATTGAATACCAAAACATATAAATTAGTTATTCCACATCCTTTTTTGTAAAATAATAAGATATTTTTGATACATTATATTATTTTGAGGTATATTTTCTTCACACATGGTGAATTCATTTTTATATTTCCCCATCGCCCTATAATAAAATGATTGGAAATTGGAAAATTAATTCATTCCCTTTCAATCATGAAAATGGTTGTCCTTTTCTCAACAGATTAAGTAAAATCATGTTCTTTTTAAGAATTTACCAAGGTATTTCTTTCCAAAAGTATCTGATTTGGGAAAATCCTTCATTATCTTGTTCCCTATATCCATTTAATCCTATGAAAACCTCTTCTACTCTCAATTCCCTTTGAATCCATAAGACTTGGAAAATTTATTCTCTATCATGATAGCACAATATACTATGTACTTGTATAATGAGAATGTTTGGGAGACTAGTTACAATTAAATTATTAGATTAATTCCATCAATTAAATGGATGATCTTTTCCTTTGGATTACATATATTTTCTATAATAGGACTTATAGCATTATAATTACAGCTTCATACATTGAAAACTATATATTTTAATACTGTATTATACACAAAACTTATATTTTCGTATTCTAATATTTCTCATAAAGAGAATATTTTTTAATAGTATTACCTTGATGTAATTCCGCTATATTCTTAATATTTACTCCTCATCCTTATTGTTTTAAAATAATGACCTCCATTGATCCAATTCTACTAAGAGATGATGAACTTCAATTAATCATTTATCTTATTCACAATATTCCGGAGTAAGAAATTACTTTTCTATGGAACTTATCCATTTCATTGATAATAATGAATTTCTAGTCCCATTTAATGTTCGAGGATGATGTTTCATGATGTGTTATATCATCATTACATCACATGGTGTTTGACAAAAATTTCTTATATGATAAATGATATCACTCATAAATGGACCCATCTTACCAAATGTCGATATAATTAAATTAGTTCAGGCTATATCCCCATCTCTATCATCATTATCTTTTATAGGAGGGAAATACCTACATAGAGTATGAGTACTGATATGTTTTCTATTCCTTCTATGAGGATTCATTGTTAAATAATTACATAAAATATATTAGATCACAACATTATGAAACAAAATGTATAATACCAAAACTAGTGAAACATATAAGATAAATTGATAATTTTATGCATATAAAATCTCATCATACTAATTATGATTTCTTTGTTAATTTTTTCAAATCGTAAAAACATTTTTAAATCCTTAATAATGGTATGTTAAAAAATATACGAATTAACACAAACATGTACCATGAGAGTGTCAATCCAAATGAATAATAATGAATCTGTGTATGAACCCAGTGATAATTGTGTCAATCAAAATAATCTATTTTCATATTCATTATCCAGCACATGAACCTCAGTCCAGTTGGTGAGGAACCCTTATGTTACTACAAGAGACCCGATATCAAATCTAGGCGGAGGCTAATTTCAAAACTGTAGCAGGACTGTAGCAGGAATTGCAGCAGTACTGTAGCAGGACTGTAGCAGGAACTGTAACATGTACTGTATTGGTACTATAGGAGGAACTGTTTATCACTATAGAAACTGGGAATATTCCTCTGTTTGGGCCTTCAGGCCACTGATTTGGTCCCTCTGTCCTTTAAGGCCTTCAGGCCATCCAGGCCTTTGGGTCAATAAGGCCTTTGGGCCACCTCAAGTCCTTCGGGCCATCTTAAATTCAGATGCAAACCAAATAACTTATAGGGAACAAGCTTCAGAAGGAGGAGGAGAAAAGATTTTTCACCATAGCTTAAGCTAAATGGATTGCATAAATGAGAGGGTATGGATCCTACCATTGGGACAAGCCTGTGCATGCATGAGAAAGCCTAGCCGAACCACCATGTGAAGGTGGAGAGCAGATTTTATGATGTAGATTCTGGGGAGGAGCAGTTCCAAGTAGTTTAGATGGGTTGTATATAATGCATGAAGCCTATGGGCAATGAATTCCTCTAATGCCTATGGGCCATGTAATACTTATGCATACAAGCCTATTAAGGGTCCCACCTCACCCCTTGAAAGGAGGATTATCATAATCAATAAAAAATGAAGGCCTTCAGGCCATTAGATGAGATTCATTATCCATTTGTACATTTTTTCCATAATCACATCAACATTTAGTACATAGTTTTGTGTGTATATTCTAAAACAACATATAATCTATTCCTTAGAAAAACATTACGATTTTCTCTTATAAATATGATCAAAGTATATCATTGTTTTATTTTCCCTAATCTAAATTTTCCTAAGTCTAGTTACCATGGTTTTTATTAAACATTCTATGATACCAAGTGTATCACCCTAAACCAAATAGCCTGGAGCAGGTGTTAACATTATAACATTATAATAACATAGAAGTTATCACATCTTATAGGATGTAAAAGTTTAGTATTCATTGTTAATTGGATACATACATTAAATTATCATTACAATTTAAAACATAAAATAATTGAAGTATTATAATTAAGAAAAACATTTTTCCCATTTATGTATCCCTACATATCATTCACAGAACACATCCTGGTATCCCTGAAAAATTAATCATTAGATATTAGTCAGAATAGATGATGAGAAAGGGTAACCATATGATGAAGCTTTGAATAAATTGGTCATAATAAATACAGATTTTTAAAAAACTAAAACACATGAAATTTATGCAAAAAATTGAGCATTATATGGTTAGAATAAATTATCATCAAAAAATTCCATATAAATATTAACATGGGGTTATAACTTAACCATGGATATGCTAAATAATCGAATAAACTCATTGAATATCAATAATAAAATTTATAATGATGGAATTTATAATTCTCAACATCTAAAACACACCTTCATGGTTGTGTTACAGTATATCAAAATACAACTGAGGAATTTTGCAAGACATCTATATAAATGTATAAGGGCTCTTCAAAAACCCAATAATATTTGTCTCATAAGACCTACTGATGCATTAAGAAGATATAACAGACCTCTCACTTCATAGACTTTGTCCAATGCATTATAAATATGAAAACATGTGAAACATAATTAAAATAATCATGTGTATTTAAACAAATATATTAAACGTAAATACATTCAAAAATAGATAAACTTATTCATAAACCATCTAGCGTAAAATGAATGTTATCAACCGGTTTATCCTTACTCCAAATCCTCATTAACTAACCTGAGAAATAATAAGGATGGTATAATTACAGTATATCTACATTAAAGTATATGTAAAATGAAATAATTTCTTCCTAGATGGAAAATTATTTTCAAATATCATCTAGAACATTTCTCAATGAAAATATCTTTTTTTAATCACTCTTTTTTATTCTAGAAATTTAATAGAATCTTGTAAAAATTATTATTATTTAATGTAACATTTAAAAACATATAATTCCCACAATATGAGGACAAATATTTATTAAAAATAACCATTTAAAATTGTAAAGGGGTTTTTAATGAAAAGAGGTTATTGATGGTGGGAAATTCAGTACAATTCATATAATTTAAATAGATTTTCCATTTTTCACTATAATATTTTGAAAAATACCTAATATAAAAAAATAAGAAGATTCTATTAAAACTATTTTGAAATAAGTAATACATTGTTAAAAAATTATTTAATGAAATATTTTTATAAATATATAATATTTTTGAAAATCATTTAATAAAACATGGTTTTGGAAGAAAAATGATTATCTATCAAAGAGGTAAGTAAAGACATATTTTATTAAAATAATGTTAATAATTTTATGTATGAAATAGAGGAAAATATTACTCTTAATTGAAAGTGTTCATAAATAACCACAAAGATAAAAATAAATTTACTTTAATATAGTAATATTACTTTATTATTTCAATGAAGACTTATAAAAATCTTGAATAATGATGAGATTGTAAAATTAACATATACAACATTAGTAACTTTTGAATCATAATCCCCATAAAAGAAATAATATTAAATGAAGCATTATTTATCACTAATATAAACTATTTCCATCAATAACATACATAATTTTATTATTATACACCACATAAAATAAATAATTGGCGAATAAGATTTATGTATCAGGATTGTAATAGTTATACAAGAAACCCTTCACATGAGTATGACTCATCACATAAGTTATTTATATTCCTAAGTAATAAATTTATGTTAATTAAATAATTTATTAAGAAATTTTTTTATGTTATTTATTAGATTTATTTGACTTATTACCATGTTATATATGACTAATTAATCTAGTATTTTTATGTGATATGTTTTGAAGAAATTTCACTTATGTGTTAAAAATGAAATTTGTAGGTTAACTATGTGGGAACATTAGGATTAGATATGGAATAAGTATCATTATCTATTTTTATCAATGTGAATGAATTGTAAGGGAGTAATTATTTTGATTTGGTATAATGTAAAACCCTTTTATTTTAGGATATAATTATCCATAAATAATTTTTTTTCTTTACCTTACTTTTCAAGAAACACCAAGTTTAAACAAACAATGATATAAATATTATTATTTTAAAATGACTGTTATAATCATGAAGTTAAAATTTGTTTTTTTCATATGAATAATAAAATAGTCAAGAAAATTATATTTTAGTAATAATTTAACCGCATTGAAATGAAATTACTTAATATTATATAAAATCATTTATTACTTCAGAAATGCATTTCGATAAAATAAAAATATTTTTCAATGACTTTTTGAATAAAAATGTTTTTATTAATTTAAAAAAAATATTAAGAATTATATTATATAAATATTTTATCATTTTCATAATAAAAATATCAACATTATACTATGATGATATTTTGTATTTTTTTAGGATTTATTTTGTAGTTAATAGTGAATACTACTATTTTTAAGGAAAACTGTCATTTTAATCATATAATTTACAAAGTTATATTTTTTAAAATTACATTAAAATTATAATTAGTTAAATTTTGTTTTTTATAATATATTTATAGATGTTTTAGACTATATTTTCAATATTTTAGGAAAAAACATTTTATACTCTAGAATAATTTTTTCTTGAGAACTTGTTTTAATTGTTTTTTCCTAGAATAATTTTAAAATTAATTACTCCCCATATATAAATTTAATTTGACAAAATTTATTCCATATTTTTATTAGTTATAATTTATATAATATAATTGGTTAAAAATTATTTTTGGACCTTAACAATAATAAATATATTAATTATTTGTCACTGTGGTAAAAGATGTAAAATTGGGTTAAAATAATAGTATATAACAATAAATTTTCTACAATAAATAACATAATATAATATTTGAGGAGTGTTTTCAGACCAAATATTTCATTTAAGGGTTAAAAAATTTGTTTTATATTATTATAATGAAATTGGGAACCCATCATTGAAATTTGTGAATAAAATATATGTTTTATTCAAATATAAAACAATTTTTGGGTCATTGAATTTAATTGGGTAATTGGAATATTCCATTAGGTTTTGGATTCAAAAAAATGTGTAACACAATTTTACATTATTATTTTATGAAAAAAATCATTTAAAAATATAAATTTATTTCATTGTAACATTGTTTTTAATCATAAATTCGGTATTTTCCAAAACACTATTTCATATGTTTTTATATTAATTGAAATTTCTCAAACCAATAAAAATAATATCTTATAAAATGGATTCAAAATATGAAATAAATATATTCAAAAAAATAGAAGGACCATTTTATATTTGGAATAAAAGTAATGTTATAATGGTAAAAAAAGTGTTATCACATTTATGTTTAATGTGAGTTTAATGTAGTATAACTCAGATATATGGCTTAAAATGTATCCAACATATATCTGACATTGATATATTGAGTTTTTTTAAATTTATAACATATTATCATAGATGTTTTGTTTTCTTTTGTTCAACTTAAAATTATATATATATATATATTAATTATTTATGATATTCCAAGTGTGTCATGTCCCCCATTTATAAAATGAAACCCCACATTTCCCTTAGTTGCAATACATTTAGCCATCTAGTTTAAACAAATCTTATCAATATAGAAGTGCATGAATTATAGGTATTTTTAATTTTAAGAGGCCATTATAATGGTTCTTATGGAGATATCTTGTTAATGCCATCTGAAAAAGTTGTAATCATCTTACCAGACCCCATACATTTAATTTTCCCTTTTACCTCAACTAAATATTTATTATTCATCATAAAATAAGAAAATTATTTTTTCTAAATATATTTAAATGATACTTTATTTATGTAACCACCATTATTCACCTTCTTTTACATGATATGGGAATTGAAAGTATATCACATGTGTATGTTTCGACTACCACCTCCATGTAGAAATGAAAACCATTTTCCATAAAAATATTTCATTGATGGTCATTATGATGTGTTTAAATTTTATATATAATAATTGTTAAATAATATTTCTTATTTAATTTTAATATCATATATACAATCTTATCTTCTAATCTGTTACAAGACGATACCATCGCTTGTGCGGACCTGCGGACAACCACCTCCATGAAGTGATGTAGTTTTTTATTTAATTCAATTTTACATGGATAATATAAAATAAAATATTTACGGTATATATATTTGTATCATTTATGATATAATTATGTTTCTAGAATGATAAAATAATATGTAACTTCATTTAGTTATTTTTAGTAGAAAATGAAAAATAGATTTCTTTTTCATATGACATATTTTCTCAATAAACATTTGTAAATCATTTTTCAATACACACCTTTTATTGGTGACTAAAAATATGTTTATAAAATATTAATATAAAATCTATATCTATAATAAAATTTGGGTGGTTTTGTAACTATGATTAATATACAAGGACAATAACATCTAACACTAAATTTTACATTAAAAACAATGTAGTCATCACCTCTAACAGTAATTTTAATAACAAATTATTAATAAAAATATGATAATATGTTATAATAAAATCATAAATAAAATTATAAATATAAAAATAGTTGTTTATTTTTTTGTATCATTATTATATATTTATATATAGCCCATATCAGTGCGTGTGAGGAATGAAGAGGCTTGAGGTAAGGGATTTATATTTCAACACCATTTTAATTGGGATTATTTATTCATCAATTTGCGTTGAAGAAATTATATAATCCATATCTGATAAAAAAAATTAATTATTAATATCTTATTTTTATTTAAGAACAACTGAAGTTTCATTACCATTTTCCTCTCACTATTACACAAATAAGATCATAAATTGGTTTAATGAAAACTCATCCTTATTTATCCTCTTTTAGTCAGAAAATATTTTTCTTCCACATATATTCATTCTAAAATAGTTTTTTAGATTTTTTGGGAAATTATTAATTGATTTTTTAAATTATTTTTTACCATATTTTAATTTTCATAAAATATTTTAAAAATAATACATCTATATTTTTTAGAACAATGAACTTATTATCGAATGTGTGAATAAAATCATTGTTTTAATGATTATAGACTAAAATAAATTTATTGTCTACATGACTATTCCATGTTTTGAATTTTAAATTATTATTTTTAATAGTTATTTTCAATGAAAATGGTTTCCAAAATATTTTGAGAATATTTTAGTTTCAAATAAATTATTACAACTTCAAAGTTTATTTTCCTCAAGAATTATTAGAGATATTTTTGGAAGAAAAATTTTCAACTATGATAACATCCTTTGATGTTAATTATATTTTAATATGGATATTATCTATTTATATCAGCTTTATTATTTCTCTTATGGGTCAATGATTATGATGATGATATATTTACAAAACTTGTCTAATTTTTATTGTTTATGATATAAAGATATGATGAATGTGTTATGATATTGTAAAATTTATCTGAATTGATTTTGATTATGTGACAGTCTGTAATGTAATATCCCTACATCTAATTTGGTCAAGTTATATTGATATCCCTTTATATTATGATATTAAGTAAATAAATTTTCAATAATAACATCTTCATATATGTAATTGTTAGAATTATTACCTCTAGAAATTCCCATTTATATATGTGGGGAAATTATTAAAAATATATTTGTTCACATTTTTACATGCTATTATGATATATTCCTAAATATAAAAACAATATTGTGAATGAAAATTATTTTTATATATATTATCTCAATATTAAGATTTCTTATTCTTATTATTCAAAATACATATGTTATATCTGTTGAATCATTATTAATGTTTTAACAACTTCATTTATAAAAATTATTGAATTTAATTTAATTAGTGGATATTATCTTATAATTTTCACGTTTGAATATTTTACAATTATAACATTCACATGAATATATTTTCATACCGTTTGACCAATGTATCCTATAATTACTGACATCACCCATTTATATATATAGTGATCTCAGGGAACTTCATTATATTTATGAACATGGATCACTAAATTATGAATTTTTTTATAAACATGTATAAAATTAACTCCTTGTTTATAATTTTGTTATAAATAATAATATAAAAATTTGTAGGAAAAATTGTATGTTTTTATGAAAAATGTTTTTAATAAACATGATGTATTTTTATTATAATAAATTAAATACAACTATATTAACAAATTATTTAAATAAATTTGTATTTTATATATTCAATAAGAAAAATTGCAATTTTTTGTGGTTATTACTACAAATTTAATAATAATAAAACATGTTTCATTCCTGGAAATGAATTTTTATAAAAATGTTTTTCCATGTGTTTCTCATTATTATTTAAAAATGAATTGATTCAACTTATAGAAATTGAATCCTCTAAAATATATGCCTAAAATATAAATTATAATGACTTAAATAATTTAATAGTTTAAAATTAATTATTGATGGTTATGAATAGTTTCCATAGTATGTTTTTTTCTCCTCGGCATGAGATAAACAAGTAAAAGTTAGTTAAAACTATTTAGTAAAGGTTTAAAATCTATATTAAACATGATCCTATCATATAATATAATATTTTAATTTTGAAGAATTTGTTTTACGAGTTGAATAAGATATTTTAATATATTTTATCCAAATTTTTAACCCAAGAATGACTTTTGTGGGAATGAGTTATTGTTCAAATTGAAAACAATTTTACAGTATTTTTATTTAATGGAATGGTTGAAAGTGAAATTTTATTATTTCTTCTTCAAAAAGTATAAAAAATATTTTTTAATAAAAAACAAAAAAATAGTGGAAACTAAATTTCCACTTGATTTCAAATTAATAATCTTTTTGTGATTAAATCGAGTATTTTGAAAAGAAATAATTTTCTTCTGTTTTGTATTATTCTAGGAAAAGTAATTAAGGAATCCAATATAAATTGAATTATATAATATATATTCCAAATTATCAATTAGAATTTCATGAAAAAATTATTGGGAACCTATTATTTTTGTATAGATAATTATGTTATCATGGAAGAAGTTATGTTATCATAAATAAGGTTAAAATGGGTTTAAAGTAGTTTAAAAATGATATATGTTTTAAAATGTATCCAAACCTTGTATAAATGTGATTTTTTAGCTTATTTTGACACTATAACATATTTCCTTTAAATTTGGGGTTCCTTTCTACTACATTAAATGATTTTAATGTATATATTTTTTAATTGTTTTGGTAATTCTATGTGTTTACCTTCACTTGACTATAAAAGGGAAACAAAAATCCTCCCTTATTATCTGTGCTTTATCCTTCTGTAAAAGAAAAATATTTACCCTATTTCCTTCATATATCTGTTGACCACACCCTATATCTTTAGTTAAGTCCAAAAGAACATCCATTCAAGGAATAATGTATAAGCCAAATAAGGTTTCTCAATGAAGTGGTGTTACTTTTAACCGAGAACTTTCAAATGTATTACCTCTTCTTCCTTATCTAATCATTTCGTATTTGTTCTAAAATTATTAATTAATTATCATAAATATATTTTTTTGATAATTCTAGAACTATTATCCTTTTTATTTCCATCCTATAGAAAAGTAAAACATCACTTGTGTATATGTGTGGACTACTACCTCCAAGAATGATTATTTTATTGTTTTATTAATTCTTCACAGAGATTTTTATAATGATGTATTTTATAAATTTTTCTGTTATTTGTGATAATATTATAGTTCTATAGACATTAATTATACTCTAACAATCGTTCATTTTATCCACTGAAAAGTGGGAACAACACTTGTTCGTACGTACATACCATCATCTCTATAAACTGATGTAATTCATTTTTAATCTCCAATTAATATGAATAATGATAAATGTGTATATAATTTTTAAATAAGATACTAATAAAATGATTAAAATTATTGAGATGATGTATCCATGATCAATATACAAGGACTATGACTATTAAACTGAAATATGCATGATAAATGAATTAGTCCCCATGAGGAATAGTTATTTTGAAAATGATTTCTTATATATAGGTGACGTGATGTTATAATTAAATAATATATGGAATTATATACATTATTATTTTTCAATAAAATATTTATAATAGATCTTGATTTATTATATATGATTTTTTGATGTGTACACATAAATAAAATAATAATGGTATATGATTTATGTTACGATTTCATTTATTTTCATAATTTTCTATAAAAAAATTTATATTTAGTTAAATTAAAGAGATATTAATATTTAAAACCCAAATATTTTATTCCCCATTTTTTATTCATGGAATTTAAAAGTGATATAACCATTTTCTTATCATTGGAAATTGAAATCATCAAGAATTGTTTTAAAAAAACAAACATTACTTCCTAGTTGGATCTAAATATTTTCATTTCGTGACCATATTATCATTAAAATGTTTTCATGAATGAATTTAAATTTATAAAATGCTTTTTTAAAATCATTTTTATACATATTTTACATTATAAAAAATGTAAAAAGTAATATTATGGTATTTTCTAAGCATGGTACTTTTCAAAATCTATGAATGAAATATTTATTTAAATATATCTCACACGAACAGATTTTTCCCCACTATGGCTGATATTTAATTTCAACCATTCATTAAAATATTACATATATTCACATAGCTAAGTTCAAAAGATTTTTATTTATTAGGATTATAGTTCCACATGTATATTATATGACCTTAGATTGATGATTACTACTCTGACAACCTTATTGATAATTCTTCTGGATATAAATTGATTTAAGAGTTTGGGATCTAGGACATCATGGGTAAAGATCTTCAATGTTGAGAACATTCACTTAATATGTAATCATTACCTTGTAATTATCATATACTCTATTTTGATTGATATCTCTAATTTTAACTTTATACTGAATCTTATCTCACCCTTTCTTATGTTTTATATCCCAGATTTTAATGTCATGATTTAAGTGTTATATATATAAAGGGTATAATTTTATAATATTTTTTGGAGATTTTTATGATAATTTAATAAGTTAATAGGATTTGTATCTAGTATCTAAAGACATTTAAAATTTTATATTCCATAAGAATGTATATGTGTGACATGAATTGAATTTTTATCTAAAATGATGTAATATTTTTGATTTATATGCATAGGGTTTTTTTAGAAATAGGCCATAATGAGAATCCAACAACCCTAAATAAAGCATTTGGAATATATCCATTCCATTAATTTTACCCATAAACTATTCTACTAAATCCTTATAGTGAATCATGTAAAGTTAATAATTACATCATCTTGAATGATCCAACCAACCATTGGACAGAAACTACTATGCAAATCAAAATATTATTCCACTATGGAAATAACAAATCTCTATAGATATACTCCACATACTGATAAAATTAATAAAAATAACAGATCTTATACCATAAATAAAAAAATTAACCACCTTGGGGGTCATCAAAGAAATAATTATTTATAATGAAACATATTCTATCTATTTCCAAAAAAGACAGAAACAAACATTGAGGTCCTTCCTACAGTGCTTGCCACAAAATTCACCCCTATTCTATTGAAGAATCAACTAATCATGTATGCCCTACTTATTATATCAACCATATGGGACATACCCATGATGAAATAGTAAATAACCATTGTTGTACTCCCCATTTTTATAAATTAAAAAAATCAATGAGGTTCTACCCATAATAATAAAGAAACTTGAAACCATAAAGGTGACCCAAATATAACCCTTTTTAAGATCATATTGGGGATGTAATGTATAATCCCTGTGGGTTTCCACCTCATACAAATGAAGAGTATAGATCTTCTGGAGGTTTCATCAATTCAGACATCATGAAATCCACCCTTTAGTAATACAAAAACTCAACAAAGATGATCTCTTTATTATGATAATGTTAAAAGATATGGTAATTTTCCCAATTAAAAAATTTGAATCCATATAGGTCCACTCTATCGTAACAATAAAAATGCACATCCTTTTTATAAAACCTAAAAATAATTTGTCTCCATTATATGATAATAATAAAATCAGAAAGAATGAATGTCATCCCCATGGTACACATCATAGATTTAATCCCTAAAATATCCCCGAGGGCAATAATAGATGTCCGCCTCTATCATTGATAAATGTTACCACTATAGGGTTCCTTGAAATTATACCAAAATAGAGGTCCTCCCTAAAATTGATAACCAAGATATAATTAAGATATCCTTAAGAAAATAAACATTTTAACCAACATAGAGTTATTACTAAAATCACTGACATTCCAAATTTACACTTTTTTTATAAAATGGTCAACAAACTAGAACCAACCCCCAAAAAAATATTTTAGCCTGATATTTTATCCTTCAATCGATTATAAATTTCGAAAAAAATAGTCACCCACAATTACAAAATCATACATTTGGAACATAGATGAAGCTAAATAATCCCAAAATAAGTGGGATCCATTTTATATAGAAAATATAAAATAAACCATATAGTTTACGAAACAAAATAAGTCATCAATTATGTAGGATATTGATTCTAATTAAATGTTGGTGAAATTGGATGAGAATATGATACTTGTCATATATTGGTCCTCACCACCTATCAATATTTTATAATCGATATAATTAAAGATGAAAACATATCAATTATTTGCTTCAATTTATGGTAAACTGTAATTTTATTATGATGTTAAAACATGACTTATGCTAAGTATATTGATCATAATAAGGTGTTTGATGACAAATTCCATCATGTTGACTTCTTCTTCCTCCCAAAAAAGTGAATTATGAAATTTTATAGACAATTATGGAGAATTTAATTTTAATTCATCATTAGTGACATGTATGGTTCATGATTCATTAGTGTTTCAAAACTATTTCAATGCTTCAATGTTTGGGGAGAGTTTAATGTATTCCATTTTCCACTATTTTCAATCAAAAAGAAAATATTTGGATTAAAAATCCTTCCCATCCATCGAGTCTATCACACAAGGTGTTTTATAACTTCATCACAATGAATGATACATATAATCTTATATATAGAAATATTAGCATGTTATATTGACAATATCAAGTTATATAAAATGTATAGAGGAATAATAAAAAATAAGATAAAAAATTTGAAAAACTTTACCATGAATCCATGCAAAAATTAAATTAAATATAAAATTTGAAAAAGGTAAATCTGATAATGATGGGATCCTATTTTCCTGTGTTTAACGATTTCATATAATATTACAAATATACATGATATCTAAAAATCCCTTTAATACGAACTTGATAAGAATGGTGTTTTATGATCACATTTCTAACAATATTGTGAAAACCATGGCCGATAGGGATAAGTTTATTTTTAACCCCTATATAACAAATAATTTGAAATATAACCAAAATAAATGTAATATATTTGTTGAATGTAAATGTATTCACTAGTCATATAAAAATGTTGAATATAATAAGTGAGATTACATTTATATTATGATTGATCCCAATAGAGATCAACTATAATTCCCTTAAAATTAATTTTCTATGTTATTACTATACCTTACATTAATAACTACATCTTAATGATAAATCAGAATTTACTATATATAATAAATTCAAAAGTATTTCATTAAAATTGATAGATGGGTGGATGAAGATCAGTATATTTAAATATTATTTATAATGAGTTGAATCCTCACATATCAATTATATAGTTTAGGTTTTTGAACCCATAATATTCCTTTTAGCATGGGTTATCATCATTGTATCTCCTGATCACTAATTAAAATATATTGATAAGGATCCTAGTAGGGAGTAGTTGTCAAAAAAAATTACTCAAATAGATATATATGAATAAAAAACTTCTACCACCTATAAATGATAATAACATTAATAAGGGAATCCATATGATCTTCTCTTTCAGTTTTCTTTTTGTGTCACTAAAAAAGGAAAGGTGTAACAACATTTAATGTGTATCAGAAATGTCAACGTATTTTTGCCTTCTATGTTGATATAAACAACCCCCGTTAGGGAAAATATTATAAAAAATTGAGAAAATTAATGTTGAGTTTGTCAAGTGAAATATTCACAATGAGAATAATTTATCTTTTTATTAATATACCTCAAATGGATGATCATATTCACTTAAAATAGTTTTTTCATATAATGAAGATATAATTTAGTCGTTAGAATTGTCCAAGGCGGCATTTGACTATCTGGTTAATCAGATAACTAAATGATTACAAAACTTATCCATTATTGAGTGACCACCAATCTGAATGTTAGTCAAGTCACATAAGATTGACATTGGTACAAGTAAGGTTATCTAAATTAGATAATCACAATGACCATAATGCTCAAATAGAGTCCATTGATTCCCATAACACACAGATATGACCACAAAAAATCCATATTATTACTAGGATAGAATAATAACTATTCCAACTAGTTTTTGAAATCTAAACATCTATTCACACCATAACATGGGGACCAAGATCAACGGCTTTCCCATTATAAATCATGGTGTGTCTCAATGTTGGGAACCCTAAAACAATATGCATTAGCAATACTCATATGTTTTATAAAAACAATGGATGGTTTTACATTTTTCATGTATATAAATAAAATTGAAAATCTATAAAAATATGTGTATAAATGATTGTAATTACATTACCAATCCAGTTATAAATTGAGAAATATTAGCATATATAACCTCCCTAAATATGGGAAATGGGAAAATGAAAGGGTTATCATATTTATTTTCATACCAGTGTATCTAAAATATTCTATAAAGACAAAACATTCACAATATGTTTTTCTAGAAAACTTTTTGAAAAACATTCTAGACATGTTAAACACTATAATGGTCTTCATGAATTTTATAAAATAATATAAGATTGGTAACTTTTGACCCAGAATGAATTTTAGGGAAATTACACCATTTCCAATAAAAATTACATGATATGTGGTGGAAACCATTGTCACTCTCAAACAAGATATGGTATATATTATAACCTTAAATAAATTTAAGTTTAATGTAATACCACTAACATTAATATAATAGAAACAAAACACACTCCCTTATTTGAAAAAAATTGACACAAATATAAATTTATTCATAATTTTTGAAATTTTAAATAAATTTTATATAAATTCATAAATGATATAGTTCTATGGAATTTTATTTTTTCCATATAAACTAATTTTATCTTTTTAATGAATGTCAATAAGCCGTTTGAAGTAGGATTTAAGAAAATATTTTTTTCTAACCCATACCATCAGATGATGATAAATATAATACATTATTATTTAATCATTAGAAAAATATTATATAAAATTATAAAATTAGTTTTATGTAACCCATTGTAATTCACAGAATATGTGCCTTTGTAATCCATTATATTCTCGGAAAAAAATGAAACTGAAAACATAGATTTAAATATTATTTAATAACTCAACGAATGCGAACTAACCAATTTAGTTGAATTAAATCATCAAGGAATGAGTAAACCATCTATTAATGTCCCCAATTTTATAGGTAGTTGAAATAGTGACACATGATTATTTAGAAAAATAAAATAATTAGTTTTTTTATGTTGATGAAGTATGTAACAAGTTTAAAAAACCCTTTTCTTTTAAAAAATTAGTCTATACACTTATATAATTTCAGACCCCATCATTGGGATATCGACCCTAAAAATTCTAAATTGAACCCATCTCTAATGATTAATTTTAACTCCCCTTCGTAAATTTTATCTAACTATTTGACAAGTATACTAATGAAGTGGGTTTTTATGAAAAATACATTTCATGATTACCTCTTTATGGAGCTCAATTGATGGAATGATATATGATTTGGATTAACTATGGTTGCGGTATATTAACTAATTATATAATACATTTACTAGAAAATAACAAAATGAATTTCAATAATCCCATCAGTAGTGAGGTATGTATTAATACCTATTTCTAAATAGATAGAAAGTTGGTTAGATAAGATATGATATCCTTATAAACCAATAAGTGTGGCTCGTTATAGAAACTCTTGACTTTTTTGTCAAGGTAACCATTGATCCATGATCATAGAGTAGAAAAATAGGTTTGATCTCATCCCTCGACACCTCAAACTCAAGAATAATTAAATTGGATAAAAAATAAGCCCTTATCAAGTTAATATAATGTCTTAAAAATCTATTTATAATTTTTTATTGTAATTAAATAATGAATCCCACTTTCTATTGATATAATACATTAAAGTTCTTATGGTTGATATTTAAAAATATTGAGAGTTCATGAATAATGGGGTTAGATTAGAGGCACATTTAATTTAGAAAAAAAATCAACATAACTCAACACAGATATCTCCTTCATATAATAAGACAAAGAAACAAACATACAATGGAACATTATCCCCATATATATATATCATTTACTTTAATTAAATTAAATATTCATCTAACTTTGGGGAATAATGGTTGAGGGATAAATAATACTCATACTCATCCCCTTCAAAATTTGGTATATAATATATATTATTTGGATCAATATGATTTTAAAATTTAGTATTATAAGTAAAGAGATATGAAACATGTAGTGAAAATAATTATGAATGCACAATTATGGAGTTCTATTGTTCCACTAAGAGATCATGGTTATTCTTCAACACAACATATTAAAAAAACAAATGAAATTTACATGTATCTTTTGATTTGTATTATAACATTCAATGTATATAAAATTTAAGATGTATTTTATGACTATAAAAATTGGATTTATTTATGTAAATATAGTGAATTTTAACTATTTCAGGTTAAGATTAAAAAATTTGCGACAATATAATATGGAATTAATGAAACAGAAAACTATAAACCTAACACTTTTATATTCCATAAATGGATTGGGTTCCACTCATTCTATTTATGAAAATAAGGGGAATAAAACATAAATTCTCCCTGCGATTCATTTTTAAAAAATGGAGTTAGTAAATTCCAAAATCCTTTTATCCATATTTAAATGTCATGATAATATTTTCATATAACATATAGGATATGCATATTCATTCTTTGAATCATCACCATCTACTAAAGAATTAATGAATATTTCTTTTCAACCTCAATGCATCAAACTAATCTTCATTATAATATATGGAAACCTGGGTTTAAAAAATTCTCTATCAACAAATTTTATATATTTTGATGAAATAATTGTGCATTCGTAATAAAAAACACATGTCCTAGAAACCTTGGTCACCATTCTCAAGTAATCAATATGATTTGAAAGATTTTTTCCACTTTTATGATTAAAACATTATAAAATCATAGAGTCAAGAAACCTGGAGATAATTGTTAAATTAAATTATTGGTATATAGTAAATGATTTCCTAGAGTATCGAACATTTAGTTTTCTCTGATGCCAATACATGTACATAAAATAAATTTTAAAACGAACGATAAAATAATAATATATTGAGAATGTTTGAATAGTACTTACATTATATTCCTATAAATTATACATAATATTCCTCTCTGTTTCATTGGTAAAAGAGAATAAATAAGTTTGATTTCAGATGCATAGTATTGAGTTCCGTACAGTGATATTTTACCTTAAATAAACATGGAATAAATGATATGTAAAGAGTTAATGATCAACGTGAATATATAATCAACGTAAACCACGAAATTCTATTTCCATGAAAAAAAATAAATACATTAATGACAATAATCATTGATATCATCCTAATGGAATGCATAATGTAATATATTAAAAAACCTCTTTAAATTCCTTGTTCTAAGACACATTCATAACATGAAAATAGGCATGCACAAAACCCCGTCCTATTTTGTCTAATGTGATAATTAGATTCCTTGAGGGGATATATAATTTTTGGCCCAACCCATCACCTAATTATATATAGTTCATTCACTATAAGTGTACTTAAAATATTTCATATCATTCCCTAATAAACCTATAACTAAATAAAACAGGGTTACAAATATATTTTGATATATTTATATTAAATAATTATCCATTCAATAGATTTATGTCGATGTTTTAGAGAACACCCCTCAATCATCTTTGAAGAAATGGGGTCTAATAAAAGTTTTAGATGAAACCATTATTAGTGAAATATGGGGGGGAGTACATTAAATGTGATGGGTTATCCATAAAATATAGTAATTGCGTTCAATATTTGTTATTGTTTAGAGTCCATGAAAATGGATGGAAAATAAATTGTCATGGTTAATTAAGAGAATGTGAATATTCTAAAGAATATCCCCCAATAGTGCATTTTCAGGTGTAAAGTATTAATCCTACTCATCATTCATTAGGATGATGATTGATTCAATTCTCAACCAACACTTATTTGTGTGAATACACCCAGGTATATATGTGAAACCGCCACATCCACATTACAGTATCTAGATAGGGATGTATTTACTTATTAAAATCACACACTACATATTCACCAAAATGTAGGATTTTTTATACCATTGAAAATGTTACTATTGAAAATAAATATGAGTGATGGATAAAAAATAGACATTTAATTTTCCTAAATTTCATTAGTATCAAATAAAAAATATCCAATTTAAGGGATTCACAACATAAATGATAACAGGTTGTGAGTATAATAATATTCCCAATGATTGAAATATGAAAATGAAAAACAATATTTTGGTTTGGTTAGAAATAAATTTATAACATATTGAAATAGAGGGTTTAACCATAATCCTAAAATAACAATAACAAAATTTATATCATGATATAATATCTCAAATAGTCATTATACAAAACATCAAAAAGAAAATTAGGTACAAAATATTATATATGTCTCAATGAGATACATTTGAGATAGAAAACCCTAACCTCCATTTCTAAAAACCAAAAAAAAAAATAACTTTACATACTGTATTATAAACAAATATAATTGAATCAATTGATTCAAAACCATAATAATATCTATTTTCATAAATAGTTAATTTATATATGAATTCTTATGATTCTATTCATTAGTGTTAATAATTTTGATTTTTTGTATTAGTTACAAAATGATTATATTTTTATTTATTATTTTATTACCAAAAACCATCCTAGAATCCCTACTACACTGATACTCGAGTAAGATCTAAAATATCCCTACAGAAATTCTAGATCCCCATTGGATAAGTAATAATACCTTCCACCATAAAAGAAACACATGGGGAAGATTTTTTGAAAAAAAATGGGAAAAGATACAAGTCGGTATTATTAACACACCAAAGGTAGATAGAAACAAAAATGAATAGGTAAAACAAAAAAAATAGTAAATTTTTAAAAGACACAACATCTTACAAAGTAAAATCACATACGTATCCCATGTGACTAGTGGATCAAATCTCTGTTGGAAAACATCATCACTTCAGGTCCCAATGACAAAGAACATCTATCACATTAATTAGGTTATTTTCTAATACATGGACCTTGAATAAGATAATCTATAAATTCCTGATGGAATTTTTAGTGTTTCATATAAAAAAACTAGTACAGTATCATCATGTTTTCCATATTAAATTCTATATCAATTAAACCAAATATTGGATCCATTCAAATAACAAAAGGCATGGAATATAGTTTACTTATATTAAAAACAATAAAGATTTTATAATAAATTATATGACATATAGTTTATAATAGGATTAAATGAGAAATTTATATAAAAAATCAATATCAAGGATTTTTAATGAATAAAATAGTTCAAAAATAATTGAAATGCAATAACAAAATTAAAATTCACATAGAACCATGTAATAATCTTTGAGTTACATTATTTTATAGGAATATGATTATCTCACTACCCAAAAGTGACCTTATCTCAATATGTGTACATGTCCACTACCTCATGCTATCAGAACTAAACCCCCCATTAGGTAAATTCATGATCCATTAAATGTACGTAAGTGTTATCATTATCAATATATTACTTGGGTTCAAATCCTAGTATTATTATCATATTACCTACTTAATTTCATTCAATAAAGCAATCATTCATTTATTTAAAATAGTTCAATATAATATTTCCCAACAATCAATTTTCAACATCCCTTTCTCATTTCAAAAAAAACCATAGGCTTTAATAAAATCATTATTTTTAAAATCAAATTTCAAATTAATTAATTTATCTCAAGGTTTATCATTTAGTCATTTCATTAAATAATTTTCCAAATTATGTTGTCAATTTTATCTAAAATCAACCATACAATTTAAATTTCATTAATTTTTGGTTTTGAAAATTTCTATGTCATTTTAATAATAATGCATCATTCATATAAAATTTTGTGTTCTAAATAATTTAAAAAGAAATTTCACATTAATCAATAATGTTATGGTTTCAATTATACGGAAAATCATATGCACCACAAACCATTATATAGGGATCAAATAAACAACTGTCACTTGAAACACTAATAAAAAATTAAGGATGCTAAGATAAAAAAAATCTAATATCAAAAATCATTGAGATGAAATGATGATTCAGTCAAGAATCATAATATTATACCATTTTCCGAGGAGGGTTTTAGAGAGAAGGAGAAAACCTTAGAAATAGAACTTGCTGGATATGAAAGGAAAAACAAAGATTCCACGATGTTAAGAAATCACCAAAAAATAACAAAGGTTATCCCTAGGGTTTTGAGATAATATGATACATATAGAATAACATAGTTTTATAATGAAGTGCATAAAAATCACTGGGCTTGAGGAATTAATGTTATGAATCATATTCACTAAGCGAATAAACCATTAGGAATATATTCTAATAAATTAGTTACCAAAGGTTAAAAATCATTATATCATCAAATTTATATTGTGAATACAATTCGTGGATTATTTTTTCATTCATTTTGTGGAACTGTTTTATAGGTTCTTCTATGAATTGGATTCATTTCATGCATTTAATTCCTTGAATGAATTTGTTCAGTAGATAGTAACCCACCAGTGTATGAAAAAACACTAAAAAGGCATCCAAATCAACCCATACACAATGTGTGCCATAACATTTGACACATTTATACCCATAAAATATTAAGTCAAACCAAATACATCCTAAAACATTTTATCAATATAATGGTCAAGAAATATTCAAATAATTGTAACAGCATGTTACATCCTCCCCTCCATAATACATTTATCTCTCCCGAAAGCCTATCATGAAGATAAAATCAATAATAGATCTGACAAAAACTCTCTCATATATACCTCAGGCTCCCATGACAAATGTGAATCATAACTATGCTATAATATAAAATAAACCAAAGGAATAATCTTCTTATAAATAATCTCTCTCTCAAAAATAAAAAATCTAGACTGGATGCACAGTCATAGATATAATAGTTGAAATATCAGGATATTCCTAGCTCAAGACATGGGATTGGTTAGAAACATAATGTTTACACTAGGATACCTGAAATATATTTTTTATTGAAGTCAACTATTTTGGATGTTGTGAACAGTAATCCAGTTTTCTCACTCATTCAAGAATCTTAAAAGGACAAACAACCCATAGAAAATTTTTCCTAATGAAGACATTGGTTACCCAATACTGGTGAAAATATAAAAATCATGTGGTTAACAACATAAATTTCCAATGTACACAAATTAGGAACAATTTACGATTTATACAAGATCTGTGTTATCTCCATTCAATATAAAATAAACTAAATATTTGTTGTTCTCCCTTTGACTAAACTAGATTAAAATAATTATATTTCACCAATATCCGACAAACAAAATAGAGATATAAAATACAAACAATAAAAATACTATAAAGGATACATTATGGTATTGTACTAGGAAAAACTAAAATCAGTCCCATAAGGTTACTCCAAACTCCCCAAAATTCAATAATGAAATCACGTGGCATGCCCTCATTATTGAATATAACTCTCCCTATCTGTCAATATATATGTGGATGATATGCCATGCTCAAATGTACATTGGATATCATGGAATTATAGAGTCCTACCAAGAATCTATAAATAATATAATAATCCATATCAGAGTTTATAATATATGGAATTCCACAAAATATAAAAATATCATGCATATTTAGACATAACATGTACTACACAATGGTTTTATATATAATGATTGTAAACTGAGGTCATTTCGTTAGCCTATAGGTCAAAACCCATATCATTTTATTCCTTTGATGGTTATGTCATAACCCAACCAAAAAGTGTCTAGAAATCATGTTTCGCTTCTGATAATGCAATGGAAGTGGATGAAGAAAACCAAGAGGTCTCTAGTTATCATAATTGATATGTTCATAGGTATAATGATGAGAAATAATTTTAGTGATGTTTAGTCCCATACTTGGAAACAATAATTACCCCTGAATATCATAAAACCTCCCTATGGAACCCAGATTCACCGCCCACTAAGAATTATAGAAACCCCCATCAATGAAATTCTCATAGGAAAATGTGAAAATTTAGGTTCTTGAAATGTAGTATTATATCATAAGAGAATAACAAGTTATCCATGGTCTCCCCTATATGAATAGATTCCTTAACAAAATTTAATTAAACATAAAACTTCTTATCTTGTATAATAATCTAAATAATTGAGAAGTTCATCTAAAATATCACTAAAACCACCTCAGAATCAGTCACATAGACTTTCAAATGCATCAAAGAAAAGAGAAATGTCATATTCCACTCCTATGATAATTCATTCATGGTCTGGGATAGATATCAGACACTCAGGGAATCATTAATGACGTTACCAATTTCACATGTATAGGTAACGTTGAAATAGAAGGATTTCAGGTAATCCAAACATTTCCTCTATTAGATGTTAAAATATTTTTAAATAATATAAACCTTAGTATTTATTTTTTGCACAAAATGGTATGCCATTATTTGAAAAGGTATTGTAACCAACTCTTGAGACCATACATCATAGTAGAAAGTTTGAGTTCATGTGTTGGATAATACTTCTCGTAAAGTATAAGATGTCACGAAGCAAAATCTACCATGTGATGACTCTCCATTAGAAAACAACCCAAACTATACCTAGATGCTTTACAAAAGACCACATAGTCCTTCCCCACTTATATTAGAGACATAACTTATGAAGTAGTAAAATTTATTTTCATATCAATAGAATAACTCCAAAATTTATCATACCAAAATAACAAAACTCATTCCCAAGTGTTGGAGGTAATCTTGAAAGCCAACATCAAGAAATATCTGATTGATTTATAGTAATAACACAAAAAACCTCAAAAACTATAAATCTCAAAAACATTACATGGTTTCTTCCATGTGATAATAGAATTCACCTTTATAGGTTAAATTTAATTAATATGTTATAAGACCATGATTCCAATGAAAAAAAATCCCAAGTCCAGTAATTACATTTAAAATTATCCACATAATGTTGACGATTTATCATTATTCCCAAAGCTGACCATAAGTAATGCACATGTTCCTCTGTGATCTAAGAGTAACCAAAGATTTCATCGACAAATACCACAATTAATGATTCATGGAAATAATGAAATATCTTGTTCATTAAAGCCATAAAATCAATTGAAAAAAGTTTTATGCTAAGTAGCATAACATGGTACCCATAATAGCCATCCCTCCTCATTATGGAAATATTAAAAAAATTGATTCATTAATTATTATCTTGTGATTTATAGATTGAAGATAAATCATTAAGAACCACTTAACATCTTTTACATAGTAAAATAGATCATTAATCCATGGAAACATATATTTATTATGTTTTGTGTCTCAATTGAGTTTATAGTAATAAACACATAGCTATAATTTTCATTAAGATTTCCCCCCAAAGAGAATAGGTGCCACCAAAGGTAACACACTTAGGAATATGAAATTTTTCTCTTGAAATCATCCAGTTGAGTCTTTAAAGATATCTACACTACTAGTTACACAATGTTAGAAGGAATATTCTCTGGTCGAGTACTACGAACTAAAAAAATTATTTCAATATTATCATAACATATTTAAATATATTCTATGGAAAAACCTTATTAATATTTGTGAAAACTAGATAAATATCACAACTCAAATATTATCACACAAAATTCATGAAAATTATGAATTTATGTTTAAAAATAATGAAATAGAAATTCCATATGTCTACTAGAAATGATCTCCCATCCTCTCTAAAAGACACTATATACCCCATTAAGAACAGTAGAGAACTCCCATTGAAGATAACAATCAATCATGGCCCTATTATAAATTATTACAACACAACCTGAAAATGATTTCAATAGGCTTCATGTTGTGAAATATAATATTACTTGTAATATAAGTATTTTATAATTAGAAATCACAAGAAAGAGACTAGTTTACCTAAACATTATTCATGCTGAAGGGTGTACTAATATCCATCACATAATAAAAACGATACTTATGAGGATTCATAATATTCAAAAAACATGTTGATAGAAATGACTGGGAATCCTGAGTGACAAATAATGTAGTAAATAAAGATTATGTGACTATTATATTATATAACAAAATAATTGGACCTCTATCATATTCCTTTGGAGACTATTCTAATGCATGAAGAAGCTTCATTCTAGATGCATGTGACTAGAACACCTTAGTTCTTATTGTGTCAAATTGAAATATAGTAATATATTGTGATAATGATCCTATTCCACTCCGATGAAAATTAAATAAATTTAAGAACATCAATTGGTGGAAAAATCAACCACACGAACGATAGATCTTTGGAGCCTCGGTGCAAACCCATTTTGAATTCCCAAAATTTCCATACTAAACTAATGTAAAATGGCCTCTATTATGAACTATAGGCGGTTAAGATGTTTCATGTTATCTAGAACCACTAAGAAAATCAACAAACATTATCTTTCCTTTAATAGAATGTATACAACTACTAATTGGATAAAACATATCCATCAACTCTATCATATTAGTCAGCCCGTATTCAAGCTTCATAACTATATCAAGAATATTACCATATGAAATGAGATTTAGAAATAAAACTTATTATTAGATATTATATATAATATCAATCATGAATTTTGTATCCCTCATCTTCTCATGGGATACAAACTCATGAAATAAATTGATCATGCTACACATTACAGTTCATATACTATGGAACAATCCTTTCACCCTTCTATATGATGAGAAAATCCATATAATTTTTAAAAATTAATGATTCTAGATTGAACTACATAGATAAAAACATGAAATTTTTTGCACTCTAAAGACACTTTCTTCTTCTTCATCACCACCAACTCCCCCCATCTCTTCCAAGACCCCTCATGCTTGAAGGTAGAACTTTTAAATTTAATCAATTTAGGAATTTAGAAGAACTCAAAAGGTAGCTCAATATATTTCAACCAATCATCAACCTCTTGGGGATCATTAGATACATTTATAGATTATGGTTTCTTTTGAAGAGACTATTTATTGTAATGTATAGATTCATCCCGTTGAGGTTTCACTACTGAATCCTGAATGAGATTGGGTGGAATAACTTTTCTGATTACTTGGACAGATGACAAAACTATATCAACAGGATTTGGGTTAACTAGAGGATTTTCAGGTTTGGGTTCACTATCATCTTCCTTTGGAGACCTATTAAAATGCCCACATAGGTTCATGATGCTATAAAACATCAAAAAAATTGAAATCCTTGATATGGATACACTAATCACCAACTCAAAAAAGATATACTGGAATATCAATTCCATATTGTAGAATTAATAGTTTGTGTTTCAATGTACTAATATTAGATGAATGTAAAAGTCTATAAATCATGTCAAATTATTCCGCAAACACACTTTTCCAAAACCACACGATGACTTAATTCACATTACAATAAGAGACATAATGTTAGTCACTTGAAACTACATCATATGTCCCCAAAATCCTAACTCCTATATAAAAAGATAAGACAACTACATATGTAAATCATGGAATGGTGCACAACCTAAATTGATCATATGATACCATTGTATCAGATACCATCCTAGATACCTTGGGATGTTGTTACTGAATCTAGCTCTAACATTGATAGAATGGAGTCCCTAATATGCTATGTTTTTACAATAATATTAAATAATATAATAAATATATGGGAATGTGTTTTTAAAAAAACAGTTAATTACATAAATATTAAAGTCAAATGATCAACACTCTAAACGGAGAATGTACCATAACTAAATAGGTTTAAAAATAATTAATATTACATCATTAAAAGGCACAACATCTTATATAGTAATAATTCAAACATATCATTGATTAACAGTTGTTTAAAACTCAATTTCTCATCAAAATCACTCAAATTCTCAATGATTATGAACACTAACAACCTCCTATTCATGTTTTACCATTTCTTGGACCTTGTATAAGATACTATAGAAATTATTGAAGGAAAATGTATCAAGTGATCTAAAAAATCCTAGAAGGTTCTGAGAAAGTATTCCATACTCAATTCCATTAAAATTTAACCAATTATGATTTCAAATTCGATAGAACATAGAATGAACTGGAATTTAAATATTTTAAATCAGCCATTATTTCATAATAAAATATACTGAAAATATTTCAAAACATTATTACATTAACATTTTTTATAAAATATTAATACAAAGTAGTTGTAATGAATAAAATATTTTAGTAATATAAGGAAGGTAATCATCAAATAAATCTATTCATAGCACCAAGTAAAAATCCCTTCTATACATTAGTTTCTTGCAATAGGATCGTCAAACTAGTCATTAGTGATTTCATCTCAATGTGTCCACATGTATGTCAGCCAAGGCTATGAGTAATCAAATCCCAATAATGATAAATTATTCCTCAATAAGTTTTCATTAGTGTTTTCATAATCAACACATTGATAGGGGTATGATCTTAGATTTCATGTCCAAATTACCCATTTCCTACCTAGTCTCACATGTACTTTAGCCAATCAGTAAATAAATAATGTAAAAATCAAACATCTTAAATTAGTTCAAAATATAATGTCTTAATATTTAGTTTTCAACATGACTTCATCATTTCAAAACTAAATTAAGGGTTTTAATCAATTCATACATTTTCAAATCATATTTCAATTTAAGATATTTATATCTTGGTTAAACATCAAATTAACTCATTTTATCTATTTCAAAATTATTCTATTACTATTTTTTTTTCAAATACACCCAATGATTTCAATTTTGTTAAAATTGAGTTTTTATAAAATTTCCATTACCTTTTGATAATTATAGATCAATAATATCAAATACATGTTTTAAAATCATTTAAATTTCAGTTAAAATATATAAATCAAAGTAAGGATTATATTATTGAGAAAAATAATAGGCAAACACATATGTTAATCTACGATAAAATAAAAATAAATAACATGAAATGATAATGAAAATGATGGAAGAGGATATTAAAAAATAAAAACTATATCACAAATCATCAAGATCAAAATCTTATTTGGTAGGTAATCATGAGATCATATGGAAATAATATAAGGGTAGAAGAGATATGGATAAAAATATATTGATAGAACTCACTAGAGATAAAACAACAAACTGAGATATCCGAAAATAAATGTATCACCCAATAATTTTTTGGGGTAATGATAGGTGTTAAAGTGAATATGCTACAAAAATATGGAAAGATATCTGGTTTCATCACATAAAAAGCACATGGTATAAGGAATTTTCATCATGAATTATATTCATGACCTGAATATCTCAAGTGGTGTGTATGCTGAAAATGGAATCGCCTCATTCCAAAAATCCCAATAACACAACATTTACATAAAGAAAAAATTCACAACATAAATTTCATTCACATAATAAAAAATATTTCATGGAATCTCCCAAGTGAAGGAGTGATGTCATGAATTACATTTATAGACTAAATTTTCACTACATATATTACATATCTAGTTAATTAGGCAAAAATCATAAATGATCTCCAACTCAACCTTCACTGAAATATATCATTCTAAAACCTTTTCCACCTCTATACTCAGACTCTATTAATTAAAATAAACCTCCATCCCCAATAATAGATCAAAAAGGTTATGAAATATTTTTAATCAGCAAGAAGGATGTTACAAATACTAAATTTCATTCTTATTATATCATTATAGATATTAATTGTGATGTTTAATAATAATTTATGTTGTATAAAATTCTATTTCAAATATTTTTATTCCTTATCCTTGAAGTTGAATTTGATAATGATTATGTTTTGGTAACTTTTAATGAATTTAGGTGGATTCATTAATTGATAAATTAGATAATGATATAGTATCTATAAAAAAGATATTCATTTTTTTAAATTCTATATATTATTATACCAAAAAATGATTTTTCAGAGCCATCTATAATATAAATTTGTAGTATTTTTCAGGTTCATAATTAAACCAACCCAAAAATGAACACAGTATGATTTAATAAATTATTAAGATATGGGTTTTTTATAATATCATTATACCAAAATCAAGATAAATATATTTATTATTTATTATTGTTATTTATTCGAATTGGAATAAATTATAATAACATTTAATGTATAATAAAATCAAACATGATTTGAATAAAATATTAGTTTCTTAACTTGCTTATTTTAAATTACTTAATTAAAAATGACCATGTATTGATTATATTGATATAATTTTATATAATTTGGAATAAAATAGACTTAATGATATAATAAACATACTATTTATCCATTAATATCATCCTAATATTCATCCTTTTATTATAGTGTGGGAAAATAAACCATGTTATGTCTTGGAGGTGATAATTTACACAACTCAAAAACCCCAATTTTTTTCAATTTTTTAATGTATGGGGTAAATTAATAAAGATTAATAATAAACATAATTTATTTTCATTAAAATATATAAATGATAATAATATAATTATACATGTGTGGATAAAATAGTTTTAAAATAAATTAATTATGAATAAAACTATGTAGTTGATAGTATTCGAGTTTGAGAATTGTATTTTTCATGGATAAATCCTTGAATATAAAGGTCATAGGTTCAAAATGTGTGACTATGGTATTATGTTATGTGTATAGGTTTTTAGTTATGGTAACATGGGAAATAATTATGGTTAAATTAGATTGATAGGTGGGTCGTGAATTATTGAAGATTTGTTTCCATTAATAAGTGTGGGGAAGGATAGTTTTGAGTGTAACCCTAATGTTTTCAATAATATAAGTTTACTATTCATTTTTTGAAATAAAAAATAGAAAATGTGGGGGAAACACATTTCTTTGCAGACATAAATCTCAACCATTCTATTTAATTTTCTTTAAAAAAATATACTTTTACACTATAAAAAACTATACTTTCTCATTTTACTTTTACATCATTAATTACATTCTCACTATGATAATTAATTTCAATCAAAAGAAATAAAATTGGAAATTTATATAATTTAATAAAAAATATTGAAAATATTAATATCATTTTATCAAATATAATTTTTAAATTTCTGAGAAGTGATTTTGAAAATAAATATACAAATTTTATAAAAAGAGTTTGTTTTAAAAGATACCATTGTGATGCCTTAAATATATACATATAAGAAAAAATTGTTGTGTATACTAATATTAATTAAATATATTGATTTTATATGAAAAAAATAGAAAGTTTGATTATTCAATTGAATAAAAAAATATCACCTGAAAATACTTTATTTAAAGAAAATAAAAAATTGATTTTTTATTATTGTAACATTTTAATTAGTTTTAAAAAAATTAGTCATAATATTTGTTAATTTATAGAATTTATTATATTGAATATTTTTATTTTATAAATAATTATTTTACTACTTATTCAGGTTTATAAACTTCAATTTCACTATTATATAATGACTATGTTCTAAAAATTTCATGTCATGTGAAAACAATATTTATCAACTGAAATGGCCCTTTTCCAAAAAAAACTCAATAATTCATATAAATGTTTTTGATACAATAATTAAAAAATGATGTTAATTTGGTCAATTAAGAATTATTAATTTAATATTTTAAATAAATTAATGAATAACATATCAATAAATTTCATATTATGAGATATCATGGATATGGGGTTTAGATTTAATAGTTATGTATCATGTGTTACATTCAACCCCCCCCCCCAATTTATTCCAAAAAAATTGGGGTATATATGAGATATGGAATAAAATTTGGATACTCCATCAATATTGTTAAATTGGGTTCCCAGGATTCCCCCGTGAGTTTTTGATTTTTCTAAATGACTTTCACTAGTTTATTTATTCGAATCTACAAGTATTACTCTCTAGTATAATGAAAATAGATAAGATATTAATTATAATATATATTTGGTTCCAAATCCATTCCCAAATTTATTAGTGCATGCATTAAATCCTCCCTAGAAATGAAATATAGAAGGCATCATGCATATTAAAGAGGATTGGCATCACTTATAATCAGTAATCTGCCTCTCAAAATTATTTTTGTATTCTCAAATACCCAATGTACTGAAGGATAAAATTTCCCTTTTTACCAAATTTAATTACTAAATTCAATGGGGAATCGTTAAATAATACATGATCCCCAAATTCAGATTCCATTTATTACCTTCGACAATCTGCAATGATCGTTTTTCTACTTCATTATTCACAAATTTTTTCTTTAATAGTATGTACATTAACAATTATCTCCAACATAATATTTGGCACAAATACATTTCATTATCCAAAAACTTCCAAAAAACATATAATATGATTCTTTTTCTCATAAATTTATTCATATGGTGACATCTTGATGCTTGAATTTAATATATTAAAGTATTAAAATTCCATCAAACGTGTATATTTATTCCATATAACGTGGAAGCCAAGATAACATGATATCAACATGTCTTTCGATGCCTTTATTGTCCTTTCAAACTTCCAATTAGTATAGGTATGATAGAATATTATTAAATGTATCTCAATACTGAGGGTGATTAGAAGGCACTTCTTGAATTTTGATATGAAATGATGTTCATGATTAGATAAATTCTATATTGGTTACTCATGAAAACATACTATTTAATTGATATATTTAATGTAATGTAATTAAATTTGTAGATATTACCTTATAATAATAAAAGATAATTTTTATGAATTTATTTATTGATGAAGCATATAACAAAATTCCTTATTAATGTTTTTGGAATTCTAGTGATAATGTCCATTATTACATTTTCTCACTATAAGACCATAAATCTGGAAACAAGGTATTCAATTTCCCTCTTCTTACTATCTCAATGTAAATAGTATATTAAATCTTTCTACATATAAAATTGAGCTATGATCATTATATATAAGTACTCTTTTCTGCTCTTGTGTGGATGGAATGTGTAACCTATTCCCAAACAAAAAATTGCTATCTCTAAGGATGAAGTATCTCAATTATCCATCATTGACTATTTTAATATTCAATTTTAAGTTATCATTATGCTATTAATAATTAACTATATGTTCTATTATATATGGTCTATATATATCATTTAAAATTAATGACAACTCCCCTATTCTAGAAACAAACTTATCCCTCTTTACTGGATCTCTATATTTGGAATCCCTGTTAATCCTCATTATAGTCAAAACTCCATGATCACTCATACTCAATGCATAGACCACCTTATTTAATATTCCATAGTTTTATTATTGTAATAAATCATAATTCTTCTATAATTATAACTATGTAATATTCCTAATGTGGAGATCGTTTGAGGAGAATATGAAATTAAAACTCTTATAGTTCTTATATATATTACATCTTTTACAATATAGGTAGTGTATACATATTATCAAATCAAATATTATAGATTCTATCCCAAAAAAATTAGTTTTAAGGTTTTATTCGTGGATTTATTGAATTTCCATGATGAATTTGTTATCACTATCATTTATAGTATTGTATCAACCAAGTCCTTTATTTGATTCATATCTATAAAACTAAAATATTTATTTACATGATTGGAATGTTCATATAAGTGAATTAATTATTATCCTCTAAATCTATTCTAAACATTATGTACATTCCCATGAACATATGAAGCTAACCCATTTATAAGTGATGTTGGTCAACAGATTGACTAATTTGGGAAACATATTGAAGAAACCATTGATACTTAACTTATAATCCCAAAAAACATAAGATCATAATTATGTTATTTGGTGTACGACATTCATTGAATACATTTTTTATTGAAGGGGAAAATGATATTCCATCCATAGATATAATATGGTAAATAATAGAAACTATATTGATCCAAAATTCACACTTACTATACTACCCATATAATTCCTTTTTTTAGTTCTCTAGAATTATTAAAATGAACTCTCATTATCTTCATATATATTAGATTATATCATGACATCATCAATGAATACCACCAAAAGTATATAAATATACTCATTGAAAACTCTACTCATCATTTCCATTCATACATTAGGTGAATTATTCAATCAAAAATGCTTTACCGTAAACATATAATACACATACCTTGTTCAAAATTCTATCTTCGGTATATCACTATTCTTCATCCTTCATATGTGATAACCAGAGTAAAGGTCGATCATTGAAAATTATTTGAATTCTTAAACTAATGAAATAAGACATTAATTTATGGTAAATTAAATTAACTCTTTATAATAATAGAATAGTTCTCCCTATCATAGATGAAAATTCTCAGACCCATAATTCTTTTCCATAAAAAAACAAGGGATCCCAAAAGGTAAACACTAGGGTGTATAATTCCATTATCACTGAACTACTATAAATATTTCCTTATCTCCACCAACTCAACTAGTCCAATTCTATAATTTATTATTACTATAAGCCTTGAATATTTATATACTTATATAGAGATATCATCTCTATGTTTTGGTGGATATCTAGTTATTTATTATGGAAAAACATATATGGGTTTTTATAACACAGTTGTGTCCTTTATTCTTAAAATATCTTTATTATCCCTAGATCACACTTTATCATACTCCGAATATATAATTTTATAAAGTAAAGCTAATGTGGGAGGGTCTTTAAACGATTTATAAGATAAATTTTCCCCTCTAAAGAAAAGAAATTCTACATCACCTTTACATATCATCATCTCCTTCTCATAAAAAAAATATTCTTCACTATACATTGAATTCCAATCAATCACATATATTATATCAAAGTCAGTGACAGTAATAATAACTAGGTTCTAAAATTGGTTTTTTCCAAGAATTATTGTTTTAATTTCATGGGGAATTATTGTTTCCATATGATTACCACTTAGTACATTAACTGATAGCTCCTTTAATAGGTTTCATGTAAAAAATCAGATGTTTTTTGAAAATATAGTATATATAAATGCATGAGAAAATATAGAATAAAATAAAGTATTGTATAAAATTATGGAAATTATAAGGGTAAATTTCACATTAATAATATATTGGAAGAAAAATCCATCTTTTTCCCTTACTTCTATAGTTCTTCCCATGATGATCGGTCAACCTCTTCTTCTCCTGATTTCCATCAAACACATAAATCCTCGATAACTTCTCTAATTTCATAATAGAACATGGTAATATATTTAGATAAGATGCAAATTTATTAGAGACCAATTCCCTTTGATGTATTTATTTTAATGAAATGAGAAATATTACTTTTTGGTCTATTTAGATACTTTACAACAATCCTAACTAGCCAGGAAAAGTTAGACTCATATTCATTAACATTTTCCATTTCTTTATATCTATGATTGAAGAACCTCTTTTTCATTTCCTCTACTTTATTTTAAGGAATGTATTCTTCATATAATAAATCCTTGAATGTTTCCCATTCCATTTACATGATTTTATTATACTATTTAGTGTTTTGAATTAGAAACCATCATTGGTCAATATCACTATTCAATTGATAAACCACTATAAATTATTTTTCAACCACACTGAAATATAAAAAGTGATAATGATATACTATAAGGAAATTATCCATTAATAATCTACCAATTTATTACTTCTTCCACTGAATATGATAAGTATTTGTCACATGAATTAATCAAAAAAAGCTAATCCAAGTGGTGGATCATAATCATCATGAACTAAAATGGGGGAAGCTCTAGACGATGGAGGAGATCTCATAGATGAAACCCTAGGCACATCCTCGATGATGGATTTCCCACTCTCCCCGGAGGTGGGATGGGGGAGGATGGGGTGGTGGTGCCTCCTCCGGTTCTGTGGAAGCCTTTTACTCCATTCTCCAACCCTAATTTTCTCCCTGACTTCCTGGTGATTTCTTATTTCCCAAAGGGTTCTGATCTTCATCTTAGTGCCCCTCAGCTTCCAATATCGTTGCATGAGTACTCTGAAGCCTCGAGTCTGCTCGATCTAACCTTAGTGGCTAACTTCTTCCAGCAAAGACCATCGGTGGATGCATTTTACAGATTTGTTTTTGGGAATTGGGACCTGAAACAACGAGCAGTCGTTGGCCTTATAGATAATCGTCATTTGATGATTTGTTTTGCTTCGGAAGAAGATATGATTTGTGCATGGTCAAGAGCTCCCTAGAGATTCAATAGTTGAAAATTCTTTCTTCTTCTCTGGTCTTAAGATCTTTGAATGAACAATGACCCTCCCTCCGTCTCGACTTGGGTATGCCTTCCTTATCTTCTCTTGCCTTTTCAAAATCCTACTATCATCCATATGTTAGGAAATCTGGTGGGCCATTTTCTCTGCTCTGATACTCGAATTTATATTGTGAGATATCCAATTAATATGCATTTTTGTGTTGAGGTGGATGTCTCGAGGCTGTCGGTTGAGAGGGTTTGGATTTTGGTTGGAGAGGAATTTAGGAGGAAGCAAGCTATTGTGTTCGAATCATGGGTAGATTTTTGCTCGACCTGTTTTCAGGTAGGTCATTTGGCCTGAAACTATAATGGTGGTTCCTCAAGCCTAGGGGAGAGGAGGGGGAAGGATGTCGTAGTGCCATGTGCTCATCATAATAAGGAGATAGTTAGTGGGGAGTTCGCGGGATCTAGCTCTGGTAATATAGTGCAAGGCTTATTGAAGGAGGTAGTGGAGAAGAACCCGAGAGTGAATGATGTTTTTTAAAGTCTGAAAAGTGACTTGGGGTGTGCAATTAATGGGTAATAGTGTCTGAAGAAGTTGTTCTGTGCTTGGAGACTGGAACCGAAGGTGTGGAGACATAGTAAGGCATAATTGAAACCTCGGGCTGCATTGAGGAGATGATGGAAGGTCCTGCCAAGGACCTACAGGTGCATAGGAAATGTGGCTCCTTTGATATCATTGGAAAACCAGTGGATACTTGTAATGGGGAGGCTGGAAATGTTGAATTCATTAAGTCTGCTTCGTATGCTGAGGCTGTATATTCTGGTCTAGGCTTGTCTAGAAAAGAGCATCACCAAAATCATGAGGCTATGAATAGGCATTACCTGAGGAGCGGGTCTCCAGTCATCAAGCTGGGTAACCGTTTTTCAGGATTGGAGAATAAAGGATCTGATAAGGATGTTGATTTTTCTATGGAGTCCTACGATGATGAGCCTTCGGATTAGTTTGATGAAGGCAGTGAGATAGAATTTCCTGCTAAAGATATCAGTGATCATCGGATGAGTAAGGGGCGACAAGGTAGTAAGAAACTCCACAAGGATTATTCCTATTTACCTCACCTATGGAGACTCATTTTTCCAAAGAATCGAAATCAAAGGAGAATGTAAATCCTTAAAATCCTACCGGAATATCGGTTAGTTTGGTGGAGGGGGGCTCTGGTGCAGGCCTTCTTCGGAGCGATCAGGTGGTGTGTCCTTTGGAGCTGATACTGCATTCCGCAGAGGAGATAGTAGAAGAATCTCTTGCGATAAATGCCTCTATAGAGGATGCAGTGAAGATGATGGGAGGCCTATTTGGGTGCATACTAACAATGAACAGGGCGAGTGTATTGACAAGAAAAATCTTATTTTAGTAAGTGGTTTCAATGATAAGAAAATATCACAGGAAGAATATATGAAAGTGTGGGATCAGATGGCGTCCCACTTTAAAGGCTTGTTAGATGAAACTCCTAAAACTCTAGTAACATCTCTATCCTAGAAAATATTTAGGGATAAGAATACTGACAGGGTCAATATTCATTTCAATAGTTATGTTTTTTCATTTACTACATGTCCTGGATAAACATGGGTTTTCTCACTTTTTCCCAAAAACTGTTTTGATAATAAAATTTAAATTTCAGTCAAGTGGTGGATAATCATGTCACTCTATATGGGTGATACTCTATATCATAACATTGTTCAAATTTGATAATATAGTAATAAACTTATTATAATTAACTTCATATTAATAAAATTGTTTAGGGTCAATATCAATTCATTCACTATGGGTGTTTAGACAATTTCCAGTCATCTGATTAATCGACATCATTCTTTAATACAATGCACATATTTCCTCCTCATATATACTTTTAAAATAAATTTCCATTTATTTTTTCTATAGTGTCTTATATAAATAACAATTAAATATATAAACTTTAAGGCTACTATTAAGCTTATTTTGATGCCAGCAATAACATCTTGAAATCTAGAAAATCAATAGTGGGTAGTTATATTAAATTTTTGGTAAATAGTATAATTATTCCCAAAGGGTTGAATTGTTTCTATGTCTTGGATGACTATATAAAAATACACATTAGATTTTAAAAAATAATTTATAGCATGAAAATATTAAAAAATTAATAGACATTCTATCATATCTCTAAAAAATTATATAGTTCATAATGAATGTAAAATAACTAAAGGTGATATTATATGTTCAGCAAAGAGTAGCATATTGTATGATATTACCAAAAAAATAATCATGGGATATGTGATTTGAAGTGAATCAATAACCATTTGGAATACATAATCAACTAATGTTAAGTTCATTTTATATTGATGAAAATAAATGAAAACATGGTTAACAACAATAATTTATCTCATGGTGATGGAATACTTATTTTCATAAATCAAAAACAATATCTGATATAATTTTTCAGAGATACTTTTCTATCATGGTAAAAATACTCCACCAAAACCCAAAATTATTTGTCCTATGATACTAGCCAATACATCATGGGGATATATATTTTTGGTCCCCAACAATCACATGATTAAGTCCAACATATTGACCATAAGATTCATCATGACCCTTATTACCATTCTAAAAGGAATCCATTTCTAAATAAAATAAAGTTATATATATATATATTAATAAATCCAAGTATCAATTCTTACCTTTTCATTAAAATAATGTGTATGTCAAGGAGAACATTCCAAGATCAACATGGAAGTTGTGAGTTATCATTAAACTAAATGGTAATACACTTTTTAGTAAAATATATGTGAAATAATAAATTTAATAACCAATGCTATACACTGAATATAATAAATGGATTAAATATATTTCATTGGTTGGGAACCAATTAAATGATAGATAAAATAATTTATTATGGTTCATTAAGTGTATTTGATTATTTTGAAAAATATCCCCTAGGAGTGTCTCTCCATGTGTATAATCCTAGTCCAACTCATCGTGCATCAGGTGGGTGATTAAGTCAATGGTCATAAAAAATATGTGGGTGATTTCCATAGGGTTCATTTTTATAAAAGGTAATCCACATTCTAGATTCCATAAAGATATGTATTTTCTAAGAAATTACACAAACTTATAATTTATCAAAACATTGTATAGTTCTTCCACCATGGAAAAGGTAACTCATAAATCAAAAGAATTTAGGAGAGGGATAACAAAATAGACATGTAAATATCAAAAATTCTACTAGTAAAACACACAAAATTATTCCATGAAAATATATGAACCACATAATTAAATCAATTGCGATTATAACATGATTCCCACGGAATGAAAATTAAGACCAAAAACCCCCTCTTATGGCTTTAGTATCAATTAATATATAACAACGAAAAATATTGGTCCTCAAATTGATCTTAAGATACTATAAAATCTCAAATATACATTATAAACACAGAATAAAGGAAATTAGGTACATAATGCAAAAAAGATCTCAAAGAAAAGAATTTGAAATGAAAACGCATACTCATGGTCCAAACGCCCACAAATATATTATAATTGAATTATTCAGGTTCATAAGTATTTTCATAACTTTTTTTATAACATTACATAAATACATTTTAATTAATATTCTATTTCCACATGAATTATTTAGACTTTCCACATCAGTGTTAATAGTTTTGATTATTTTTACTAGTCTTGTAATTGAATTCTTGATATTCATTATTCGTACAATATTAATTATTACTAGGTCATTATAGTTTCTTTTATAGAGGATTTATAATAATATATTATGTTTAAAATTCCCACAAAAAGTTCTTTAGATCATATCCTTGAAGGTGATTTCAATAATAAACATGTTGTTGTGATTTTGGATGAATGAAGGTTGTTACATTAATTACAGAATTAGATAATGATATAATATCTCTTGTCAAAAAAATATATTTTAAAAACATATAAAATGTAATATAATTAAATATATTTTAATATTCATTCGTGATATTAATTCATAGTATTATTAAACTATGTTGTTAAACCAACACAAAAAAATAATATACCCTGATTCAATAAACTATTATAATGTCATTTTGTTGAAATATCATTACAGAAGAAGAATAATAAAAATATTTTGTTTTTATTAGAATGAAATATTATTATTGGAAGGAATTATAATAATTGTTAATTGTTATGATAATCATAAATGATTTGAATAAAGTACTATCTTCTTAATATGTTTATTTTAAATAATTAAATTAATGGTTCCTATTTATCATATAATTAAAAGATTCTCTAATTTTTAATACCATAAACATAATAATATAGAAAATATAATATTTATACTTCAATACCATCTTTATATTGAACTATTTAAAATGGGTAAGTAAATTGAAACATGTTTCATCGTGGAGGAACTTCTCTTCACAGTGTATGAACACCGGTTTGGTTTTTTTAATGGACGGGTTATATGAATAAATAATGATAAAAAACATAATATAATAAAAAAATTAATACAAATTATATTAATATTATTTTCATAATAATCATTTAATAAACATTCTATAATATAATTTTGATGAAAACAATGAATTTGGTAATACTCACGCTGGGGACATGATTTTTCCTTGGATGTCTCCTTGAATATGAAGGGTTTAGGCTAACAATGAGTTACCATGGGCTTTTTTTACTGGGTTATAATCCTATATAGATTAAATATTTTGTTTACAATTGGTGAATTCACATTTTAAATGACTATTCTAGTATTGATGATGATAACCCTCTATATGTTAATGAAATTTTAGTTCTGAGAGTAACCCATACATTTTCAATAACGTATGGTAACTATTCAAGTGTAAAATGAAAAAAAATATGTTTAGGGAAAAAAATTATTAGTTGATCCAAAAATAAAATTTAAATTAATGTTCCATTTTATAAGAAATTATAATATGTTAAACTAAACGAAATACTTTAACTTTTACCGTGATAGTAAATTTTTAATTATGTTAATTATTTTAAATGAAAAATAATAATGCAAAAACTAGAGATATTAAATAAGAAAACCATTTTCTGTAGTGTATATGTAATTTAACCCTAATAATATAAGATAATTCAACACAATAAAACGTTAAAATATTTATCTTTATAAATTAATTCAATACCCTCAATATTTTGTAATGCACCAACTACAGGGTTTAAAAGAAACAAGATAATCTATTAAAAGATTATTATCTGAACAAAACTATTATAACATAGCCTTTATGATTGAAAAGACGAATATGAATAAATAAATTATGGAAATTTTATGTTCTACACAAGTATAAAATAAATTTAATGGTAATCATTTCTTATAAATAATACAAGTATCATTTGACAAGGCATGCATTGTGCAAAAAATTTTAAAATAATATTTAGCAATTTTAGAAAATATATTTTAAAATATAAAATTTATTAATTAAATTTACATTTTGAAATACACTTTTTTTGAGATTTTTATTTTTTCATAGAAGATTACTTTTTTGCTGAATAATGAAAAATAATGATTTTTATTGAAAAGTTTATTTTATTATTTATTATATTCATGGTTAAATTATATATTAAATTAATTCTAAATAGAAATAAAATAAATTATATTAAATTTTAGCTAATTTTGGTGATTGGATTAAATTTTATAATGAATTTTTATACTCAAACATTCTATACATATAAGAATTTTTACTTCATAAAACCTCATTTTCATCTTATCTGTTGAATTATTATAAAATTAAATTATTCCACATCTATTATATGAATTTGATAAATTGTATAAATTTTTTATAATTATCATAATATATATTTCATTATAAGGTAAATTTAATTTATTCTAAAAAATATTAATAAGGACATAAAAATTAATTATCATGATTAATGTTAAAATAAGGTTTTGTGCGTTACATACCCTTTTCATAAAATTTATTTCAAACACACATATGTTTTTCTAAAATAAATTTTATTTACTACTCGTAATTAGTGGGATAATATTATATATTAATTATAATTTTATAATTATTCTTAAAATATTAATTAACTATATAAAAAAAAATATACATGTTACCCTAATGAAAACTAAATTGTAAAATTTAGTAAATGTAATTTCTAAAGAATAATGAGTTACAAACATATTTTTTTTGAGGTAGAAGTGTGGATTAACCATATTATATCTAAACTCCATTATTTTTTTAATATAATATCTACTTAAGAGAGGGAATGTTCTAATTATTGAATAATTTTTTATTTTTACCAAAAATTCAACTACTCCAAAATTATAAAAGGGTAATCACACCCATCAAATTTTCACACATCTCAAGCTATTTTACTCACGAAAACCCAGAAAATTTTTAGCCCTAATGTTCTTATCTAAATTATAGAGATTTTGGGATTCCAAAAATATAAACCCTATAATCCTTAATAGGATATCCAAAGGAAGATTCCCTAATAGATGGTAATTGTAATCACTAAGCTAATTCGTTATCTTTCTTCTTTTACACTATTATATTATGTATTATAATCTACAACATTATATAAAAATTATCCCCGATATGAATATTTGTTATTATGTGTATGTAATAATATTCTTCCTCTCCACTAACATTTAATGTTAAATGAATTCATCAACTATTTGTATGGAAAACTACAACCTCAATAACTGATGTAACTCATTTTCCATAAACACTTCTCAATGTTGGAAACAATTATGGATAATATATATATATATATATTATGATATAGTTTTACTTCTAGAGATATAAAATCATATAATCTTTATTAAATTCCTTATCTTTTAAAATATGATAATATTGCTCGTGTCTATAGTGGTATACCTCCTTATAAAGAGATGTGATTTTTTTCACTTACGTCATACGTGGAAAGTAGTAAGGAAACATTTAATAAATATATGGGATATATATGAAATACAATAAATTATGGAAAATAATTTTTTCATTCACTTCATTTATCATTCATCCTTTAATGGAATCATATTGTCGATCGTCTATACATACAACATACTATCTATATGATGTGATGTTATTCATTTCATATGTTCAATTTTGATGATTTATTATATGGATTTATCGGATGAAAAAACATATTATTTATAAAATAAATATAAATATGGTGATTGTATAACTATATCCTATATACAAGAACCATAGCATTCATTAAAAAACACACATGAGGAAATAATTTAATTACCACCCAAAACAATGAAAATAATGAAATATTATTGACAAATAGGATGTAAAATGACATAAAAGGATAATATTTCATATTAAATATGTAATTATGGTTATATAATATATATATATATATATAATATATTTATTATTCAAATGGTTCAAATACATATGAAGTACGTCAAACCTACGGTATGGGTTTCTCGTCTCATTTTTACTTCCGGGAGACTTATTCCAAATTCACCAATAATTCCTTTGTGTGGTTGATATACATCTCTTTTTATATGATATATATGGAATTTATTTATCTTAATTTAATTTAAAATTCTGTATGATGTTATTTATTTCGTTGGCCTTATGATTCATAATTTACCAATGTGGTAATGGTTTAATCTAAATCTCATAATTACTCACAATTGATTATATTTATGTCTCCATTGCATGAAATCTTTTGTATTACTTCCATAAAAATATATTTTATCATATATTCTAGACATTAATGATATTTTCATATAATATTTCCATTTTAAACTCAATGGTACATCAAATTATTGAGTTTTTATTTTTATTAAGATTTGACTTTATTTCTCACATCAACTGAAAATCCTTTTTTTCATCCAAAATATTGTTTTATAAAAATGTTTTAATTTTTTTAACATCTTCCAAATTATATGATAAATCCATTTTTACCCATTAATGAAGTTTTTAAAATTGTTTTTGAAATTCATCTTTGTTTTATTTTCCCTAACAATTCGGATTTGGCATTTATTGAAAATGTGAATATAATCATTATTTTTACGTATACTTGAAGGGAATAATTTTATTACATCATGAACATTGGATTTTTTAAATATTTTTACATTTTTTAAAATGATGCTTTAAATGAGAAAGTATTTTCAAAATATTGTGTTAACAATCTTATTTTAAATATATTTTTAATAAAAAAAGATTATTTTTCACAAAAATCTTTTATACCATTTTTATGGAACTTATATTAATCAATTTCATTGCCCCTATATATTACATATACTCCACTATGGATATGATGTATTGGTATGGGACTTATTTATTTTCTGGATGTTTTTTGATAAATTTAAGTGAGGATGTTAAATTTCATTACCATTCAATATATTACTCAGGATGGTTCGTGGTTTTGTTTATTTGATTAGGGTATATATTAACATTTCATTTGTTATATTTCAAATTAGAAATGTTAGGCTGATTATGATTAAATATTTTAAAATTCGGAATTATTTGGACATATTATGTTATTGGTAGGTCTATGTTATATATTTTCCATCGATGCATCAATAGTTCTCATGAAACAAACTAGTTGGCCAAATTAGATAGGTTTCTATCCACATATCTAAATTTTCCACTGAATGGTCTTCTTAGTATGTTTCAAATTCCGTGAATTATGGATTCCCTAAATATGAGTTCTTTAATCAATTTCTATGTGATTCATTAATTATTTAAAATTTATATTGTTATGTTTCAATCTATTTTTATTATTTATATAGATTTATATGATAATACTTTATGCCAACTATATTATTCGAAAATTAATGATTAAATGTAATGTTCTTTGGTTTTTTATCATTAAATATTAATTATATAAATTTATTCTTGATATATTATGTTGTAATGTTACCCTTAATGAGAATTTAATCTCACCACATTGTAATGATTTATTTTCTCCTACGATACCATGAAATGTTTTATGATTCATATGTTGATATATGATAAATATAATACTAGATTTTGTAGATAAAATACTATTTATTTTTTGTTTCATAATTCAATGTGTATTTTCTTGTTTGTATCTAGTTTTCCAATACTAATAAATTTTTTGGTTCTTCAGGGTGTTATTTATTGTATAGAGTTCCAATGAAATAGGGTATACACCACCTCAGGGTTATAGGAGTTAGGTTATTTACAGTTGGTATATAAGGATATTTAGTAGAATCCTTGGGAACAATATTTATAAAAAAAATACTTGGGAATACAACCCTATGGGTTACAATAAGGATAATATTTTTTGTATAATAACAACCTAGAGTTTTTTTAAGGAAGATATTGTGTTATTTTCCTTTAAATACATCCCTATATGGATACTACAAGTGGATTTTATTCCTGTATAGATGTATCAAGGGGTAATTACTCCAAAATAGGTATGCCAGGCTTGAATTTAGTATTATCTGGTACATGATAAATAGCCATACAGTACACACGGTTTGACACTCATAGGGGATACTCTTTTGTAAATTAACATTTTATTTATAAACCACTCTGATGGATTTTGAAATCTATAATGATCTTCAATTTTTCTAAAAGAAATAATTTTTATGATTTTGTTATTGGTCAAGAATAAAATTTTCAATTTATCGTATATAAATCACTATTATTGGGTTTATACATTATGTTTCATAAAATTATTATATAATCTACTGCATGTCATTATTTATAAATAGTGCCTACTAAAATTAGTGGGAACTATATAAATTCACATACTAAATGTATTTAGTTCCCTCCCAAGAAAGATAATGAATCTGGAGATTGTGTTATAGCTAGAATTGGTCAAATAATGACTATATTGGGGTAGCTAACACATGTTATAAATAATAAACATTACTATATAGAGTGGCGTCCTAATAAATCACGAAGTTTAACAATTTTAGACTACTTCATGCATCTATAACCCCCATAATTAAATGGGACTATATATATATTTATAGTTTAGTAATGGATATTTTACATAGAAGAGATATATATCCCTTAAGCTAGTAATGAATAGTATTTTTTTACATTGAATTTTATCACATCTCAAGGGATTTAGATCAATAGTGGACTTTGGATCAGAACACTGTGCATGAAGATAATATATAGATCATGGAGTGGAATTATTGTAAGGATATTTTCATATAGATATATTTTCCTCACAAGAAATGAGAATATATAGAGAAAAAATCATTGATTTTGAGATAGAAATAGTATGAAAAGTTTTCCAAGTATGAATCCATCATTACAGAATTATAGAGGAATTAAAAACACTACATATGTAATCCAAAGAGTAATATTGACTATTCCTTTGTTAGTCTTAAGCTAATACATTGAAGGGAACTAGTCCCCAAATAATTCTCATCACATAAAGAAATATTATAATGTGGGGTTTTGATAGGGAATGAGTTATCCATGTTTTATATTTTTAAATGGAATAAATAAATGATGATAACGGCAGAAAAATAGATGGAAAACGGTAATAATTGAAATATGGATTTTTTCACCATGAGATAATTATGGAAACAAACACTCTGGTACTTTATTAAATGGAACATTATTTTTATACATGTGTAGAGATAAGAGAAACCATTATCAGGATTTCATGGGAAATAAAAGATATCCAATGTTTATTGTTTCTACTATAAGTAGATCTGAAACTACAATAATGGAGGACACATGTATAATTGGAATATTCCTCATATAAAGTTTAGGGATCATTATCTAGAGTGTTCAGTTAATAAAGATGAATTATAATGATTAAACTTATTTATTATTTGTATTCAATAATTATATTGTTGAAATATTTTATTAGTAGTATTTTATAGATATTTAAGGGTTTTACTTTAGTAGTTTTTAAATAATTCTTTAAAGACACATGTTTAATGGTTCTAAGAAAATTGATTCGGTGTAAAGTTTATATTTTTAGAAATCACATGATTGAGGAAATATAAACCATAATATATGTTCTTTATTTTGAAATAATAATTTTAATGTGATGTTTATTTGATAGAATTAATTACTTTGGAATTGTTTATAGGTTTGATGGTTTATGTCATCATTTTTATGGTTTACTACAAGTTGTGTTTTTTGGAATATATTTGACAATATTAGAATTTATTTTTGGAAGAATATATGTTTTCATTAATGAATTATGGTGAAAAATGTTTTTATATATTTGAAAAGTAAAATTAAGAGTCAAATTATTTCTTCTGGTTAATATAATGTTGATTTAGTGACCTTCATACTTATATTTTGGACTTTTAATTTTGTTAGACATATCATTGATGAGTCAAAATGTTAACCATTTAAGAAATAGATTAATTTTAATTTGAAGAGATAATATACAGTTATTATAGTTTAATATATTTTATTGGATTACTTTTGGTAAACATTTTGGTTTTATTAATGATGGAAGGAATATCTTGAAATTTTTTTTGGATCATAAAACCAATTAAAATTTATTTTTAGTATTTTGTGTATAAAAACATCAATTACTGATATTCATTTCATGGGTTAATAAAATAATTTTAAATTGATAAAATCACAAAAAGGATAAATTTTTTTTAATATATTCTATGTGTATATATAATTATTTTATGTTATATACTCAACTATAGGAAATGAATCTTGAAACAAAAAAGTTCTCCTATTATCATTATATATGATAAATCAAATTTCCACTTGACAATTCTCATATTTACAGTTTTGAGGTCCTTAACATTCCATTGGTCATTCACTTTCTCATGATTAATGATCTTTGTAACTCTATTTTATTATTTAAACTTTCCTTCGAGGCCTATATTTTCACATCTGGCCAATGTTCCCCTATATGGAGATCTAGTTACGTGTTATTTAGGATGCCCTTTTTTACAACCATTTCTCTCTTATCAAGAGGATTTTTTATTAATGATTTTTTATGTGTGTGTCCAACAAATGAATTTTAAATTTTCAAACCCCATATTTAGAGATCAATATTAGATTGTGAGGGAAAATTTTATTTAATGGGTATAATATAACTCCATAAAATTTTAAAATAGTAATATCATGCTTGATATAGTATATGAAATGAAACACGAATATTAGAATATAATGAAACACCATAGTACATTATAAAATATTTATTTTTAAATAAATTCAAAAAAAATATATTTAACATTTTGACATAGATATATTTTCGATGCGAAACTTTTTTTCCTTAAAACAAACAATTTTTTTTTGTATTTTTATTCATCAATGAAATTACTCCCTTATTTTAATTTTCCTATACTTGGTATATGTTGATTTATATCATCCTTAATTTTTATTTGTATGGTTTATTATCATTTTAACAGTTGATGGTAAAATTTTTAACGATTCACTAGATTACCCTTGAAGGATTGTGATAATGTTTAATTTATTGGTTTAAGTATTAAAATTTCATAATTTTTTTCCAATATGAATGTTTATATTGATTATTATTCACTCATTTCATATGAGGAATGGATTGTAATTAGTATGTGATCGGTGGGGAATGGTTATCAATAGCATGTTGATGTATCAATTCGTCTTATTTTCCAACCCATTAATTGAAACTTGTAACACCCCAATATTTCATAGTACGTTATTTCTTCAAAGTAATGCAGTAACTTGCACTACACGCAACACTGATTTCAAGCACATCATGACTTACCAAACTAGCTTTTCAAAAGCAGTTATGAATAGTATTAACTGAATATTGAACTATATATTATCCTTATAATTTTAGAATCCATTTTATGAGTTATTTATAAATAAGGTAAGAACTAATTCTTTTTTCAGATAAAAGAAGTATTTTTCAAAAAATACACCTTTATCAGATTTTAATGGTGAACCCTTATTAAATCCAATATTTGAAACTTTTATATATTCAATTTTTCAAAATAAACTTGTTCTTTAGAATCGAGACATAATAATTTAGTTTCAATAAATATTTGGGTGTTTTTCTGATAACTTTCATAATTGGGTGAATAGTGAAAATGCTATATTTTAACTGAAAAGAACTTTTTAAATAAAAAAAATTTATAGTGTTAAATTATTAAATTTTATGGTTTTGAAGTACAAATAGATTTCATTTTTCCTATTTAATCCAATGTTGGTCATTGTAAGTAATTTCACTTTTAAATTGGACATAAACAAGTGTTAATCTTTTGATAGTTATTATTTCTTAAAAATATGCCTTTCGGTTTTGAAAACTAGAATTAATTTTAAATTAATAAATGAAACTTATATGTTTTTAAATTTGTAAAATACACTTCATTATTGAATTCATAATATCAAAATTTGCTTAGGTTGAATTTTTGGTATTTTTCTTAAAACATTCACTTTTAGATGAATAGTGAAAAAAACACTGACTTATTGTTTAAAAACGACTTTTTATTTAAATAATTATTTATTTTATTTAAATTTATTTTTGGAAAAAATAGATACATAATACCTATATAATTTCAATTTAATTCATTAGAGTCATTATATAATAAATTTGGTTATATAATAATTTTATCGAACTTTTTACCGTTTTTTACCCACCTCCCAGGAGCATTTGAAAATTTACATAAAACTTAATTTTACTGCTTCTGTGGGTTGAATATTGATAATCCAAGAAACATGGTTAATATCAAGGAGTAAATTGTGGTTCAATAAGATAAAAATAATTTTTGGTGAATAGTAACTTTTTACATTTATTTACCATAGTTAAAAGTAAATAGGGTAATTAACGGTAAAAATGATACTATTATTACCCTAACACATGTTATAATTCTATTGGATAAGTTTAATTTGACAAAAAACAACCTTATGAATTAAATATGACCCTTTAGGTCCAATTGGATTAGATTAAGACATTTATTATTATTTTATTTAAAGAAGTGTTAAACTAGTTAAAATCAATGTTTAATAACTGAACCATTTTTAATATATGGTTATACATAAGATAAATTAGACTATAAATATTAATTAAAAGTCTACATATATTTACAAAATAATGGTATTTTATTTATAATCTTTAGAAATTAAATAATTAAATTTATTAATGACACAATGATGATGCAGTAATTACCTTATTAAGGAAAGAATCAAATAAATGGTATTATAAATATTAAAATAAATATAATTTCAACGTTTTTATGACAAACACAAATTTTATAGGTGAATATGACATGTTAGGATTTATTAAATGTATTTTTTTTAATCAATCATGCTGTTATTATTTTAACAAAAAAACAAATACCAAATAGTGTCAAAATTGACATAAAATAGTTTATAAAAAAATATTTTATTAGTAATTGATATAATAGTATTAAAGATCTATTGATAGAAAAAAGACTTATATAATAATATATATGAAATTACTGAACCAGTTGGGGTTTTATTGGTAGTTTATAGTATGTTTATTAACCATATAGTGTTAGAATACTAGAAGACACTGTAAAAGTTAAATTATTTTACATAGAGTTAAATCTAAATTCTAAGGTTAAAATTGTAACCTAAACATGTCTAAAACATATTGGTTGAGATTATTTCGACTCATCCCCACCCTATCCTCGAAATAAGTCACTTTGGAGCCATTATAAACTGAATATGAATTTATTATAAAATAATATTTTAAGTTTCTCTTAAGGTGCCCCTCACCCCTCTTATAAAAGGGAACTCCACCTTCTCTTTAATTCACACCTTTAAAGCCTATTGGATCAGCCAAAATATTCCCAAATACTCTATCAACTATCATCCCTTCATCCAAGAGGCCCTCTGTTGGTCAGAAAACCAACCTAAGGAGCCCTTTTGATGAAATCAAAAGGAAAAACCCGAAGAAGAGGTAATGATTCCACCACCCTCTTCCAAGTTCTCTTATTGTTCCACTTAGTCATTCTTTGTTGTTTCCATTATAAAATAATATCTCTAGTATCTTATATATACTTTGATTTTATTATAAATATGGAACAGCTATATTCATTATTTTATCCATCTTATGAATGATAATGTCACCATGCGTGCATACGTACGACATACCATCTCCACGTCGTGGTGTAATTTGTTATTCAACACTATGATATTTGGATGGATATAATGATGAGTAATATTTATATAAATAATGAAAATTACATGATAATGTCTCTGTAAAATTAATATACCATCCAATTCCACACCTTTAAGGAAATGGTATTGTTGCTCGTGCGTACATACAGATTACCATCTCCACGACGTGATGAGATTCCTTTCCACGTTCACCATTCATCGAAGATTGTAAAAATATATATTAATAATGCAAATGGATATATATATATATTTATATTTACTTAAATATATCTTATTCACTTAGTTCTTTTCAATACGATATGAAAAAGGAAACAGCGTTTATGCGTATGTACGGACTACCATCTCCATAAACAGTTTTTTTTTTCAATTCATATATATGTCTATTATACATTTTTATATTCTAAATATATATGATATATAAATCATGTTTTATATTCTGGTAGTATTTAAATCTTGATCTAAGTGATACAATCAAGAGTAACAAGTTAAAACATGTACGATAAAGAAAGATATTATTACCTAAAATGTTAATTTAACATGGAAATTATTATTAAATGGGTAGTATAAAGTCATAAATGAATCATGTAAGATATCATAATTATTAATATAGTTCTGGTATTATTTAATAACATACTATGATCTTCATACAGGAGGTTAAATGTACCCTCAACGAATGGAATTTTCAAGGCAAGGGTTAATTCCTCAATCTCATTATTATACGAGAATGTTTATGTATAAGTATTTACTAGGACATTTTTATCATCCATGTCCATATTTCATAAAAATGATTTCAAAATGAATATTTTAAGGACTTTTAAAAGGTACACTTTATAAAGATAAGAATTTTAAATGCTTTAAATATTTATCTTTCAAAATGTTTTCAATTAATGTCCATTTTTTCAAAATGATTTTAAGGATTTATTTATATGGACATGAATGTTTTGAAATGTTAATTATTTTTTAATGTTTCAAAGTGTTTGGGAAACTTTGATTAAAAAAATATTTTAAATTATATCCTTTATAAATGTGTGACTTTTAAATGATTTTACAAAAAGGATATTTCTCTCAAAAAAATTTACTCATCATTTTCAACTATGTCAGCATCCTTTACTGCATATAATTTTTGATTAAGGTTGATTTATCATACAATATTCTATATTGTATTGAATGAGTTATGGTATGTTTGACCATTGATGTTCTTTTTTTTATACCATTCATGGTTTATGTTTAATGTATTTACATTTCAATTGCTAGTTTTAATAAGAATGTTAATGTTATGTTTCAACTTTTTAATATGAGGAATGCAATGGACTTAGTAAGTGACGGGTGGAGCCCGATATAGTTCCTCAATGCATCAGTAGGTCTCATGAGACAAACTAGTGTCTTGGAACAAGGCCTTGACAAAAAATTTATTTGTAGTCTTGGCACGAGGCCTTGACTATGTGGTAATGATGTCTGGTATTAAGAATAACATCATTGTGAAATTATTTATTACATATGATTATTCGACTAGTAGAATATCCATGTGAATGTTTATATGGTAATATTTCATTTTTTTAGCATATTATGTTCAATTTTATGTTTAATAGGCTATTGTTTTTATTTCACATGTTGCCTTAAAAGTTTATAACTTCCGCAAAATTATTTACCCTTACTGAGCATCTGAGCTCACCTCTTTCTAATGTTTTATTATCCCATGATTCCCAGAAGTGTATTATGGTTGATATGCAGGGTTAAGCTAAATGAAAAAATGGCATTCTCAAAAAACTATCTATTCTGTGTTTTATGTTTCAAATTTTAATGTAAAGTTAATGTATGAAATCTATTTTTCAAGAATGCCAAACTGATCGGTCCTTCGGGACTTGATTCCTTGTAATCATACCAATGTATTAAAATAATGCACTGGCTCTGGGTAACTGGGGTCGTGGAATTACAGTTTATATCATAAGAAGTTTATAAATAAACTTAGAATTTATATTTAGATAAACACTGATTATAGCATATAGACCTAAGATATACATTGAAGATTAGTATAGAATAACTTCCTAGAATTTTTGTAATGTAGATATTTTGTGATTTTTCAAAAAAAAAATACATCCTTGTCTGGATACGAGAAGGTAGAGGCGGATCTGGAACAGATGTACCTAGGGGTAAAACACGAAAACACCACTTTGAGCTAGACTCGAATGGGAACTGGTGCACAAAAACGGGCCTTGATGCACTCTTGGTTACGACACTCCCGTGGGATATGCTTAGGATAATTCTCATTTTAAATACAATCCCACTATAAAGGGTTTATGAGTATATACCTCCTCAAAGAAAACATTTTTGTGATTATGGATTATATCCATAAACTGTTCAATTTACGTTAGGTATTTTACATGTTTGTAATTATGAATTCTGATTCATAAACTGACTTCGTGTATGACATTATTTAGAAATGGTGCCCAGTAGAAGGAATGAGAACTCCAGCAATATGTATGATCCAAAAAGAAAGAAAGGTCATGTCATTCATGGTATTAATCCAACATTTAGAAAGGAAATATTCTCCCAGATATTATCATCATATGAATAAATAGTATCATGTGTTAATAAGATCAATAAATAATTCTCTTAATCCTATGTATTTGAAGGGAAGCCAGAGAAGAAAAGGATGGTAGAAAGAAAGATTGATAACCGGAATATGGGAATGAAATATTTTCAAATATGTGATAAATGTGGAATGAATCACCATGGTAAATTCTTTAAGGGAATGGGACTGTGTTATAAGTGTGGAGAAAAAGGACACCAAGTATGTGATTTCATAGGTAAGAAAATGTTTTCAATTGTAAAATGCATCATCTTCAAGACGTTGAGACACAATGAAAATCAATGTCCCATTCATAAGAGTATACCGCAAATGATGTTATTGGATAATAATCAGGTTATGATACTACCTTAGATGAAGTGGAATGACAAGTGTTATTGTGTTGTTATTATAGAGTTATTTCATTTGAGTGTTGTATCAATAGTATACTGGTTACATTAATTATGGAGATAAATAAGGAATGTACTGCAGTACTATTTTATTGAGGATTTTAGATTATATGGTTCTAAGAAAAGTGACTTAATAATAAGCTACACTTCTTTGAAAATAAATGGTGGACGGAAAGGTAATCCTTAATATGGTCTTGATAATGAGGTAGTGACATTGGAATAAGAGATGGTTGATTTTGTAATTCATGATGTTGTGGTGTTGTAAAAGAATACACGATGAAGGCATTCAAAAGTTATTACCTGGAAAAAAGGATCCTCATTATGTTTAACTTCCTTATAAACTTTGGACTAAGAATATGGATATTAGTATTTTGGATAATTCTAAAGGTTGAAATGGATTAAGTTTGAAATTGGATACTATTGTTATGGTTTTTTTGGATTTCCATAAAAAGGACAACCCGGAGGTCGGACGGCAACACGTCACGTCCGGCAAGGCCGCGAGACTTGAAACCACAACCATAAGGTGGAAAGGGTGTATCACCTATCACTGACCCACGTGATGTCCTGGATTGAATAATGTAGTTTTTTTAAAAGGGTCAGATGTGTGAATTATAAATTCATTATTTTTGGAACGCTATATGATTACGATAAATATATATATATATATATATATATATATATATGTTTTTTAGAGTGAAACCTGAGTTTGTGGTCGGAATTAGTTGAAGGATGAAACTATACTTTTCAAGTATACATATATATATTTATATATATTCCCTCTTATTTTATAGATAAATTAACTATTAAACTTTAGGGAAGGGATCTTAAAACCAAATTTTTTTTATCCTAATACATTACGTTTTGTTGAACCTATGGTATTTTAAATCATCATAGATTGGTGGATTTGAGGCCCACAATTCTAAAATTGATTGTGATTGATGACCTCAATCACTCCCTATAAATGTTTACATTTTTCCTCCAATTATGTGTCTCTAATTCCCACCATTGTATTCTTAATCGAGATCATAATTTGGTGGTGCCTTTTTCATTCCCCTTTTCCTCTTATTAAAACTAAATTTTATTCACCCAATTTATGATGTTGGTATTCCCACAAAGGTATTTTATATTTTCAACCTTGTATTTTGGAAAAGAAATTAAAAATTTCAAGGACACAATTTATTGAAGGAGGATAAAATGTAACACCCCAAGCTTTCATAGTACGTTATTTCTTCAAAGTAATGCAATTACTTGCACTACACGCAATACTAAGTTCAAGCGCATCACGACTTACCAAACTAGCTATTCAAAAGCGGTTATGAATAATATTAAGTGAATTTTGAACTATATATTATCCTTATAATTTTAGATTTCATATTATGAGTTTCATAGACATAATGTAAGAACTAATTCTTTTTTCAGATAAAAGAATTATTTTTCAAAAAATACACCTTTACCACCTTTTAATGGTGAACCCTTTTTAAATCCAATATTTGAATCTTTTATATATTCAATTTGAAAAAATATACTTCTTCTTTAGTATCAGGGCATAAGAATTTAGTTTCAATAAATTTTTGCATGTTTTTCTGATAACATTCATAATTGGGTGAATAGTGAAAAATACTATATTTTAACTGAAATGAACTTTTTTAATCAAAATAATTTATAGTGATAAATTATACAATTTTATGGTTTGTAAGTACAAATAGATTATATTTTTACCATTTAATCCATTTTTGGTCATTATAAGTAATTTCACTTTAAAATTAAACATAGACAAGTATCAATATTTTGATAGTTATTATTTCTTAAAAATACGCCTTTTGGTTTTGACAACAGGAATTAATTTTAAATTAATAAATGGAACTTATATGTTTTTAATTATGTAAAATAAACTTCATTATTTAATTCAGAATATCAAAATTTTCTGAGGGTGAATTGTTTGTATTTTTTTGAAAACATTCAATTTTTGATGAATAGTGAAAAAACACTGACTTATTTTTCAAAACCAACTTTTTATTTAAATAATTATTTATTTTATTTAAAAATTATTACGTCAAAATAGATACATAATACCTATATAATTTCAATTTAATTAATTAGGGTCATTTTATAATAAATTTAGATATATAAAAATTTTATCGAACTTTTTACCGTCTTTTACTCACCACATAAAAGCATTTGCAAATTTACAAAAAACATAATTTTACCGCTTCTGTGAGTTGAATTTCGAAAATAAGAGAAACACGATTAATATCAAGGAGTAAAATGTGGTTCAAAAAGATAAAAATAATTTTTGGTGAATAGTAACTTTTTAATTTTATTTACCACGGTTAAAAGTAAATACGGTAATTAAGGGTAAAAATGTTATTATAATTATCCTAAAACATGTACTAATTCTATTGGATAAGTTTAATTCGCCTAAAACAAACTTCGGAATAAAATATGACTCTTTAGGTCCACTTTGATTATATTAAGATAGTTATTATTATTTTATTTAAAGAAGAGTTAAAAGAGTTAAAATCAAAGTTTAATAACTAAACCATTTTTAATATACGGTTATACATATGATAAATTCGGCTATAAATATTCATTATAAAGATAAAAATATTTCCTGAATAATGATATTTTATTTATAATTTTTATATATTAAATAAATAAACTTATTAATGACCCACTGATGATGCAGTAATTACATTATTAATGAAAGAATCAAATAAATGGTATTATAAATAATAATAAAAATATAATATCAATGTTTGATGAAACCACGAATTTTCTAGGTTAATATGATATGTTAGTATTGATTCAATGTATTTTTCTGAAGTAATAATGCTGTTATGATTTTAACAAATAACAAATACCAAATAGTGTAAAAATTTACATAAAATAGTTTTAAAAAACATATTATATTAGTAATTGATATAATGGTCCAAAAAGTATAAGGATCGTCAAAAATACTAATATAATAATATATATGACACTAATGAACAAATTTGGGTTCTATTTGTAGTTTATAGTATGTTTATTAACCATATAGTGTAAGAATACAAGAAGACATGGTAAAAGTAAAATTATTTAACATAGAATTAAATCTAAATGATAAGGTTAAAATGGTAACCTAAACATGTCTAAAACCTATTGTATGAGAGTATTTCGACTCATCCCTACATTAGACTCTACATAAGTCTCTTTGGATTCATTATAAACTGAATATTAATTTATTATAAAATAATATTTTGAGTTTTTTCCTATGGTGCCCCTCCCCCCTCTAATAAAAGGGAACTTCCCTTCTCTCTAATTCACACCATAAAAGCCTTTCAGCTCAACCAAAATCTGTCCCAATAATCTATAAACTACCCCCCTTCATCCTAGAGGCCCTACTTTGGTCAGAAAGCCAACCTAAGTATTCCATTTGATCAAATCAAAAGGAAGAACCTGAAGAAGAGGTAGTGATTTCACCACCCTCTTTAAATTTATCTTATTCTTCCACTTACTCTTTCTTTGTGGATTCCATTATAAAATAATAAATCGAGTATCTTATATATCCTCTGATGTTATTATAAATATTTAAAAACTATATTCGTTATTCTATCCATCTTATGAATGATAATGTCACCATGTGTGCGTACGTACGACTTACCGTCTCCACGCCATAGTGTAATTTGTTATTCAACACTATGTTATTTGGATGCATATAATGATGAGTAATATGTATATAAATAATTAAAATAACATGATAATTTCTCTGTAAAACTAATATAAAATCCAATTCCACAACTTTAAGGAAATGGTAATGTCGCTCGTGTGTACGTACGGATTTCCTTCTACACGACGCGATGAGATTCCATTCCACATTCAACATTCATTGACGATTTTAAAAATATATATTAATAATAAGTATGTAATATATGAAATAATAATTCAAATTGATATATATATATATAAGTGTGTGTGTGTACTAACATATATCTAATTCACTTAGTTCTGTTCAATATAATATGAAAACGGAAACAGCGTTTATGCGTATGTACAGACTACCGTCTCCATAAACGGTGTTTTTCATTTCATATATATGTCTATTATACATATTTATATTTTAAATATATATGAAATATAAATCATGTTTTATATTGTTGATGTATTTAAATCTTGATCTATGTGATACAATCAAGAGTAACATGTTAAAACACATACGATAAAAAAAGTGATTATTACCCAAAATGTTAATTTAACATGAAAATTATTATTAAATGGGTAGTACAAAGTCATAAATGAATCATGTATGATATCATAATTATTAATATGGTTCAGGTATAATTTAATAACATACTATTATCTACATAAAGGAGGTTAAACTTACCCTCAACTAAAGGAATGTTCAAGGTAAGGGTTAATTCCTCAATCTCATTATTATCCGAGATTGTTTTTGTGTAATTATTTACTAAGAAATTTTTATCATCCACGTCCATTTTTCATAAAAATGATTTCAAAATTAATATTTTAAGGATTTTTTTAAAGGTAGTCTTTATCAAGATCATAATTTTAAATGTTTTAAAGATTTAACTTTCTAAATCTTTTGAATTAATGTCGATGTTTTCAAAATGATTTTAAGGATTTATTTTTATAGACATGAATGTTTTGAAATGGTAATTATTTTCAATTGTTTCAAAGTGGTATGGGACACTTTGATTCAAAAATATCTTTTAAATTACTTTCTTTATAAATGTGTGACTTTTAAATGATTTAACAAAGAGGATATTTCTCTCAAAATGTTTTACTCATCATTTCCAACTATGTTAGCATCCTGTACTGGATATTATTTTTGATTGAGGTTGATTTATTATAGAATATTCAATATTGTATTGAATGATTTATGGTATGTTTTACATTATATGTTCTATTTTTATACAATTCATGGTTTATGGTTAATGTTTTGACATTTCATATGCTAGTTTTAATACGAATGATTATGTTATGTTTCAAAGTTTTCATATGAGGAATGCATTGGACTTAGGAAGCGATAGCTGGAGCTCGCTATAGCTCCTCGATGCATCGGTAGGTCTCATTAGACAAACTAGTGTCTTGGAACAAGGCCTTGACAAAAATCTTATTTGTAGTCTTAGGACGAGACCTTGACTACGTGGTAATGATGTCCAGTATTAGGAATTCCCTTATTGTGAAATTAGTAATTACTTGTGATTATTCCACTGGTAGAATATCCATCTGCATGTTTATATGGTAATTATTCATTTATTTTCACCATATTATGTTCAAGTTTATGTTTAAAGGCTGCAGTTTTCATTACACGTCCTGCCTTAAATGTTTATAGCTTCTGCTAAATTATTTACCCTTACTGAGCATCTGAGCTCAACCCTTTCTTATGTTTTATTTTCCCAAGATTCCAAGAAGTGTATTATGGTTGATATGTAGGATTAAGCTAAAGGAAAAAATGTCTTTCTCAAAGAACTATCTATGATGTGTTTTATGTTTCAAATTGTAATGTAATTTTAAAGTTTGAAATCTATTTTCCAAGACTGCTAAACTGATTGTCCCTTTGGGCCTTGATTCCTTGTAATCGTTCCAATGTATTAAAATAATGCACCGACTCTGGGTAAATGGGGACAGGGCATTACAAAACTACCTTGGAAATGTCTTGGTAGTATATTTCAAATTTCCTAAATTATGCATTCCCATATTATGAGATCAATTATTAATGTCCAAGTGATTATTAATTTAGTTAATATATTCATTGATAATTTTCAAATGCATTTATTTATTTATATGGATTTAAATGATCATCAATTAGTCCAACTATATTATAATCAAGTTATTTTTTAAATGGAATTTGATTCAGTTATTTACCTTTCCATAATGATTATTCTTATTTATTCATGAAATATTATGATATACCCCTACCATTAGTGATCATCTAAACTACAAGTTTCTTAGGTTTTATTTTTTACATAACACCATGATGTTTTTTATGATTGATATGTGTGGATATGCTATGTATAATGATAGGATTATCAAAGGAAACCATTTATTTAATTTATGTCTTAAACTGTAATTTTTATTTTCATGTTATCAATCTAGTTTACCAAGATGACTATACTAATTTGACCTTCAGGATGTGATTCCTTGTATTTATTTATAATGAAATTATATGGGCACTGAATCAATGTTATTTAAGTTGCGTTCATTGCAACTAAGATTAACATTTTTCTTAATTGGATACAACAAGTTTAAATTTTTATTAACTTTTTATTAAATAAAATATTATGCAATGTAAAAATGTTTTGTTTGAAATCAATCCAATTAATCACATAATGATTTTTTAGAGATGTAACATTTTTTAATTTTTATGCAAATAATATTATCATGTATATTTATTATAATTAACTAAAATTATTTACTAAAAAAATGTAAATGTTATTATTCTTTCATGGAATGATATAAAAATCCATGGAAAATTTTATTTAAAGAATATATGGAACGTTTTTTTACATAGCATATTTAATATTTCTAAAAATATTGAGCATTGTATTTTTAATTAAATGAGTATTTTTAAAGGTATATTATAATTCCTTAAATTCATATTTGTTTACATAAATTGTTTTTTAAACATTTAGGCTATTCATATATAATGTAAATTTGTAAAAATTATAATATTACTTAATAGCATATTTTCAACTAAAAAACAACCCTTTCAGGAAAATTTTAAAACTCTATACTATGATAATTTCTATATGGTCAATTCATAAAATATTATAATTTCTTAATTTATAATTTTTCAAATAAATATAATAGATAAAATCATTGATAATGGCCTTTGAAAGGTTCAATTTCATGATACTTCCAGATATGGTGATTACCAACTATTGTTGTGACATAGGAGTAAAAAACCACAAAAATAACAATGAAATAACTATATGACAATCAAATGATGTAGAATTTAATTCATACTCTATTATCAATTTTCATTTGGGGAAGATATTAATTTCAAAATTTAAATTTAATAATGTTTGTCTCTAGTACCATTTAGGATAATAAATAATTGAATTTTGGCATGGATTAATACCTACAACAGATATTAATTTGTATGGTCAAGACTCGTGATGAAAATGATAAGTATCAAACATTACTCAATGAGTAGTTGTAAGGACCCGGCCTTAAAACATTACATAATCATGAATTAAATAAATAATTCACATAGTGGATCTCTTCATGTTTAGATTTTTAGAGATTTTGGACATAATTATTACATCTCAAAAGATTACAATGTATACACTTCTACTAAGTTTCCATAAAATAAAAACTCTTAGAAGAAACATATCTAGTTCCATGTTTTAGATAGCATGTAATTCCTTCATCCCATCTGTGACCCTATTCATCTTTAATTCCTGTGGAGAACATTTCAAAAAACCTGGGATGAGCATAAAATTCCTATTAAAGGATACACAAAGAAGGAAAACTATTAGTTTTTCAAAACAACAAGTAAACCATGAATACTTTATCAAATTAATACTTTTCATCTTTATGAAGTTTTAAATACTCTTCACTGAATAAAAGATCACTACTTATCCTTTTTAACAAAAATATTACCATAAACACAAATAAAGAACACATAACATATAAAGGTAACTTGGTAGATAAACATACTTAAATGGAATAACCATACGGTCAACTTCCACACATATCACTACATGGAATAGCTATACGGCCGACTTCCATACCCAATGCATTAGAGGATATAATGTAACCACCAACCTGGTATTCACGGCACCACCCGCCATATGGTTTATCACGTAACCACCCATCAAATGTCCAAGTACCATTACAAAATCATAATACATAAAACAAATATAATGGAAAGAAAACATTTCCACATTTCAATCACAATATATCACTTAAATATATTGAAATAACAACTCCATTATCAAAACCATTTTCAATACCAAAATACATAAAAGAGTATATGGTATTTAATTTCTTTTAAAAATATTATGGCTTGTTAAGGAAGCCAAAGGTCAAATAGTACTAGCGGCGGTGGGAAAGGTAGTTGTCACTGCATACGTTAAAAGAAACAGTCCTTTATTTCATTCAGTAAAACGCTTCATAGAAAATGATTCCCTTTGAATGAAATAAAAAGTCAAAGGTATTTATGTAGATTATAAAATAATGTCTTGTATTAGAACAAAAATATGCCTCAATCAAAGTAGATTGAGACGAATTCCCTTACAAAGTCGGTATCCTTAGATTAAGGATAAATTAATTACATAATTATGTTTGAAAAATATAAATAAAACAAATATAAGAGGATATTAAGTGTAAAAAAATCAGAGTTCATCCACGCATATTCATAGTATGACATAATCAAGAAGTAGATGTTTAACCCAAATAATTGAAATTGGGTTAAGAAGTTCCGTTACAGAAATTCTACAGCCTTACGGTGTCATTTTAAAATTCAGAAAATGGGACGATGAGAGATAAAAAGGGTATATCATCACTTGGAAATTTCATTTATAGAAATAAGGATATATAAGAGAATATCCCAACATAATAATATGTAAATTAAAATACCTAACAAAAATAAGTCTTTCAAAAATAGGAGCCTGAAAGGTTCCGTTACCGATTTGGGTAACTTTTGAAATGTACACCCCATGAAAAAAAGGTCATACAATGAAGATGTGAATACCCATAAATTAAATTATATTACACAAAGAATACAATAATGGGAATTACATACTCCACACAAATGTAAATAGTGGCAAATGTAGCATTAATCTCACGGGAACAAAAAGTGAGATAAAAACCCCTTACCTCGTTGTGATCAATCGAGACGTATGACCCAAAGATAATAAACACCAAATGAATCACATAATACCATGAATATAAATATAATCATTATAATATATATTAAAGGTCAGTACACAATACACCACATGCAATAAATAATTGGCGAACAATGGAAATCTCACCAAATTAAAAGTGAGATAAGAAATCCCATACAAAAATTCGGCAGTATAATAGCGCCACTTAAAACCTTCAAAAATTGTTTGATGAGATCAAATAGGGTCCATCATCATATGCACATATAAATTACAGTAATAGGGATATAAAATAACATAAACTAACATAAGAAATATGAGCTTAAAAGGAATGACATAAAAGAGAGTACTTAAAAAGAAAGAGAGAGGTAGGATCCCTTACCTCAAGTCTGACATGTCTTGTTCGTTTCTTTATATTCCTGAATAATAAAATTTGGCCAATTTATAATTGCATAAGGACCTAATTTAAATATTATTATTCAGTTCATATCATATACTATAATGTTGTAATAATTGGTGGATAATGTGAGTTCATATCAGATGTTTTTGTCGATGTTCGCTACATGAGTCAAAACTGATCTTGTTGGAAAAGAATTTTTCATGTTGTAATAGGTACATCATCTCCAGAATAGTATTAATGATTTAAATATCATATATATCTATTATATATTCATTTTATACTATTACATAACATTTGGAGATAAAAAATCAAATGCACCGTTCATGGAGACGGTAGGTTGTACGTACGGATGAACGCTACTTTCATTTCTTTATAATATTAATGGAATTAAAAATAAATGTGATATATATATATATTATAATCCAGAATGATATCCATCATTTATATGTAATATATGAAATATATATCCATTATATATATGTACATATAATAGTACATAACATTTGGAGATAAGAAATGAAATGTTCCGTTCATGGAGATAGTAAGACGTACGTACCCATTAACGCTACTTTCATTTCTATTTCATACATTAATGAAATGAAAAAATAATAATGATACATAGGTATATTATAATTACAGTATAATATTTAACATCATTAAATCCATCTTTTATATATCCCACATATGGTATTTATGATTCAAATCACTTTGAGGGGGCGGTAATCCGCACATCCAAAAATTAAATTATCACATTTACCGATTATGGAAAACATAAAGGTATGGCATAAATGAAAAATACAGAAGCATAAGGAATGCATAAACATAATTTATATATCATATATAAAAATAGTTACATCTTAATGTCCACCATGAGAGGTGTTAAAAAAAGATTGAACAATCATTGTTTCGTGAGGTAGTAATTTTCCACCCACAGAAACAGTATGTTATTTAACCATTAGATGGAGGTGTGTATGATTATAGCCCGAATCCTCTTCATTACAAAATCCTAGTATGTTTTAGATACTGGTGTTGTTACAAAATAAATGAATAAACAGAGTTTTGGGGGTTGGAGAAGCAAAATAAAACAAAAGAACATAAAAGAAGACATTACCTTCAAATCGGATAACTCTTTTTGATTTGAGCTCAAAGGCATCCTTGGAAAGACTTCTGGCCAAAGTTAGGCTTATATGAGTAAGATAGGGATTTGGAGAGACAATATGAGCAGAGGTTGTACGAGCCAAGGTCTTGAGTGGTGTGGGTAAGGAGGTAGAGGTGGGGGCCTTTTATAAGAGAGAGGAGGGGCACTCTTGGAATGTCTTGAAAAGTTACTTTATTATAAAATGATTTTCGGATATCAATGGTCCCAAAATTATATATTTTGAGGATAAGGGGGTAATTTCTTGAAATCCACCCATTAAATAGGTTTTTTACAAGTTTATGTCTTTGAATTTATATTATCCTTTCATTTTATTTAAATCATTCATTAATGAGGTAATCGCTGCATCATCATGGTGTCATAAATAAATTAATTTATATAATTTCTAAAACATATAAACAAAATACTAGATGTAGGAAATATTTTTATCTTTCAAATTAATATTTTTTGTTAAAAATATTACTTGTATTACCCCATGTAATTTTTTTTAGTAAAACAATACTTGTTTGTGACATTTTTATTTTGACTTTAAATAAAATGTTATTAATGTCATTTTCTTACCCAAGTGGCTCTATGGGGTCCCCAAGTTGAGCCAGGGATTTTCTAGGTTGGCCGTGACTCATCCAATAAGGTTAATACATGTGTCAAGGTCATTTCATATTATTATAACATTATCTTTACCTTAAATTACACTAATTACATTTAATCGCGATTAATAAAACTTAAAGATATTATTCATCAAAAATTATTTTCATCCCATTGAACCAAATTTTACATCCTAATGACCACAATTTATGTAGGAATTTTAAAATTCAAATCACATAGTGGTAAATTTTCATTTAAATGAAAAATTGGTTTTTTAACTACCACTTAGTGGATTCACTATTCATCAAAAATTGAAGTTTTTCAGAAAAATTCCAAAATTTCCCCCTATGATATATTTGATATTCCAAATTCAAAAATGATGTCTATTTTACAAAATTAAATGCATATAAGTTTCATTAATCAATTTAATAATTAATTCTCGTTGACAAAACAAATAGCGTGTTTTTAAGTAACAAAATACATCAAAAGATTGACACTAGTTTAAGTCTAATTTCAAATTGAAATTAATTCCAATGACCACTATTGGATTAAATGAAAAAAATATATTCTAACTACACTTTAAAACCAATTAAAAAGATAATATATCCATATAAATAAATTAGATTAAAAGGAGGTTTTGAATTAAAATACAACATTTTCACTAAAAATGATCTTTATCAGAAATATAACAACAATTTACACAAAGTAAATTTTGATGTCCAGATTCAATAGAAGGATTTTATTTGGTCAAATATAACATATAAAATTGTCAAAAAAGTGGATTTAAAAAGGTTTTTCCATCAAAAGTCTGTAAATCGACCTTTTAAGGAATATTCGAATATTTACCCTTAAAATTGGATTCATTCACATTTTAAGCCTCAAACATTTATTGGATAAAAGTAAAAATATTTTACAAACATATATAATAATTTTTTAGTTAGTTCTGTTCATTCCTTCCATTACAATGGCAAGGTGTTAACTACCATTTAAAATAATATTATTTTATTATTAGAGTGCATCTTTTGATTTCAAAGAAACTCATTGTTGTGTATTGGGTACGTCATCGAGCATAGCATTCCCTTTAAAGTAATATTAATATTTTATTCACAAATATTAATAAATATAAGAATGTAATATTCTTTATTTACCTGGGATGTTAGATCATTTCCCCTTTTGGAAATTGCATCCTCGCAATTTTAAAATTGGGCTTGGAAAATTCATTGAAATCCCTACATCGGAATAGGAGTAAATTAAAATATAACTTTAAAAGAAAGAAATAAATATACCAAGGTCACCCGAGACAACTGGTACTATGATTCCATGAAAACATGGATATGGAAGAAAAAAAAAGGGTTATGTTCTGATGGAGAGTGATAGAAACATGTTTATGAGAAAGTTAACCACCAGAAAATCATAAACTTTTTATGGGTTAAACGGTATTTGATTCCCCAATAGGAAAAGTTAACATACAAAATTTTAGTATTAAGTTACTTTTCATTGAGGAATTTATTTATAAGATTAACTAAATCACAAAGAAACATACTTTCTTGTCGTTTAGACTTTCATCTCTTATTAGATTTCTTACACAAACTAATTTTTTTCCTCCCAAATACGAGTATTTAAGATGACTTGTTAACATTAAGAGTTTTATAATAAACATCTATAGAATCACCTAATCCTTAAAAGATAAATATATATTTCCCATGTCGTTAGACCTTAACCAAAACCAAAATTGTTAGAACAAGATCAAATAATCCAAAAAAGGATAATCCTTTGTAAAAAGAAAAACTATACTTAATCTCCAAAATTTTCCCAACAAAACCCAAAGTTCAACAAAGACCATTCGATAAACAATTTTTACATAAAATTCTTCAAATTAAACCAAAATAAGATTGAAACATGAATATTTGGAGGATTTAATCACATTGTCTTCTAAGGTAAAAATTAACATTTATCTCCAAATAACATCAGTTGTTCTTAAAGTATCATATTGAAAAGTAATTAACTTAATCATATATCCTCCATGATAGGTCATTATTTTCCTAGATAACCCAAAATCAACTTATTCTTGATTCATATAATTATATAACTAAAAAGAATTTGTCATACTAACCAGGGACTTCAATTAGTCTAGTGGTTGGCGATAAATGCCAGTCTCACTTTGGTAGTGGGTTCGATTCCCACGGCTTTGTCCGACGTGACGGGTTGTCACACGGTATGTGTGTTGTCCTTTTTCCAAAACTATATAATTCTCAAAACATTCCCCAAAAAGAGATAAAATCACCCAAAATAACCATAACATAATTTAACCTCAATTTTATCTCATGCCTTTCATTTCCATCATAACATATAGTAACCCATAATTACCTCAAAAGTAAGGATCATATAAACCCAAATGGTTCTTTATAACTATGTCCACAAAAGAACAGATAACTATTACTTGAATAAAATTTTCAAATATAAATAATCAAGGTTACACATACTATAAAAAGTCTTCTAATGTAACCCCATCATCAAAAGAGACTTAATAATTTTAAGAATTTCACCATCCTAAAATCTACCATAACTCATGAATCCCTTATATGTTGACTTCTTACTCATTAAAAATTATTCATGATCCATTAACCATTCCTTTACTACATATTCTGAAAAACTTCATTCCTTCAAAAAATCATGAATCATATCCTATGATTCCAAAAATAGGAAAACATATGTCAAGAAATAATCCATACCTTTGATTGGTCATTTCCAGTTTCTTCATCCTCAATCGGAATGGAATTAGGTATTGGAAAACTAATATTTGTAATATCATAGTGATCCAATTCATGAAACTTCTTTGTAGGACATGTGTTTTCATAATGACCATGCACACCACATTTAAAACATTCAATTGATCCCTCAGAAAGAACTTATTTCCCTTTCCTTGATTCAACAAGATGCTTCCTTTTTCCATGGAAGGTTATTTCTTTATGACCTTCATTTCCACATCTATAGCATCTTTATGTCCCTTTAAAACATTTTCCTAGGTGTTTTTTTCCACATCTTTGACACATAGGTTTTTCAACACACTTACCTTTATGATTATTACTTGAACTTCCGTAGGGATTTGTTTCTCGCATAAATGATGCATTATAAAAATCACCAAGGTTTAGGAGGTAAATCATGACTCCATATAGTTGGTTGAGGATAAACACAAGAGTTCTCATTTCATCTCCCATATCATTCAGTTTCTCTCTCAGAAAAATGTCATAGTTTCCTTCACATCAACTGTTACTTTGGTGCCTACTAGTTCCCGCCATTTACTAAAACCAAAAACAACAGTGTTAGAATATTATTAAAATCATAATATAATAATAAGGAAGATAAAAACTAAGATATAGTTATCCATGTTATCTCAAACTAATTATAACATTAAAAAAACAATAACTCCATCTAATATACTACCCATTGTGGTTATACAAAACTTGTCATTTGTGCTTAAACAACACTCTAACCTATAAAGTTATCTAAACTGACCTTTGATACCAACTATAAGGATGTGGCCTTAAAACATTACATAATCATGAATTAAATGAATAATTCAAAAATAGGATATTTTCAGGTTTGGAGGTTTAGATAATTAGGACACAACTATTACATATCAAAATATTACAAAGTAGAAACTTATACCATGTTTCCATAAAATAAAAACTCTTAAAAAGAAACATGTATAGTTCCATGTTTTAGATAGTATGTCTTTCCTTGATCCCATCCTTGAAACTATTCATATTTAAGTCTTATGGAGAACATTTCAAAAACATGGGATGAGCATAAAAATCCCAGTAAAGGATACACAAAGAAGGAAAACTATTAGTTCTTCAAAACAACAAGTAAACCATGAATACTTTATCAAAGTAATACTTTTCACCTTTATGATGAAGTAAATATTTTTCACTGAATAAAAGACCACTACTTATCCATTGTAACAAAAATATTACCATAATCCTATATAAATAACACATAACATATAATGGTAACTTGGGCCATAAACATACTTAAATGGAATAACCATATGGTCGACTTCCACACATATCACTACATGGAATTTCCATACGGCCGACTTCCATACCCAATGCATTGGAGGTTATAAAATAACCAACCATCCTGGTATTCACGACACCACCCGTCATATGGTTTATCATGTAACCACCCATCAAATGTCCAATTACCATTACAAAATAATAATACATAAAACAAATATAATGGAAAGAAAACATTTCCACATTTCAGTCACAATATATCACTTAAATTTATTGACATAAAAAATCCATTATAAAAACCATTTTCAATACCAAAATACATAAAAGATTATAGGGTATTTAATTATTTTTAAAAACATTACGGCTTGTTAAGGAAGCCAAAGGTCAAATAGTACTCGCGGCGGCGAGAAAGGTCGTTTTCACCGCGTACATTAAAAGAAACATTCCTTTTTTTCGTTCAGTAAAACACTTCATAGAAAAAGATTCCAATTGAATGAAATGAAAAGTAAAATTTTTTTATATAGATTCTAAAATAAAGTCTTATATTCGAATAAAAATATGCCTCATGAAAGGATATTGAGACGAAGTCCCTTAAAAAGTTGGTATACTTAGATTAAGGATAAATCAATTACAAACTTATGTGTGAAAAATATAAATACACCCAATATAAGAGGATATTAAGTGTAAAACAATCGGAGGTCATACACACATATTCATAGTATGACATAATCAAGAAGCTTAATTTTAACCCAAAGAATTGAAATTGGGTTAAGAAGTTCCCTTATAGAAATTCGACAGCCTAGCGGCGTCATTTTAAAATTCAGAAAATGAGATGTTGAGAGATAAAAAAGCGTATCTCATCACATGGACATATAATTTACATCAATGAGGATATATAAGAACATATACCAACATAATAATATGTAAATTAAAATACCTAACAAAAATAAGTCTTTTAAAAATCGGAAGGTGAATGGTTCCCTTACCGATTTGGGTAAATTTCGAAACATACACCCCATGAAAGAAGGGTCATAAAATAAAGATGTAAATACCCATGAATTAAATTATATTACACAAAGAATACAATAAGGGTCAGTACATACACCACACAAAAGGAAATAGTGGCAAATGTTTCATGAATTTCATGGGAACAAAAAGTGAGATAAAAACCCCTTACCTCGTTGTGATCAATCGAGTCGTATGACCCAAAGATAATAAACACAAAATGAATCACATAATTACATGAATATAAATATAGACATTATAATATATATTAAAGGGAAGTACACAATACACCACATGCAATAAATAAGTGGTGAAAAATGGAAATCTCTCAGAATTAAATGTGACATAAGAAATCCCTTACAAAAATTCGGCACCCTAACGACGCCACTTAAAACTTACAAAAAATGGTTTGATGAGATCAAATACTTTCTATCATCATATGAACATAAAAATTAAATTAAGACGGATATAAAATAACATCCCCTAACATAAGAAAAATGAGCTTAAAAGGAATGACATAACAGAGTGTACTTAAAAAGAAAGAGAGAGGTAGGATCCCTTACCTCAAGTCCGACTTGTCTTGTTTGTTTCATTATATTCTTGAATAATAAACATTGGTCAATTATTAATTTCTTAAGGACATAATTTAAAGATTATTATTCAGTTCATATCACATATTATATTGTTATATTAATTGGTGGATAATGTGAGTTCATATCAGACGTTTTTGTCGATGTTCGGTACATGAGTCAAAATTGAACTTGTTGGATAAGAATTTTCCATGTAGTAAAAGGTGAATCATCTCCAGAATAGTATTAATTATTTAAATATCATATATATACAGTATATATTTATTTTATACTATTCTGTAACATTTGGAGATAAAAAATGAAATTCACCATTCATGGAGACGGTAGGCCGTACGTACGCATGAACGCTACTTTCATTTCATTGTCATATTGATGGAATTAAAAAATTGAGAGATATATAAATTATAATTCCAGAATTAAATCCATCATTTAGATGTAATAAATGACATATATATCCATTATATATATGTACTTATAACAGTACATAACATTTAGAGATAAGAAATGAAATGTACCGTTCATGGAGACGGTAAGCCGTACGTACGCATGAATGCTACTTTCATTTCTTTTTTATAATTTAATGGAATGAAAAAAAATAAAGATACATAGGTATATTATACTTACAGTATAATATATAACATCATTAAATCCATCCTTTATACATCCCACATATGGTATTAACGATTCAAATCACTTTGAGGGGGGCGGTAGTCCGCACTTCCTAAAATGAAATTATTGTGTTTACCCATTATGGAAACCATATGGGTATGACATAAATGAAAAATAAAGGATCATAATGAATACATAAATATAATTTATATATCATATATAAATATAGTGACATCTTAATTTCCACCATGAGAGGAGTTAAAAGAAGATTGAGCAATCATTGTTTCGTGAGGCAGAAATTCGCCACCCACAGAAACAGAATGTTCTTTAAACATTAGATGGAGGTGTGTATGATTGTAGCTAGAATCCTCCTCATAATAGAATCCTAGTATATTTAAGATACTGTTGTGGTTACAAAATAAAGGAATAAACAGATTTTAGGGGGTTGGAGATGCAAAATAAAATAGAAGAACATAAGATAAGACATTACCTTCAAATCAGATAACTCTTTTTTATTTGAGCTCCATGGATTCCTTGGAAAGACTTATGACCGAAGTGAGGCTTCTGGAGTAAGATAGAGACATGGAGAGATTATATGAGCAGTGTTTGGATGAGCCAAGGGCTTGAGAGGTGTGGGTAAGGAGGTAGAGGTGGGGGACTTTTATAAGAGGGAGGAGGGGCACTCTTGGAAAGTGTTGAAAATTTACTTTATTATACAATTATTTTTTGGATATCAATGGTCCCACAATTATATATTTCAAGGATAAGGTTATAAGGGTTCTAAATCTAGCAATACAATAGGTTTTTGACATGTGTATGTCATATATTTTACATTATCTTTAAATTTTATTTAAATCATTCATTAATGAGGTAATCGCTGCATCATCATGGTGTTATAAATAAAATAGTTTATATAATGTCTAAAAATTATAAGAAAAATAATTGGATGTAGGAAATATTTTTATCATTACGATGAATATTTATAGTCAAAAATATGACTTGTATAACCCCATGTAAAAACTGTTTTAGTAAACTAATACATGTTTGTGACATTTTTATTTTAACTTTAAATAAAAAGTAATTAATGTCATTTTCATACCCAAGTGGCTCCATGGGGTCCCCAAGTTGACACATGTATTTTCTTGGTCGTCCATGACTCATCCAATAAGGTTAGGACCTGTTTCAAGGTCTTTTCATATTATTATAACATTATCTTTACCTTAAATTATACTAATTACCTTTAATCGTGATTAATAAAACATAAAAGTTACTATTCCCCAAAAATTATTTTCATCCCATTGAACCACATTTTACATACTTATGAAAACCATGTATGTCGGATTTTTGAAATTCAAATCAAAGAGGTGGTAAAATTTCATTTAAATGAAAAAACAGTTTTTTAACTACCACTTAGTGGTTTCACTATTCATTAAAAATTGATGTTTTTCGAAAAAATACCAAAAATTTCCCTAAGATATATTTGATATTCTGAATTCAATAATGATGTCTATTTTACAAAATTCAAAACATATTATTTACATTAGTCAATTTAATAATTAATATCCATTTTCAAAACAAATAGCGTGTTTTTAAGAAACGAAATATATCAAAAGATCAACAATAGTTTAAGTCCAATTTAAAGCGAAATTAATTACAATGACCACCATTGGATTAAATGGTAAAAATATATTCTAACTACACTTTAAACCCAGTTAAAAAGATAATCTATTCATATAAATAAATCAGATTAAAAGGAGGTTTTGAATTGAAATACAACATTTTCACTAAAAATGATCTTAATCGGAAAAATAACAAAAATTTACACAAAGTAAATTTTGATGTCCAGATTCTAAAGAAGGATTTTATTTGGTCAAATATAACATATAAAATTTTCAAAATTTGGATTTAAAAAGGGTTTTCCATCAAAATGTGGTTAATCAACCTTTCAAATAATATTCGAATATTTACACTTAAAATTGGATTCATTCACATTTTAAGCCTCTAACATTTATTGGATAAATGTAAAAATATTTGACAAACATATATGATCATTTTTTAGTTAGTTCTGTTCATTCCCACAATTTCAATGGCAAGGCTTTAACTACCATTTAAAATAATATTATTTTATTATTAGAGTGCAATGTAAGATTTCAAAGAAATTCATTGTTGTGTATTGGGTACGCCATCAAGCATAGAGTTCCCTTTAAAGTAATATTAATATTTTATTCACAAGTACTAATAAATATGAAAAAGGTAATATTCTTTATTTACCTGGGATGTCACAGTAATACCCTCTATTTCTGGTATGTAACCCTTACTTGATTCTTTTCGTTGTTATAATGTTAAGGGTGATGAATTACAGAGTCTGGAGAACTTTGAATGATGTTTTGAGGCAAAGGAAAAGTTGCACGGATAGTGCACGGTTTGTCTAAACTGTGCGGAAAAACCGTGCGTAGTTGGTCTTAGAGGCAGCCGCTTCTGCACGGGCAGCACATGGTTTATCTAACCATGCAGTAAAATCGTGTGTAGAGGGTCTATCGAGGCCGTTTCTAATGCACAGTTAGCACACGGTTTGTCTAACCATGCGAGAAAACTATGCGGCCACATAAAGGGGATCCTATAAAAGGTAGATCTCACTTGTTTTTGCCTCTAAGTGGCACGTTTTCCCTCCTAATCAGACCTAAATCATGATTTTTCTTCTCCTAAAGTCAAATAGGGTTCTCCCATTATTTTACAGGTGATCCAAGGGCTTCTTTTGGTGAATCTAAGTCGGATTCATGAGGTATGTGATCGTTCTTCATCGTTCGTGTCCGGGTTCATAGATCTACATAGATCTGCTTCTCGTATTCTCTCAATTTCATAGATCTAATCCCATTATGGGTAGATCTAAATGATTGTATTCCAAATATGATTATATTTGGTCTTGGTTCTACTAGGAGAACAGATCTGAGGTGGGTTTTTGAAGAGGAAACCCAGTTTTCTCGTGCGTTCTTCATTCGTTGTGGTTTTCGTCAAGACCCCAAAGGTAAGAGGCTTCAATATCAACTCCTATTTTTAGAATTGATTGTATTAGTTTCAATTTGGGTTATTTGAATGGAATTTATTGTGAAAATCATAGAATAAATATTCTTTATTAATGATTAATGGCTTTAGTGAAATTGTGAAATCTTGGCGAATTGTTGTGCAAGTGTTCTGGCTTCTTAAATTTTAAATATATATTTTAAATTATTGATTTTATGAAATTGTAAATGGTTTGATGAAAAATTGGTTTTCAATAAAAAGGGCGATTTATTGAAATGGTTTGAGATTGAAATGACTTTGAAGGAATTGGTTTTCAATAAAAACGGAGTTTTATTGAAATGGTTTGGAATTTAAATGGTTTGGAATTTAAATGGTTTTGATGGAAATGGTTTCCAGTAAAAAGGTGTTTTTATTGAAAAGTTGTTTGGAATGATTTATGTTCATATGTGTTGTGTGTTCATGTTTCTTGTATGAGGCTTGGTTTAAATATGACCTTCTACCCAGTGCCAAAGGTGTAATGGCACATGTTAACTGTATGTACGAGGCCTAGATGAAATATAAACTTGTTCTTGGGGCCAAACGTTTAATGGCACTGGGTAATGATATGTAATAGGCTTGGTTGAAATATGACCTTGTGCTCGATAACAAAGGTGTAATGTCATATGGGAAACAATTACCTTGTGATGACTTGGTAGATCGACGAGAAACTACTTGTGAGTATGGAACGGTCATAACGAAGCATGCATGGTTGGTTCCACTGGTAGGGGAAATGGTTGGGTATGCCATAAATGGATGGTTATAAAATGGTTCTAAAGCATGTTTAGATATTTTTATAGAAAAATAACTCACTGGAAGATTGGTTTCTTTTGAATTTGAATGATTTTGGTTATAAGTGGTTTTTCGAAGCATGTTTATATTTCGTTATAAACAGATTTTGAGAAAATTATTTATATAAACTATTATTATTTAAATTTTGATAACTCTTCTATCCTAGTGGAGTGAGTAGGGAAGTCATTGGGGAAACCTAATGAGTTTTATACTCACCTCTGATTTGGTACATTGGTGCTTTTTTAGAATCTATTTTCTGGGACAGGGGAAAAGGTAATGCTTCCCATGTTTTTAGTACTACCTCATGATGATTGGGGCTCTTCGGTGATTGTTAATTTTAAAGCTTATAGAACATGGAGTTTTGGTGTATTTTGAGAGTCTTGAGTTGTTCTTCTACTGTGTACTTTTATGTTTGGTTTGGTCATCTACTATTGTGTACTTGATGTGGTTTGACATAAATGTAGTTGTTTAGTTGTCATTCATTTGTTCATGCATCTTAGTGAATATTGGTTGGTTGGTTTATTGGATTATTTCTTAAAGGGTAAATCATCCCCCACTTGTATTTCAAACCCTTTGGCATTTATTTTCATCCTTTTCCCTATATGGGATATCTCTTAAGGCCAAGTAATGACTCGTTGTACTCTCAAGAAAATGAGAATTGGAAGGTCATTTCAAATGGTATCAACTTGTCCTGTCCCTGCATAATAAGTATCCATCGATGTTCCTAGTCTTGGAGTTCAAATTCTTTCTTGTCTATTCCTTTGGTCGAAATCATAGACTACAGTTGGATTGTCAGAACCTCAAATTTATATCATAAATAGACGTAGATAACCTGTTTATGATGAACATCAAGTTACCAGGGTGTAGGGTATATAAGTGTTTTGGATACACTTTAATAATTTCATAAATCTCATTTTCTTGTGTTTAGCCAATGAGATGAGCATGGCATGCATTGTATAGGAATAAATTCCCATTATGATTTCATATCTCATTATAAGGAATGAATTATTATTTTTTGCAAGGTGTGAATTTTTTAAAATCCAGAAATTGTTTTAAGTGAAATATTCTGAAAACAGAATATTTGGTGTATTTTGAAAATGGAATGATTTTCAAAAATCATGTTGAATTATTTCCAAAATATTTGAACATGGAAAAAGGATGTTTTGGAAAACAATGTTGTGATAGTTTATGTGATTGAATTTTAAATGATAATCCATCAGTTGCTAGTGGGTGAGATCGACAGGGGATGTTGTTGGTTTAGAAAATGGCACCCGATAGGCATTGTCGAAACCAACCTAAAGAAGTTTCAAAAAATGTGGTTTCACCTGATCCACGGGTGAACATAGAGCTGGTTCAGAGTATTGTACAGGCTTTTCATGCTGTGGATATGGGGAACCAGAGGAATGAATCAAGGCATGTGGATCATACCATCCAGTTCATGAAGCAAAATACACCAAACTCTCGGGGTGATGCTGAACCCGAAAAGGGGAAGGTGTGGATAATTAAGATGAGTAACATCTTCGATTTCATCAGCACACCATTAGAGCTCAAGGTCATGTTGGAAACGTATATTCTTGATGATCTTGCATGTCAATGGTGGGATTTAGCGATGCAGAATAAATTGGATGAAGGCCTTACATGGGAGGATTTTGAAGAATTGTTCAACAAACATTTCTATCCCCACACATTCTAAATCTTGAAAACAACAGACTTCTTTAGCTTGAAACTGGAGATCCTCTCTGTGACATAGTATGTGGCTAAGATCATGAATTTAGTCTATTTTTCTCCAGAGGTTGCGGAAAGTGCATCGTTGAAGGCATGCATCATTAAATTAGGGCTAGTTCATTAGATTCGATCGAAGATTGTGGTGATCTTTATGACAAATTATACATAAATGGTGAACAGAGCGACTATTGTTGAGCGTGATATCTTGGAATTGATAGGAGGAGGAATGATGATACCTATAGGTTATGGTGGGAACTCTACCACTGGGAACAAGAGTAAAAGGGAAACCTTTTTCCAAGGTGCAAGTGGAAATTAGAACCAGACAGAAAGATCATTTAACCTTCCTCCATGACCCATGAGCAAAGAAGGGTGTCTTCAATGTGGTTCACAAGACCACATATAGCGGGATTGTCTGGCACAACCTTGAGCATGTCAAAATTTCACGAAAATGGGGAATCTACATCACTATTTTATAAATTCTCCGATGTTGGGTGTGTGTGACACTTCCCAAGCATCACAAGGTTCATATGCTTCGACATGCCGAGGACATCAGAGTGAGTCTTGCCAATATAACAGAGCTAGCCATGGTGATTCTAGAAATACCCTGACTCCTCAACCCGGGAAACTTCTGCAAGGAAACAAGGATAATAGTATAGGGAAGAAGCAAGTGTTTGGAGATGATCAAATGATTGATGATGATCAGGATAGACCATCTATAGAAGAATGTATTATTCTTTGGAATGATACCTTTGTGAAAGTTTTTTTTGATACAGGTGCATCACAATCCTTCATTACTTCTTGTGTTGTTGACTTTCTACATTTAAAACTAGAAATTAAGCCTTCTACTTTGAAACTGAAAACTCCTCTTTGGTGAAAGAGAATGTCAAGCCTTTTTGTGAAGATCATGTGTTATAATTGTTGATGAATGTAAGTTAAAATGGTACATCTCAATGATAGAGATGGATGTCTATGATGTAGTCATGGGTATGGATTGGATGACAACGTTCAAGGCTTGAATCAACTGTTATACAAGAACAGTTAGTTTCGTGACTCTGGACGGAATCAAGCATCTCTTTAGAGGAGAGAGAATTATAAAGAGCGGTGAAAAGAGCTCGTTGGCACCAATATTCTGAATGATCTCTTACCAATTGGAATCTTTTACTTTGGAATAAATGGAAGAGCTTGAGGAACATTGTTTTCAAGCTGTTCTGGATCAATTTTCTGATGTATTTCCGAACAAATTCTCTAGGTTACCACCTCTATGGGAAATGGAGATTAAGATTGATATCCTTCCGGGGACCAGTCCTATTTCCCTTCCATCATATTGGATGGCACCAATAGAGTAATGGGAATTGAAAGTGTGGTTAGAGGATCTGGAAGGCAAAGGTTTTATTCGACCATGTACGTCTCTCTGGGCAGAAACAATTTTATTTGTGAAGAAAGCAGATAGAACTCTTCAGTTGTGTGTTGATTATCTTAAGCTTAACTAAGTTATGATAAAGAATAGATAACCATTTCCACGCATTAATGATCTATTTGATCAATTAAGGGGAGATCATTAGTTCTCCAAGATTAAATTGTGATAATTATATCACCAATTGCGAGTTTAGAAGGAGGATATTCCAAAGACATCTTTTAGAAGTCGATATGGCCATTAATAATATGTAGTCATGCTTTTCAGTCTAACAAATGCACCATAAATCTTCATGGAATTGATGAATTGGATATTTCAACAATATCTAGATTCTTTTGTTGTGGTCTTTATGGATGACATTTTGGTGTACTCAAAAACAAGGGCTGATCATGAGGTGCACCTGGAAATAGTGTTATAAATCTTGAGAGATCATCTCTTGTATGAAAAATTATCAAAGTGTGGTATTTAAATATAGGAAGTATGTTTCCTAGGCCATGTCATTTCTGGTAATGGTGTTTTTGTTGATCCTGAGGAGATAGAAGCTGTTATCTCCTGGAAACCACTAGAGAATGTGTTCGAGATACGAAGTTTTCTTGGTCTAGCTAGTTACTACCGACGCTTTGTGCGTGATTTTCTCATGACTAGCTTCACCAATTATAGCTTCGACAAAGAAGAATGATCCATTCCTATGGACATAAGAATGTTAGAAGTCCTTCTAGGAACTAAAATTTTGGCTTACATCAGCACCTTTATTGATTTTACCAGAATCAGGACAGTGATATGTGGTGTATTGTGACTCTTTAAGATCAGGGTTGGGATATGGTCTTATGAAAAGAGACCATGTGGTTTATTATGGTTCAAGTAAGTTGAAAGTTCATGAGAAGAATTACCCAACACATTATTTGGAGTTAGCTGCAGTCGTTCATGCTTTGAAAACATGGAGACATTATCTCATTGGTGAGAGATTTATTGTGTTTAAAGGTCACAAAATCTTAAAACACATTTTCACACAGCGATATGTGAATTTGAGGAAAAGGAGGTGGATGGAGTTTCTCTAAATGATTGATTTCAAATTGATGTACACACCGGGGAAAAGAAAATTCGGTGGCGGATGCATTGTGTAGAAATTCATATGATCAGTTGGCGAAAGAAGCTTCAGATGAATGGTAGTTGATGTCCATCTTAGCCGACATGCATTTGAAATGTGAAGACTAAGGTGAGGTTGCAGTTTTCGTTTAAGATACACTTTTTATAGATATATAAAAAGTAATCAAAGAAGCACAAAAATTTGATGCAGAATGTTTGGTTGTAAGTTCGAAACTCAATGGTGGGGAGACTATTGAGGGCTGGAAGATTGATGGGGGTTCAGTTTTGTGTTTCAGAGATCATTTGGTTGTACCTATAGTTTTTCATGAACAAATCCTTCATGAATACCACCATTCAAGTTGTGTTGTACATCCAGGTACACATAATATGTCTAAGGCGTTGGGGGTACAGTTTTGGTGGAGCGGCATGAAAAGGAAGGTGGCCGAGTTTTTCTCCTGGTGCTTAACTTATTAGCAGGTTAAAGCTAAGCATCAGAGACTAGATGGTATGTTACAATCTTTGTCCATCCTAGTGTGTAAATGGGATCATATAGCAATGGATTCTGTTATATGTCTTCCAAGAACAGTCTGTAAACATGATACCATTTGGGTGATAGTGGATCGTCTAACCAAGTCATCCCATTTCATCCCTTTTCATGAAACTCATATGGTGGAAGATATTTCAAAAATCTATATCCAAGAAGTGGTAAAGAGGCATGGTGTAATAGTGTCTATAGTATTAGATAGAGATCTGTGGTTCACATCTCGTTTTGGGAAATCATTACATCAATCCCTTGGAACTCAGTTAACTATGAGCACGACATATCTTCCTCAGACAGATGGGCAATCCGAGCGGATGATGCAAACATTTGAAGACATGTTTTGGTCTTGTGTACTGGATTTCTGTGGCTCTTGGAAGGACCATATACCCTTATTAGAGTTCTCATTCAATAACATCTAACAAGCCTCGATACGCGTGGCTCTGTTTGAAGCATTGTATGAGCGTCCTTGTCATTCTCCACTATGCTGGCTGGAATGGGTGAAACTTCAATAGTAAGGGTAAAACTTTTCAAAGAAACAATAGAAAAGATCTAATTGATTAGAAAAATGATGGAGACAACTCAGAGTCTTCAGAAATATTATGTGTAACGACCCAAAATTTCATTAATGGAAAATCCCTCTTGATCCAGTTAAATGTTTCTTTATGTTTTTATAAGATGTCAACTTCTTTAGTTTAACGTTAAGATTTGTGACCGTTACTTTTATAGCCGTTGAACAGTGATCATCTGGGTAGTTTAAATATAAGGATTTAACGAACCAATTTTTCTACTCAGACAAAGGAAGAGATGGCCTCATCCAGTAGAATTGCCCCTTACGAAGCCCATTTGTCGGAGCTCGGTAAAGAGGTGGCGTCTTTGGGTTTTCCCTTGACCAAGCCCAAGCTGAGCTTCATCAAGTCAAGCTCGAACGTGATCGTCTACGGGAAAAATGGAAGTTGATAGAGATTACCACTCGAGCGATGTTATCCGAGCAGCCCCAAGAGTCTGTCACCATCGCGCACCTTACCCTTAGGTCTTATGCGGCTATTTTAAGGGGTTATGTAACAAATAAGTAGAACCATGTTCATGTACATTATTTTTTTTATATATAATAATGAATATAATTTCTAGTCATTTTTGATACATTGTAATTAGTTTTTAAATTACAAATGGTGTTTTTAGTTATTATTTAATTAAGAATTATATTTTATTAAATTAGAGGATTTTTGAATTAAATAATATTTTAATAAAATATTATTATTAATATTAAATTAATTGTCATTAAATATAAATGATCTTATAATTTTATGAATGCAATTAAAATGTTTATTAAGGTTTGAAAGCCATTTCTGTCAAAACCCGTGAATTTCTTTATAAATGTCGGTTTTTATTTTAAAAGTGAAAATTCACATATTTAGAAAATTATTTAGATAAAATAAATATTATTTTTGGAATCAGGACGTCGAAATTATCCAACGGTGAATTTTTCATAATTTTCTGACACAGTCCAATTTTTGGGTAAAAATTAAATACCTTTTAAATATATAATGTGTTTTATGACATCATAATGACCCAATGGTGATGTAATAAAATACCATAATCCTTAGGTTCGGCCAATATATGTTTTATCATTAAAATAATGAGGTTTTGGGTTTGTTTGACTCACTTTTCAAAGCATTAATGGAGCCCTCAAGACTTATTCAACACTTTGCCTTTTTAAATTAATTTCCATGGGAGTGTGACTCACCTCCACATAAGCAACCCTAATTTTTTAATAAGTTCGGACCTTGGACTTGTAAAATATTGTTTTCCTCTCTCCTTTTCCAGAAACCATGGGCAAATACCATGGGATGGTTTGTGGTTTGGATTATTTTAATATAAGGGGTCCCAAACCTAAATAATAAAGAATTCTCTCACCTTTCCTATATAAACCCACCCAAGCTCCCACTTCCTCCTCACCCAAATCCCTTTAAGTTCGTCCAACCTCTGCCCTACTCTCTCTAGAATCCTCTCAAGGTGCCCCAAGCTCCCAAGAAGCCTCTCACAAGCCTCTCTCTAGCCTTTGGAAGCACACTTCCAAGTAAGGGTTTTTCTTCCTTTCTCATTTTTGTCAATTTTCTTTAAGTTGTATTTCCCTTTTAATTTCATTTATGAATGTTGGGGTATGGTTTCGCACCTCCCCCATACTTCCCTCTTATTGTTTGAATGATGGGAGAACCCTTTCCCTCTCATTAAATGCCTCCCATGTACACCCGTTACTATGCCGAAATTCCGAAAGGAACTTCTCTCTCTTCTTTTACATTCATGCAATACTTTTGTATCATGAATCTAAATTCCATTTCTATTGTTGGGACATGTATATATATGATCTTCTTACTGTCCATTACATGTAAATATGATGAGGAACCCCTTTCTCTCTCATCAACCTTTTTTATGAATTCTTATGTCACGCCGTTACGCTGCCGAAATCACGCCGATTTTCTAAGCCAATGTCTTTGTGTAGTGAATACCATGCCCATTTCTCCATCAAGGGTATTCACCTTTATGTACATTTACATATTGATTATAAAGTTTCATGTATGAATTCCACATTCCTTTATCGTGGATGAAATGATTATGTTTTATGAATCCATGTTTTATGATCCATGTGGCACACTTATGCATGAAATGAAATGTTTAAGAAGGGTGCGCCCTTTATAGCGCTCCAATGCATTGGGTAAAGTATAGTATCATGATACGTCATGTGCAATGAGTGTTGACTCATGCTAATTCAAGTGCAACGAGGGTTTACTCGTGCTACAAGTGCAATGAGGGTTTACTCATGCTCCATGTGCAATGAGCCTTGGCTCATGCTAATTCAATGTTAAGTGTTGTTGCCACATTTCCATGCTATGATTATCATGCTTTATCATGCCTTTATGTTCATGTTTCTCTTATGCTCTATTGATATGCCTATTGCCTAACATGTATTGTACTCCTCATGTTATTCATTGTGTACTCCCTTACTGGGCTTTATAGCTCACCCTTTTCTTATGCATGTCCTCAGGTTATCCCATGAAATGCTAAGTACGATGGAATGTAGTGGTCATGTAAAGGAAGTTTTCAATAAAGATGTTGTATTTCAAGTTTAAAGTTTTTATGTAATGATCCTAAGCCCCAAAGACAATAAACCTCTCGATCTTCTTTGTTGGATCAAGTGAAGTTTTATGTAATGAAGCATGTTTAAGTTGTAATAAAAATCAGGGTTGTCATAGTTGGTATCAGAGGATAGGTTTAGTTATTTTTGGGATTAGGAAACCCTAGTAAGACCTTAGATACAAGACTAAGAATAATAAAAACTCCCCTAAGTTTTGGTAAGTACTAAGTAAGTGGTTTATCAAACAAATACATCCCTGTCTGGATACGAGCAGGTAGAGGCAGCTCTGGCACAGATGTATCCTAGGGGTAAAACCCGAAAACACCGCTTTGAGCTAGACTCGAACGGGAACTGGTGCACGACAACGGGCCTTGCTGCACTCTTGGTTACGACACTCCCGGGGGATATGTTTTGATAAATTCACAATCTTAGTATGAACCCTTATTAAGGGAAAAATGCCCCTAAGAATATATGTTAGAAGGAAGATCATGAAAAGCCTGGATTGAATGCTATAGACTCATGAGTTAAAGAGATTAAAGTTTATTTATAAGTCATCAACTTTTGTCTTTGGATTACCCTTTATGTGTTACCCCTAACTTTCCATTTATTCCAGCCAATGGCCGGTAATAGGAGAACTCGGGCTAACAACCGTTGTGAAGATCAGTGCGATGATTGTACTAATGAGATGCCCAATCCGATGGGAGCGGGAATCGCGAACTTTGTCACGCTTCTCTCTCAGCTAACTCAAGTTTTGAATAGAAACACTGGTCAAGAGGAACGTTCAACCCCCCCTAAGAAAGAACAAGTCTCTATTGAAAGCTTCATGAGACAAAGGCCTCCTACGTTTAGTGGATCATCCGATCCCACGATTGCTGAACAATGGATCAACTCCATTGAAAAGATATTCTCCATCCTCCAATGCTCTGAAAAAGAGAAAGTCCTCCTGGCGACTTATCGTATGGAGGGTGAAGCTGATCAATGGTGGACATTGATCAAAAATACGAAGCCTGAGGAGGAGATCGAGGCTTTGGAATGGAAGGTATTCCGGAAGATGTTTTTCGATAAATATTTTCCACGCAACCTCCGTCTTAAGATGGAAAGGGACTTCCTTTCTCTCAAGCAGAAAGATGAGGAATCTGTGGGAGCGTACGACGCAAACTTCACAAGGCTTGCACGATACGCTTCCGGCTTTGTCGTTACCCCCGAATGCAAGGTTGACCGCTTCTTTGGTGGGCTGAAGCCTATCTTGCGGAAAGCATTAGCGATCCGTGACTTCGACAGCTATGAGGAAATTGTCCGATGTGCCCTCAAGGTTGAAATGGAGATCGGAGAATCACAGGGGTATCATGGGGACAAGAAGCGGAAGGTGGACTTCAATGCTGGTGGTCCGATGGATAAATCCAACGGCGCTAAGAAATTCCAGCACCCCACTTGCCAAAAGTGTGGAAAGAAGCACCCTGGAAATTGCCTTAGGGGGACAAGAAAATGCTTCAAGTGTGGAAGAGAAGGGCACCTAGCTGTTAACTGTCAGCAAGAAGGACCCGCGGCTGCGACGGAGGGGAGGAACGCTCTGTTCGAACCTCAACGCGTTGTTCAATGCTTCAAATGCAAAGAACCGGGTCATTTTGCGAATCATGTGCCCTAATCCAAGGGTTATCGGAGGCAATCAACAACCTCCAAGACAGCAAGGAAGAGCTTTTGCCATCACTTCTGCCGAAGTGAACCCCGACAACGAAGTGGTGACAGGTACGCTAGTTATTCATTCAAGAATAGCGAACGTACTTTTTGATTCAGGTTCTACGCATTCTTTTATATCTCAAAAGTTTAGTAGAACAATCCCTGCACCACCACAAATCCTGGAAGTAAAGATGTCAGTGAGTACGGCAAATGGGGCAATCATTGCATCCCATGAGTATAAGTCCTCCCCTGTTATAATCTGTGGATTGAATTTCCCAGCGAACCTCGTCATACTCCCTTTGGTGGAATTTGATGCAATTCTTGGCATGGATTGGCTTTCCTTATATAGAGCCAACATAAATTGTCGGGAGAGGGAAATCACACTCCATATGGAGAATCGACCCCCGATTCTTTACAAGTGTCAGGAGGAAGATGAATCTCCTTTACCTCCATCATCTCAAGCATGGATATTACTTCCTTATGAGCACGCATATCTGGCTCGGATGATTGAGTCCAAGGAAGAAACCACCCTTGAAGAAATGCCTATTGTGAGGGAATTCGCTGAAGTATTTCCCGAGGAACTTCCTGGTCTTCCTCCTAGAAGAGATGTTGAGTTCTCAATTGAACTTATACCTGGGGCACTACCAATATCCAAGACTCCATATAGAATGGCTGTGGTTGAGCTTGAAGAACTGAAGAAACAACTACAGGAGAATCTGGATAAAGGGTTTATACGCCCAAGTGCATCACCATGGGGTGCACCAGTCCTCTTCGTCAAGAAGAAGGATGGGTCAATGCGGCTTTGCATCGATTATCGTGAACTTAACAAAATCACGATAAAGAACAAGTATCCTCTCCCAAGAATCGATGACTTGTTTGATCAGCTGCGTGGAGCACAATACTTCTCCAAGGTCGACTTGCGGTCGGGATATTATCAAGTAAGGGTGAAGAAGGAAGATATCCCCAAGACTGCTTTTCGTACAAGGTACGGGCACTATGAATTCATAGTAATGCCTTTTGGACTCACCAATGCTCCAGCAATATTCATGGACTTGATGAATAGAGTCTTTAGAGATTACCTAGATAAATTTGTGGTAGTCTTTATAGATGATATTCTAATATACTCCAAAACCAAGGAGGACCATGAGGAGCATTTAAGAACTGTACTGGAGACTTTGCGCAAGGAGAAGCTCTATGCCAAGTACAGCAAGTGTGAGTTCTGGTTGAAGGAGGTCTCATTCTTGGGCCATATCATCACAAGCAATGGGATATCTGTGGACCCCTCCAAAACAGATGCAATTGAGGGATGGCCGAGGCCAACATCGGTAACTGATATCCGTAGCTTCTTGGGGTTAGCTGGATATTATCGACGATTTGTGAGAAACTTCTCACGATTGTCCAACCCTCTTACCAAGCTAACTCGAAAGGGAGTAAAGTTTGCTTGGAGTGATGAATGCGAAGAAAGCTTCAAGGAGTTGAAAAGGAGGCTTATCACTGCACCTGTGCTCACTTTACCCACAAGTGGGGAGCTTTTTGTGGTATTCAGTGATGCTTCGAAGAAGGGCTTAGGATGTGTGCTGATGCAGAATGATAAAGTGATATCCTATGCCTCAAGACAGTTGAAAATCCATGAGCGAAACTATCCAACGCATGATCTGGAGTTGGCGGCGGTGATCTTTGCCTTGAAAATCTGGCGGCATTATCTCTATGGAGAGAAATGTGAGATATATACTGACCACAAGAGTCTTAAATATATATTCACACAGAAAGAGCTTAATATGCGCCAGAGAAGATGGATAGAGCTCATAAAGGATTATGACTGTTCAATACATTACCACCCTGGGAAGGCGAACAAGGTGGCGGATGCCCTAAGTAGAAAGGATCCAGCAATTCTATCAATGATGAGAATTGAGAAGGATCCAATCTTCTTAGACTTGATGAAGATGGATGTGGGAATCATAAAGAAGGGAACATCATCAATCCTTTCACAAATGATTGCTCAACCATCTCTTTTGGAAAGGATAAAGGATGCTCAAAAGGATGATGCGAGAATCCAAGAAAAAGTGGAAGCTATCAAAAAGGTAAAATCCTCAGAGTTTAATGTTAATGAAGAAGGAATTGTGCGGTTTGGGAAAAGACTATGTGTCCCATCAAGTTCGGAGCTGAAGAAGGAACTTTTGGATGATGCACATAGTTCAAATTTCTCTATTCACCCAGGGAGCACAAAGATGTATCGAGATCTCCGAGAAAACTTTTGGTGGGATAATATGAAGAAGGAGATCGCCGAATATACATCAAAGTGCCTGGTGTGTCAGCAAGTGAAGGCAGAGAGGCAGAAGTCTAAGGGGATGATGCAACCATTGCCCATACCAGAATGGAAATGGGAGAACATCACCATGGACTTCGTCACTGGACTTCCAAGGACATCCAAAAGCAACAATGCAATCTGGGTTATTGTGGATCGTCTTACAAAGACTGCACACTTCATTGCTATTCGAGAGGATTTCTCTTTGGATCAACTGGCACGGATATATATCAGGGAAGTGGTACGGTTGCATGGAGTACCACTATCTATTGTGTCTGACCGAGATCCAAGATTTACCTCTAAGTTTTGGAAGAGTCTTCAACATGCTCTGAATACTGAACTGAACTTCAGTACGGCCTATCATCCTCAAACTGATGGCCAATCCGAGCGGACTATCCAAACTCTTGAGGATATGTTGAGAGCGTGCTCAATGGACTTTAAAGGAGGATGGGATCAACATATTCCTCTAGTTGAGTTCTCTTATAATAATAGTTTCCACTCGAGCATCAAAATGGCACCATATGAAGCCCTATATGGGAAAAGGTGCAGAACACCGGCATGTTGGGATGAGGTCGGTGAACGTAAGCTGCTTGGACCAGAAATGGTCGAAGAAATGGTGGAGAAGGTGAAAACCATTCAGCAGCATATCAAGGCAGCCCAAAGTCGACAGAAGAGTTATGCAGATAATCGTCGACGAGACCTTGAGTTTAAAGTCGGAGACATGGTGTTTTTACGCATATCTCCGTGGAAGAAGGTCATGAGGTTTGGGAAGAAAGGGAAGTTAAGTCCAAGGTACATCGGCCCCTTCGAGATTCTTGATCGTGTTGGGGCTGTGGCCTATCTACTAGCACTTCCACCTACTATGGCCAAGGTGCATGATGTCTTCCATGTATCCCTCTTAAGGAAGTACATACCAGACCCTTCACATGTACTCTCTTCCGAGGTGGTACAATTAGAAGACGATCTTTCTTATGAGGAGCAACCAGTGAAGATCTTAGATCGTAGAGAAAAAGTTCTACGAAATAAGACAATGCCCCTCGTCAAGGTGTTGTGGAGAAACCACATGTTTGAAGAAGCAACTTGGGAGTCGGAGGATATGATGAAGCTAAGTTACCCAAATTTGTTTTAGTGTGGGAAAAGGAAAATTTCGAGGGCGAAATTTCTTAAGGGGGGAATGTTGTAACGACCCAAAATTTCATTAATGGAAAATCCCTCTTGATCCAGTTAAATGTTTCTTTATGTTTTTATAAGATGTCAACTTCTTTAGTTTAACGTTAAGATTTGTGACCGTTACTTTTATAGCCGTTGAACAGTGATCATCTGGGTAGTTTAAATATAAGGATTTAACGAACCAATTTTTCTACTCAGACAAAGGAAGCGATGGCCTCATCCAGTAGAATTTCCCCTTACGAAGCCCATTTGTCGGAGCTCGGTAAAGAGGTGGCGTCTTTGGGCTTTGCCCTTGACCAAGCCCAAGCTGAGCTTCATCAAGTCAAGCTCGAACGTGATCGTCTACGGGAAAAATGGAAGTTGATAGAGATTACCACTCGAGCGATGTTATCCGAGCAGCCCCAAGAGTCTGTCACCATCGCGCACCTTACCCTTAGGTCTTATGCGGCTATTTTAAGGGGTTATGTAACAAATAAGTAGAACCATGTTCATGTACATTATTTTTTTTATATATAATAATGAATATAATTTCTAGTCATTTTTGATACATTGTAATTAGTTTTTAAAGTACAAATGGTGTTTTTAGTTATTATTTAATTAAGAATTATATTTTATTAATTTAGAGGATTTTTGAATTAAATAATATTTTACTAAAATATTATTATTAATATTAAATTAATTGTCATTAAATATAAATGATCTTATAATTTTATGAATGCAATTAAAATGTTTATTAAGGTTTGAAAGCCATTTCTGTCAAAACCCGTGAATTTCTTTATAAATGTCGGTTTTTATTTTAAAAGTGAAAATTCACATATTTAGAAAATTATTTAGATAAAATAAATATTATTTTTGGAATCAGGACGTCGAAATTATCCAACGGTGAATTTTTCATAATTTTCTGAGACAGTCCAATTTTTGGGTAAAAATTAAATACCTTTTAAATATATAATGTGTTTTATGACATCATAATGACCCAATGGTGATGTAATAAAATACCATAATCCTTAGGTTCGGCCAATATATGTTTTATCATTAAAATAATGAGGTTTTGGGTTTGTTTGACTCACTTTTCAAAGCATTAATGGAGCCCTCAAGACTTATTCAACACTTTGCCTTTTTAAATTAATTTCCATGGGAGTGTGACTCACCTCCACATAAGCAACCCTAATTTTTTAATAAGTTCGGACCTTGGACTTGTAAAATATTGTTTTCCTCTCTCATTTTCCAGAAACCATGGGCAAATACCATGGGATGGTTTGTGGTTTGGATTATTTTAATATAAGGGGTCCCAAACCTAAATAATAAAGAATTCTCTCACCTTCCCTATATAAACCCACCCAAGCTCCCACTTCCTCCTCACCCAAATCCCTTTAAGTTCGTCCAACCTCTGCCCTACTCTCTCTAGAATCCTCTCAAGGTTCCCCAAGCTCCCAAGAAGCCTCTCACAAGCCTCTCTCTAGCCTTTGGAAGCACACTTCCAAGTAAGGGTTTTTCTTCCTTTCTCATTTTTGTCAATTTTATTTAAGTTGTATTGCCCTTTTAATTTCATTTATGAATGTTGGGGTATGGTTTCGCACCTCCCCCATACTTCCCTCTTATTGTTTGAATGATGGGAGAACCCTTTCTCTCTCATTAAATGCCTCCCATGTACACCCGTTACTATGCCGAAATTCCGAAAGGAACTTCTCTCTCTTCTTTTACATTCATGCAATACTTTTGTATCATGAATCTAAATTCCATTTCTATTGTTGGGACATGTATATATATGATCTTATTACTGTCCATTACATGTAAATATGATGAGGAACCCCTTTCTCTCTCATCAACCTTTTTTATGAATTCTTATGTCACGCCGTTACGCTGCCGAAATCACGCCGATTTTCTAAGCCAATGTCTTTGTGTAGTGAATACCATGCCCATTTCTCCATCAAGGGTATTCACCTTTATGTACATTTACATATTGATTATAAAGTTTCATGTATGAATTCCACATTCCTTTATCGTGGATGAAATGATTATGTTTTATGAATCCATGTTTTATGATCCATGTGGCACACTTATGCATGAAATGAAATGTTTAAGAAGGGTGCGCCCTTTATAGCGCTCCAATGCATTGGGTAAAGTATAGTATCATGATACGTCATGTGCAATGAGTGTTGACTCATGCTAATTCAAGTGCAACGAGGGTTTACTCGTGCTACAAGTCCAATGAGGGTTTACTCATGCTCCATGTGCAATGAGCCTTGGCTCATGCTAATTCAATGTTAAGTGTTGTTGCCACATTTCCATGCTATGATTATCATGCTTTATCATGCCTTTATGTTCATGTTTCTCTTATGCTCTATTGATATGCCTATTTCCTAACATGTATTGTACTCCTCATGTTATTCATTGTGTACTCCCTTACTGGGCTTTATAGCTCACCCTTTTCTTATGCATGTCCTCAGGTTATCCCATGAAATGCTAAGTACGAAGGAATGTAGTGGTCATGTAAAGGAAGTTTTCAATAAAGATGTTGTATTTCAAGTTTAATGTTTTTATGTAATGATCCTAAGCCCCAAAGACACTAAACCTCTCGATCTTCTTTGTTGGATCAAGTGAAGTTTTATGTAATGAAGCATGTTTAAGTTGTAATAAAAATCAGGGTTGTCATATTATGCAGATCTCCGTCGAAGACCGTAGTCATTCGTTGTGGGTGATCATGTGTTCTTGAGGATCTCTCCAAGGTTTGGACATCATTGTTTTGGGAAGTAGGGGATGTTATATCCTAGATACATTGGACCCTTTTAGATACAACAATGGGTTGGAGAGGTGGAATATCAGTTGGTATTACCACCATGATTCAGCTTGGTGCATAATATGTTCCATGTGTCACAGTTGGAAAGGTATCAACCCGATCTTGACCATGTGATCCAATGGGATCACGTTGACCTAGAGCCGGATGCATTATTGATACATATCCTAGTACAGATTTTGGATAGGAAATAGAAAGTATTGCATGTAAAAAAATATTTCTAGTGTGGGTTTTATGGCGGCATGGTTAGATTCAAGAAGAGACTTGGGAACGTGAAAAGGAAATGAAAGATTAGTGGGCGGAACTCTTTCAGTTGGGTGAAGGTTTTCTACTTTCCGAGGATGGAAAGACCAATGGTGGGGAGAATGTAGTACCCCTGGTTTTTGTTATGTAACACTTACATGATTATTTTCCTTTGTTTAAATACAAGGGTGATGAATGGGATAGTCGGGAGAACATTGAATACAGTTTTGAGGCAAAGGGGAAGTCGCACGGACGACGCACGGTTTTTCTAAACCGTGCGACAAAACAGTTCATAGTTTGTCTTTGAGGCAGAAGCATTCACATGGGAATCACACAGTTTGTCTAATAGTTTGGCCAAACTATGTGTGTAGGTCTTCCGAGGTAGTGGCTAATGCATGGTTAGGTCACGGTTTTTTTAACCGTGTGAGAAAACCGTGCGGCAACTTAAACGAGATCCTATAAAGGTGGATCTCACACATTTTTTCCTCTAAGTGGCTCTTTTTTTCCTTCTAAGTGTCCCTAACTTAGGATTTTTATTCTCCTAAGTTCAAAGAGGGATATCCCATAATTCTAGAGGCAATATGAAGGCTTCTATTGGCGAATTGAAGCTGGATTATTGAGGTATGTGATCATTATTCATCGTTCCTGTTCAGTTTCTTAGATTTACTTAGATCTGCTTCTCCACTTATCTCGGTTTCTTAGATCTACGCCCATTATGAGTATATCTAAGTGTGTGGATGCCAAATATGATAACATTTGGTCCTGGTCTTTCTAATAGAAGAGATCTAAGGTTGGTTTTTGAAAAAGCAACCTATTTTTCTTGTGCGTTCTTCATTTGTTGTGGTTTTCATCAAAAACCTAAAGGTAGGAGGCTTCAGTCTTGACTCCTCTTGTTATAATTGGATGGATTTGTTTCAAATTGGGTTATTTTAATGGAATATATTGTTAAAAGAATATAATAAATCTTCTTTAGTGATGATTTATTATTTTAGTGAAATTGTGAAATCATGGTGAATTATTGTGAAAGTGATTTAGCTTCTTAAATTTTAAATTTTGATTTTAAATTATGGATTTTCTGTAATTGTAAATGGTTTGATGAAAAATGGGTTTTCAATAAAAAGTTCTTTTTATTGAAATGTTTTGAGATTGAAATTACTTTGATGGAATTGGTTTTCAATAAAAAGGGAGTTTTATTAAATGGTTTGGAATTGAAATGGTTTGGCATTGAAATGGTTTTCAGGGAAATTGTTTTCAATAAAAATCTGTTTTTTTTTTGAAAGGGTGTTTAGCATGATTTTTGGGCATATGTGGTGTGTGTTCATGGTTCATGTATGATTCTTGGATGAAATATGACCTTCTGCTCGGTGCCAAAGGTGTAATGGCACATGGTAAGTATATGTACGAGTAATGGTTGAAATATGACCTTGGGCTCGGTGCCAAATGTTTAATGGAACATGGTAACTATATGTATGAAGACTGGTTGAAATATGACCTTGTGTTCAGTGCCAAATGTGTAATGGCACATGGGAAACAATTACCTTGTGATGACTTGGTAGATCGATGAGAAACCACTCATAATTATGGAACTGCCATAACGAAGCATACATGGTTGGTTGCATAGGTTCGGGAAATGGTTGGGTATGCCATAAAGGGATGTTTGTAAAATGGTTCTAATGCATGTTTAGTTATATTTATGGAAAAATAACTCACTGTAAATTTGGTTTCTTTTGCATTTGAATGATTTTGGTTATAAGTGGTTTTTGGAAACTTGTTTCTATTTAGTTATAAATTGCTTTTGAGAAAATATTTATATAAACTATTTTTATATAAATGTTGCTAACTCTTCTATCCTAGTGGAATGTGTAGGGAAGTCATTGGGGAATCCTACTGAGTTTTATACTCACCCCTGATTTGGAACTTTTGTGCTTTTTTGGATTCTATTTTCTGGGACAGGGGAAAGGTAATGCTTCACATGTTTTTAGTACTACCACGTGATTATTGGGGATGTTCAGTGATTGTGATTCTTGGAGCTTGTGAAGCACGGAGTTTTGGTGTCTTTTGATAGTCTTGAGTTTTTCTTCTACTATTTACTTTTGTGTTTGGTTTTTTCTTCCACTGTTGTGTACATGATGTGGTTTGAAAAAAATAATGTTTTTTAGTTTTCATTAATTTTTTCATGAATCATAGTGAATGTTGGTTGGTTGGTTTATTGGTTTATTTCTTAAAGGGTAAATTGTCCCCCACTTGTATTTGATACCCTACGACATTTATTTCCAGCCTTTTGCATCTTGAGGATGTTTCTTAAGGCCAAGTAATGACTCGTTGTACTCTCAAGAAAATGAGAATTGGTGTGTCATTACAAATGGTATCAACTTGTTCGGTCCCTGCCTAACCAGATGTAATCAATGTTTCTTTTCTTGGAGTTCAAATTCCTTCTTTTCAATTCCATGGGTCGAAATCTTAGACATGAGTAGGATTCTTGGAAATTGAAATGGATAGCATAATAGGACATAGCTAACCCATTTATGCTGAACTTCAAGTTACCAGGGTGTTGGGTACATAAGTGTTTTGGATACACTTTTAGAATGTTGAAAATATCATTGTCATGGGTTTAGCCAATGAGATGAGCATGGCATGAATTATAGAGGAATGAATTCCCATTAAGATTTCATATCTCATTTTAAGGAATGAATTATGATTTAATTCAAGGTTGAAATTTTTTAAAATGTAGAAATTGTTTTAAGTGAATGATTTTGATAATTGGATATTTGGTCTATTTTGAAAATGGAATGATTTTCTAAAAGCATGTTGGATGATTTCAAAAATATTTGAACTTGGAAAATGATGTTTTGGAAAACAATGTTGTGATATTTGATGTGATAGAATTTGAAATGCTAAGACATAAATTTCTAGAGAGTGAGATTGACATAGGATGTTGTTGGTTTAGAAAATGGCACCTGGTAGGCATCGTCAAAACCAACCCAGAGAAGCTGTGGAGAATGTGGTTGCACCTGAACCATGGGGGAACCAAGAGTTGGTTCAGAGTATTTTCCTGGATTTTCATGCTATGGATACGAGGAACTGGAGGACTGAACCTAGGAATGTGGATCATACCATCCAGTTCATGAAGCCTAATCCACCGAACTTTTGGGATTATTTTGAACCCGAAAAGGTGGAGGTGTGGCTATATAGGATGAATCATATCTTTGATTTCATTGACACACTATCAGAGCTCAATTTCAAGTTGGTGACGTGTATTCTTGATGATCTTTCACATCAATGTTGGGATTTAGAGGTGAAGGCTAAATTGGATGAAGGCCTTACATGGGCGGATTTTGAATAATTGTTCAACAAACAATTCTATCCTCACACGTTCAAAATCCTAAAAACAATAGACTTCTTCATCTTGAAACATGAGATCCTCTCTGTTACAGATTTTGAGGCTATGTTCATGAATTTTTTCCATTTTTCACTAGAGGTTGTGGCAAGTGCGTTCTTGAAGGCACGCATCTTCAAATCCGAGCTAAGGTAGGAGATTCGATCAAAGATTGTGGTTCTATGTATTACAGATTATACAGAAATGGTGAACAGACTGACTGTTACTAAGCATGTTATCTCAGGATCGATAGAAAGAGGAATGATGATAACTACATGAAATTGTGGGAACTCTACCGATGGGAACAAGAGGAAAAGGGACACATATTTTCATGGTGAAACTGGAAATCAGATCCAGATGACGGGATCAGTGAAACTTCCTCCATGATCCTTGAGCATGGAAGTTTGTTTTCAATGTGGTTTTCTAGACCCCAAATGTAACAACCAGAGACAACCATGTTTTGTTTTGACAAGTTCTCTTTTCAATGTCACTCATTAAGTGAACCAACAAACAAATCATAAGGTATTAATAATAAAATGCATCAAATGGATGAAAATTTCCTTCTATTCAAATAAGCAACCTTTCAGCTACAACATCCACTATGGTAAACTAACCGAAAATCCCAACTAAGAACCCGATTACAATGATGGGAAAGCCGCTTAAAACTACTAAGAGCCCGAGAATGCCGTAGGGGTTTCGAGCATCCATCATAAGGAACATAAGGATTGCTGAAGCCACCGCAACCGTGCTCAGCACCAAAGGGATCACACGAACCATCTTTGCTTCTCCATCAGTCACTTGGGGTAAGGGACACCCGAGACCAAACCCTTTTTTATAAGCACCTTAATATGACCGTTGAACCCCAAACAGCTATAAATTCGACCGTTGGTTTATTTTGACCATTGGGTCTCCTTATCCTCTATGTTTTATTTAGACCGTTGGAATAAAATCGGAATGATAATTGTGTATTTTGCTTTAATGTTTTAAAGTGTCATCAATGTTAATTTAGTTTTCCCAAAATGTTAATTCTAGTTTATGTTTCTAAACGGAGAAAATTATTATTTTTGTCTTCTTCCATTATACATATTAATTTGAAAAATTGAAATTTTATTTTCTATTTATATCAAACTGGATGAATTTTTATGAGTTATATATATATTGCAACAAATTAGATACATTACCTCTTTAATAATTTGACCTTTATTAACTATTTTGGAAACTATATTAAATTATGGTTTTATTTAAAAATCTCGCGTCTTTAAGTTTACACAAATTCTTTTAAGCAACCAATTATTTTTCTCTCCTTAAAAGAGTGTATCCGAATGTTTTCATCAAATTATAAATTAAGGTAATTATTATATTCAGCAAAAGAAAATATATATATATATATATATATATATATATATTATGATGAATAAATCGATGGTTTCTTTAATTGATTAAATGAACCTTTAATTTCCCAAAATATAATAATTATGGTTTAAAAATAATATACTTAATATAATAAGGCAAATAAAAAAATTATTGGTATTTTAAAATAGAATATATATATACATACATATGTTTATATAATAAGATGTTTTGATTGAATTAATTTATATTTTTATTAACCAATGAATTTTTTATTAAAATAATAAAGGTGGTTTAATAATAAAATTCATTTATAATAAAAATAAAGTCAATGAATTAATAAATTAATATTAACAAAGTTTTTTTTTAAACCTGGAGAAACCGCATTTTGCACCGCGTCACACCCCAGCCGTCCGATCTAGCCTCCCTTGATCGCGGCTGTCCGTCCTGTTTAAATCCGCAAGACTCCTGGCCATCTGATCTCTCCCTCTTTTAATCCCCACCATCCGTCGCTTTCTCGGTTTTCTTCCACCTTGCGCCGCGGTTTCTCCTCCTTCCTCACGTCGCCAGACCAGTAGGTCGTAGGGTGCCGTTTTCTTCTCTTGGCCGGTGAAGTAGACCCGGACTACCACCTTCTTTCCACAAGCCAACGCGGACTCCTCGCCTCGGATACCTCGGGCCGAAGACCTCCACAACGTCCCGCTTTATTCCTCTATTTTTTTAAACCATTCTTTTCACCAAAGATCGGGTGTTCTACACCGAAGCCGCTTGGACAGCCGGACCGGCCTCGTTCGTGTCCTGATCACCTCCTCTCCGAGCTAAGGTAAGGGAGAAGATTTGCTGTGGTTTCTGTTTGAGTTTCAGTTTTTTTTTATATATACACACATATGTATGTGTTATGTATATATGTATACATCCTATGGTTATGCACCCGATATCACTTGCTTCGTTGTCTTCCTTCTCCACCTCTTCGAGCAGGTAAGGGAAAGTCCTTGCATTCTTTTTAGTTTTCTTCAGTTTAGATATTTTTACATAAAATATGCTTCACGTATATATCAATATATATATATATATATAAAGGTATTTAAGGTTGAAAAAGAATATCTATTTCACCATTGCACATCTTCTGTTTTGAGAGGGAAACGAAGGTGAGGTCACATTTCTAATCTTCTTCTTTGGTGGATGTCCCTGGTCATATATACCTCATACAAAAGTGTATATAAACATATATACAAAGATTTTAAGAACCATCTACACTGTTCATTTCTTCCAGAAATCAACCGGGTTATAGAAATTTTTTTTGGTGTTTATTCTAATTCGGTTTTAATGACACACACCTTGTGTGTAGATATAAAAATGTATACCTACATATATAAAACGAAACATGCATTTGAACACCTTCCTTCCACCTACATGTAACCCCTGTTTATTATTTTAATTCTACCCTATGCAAGTGTAGTATGCAGGAAATTTAATAAATATGTGGGATTATGCAGACATATGAAGCATATAGATATGCATGTACATGTGATTATATAAGGTTACATGTAAATCTATGTGCGAATTGGAGGACAAGTTTATTAAATTCTTTTAAAAGTTCATCGCATTTCCACATATGGATTTATTACAAATTATATGTACCCCTTTTAAAATTGTTATTTCAATAAAAGTAACTGAAAACTATTTATAAGCATGTTTATATGTATGTTGAAGTTTATGGGTTGGTAGGATTTCAAAATAATTCTTGAAAATGATAATTTTCATTTATCACCGCCTTAGATAATCATGATTTTTCTTAAAATGGATAGTATGGACTCCTTGAACTTTTAAAAATGCATATATGTATTCATAGGTATGTACTCATGTTTATTTAAAGTGCTAATGGAAGAGTTTACACAATTATATATATATGATTTCCCAAGATGTACTTGATTATGCACATTGTAACCTCTACTGCCTGTATTAAATTCTCATGACATCCATTTATCATCATATGTGTAAGTTATGAACAACCCTGCTTTAATTGGGTATTAAGATGTTATGTAATGTTAAGTGTTATGTTCATGTTCATGTTTTTCAAATGATAAGATAACCGGTTATGTGCACGGAGTTTAGCTTGCATGTTATCACGTTTTTAATGATAGAACTGTTTTCATGGTATGAATACGTATGTGCAAATGGGGTTTAAATAAGAATGCATGAAACCCTATGAATAATGACCATGTCAAGATATGTGAGGGATGTATAGGGCTTACATGTGATGGGTGCGCCCAGAATTATATAGCGCAACAAGAATGATGTGACGGGTGCGCCCGGAATTATACAGCACTCCAATTCATTGGGTAAAGCAGGAGTCTCATGAGACGAACATGTGTGACGGTCTTGGAAGTTAGCCTTGACTTGTGCTAAGGAAACAGGGTGGGCAGTGAGCCTTGACCTGTTAAGTATGTCATACGGTCTTGATGAAAAGTCTTGACAAAGTCCAGGATTATACATTCCCTCTGCATGTAATGATAAAGGTTAACCAGGGGTTTGTTCAACTAACAAGACAACCCCTAGTTGAAAGCTCCCAATATCATGAAGTTGTACTTTATGTAACAAGAACTGTTTTTCATATGGTAAACTGTTAGATGAACTGCACTTTACTCATGAGCCATGATATGCATGTTTTCCCTGCTTATCCATAGAATTATTTTAGAATTAAAGTAACCGTGTTTTAACATTATGCTTTGTTTATTATTTTTATATTGCGCACTCTGTTCATGTTTACATTAAAGCTCATTTCAAGTACGTTCTTCTTTGTGCAAGTGGTTTTCAAAGAAAGATGGATTTCATGTTTTAAGAAAAGATAATGGTTGGTTTTATCAAAGTGTTTTATTCTCTTCAAAAGAACTTCTTTGAGAAAGGATTTATTAAAAAATGTTTTTAAAACCCCTTACTGGGCATTTTTTCTCACCCTACGTTTTGTTAAAAAAATTCAGGAAGGGTTGATACTAATGCAGTTAATCAGAAGCAACTGGTTTCCCAGAATCCTGAGCCTCGCGATATTCTGTTGTAATGAGACATGATATTTAATTTGTAATGGTGTAATGATAAGTATATCATGTCTCATTAAGCACCCTGAGTGTGGGGGTCGCTATAGTTGGTATCAGAGGCTGGGTTCAGGAAACTCTAGAAAACCATGTGATATAAATATATTTCTAAGACTAATTAAGTAAAATTGTTATAACTTTCAGATGGCTGATGTACCTACCGACCTTTTGTCACTTCCTACTGAGGCTCTAGAGAACATTTTATCTCCAGCCAGTCGCGAGAACATTCTAAACTATGCCCAAATTCGCATGACGTGTAAGCACTTGTACGATGTGTCAAACTCATCTAGGGTGCTTAGTCTCCACCGGGGAATGGGGATGGATTATCTCCTAATGATGATGACCCAGTTTCCCTCTTATGCATGTCGGGGAAGGTATCACGAAGTACTCTTCCGAGTGTTTACAACTGGCGAGGAATTTGGCACAATGCTAGATAACCCTTTTCAAGAAGCTGCTGCTGCCGGAGACCTCCGAGCGGCTTACCTGTGCCAGATCTTGCACTACGGCTTCTGGGGCCAATTAATGGACTTTGGAGCATTGGAAAATGAGTCTATTCGTGTGTCTCTTAGGCAAGAAGTGTACACCGATGTTTCCCAACTCCACACCCCTCACGCTAAACTCAGGAGGCGTTATAAATGATCCCATGAGTTTATTCATGTATGTTCATCCTGTGTGTGGTTTGAAGAGTTAGGAAGTTTTTCCACTATTTGTGGCGTACGTCTTGTAAACTCAGACTTTGCCGTGTAAACTTTTTCATAAATGGAAGTTCGTTGTTTTTTTTCATGTCTTCACTGTATCTATGTTGTTAAGAGTTTCCCCTCAATGTTTGTTTTCAGATGGCTGGACAAACGAACTTCTCATCCCTACCCGATGAGCTAGTAGAAGTCATATTGATCAAGGCATGCATGGTGGATTACCTGTCCTTTCTCCACCTGAGAGGGTCCTGCCAGCGTTTTCTCAATTTAGCAAACGGTCCAGAGATTCTTCGGCTATGTCAAGAGAATAATCACATCTTTCACCTCATCTCTACTGCTCAACTCCCCTGCTATAGGCGAAGGGGAATGTACTTTGAGGGCTTGTTCCAGTGTTTCACTCTAGCACAAAACTTTTCTGCCAGAGCGTGTTTCCTCGTGGCCGCCTAGGATGGCCAGCTCAGTGCAGCTTATATGTTCCAAGTCTTTAACCTCAGTCTCCTCAACCACATCATCCCTCTCGACTACCTCGAGCATGATGTGGCCAAAAGAGTCATTAGAGAGTTTATCTACTCGGATGTTTCCGAGATTTGCATCGCACGAGCCTCCCTTTGGAAGCCCGTGTGCAGTACACACGAACAGGAGTTGAAGGAGCACTGTTCAAGGTGCATTTGGACTAGGGAAACAGAAGAGTTGTGTGCCAAATTTGGTGTCCCGTTAACCGAGCCAGACCCGCTGTTTCGGTAGAGTTGTACGTATGGGGTTTCTATTTTTCTTTTTTTATGATAGAATTGCGAGGGCGCAATTCTTTGAAGGGGGATGTAATGTAACAAACCGAGACAACCATGTTTTCTGTTGGCAAGTTCTCTTTTCAATGTCACCCATTAAGTGAACCAACAAACAAATCATAAGGTATTAATAATAAAATGCGTCAAATGGATGAAAATTTCCTTTTATTCAAATAAGCAACCTTTCGGCTACAACATCCACTAAGGTAAACTAACCGAAAATCCCAACTAAGAACCCGATTACAATGATGGGAAGACCTCTTAAAACTACTAAGAGCCCAAGAATGAGGTAGGGGTTTCGAGCGTCCATCATAAGGAACATAAGGATTGCTGAAGCCACCGCGACCGCGCTCAACACCAAAGGGATCACACGAACCATCTTTGCTTCTCCATCAGTCACTTGGGGTAAGGGACACCCGAGACCAAACCCTTTTTTATAGGCACCTTAATATGACTGTTGAATCCCAACCGACTATAAATTCGACCGTTGGTTTATTTTCACCGTTGGGTCTCCTTATCCTCTATGTTTTATTTCGACCGTTGGAATAAAATCGGAATGATAATTGTGTATTTTGCTTTAATTTTTTAAAGTGTCATCAATGTTAATTTAGTTTTCCCAAAATGTTAATTCTAGTTTATGTTTCTAAATGGAGAAAATTATTATTTTTGTCTTCTTCCATTATACATATTAATTTGAAAAATTGAACTTTTATTTTCTATTTATATCAAACTGGATGAATTTTTATGAGTTATATATATATTGCAACAAATTAGATACATTACCTCTTTAATAATTTGACCTTTATTAACTATTTTGGAAACTATATTAAGTTATGGTTTTATTTACAAATCTCGCGTCTTTAAGTTTACACAAATTCTTTTAAGCAACCAATTTCTTTTTCTCTCCTTAAAAGAGTGTATCCGAATATTTTCATCAAATTATAAATTAAGGTAATTATTATATTTAGCAAAGGAAAAATAAATAAATAAATAAACAAATATATATATATTATGATGAATAAATCGATGATTTATTTAATTGATTAAATGAACCTTTAATTTCCCAAAATATAATAATTATGGTTTAAATATAATATACTTAATATAATAAGGACAATAAAAAAATTATTGGTATTTTAAAATAGAATATATATATACATACATATGTTTATATAATAAGATGTTTTGATTGAATTAATATATATTTTTATTAACCATTTAAATTTTTATTAAAATAATAAAGGTGGTTTAATAAAAGAATTCATTAATAATAATAAGATGGTCAATGAATTAATAAATTAATATTAACAAAGTTTTTTTTAAAAACCTATAGAAACCGCATTTTGCACCGCGTCACACCCCAGTCGTCCGATCCAGCCTCCCTTGATCGCGGCCGTCCATCCTGTTTAAAGCCACAAGACTCTTGGCCATCCGATCTCTCCCTCTTTTAATCCCCACCGTCCCTCGCTTTCTCGGTTTTCTTCCACCTTGCGCCGCGGTTTCTCCTCCTTCCTCACGTCGCCAGACCAGTAGATCGTAGGGTGCCATTTTCTTCTCTAGGCCGGTGATGTAGACCCGAGTTGCCCCCTTCTTTCCACAAGCCGACGCGGACTCCTCGCCTCGGATACCTCGGGCCGACGAACTCCACGACGTCCTGCTTTCTTCCTCTATTTTTTTAAAAACCTTACTTTGCACCAAAGATCGGGTGTTCTACACCGAAGTCGCTTGGACCGCCGGACCGGCCTCGTTCGTGTCCTGATCACCTCCTCTCCGAGCTAAGGTAAGGGAGAATATTTGCTGTGGTTTCTGTTTGAGTTTTAGTTTTTTTATATATATACACATATGTATGTGTTATGTATATATGTATACATCCTATGGTTATGCACCCGATATCACTTGCTTCGTTGTCTTCCTTCTCCACCTCTTCGAGCAGGTAAGGGAAAGTCCTCGCATTCTTTTTAGTTTTCTTCAGTTTTGATATTTTTACATCAAATACGCTTCACGTATATATCAATATATATATATATAAAGGTATTTAAGGTTGATAAAGAATTTTTATTTCACCATTACACATCTTCTGTTTTGAGAGGCAAATGAAGGTGATGTCTCGTTTCTAATCTTCTTCTTTGGTGGATGTCCCTGGTCATATATACCTCATACACATATGTATATAAATATATATACAAAGATTTTAAGAACCGGCTACACTGTTCTTTTCTTCCAGAAATCAACCGTGTTATAGAAAGTTTTTTTGGGTGTTTATTCTAATTCGGTTTTAATGAAACACACCTTGTGTGTAGATATAAAAATGTATACCTACATATATAAAACGAAACATGCATTTGAACACCTTCCTTCCACCTGAATGTAACCCCTGTTTATTATTTTAATTCTACCCTATGCAAGTGGAGTATGCAGGAAATTTAATAAATATGTGGGATTATGCAGACATATGAAGCATATAGATATGCATGTACATGTGATTATATAAGGTTACATGTACATCTATGTGCGAATTGGAGGACAAGTTTATTAAATTCTTTTAAAAGTTCATCGCATTACCACATAAGTATTTATTAAAAATTATATGTACCCCTTTTAAAATTGTTATTTCAAGAAAAGTAACTGAAAACTATTTATAAGCATGTTTATATGTATGTTGATGTTTATGGGTTGGTAGGATTTCAAAATAATTCTTGAAACTGAGAATTTTCATTTATCACCGCCTTGGATAATTAGGATTTTTCTTAAAATTGATAGTATGGACTCCTTGAACTTTTACAAATGCATATAGGTATTCATAGGTATGTACTCATGTTTATTTAAAGTGCTAATGGAAGAGTTTACACAATTATATATATATGATTTCCCATGATGTACTTGATTATGCACATTGTAACATCTACTGCCTGTATTAAATGCTCATGACATCCATTTATCATTATATGTGTAAGTTATGAACAACCCTGCTTTAATTGGGTATTAAGATGTTATGTAATGTTAAGTGTTATGTTCATGTTTTTCAAATGTTAAGATAACCGGTTATGTGCACCGAGTTTATCATGCATGTTATCACGTTTTTAATGATAGAAATGTTTTCATGGTATGAATATGTATGTGCAAATGGGGTTTAAATAAGAATGCATGAAACCCTATGAATAATGACCTTGTCAAGATATGTGAGGGATGTATAGGACTTACATGTGACGGGTGCGCCCGGAATTATATAGTGCAACAAGAATGATGTGACGGGTGCGCCCGGAATTATACAGTGCTCCAATGCATTGGGTAAAGCAGGAGTCTCATTAGACGAACATGTGCGACGGTCTTGGCAGTTAGCCTTGACTTGTTCTAAGGAAACAGGGTGGGCAGTGAACCTTGACCTATTAAGTATGTTATACGGTCTTGATGAAAATTCTTGACAATGTCCAGGATTATACATTCCCTCTGCATGTAATGATAAAGGTTAACCAGGGGTTTGTTCAACTAACAGGACAACCCCTAGTTAAAAGCTCCCAAGATCATGAAGATGTACTTTATGTAACAAGAACTTTTTTTCATATGGTGAACTGTTAGATGAACTGCACTTTACTCATGAGCCATGATATGCATGTTTTCCCTGCTTATCCATAGAATTCTTTTAGAATTAAAGTAACCTTGTTTTAACATTATGCTTTGTTTATTCTTTTTATATTGCGCACTCTGATCATGTTTACATTAAAGCTCATTTAAAGTACGTGCTTATTTGTGCAAGTGGTTTTCAAAGAAAGACAGATTTCATGTTTTAAGAAAAGATAATGTTTGGTTTTAGAAAAGTGTTTTATTCTCTTCAAAAGAACTTCTTTGAGAAAGGATTTCCTAAAAAATGTTTTTAAAACCCCTTACTGGGCATTTTTTGTCACCCTACGTTTTGTTAAAAAAATTTAGGAACGGTTGATACTAATGCAGTTAATCAGAAGCACCTGGTTTCCCAGAATCCTGAGCCTCGTGATCTTCTGTTGTAATGAGACGTGATATTTAATTTGTAATGGTGTAATGATAAGTATATCATGTCTCATTAAGCACCCTGAGTTTGGGGGTCGCTACACCAAAAAGTGGTACTTTCTGGAACAACCTCGATCATGTCACAATTGCAAGAAAATGGGGCATTTACAGCGCTATTGTAAAAATGCTCTGAGGTCGGGTGTGCATGACACTTCCCAGGTGTCCCAAGAATTGTATGCTTCGACAGGATGAGGAAAGTAGAGTCATTCTTGCCAGAATAATAGATCTAGCAATGGTGATTCTAGAAATACCATGACTCCTCAACCAGGGAAACCTCAGCATGGAAAAAAAGAATAGTATAGTGAAGAAGCAATTGTATGGCGGTGAGAAAATTATTGTCGATGATCAGGATAAACCATCTACAGTAATAGGTACTATTCATTTGAATTATACCTTTGTGAAAGTGTTGTTTGATACTGGTGCATCACTTTCCTTTATTTCATCTCATGTTGTTGAATTTCATTGTTTAAAACTGGAAATGATGCCTTTTGTTTTGAAACTACGAACTCCTCTTGGTGAAAGGGAATGACAAGCCTTATTGTGTAGAGCATGTGATATAACTGTTGATGGATCTGAGTTAAAATGGGACATCTCAATGTTGGATATTGATTTATATGATGTAATCCTAGGTATGGATTGGCTGACAATGTTCAAGGATTGAATCAACTATTATATAAGAACAGTTAGTTTCAGGACTAAGGATGGAATCGAGAATATATTTAGAGGATAGATCATTTTAAGGAGTGTTGCAAAGAGCCCGTTGGCACCAATGGTCGTAACAATCTCTTCCTCTTAGTATTAGTGGAAGAGATTGAGGAACATAGTTTTCCAGCTATTGTGGATCAATTTCCTAATGTCTTTCCCAACTACATCTTATGGTTACCACCTCTAAGGGAAGTGGAGTTTACGATTGATCTCCTTCCAGGGACCGGTCCTATTTCCCTTCTATCTTATAGGATGGTACCAATAAAGTTGAGGGAATTTAATGTGTAGTTAGAGGATCTATAAATCAAAGGGTTTATTCGACCAAGTACATCTCTGTGATCAACACCAGTTGTTTTTGTGAAGAAAGCAGATGGAACTCTTCGGCTGTGTGTTGATTATCATAATATTAATCAAGTTACGATAAAGAATAGATATCCACTTCCATGCATTGATGATTTATTCGATCAATTAAGTGGAGCTTAGTGGTTATCCAAGATTGACTTGCTGTCAGGATATCACCAATTGTGTGTTCCAAAGGAGGATATTTCAAAGACAGCTTTCATAAGAAGATATGGCCATTACGAATATGTAGTCATGCCTTTAGGTCTAACAAATGCACCATCAGTCTTCATAGCATTGATGAATCTGATATTTCAAAAATATCTAGATTTTTGTGTTATGGTATTTGTGGATGACATTTTGGTCTATTAAAAAACAATGGCTGGTCATGAGGTGAACCTGGAAACATTGTTATCTTGAGAGATCATCGCTTATATGCAAAATTATCAAAGTGCGATTTTTGGATATAGGAAGTATGTTTCCTATGCCATGTCATTTCTGAGAAAGTTCTTTCTGATGATCATGAGAAGATAGAAGTCACTATTTCTTTGCAACCACCGAAGAATGTGTTTGAGATACGATGTTTTCTTGGTATATATGGTTACTACCGACGCTTTTTTGTGTGATTTCTCATGACTTGCTTCACCAATGACAGATCTGACAAAGAATAATTCTCCATTACTATGAGCAGAAGAATGTCAGAATTCCTTCCAGGAACTGAATTTTTGGCTTACATCATCTCCTATCTTGATTTTACCCGAATCAAGATAGGGGTATGTGGTGTATTATGATGCTTCGGGATCAGGGTTGGGTTGTGTTCTCATGAAAGAAGTCTATGTGGATTCTTATGATTCAAGGAAGTTGAGGGTGCATGAGAAGAATTACCCAACGCGTGATTTGGAGTATGCTGCAGTCATTTATGCTTGGAAAACATAGAGATATTATCTCTTTGGTGAGAAATTTACTGTGTTTATGGATCACAAAAGCTTAAAACACATTTTCTCATAGTGATATTTGAATCTGAGTTAAAGGAGGTGGATGGAGTATCTCCAAATGTTTGACATTGACTTTATGTACACACTAGGGAATAGAAATTCGGTGGTAGATGCATTGAGTAGAAATTCATATGCTCAGTTGGCAAAAGAAGCTTCAGCTGAATGGCAGTTGATGTCGGTCTTAGCTGACATGCATTTGGAATGTGAAGACCGAGGTGATGTTGCAATTTTCTATTCAACTACTCTTATTCCTGATCTAATAAAAATTATCAAATAAGAACAAGCATCTATTGTATAATTTTTGGTTGTATGTTCAAAACTCATTGGTGGGGAGACCATTGAGGGCTGGAAGCTTGGTGGGTGTTCAGTTTTGTGTTTCATGGATCAGATGGTTGTACCTATAGTTTATCATGAACAACATCTTCATGCTTACCACCATTCAAGATGGGATGTACATCCAGGTACATAGAAGATGTATAAGGCGTTGAAGGTCCAGTTTTGGTGGAGCGGCATGAAAAGGAAGGTGGATGAGTTTTTCTCACAGTGCTTAACTTGTCGGTAGATTAAAGCTTAGCATCAGTGAAAAGATGGTATGTTACAATATTTGTCCATCCCAATGTGGAAAAGGGATCAGATAGCAATGGATTTTCTTACAGTTCTTCCATGAATGGTCCGGAAACACGATGCCATTTGGGTGATAGTGGATCGTCAAACCAAGTCATCCCTATTCATGAAACTCATACGGTGAAGGATATTTCAAAAATCTATATCAAAGAAGTGGTAAAAAGGCATGGTTTACCAGTTTCTATAGTATCATATAGAGATCTGTGGTTCACATATTGTTTCTAGAAATCATTACAACAAGCCCTTGGAACTCAAATGACTATAAGCACGACATATCATCCTCAGATGGATGGGAAATTCGAGGGGACGATACAAACATTGGAAGGAATGTTGCGGGACTGTGTAATACAATTCGGTGGCTCATGGGAGAATCCTATACCCTTAGTGGATTTTTCATACAGTAACAGATATCATGCCTTGATACGCATGGCTCCCTTTGAAGCATTATATGGGCATCCTTGTTGTTATCCACTATACTAGGTTGAAACGTTTGAAACATCAATAGTAGAGCCAAGCCTTGTCCAAGAAAAAATAGAGAAGATCGAGTGGATTAGAAAAAAGTTGTAGACAGCTCATAGTCATTAGAAATATTATGGAGATCACCGTTGAAGACTGTTGTCGTTCATTTTTGGGTGATCATGCCTTCTTGAGGATCCCTCCAAGGCTTGGACATTGCCATTTTGGGAAGTTGGAAAAGTTATCTTTTAGATACATTGGCCATTTTGATATACTGGAATGGGTTGGAGAGGTGGAATATCATTTGGAATTACCACCACAATTCATTTTGGTGCATAATGTGTTCCATGTATCACAGTTGAAAAGGTATCATCCTGATCTTGACCATGTGATCTGATGAGATCACATTGACCTAGAGATGGATACGTCATTGATACATATCTCGATACAGAATTTGGAAAGGAAAAATAAATTATTGCGTGGAAAAATCACTGATCATGTGTGGGTTTTATGGAATCATGGTTAGATTTAGGAAGAGGCTTGGGAACTTGAAATGGAAATGAATGAGCAGTGGACGAAACTCTTTCAGTTGGGTGTTGGATTTTTACTTTCCGAGGACGGAATGACCAATGGTGGGGAGAATGGAGTACCCATAAGTTCCATTATGAAACCCTTACCTTATTATTTTAATGGTTTTAATGTTATGGGTGATGAATGTGAGAGTTGGGAGAAATTTGAATGATGTTTTCAGTCAAAGGGGAAGTCATAGGGATAGCACATGGTTTGTCTAAGCTGTGCGGAAAAACCATGCATATTTTGTCTTAGAGGTAGTAGCTTCTGCATGGGCGGTGCATGGTTTACTTAACCATGCGGCCAAACTATGTGTGGAGGGTCTTCCGAGGCAGTTTACAATGCACAGTTAGCACACAGTTTGTCTAATCGTGCGAGCAAACCATGCGACCACTTAAACGAGATCCTATAAAGGTGGATCTCACACGTTTTTGCCTCTAAGATGCTTTTTTTCCTCTTAAGTGGCCCAAACTCGCTATTTATCTTCTACAAAGGTCAAAGAGGGTTATCCCATCATTCTGTAGGCGATCTGAAGGCTTCTCTTGGTGAATCGAAGCTATATTCTTGAGGTACGTGATCGTTATTCATCGTTCTTATTCGGTTTCTTAGATCTACTTAGATATGCTTCTCCACATCTCTCAGTTTCTTAAATATAGTTAAATTATGTGTTGCTATAAGTGTTTGGATGCAAAATATGATGATATTTGGTCTTGATATTGCAATTAGAAGAGATCTAAGGAGATTTTTTGAAGAATTAACCCGGTTTTATTATGTGTTCTTCATTCATTGTGCTTTTCGTCAAAACCCTAAAGGTAGAAGGCTTCACTCTCGACTCCTCCTATTATAATTGATTGTCTTAGTTTCAAATTTGGTTATTTGAAGGGAATTTATTGTGAAGATCATAGAATAAATCTTTTTTGTGATGATTTATGGTATAAGAAAAATTTTTAAATCATGGTGAATTTTTGTGAATGTGATTTGGCTTCTTGAATTTAAAATGTTGATTTTAAATTATAGATTTGCTGAAATTGTAAATGGTTTGATGAAAAATGGTTTTTCAATAATAAAGGTGTTTTATTGAAATGTTTTGAGATTGAAATGACTTTGAGAGAATTGGTTTTCAAGAAAAAGGGTGTTTTATTGAAATGGTTTGGAATTGAAATGGTTTGGCATTGAAAAGGTTTTTATGGAACTGGTTTTCAATAAAAATGTACTTTTATTGAAAGGGTATTTTTCATGATTGATGGTCATATGTGGTGTGTTTTCAAGTTGCATGTATGAGGCTTGGTTAAAATATGACCTTGTACTTGGGGAAAAAGGTGTAATGGAACATGGTAACTATATTTACGAGGCCTGGTTAAAATATGACCTTGTGCTCGGTGCCAAACATGTAATCGCACACTGTAACTATATGTACAAGGCATGGATGAAATATGACCATGTGCTCGGTGAAAAAGTATTAATGTTACATGGGAGACAATTACCTTGTGACGTCTTGGTAGATCGATGAGAAACTGTTCATGAATATGGAACTCTCATAATGAAGCATGCCTGGTTGGTTGCACGGGTTGGTGAAATGGTTGGGATGCCAAAAATGGATATTTATAAAATGGTTCTAAAGCTTGTTTAGTTATTTATCTGAATAAATAATGCACTATAGAATTGTTTTATTTTTTATTTGAATTCTGTTGGTTATAAGTGGTTTTGGGAAACTTGTTTATATTTAGTTATAAACTTCTTTTTAGAAAATGTTTTATATAAACTATTTTTATATAAATGTTGCTAACTCTTCTATCCTAGTGGTGTGAGTATGGAAGTCATTGGGGAAAACTACTATGTTTTTTACTCACCCCTGATTTGGCACTTTGGTACTTTTTCAGATGCTATTTTCTGGGATTGGGGAAAAGTTAATGCTTCCCAAGTTTTTAGTACTACCTCATGATGATTGGGGTTGTTCTGTGATTGTGAATCTTGGAGCTTGTAGAGCATGGAGTTTCGGTGTCTTTTGAGTGTCTTGAGTTGTTCTTCCACTGTTTACTTTTATGTTTTGTTTGGTCTTCCACTGCTGTGTACTTGATGTGGTTTGTCATAAATGAAGTTGTTTAGTTTTCATTCATTTGTTCATGAATCTTAGTGAATGTTGGTTGGTTGGTTTATTGGTTTGTTTCTTAAAGGGTAAATTGTCGCCCATGTGTATTTGAAACCCTTATTCATTTATTTACATCCTTTGGAGTCTTGGGAATGTAACTTAATGCCATGTAATGACTCATTTTACTCACAATCCAATGAGAATTTCTGGGTCATTACACAATGTACCTGAATATATACTTTTACGTAGTTACAATCATGTTATATGATTAGACCATTACGTATTAGTCCATCATATATGACTATAAAGAAATCATTATAATTACAAATAATGAATATAAAATTTATCTAAGTGTACCATGGTTGATGTTAAAGAGGATAATATAAAAAAAGTACATTATCTAAAAGTCCAATACCCCATGTTGTTTCTTGACACAATCATTGTTATGAATAGAAATCGATATCTCATAGTCTATATATATTTCTTGGATGTTGACCATATTTTTTCAAATGATAACTTCATTTACATGATTGTAGAGTTAATAATTTGATTTAATAGATGGTTTTTGATTCCTCACATTCTTCTATGGGTAATAAAGCTAATACAAAATCAGGAATCCCAATGATGATGAGGAGGACACTACCATTAAATCACTAAAAATGTTATTTTTTACATGTTGTTATCATTTGGTTTGAATGTTTTGGGAAATATAGATAAAACATTTCTACACAACATACTCAATCCCTTGTTAGACAAAAAAGTTGTTGATTACAAAGAAAATTTTGCAGTCAGGTCAGGACAAAATTAGGACCACATTGATAAACTCAAGAATGTAGTATTCAAAATAATGTCATGAAATATATTGATAAATGAAAAAATGATATAATTAAGGTGAAATAAATAAAATTTTAATGATTCATAGTTTATCATCCAGTCATGGATGGTGACCCTAATAAGACTAAGTTGATGAGAGAGATTATAAATCCTTGAAATAATTAATAACTACCCAAAATTCATATATGCATCACCTAGAGTATAAATTTAAATAAACATATCACTATAAAATGTTAATATTTTTTCATTTTTTTGAAAAAACAAGAAACAAAAATATTGAACAATGACCATCACTTTTTATTTGTTAGAATCAATAATCACCCCTCATATCCTTCTACATTCAAACCACATATTGATGATAACCTAGTTATACTCTATGTTGATACCACAAAATTATACCTTTGGGACATTGATTCTAAAAAAATGATTATAGTGAGTAAAATTTCATATATTATAGTATTTGAATGATGTTGGACACTTATTGTTATTATACCACTATCAAGAATAAAAAATTCCATTTTTTAGTATAAATATTTCACCACTACATATTTCATCATGATGCCTACCTATTCTATCACAATAATCCTATGAAAAATATCGTAAATTTTTTTTAGGTTAACTAGTTGAGTAGAAAAACATATAATCAATCATTTAGAGGCGCCAACCCTATCATATATAGTCAGTTTCTTCATTATTTTATTGGTTCTAGATATATGAGATCACATTCAAAATGATAGTTTAGTAATATTTTTAAATAAGACACATACTTGAAACATTAATTATATTCTAAAACAATAAATACAACATATTTAATGTAAAACATCATCCATGAACTCAATAAAGGATTCCATCATCATATCCTGGGGAAAGGAAACAAAATTTGGGTGATATCATATACTAAGTATGATTTATGAAAACTAGATTCTATCTTGAATATATTAACCATAATCAATAATGCATAATCAATATAGAAATTTTAATATCTAAACACAAATTTAGTTGAATAAATTTATTTACTATCAAGACTATATAAGGCATAATCAATATATAAATTTAAATAACTGAACACACATTTCATTTAATCAATAACTTGGGAAAAAGGAATTCATGGATAATATTAATGAAATAATCGAATGATTATAATAAATGAACTTTACTTGAAAAACCTTAAAAATATTTTATGTCAGGATATCAGACATCATGATATCAACACTGTGAATATATTTCAAAAGTCATTTTAAAACAATGGGTAAACTCCATTTGATTATAAATTACTCATTAATCTCATAAAATTATCAAGGAATTGATGGGATTTATAATTCTTGTCACATAGCCTTTATTTCATGTACAATACATTCGTCATATATAAAATGATTGATTTAAATCATGAACAATATTCCTTATTAATAAATGTTTCGATGTATAATGAAAAAGGAATATCAATATTTCCCCACTCAATCAAATAACATTCAATATAAAATAGTAATTTTAAAATTGATGTAATATTAATGTAATTAGAATGTCCATGATATATAATATAGATATTCAAACAAAATTTAATGTTCAATGATCACAGGAAAGTGAATATTTCAAGGGAATGTTAATGATTATGAAAATTAATTAAGAAATAAAATTTCAATTCTTTCCTAAGTCAAATTGATCATAAAACATCTATATATTGAATAATAACGGTATAACTAAAATATATTACTATTTTTCTATATATAAAACAAATGGTTTTTTCCATTGACTAATATATATACCATAAAATATCTTTTACAGAATTTTTTAGAATAATACCTCTTTTAATTTGGTAGTCAGTTTTACAAAGTAGAAATTTCCACAATCTTATAAAAATATATTCATTTAAAAGAGATGTTTAAACAGATAATGGAAGCTTAATATTAGTGATTACTCATGACATTAGAGAGGTTTAGTGTATGAATAGTACATTAAAAACAAATAGTCATTTCATTTTTTTGTACAAAACTAAAAATAGACTTATTTAAAATTAAAAAGAATATTAATTTTTTAATAAAATTTAAATTCTTATTATAGAAAAATAAAATACTTTAAACATTTACAATAAAACATATCCTATTTTTTTTGTAAACAATGATTTTTAAAATGTAGACTTTCAACTGAAGAGAGGAATGATGTTGGATTTTATTAAAATGATTTTATCAATGAATATAATTACCAAATAGAAAAATGGTACAATTTCTTGAAAACATCCTGATTTTCCAATGGAGAGTTAAATGAAATATGTTTATTATACAATGAAAAAATAGTTTCTTTCACCAGAAATTCATGTACAAATAATCCAAATTTTAATTACATTAAAACATAAATCTATTACTAATTTGGTATCATTTGAATCGTATCCACCATTAAAGAAATTAATTCATGGTATACGTTAAACAAAATGAATGTAAATTGATTAATTATATAAAATATAAAAGTAAAGTGGATACACCTCATAATAGAATATAGTTTTATAACATAAGACAAGTCCCAAAGTGGACAATTTGAGATGAAAAACCCTTAAAATGATCATAAGGATGAAGTGAGAATTAATTAAGGAATAGATTATGTGAATCAAATTTAGAACAAAATATAATAACCTTAAATACAAAAGAATATAATTAATATTCATTACACATTTAATATAAGAATATGAAAGGAAATGAAAAGGAATATAACCTATTGAATTGAAATTGACATATTAAATTCGTTAAAACATTGTAAAATTGTATTCAATTCTTCTTGTATGGAATAATTAAAATTGAAATATTAATATAATTTTATATATGAATTAATCATATTTTTACAGAATAAAATATTTAGTATATACATCATATAATGTAATTAGTAAGATCACAATACAATAGTCCTAAAAGAAAGAAAACTTTCCCTAATCTCGTACATAATGATTCCTTTTAGTTGGACACACATTAACCACAAGTATAATGGTTTTATGAATGTTAATAATTTATAAAAAAATTATATCCCTGTTTATAATATCATATATTATCCTATTATAATATTTTACCACCCATCTATTAATAATGTTATATTATTATTATTGTTTTGGGTGTTACTTTCCTACCTTTCTCATGCATGTTTTGTTATGAAAGTTCAATTTGTTATTTATAGGTTAGAGTTATATAATATATAATATATTGTCCATGTTATAAATATCATATTCACCTATTGTATTTATTTTTAAATCCATCCTTGAGAGTTGGGCATGGAAAATGAGTTGCATCGTTCTTTGGAGATGGTAGGTTTTATGTACACAAGAGCGATGGTATAATTCACATAATGGGTTAAAGGGAAATGAATTTGATGGTATATTTATTTTCTATAATTTATTTCATGTCATATGTATTATCATATTAATTATTTACATCATTATGACTATACATATGAGTCATTGGTGTAAAATAGATTTCATCAGTTTTCGAAATTACTCGTAAACATAAGCAATGGTTTAGTTACAGATTTAATGAATAAGGAGATGAATGGATATTGTGGCCTAAACATAATAGCATATAAGTATATGGGAGATACCGAAGTTATTATATTGGATTGTTATGATATAGTTGTTTTTTAAAAAGAATAATTAAATTGAAAGAACATAGTGAATACAATTACCTTAGCATAGAAGAACCACCTTCAAATCACATAAAAAGGAACAGAATGTTGATCTTTTGGGAATAACAACCCCACTAGAATGTGTCTGAAGATTTTTTGTATAGTTTTAAATAGGGATTGAATTATAAATTTCATTTCTTAAGTGTGTAATGATTCAATAGGTGTTTCCTTTTATATACCAGGGGGAGTGGAAATTTTGTAAATACCAATTTCTATTCAATTATTGGAAGTCACTCTCAATCCAAGATCATGAAAAATCAAAATATAAATGATTATATGATATTTAAGGACATTAAAAACCTATATCATTCATCAGAATCATGTTATAAACATGAAACTTCATTTAAGACTTTATTCTACCCCCCCCCCCTATTAAATTGGTTTTAATATTAACCACGGTATCATATTTTTATTGTGTTTAATATTTTTTAGGTCAAAAAAATTGACCATGTTTTATAATATTAATATTCTTATTCAAAATTTTTTATCACTTTTATCATAATCCATTTATATAAGAGGAATAATTTAATTTAATATTAGTTCTACATGTGTGCTGAAAAAATGGTTTTTCATGAAATTAATATTTCAATAATAATATGATATTATAATAACTATATGACATTTAATCATAATTAAATGAATTTAAATTTAGATTTATAGATAAATAATATATAAATTTCTTTTAAAATTTTCATTAATATGGGTTTTCGTAATTATTTTAACTAGATAAACATTATTTAAGATAATATATACATTTCTTTAAAATTATTCCCCATTAGGGATTATATTATTTAGTTTAAATGGATAAACATTATTCATGTTAAAACGGTTTTTAGAAAAAATGTGTTTTAAATCCTAAAAAAAACATATATAAAATTAAAGTAATAAGATAATTTGAATTTAATTAATTCAATGAAATATATCTAAACAAAACATATGTTACATTGAAATAATATTAAAATAATAATAAGATATTTAAATTACCAATTTTTAAAAAAACTAATCTTTCTCAGAAATCTGTATTTTTCAATCTTCAAAAAAAAATTTATTTTCTAAAACAATCAAAACATTCCCTTATGTTATTATTAATATTATCATTTTTGAAATTTCAGTCATTTTATATGATATCATTTCAAAAAAATTCTAAAAAGTGATTATAATATTTTCACTAAAAAATAAATGAAATTCATTTTTAAGGGAAAAATTTTATACAATAAAATACATTTATTATAATTTGGGTGCTAATTCATTATGAAGTGTCCAATAATTATATGTTGGGAAAGAACTCTATAAATATATCATATATTATTTAATCATATTCATACCCACCAATTTGATATCTAGGTTATAGTCTATATATTTAAATAATGTATATCATAGGTCATTTAAGCTCGGTGTTGTCTATCATACACGCTATTGAAAATAATTTTCATCTTTTAAAATATCAGTGTTTCTTTTAATAAAAAATATTTAAGTGATTATATTTATTTAAACAAATTATAAAATTTTATGGTGTGACATTATCCCAACCTTCAATAAATTTTATCCTCATAATTTGAATTTGTATTAAGAAATCAAAGGTTTGATATTTGAATTTTTTTTGTTAAAAACCCAAATTGTAAAAAGGGTTATGAAAATTTCTTATTAAAAGGGGGAAATAAAATTTAAAAGGTCAAATAACATGAAACTAAGTTTCCATATAGGAATCAATTGGTTAGAAGTCAAAATATATACATGGATACGATGTTTAAATAATTATGGGGAGTGATAGAGATCATTTGTAAGAAGAAATTGAATGATCAAGATAATGTTACAAACCAAAAAACCATAAATATGTGATGATATAAAAAGATATTTATTAATTATATGTGAAGGTAATAGGGTAACATTTTGTTCACAATAATTTCCTATAGTAGGGGGATTATTTTACAATAATTAAATAGAACACTATAAAAAATATGTACATAAAATATTTTTATTTCTTAAGTACAATTTCATATATTTTAATTCTTAGATTAATTACCGCATCATTTCATACTCAAATAAATGACTATCCAAGATTCTTATTTTTATTCATGAAGCAATAAAAAAATTCAAACATATTACAAAATCCTCAAAAGAATATTAATATATTCTTTCAATCCATACTAATATAAAATTGAATAGAATAAGTCATTAAATATGGGTAAATTTACTACATTAATCTATAAAACAACAATAGTAACACAAAATATTCAACTCCGTTCATTTAAAATGAATTTATTAGTAAAATAGTTTTAAAAAATACAATTTCATACAAACCAGTGCATTACATAGGTCCATGGTAGTCATTTTACCTTTTTCATCCTTTGGTTGTGGGTTCAATCCCCACATCCTTTCAAAATGATACAAGTCATCCCCCAACATATGAGGTTTTATTTTACCAAAATTATACTAATATAATTCTTATAATGTTACCAAAATTTGATGACCCGTTATTATAGAAAATCAGTGACAATATAAATCATAAATGTTTCCAAAAACATTAATCTTATTTCCATAAAATTTAATATAATTATTCCTCAAATAAATTCTTCATATTCAAATACAAGGGGCTATATTTCTAAAATAGTATTCTAAAATATCTATAATCTTAAATGATTCCCATCATATTAAACCTAAAATAAGGTTATTTGAGAAATGTAACATTTTATCCAATTTACACTCATAATCCCATAATGGTATACATAACCCTCAATTTAATATTACTTGAATAAATATATGATTCAATAGTAAAAATTTTCTTTAGAAGCTTAACTATTTTTATAACCAAAATACCCATAGTAAAAATAAATCATCAACATTGTTCTTGAATCCCAATACATAAATACTCAAAACCATTGAATTTATCATAGGTCCTTCCTTACTTTAGATATTATCATTTAAATTAGGGAATTGTCTCAAATAATTCTCATGTTCCCCACATTTATGGAAAAACTAGTGAATTTATTCATATGTTTAAATTTATTACATTGAATTTAACTCCTCCGTGTTCCTCAATAATTATTCAGTATATTTCATTCCTTTAAAATCATAAAACATTTTACTACTCCTCTAATACATTATCCTAGTTTGTTTTTTCTATGTTTATGATACGAATTAAATTCATCCATTTTCCTCCATAGTCTCTACCACTCAAGTGATTAGCATACTTATTATTCACTCATTTTTTAGATTCCATGAGTAGGTTATGGTTAATATTGTTAATAATATATCTTGATAATAGATTTTTCATAATCTGGATACCTTTCACAAAATTCATTATCCCATTTGGTTTCTGAAAGTCATACTTTTTACATCCTATTCAACATTAACACTAGTCCTTCAGGATCCAAAAAATAACTAAAACCAAAAAAACATAGTGTCAGTAATAATAATCAAGGTGGGAGAAACATATTATCTTCTATTTGATATATAAATCATGGCACCTTATATTCAATCTAGGACACCATAAGTTTAACCTAGGACATTCATTTTCATAATATATTCAAAATCCATTGTAATGGTCTGTAAATAAAATTTAAATTTACCAAAGCATATCCCTTTGGAGTCTAAAACCATTTTCATTGTAATGGTCATTGATGTTCACCATGATAAGGTCGATTCAAATACTGATTCACCCTTTTTGGAGTATTTACCCCTAGGTCAAACTATTCTAGAGCAACATTAATTTATAGTATCTAGATAAGGAATTATTTCTAGAAAAAAGCACATAATATTTTCCTCAATAAAACATTTGGATGTTCTTCAATATATATCCAAAAATCATATGATCTGGTTATTTTCCATAATCAATGTTTTCCAAAATCTAGGTCCCAATGATTCGACTATAATTTTTCTAATACACACTATAAATACCTAATCCACAACCACATGGATCCAATTTCTAATATATTACATTAGTTCTAGATATAATAAATTTCCTCCAATAGAAGAAAATTTTTATTAGTCATGTTAAGAAAGATATATTCTAGATTCTTTCATTGTGTTTGAAAAAATAAAATATAACATAGTGAAAAAAAATTCAGTATCCTTAAACTCATTAATATATTACATCTTCATATCCTGGGGAAAGTAAACAAAATAAGGATGATATAAAATTCTAAGTAAGACTTATGTAAAGTAGAGCTATTAAGAATAAATAAAGCACAGTAAATAATTCATAATAAATATAGAAAGGTAAATATTTTCAAATTTTTTCCATTTAATTAATAATATGGAGATAATTATAAGATAATCCATAATAAATATTAAAAATAAATAAGTGGCCATATAAACCATTTAATCAATAACTTGAAAAAAAATCATCCATGGATAATATCAATGAAATATTCTCATGTATAATTATATCTAAATTCATAATTAATTAAATGATTAAAATTTTATATCATGATCAGAGGAATCATGATATCTATAACATCATGACCCCTCATTACATGCTATAAAACTACAGATAGAAACTCATTTAATTATACATTATTGATTCACATTATGAGACTATCAATGCATCAAGGGGATATATAATTCATGACCACACACGTCATTGTATGTTATATGTATTCTTTATATATCTAATGAATTATTTAATTCATGACCAATATTCCATATTAACAAATTTATATATAGAGTAAATATTATTAAATATCAATATTTCTCTAGTCAGTAAAATAACATTCAATGTGAAATACCATAAGTATACGATATACAGTATAAGTAATAAGAATATACATTATAAACAATATGTATATTTAGATTTAATTTTTCATTCAAAATTCACAAGATGGTTAATATTTCGAGGTAAATATATTGTTTACAAAAATTATTCATGAAAGTGATTTTGAATACATTCCATGGACAAAATTTTTGTCAATCGTCTATTTTGGACACCTTTCATTGGGGGGCACCGCTGCACGGGTATTTATTTTTATTCTCACTAACATTGAACTATTATTGTCATTACCTATTTCTAAATTTGGGAAGCATTCATCACATCCTTATAGATTTCCACTCATTGATCGAAACTGGATTATGGGTCTTCTTCCCTAGATTCCTTCTCAGAACTCGTCACCTAGTCTGAGCCCCCTTCTAGATTAAGACATTGTTTGTGAAATGTTTTCCTGAAGCTATATATTTTTGGAAGCTAATTTATTACGTTTTTTCTAAAATCACATTCTAAGGGATCAATTCAGTGTAGCAACCATCAGTCAGGATAGTATTCCTGAAGGACATCGTTGACATGTATGTATGCGGAAACTCTGAAACACATATATTATTCCTCATCATAGGGATTCTCAAAGACATGAAAACCTGAGTATTCCCACAATGATGGTGGGTTAGATTATGACAAAATCATGTCTCTGAGTGTTTCTACAGCTTACCATTTTTGAGATGTGAGATGTTTTGAGTTTAACATCTAACAAAGATGGATCAGACTGATCGTAACACCTGTGAAAGTGGATAATATAGAAATGTCCCTATGAGGGAGAACCTAAAACGTTTACCAAATGGATGGATAAAAAACCATTGAGAATAGGCCCAATATCAGTGTCTCACATAAAAGTAAAGATTTACACTATATAAGTAGATCTGGACACTATAGAAGGAGGATCAGGGAAGGGATCCTATGAGGGGGACACCAAGGTTTACCATAGGCTATGATTGAACCTCATGGAGGGATCATACATACCCTATGTAGAAGATAGGGATAAAAAAATGTAGTTTAAAAGAGTGATTTGGTGATTATATGTTGTTAGTAGCCCTTCGTTGGAGGATCACACTCAGTTGGAAGAATATGACGTGTGGTGCTTATTATTGGTTAGTTGCCCGAGTGCTACTTGGATTAGTGAGGATTTATGTGGATTGATCTCACTGAGATGCAGTGGCTTGGGTAAGACTCGGGATGTATATGGATGATGTGATGATGAAATGAATTAAAAGTATAATTTGATGGGCCTCAACCTCGGAGAGGATTCCTACATAACCTAGTGGATGGGAATCAATGTCCACTAATTTCAAGATGTTGGGAGATGGGACACCTAAGGAGGAATCCTCTGAGACTGAACACATGGATGGGAACATGAATGACGTGAACCCTCTAGGCTGGGGAATGATCCACCTAATACATAAGGACCTAGGGGACAGATCATAATGGGTATGGGTGATGGGATTGATCCTCAAATAGTATTACTATATACCGTGTCTAAAACACAGGGATCAAAGTCCATGTAGTTCAGGGTGGAGGCATAGAATCTTGTAATACACAATGGATAGTGACCCAAAGATGTTATATAGTCTTACGTGTGGTTAACATCCCTTTTCAAGGGGATCACTCTTGGTTTTTGGTGTATGGTGACGTGAGGGGACTATGCATGGATATATTCCTAGGTGGATGGATCAAAACACCTTGAATAGATGGATCTGGGAGATGTGTCCCAAAAATAGAAGATGTCACATCAAGTTATTAGGTCTCTAGAATGGAGCACTAAAGATTACTATTAGATGGGATTGAACCTGAAGGGGGTTCCTATATAACCAAAAAGGGATCAAAACCCAGATACATTGAAATGTGAAATGGTCTCATAATTTATCTGCATGCAGGACAAAAGTGAGATGACCTAAAATAGTCGGAATAGATAGAATATGGGGAGTGAGGGGTCTGGACTTCTTCGAGGCTTCTTATATACCTTGTTAGAAAGATAGGGATAAAATTCCACAAAGTTTGTTAAATAGGGGCTTCAGGCTTATGAATATCTAGGGGCCCAAAAGACATGCTAGGGATTTCATGTGGTTAGTGACCCAATGTCGTGGTAGGGTTTATGTGTGGTTAGCGGTGAAAGGAATATGTCATGGTCACTATTACTCGAATCCCACATGAGTCATTATTGGTGTGAGGAACAAGAGGTAATAGTAGAATTGTTGATTGTTTCATGAATGTTGTGGCCACAATTGAGGATGTTGGGTGTATGCTTGTTGACCGGCCCAGGGAGATGGATTTTGGGAAATACTCTAGAAGGGAGTCCCGTAGAGGTGGTTCAGAGATTACGTAAAGAATTCCTGAGGCATGCATGGATAAAAATCCCAAATGGATAAAGAGAACAGAGGGATCTAGTGCTCATTCACTCTCAGGTCCGCTAATAAATTCAACTTATGTGGAAATCACAGTTTAATGTATGGTGTTGAGGATGTAGGAACTTGTTAGTTTAACGTTCTAGAGATTGGAAGATGAGGAATCACACTTTACCACATGGACCTACATGATTCGTCCCCATTAACCCTTGGTGAAGGGTTGGAAAAAGATATTATATTAGGGATAGAGATTGATGAGTGGTCAATTAATGGGTCCATGTCATCCTAGCTATGTGAAGAATTAAAACCATTAGCGTACCTTTGAGAAGAATAATTAGGTAGGGAAACGCAACAAGGTACACCACACAAGGAACCTAGAAATAACTATGTACCATCCTACAAGGTTGCACAGGAGAGGTTTTTGCGAAGAATAAGGCCATAATAAGAGGGATTTGTACAGATCTGGTTCTTCACAAAGAGGAGGAGCTTAAAGAAGGATGGTGATTCAAGAATCATGATGAAAGGTATCGCTATGAAGGAAGGTACTTCTTGAATAATTAACACATAGATGAGGCATTGAGTATACAATTTTCTGGAGGGTGATTCAAAAAGGATGAATTCTTCATGATGTTCTATGTACCGAAAAGGGACTCCTACCTTCATGATGGTCATGGCTCTTCACAAAGGGAATCTCCACATTAAGTAGAGGTATATCATAACAAAGAGAAATATGGTTTGTGATGCTCAAATACCATGTTAGATGTACTTTATCATTAGTTAAAAATTCTAAGGTAACATTGATAAATAGAAGCATAGAAGAAACAAGGTATAGGTAGGGATCCTTTGGGGTGGGTGTGAGTTGAATATTTATAGGCATCAGGTATTTTGATGGTCAAAGGTGCACCGTGTAGGCAATCACGATTTGTAAACAATGGAGGATCCCTCGAACTGATAGAGTGCTCCGTCACCACTTCGTGGCATTCACGGAGATCATCAGACTCCTGGAGGTGTTTTTCACTACATTGTGGAATTTTTGGAGCTTTTCAATCTCATAGAGGAATCTTTTAGTGCTTTAAAGAGATCATTGGACTCACAAAGTAATCCTTCAGCACTTCACAGAATTCACGTTGGTGAAGTGATTCATGATGGAGCTTCACGAAGCATACCCCTTGAGTGATTTTTGTGGCTCATAAAGGTTAATTGTTGTCCTAAATGATTTTGAACATCCTTAATTCGTCCTAGGAATTTATTTTAACCCCCAATAATACCCCCTCCCCCTCAAAATGGGATAAGAGGAAGAGGGAGGGTCGGATTCTGAGGGTAGATCACCCAAAACCTATAGATCACGAAGCTCTCTCACAACGATGGGGGATGGAGTGCAGGGCGATATACCTGAAAAGATCACGAGAGATAAGGGCGATTCAAGGATCACAATGCCACTACATATAAATTCAGCATGTGGGACCCCTTTTGTTTGTATTAGTACACCACTAACTATTACACGAGATCTCAAATTTCAAATCTCTAGTACCCTCAAAAATCCATTTGGTGAACCTAGTTCCTTGTACTAGTGCTCTATGAATTAAACATAGTGAAACTATACATCATGATCCATCATAGCCCTGTGAACCACTCTGGGTCCTTTGAGGATCCGAAACAGTGTTCTCCATGAATGTGCTCCATGATAGGGGATCATAAATAGAGATGTAATTTCAAAAATGTCTTGGAAAAAATGTATATTAAATTATCCTATCATAATGTCTTCATTGAGGATGGTTAGAGAGAGGATATGATGAAAATATCTCGATTAGGGTATGTGTGTGGATTCATTTGAACCAAGATTCTCTGTTGGAACTACTATGAGGGAAGAAAAATGATTACCCCCTCGGAAAGATATTTCTGTTCTATAGATTTGGTCTAAGGGAAGAAATTATTATCCACAAATCAAGTAGGGATGAAACAGATTCGTCATATAGGGGAACACAATGTCAATACCAGTGGTTCAAAACTATTGATGTCCATACCAAGAAATACCATAGTCTGTTCACCACTGACTTCCCTTACAACCATATCAATGATGTTGATGGGAATGAATTGCAATAATAGGTATATCCACTACAATATCACACTATTCTAAAGGTGGGTTTAAGGTACCCATCTAAAAGGTAGACCAATGATTTGTATTTATGTCAAGGTTGAAACTTTAGAGATTAATAGGTCTGGGCCTACTGGATATGTTCATCTTATATGGATTTTGAAGCTGTGGTGAGGTGGGTAGGTTTGTATAAGTCTATGTGGGCTTCTAAATTACACATCTACCATCCAAAATACATAATTCAAGAACTGTTGAGTTTGTGTTCATCGAGGATGAACACTTTCTATTTCCATCATAGTGAGGCCATCATTAGCCTATGGGTCCTCCACCGTATTTCAGGGATTCCAATTCTGGGAACATTGTATGAAAAATTTATCCCCATGGAGAATACATGATAGTATCTAGAGAGGATACCACGAATAGGGAATACATTGTTTGACGTAGTGATGGAGGTAGATAATGATAAGAAGATATTAAGGGATGTCCACTTTAAGCGGTGGTTCATTCATTTCTTTCATTTCCCCTAGAGCATCCTGGTGAGGGAGAGGGAACCCATTAAACTACCAGTGGGGCCTCATATTGGGCCAAGAGGGGGTCAATGTACCTTGGAAGGTTTTAAATGGTTAATTATGGTGGTTATCCAATTGTAAATATGGGGGGTACAACATTAGCTCTGAGCATCAACTGATGGTTAGGATGGATGGGTTTATCTCCACACTAATTTTTGGATGGATGTTGTTGTTCGAGGATGTGCACATGAGTGTGCATCCAAGAAATATTATTATGGAGTCCATTTTAGTAATTATGAAGTTCATCAAACATTAGATTCTAGTTTTCAAAATTCCTTATAAGGAACTTCAAAACATCAATGAGAGAGAAGATACCACTACATGTATGTATACAGCTCCACATTCTGTACAGCTGGGTGGGATCACACAAGAGGGAATATGAGTTTTAAAAACATGTTTCCCCACCTCCATAAAACTTTTTACCCACCATTTTGAATGTGGTGGAGAGTTTCCAAATCATGATGAACCTATCGGCAGTGCCGAAAATGTTTGGAGGGTGGATGAATTCAATTTACATCGGTTTCCACATCTAATGGGAGTGTTTACCAATGATGGCAGGGTAACTAATGAGTAGCAGTCATATCTAATATCCATTCATGGAATATTTCAAGTGGTGTGGGTTATTATAGAGCCTATCTATAATACATATACCCCACATCGCTTCATGGGGCTGTTCTGGTGTCTACTTAGGCTAAACCCAAATTTCTACATAGGGGTGTTCCCTGAGGATAACCCCTACGTAATGAGGAAAAATTAACATATATTAACATGGGAAGATGTAGGATGAGATTCCTCCACCTACCACTGATTATAGGCTAGTTGAGATGTATGTGAAAAGCTAAGAGGAAGTCTACTTGGGAGAGACTATGATGAAACGGACTACCAAAGACAATGATGGGGTGCCCCATCAACTCTGAGGTTGTTTTTAGATAGTGGAAAAAGAAATTTCATTGTGGTAGGGTTGATTAGAATTGTTGTTGTGGAGCAGCAACCTCAGGGAAAATAATTACAATGTTTTCACTAGTTATAAGTGAATGAATTGTAGCGGTAGTAGACCTAGTGGCTTCAATTGCGTAGAACTAGGATGAAGGGGGATCATCCAAAGGGTTCCATAGGAATCCAATAAATGTTCCTGGGTAGAGGCTTTGTAATGTAGATATAACTAAGGATTGTTTCTCTCATAAGGCTTAGGCATACTGGGACATCAGTAAGAAACTTGTTAGACCAGGTGACGTGTGGGATAACCTCAACCAATTTGGAATGGAACTTCGGTGCACCGACATTTTCATATCATGCTTTCTAGAATATTATATAGAGGTGGAGGGATATGTGGATGTTCTACAAGACATACTACACTATCGAGGCACCCTTCATCCAGTGACAGATTTGTTGAAAGTACTTCTTAATGTAATGACTCCCAAAAAACTACCTTCTATTGAACTAGAAGAGTACTTCCCTCTTCCTGAGGGGTATGAAGGTTCCTAGGGAGAGGATGATGATATAGGGAGATCTCTGGAGGAAGACAATGTTGCAACCTAAAAGTGGACATAATTCACCAAAACCATGGACTAAATCATTAAATCATTCCCTTGTATGATATCTTTTATTAATTTCCAGGTTTCTCAACTGAAATTTTTTCTGCACAAGAGATCCTCATAGAAAAGACCCATTTCTATGTAATAATGGATGTAGAGGGACAAGATCAAGGACCACTTACAAGAACAATGGTGAGCATAGGGGAAAATAGTATTATGGAAACCATAGTAAACATTACATATCCTTTGGATCGCCAAGAAATATATAAGTGACCACATACAAGTATTCTGATAGTAAAAATCAAAGGGAACAATAAACTTCCATAGGATCTTCATAATTTTTATTCCTCAAAGAATCATAATTCATATTTACCAAACGAGGATAGCTGAAATCATCTTTATCTGAAAAGTCATTCATACAATGGGCATACTATTATTGAGACTGTTTTGGGGTCCTATGGCTCCTTCTATAGGGAAAATGCCGATAGATATGGAATCAAGTGCTTGAGCAGACCGGAACATGATAACAGTAGTTGTGAGTACAACCACTGATGGGGAGGAACCTGGAGCTGAAAAGGATAAACTTATCAGTGTGGGATCTAGTGATAAATATCAACCACATGACATTGAGCCCATACCATATAATATAATTCCATTAGAGGATCCTTCTACTAAACTCCTAGAGGCATTCCCGGAACACAAACCCACTAACCCGAAGGGGTTGAATTAGTCTAATTCCACTGTGGAAGACAACCAAACTTTTTTTTTCCAGTTTTGGAAGATGATAAGGTGATTCATTGATAATAACCTAAAATTAGAGTAAAAATTCTAGATGGGATAACTACCCCTTGCCTAAATGTACTATGTACAAGAGGGGAAGATGGACAAGTTCCACATATAGTTTTTCGGGGTTACCTTTTGGAGAAATTATGGGAGGGAGACAGTTTCTTAAGTGTTTCCGGGAACTATATGATTTATTTCAGCACCCAAAAGCTTCAGGAGGCTGAACAGGAGATAAATTCTTAGAATCATAGATGAATGGTCAATCTTCTTTCACCAACAACTCATCAGAACACATATCTTGATTATGGGTTGAGTTTATAGATGCTCAAGAGAAGTTGAGGTGAGAATCTCATGAAGTGTATGATCTTCAAGCTTAGTGGGATTGAGTACAAATCAGGGATGATGAACATCAACTCACAAAAAAAGAGTAAGGAATGTTTATTTGTTGAAAACAACAAATCTTGGACTCCACATTACAAAGAGTGGCAGAGCTGAAATGCTCCATTGAAGGGGTCAATCCATAGGTGTGGTGTTTTTATGATCCTATAAACATATTTTCATACTTTCTTGATTACTTTGTACTACATATTAATTTTTTCCAATTTTGAATTATCACATCTCCATAATATATAAGAAACAACTTATTTTCAATCCTAAAGCTCTAGTGTCTCACACACAGTATGAGAAACAAGGGAAGACCACATAAATGTTCACATCATATGAGAGTGTTAGATAACATTCGAGTGGTTAGGGTTGGTAATTATTGGCTAACCACTTATGGAATTTAGGATGAAAAGTTTTTTGGTTACATAACAAAGCTCTTGGAGTATCCAATATTCTTTTCCCAAGGGGTACTAGTGTACGAGCTGGGAAACTCCATGGTCGGTGGAATCCATCTAAACAAAGAGGAGATGAGAAGTTTGAATCAAATTAATAACATTCGGAACACAATGAGGGTAGGATAATGATGGAGGATAACTACTGTCCATATGTGAGACACAACATCCACACCTAATTATCCTGAAATATAATAAAACAGATGATGTCCAACTTCAGATCGTATTTGAAACACGGGGAAAAACTCAAAGTGTCGTCCAAAGACATTTGGAGATTTAGCCAAATTCTATAGGTGATCCATAGTGGAATGAGACCATTATATCAGGGGGTCTCTTCAGACATTGAAGAGGATGTAAATCCTAATATAGGGAACATAAATCATGAGGTGGAGTGATTTAATGTTTTAAAATATTCCAACACACTTTGAATTACCCCACCATGACACAGAGCACATCTGTGAAGGCGTAAAAATCTAAACACTATTCAAAACATATCTCCAGGGTAGATACCACATTAGAAAGGTCCTAAGAATCCTAGAAATTTTACATCATGTAGATGAGAATGATAAAAGTGTATTTTAATGTCGTATAGTGAGGATGAAGAATAGCATAATATAATTTCATATGACCAAGATGTTGCACACAGTTTAAGGTCATACTTCCTTGACCCTGGATAATAGTTTAAAGTTGGTTTATATAGACATTGATATCCATTTTTATAATAATTTCATAGAACTTTGGAGATGATGTAGATGTGAATGTGCCAAAGAGGGACTCATGCACTATACAAATACCAAGGGATAAACGAGAAGTAGGAATATGTGATGTGGTGAGGGACAAACCCCATCATGAATGAAGGACAAGGATATCTCAACCACACCTAGTGTCCCTGTAAGTCTTTTAGTTTACGTTCCAAGACTTTGGACCATAATAGATATACAGGTTTAAGAAGGATAGTGAACCAATGGCTGAGCCTAGGGAAAAAATTGTGCATTACTACATATCCCATGAGGATGGGAATCAAGATGCACATAGTTCTTGAATCCCATGAAGTTTAACATTGTGTATTAAGGATGAAGGTGATTTTTCAATAAAATGGGAATTAATGTTGTATATTGACCCACAATCGATGTTTAGGTTTTCACTTCGTATCTCATATGGATGGGAATCAAGACACATGTTGTCCGAGATTTCCATGAAGGTCTGAACCATGCACATAAAGAATAAGAATTATATATTTCTTATTTGTTCTTTAATTTCAGTGCAATTGTTTTTGTGAAACTAGGCCAAGATGAAAATAATTGGGTGTTTCTATGGGAATCAAGTAATTTTTCAATCTTTAAAATTGGCATAGTGGATGACTAATGCCAACAACGATGTCCTATAATGTCAGAACAGCCCAATGTTTTTCCATTTATCATTGGGGTTCAAGGATGATAATGCCACATTTTAAGGTCATTAGATAAGATTGAACCATGAATTTTAGCATCATGTAATAAGCATGAAATTGTATAACATCATTTGGGATGGGGTAGCATAGTTTAATTCTGTACTACTAAAATGAAATATATCATATTTTAAGGTTGTTAAACTCTGACCATTAGGTTGCGCAACATATTTATGTGGGTATGACCCCACCAAGACTACTAGCCCACATCAACTTTTCTCGACGTGGGAATCAAGGAGTGAATCTAGTATTTCCCCATCATATGAGAGTGCACAACAATGAAAAGGAAACAATAGGTGTGAAAATCCCACCATACTGACATTCTTATGTGATGTGCACATATGCATGGTGGGACAACAAAAAAGACATTGGAGATCCATAAAAACATGAAATGGTAGGAAAATGTGAATAACAACATCCAATATTTGGGATGCAATGGAGGTGGCATAATGATGGAGGGTAACTACTGACCATTTTCAATTCAAAACATCTATATCATGTAACCTGGTATGGGAAATAATGAGGGCCATCCACTAACTATATTCAAAGTATGGGAACTATCTGAAGATTCCATTCAATTATTATTAGGGGAATTATCATAGGATGATAGGCGAACCGTGTGGTTGAGAATCCAAACTGATACTGGGTCCTTTTAGACATGAAATATGACGATAGCACAAATAAAAGGACTTCTGAAGTATGAATGTTAATTTTGGGAAATCCCCTATTGGAATCTAATGCCCCATGTCTTTCACCACCACACATTCAAATATTCTGGTGTGGGAGATCCGCAAGTGCAATCAGATCGAACCTCAAGGATCGAGTTTATAAGGGGTGTTTTGAAGTGTTTAAAGGTCGTGTTTCTGAGACCATAAGATCCCATTTTATGGTCATAGAGTGTGGACCATGGGTTCCCAATTTAATGCCATGTGCATGGGGAATACCCATGCAATTTAATATTGATATGGTAATGATGATATCATCATGTAGTTTATCATCAAGAGACAATGACATTTGAATTCCGAAGGAGGATTGTGTGGAGTGAAAAATTACCTGACGTGAGTGAGGACCAAGAAGATCCACACCACATCACATATTCTCAAAGGGGAACCCATACCAAAATGGGGAGAGAAGGTTAATTATTTTATAGTTGGAATCATATTATAAAATCTGAAAGCATCACTATGTTTCTCATAAGGTGAAGGTGAATAATTCTAAAAGGGACGAAATATACTCCCAAATGGAATATTTTTGTTTTTCTAAGGTTTACATTCATGTGAACCCAGACACTAAAAGGCATAGTCGTATTTTATGTTTATAGAGTTCAGACCATAAGGTGTGAGGTGTGTAGTGTTGTACCACTAGGCTACATGACATTAATGAGGACCAAAATTATTTATTCCCAACCACATGCTTCTAAGAAAAAACTCATACTATTTAAATCCACAACTCTTTGACTATAATTCTGAGTTAAAAGTCATGATCTCAAGACATAGTTTCATAGTTTAATGTCATATAATTTGTACCATAAAACGGTTCACTTGCATGCTGTTAAAAACCGACCAAGACCCCATCTCCCAAGTGATCTATGCTCGGTGTCAGAAACAAGGGGAATAGAGGTTCCTTACGTCACCTAGAAACACACAGCAGGGGAACAAAAAAATCAGGTTAAGGATGTTCCAATGATTCAAATCAGCCTACTCACCATGAAAAGTTCCATAGAGGGGTAACATAATTGGTTTTTAAGTTCCTCTTAGATATAAGGATGTGAAATGGAATGAATCACAATTTCTAGTATTTTTGATAGGATTAAGGTTGCATAATGATAGAGGTTAACTTTTTATCAAGTTAGAACCAAGACATTAGTATTGGGTGATCTAGAATTAGAATAATCAAATGAGGGTCATCCACTAACCATATTTGAATCATGAGACCTATATCAAAACTTTGTATCAATGTCTTCAAGGGCGTTGGACCAATATGAAAGGCTATCCATGAGGCGGAGAGTAGATACTGATAGGGGTCCCTTTAGACATGAATGATGATGAGGGACCAAATAAAGGGATACATAAAGCATGGACATTGAATGAAATAATTTCCATGCAGAATACAACACTCTCTATCCTACACCAAAGCGCATATGAGTACATTATTTCAGCATGCTAGATAGAGGTATTAAAATCCATTGTTAAGGGAAATAGACCTTAAGGGGGCCCTTGGACATGGAATGATAATTATTCAATGCCAATGGAGGAGGAGGAGGGATATAAAATGGTTAATAAACTATGGGATATACGAGAATAAAAAATGTCTGAGTATTCCCACATGTCTCATAAGGATGGGAATCAATAAGTACATAGTTCTATAATCCTATGTAGTTTAAAATATAGTAGTAAGGACATAGATAAAGAGGAAAATTTCCTAGGGAGGTACATTACATGGTCATTATAGGCTGACATGAATGATGACCATGGAAGACTCAACCATTTCACATACTCTAAGGAAGAAAATAGGCCAAGATACTGGAAAGGTGATTTCCTCTCAGATGAGGGCATCAAGACATTGCATAGTTTATCATCAAGTGAACAAGATGTAATTTCAAATTTACATCGTGTAAGATGGAATAGTTTAGAGTCTTGCATGAAAAGGGGTATTTTTATATTAACGCCATGCATAAATGACCATAAATACTACAAAATTTAATGAACTTTAGGAAAATGTCATGAAGTTTAACATCATTCAGTAGGAAGAAAGAGAACATAGTTTAAGGTCATAGAACTCAAGGAATAATGATGGAAGCTATCAACATAGGCATGTGTGGGGTGGTTATATGAAGAAAACCAATACAAATGAGGACAAAAGAGGTCACACATCGCACCACAGAGTTATGATGAATGCTCAGGGCATCGGAAAAAAATGGGTGAAATATCGGTTCTACAGTTGGGCCTAGAAACAAAATGCTCAGGCATTGCGATGTATAATGCAAGAACATGAATCAATACAAATGTGGTTATTGAATGTCGTGCTATTTAATGTCAAGCAGTATGGATGAATAAAAAGTTAAATGGATTCCGTGGGTGGAACATGGCATGGCTATTACAAACCTGATGGGAATGAGGATCAAGGAGATCTCAACCACACCATGCACTCCTGGGTGAAGTCTAGGACAATAGGAATGGAATCCAAGAAGGATTCACGACTAGAACAAATATTAATTTCCTAGTGTTAATATACATCCCATTATAATGATAATCAATCCATTCGTAGTTTTTGAATTCCATGATGTTTAACATTATATAGTTAGGATGATGGTGTGTAGTTTAATGTGGTACATGACAATGATGTTGGGAAGTTTTACATCTTTCAGCCCAGATAGTGTAAAAGATATTCTCATGTGAATTATCACTTGATGAATTTGGAATTTTTGGGAGGATTATTTCTCTCACCATCCATGGTGACCAAATAGTATGAACCGTTGTGTTAAACAATGTGAATGATGTTGGTTCCTTCCCATTTGGGCTCTAATAATGGTGGATTCCGACCAGGTAGCATCAGTGTCCTCAAATCCAATACCATGTCACTTTAATGGAAGGAAAGGAGATGTAATTTATTATTGAAATCCTTATTTATCATGATATGATGCCTCTGTAGATTTTTTGATGCCGGAATCCTATTTTCTTCGAGAGCTTCTAGTTCTGCCAGAATGACTTATGCTACCTTGAATGAAGTTTTCAGATTGTAGATATCCATACATAGTGATGGAAAATGAATATCAATGGGAATGACTTTTTTTATACCACATCCATGATAATATGTGGTAACCTGGTTGGAATTTCATATTGACGTCCAATAATCCTAGAGAGAATTGGGGTGATTGTTTTCCCATCGTTTCTTGTTTTGGCCCAACATCTAATGAAAAACGTTGGAGATGTTCTTTTTGAATTCATTGATCTACCCATTTCCATGTGTATGATAGTGATAAGTATGGTTGGATGGGATTTTGTTCTTTTTATACAATTTCATCAACTCATCTATGAGAAAATTAGTGTTATTAGCGGTGTTAACAGTGTGAGGGACACTAAATATATGAATGATGTTGGAGATCATGAACCCAACGATGGAATGGTCCTTAAATTCCTTGATCAAGATCACCTCTTACCATATGTAGAATAAATCAATAATAGTTAGAATAAACCTACATTGGCGCGCTATCCCTAGGGGATAATATAAGACTAGATCATGTTTCCGGACCGTAAAGGTCCAATAATACCTAGTACTGTGGAGGGGTTCTTTCAAACAATTCACAAAGCTGTCATGAATATGACATGCATGTGACCTCTTTGAGAACTCAATATATTTATTGACCATGGTGGGAAAAATTATCCCAACCTTAGAATCTAGTGAGAGAGCTTTGATTCGGCCTAATGTGATCTGCAAGAGGCAACATGAACATACTGCATAACCTGGGGAATCTCATCTCCCAAAATGAAAAAGAGGATAATTCCAAGAAACCCTATTTTATAGAGGATATGTTATTCAAGACAAGACCCATGTCAGGGATCAAGCCACAACTCACCCAGACCTTCCACCATAGCCCGAAGAGTGGCGACAAGCGTCGAAGTCACAAAAAACTCAGGGAGGCCTTTGCATAATAACTTATACACACACAACCCACTCAATGAAAAAGTTCATAGGGAATGGAAAAAAAAGATACAATACTGAAATAAAAAGGAATCCAATCAGGAATCAACCTCTAGATAGTACAAATACAAAAAAATAACTAATCATTAAAGGGGAAAAATACATGCTCAACTAGAAAAGTTCCACAACTCATTAAAAAGTCAAAATTAAAAAAGATGAGAGATCCTCACTCATGTATCCCAAGTTACGACCAACATAAATGGTCCAATCACCCATATCCATGTAATCCTCTCAATTCACAATCAACCTATCGGTCGTGTGAATGTTTACAAAAAAATATTGGAAAATATCAGGAAGGGTGAGTATAAAATTAATCAACAGGATGAATTGAAGGTTCAGGGGAGAGGTAAAAGGTGTACTAAATAGGGGATAAGTATATAGAATAAGGTACATTAATATGGAGTTCAACTTAACCTAACATGATAGTGTAGTAAGCTCATCCTAACACAAGGAGCTATAAATGGTGAGAAGGAGAACGTCACATTTAGTTTTCTATACCTACATTTGGAGAGTAGAATCGTCAATCCATGAGAATGTAGATAAAGAAATCATGTGGCATACTGCATGCTTCTTCACCTCTCTTGGATGGAGAGTAACCAAAATCCAAGGAGTGGGTATTGTACATAGAATATATCTATGTTTAGTTAGTGAAACCCAATCAAGAGAGTAAGAGTATATCCATCTCACAAGATCATACCAGGAAAAAGATATTAACCTACAGTCTCAAATGTAACCACCATCTATAGACATCATCCCAGATATCTTCCCTAAATTGAAATTCAAAGCGAATCAATCACCACACATTGAGATTATCCAAATTGGGTGGAAGGTTTATTCCCTCATGGATTTAGGTCATGTCATAATGATGCATCTCGGTGGAGATAGAATTCATATTTCTTAGGAGTTCTATGGTACATCAACCAGATATCCTCACTCTTCCACACAAGAGAGGGATTTTAGACTCATAATAGAGGACTCAATCCTAAGTGTGTCATGGGGAATTCATTCTAATAGTCATTATAGAGGACCCACACCCTTATGTGTCAAGGGGATTCCACTCTGACAGTCATCATAGAGGACCAACACCCCGATGCCTATATTGGATTCCACTCTAGTTCAACAAGTACCTACTCTCAAGCATACTATGGCGATTCCACTTTGAACTGCCATCTGGGATCACTTCCTAGCATAGATAAAGGTATGAATAGAAATACTTATGCCATACCTGGTATATGGTACACCTCACAAATAACTGAGTAAAACTAGTCTTCCCTACTAGATGGAACATCTCAAGAAGCACCAAGGAATACTGGCTATGCCTTATAGGTACTCCCTCTTGGGAAGGGCTGAGGAACACTGGCCATTTATACTATTCTGTACCTCTTCAGAAGCACTTAGGAATATTTTCCATCCCTACTAGATGGTGCCTCTCAAGTAGGACGCTTCAGCATTCATTGGCTGCCAACCCTAATAGGTGGTATTCCCAGATCTTCTCACATCATTACTCAAATGCCCCTATAAAGGGCACTATCTTGTTCTATGTGGAAAAAATTTACATTTTTTAAAGAGCATGAGTGATAGAAGGAATGTTACATTTAACCAATATATATTTATGTTTATATAATAAATATCATAGTATATTTTCAAATACATTATATATACCATTCATGTGAAGAGGTGGAAAAATAATAATCACATTACTATGTGGAGGTGGTAATCCACAAGTACACATAGATGAAATTATCATTATTCAACTGATAGAATGGTAAGAAAAAATATGATATATTATCACTAAATAATGATAATGGTATCATAAAAATATTATATATTTATATTTATATTTATATTTAATCCATCATTATAACCTTCCTTGAGATATGGTAACGGAAAATAATTTACATCGGTTCATGCGGAAGGAGTCCATCGTACACACGAATGAAAAATTCGTTTCTCATTCGATGGAATATGAGATGAATATAGGTTATTACATTACAATAACTATGTCCAAGTATATTTAAGATTATTTTTTATCTCATCAAGTTTGAATAATATTTTTGGTTTCTATATGAATAAATAAAACAAAATCATTTAATTAAAATATATACCCCTTATTTGGACAACCTCTTTTGTGTTTAACCTTAAGCCCTCTATGTATTTACCCTACCCATATTAAAATATATTAAACATGTGAAGGGATTTAAGGAAGATATTTTGGTAGGTATTGGCTGAACCCAATGGGTTTAGATGTGTGTATAAAGGGAAATAGGGGTTGCCTATTTATAATGAGTTGAGGGACCTTTTAGAATTACAAAATTTATTTAACTAGAATAAATTAATTTTTAAGTGAATTTGAGCCAAATTGATATAATTAAAATATTATCTATGTGTGATTTTAAATATTCTTAAATAAAAAATTGGATATTTTTATATTATGTTATAACCCATATATATTTTTAACCTATATTAATCCTTTTGCTAATTACTGTGATATGGATATTTTTTAATCATTAGGGGTCAATAAGGTTAGTATAAAAGGAAAAATGACCCATAAATAAAATAATATTGGAAATTTTTACCTATATATAATTTACATTCTTGAATATAATAGTTTCTGTAATTTTAAATCATTTAATTAATCATTTTTTATTATGAAATATCATTATCAAAATTTTTGAAACAATTCATTTAATTTGAAATTGAAAATAAAATGACATAAATGGAATTATAATATAATAATTTAACACATATATAATATGTTATATCAATATATAAAATTCATGGGACGCAATAACTCACCCAATAAATATTACATTTGATGTTTTTTAAAAATATTTTTTGATTTTCTCCTACTTACACAAGAACTATGTCAGCATTGTGTATGAATTTTTGTTATTATTTCAATAAGAAAAATTAAAAAAAATATCCTAATAAAAAAAATTATATATTTAAAATAAATATTTATTACAAAATATATGTGGTTTGTATCCCTGTAAAACATATTATGGATATCTAATGTAATAAAGTTAATTTTTTGGATTTAAATGTAATTAAAATATTATATCGGTCATTTTCCCTGAATATTGTGAAAAAATTTTCCTAAATTAAAATATTCAAAGAGAATGGTCAATACCCACTAATGAAATAAATTAATATCATGTTTTATGGAATTTTTTAGTCCTCAGCATAATATTTTTAATTCTTAGTTATCCAATATACACTTACCGAGGTAGAAAACATTTACTACGGTACTATTCCTAAGGACAAAAAAAGAAATGGATGCATTTAAAATATTTATACCTCATAAATCCACATATTAGATATATTTTCCAATATTTATTTATATGAATTGTAATAAATAAATATGAATATAATATCATAAAATAAAATGGAAAATAGTTTTTAGAAAAAACAATTAATCCCAAAATTCAACTTATTCCAACATTTGGTAAAATGATGATTCTAAGTTAATTTATTAGATTATTTATAATTTAATAAGAAAAATGTTTATTTAAGATATAATTTTAATCATAATGGGAAATTTAATTGAAAATAAATGATAATTTGTTTAAAAAACTGCACTTTCCATTATTCATTGAAAAATCAGACAGTTTAGGTAATTTTGAGAACTTATTCACATGATTATTTTTGATATACAGATTTTCAATAATATATAATTTTCATAAAATATAATTAAAAATTTTCCATAAATTACATATAATATATTCTCATAAAAATCATTGAAAATCTATTTATGAAGAAAACATATTATTGTAAAGTAAAATTTATTTACTAAAAACTACATTTCTAGTTCCTCAAAATTAATCGATACATTTTTATTATGGAGGGATGTTATATATATTTAATAATTTAGTTAATACAATTAATATACACTAGTTTAATGGAAAGGTTATAACTATAACAATAAAATATAAATATTTCATTGTTGAATTAACCTATGTGTTGTGTGTCATGTACAATATTTAACATAGTGTTACTCTAAGATATAATAGTATTAAATTATCACCCACTCTGAAAAACATTCCACACATTCATACATGATCATGGAAATAAATGGTTTTAAATTTTAAAAAATTCATTTATTCTAAACCAAAATAGTAAAAAGGATAATAGAACATCTTTTATAAAAGAGGAAAAAGGAAATAAAAAGTTCATCTAGAATAAAACATAACATGTTTCCAAGTAGGATGATAGTAGTGGGATGTTAAGATATTGAAATGGAGGACATATTTATGTCCAATTAATGATGGAGGATTACCAAGAACAATGATCATAAGAAATTAAATGAATAACGTAAATTCAATGACCATACAACTATAAATCAATAAGGTATGATTTATAGCATTGATTCATCAGAAATGAATGTATTAGGACATAATGTTTTGTTAGACATCCATTTTCTAGTTTTGTGTAAATTATTTACCATTTAGAATAAAATCATAATGAAATATACTTGCATGAAAATTATAATGTCATCCTTTAATCAATTCCCTCTATAGTCTAAACTTACTATCCATGTGATGAGTATTCATGAATAATTTTTCACGTATGAAGAACTAAATTCATCTTTTAATAAATATAATAATATATAAAAGGATAAAAGACATTCCTTGTATTTTTATATATTAACAAAAACATAAATGGATACTATATACTAAGATAACAATCAAAATTTATAAACATGCATTTAAATAAATAGTATATTATACTCAAAAAATCAAAAATAACCCAAAAGGTACATCATAGATCCTTCCATAAATATATAACTCTATATTCAAAATAACTTAAATAACCTTGACAATAAGGAAATGTTTTTCATAAATGGTTATCATATAACATTCCCTATACATACAAAAAATGTAATAGAATTCTTTCGAAATAATATACCATATAAAAAATATGGGTTACATTTACACCAACCCAATGTAACATCGCCCATAATATAATTAAGCACAATTATAAATCACAACATAATCTTATAATGTAATTAACTTCAAAAAAACCATCATGAATAAAATTTAGATAATATCTTGAAAGGCAGTCCCAATCTTGATGATAAATATTTATAAGAATATCTCTTTATTAAAGAATCATTACCTAGCTATCATGATTTTCTAAATGAAACAATCTACTAGACTATAATTAATATAACATCATATCATATAGTAACCCAATTGGTTATTTAAACCTCAATATAGTATTCTTCCTAAACCAAGATACAGCTTCAAATTACCTCAATAAGGGGTACATTTTCCTTTGAAATTATTACCAACCTTAAACATATAAACACATGATGGTATCTATAACTCTGAAGTTAATCTAATTTTAGTACATCCTTATCTCAAAATTCATCCAAACATTTTATTTTATGTCAACTATAATATCATCTAACTAACACACACACATCTTCAAACATTACATTTCCGGTTCCGATACTGATAAATGTGACCCAATTTTATCCATCCAAAACATACAAAATAAAACTAAAATATCTCATCACTTACATCCCCAAATACCTTTTAAGTTTATAGTTTTAGAGAAATATGAAAAACATCAATATAATAATACTTTTGTCTTTGAAAGATTATTTATTATAACATACCCAGCATTACATAATCTTCATTATGTCTTAAACATCCCCAATAAAGTTCTCCACGCATGAATACTTACTCAAAAAATAATTTAACATCACTCTTATTAACATAGTGAAAAGAAAACATAAAAATTTTGAGATGAAATGAAAAATATAGGTAAACATAAGCATTAACAATTAAAATAAATTTTTGAGCATAAGATGGGGATTAGGGTGTGATAAAATAATCAAATTCCATGATAATTTAGTAAGATAATTATTACATGTCAAAATTTAGATCATAATTAATTTGACATGAAATAATAATTTTATATAATACAAGAGTCATATAAATCAACAATGTTCACGCATGTGAAAATAGTCTTTGACTAAAGGATCTGTTAGAAACTCATAAAATTACGAAGTGAATGTGTTGGTTTCGTGAAAAAATCATTGTCATATCACACATACAATCACTCATCCGAATAGAATAACCTATATAGTCAATTTCAATAATTTCTTAGGATAAATCTATATCTAATTTAATCCATATCTTTTCCAAATTCATTTATTGAACCCCACGTCATTGGTCTATAATTTGACCACCCATCCCTTGTATATAATGTAACCACCCATCCTTGGTTAATAAAAAACCACCCATAATCATAACCAATTCCCAATACCTATGACAAGAATATATTATATATCACTTTCATTTCATCGTATAACTCATATAAATAACCAATTATCCTTTCATAAAAATATTAACCCATGTAAAATATACAGGTACCCTAAAAATCATTTTGAAAATAAATCAATCTAGATAACGAATTAGGATGGTATCATTACAAAATACCTTTAGTGATGAATAACAAACATCATTGGCCATTATACTTTATTAATAGAAATAACATTAAAATATCATTAAAAACATTATTGAGTAAAATAACAATTCCATTATAAAAATAACTTTTAAAAAATAAAAATTCACATAATATTGAGAATATAAATTTATTTGAAATTATAATTTGAAACATATAATGAAATCATAAAATAAAATAACAGAAGTAATGTTGTGACAATCTTTCAATGTTATAAATGATTAAAATAAAAATTCATTTTAATCATTTTGTAAAGAGAGTTAAAAGTGTCTCAAAAAGAAAATACCTATAATTTCTTTCCAAATCAATTTAAATTAAGCTATAATTTAATGTTAAATAAATTTACAAAATATTTTCTAGTTATAAAATAATAGTCTTAAAACAATTGTAGAAAACATTTATAAGCGAAATATTTCTAGTCTAAAACAAAAAAAATAAGTTTGGTATCACTTATAAACATGTTTCATGATGTCTATTTAAAAAAATTGTGGCAATGGACACAAAAAGTGTACATAACATTAATTACCAAAGGAGAAAAAATAAATTTCTTTCAAGAAAATTGGATCATACAATTTCCTCATAATTAACATTCAAAATAAACATTTTCGAGAAAAAGAAGATTGTAATATAAGTTTGTTACGACTTTGGTAACTCCCTAATTAAATTTAATTGAAAACATGATTATTATATGGATATACAAATCCAATAAATTTAATAATTTAATATATAAATGTTCATTTATGAGTTATTATGTACACCATACAAGGAAATCAAGGTGTAGAACCTGAATCATGTCCCATGAAAATGAGATTGAGACAATAAGATCCCTTGCAAAGGTAGTAACACATGAATGTATAATTAATCCATGAATTTATTATGTGATAATATGTAAAAAACATAAAAGATTTTAAATAATAATTAAACCAAATTAGTTATAAATTAAAACAAAATCATCACATAAATTTCAATTAAGTAGTAATATTTCCCAATTACGTGTAATTGTATTAAGAAACTACTTACCAGTTGGTAACATTCATGTCAAATCACCATGGATGAGATAATTAGAATTAAAAATTAAAATATAATTAATAATTATCTATTCAGGGTATAATATGTAAAATGAGTAACATAGACACCATATAAAAGAATGTTGGTGTATGTCATTAAAATATACATCAATGAAGGGAAATTGAGATGAAAAACATTACATGAAATATTGTATTGCCATGTCTATACTTTAACTCCTATAAAAAACCTATATCAATTATTTAATTGTCATGAAATCTTTTTTAGGTTTATGAATTTAACATTAAATAATTTTTTACATTTATCTCAATTACATATTTAATTACTTAATTGGATAATTCCATGTCATGTGTTTTGAGGATGTTTGATACATTGTTACAAAACAAATTCAATATATTGACCATGGTCAAATAGTTAAATTTTCCATCATATCTAGAATAATAATCATTAAATAATAATATGTTTTATAAAATAAGTATACTTTTAAAACTTACAATTAATTATGGTTATAAAAATGAACTACCTTCAATCACGGAGAAGGTAGGTTATACATGCACATGAGAAACATTTTTGTTTTTCAACAAATTTGATTGAAATAAGTTATGAATTATTACATATTTAATAATTTCATATTATATTATTAATATAATATTAACACTTTAAATAATTTATATATATCATTAATGTTATCCAGTGATGAAAAATGAATAACATCGGTTCGTGGAGGTGGAAATGTACACATACAAATAAAATAATATATCATTTTAAATGGATGTAACGATACGAAATAAGTTGAAATTTTTTTAATGAATAATATATATATATATATATTAAATAAATCATTATAACTACCCATTATATGTGTTTATGGAAAACGAATTACATCAGTTCATGAGGCGGTATTCCTCCTTACACAACAATGGTGGATTCATTTTTGATGTCAAACAATAGTAGTTGGATATAAGTTAACACATTAACTGAAAAAAATATAATTATAAGAAATATATCATTGTAATTATTTAATCCTGTTTGAATAATATATAATGGTTGTAGAAAATGAAATAAAACTGAAACATTGATTTTGAAGTTATATATCTACATCGAAGAACCTGCATTTTATTATTCTTTATGCCCTTTAAAGATAAAATTATGCCAAATATAAAACATCTAAAATAAGGAAATGATTTTAGAAAGTGATTTTGGTAGGAATTTTAATGTATTACCCCAAACATTGCAGAGGCATTTCCTTATTTAAATTTTGATCTAAATCTATTAATTTTGGATAGTAGACTATTTACTAGTTTTATGATGACTTTAGGGGGTTTTGGGGTTTTAAGACACAAAATAATGTGATTTTTGTTCATCCGTTTCATGTTTAATATTTGTTGTAGGGTTGGGGGTAACTGTGTTCCCAAATCGTGCTACACAGGAGGAGGGGGTGCCAGTTAAACCAACCAATGCAAGGGGGAATCCAAACCTTGTGGACTTCGAAAAAGGCATTCTACACAGTTTGAACATGGTTTTTCAAACTATTTATAATCTCGAGGTAACTGTGTGACTTCACCCCTCTTAGACAGAGGTTGGTGCACAGTTGGTGCATGCTTTGGAAAACTGCATGGCCAAACCATGTACCCCATTGAAAAGTGAAAATTTCTCCCCCCATATTATAAATATATCACAAAATTTCTTCCCCTCATATATCCTCTATCAAACATAGTGAGGAAAAAAACTCCCCTAATATTACCAAATATTAATATCCTTTGATTTTATTCATTTTGAATCACTATTGGCAGCCAAAAGAATTTCTTGGTGGGAATAATACTTATATTACTTCTCTTTTCTGGATTAGAGATTGTGGTTTCTCCCTTCTTCTTTTGAATCCCTAATAACCACTTCTTCCAATGTTTCTTTGGATCATGACTCAAAGGGGGCCTGAATCTAGATAAAAGTTTAAGGTTAGGAATTTTTTTCATCAACATATTTGAGGTAGGTGGTCTACAAGTTATATCCCATAGTTCTAAAGTAGATTGGTTCATATGTGGTTGTGTTAGTGGTTGCTTCATTGTGTTATTTTAATGTGTTTAAATTTATTTGGCAAAATGGTTTGATAAATGAATAATTAAATTCCTTTATGATCCTAGTGGGATGGATTGAAGATGAGTAGGATAATTAAGGGTCATCCATGGGGCACACCCACATTTTCGAACATGGGAAATTGTAATGTCAAGGGTATATTGTTCTTGTGATAAAGTAGATCCCATGATAAACATGTTAATAATTTAGTGGTGATGAAAAATTAATCTTTATAGTTGTGTCTAGACATTGATAATGACATATGGCATTTTTGGATAACTATGATATGGGATGTATGAAATAAAGTGAATTTCCTAAATGAATTATAAACTATACAAGAAATGAATAAGTGAATTAAATAATATGAAAAAGAATAATATGTTAAATGGGTAAATGAATTATAATTATAATGGGTACTTGTTTTAATGTATGAGAATTGATGGTTATGTTGAAGGTGATAATGTTGGGGAATTATTTAATTTTTTTAATAGGATAAAGAATGAGAAAGGAAAATGGGTTAAATGGGTTGTGTAATGTAAATGGTAAATTTATTGATGGATTAAGGCATAATGTTTAATAATTTTTTAATACTTATGAAATATGAATGTTTATAAATATTTGTCGATTATGGTTTGTGATTTTGTATATGTGGTAATTAGATAAATAAGCTTGTGCAAATGGAATGGTAGTTGTAGGGTATTAGACGTTAGGATCTTTTCCCACATGTTGGATTAGACAGAGGCTCTATATCCTTCCTATAATTCACTGGTTAATGAAGGTGTATGAGGCTTTATACTGATGATAACTGCATTTTATGTGACTATCAGGGATGAGGCTTAAAATTAAGTGTAATGTAATTTTTTTAAAAAATAGATCCCTAGTGAGATAAAGAATTTGATTGATTCCCTTATGAATAGTAATTTAGTAGATTATGTTTTATTTAAAATTATGTAATTTCTAAACCATTGTCTTATGTGATTTAAAATCACCCTGTGAGGAAAATGTAGTATGTGTAGAAATGAAATTAAATGATGAAACAGTTAACGTGATTATTTTTATCTCATAGAACCCGATTTGTATCTTGTATGCATGGTAATTTATTTAGTTATTTGAAGAGCTATAAGATTGGACATGATATTTTTTAGACACCATTTTTGGTGGCCTACTGAGTGTACTCACTCCCTTCATAGGGTAGAATTATGAACCTGAGAAAATTTCTTGTTTTTGGTCAGAAAAAGGGCATATGCCCTATGCTAGAAATTTTCTTTGGGCATGGGATGTTCATAGATAAGGATCTAGATATAGATTCAGGACCATTTTTGGGTATTTAGATTGTTTATTTATTTTGTTTTTTCATTCACTTTGGTACTCTTAGCAATATATGAAATAATTATCTTTTTGTTGTGGTCTATAACATATTTGGGGAAACATATATTAACGAATGTTCCTCATTTATTATTTATTTTTTCCATTATTTAACATGTTATCTATTGTGGTTAATCTCATAAATATGGTTTAGTCTCCCTATGTGATTCATTAGACCATATATTCTATTTAAAAACCTCTGGCGTATGGGGGCTTGCGTGAGGTCAAGTGGAGACCTGTATCGGGGCATCAGTTTGTTTTCTTCAGGGTTGGGGATGATACAAAGTGGTATTATAGGAGGTCATTTTCTATCGTCTTATAATTTAGGATGTTATACAATTAGTTTGGATGTTTCAGTCCTTGGAAATGAGATCGTGTATGGGAGTATCTAACCCATGTATGGGGTAAAACATATGTGTCCTAGGTGGGAATTATCTATCATGATGTGTGTTTTTAGAGCTGAATGATATTTCACCGTTGTGTGATGCACTTGTACTATGATGTGATTGTTTCATGAAATTTTTATCATGCCTGAAACAACACAAGGTTATGCATTCATGCAGCTTTATTGAATCCTTGGGATATATGTGTCATGCATCATGATAGAAATGCTTCGGATGGCACTGTGAGACATGGAGGGTAGGATGGATTTGTCTTCCGAAAAATTGTAAAGTAATGAATTCTTAATGAAGATGATTTAGATGGATAAATATAAAGGATATTAAATAATTTTTAAATAAATTTATTTAATGAATGGTCATAAATGAGTTATCATATTGGATGTAACAAATTGTGAAATGGAAAATGAGCCTAAGAGGAAATACTTACCGTATGAGTGTAGAAGTGGTTTTAAAATGGTGTCTAAATAATGATGTGTAACTATGTGAGATGATTTACCCCATGCTTATCATGAACATGTTTGAGATGGTTACGGGTAGTGTTTATTTTTTGTGACAATATCTGATAGGATAGTGTAAGTGAAATGGGTTTTTTATGTCTAGTGGAGATCCTTCTCCTATGTAAATTGTGTAATAATTTGGTTATGTGCACTAAAAGGCATGTTTGGAGTGATATTGAAATAACACTATAATGGTGTGTACATGTTGTTTGGCATGAGAGTATCATCGAGAATGCTCCACCCGTAGTGAACCAAGAGACGTCATTATTCTAGAGTGACCGAGGAGAGGAGCAGTTCCATGAGAATTTTTCGCATTACGTTCAGATAATGATATGAGACCCATGGTGGGTCATGCTAATTGTGTTTTATTTGACTAGTTATTTTCTATTGTGACACCTTCAATGATTGGTGGATAAGGTGCACTTGATTGTTGAGCATGTAGCAGGTTAAAATATGAAGGGACATATGATGTGAGTATCTTGAGTGTTGCGAACAAACCATATAAATTGGTTGTTTTTGAAGTGAGAGTGAAATATTTTGGAGGCCATGGTGAGTCTGATTTGATGAGTGTATGGGTGGTCCTTGTAGTAATTTTTTAAATGTTTTGGATTTGAGATTTAGGGCTATCATTGTGTAAGACATATATAGTAATACTTGTGGGTTGTGATTGGGTAGATAGTGTGGGGTTTTGAAATGGATATCTTGGATCATGGTACTATTAGTGGTGGGCGTGTTATTATTATCATGAAACATGAAATAAATTAATTCTTTGGGGTGATGGATTTCATGTTCTAGGATTTCAGAAGGATAGATACCCATGAGTAGAAACTTATTATAAGTTTTATGAATATTGCCTAGAGAGAGGGACTAGTGATTTATTACACATAACACTAGTTTTTATTTTGGTATCATTCCATCCTAGAGAGAAACCCATGAGGCTAACTGTCAATTTTGTATGCCATCATTGTTTCATAGTGTATAATTTAATGGTGTGGATTTTTAAAGGTTTAGGTTTTCCTAGAGGGATGATTGGGAAGGTCAATGGTTTTGGGAAACATGACTTGATTTGTTATAATTAGTTGAGTGTCATGCGAAAATAGAGTGATACTTGAGCAAGGATACCCAGTGTTGGATGGTCATTGGAATAAAAATAACATGTGGGTGTTTTAGAGGAGGAATCAAATCTCGGTGGGTTTCATCATGTTTTAACAAAAAGGGAATGATTATAAATTGTTTTATCACTTATGTAATCACATTAGCATTCGAGGTTTGTTATAAGGTTGTTTTAAAGGTTAAGGATCATTATGGTACCTCAAATTGTGGTAGATAATATTTGATGTGCATAGAGGGTTGAATTTTGTTGATGATACAAGGTTAACCGAGGCATAGATGAACACTTCTGATGTGATAGTGATAATTAGTATGATGTGTTGTCATGTATTTGGGCTCTTTGTGTGATGGTTTGGGTTGTTGTATGAGAAAGTTGGAAATGAATCTAGTCTAATAAAATAGGAAAACATGGAGGAATCGTCAGTTGTTTAGGTAGTTGATTGAGAGTGGTGAAGTATGGATAGGGAAGTATAGATATGGGATTAGTGCATGGTCTCTAGAAGGTATACACTTTTGAGGTCTCAGATGAGGTCTATATGTGGTTAGATGCTGTTAAGGCTTGATGTTGTTCTGGATGGCGGGACAAGTGGCCCGGGATAATCACATGTTGTTTTATTTGAATCCAATGTGTGAATAATGATTATTTGATATATAATTGATTTATATTTATATGGTGGATCTTTGTTATTTGGTTGTTAACTTCCAAGGTCATGCTAGAAGAAATCGATAGGTGTTATACAATTAGTGCCTCCATAATCATTGGTTCAAGGTTACTCAATAGTGAATCATGAAGTAGTGGTGAGTTCAGTGTGAAAATCCACTTGATTTGTATTGGTTTGGTGTAGATGAGGTGTGGTGGGGAAAGGAAGTGGATAATTTCAATACGTCATGGTGTCCCAGTAGTGGGAGGTGGTATCATTGATGGATAGTTATGGAAGTGTTTTTGGTCAACATCTCATCATACTTGTACCATGTGACAATCACTCAAAATATCATGACATCAACTCGGGAATGTTGAGAGGGCTTTGGATTTATTCCTAGATAGCTAGATTTATTTTGGTAGTACATTTGGGACTCTTAGAGGTTCCACGCATGATGTGGTGTATGTGGAGCTGAATTTTGGGAAGTGAAACATCGACCGCATGTAGGTGAGGTCCTCAAAATGTACCCACAATCTATGAATGGCACATGTTTCATCCTCAAAAGCTAGAAAATAGTATTGAGTGATGTTGGTTTGTTATTTTGGGAAATGTTTTATGGCCATGTCATAGATTTTGGGTTCCAATCCTGATCAAAGTGTGTGTTGGGATTGTTGATACTTCATGAGAAAATGGGGGTAACAATGCTCCCAATGTTGGCAGTGATAATTAACTCTAAGGTGTGTGGAGTAGATAATGGAGATGACATGGTGGCATCAATATGTTAAAGGGAAATTGGTGAGGTGCACATTGGGCCTCACAGAGAGGCCATGTGATCCTTGATTGTGGTGGTTGACTTAACAAAGTGTTGGATATTGGCTTAGGGAAGTTCTAAATGAATATTGAGAGGAATGCGTAAAAGTAATTGAAGGGTGTGGTGAAAGATGACAGTAGTTTGTGTAATGGGAGGTTTTGTTCTCAAAATTCACTAAACACTACATGTGGAATAGATTATGTGTTGTTGGGTGACATTGTAATGCCTTGAAGTTTGAAGGAATCATGGCCATGTGATGTACTGTTATGAAAATAGTGATAAGAGGTGTTTTAGGATGTGCTGACTGGGGATGTTCTGACTCGATTAGGAAGAGATAAAACGGTGGTGAGTTGAAAACCACCTTCCATGGATGTTTTGTAATGAAAAATGATTTTTTTATAATGAAAGGTGGTTTTGAGGAAGATCCTACTCAACATCAGTCTATTTAGAGATGATAAATGTATTTATGATATAAATATTAGGGGGTGTGGGGAAGCACGATGATATTTTGTGACATAGTGGGTTATTCGACGGTAGAGTTGACAAGACGTTGGGGAATGAAACTGATAGGTTTGTTAGATGATGGTGGTAGACCTTATGTGATAAGGTTTCCAGGGAAGGTATAGGGAATTACAAGTCAAGAGTAAAAAATGGATGGTTTGAGACAAGATGTAATTAATGGTCTACGATGATAGGAAAATAAAATGAATGTGGTAATTTTCATGCTACCACCATTTTTAATTTCTATGGAACGCTCAATTTGAATATAATGGAAATCTTGTGAGTGTTCATGTTGTTCATAGTCTACAATGGATGGTGTATCCAAGTCAATTTCAAGAATTTTTGACAAGATGGATGGATACTGATGTTGGGTGGAGTCTTCATGGATGTCAGGGCAATGTGATTTTTGAAATGCATCAAGTACATTTTGAAGGATGAGTTGAGGTTATAGTGTTTGGTTTCAATAGTGGTGGTATAAACTAGCAGAACATGGTGGTGGTGAGATAAAAGTGAATGGTGGGGGAACTATAGCGGGAAAGGGGTTAGCTTATGGTGTGCCAAATATTTCACGATGGATTGACTCTAGTTAGTACCATTATTTATTTTTCCCTTGGTAATGAGTATTAGACCAAATTTGGATCGATTTATTACCATATGTATTTTGGTTGTGTTTTAGATGTTTAGTTTTTGAATTGGACCATTGGCCCTAGGGTTGAGGATCAATGAATTTGGGAAATGTGGCTAGGAACAAATATTTGTTTAATCATTTGGTGTTGAGTTTTGGTAACCATTTTAGTTGTGAATGATGGTAAATAATGGTGCCAGGTGATTTAGGCCATGAGTTTCAGATAGGATCAATCTGATGGGGTATCTATTGGCTCTTCAACACTAGTATGATGTTGTCATGAAGCACCTTCTCCGAGATGAGGGAAGGGATGGTAGAGTACCCTGACCTTACCCCCTCAAGATGAAGGTGAGATGATGACCCCTGAGTGCCACCTTCAGTAGGCCTTAGAGTGGAGATTAGTTCCCAGGGTATAGAATATCACACAAATGGAAGGAATTACACTTTTTTATAACAATATCATGATATAAAATGGTAAAACCCCACCAACACCAAGGGATAAAGGTTAATGTAAATCCAAGAATATGTTCCCACATGAATGTTCAAAATTAATACTGATACAAAGTAAGAAAAACTCTTAAATAATGTTACAATGAAAAGAAACAAAATAACAACAACAACATTCCCAACGCCCAATCTTTTAATGTCTAGTATGTTCCTCAAAGGCCTCCTCGAAACATGAAAACTATTTTACATACGTTGGGTGATCATACAAGTATACTTAGTAGGTAAACTATTGCTACTCATGAACAATTGAGGGAACACACTAATGCCCCTTTGAGAAAAGAGTAGAACCTCAAGGGCCTGCCAAGGAATACTAACCGGCCCAACATCACAAGGAACACTCACCGAAGTAGCGCAAGTCAAGTAAAGTAATAGTATAAGTGGATCAACATTTGGGTACCCTGTATCACTTTGAAACTGGTTAACTGCTCCTTCCTAATGATCTAACTTCTTAATGTTGCAACTCTTCCCACACACAGTCCCACTATTGCAACATGACCACACACACCTGTTCCACAAACCACACACAACCATTCCTATAGACACCTGGTCTTGAACAACCACTCCCATGCCCAAAGAGACCTAGACCAGAATAACCACATCCACTCCTGAAGTCATAGGGTCATCATACTAATAATTCTTGTGAAAACATACATGTCCCGCAAAAACCAGATCACTTGGACCAAAACAACCCCCTTCTGAATGAATATAATACTATGGTAATCATGATACATTATAGCATTTCTGAATACGCCTGATCGACAAGATCCAGAAGAGGGTGGGATAATGAAAATCAGTAACACGTCATCCATTCTCCCAATGGGGTGTTGGAAAAGGCAGCCTCCACCATGAAATGGAGGTCTTTGGCACATAGTTCTCAGAAAGGTTGGGCTATGTGTAGAAATAAAAAAACTACAATATATATATATATATATATATAGTAAACAAACATGCATCCCCAACCTATGAATTTTACACGAACAGGAAAAAATCCCACACCAGCACCACTTTTTCTTCTACTCTTATATGCATAACCATACAACAACCATTGACAAGCATAAACCCAACCCCCTTTTTTGTTAAATTTCAATTCAATCATTTAAAAGGATTCAAATTAATTATTTATGTCACCATCAGCAATATAACATCCATAATCACACCAATAAATCAAAAAACCCAACTTGCAGTCCCACTACACAACAACACAAAACAAGGATTGTAATTCCACTGCACATCCTTGTTCAACTACTATCATTTATCTTTCTTCAAAGTGATACTGAACATTCCTTATATCACAACCCATCCCTAAAACCTACTGCCTAAAAAATTCATGTTTCGGTCCCACTACATAAGGATTTCATAACCACACCGCAGTCCCACTACTCGATGTTGATTTGTGACCACAACAGAACATAAAGCCAGTTCAGATTCCTACAAGTTCATCCATTCCACAATCAGTCAATCTTTCATACTGAGATGCCAACACAACACCATATACCAACCCACATACCAAGCCCATTAAACCAAGACCAGAACACACATCTCATAACTATATCCATTAAACAAAGAGTTTACCAATTAAACCAAAAAGGGTTCTTTATTTTCTACTTTAATATAACCGGGGTGATCACAAAACCCGTTTGATCCGAGGGTATCCAATTATTTTACGAAGTGTAAATGATTTATAAGATTTTATGTCACATTTGTACATAAAAACATCACAATGAAGCTCCACCAGTGCACAAGAAAATACCCCCAATGGTCATGATTTATAGAAGGCATACAACCCCAAAAACCATAATATAATCAATAAAAACAAAATAAAACATTCGACCAACATCAAGAAACACCATTACCATTATTTTATTTATGTGAGTTATATTATGGTCATATTAAATTCTTGTTTAATTCTCTTTCAAGAATAGTAACTAGCTGTTTCTTACAATGAACCATTAACATACACACCCTACATAATGCACAATTATAGAGAAGAAAAATAAATTCCATACTTGGATAATCAACGATCAATGTTCCTTCTTGTACCAAGAATAGTGGATGGAACAACATGCATGAATAACTCAATGGATGAGAAAGAAGGGCTCCATAATGAGTTCATGACTCATCTCGGGAGGGAGTATCTAGGTGCATTAAGAGAAACAACAAGGGATGAAAGAAGAGAGGGTAATGACATAAGAAGTCTTTATATCCTAAAATCAAGGATACAATTTCAAATTAATTAATAGTTGGCTTGTGGTTTGACCATGCGGTTGGGTGGTTTCAAAAGATGGAATTAACTGATATTTAATAATACACCTCAAATATTGTTGAGATAGACTAGAGGAAGTCTATGAGTTGATAGATTACCTTTAAATGGAGTAAAACACATAATAGGAGCGAAACTATAACAAATAGGGTGAACAAGAAATGAGTCATCGATGGACGAGCCACTGATGATGATGTATCGTTGCTGAGCTACTAAGACATAGCTATTAATTCCATGGACTACAGATGCAATGAACTACCGATGGCTTGACCGACTGATGCCCTAAACGACCAACTCCCTGACTGACTGATGCCCTGAACTACAGATGCAATGACCTATCGAGTCCCTGACCTACTGACACCCTGACTTATCGACGCTCTGACCTAACGACGCCCTGACCTACTGATGCCTTATCAAACCTAAACCAACGCCTTTGATCTATTGATTCTAACTGCCCGGACTCACTGATTCCCACACTCCTAACTCACAATATATGTCGCCCCTAACTACCCAACATGCATACATGTTGACCACAGACATGGTGACACACTGGCATACCAATGGAAAAACAAAAAATTTGTAAAACTCTAGATATAAGCCATCGACAGCTCCCAGAACAACTCAACACTAGATTTTCACAATGGAAGGGTCTAGGGAACCCTCGGTTATTACATATACCTCTAAAACTATTCTTGTCCTTGAAAATTTAAAACAAACCTAGAAGAAAAGAAGTCTGAACGACCATGCCTTAAGATACCTCTCAGAAGTAAACGACCATGTGTGGTTCTAAAGATGGAACAAAAAACTCGACATCCATGGACACCCCCATGACATATATCTCCTAAAAAACTATAAAAACCCTTCCACTCTTCTCCCTCATTTAACCATAAATACAGCAAAGGTCACACTATCTAGACACATGGATTAAGAATCTCTTCCCACCATGTCAATATATTATCCTCTTTGGGCAGCACTAACTCGCCTGCATAGGTTTAATCATGTCCAAATTATTGACTTTAGATTTTGGATCAGGTTATCCCCTTACCGTAGTCTTGACATATCACAAAATAAATAGTGAATAGTAAAATAACTTTTCATACCACAAGTGGCGTTAAATATTACATCATAAGAAAGGAACAATGAAAACACAATAAAAAGACTCAGAACAACTATGGGTACTGGGCATGCATCTGTGCCTCCCATTCCTAGGTATATTCCTCGAGGAAACAATCCCACTATAAGAGGCGAACCAAGGGAATGGTCTATCTAGGAAGCACATTCTTCTTATGATCTTCAATTCTCACCGATCACTCCACAAATTTCACATTTCCCTAGATATCCAACTCTCTCCAATCTACGATGTGGGAGCCATGGTGTAGATATCTATGAATATGTGTGACATGAAATACATTGTGCATCCTCCCTAACCACTATAGAAATTCTAGTAGATATGCCTGCTTTCCAAATCACCCCAACACCTTGAAGGGTCTGATGAACTTGGGAGAAATCTTACTCCCCCTACAAAACCTCTAATATCCACACTGAGTAGAGTCCTTTAAGAAGCCATAGTCCCTAACCTTGAACACCAAGGGTCTTCTCCTATGATCAGCATATGACTTCTGATGGTCCTATGATGCCACCATTCTCTCATGCGTAGGATAAACCTTCTCTATTGTGCTCTACACCACCTCGGGGACAAGAACACCTGCCTCCCCAACCACTATCCAATATATTGTTGAATGACATAGTCTTCCATATAAGGATTAATATGGTGTCATACCAATGGAAGAGTGATATCTATTATTGTAATAAAACTCTACCAAGGGCATGTTTCATACCCACGATTCTCCAATGTCTATAACACACACTCGCGACATATCCTCTAATGCCTTGATGGTTCTCTCTATCTGCCCATTTTTTTGAGGGCAGAAAGAGTTAATAAGTCATAGGTGAGTTCCAAAAGTATGTTGTAATCCCTTCCAGACTGATTAAGTAATGTGTGTATCCCAATCTAAAATTATGGATCTTCGAAATTTGTGCAGCCATACCACTTTAACCATGTACTTTTGGGCTAAGGAATCCATGGTGCATGACTCCTTAACTACTAGGAAGTGAGCCAAATTCATCAATTGATCCACCATTACCTTGATCGCATCACATACTCCCTCAACCCTGGGTAGTCTTATGAAAAAAAATACCTTGATACATCATCTCACTTATATTCGGTAACATATAACGGTGGCAGCAGTCCACCAGAAACACGGTTCTCAGCCTTTCCCCACTGACACTTGAGACACCATTCCACAAACCACACCACTTCCTGCTTTACTATGGGACACCAAAAGTGAAATATCATGCCCTGGTGCATCTCGGTGTCTCCTAAAGGTACCTCCATGGGTGAGTTATAAAAATCAACGATATCCCCCTTCTGCATCGCCATCGGGACAAACATATTCCCATGAAAAAACATATGATCTTGACAATACTCCAAACATTCCTCTTCAACATCACCATGTCTTAAATGATCACGCATCACTTCAACCAATGAGTCTACCCATTGAGACTCTTGCACCTTCAGTACTAAGGAAGACTACACTATAATCTGAAACATTCAGCCTCTGTCATCCTCCACTTTCATGCCTAGATGTAAAGAAAAATAATCCTCAATTTCCATCAAATAATATGCGGACTTCATATGTAAATCCTCTTATGAATTTTTACTCGATGCATCAGCCACCATATTCTTCTTTCCCAAGGTGTAGGATATTTTGAAGTGGTATTCTGGGAGGACCTCCATCCACCTACACTATTGCAAGTTTAGGTATCAGTGGGAGAAATTTTACCTTGTGATTTTGTGATCTGTGAAGACAACGGATTGTTCCCTAATTAGGTAATTCTGACACAACATCAGTGCGAACATGGCCAATAAAATTTCCAGGTTATGGGTGGCATAGTTACTTTCATGATGAAGTAATTTCATAGACCCATAAGAGATTCTTTCTCACTATAGTATCCCCACACATCAAAAACCAAACTGGGAATCTTCACAGAACACCTCAAATATCACCCCTTTATCAGGGAACCTCATCACAAAGGAACTAACCATATTCCCATTCAGATAGTTGAAAGAAGTCTGGTACTACTCTCTCCATACAAAATTCTGGTTCTTACAGGTAAAAGTCGTCAATTGAGCCATAACTCGAGTGAATTTGGGTAGGAACTGCTGGTAGTAACCTACTAGACCCAGGAAACTACAATCCTCTGCCACATTCTTTGGTGCTATCCAAGAAATAATGTAACACCCCAAACCCAGTTACCCAGAGTTGGTGCATTATTACATAACATTGCTATGATTCCAAGGAATCATGTCTCGAAAGACCAATCAGTTTAGCAGTCTTGGAAAATATATTAAATACATGAACGTTACATTACACATTAGAAAATAAAACACGACATAAATGATCCTTTTATAATGCCATTAATCTTATAGCTTAACCCTACTTATATATCATAATACACTTCTTGTAATCCTGAGAAAAATAAAACATAGAAAGGGGTGATCTCATATGCTCATTAAGGATAACAATATAGAAGAAACATTCATAAATAAACATAAACATTTATGGTAATGTATAAGACTAAGAAAAAATCCTTTTAAACATAAACTTCATCCTAATAGGGACAAGATAAATCTAATAATTCTATTTACTTGTTCACATGGATATTCTAATAGTTAAATAATCACATTTAATATCATTATCGAATTTCATAATGTTGGAATGCGCAATTCCATATTTAAAACCACATAGTCAAGGCCTTGTGCCAAGACTACAAATAATATTTTGTCAAGGACTTGTACCAACACACTAGTTTGTCTAATTAGACCTACCAATGCATCAAGGAGCTATAGCGGGAACCAACCTTCACTTACTATGTCTAATTCATTACTCATATAAAAAGGTTTAAACATAACATAAACATTCGTAATTAAATTAGCTTCTGAAATATCAATAATTTATCCATAAACCATGAATGGTTTAAAAACAACACATCCATAGTCAAACATATCACAAAACCTTCAATACAATATGGATGTTTTGTATCATAATAAATAAACTTCATACATGTTTAAAATCCATCAATGGCTATTGACATAGATAAAAATGATTTGTTGAAATATTTGAGAGAAATATCCCTTTTTCATGAAAACATTTAAAATTCACACAATTTTGAAAGGAATACATTTAATGAAATTTTTGTATCAAAGTGTCTAATACCAATTTTTAAACATTTGAAAAGAATTAACATTTTAACCACATTCATGTCCATATAAATAAATCCTGAAAACCTTTTTGAAAACATGGACATTAATGAGAATGATTTAGAAGAATAAATATTTAAACAATTTAAAATATTGATCTAGTTGAAGATTCCCTTCCATAAAACCTTAAAATGTTCCTTTTGAAAGTATATCTATGAAACATGGATGTGGATGATAAAGAGGTCCCAGTAGATACTCATGTAAAAACAACCTCAGATAATGAATAGATTGAATAGAATTAACCCTTTCCTTACACTTTTATTTGGTCGAGGGTACGTTTAACCTATTGTATAATGACCATAGTATGTTGTTAAATAATTTCAGAACCATATTCATGTTTATTATATCATACAGGATTCATTTATGACTTTATATTACCCATTAAATAATGATTTCCATGTTAAATTAACATTTTGGGCAATAATCGCTTTCTTTATTGTATGTGTTTTAACAGGTTATTCTCGATCGTATCATTTAGATCATGATTTAAATAATTCCAGATTATAAAACATGATTTATATGAAATATAAATTTATAATAAAAATATTTATAATTGATATATATATGAAATGGAAGGCACCGTTTGTGGAGACGGTAGGCCTTACGTACGCATAAACGTTGTTTCTGTTTTCATATCGTATTGAACAGGGGTAAGTGAATAAGATATATGTAAGTAAAAACTCACACACACACACACACATATATATATATCCAGTATAATTATTATTTCATATATTACATAATTATTAAAAATATATATTTTTATAATCATCGTTGAATGGTGAATGTGGGAATGAATCTCATCGTGTCATGGATATGTTAATTCGTACGTGCGCATGTTTGGTGAAATTGTCATTTAGAGGATGGATAGAATAAAGAATATGGTTGTACCATATTTATAAAATATCAAAGTCTGTAGGAGGTACTGTAGTTTTTATTTTGGTATTAAAACAACAAATAAATATGATGTGGAAGATGAAAAGAACTTGAAAGAGGATACTGAAATTATTACCTCTTCTTCGGGTGTTTCCTTTTGAGTTGATCAAAATGTATCCTTAGGTTGGCTTTCTGATAAAATTAAGGACTATAGGTTAATGTGAGTAACTTTGGGAGGATATTTGGGTAGGGTTCGGTAGAGACAAATGGCTTTGGAGGTGTGATTTTGAGGGAAGGTGAAGTACCCTTTTATAAGAGAGATGAGGGTCACTTCAAGAAAATATTAAAATATTATTTTATAATAAAATAATTTTCGGTTTATAATGGATCCAAAAATGATTGATTTATAAGATAAGGTTGGGATGGGTTTAAAACCTCTCAACTAATAGTTTTTAGATAGGTTTAGGTCACCATATTAACCTTATCTTTTAGATTTAACTCTAAGTTAAATAGTTTAACTTTTACCGTGTCTTCTTGTGTTCTTTCACTATATGGTTAATAAACATACTCTAAACATCTAAGAGAACCTAAGTGGTATATTAATGAAACATATAATATTATTTAATCCCTTTGGCCAAACTGAATATTTTTAGGAATATTATATAATTTAATAATATAATATTTGTTTTAAAAACTCATTTATGTCATTTTTTACACTATTTAGTATTTGGTTTATGTAAAAGTCATAAAAACTTGATTAATTATAAAAAATTAAATTTAATAAATCCTAACATGTCATATTCATTTATAAAATTCTTTTATGTCATAAAAACTTCGAAATTATATTTATTTTAATATTTACAATACCATTTATTTGATTCATTCATTGATAAGGTAATTACTGCATCATCATTATGTCATAAATAAATATATTTATTTAATGTCTAAAAATTATAAATAAAATAAAATTATGTATGAAATAGTTTTATATTTCTAATTAATATTTATAGTCTAAAGGATAATTTATATAACACATTGTAAATTTTTTTTTACTGAAATATATATGTTTATGACATTTTTGTCTTTACTTTAAATTAATTAATATAATGTGTCATTATCACTCTGAAGTGGCTCCATGTTGTAAAAAAAATTGACTCAAGGATGACCATGGTTGGACATGTTACAAACAATTGGAATTGGACACATGTTAGAATAATTTAATATTATTATAAAAATATTTGTTTACACTTATTTACACATTTACCCTTCAACACTGGTAAATAAAATATTTATTGAAGTAAATATTCATAATGTCTAAAAATAAAATTTACCTATATACCCAATATGTAACTACTGATTACAAATATGGAATAGATTTTTCTTAATTCATAATACTGAATTGTAAGAAATTAATTTAAAATTAATTCTTGTTGTCAATGCCAAAAAGCGTGTTTTTATGAAATAATAACTATTAAAAGATTGACACTTATTTATGTCCAATTTAAATGTGAAATTACATAAAATGAACTAAATTATATTAAATGATAAAAATATTATATAATGATTCTTAAAAACCATTCATACGTATAATTTAACACTATCAATTATTTCAATAACAATTGTTTTTAATTAATATTTAGTATTTTGTCACTATTTATCAAAATATGAAAGTTATCAGAAATGTACCAAAAAATTATCCAAAATAAAATTTTATGTCACTATTATAAAGATATATTTAATTTCACTAAATTTAATATATAAAAGTGCATTTATTGTATTTCAAAAGGGTTCTCCATTATACGACATAAAACTGCATTTTTTGAAAAATACATTGAAGAGATATCATACTATGAAATCTTTGGGTATTAAATTTTACCCTAATTTAATAAATTGTGTCCTCATAATTTCATTTTTTTTAAATAAAAGGTTAAAATAGAAAAATACATTTGTGGAAAACCCACATCGGAAATTGTGTTAATAAAGTTTAGTCTTAATAAGAGGGAAAGGGAAATGAAAAGGTCAACACCAAATTATGATCTCAATTAAGAGAACATTGGTGGAAATTAGAGATAAATAATTTTAAGAAAACATAAATATTTATAGGGAGTGATTGAGGTCATCAATCACTAACAAGTGTAAAAATGAGGGCCTCAAATCCATCAATCTATGATTATTTAAAATATCGTTGGGTCAATAAAACATAAGGTATTAGGATAACATATTTTTGGTTTTAAGATCCCTTCCTTAATGTTAAAAAAATTATTTATTCATAGAATAAGTTGAAAAAATATACATGAAAAATAGAGTTTCATCCATCAAATAATTCCTAACACAAACTCATCTTTCACTCCAAAAGATATAGAATTCAAAAATATTCTATTTATCATAATCTTATAGGGTTCCAAAAATAATGAATTTATAATTCATATTTAAGACTATAAAAAACTATATAATATAAACCAGGAAATCCCATATTCCAGTGTTAGGAGTTCTACCCTTTTCACCCTTCGGTTACAGGTTCAAGTCTCGTGAACTTTCCTGACGCTACGTGTTGTCGCCCGACCTTCGAGTTGTCCTTTTTATAATAGTCCAAAAATAATGGTAAGAAATGATTTAGCCTTAATAATATTATCCAATGTCAAACATAATATATTCTAACATTTAGACCTACCCAAAATACTTTTTTCCAAATTCACAGTCCAAAATTTACATGTAAGGTAAACACAATGAATATTTTTTTCCAATTAATAACATGTGAATACCTTCATCATGTATTCTTTTGAAACATGGTAACACCCAAAATTACCATAAAACTATATTTATTACATTCATGATACCTTATTTCTTATTGAATACTGGATATACTCCTTATATCCAAAAATTTTGTAAACTCCAACATTGATGGAATATAAAAATCTATAATCAGTTTCAAGGTAGTTAAGAAGATCTAATATAATATATCCAAATTAATCATATATTATCCCAAAATAAATACCTCAGTATAAAAACCATATTATGTTTTATATTTTTCTCAACAATATATTCTCCAAAAAAATTAACCTACTATTGAGTAACTTTTCATGGTTCCGCAAAATCTCAAGTCCTTAATGAAATAGTACTGTAGTATAGCCCTTATATACTATATAATTATTATAACATGTACACCATTAATAAAATAATAAAATGACACAATACTTTAATGAAAACATAATAACTCTAATAATTCCTCTTCACGTTCATTAGTATCATAACTTCATTATTATCCAATAGAAAAATTTAGGGAATACTCTGATGATTTGGACATTGATTCGCGTAGTGTCCCAACTCCTAGTAGATGAAGAATTGTATATTTGAAACCTTTTTCTTAGCCTTACAATCATTTACTTGGTTTCCTTTCTCTCTACACTTATACCAAACTCTCACTCCCTTCAAACATTTACCAAGGTGATTCATTCAACAGGTATCACATATAAAAAATCCTTCTTTCCCCACTTCCCTTTACCCATCTTTCTCTTTTCTATCCTTTTTTTCTCTTGATTCCATTCAAAGCCATAGGACTTAGCGAATTTTTTACTTATCTTATTTACACATGATACTATTTCTTTATATGATGAGAATATGTGGGAAACTATTTCCCTTTTAAATGTTTGCTTAATGCCATGAAAGATATTATCCACCTTAATCTTTTGATCATGCGTATTGCTGGAATTATCATTCCATCTACTAGGCACCATTTCTAAAAAATGGCATAGACCAGGTTAGTTTATGAATCGCAATGCATAATTGAAATCTTTTAAAATACCTAAAGTAAATTGAACATATTATGCATATAATCTATAACCATAAAATGTTTTTTTGAGGAAATATTACTCCTAAATCCTTCATAATGGATTGTAATGAGAATTTGATTTATCCTAATCATATCCCCTGGGAGTGTCGTAATCAATAGTGCAGAAAGGCCCATTGTCATTGACTAGGATGCCCTAGGTCAAGCCGGAAACTCCTTGTCAGAGTATTCACTTCTAAGTACATTTTTTCTAGAGCTTCCTCTACCTACTCATATCCTACCAGAGATTTATTTCATGGAAAATACACAAAATTTCTATATTACCATAATTTTAGGAAGTTCTTCTAAAATAATCCTCAAAGTCTCTCTTATGGTAATGTTCTCTAATCATATTTATATCTAAATATATTTACAAGTATGTTTATAAAAAACCTCTGATACCAACAGTAACGCCCGAACCCCTGTTACCTAGAGTCGGTGCATTATTACATAACATTGGGATGATTACAAGGAATAAAGTCCCAAAAGACCGATCAGTTTAGTAGTCTTGGAATATAGATTAAATACATGAACGCAAAATTACACATTAGAAAATAAAACACAACACAAATGATTCTTTGAGAATGCCATTAATCCAAAAGCTTAACCATTTTTATCAATCATAATACACTTCTTTGAATCCTGGGAAAAATAAAATATAGAAATGGGTGAGATCATATTCTTAGTAAGGATAACAATATAGTAGAAACATTCATAAATAAATATAAACATTTAAGGCAATGTATAAGATGAAAACAAATGCCTTTTAAACATAAACTTCATCATAATATGGAAAAGATAAATCAAATTCTTCCATTTACTTATTCACATGGATATTCTACTAGTCGAATAATCACATGTAATATCAATATCTGATTTCATAATGTTGGAATGCATAGTTCCAAACTTCATAAACACATAGTCAAGGCCTTATGCCAAGGCTGTAAATAATATTTTGTCAAGGCCTTGTTCAAAGACACTGGTTTGTCTCATGAGACCTACCGATGCATCGAGGAGCTATAGAGGGCTCCAAACATCACTTACTATGTCCAATTCATTCCTCATATTAAAAGGATTAAACATAACAAAAACATTCGTATTGAAACTATCATACAAAAAGTCAATACATTATCCATAAACCATGAATGTTATAAAAATAATACATCAACAGTCAAACATATCAGAAAACCTTAAATACAATATGGAATATTTGAATCCTAATAAATCAACTTTAAAGAAGTTTAAAATCCATCAACGGATATTGACATATATGAAAATTATTTGTAAAACTCTTCAAGAGAAATATCACTTTTTCATAAAAACCATTAAAAGTCACACAATTTAGAAAGGAAGATATTTATATTCATTTTGGAAGCAAGGTTTTACATAACACTTTGAAACATTTGAAAGGAATTAATATTTTAAAAACATTCTAGTCTTAATAAAAAAATCCTAATATACCATTTTGATAACATGGACAATAATGAGAATGATTTAGAAGAATAAATATTTAAACCATTTATAATGATGATATAATTAAATATTAAATTCTATAAAACCTTAAAATATTTCTTTTGAAAATATTTTTATGAAACATGGATGTGGATGATAAAGAGGTCTTAGTAGATACTCATGTAAAAACAACTATGGATAATGAAGAGATTGTAGAATTAACCCTTAACTTGCACTTTCCCTTGGTCGAGGGTATATTTAACATATTGTATAAGGTCCATAGTATATTATAAAATTATAAAAGAACCATATTTATATTTATTATATCATACGTGATTCATTTATGACTTTATACAACCCATTTAATAATGATTTCCTTGTTAAATTAACATTTTGGGTAAAAATCGCTTTCTTTAACGTATGTGTTTTATCATGTCATTTTGGGTCATATCATTTAGATAATAATTTAAATACTTCCAGAATATAATCATTGATATTTATATATATCATATATATTTAGAATATAAATATTTATAATATATAGTTCTAGGAAATGGAAGGTGTCATTTAAAGAGACATCAGGTTGTATGTACACATAATTGTTGTTTCGGTTTGCATATCGTAATGACCGGAAGTAAGTGAATAAGATATATATAAGTACATACATATATATATATATATCCAATAGCATTATAATTTCATAAATTACATACTTATTAACATTTTATATTTTTATAATCATCGTTGAATGGTGAACGTGTGAATGAATCTCATCGCGTCGTGGAGACAAAAATCTGTACGTACGCACATATGGTGACTTTTTCATTTAGAGGATGGATAGAATAATGAATATGGTTGTACCATATTTATAATAACATAAAAGTATTTAGGAGGTACTTGAGTTATTTTTTTTATGTAAACCACAAAGAAAGAGGAAATGGAAGATGAAAATAACTTGAAAGAGGGTGGTGAAATTATTACATCTTCTTCGGGTATTTCCTTTTGAGTTTCTCAAAAGGGCTCATTAGGGTGGTTTTATAATCCATTTTAGAACTCTAAATTGATGTGAGGGAAGTTGGAGGATATTTTGGTAGGGGTTGGCTGAGCCAAATGGCTTTGGAGATGTGATTTTGAGACAAGGGGAAGTACCCTTTTATAAGATAGGTGAGGGTCACATTAGGAAAAGCATGAAATATTATTTTATAATAAAATTATTTTAGGTTTATAATGGCTCAAAAATGATTTATTTCTAGGATAAGGTGGGGATGGGTCTAAAAAAACTCAACAAATTGGTTTTAGATAGTTTTAGATAATCATATTTACCTTATCTTTTATATTTAACCCTTAGTTAAATAGTTTAACTTTTACCATGTCTTCTTGTATTCATACACTATATGGTTAATAAAAATACTCTAAACATCAAAGATAACATAAATTGGTCCATTAATGAAATATATAATATTATTTAAGCCCTTTTTCTGAACCTTATATTTTTAGGAAAATTATAAAATTTAATAGTATAATATTTGTATTAAAAACTCATTAATGTCAATTTTAACACAATTTAGTGTTTGGTATATGTGAATTTCATAAAAACTTTATTACTTAGAGAAATATATATTTAATCAGTACTAACATTTCATATTCACCTAAAAAATTATTTTATGTCATAAAAACATTGAAATTATATTTATTTTAATATTTATAATACCATTTTTTTGATTTTATCATTAATATGGTAATTACTGCATCATCATTGTGTCTTAAATAAATTTAATTAAAAAATGTCTAAAAATTATAAATAAAAAAAATTTATGTTGGAAATAATTTTATCTTTATAAATAATATTTATAGTCTAATGGATAACTTATATAACACCTTGTAAAAATTGTTTTACTAAAAGATAGATGTTTATGTCATTTTTGTCTTTACTTTAAATTAATTAATACAAAGTGTCATTATCACTCACAAGTTGCTCCAAGTGGTACCAAAATTGACCAAAGTATTTAAATTTTTGGACATGTATCACAAAATTGGAATAGGACACATGTTAGGGTAATTTAATATTTTTATAATAATATCTATTTACCTTTATTTACCAAATTTACCCTTTGACCATGGTAAATAAAATATTTACTATAGTAAATATTCATAATTTCTAAAAATAAAATTTTCCAATTTTTACAATTTTGACCTCCTAATTCTAAATATGGAATCAATTTTTCTAAATTCAACACACCAAAGTGTAAGAAATTAATTTAAATTTAAATTTTGTTGTCAAAGCCAAAAATGAGGTTTTTAAGAAATAATAACTATCAAAATATTGACACTTGTTTATGTCAAATTTAAATATTAAATTACATCTGATGACATAAATTATATTAAGTGATAAAAATATAATCTAATTATACTTAAAAATAAATCAAATGTGTAATTTGACACTATAAGTTATTTCGATTAAAAAAGTTGTTTTTAATTTATATTTAGTATTTTTTCAATGTTCATCAAAATTTTCAAGTTATCAGAAAAGTACCAAAAATTTATCCAAACTAAATTTTTATAACACACTTACAAAGATGAATTTAATTTCCCTAAATTTAATATATAAATGTTTCAAAAATTGTATTTAAAAAGGGTTCTCCATTAAAAGGCCTAGAACAACATTTTTTTAAAAAATACATCTTTTTTCTTAAAAATTGAATTTTTCTTATATTGTGACTAAGAAACCCAAAAGACGAATGTTAATATTATATAGGATATATAAAATTTAAAATTTTGTTAATACTATTCATAACCTCTTTTTTAAATGGCCAGTTTGGTAAGTCGTGGTGCCCTTGAACTCGGTGTTGCGTGTAGCCTAAGATATTGAACTACTTAGAAGAGATAACATACTATAAAATCTTGGGGTGTTACAAGAAACTATTTAAACCATTGATGGGTCCACTACTATTCATTAATTGGACACCATGTGTCCAAGGATGTGCATCTATCATGTCCAAAACATTCACTTGGAAAACTTCCTGTAGAGCTGGTGGTGTCGGAAGACCTCCAAAACAATCCAGAGATTCTTGGAATGATACTACTCCGTTCTTGAGTATATCAATATTTATTTTATTAACATGACCACAAAACAGTCCAAATACTCATATAAAATAGATTTCCTCAGTCCAATGAACATAGCTGGTGCATTCATAAATCCAAACGTCATTACCACAAACTCAAATTGATCATAGCTGCACTTGAAAGCAGTCTTCGTAATGTCACCCTCCTTCAACTTCAACTGGTGATATCTATGCCACAAGTTGATCTTAGAGAACCAATATTCTCCCTTAAATGTGTTAAAAATGTCTTTGATCCTCTGGAGGTGGTAACAGTTTTTAACTGTCATCAGATTCAATCTCTAATACTCTATGTACAGCCTAAGACCACTGTCTACCTTCTTTGCGAACAAGACTAGAGAACCCTATAGAGACACACATGGTTGGATAATCCCATTACTCATCAGGTCATATAACCAAATCTGCAACTCCCATAACTCAAAATGAGACATTCGATTGGGATCCATCTAAATCAGATGGGAAACACGTTCTAAGTATATCCCTAACTCAACATCACGTCGAGGTGGAAGAGCCACAACCCCTTTAGGGGAGATGTCTAGGAACTCACTGACAATACCTAAAACTTTCTCCCTATCTTAGTCTATTGATTCCACTGGAAGCTCAGCTGACAATGAAAAATGGGGCTCCACACACCAATTTCCGTCCTAGAAAATTTTTTCCCAATGAAAGCTACACGCTAGCTTCCCATATCTATGAACACGACCCTTCTAAGAAATAAGTCGATAACAACATGCATTTAAAACATCTATTTTATTACTATAAGAACATTGTATGAATACATTTGTAGAAAAAGAATATCCCCACTAGACTGATGCATCCCAAACATAAGTGTACATCCTAAAAAAACATCCAGCTGGTTTTTCTAACGTCTAACTGGAATACTCAACACAATGAGAATGGAAAGTCTCTTTATGTCTAGTCCCAATGTATAGGATAGTGTGGGTGAAGAAAATGAGTTTGAAGCTCTTGAATCAAATAAGGCACAAGAAATAGTACTAAAATGACTCATCATACCTTGAACGACTTATTGCATGACTAGAACTGCTACCTCTGTAGCATGAAACTACCCATGCCCAACCCCTCTTCCCCTTATCTATCAACAACCTCCCTGGACATTCCCTAGTCAAAGTCTTTAAGGAGAGCCCGGAGGTCATACTCCTCTGGCATTGTCCTCCCTCAGTGGAGTGGGAGCTCACTACCCCTGTTACTAGAACGGCCCACCTAAAAACTGTTTCTCCTAAGGTGGCTGCTGAACCTGACCACCCTCATTATACAACAATCGAATAAGACAGTGATTATGATGATTCCCATGACATCAATAGTTATAGAAACTATTTCCTAGGCCAATGGGTAAAGGGCGATGGATGGGGGATCAAAAATGGAACTGTTGAAGCCTACTCACTGTTATCCAAGACATGGAAGGCCCTGATATTGGATACCTACTACTGACGACCATACTCATTAATGAACTTGGATGGCTCCCTTCTTGTGTCACACCTCCAAGAATGTGCATTCTCTCCACTACCTCACCCTTCTTCTGGACCTCCATGTACGTTGGTTGATTAAAGGGAGTAACAACATACTTAAGAGAAGGTTTGAGTGCCTCCTCTAAGCATTATTATCAGGACTCCTCATCCGGGAAAAGGTCCAGTGAAAAACAAATGAGATACTTGAACTTGATCCCCATTTCTGTCATTGACATACTCCCTTGATGGAGGGAGAGAATCACTAGACACTTCGTGTCCTTCATTGTGGAAGAAAGGAATTCCATCAGATAATCCTTCTCTATGTTATCCCACAAAACCTTAGTTTCCTTCTTCTTGTTGAGGTAAATAATCCACCACTGACGCACCACACCTCACATATGGAAACATTTAGAAGAACCTATTACTTTTATGGATCCTAGAGCAAGCTGAAAGCTATAACCACCTCCTAGATCCAACTCTCCTTCTTCAGGTCCAAGAGGCTTCACTCGTACATTCCCAAAGTCTACCACTGGAAGGCATGAAGTGACTTCGTCCACTGGTCTTCCTCATTCCCTTGATCAGACCACCTCTACTCAACTAGATCAACCTCCTAAGCCTCGACTGCACATACCACACATGGACGACGTCTAGGTGCCATATTTGAAAACGAATAAAAGAAATACAAATCCCCAATAGTGTGGAAAATTCTTTTTAATCTTTTAACTCTTTATTTATTTTAAATTCCCAAAACACCCAAGAAACACAATAACACAAGTCATTATGATTCATGTAACATTCCTAGTGTCTCTATCATGCAATAATTTTATCCTCATCTAGTCATTCATCAGGTCCAAAGCCCTTTCATCGGATCATAGGGGGCCCTGAAATCCCATGTCCTAGTCGGTCTTCCCTAGCCTATTTCAGGCAACAAGATCACCTAATATTGTTCCCCTAATATCCCATGCAATCCTAAAAATTCCTAACCTCATAATATATCCTATCTCTCAACCATACCTCTGATACCATTCTGTTATGACCCTCCTTCTCCAAGATGAGGGATGGGACAACAAAGTGTCATGCCCTTCCTTCCTCAAGATGAAAAAGATATAATGACCCCCCGAGTCCTACCTTCTGTAGGCCCCCGAGTGGCGACTACCCCAAAGTTATAGAATCTCACATACATGGAAGTAATTACTCTTCTTATAGAACAATATTGAGAGATAAGTTGGTAAAATCCTAGTAACACCAAGGACTAAAGTTTAAAGTAAATCCAAATTTATGTTCCCACATGCATGATCAAAAGTAAAACTGATAAACAGTAATAAAAAACTCCCATATAATGAACCAATGAAAGGAATCTAAATAGAAACTGCAACTCACCCAACACCTGATCTAGTAAAGTCTATTATAGTCCCCAAAGACCCCCAGGAAACATGAAAACAGTTTTACATATGTAGAGTGAGCATACAGGTATGCTCAATAGGGAAACTAAAGCTACTCATGCACAAGTGAGGGAATGTACTAATACCCCTGTGAGAATATAGTAGAAACTCAAGAATTTAAAATGGAATACTAACCATACCAACCTTACCGAGGCACACTCACCCATTTAATGAATGTTAAGTAATGTAATAATATAATCACATCAATATTTGGGTACCCCGCATAACTTTTCAACTAATTAACTCCTCATTCTTATTCTTGATGTTTCCACTCTTCCCAAAGATAGTTCCAGTGCCACAACCTACCTACACACACATGGGCCTAAAACTAAACACAAACACACCCGTAATCACCTAGCCTAGAACAACCACTGCCATGCCCGAAGACACCTCGGCTAGAACAACCACCTCAATGCCCGAAGACACATGGCCCTCGTCCCAAAGATACTTGGTAAAACATACATGGCCCTCAAACACCTACCACCATGGTCCAAAACAATAAGGCCCCATCATTAAACCTTACTTTATATTGAGTTATTACAAGATTACTCATTGAAGATCTTTTCAGGTTTAGAGTTTTAGAGAATTAGATCATAAAACTTGCATTGCATTCCACCTTTAAACAAAGTGGTTACATAAAAGATAGTATTCATTTTTCCCATCAACGAAAACATATTCAAAATAAGACATGGATTCTTTCTTGAAACTTCCTTGACACTATCATCATATCAAGTACCCTTCCCTTGACCTGTGAAAAACATTTCAAAAAATTGGTATGAGCATAAAAAGCTCAGTAAGGGATATAAAAATATGGAAAGGAAACATGAGTACATGTATACATTAGAATGAATGAAATCATACTAAACTCATAAAACAAAAGAACATAAACATACCTCATCAAATCATGAATAAATCATAGAAATCATAATACATAAAGGTAACTTGAGGCATTCATAACATTCTTACGTAGGGAGTAACCCTCTTGGTTACGTTTGGAATACCCATCACAGTATATTCCCAAAATCTCTTCGATGAAACCTCAAAGTTTAACTCTTTCGAGTTACCCAATGCATTGGAGAGCTATATCGGGCTCACCTGCCCTTAGTTTATCACGGAACCACCCGTCTTTATAACAATTCCCAAGAACCATAACATAATCATATCACATAACACATGCATAAAGGAAACATAACATTTCAACTTTTCAATCACAAGATATCAATACAACACATTGATATAAAAACATTATGAAAACCATTTTAAATACCAAAATAAAAGAAAAGTAAAACATGGTATTTAGTTTTCTTTTAAAAAAGTATGGCTTGTAGAGGAAGCCGAAACTCAAATAATGGTCACGGCGGTGGAGAAGTCGTTGTCGCCGCATACATACGACAAAAAAACATCCTTTTATTGTTTAGTAAAATGCTTCATATAAAAAAAAGATTCCTTTGGAATAATCATAAAATTAAAAGGGTTTTATACACCGTATACAAGAAATTTGTGTATAAAACAAAATATGCCTCAATGAAAGGAGATTGAGACGGATTCCCTTACCTCGAGTCCGACTTGACTCAATCATTCTTTAATGTCCTGAATAATAAACTTGAGTTAATTTCTACTTGATTCAGAACTTTTTAAAGTTAATTATTCCTTTTATATCACTTATTACCATGTTATGAACATTATGTAATCATTTAAGTTAATAACGGTCGTTTTGTCGATATTTGGTACTTGAGTCAAAAGTGAACTTCTTATATTTACAAGTTGTTCACGTAGTCAAATATTCATTATCTCAAGAATGATATTCATGATGTAGATGCCATATATATCATATATATCCAGTATATACATGCATTTATAATATTACATAATCATTTAAAGGTAAGAAGTGAAATCCACCGTTCATGGAGACGGTAAGCCGTACGTACGCATGAACGCTACTTTCATTTCTATGTCATATTAATGGAATTAAAACTAAATTATAGATATGTAAATTTTAATTCCATAATTATATTCATCATTTAGATGTAACATAAATCATATATATCCATTATATATATGTACTTATAATAGTACATTACATTTGGGGATAAGAAATGAAATGCACCGTTCATGTAGACGGTAAGCCGTACGTACGCATGAACGCTACTTCCATTTCTATCTCATACTTTAATGGAATTAAAATATAATGATACATAATAGTATTTTAATTACAGTATGGTATCATATATAATATAATTAAATATATCCTTTATACATACCGCATATGGTATTAACGAATCAAATCACTTTGAGGGGGCGGTAGTCCGCACTTCCTAAAATGAAGATATCGTGTATACCCATAATGGAAGCCATAAAGGTATGCCATAAATGAAAAATACAGAAGATTAAGGAAAACATAAACATATTATATATCATATATAAATATAGTGGCATCTTAATGGCCACCTTTTAAGGTGTTAGAAGAATATTGAACAATCATCGTTTCGTGAGGCAGAAATTCTCCATCCACAGAAACAGTATATTCTTTAACAATTAGATGTAGGTGTGTGTAAGTGTAGCTATAATTCTTGTTATAAAAACATCCTATTATACCAAAGATACTGGATTTGTTACAAGAGAAATTAATAAAAAGATTTTAGGGGGTTGGAGAAGCAAAATAAAACAAAAGAACACGAGTGAAGACATTACCTTAAAATCGGGTAACTCTCTTTGATTTGAGCTCAAAGGATTCCTTGGGAAGGCTTCTGCCCAAATTGAGGCTTCTAAGAGTAATATAGGGATTTGGATAGACAAAATGAGCAGGGGTTGGACGAGCCAAAGGCTTTGGAAGTGTGGGTAAGGAGGTAGAGGTGGGGGCCTTTTATAAGAGGAGAGGAGGGGCACTCTTGGAAAGTTACAAAATGTTACTTTATTTTCAAATGGGTTTAGGATTTTAAAGGTCCCACATTGAGGTATTTATAGGATAAGGTGATAAGGGTTCGAAATATACTCATCAAATAGGTCTTTGACAAGTGTAAGTTTTATATTTTTCATTATCTTTTTGTTTTATTTAAATCGTTCATTAATGAGGTAATCGATGCATCATCATGATGTCATAAATAATTTAATTTATTTAATCTATAAAAATTATAATACAAATAATATGATGTAGCAAATCTTTTTATCTTTCCAATGAATATTTATAGTCCAAAATATCATCTATGTAGAAAACGTAAAAATGTTTTACTCCGGTGATAAATTCTTTGTTATATTTACTTTTTAAAAAAAATAAAAAGATAAAAAGTCACTTTCCCACAAAAGTGATTCCATGGGGTCCCCAAGATTGGCACAAGGAATCCAATGGTCGGACATGAGACAACCAGAATAATTAGGGAACATTTTCGTGTCATTTTGTATTATTATGATATTATTTTATTATCATTAACTACCCGATTACTCATTAATCAAGATAAATAAAGATAATTACCGTAGTTACTATTCATAATGTAAAAAAAAGATTATTGATTACATAATTTGGACCTTATGAATCCAAATATGTAATCCATTTTACCAAATTTTAAACACAGACATTGCAATAATTAATTTAAAAATAATTCCAGTTGTCAAAACAAATAGCGGGTTTTTTTTGAAACAATATCTATAAAAAGTTCGGCATTAGTTTATGCCCAATTCCTTGGTGAAATTTATCCTAATGACCACCATTATATTAAATGGTAAAAATATATTCTAATTTAACTTTAATACCAATTAAAAGGATAATCTATCCATATTATTAAATTAGATGAAAAAGCAGTTTTGATGTAAAATGCAGAATTTTTCACTATTCATAAAAAAATGAACATTGTCAGAAAAATACTAAAAATTTATCCAATGTAAATTTCAATGTCCCAATCATAAATAATATATTTATTTTGACAAATAGGGCTTATAAAATTGCCAAATGTTTGATTTAAAAATGGTTTCCCATCAAAAGGCAATTAAACAATCATTTAAAAATATTAGTGTATTCAATGCTTAAGATTTGATTTATTCTCGTTTTAAGCCTCTAAAAAACTATATAATTCATAAATAGACATAGATAAATATATCTATTATTCATTACTTACTTGGGATGTTACAAAAACAAACAAATTTCCAAAGATTCATGGTCTATGGTAATCCTTGAGCCATTATAACCCACCTATATTTTTTTGAGTATCATGATCCAAAAGATGGTGCGAGGGAGAAAATTAGTAACATCCATCCATGCCCCCACCGGGATGTTTAGAAAGTCACATTCCCTTCTAAAATGGAGGTTTTCATCACATAGTTCCCAATATGGGTGGGGTGCATATAGAAATAAAAATTAACTACTATCCTTATATATATACATAGGTAAACAAACATTCATCCCCAACCTACAGGTTTCACACAAACTAACAACAAGCCCACACCCGCCCCTCTTTTACTACTACTCTTATATGAACAAACATACAAAAACTACTACTAAGAATAAATCCAACCCCCTGTTTTCAATTTTCATTTATTTATTTAATAGGATTCAATTTAAATTTTTCTTTAACAACCTAGAAAATAACAACTATATCCAAACCAAGAAATGAACAAAACCAAACCACAGTCCCGCTGAACAACAACACAAAACTAGTCTGGAAATTCCACTAAACATCCCCATTAAACTATTGTAAATTATACTTCTTAAAATGGGTAATTCCCATTCATTCTCTCACAACTCGGCCCTACCATCTTGCTTCCCAAACAATTATCTATTTTAGTCCCAAGGAAAAAAAGTTTGTAACCACACCGATGTCCCACTTCTCATTGTCACGTCGCAGCCACAACACAACATAAAGGTAGTTCAACTACCTACAAGTTCATTCATTCCAAAATCAATAAATATCTTAGACTGAAACACAAATACACACCGTTGTACCACCTCACATACCAAGAACACAAAACCCATACTAAAACACATAGCTCATAACCACAACCATCCAAAAAAGCGTATTCAAATTTAACTAAGAAGGGTTCATTAATTTCCCCATTAATATAACTGGGGTGATAAAAAAATAGGGTTGATCCTAGGGAATACCTTAATTTTACCTATTGTACATGATTAATCATAATTCCTATTACATATGTACATCAAAACATCACAAAACCCACCCAATGTGAAAAAGAAAAGACCACCAATAGTCATGATTTTCAGATGGAATAAAACCTCAACGACCATAAGATAATCAAATATAACAAAATATAATAGGAAACCAACATCAATCCACACCATTATCATTATTTAATTTCTACAAGTTATCTTTTGATCACATTAAATTATTTTTAAATTCTATTTCAAGAAGAGAATTTAGTCATACCTTACAGGGAACCATTAACATACCAACCCCACATGATGCACAATAAAAGAGAAGACAATAAAATTCTCTTCTTGTATGATCAAAGATCAACGTTCCTTCTTGTGCCAAGAATAGGGGATGGGGTGACTTATTGGAATAACACCAATGCTGAGCAGTTTGGGATCCAGAATGGGTGCATGACTCATCTTGGGAGGGAGCCTCTAGGCGCATCAAGAGAAACGAAAAAGGAAGAATGAGGAGAGGATATTAGCTTAAATTGAGGCTAGACCCTAAAATCAGGGAGATCATTTTTAAAGTACATAACAGTTGGATCGTGGTTTGACTATGCAGCTAGACAATTCCACACATTGTAATTAATTGAGATTTAATAATTCCAATATAAAATGGTGGATATAAAATAATAGGCATCTTTGAGTTGATATATTAACAAAAAATGGTAAAAAACATAATAGGGGAAAAACTAGAGAAATAGGGGAAAACTGGAAATGAGTCACTAATGGGTGAGTCACGGACATTGAGCTACTAACACCATTTCCTACCGACACAACGAATTTCTAACTGCCTAACATATCGATGCCTAGACCTCCCAATTCCTTGACATACTAAATTAGGCCCTGACCTACTGACACCCTATACTATAGACACAAATGCCTATGATCTATAGATGTTGACACCTCTGACTCAATGATGGTGGCGACCCAAACTCACCAACGCTGACACCCCTGAATCACTAACACACTAACATTTTGATGCACCAACATGTCGATTCACTGAAATACTGATTGAAAAATTGGAAATTTGGAATACTCTTGATCTAAGCCAATAAAATCTCTCAGAACACCTCAATACAGGATTTTCCCAAAGGAAGGGCCAAGGAGAAATCCCGGGTTATAACAGATGTTGTGTGAGACAATTCCTTGTGTTGAAATTTAATCACTCATTTTTTAGGATTCCTTGCGCATTCCTTGCATTAATTTTTGGTATGAGGTTAATGTATCCATGAGGATCATATGGGTCATTTTTTGAACTTTTTTATAAATACATTAAGGTAAAGACTATGAAAATGGTTCAGGTTATATGGTAGCATGCTAATGTTCAATAAGAAACATGGGGAAGAAAGACATATATGTTAGCCCAATGGTCTGATCTCTCTTACTAATAATCCTAGTGATGCTTATAAGTGTGACTCGAGGATGAACTGTAATATGTTTATGAGGATGTATGATCCCAGACATGATGGTTGTAAGTACAGTTTTAAATTATGATTTAGATCTCTTATTTTTGGCTAATGGAATGTTTATCAGATGTATGAGGAGGTTCAAGGGTGTTCTGAGGGTTCAAAAACTGAATAAAAGGGGATTTTGACCATCTATTTCATATTTCGTTGTTGGAACATGGTTAGGAATAACTGTGTTCCCTAACCATGTTATCCAAAAGGAGGGGGTAAACAGTTAAACAAAACCATGCAAGTGGAAAACTAAAACCATGAATAATTGGATAGAGGCATTTCACAACACTATCACACAATTTTTAAAACATTAACGAATCTCCAGGTAATCGTGTGAATTCACCCATCTAGAATTGAGGTGGAGCATAGTTTGGCTAAACGTGTACCCAAACCATCACCCCCATTGAAAAGGTAAAAGTTGCCTTCTTAGGACATTGGGATTTTAGGTTTCTTACCAAATTTATTCCCCCATTTCTCCACTATCAACCTCAGTGATTGACCAAACTCCCCCAATCATCCCAAGGATCAATATTCTTCAATTATAATCCATTTTTAGATTCATTGTTTCCAAATAAAGGATTTGGATTAGTCTAATCCCTCTCTTCTTTCTCTTTTTCGGATTTTTTTTCTGGGTTCTTCGTTATTTTTTTGAATCTATTAAACCCTATTTTTTAATGGATCATTGGTTGAGGCTTTCACGGGGGCTTGAATATAGATCTAATGTTAAGGTTTATTTAGATTTCATAAACATATTCGAGGTACGTGATCAAAAAATTATATCCCATAGTCTTGAAGTGGATTCGTGCATGTGTGGTTGTGTTAATTATTCTATTTGTTTTGTGTTTAATGTCATTAATTTTATTTCGTAAAATCGTTCTCTAATTGATTAATTGACCATCTCATGAACCCCATGGAATTCATTGACGATTAATATATAGATTTAGGGAAAACCAAGGGATGCACCCACATATCTGAATAAGGAAAATTTTAATGGTATGTATATATTTTACATTTGATAATGTTGATCCTAGGAAGAACATGATGATGTGATAGTTGAGATGAAAAAGGAATATTGATTGTTTTGTCTAGACATTGACAATGACATGTTTGGATGAATATGAAATTGAGTGGATGAAAAAATGTGATTGTACTACATGAATTATGAATTTATTTGAAATTTATAAGTGGGTTAAATCATATGAAAATGAATAACTTGTTAAATGGGTAAATTCATGTGAATTGAAAAGGGTAAATTGGTAAATTGGTAAATGTTTGGGAATTTATGGATATAATAAATGGTCTAATGTATGGGAATTGTAGAATATTTTTAAAATTATAATGAATGATAAAGTTAAATGGGAAACAACTTTTATTAAATGTAAATGGTAAACCTACTAATGGGATAAGGAGTTTTGTTGAATCATATGTTTAATATTTATGAAATGTGAATGATATGTATATTGATTGAGTATGGTTTCTGATTTGGTATATATGGTAATCAGATAAATAAGAATGTGTTCATGGTTTGGTAGTTATGGGGTATTTTAATTCAGGATCTATTCCCACATTATGGGTTAGACTAAGGCTCTAAACCCCACCACATAATTTATAGGTTTGGGAAGGGGGTTGAGGTTCTATGCCCCTGACAGTTTCATTTGATGAGACTGCCTAGACCGATCCTTCAAGATAATTATAAGAAAATTTTTTATAAAATATATGTCCCTAGGGATGTAGGGAGATTTATTTATTACCTTATGCATAGTAATTGATCATATAAGGTTGTAGTGAAAATGACATTAATGCCTAACCCACAGTTTAAGTGATTTAAATGGTTTATTTGAATATAATAGCTTAAGTGTAGAAATATATAATTAAATGATTAAATGATCAATGTGATCACTGTTAACTCATGGGACCCATGTTTTCTTTTGGATACCTAGTCATTTTTTAGTTATTTCATTCAGAGTCATTTTAGACTAGAATTTTTTTAGACACTATCGGTGTTGTCCTGTTTAGTTGTACTCACACCTTTCATGAGATAATTTTGGGTACTCAAGAATATTTCCTGGTTTCAGGTAAAGAAAAAGGAATAATAAAATTTCTATAGAGTTTAGTTTGAAAATTGATTTTCATGGATCAGGATATAGATTTGGAATTAGAACAGTTTTGGGGATTCTTTTGTTTTTATATATTTTGGGTTTTCTTTCACATTGGCACCGTTATCATGACATTAAATAATTATCGTTTGGTTTTGGTATGCACCTTGTTTGGGGAAATGTTTTGTAATGAAAGTTTCTAGTTTATTTTTTCTTGTTTCCTTTATTTATCATGTTGTCAATTATGGCTAATATGGTAAATATATTATAGTCTCCCAAGGTGATCTACTAGACCATCATCGCTAATTAGCATCCTATGGAATATAGGGATGAAGGCTTGAGGTCATGTGTCAACTTATCTCGGCACACTTATTTGTGGATTCTAGGGTGAGGACACTACATGGAAGATCCAAATGACGCATTATGTGGGAATAGAGAATGAGAGTTTCTTCTCTTTTATAATGGGGAGGGGAACTTTTGGAATTTCTAAAAATATTAAATAAATATATTTTTTTTTCATGAAAAATGTTTCCATATTGATATACCTAAAATAATGGATGTCTGTTTGTATAAATAATATCATCTAATAATAAATTTATAAGTTTATATTTTATTTTAACCCTTGCCTCTATATTTTATCCCCCACTAACCCTTTTTACAAAAACCATGATATCAATATTTGTTTACTTTTTAAGGGAAAATAATGTTACTATAAAATTACAATTTACTAACAAATGAAACCTTTTTTGCATTTTCAAACATATCCTATTCACCAATATAAAGTATTTTTTTTTAAAATTTAAATTATATAATTAGTAATTATTCCTTATAAAATATCAATAATTTCAATTTTGAAATGATTCATTTATTATGAATTTTAAAACAACATGACTGTAATGTCTTAAACCAGGGTCCACACACTAGTTCCCTAAGCCAGTCAGTCACATTACCCCATGTGTTCCTTTCCATACACTAAAGTCTAACAACTAGTAGTGAAGGTCTAATATCAATCATGGGGAGAGTCTACCCTCTTTATCAAAGTATCAAAATAATGGGAATAAATAATAATAACTAAACGATGTAACCATAACCATAACAATAACAGTATCACATGATGAAAAAAATATGAGAATACAATATCCAATAACAAATAGTAGATATTTCATTTCAAGTACATGTGAAATGTTAATATGAAAAATCCAAAAAAAATAACGATACTAAAAAGTCCACAGTGGGTCCCAACCACATGTCGGGTTCCCCAAGCCAGGCAGTATCACATATCATCCATCTAGGATAAATCACTTTCCCTTAACCTATCTTGAAACAATGAAATCTATCTGGGTACCAATCAGAAAAGACATCTATGGTGTCTATACAACTCCTTAGGCCACCACAAACGATGTCTAAAAAAAATCCATTAATTAATAGCGTATATAGATGTATAAGTATTTTAAATAGATTAAATAAAGAAAATAGATTACATTTATATAGTTATTATTTATTTAACCACATATTTCCCTTAGGTTATAGAGCACACTCAAACAATAATACCTAATTTGTCTCATGACGGAGTCTAAATCATATCATGTAATCATTTCACAATATATTATAACACATGGGATACAGTTATCCATTTCATTTCCCTTAATATTATAGACAATTGGAACCATGGTCGAATGCCAACATAATTGTCCCTAGGTCACCATGCCTAAGACCCAATGCACATTTGAATCACCTTTCAATGACCCACAAATAATATATTAATAAATAACACAAGAGGTATTTTTAATCAGTTGTCCATGTCTCATATTTATCAATAAATCACACAAGTGGTCATTTAAGGAATTATTTTGTCCCCCATACTCGTTTATCACTATCGAATTTCAATCCAACATACCCTGTACCACACAAGGTTATCAATAAATTCCTTGTTATGGGAATAAGATACATCAGACCATGTCCCACACACATTTATCAATCAATTTATCATTGTGGGATTTTGATTCAACAGACCATGTCTCACACACAAATATCAAAATCACACACACACATGCACATATATCACATATATCACATCATTTAAGGATAATAAAAAATTTACATTGTTATCACATTTTACAATCACAAAATTTATTAATTAATTTAACTAGTAATTGATTCAATTAAATCAATTTTTAAAAAAAACTATTCCCATTAATTAATTAAAAAATTTATAAAAAAAATTTAACCGTCTTAGTGTCCAAATAATTAATTATATAATTAATTATTTCAAATTCTTACATAATAATAATAATATGTTAATTAATTTACCAATTAATTCATCCAATTCCAATTTCATAATGACAATAATTTATATTAATTATGTTACAAATTTATTAATCCTAATCAATCTGATTTCACAATACTGATACCCCATTAATTAATTAAAATATTCAATAATTCAATTCCACATTTCAATTTCCCCAATTTAACCAAAATCGTTAACACATTGAAATTAAAAAAATAATTTAAATTATAAATACAATTTTCCTATCTTGTAAATTTAAACTCTCTCAATTACATGCACATAATTATTTCAATGTTATGAGATCGGAATTTTTACAACCTACATTAAATCGTTGATGGGAGATTACCCAATATAAAATACATAAAATTAAATGGAAAGGTTAAACCCATGATGAAGAAAGAGATATTGAAAAAATTAATAGGAAAAGATCCAATAGATCAAGTTATATCTAACCTAGATCAAGATATAATATAAACAGATAATAAAAAATTCCACTATTATCCAAAATGAGGAGTAAGATTGTAAGATAGATATAAATTTGAAGAAACAACATACCTAGAGAGGTCCATATCCATCATTTTATATTTAATTCTCCAATAAAGGTGGTTTTAATGGTTTTGAATCCATTTGGGGGCCTCCAAAAAAGATAAAACATGATTAATAGTTGAGTTATGGAATTTGGGGATATAATATGGGGCTTTGATAATTTTTTAATAATTTTCAAGATCTTAAAATATCATGTGCACAATTTTGTGCTCAGGACCCACAGTTTCTCCTCACCATATGGCTCACATAATAGTGTTACATATTTACTCTTAATAAGGTGAATGGTTTTAAAAAACATGAATTGACGATGCAAATACCTTATTTATCAGTTTATGAAGTTCTGACCTGGGTGCGTGGTTTGGGAAAACCATGTGCCAACTATTTATAGCCCCACTTTCCTCCAACCTTCTCTAATTTTACCCCCAAAATCTCTAAGGTAATACCCAAACAAAATTTACTCAAAAGAGAGACAAAGAGTACCTATAAAAAATCTCACTTCATCTCCCTAAAAGGTCCTGATCTTAAAATTCCCCTACCTTATAACATATCATCCTTGATATATAATCCATTGCAACTCTATGATTCCAAGTAAAAAATATTGGGCCACATAGCTTGAATATATGTTTCTCTCTATAATGTTTCCTTTTAAACATGTCCATTTTTTCACAACATATAAACTATCAACCAAGTATTTCCCTACAATACTTTCTCACTATGATCCAACACATGTATGAGATGCTCCTCAAAGGACGAATCTATCTTAAGATCAACATCAATTTCATCAACCACATGAGAATGTTCAAGGTGATGCCACCAAAGTTTTGAAATGTGAAAAATGACATTTATTTCACTACACCACTAATGAAGATCCATTTGGTATTCCATTGGTTTAATTATCTCCATAAAATAAAATAGTCCAAAAAAACCTAGGAGCCATCTTTCCTTATCACAGTGTCTTGTTTTGGCATAATATGTGAGACACCAGAACAAATACATGATCACCCTATAAAAACTCTTGGGTTCCACAACATCTATCATAGGAATTATTTCTTCTCTGAACCATATCAATACACAATAGAATCTGATGAAACTACTCTGATATGTCATACATGAAAATCAGTCCAAAAAAATATAACTAACCTACCTTTGTCTAGCCCAATGGTTATCTTCATATCCTATCATAAGGAGCCTTGTATAGGTTTTTCTAGATCGTTTCATGATAATTATATTTATAAGAAATCTCCACCAAAGATTGGTGCTTCTCCCATTAGCCAATAATTCATGGACATATTATCGAGGAATATCCTCAAGTACATGTATAGTATGTTTTGGATTCCAATCTATCTGTGGTGGAATATCATGCACAACAATACCTTTATACCAATATCTTTATATAAGACCTACCAAAATATATAATTAATGTGTGAGTAATTGTCTAAAGCTATAATCCATGGAATCCCACAATGAAGTTCTATATATCATATATAAAAATTTTCGAACTCCTCCTATAATAAAGTCCCCAATGTAGGCATAAAATGTGTTACTTCCATCAATTAGTCCATCACCACCCAAATAAAATCATTTTTCTGAGCCATCCATAGAAGAACAACAAAAATTTCCATGGTAAAATCATACCACATCCATTCCAAAATGTAAAATTCTTGTAGTAAACCTTCGGATTTTTGATTCTCCACATTTACATATTCACTGGTGTAAAATTATGTCACGAACCAAATTGCCTCCTTTTCAAGACTAAATAATACAACTATCGTCCTAATCCACTATACATTTTTGTCACACCTAGATGTACCATAAACTTTTAGGTAGTAAATTACTTCATTAGTTATCCCATATACTCATATTCACAACGACTTGATTCAAAAAAATGATGGTATATTCCTCTTTAATGGTCCAATATCGAGGTGAATACCGAACATTAATTCTTCTCTCAAGGAAAAATATTCCATATATTTATACATTCTATCCCTGATCCATCCCAAATGTGGAGACTCAACTGAAATAACTATGATTGTAATCTTCTCTTCGATCCCATGAACTACTACGTGTATATCATCCAATATAGTCATCATATTCTAATCTAAACCAGACTCCTAAACTATCAGAGTCTGATTTTTCCTTCTTAAAGCATCAGCAAAAATATTCCATTTCCTTGGTGAATATTCTAGCTCAATTTCAAATGACTACATATACTCAAACCCTATCTATTTATAAAGATTAAAATATCACTACAAAAATTTTATATTAATCACTTTTGATAGGTATGTATAGTAAAATTCCCACACAACAGAAAATGTTTCCAATATATCAAAGAATAATCCACTACCGCCAACTCAAGGTCATGTGTAGTGTAATTTTGTTCATGTGGCCTTAAATGTCATGACCCAAATTCCACAACTTGGTCTCCCTAAATCAATCCAACTCTAATCCCAGCCACAGAAGCTTCACCAAACATTGTATACTCCAAACATGGAATTCGTAGGTCATGATTTATGTTTTAATAAATTGATTATTTATCTTATGTAATGTTTTTTCATAATATCCAATCCATTCTACCATTATCCATACTTGTTTAGGCCCTGAAGTGGTTATTCCAAAAAGCAAATGTTGTAGATAAACATATAATAATAACATAATGGCCCAAAAATCTATGGATATCAAAACAATTCTTGGGTTTCTCTCAAGATTCAACTGCATAAAAATTATCTAGGTCCATAACCACACCTTCTTCAGAGGTTGTGTAACCCTAGAACGGTCCCTCATTAATCAAAAACTAAATCTTGGTATCTTGGAGTATGAAAAATTCTCTCTCAGTGTACTCATGATGATGTCTACATGTAGGTCGTGATTTTTAGGTGTCTTTGAGTTCATCCATATTTCATCCACGAATCATACCACAATCTAATCCAGGTATATGTTGAATATTCTATTCGTTAATCCCATAAAAAATTCATGTGTGTTCATCAATGAAAACAGAATCATTAAGAACTCATAAAATCCATACATTCTTCTGAATTTTTTCCTCATTATATCATAAGTTCAAACTATCAACTGATGATACCACAATATCAATTAGATCTTGGAGTAAACAAAAGATCCTCTCTATTGGTCAAAAAGTTCTTCAACATGCAAAAGTGGATAATAGTTCTTCAAAGTCATTCAGTTTAACTTTCTAAAATTTACACATAAGCATATATAATCATTAGTATTCTTTGAAAAAACCACTGAATAATAACAAGGAAACATACTTATAAGGATAAAATATTTATCAATCAACACATTCATTTGAGTATAGACCTCTTTATGCTATATTAATACCATCTCATCCCCTTGAGTGAGCTCAATATAAAACACAACATCACTCTCTAGTGAAATCCCTATGATGTCTCCAAGAAATACATTATGAAACATATCCACTATAGTTTTAAATATATCATGCCTTATACATTCATAATACATAAGAAGAATAGAAAACTAGGTGTAGAGAAATGCTATTTTCTGATGAACTAAACCTAAAAGGCTCTCATTGTTGTCCCACTATCATTGATTTACGTAAGACATAATAGTTACTCTCCTATTGTAATAATAAATGTGTGTTTAGTATGATACTAACCACTTCATACCCAAAATTAGTTCAAATACTAACATAATTAAAGTGTAAAAATTCAAAAGTAGATGATACTTCCCAACATTGTGAGAACACCGATTTAAAAAATATATTTCTCTTGATCATACACCCAAAGGTGTATCTATCATCATCACCCAATAATGAAACTCACCCCTAGGCTCAAACCATTAAAATGTTGTGTATATATAAAATAAGGAGTGGCACCAACATCAAATAAGGCACTATCAAGTGTATATGCTACAATAATATTTCCTCTAACTCTCTATGGTCCATCCTTGCTATCAACAAGAGTAGGTTTGATGACATGAATATATCCTTTCCCTCTTCCCTTTGATGTAGTCTAATTCTCCATAAAAACACCACAATGTAGATATGGGAGATATTTCCAAGAAGCTCCACATACACTACCTCTCTATCCATGTCATGTATAACTCTATATTCTATAATAATATGGCTGAGAAGATCCCCTTACCACACTTTTTTCTACCTAGATACCCAATCATTACACATCAATCTTGGTTTCCTATATATCTTCTCTAGATATCCTATTTTGTCACAAAATCATAACTCTACTAGTGATCGAGGACAAATTCTTTGATAGTGGCCCAACCTACCACACTGGTGGAAAGAAATTTGGGTAGGATCCTAAGTAAATGATCCATCCCCTTGCAAAACATTTTATATTATCCACATACCTAAAATTCTTAGAGTTATGCTTATTTATCTAATAAGTAATACCTCCTGACCATATATTAGAAATTTCCTTTCCTCAATTAGAATTTTTTATTTGGTTACCCTATGATATGTGAGCCTACTTTTCCACTTATGAAAAATTCGTTAGACTGATGATATTCAACTGGGACTTAATTTCACATAAAAACACATATTTAAACTCTTTTTCTAAAGTATCCACATCCACTTCAAATGTTGTAGGAAAGTACTACAAGTCATTAAATCAACCAACATAATCCATCACATGAATACTCAATTGAATCAATCCCATGAACATAGCTTCCCTATACTTCCTTAGCATCTCTATATAAAATTACTCTAGGACCATATCTTGTAATTATATACACTCAAAATCCCTTAGTTTTCCATATCAGGTCAATTTTTCCCACAAATTATTCTCATGAATACATAACATATAATCTTTCATCATGAATCTCCCTTCAATAAGAGTCTCTATGTTTCATGTATAGTATTGATAGACTCAATCTAGAACTCAACTGCCTCGGGTCCACCCATTCTAGTGAATGTTAGAGGGGGACTCAAATAGATATCATGTATTACATCAAATATGATTTTCCTAATCTTCCATAGGCATCTTTCCATAAACTACACGAAGTAAGAAAATATATCCAGGAACAGCTCTCCAACATCCTCACCTGGAACAATCTTTACCCCAGGTTCCACTGTTGGTAGACCTTTTCCATCCATAAACTCTATTCATCCTATCAATAAGAACTATCATGGATTAATATATCTACATTACCAATAAAAGGTCTTAGGACTCATAACAAAAATTTAACACATCTAACAAGATAATTTCACACAATCCATAAGTAATAATTTCTCCCAAGCCCCACCACATGGTCAAAACTGAGGAACTATCACTTCCCTTAATCATCCTACATATATGGCATGTTTGAGAAAGTGTAAACTCATTCTCAATATTTGTGTCATGTTATACATCGATTGAATCACATATTTCCTTATTTAATAATTTTATATTTTATTTTAGTCACCATTTTCATTTTAATTTCACAAGTAAGGGAAATCATTTCATGTTCAACAAAGTAACCAAAATATGTTTTCCACTGCATGCATAAAGTGATGAATGTCACAAAATATTTCTGAGTTCCTATAATCATACATTCATTCTAAACTCTCATTCCATTTCAAGCCATGATTCAAATCTCAGAATACTAAAAAACAATAATTACATCACACAAGAAGTTAATCACTCAAGGAGAAAAAACATCAACAGTAGCAACACACATTAGTAACAATAATCCAACCCTGGGTATGTGGATTTTACCTTCATACAAGAGTTATCAACTCCCTTGAATAGGTCTTAACTAAGGACCAACACAGACTATTCTCATACATACCTTTACAAAATAGTATGAAAAAATAAAATAAAATAAACCACCTTTGATACCACTTTTTGATGTCCCAGCTTAGGGGCCACAGACCGGTACCTGAGCCCGCCCATTGCATAATCTTAGGAACTCCTCCCTGTATTCCATAATCTTCTAACTTGAATAAAGGGTCTAATATCAATTATGGACATACTATACAAACATTTTCAAAGTATCACAAATATAATAATAAAAAATATGAACTAAATGATATATCCATAAACATAAAAATACCAGTATCACATAATGACCACCATAGGAAAATACAATATCCCAAACAAAATAGTTGATATGTCATGCCATGTATATGTCAAGTATAAATATTTAAAAAAACAACTATAGACACTGGAAACTCCCAAGAAGGTTTGAACACCATATTTGGTTCCCTAATCAATTATCCATCCCATATCATCTATCAAACATATGTCTCTTTCCCTTAACAAATCATGAAACAATGAAATCTATTTGGGTACTGATTAGGTTGCTCGAGTGGGGTGTGAGTTCAAATTAGTAGGCCACCACCAACAGTGTCTAAAACAATATCCAATGAATAACAGTGCATGGTGATGTATAAGGAATATAAATACAACAAAAAAAGAATACAATTTACATTTATTCAGTTAATCTTTATTTGAAAACATATTTACCCTAGGTCTCTAGAGACACTCAAACCTCAATACCTACTTTAGCAGATATTGGATTCAGAACCATATAACATAATGATTTAAAAATTCATTATAACAAATGGGTGTTAATTACACACTTAATATTAATTTAACTTACAACCAATTTGAATCATAGTCCAATGCTGTCATTTTTTTCCTAGGTTTCCATGCCTAGGACCCCATAAGTATTTGAAGAAGTAGTATGTGACAAAAAACTCATATATAAATCAATAACATAGGTAAAATTTTGATGTAGGATAGCGTGTACCACACTCATTTATCAATCAATCACACAATTTGTCTTTGAAGAAGCAATTCATGTCCCAAATACATTTATCGCTATGTTCTTTTGATGCAGTAGACTCCCACCATGTTTATCAGTCAATTTATCACTATGTTCTTTTTATGCAGTAGACCATGTCCCACACACATTTATCAATAAATTTATCACTATGGTATTTTGATGTAGCATACCATTTCCCACACATGAATATCCTGATCATTAATATTTATCACTTATATCACATCATCAAAATTTATCATTATTAACCTTCCTATCACATTTCAAATTCACAACACTTATTAATTAATTTAACAATTAGTTAATGAAAATACATCAATTTATAATCAAAAAAATTCCCATTAATTAATTCAACATTTAATTAATCTAATTCAAAAATATCAATATCCCAATAATTATTTCAGAAATTAATTATTCCAACTACCATAATCATAACAATCTAATAATAAATTCATCAATTAATTAATCCCATTCTAATTTCGAAATCACAAATATTTCCCTTGATTAATTCATAAATCAGTTAGTCTAATTCAATAAAATTTCAAATGCCCAAAATGTAGTTAATTAATTAAAAAATTAATTAATTAATTTCTATGAATAAATTTCCTCAATTTAACCTCAATCATTGACACATGGAAAATTTGAAAAATATAAATTCAATTATCAATATAATTACCCATTCTAGGAAATTGAAATTCTCATAATTATATACTCATAACTAAATCAATACTATTAGATTAGAATTTAGACCACCTAAATCAAATTATTGATAAGTAATTTCCTAATTGAAATTCTGAAAATTGTAACGTAATGGTTAAACCCATTGTGATGAATGAGATAGTGAATCAAGTCATAAAAACAAGATCAAACAGATGAATATCTGTCCAAACTAAGTATATATCTATCATGAAAATCAGATAAAAAATCCCTATTGTATTTGGAAATAGGAGTGGGAGAGAGATATTGATCTAATCTGGAAAAAATCACATACACCGAGAGGTACAAATACATTAATGGTTCTTCTGTTCGCCATGAATATGGGTTTGAAGGGCTTGGAATCTATTTTAGATCCTCCAAAAATGATAGAAACTGATTATAGGCCACGCTAGGGAATTTGGGGGGTTTAAGATGGGGGTTCTAGGATATATTTAACAATTTTTTGTGAATTTAAGTCTTCTACGCACCGTTTATTGCTTATGGAACATATTTTCCTTTACCCGTGCACCCTAACTATTCACGTCACCAAAAGATGTTGTAGAATTACTCATAAGATGTATTAAAATTTGAAAAACCGTTCTCTAACTGTCTGAATTTCCTCTTCAGGGGTTCCTTCATTATTCTAGACTAGGTGCACGGGTTGGGAAGCCCTTGCTCCAACCATACCCAACCTCACATTCCTCTAGTTATCTCTAATTTCACCCAAAAACTCCCCAAGATAACACCCAAAATAAAAGTACTCAAAGTAATGTAAAAGTATACCTGTAAATGAGATTGTGACATCTCTATAAAAGGTTGGGATCATACAATAAAAATATTGGAATTTGAATATAATCCATTAAAAAATCCCTAATATTTTATATCTAGATATAAAATTTGTGGGAAATTGTAACTCATCTTGTAAATATTAATCTTAATATTTTTTAAAATTATTTTCATAATTTTTCTACTGCATGAAAAATCACAGAGTCAATGTTGCACATAAATTTAAGGTAATCATGCCATCACTAAAAAATAAAATAAAATTACCATGTTAAAATTATATTTTACATTTTAAATTATTATTTATAAAAAAATATACGTTTTTTTATCCCTATAATGAAATATTATCTATAATTAAACTCAGATAGTGATATTATTTAATTTATAATTTTTAAAAATAATTTATTAAATTTTTTATAGAAAATGGAAAAATACCATAAATTTTAATCATTGGTGAGGATCATAAAAAACCTCTCAAAAAATTGATTAATGTAAATTTTAAGGATAATTTTTACCCGTTTTCATAATATTTTTAACATTAATAACCCGATTTACCCTTATCATTGTGAACAATATTTACTATAGTTACTATTCATAATGAAAAATATTAAAATGAATTATTTACCAAATTTAGACATTCAGATTCCAAATATGTTATCCATTATCCAAGACATAATTCCTAGAATTGGAACAATTCAATTTGACTATAAATTCATAAACTTCAATGAATTGAATTTTTTAGAAAAAAAGTGTTTTTAATCATAAAAATGATCATATACCAAAATCGGGTATAATGTTGGTTCAAATATTATTAATTGGTATTTTTTATATAAATAATAACAATGCTAATTTTAGATAAAATTTTATTAATAATGGTGAATTTGAATGAAAATAAATTAATGTTTTACAAAAAATAATTTTTTAACTATTAATTAAAAAATCATACATTTTAGAAAATAACAACAAATTAATCCCAATATAATATAGATATGCTGAGTTCAAAATTGAAGTTTTTTTAATGAAATATAATTTTTAAAAATTGTAACGCCCCGACCCCAGCAACCCAGAGTCGGTGCCTTTCTTCGTAACATTGGCATGATCACAAAAGATCATGTCTCGAAAGACCGATTAGTTTAGTAGCCTTGGAAACACTAGATACATTCATAAATGTAACATTACATCAAAAAGTGAAAAATCACAATAACACAGTCTCCATAGTCCACACTTCTATCCCCTTCAGCCTATCCCTGTAGGTCAGTCATAAAATATTTCTTCACATCCTGGGAAAAATAAAACACTGAAAGGGGTGAGCTCAGATGCTCAGTAAGGATAACTATATAGTAGAAGCTTTCATAAATAATCATAAAAATTTAAGTCAATGTATAACTAAAACAAAATCCTTTTAAACTTGAACTTCAACAGAATATGGAAAAAGTAAAATGAGATAATGCCATTTACTTATTCACATGGATATTCTACTGGTCGAATAATCACATGCAATATCAATAACCACTTTCATAATGATGGAATACATAATGCCAGACTATCATAACCACATAAGCAAGGCCTCGTGCCAAGACCACAAATATGATTTAGTCAAGGCCTCGTGCCAAGTCACTAGTTTGTCTCATGAGACCTTCCGATGCATCGAGGAGCTATAACGGGCTTCACCCGTCACTTATTAATTCCAATGCATTCCTCATATGAACAGATTTAAACATATCATAAACCATAACATAATCGTATCACATAAAACATGCATAAAGGAAACATAACATTTCCACATTTCAATCACAAGATATCAATACAACACATTGATATAATAAAACATTATCAAAACCATTTCAATACCAAAATAAATGAAAAGTAAAACATGGTATTTATTTTTCATTTAAAAAAAGTTATAGCTTATAGAGGAAGCCGAAACTCAAATACTGTTCATGACGATGAAGAATTCGTTGTCGCCACATACATACGACAAAAAAACATTCCTTTTTTTCATTTAGTAAAACGCTTCGTATAAAAAGATTCCTTTTGAATAAATGTAAAAGTCAAAGGGGTTTATACACATTATAAAAGTAATTTGTGTATAAAACGAAATATGCCTCAATGAATGGAGATTGAGATGAAGAACATTAAAAATATCATTTTTTAAATGAAATAGATCTATTATGTGTATTCACTATAAGTACACATAAATAAAGTACAAATGCAAGATAAGACATAAAAATATCATGACGTAATTTGAAAGTAGGAGATTAACCCACAGAACGGAAATTGGGTTAAGAAGTTCCCTTAAAAAGATCATATTTTTAAATAAAATAGATCTATTATGTGTATTCACTATAAGTACACATAAATAAATTACAAATACAAGATAGGACAATATAATATCATGACATAATTTGAAAGTAAAATATTAAACCAAAGAACGGAAATTGGGTTAAGAAGTTCCCTTAACTCGTGTCCGAATTCACTCGGCCATTCTTTTATCTCCTAAATAATAAACTAGAGTTAATCTCTACTTTCTTAAGAACCTTTTTCAATTTCTTTATCTCTTTTATATCACTTATTACAATGTTAAGAAAACTATGTAGTCATTTAAGTTAATAACGGTCATTTTGTCAATCTTTGGTACTTGAGTCATCAATAAACTTCTTATAATTACAAGTGGTTTATGTGGCAGAATATCCATTATCTCCAGAATTATATCCATGGTGTAGATATCATATATATCAGATATATATCCAATATATATATTCATTCATAATATTACGTAACATTTAGAGGTAAGAAATGAAATGCACCGTTCATGGAGACGGTAAGTCGTACGTACGCATGAACGCTACATTCATTTCTATTTCGTATTTAATGGAATGAAATTATAATTATATAAATATATACTATAATTACAGTAAAATATAATGTATAATACCATTTACTCTATCCATTATACATCCCACATATGGCATTAACGATTCAAATCACTTTGAGGGGGCGGTAGTCCGCACTTCCTAAAATGAAAATATCACATTTACCCATAATGGAAACCATAAAGGTATGCCATAAATGAAAAATAAAGAAGCTTAAGTAAAACATAAACCTATTATATATCATATATAAATATCGTGACATCTTAATGGCCAACTTTGAAGGTGTTATATGAGTGTTGACCAATCATCGTTTTGTGAGGCAGAAATTCGCCATCCACCTAAATAGTATGTTCTTTAACCATTAGATGTAGGTGTGTGTAAGTGTAGCTTGAATCCTTCCTATAAAAAAATCCTAGTTTATTGAGGATACATGTTTTGTTACAAAAGAAATGAATAAAAAGAGTTTAGGGGGTTGGAGAAGCAAAATAAAACATAAGAACACAAGAGAAAACACTACCTTTAAAACGGGTAACTCTTTTTGATTTGAGCCAAAGGCTTCCTTGGGAAGACTTATGCCCAAATTGAGGCTTCTATGAGTAATAGAAGGAAGTTGGGAGAGTATTTGGGCAGATTGTGGCTGAGAAAAATGGCTTGAATGTGTGAATATGGTGGTAGAGGTGGGGGCCTTTTATAAGAGGAGAGGAGGGGAACTCTTAAAATGATTGAAATGTTACATTATTATGAAATGATTTTCGGATTCTAAAGGTCCCAAAATGATATATTTCTATGATAAGTTTATAAGGGTTCTAAATATGCTCATCCAATAGGTTTTTGACATGTGTAGGTCTTAGATTTTACATTATCTTTACATTTTATTGAAATTGTTAATTAATGAGGTAGTTGCTGCATCATCATTGTGTCATAAATAATTTAATTTATTTAATGTCTAAAAATTATAAAAAAACTATCATGATGTAGGAATTATTTTTAGCTTTCTAATGAATATTTATAGTTAAAAATATGGCTTGTATAACCCAATTTAAATTTTTTTAGTAAAACAACTCATGTTTGTGACATTTTTATTTTAACATTAAATAAAAAGTTTTTAATGTCATTTTCCTACCAAAGTGGCTCCATGGGGTCCCCATGTTGACCCATGGATTTTCATGGTCGGCCATGACTCATCCAATAGGGGTAGGACATGTTTCAAGGTCATTTAATATTATTATAACATTATCTTTACCTTAAATTTTACTAATTACCTTTAATCATGATTAATTAAACTTAAAAGTTACTATTCACCAAATAATTATTTTAATCCCATTGAACCACATTTTACTTCCTAATGACAACCATGTATGTCAGATTTTTAGAAATCAAATCACAGAAGTGGTAATGTTTCATTTAAATGAAAAATTAGTATTTTAACTACCACTTAGTGGTTTCACTATTAATCAAAAATTGAAGTTTTTCAGAACAATGCCAAAATTTCACCCAAAGCTATAATTGATATTCTGAATTCAAAAATGATTTCTATTTTACAAAATTCCAAACATATAAGCTGCATTAATTAATTTTATAATTAATTCCCGATGTCACAACAAATAGTGTGTTTTTAAGAAAGAATATCAATCAAAAGATTGACAATTGTTTAAGTCCAATTTCAAAGTGAAATTAATTCTAATGAATACCATTGGATAAAATGGTAAAAATGTATTCTAATTATACTTTAAAACCACTAAATAGTATAATTTATCCCTATAAATTATTTTGATTAAAAAAGTTGTTTTTAAGTATTTTTCACTATTCATAAAAAATTGGAAGTTCTCATAAAATTACAAAAAATTCGACTTAGGATAATTTTGATATTCCGAATCCAAAAATGAAGTCCATTTTGAAATATAAAATATATATAATTTCAAAAAGTGGGCATTACTATTCATAATGGCTATTTTGATTGGTCGCGGTGTGTTAGAATCTCGAACTTGCGTACAATGCAAGCTATTGCATTATTGAAAGAGAAGCGTATCCTGGAAGCTCAGGGTGTTACATTCTCCACTCCTTCAATAAATTGCATCCTCGCAATTTGAAATTTTTCTTTGAAAATAAAAGGTTGATAATAGAAAATACCTTTGTGGAAAACCCACACCGGAAATATGGTTAATAAAAATATAACATTAAAAGAAAGAAAGAGAAGTACAAAGGTCACCCGAGATAGCCCATACTAAGATTCTATGAAAATATGGATATGGAGGAAAAAAAGCCATCAAGGTCTGATAGAGAGTTGTAGAAAACAGGATTAGGAGAATGTTAACCGTAAGAAAATCAAAAACATGTGATTGGTTAAATGGTCATTGAATCCCCAGTTGGAAAAGATAACCGAAAACGTTTTTGTTTTACATTACCTTTTATAAAGTTGAGGAATTTTTTTAAGAGATTTACTAAGAACGTAAGGAAATATACTTACTTGTCATGTAGGCTTTCATTCTTTAATAAATTTTTACCATGAACCCATCTTTTACTCTAAAGGGTAACAGAACTCAAAAATATTCTATTTATCCTAATTGTATAAGGTTCCAAATATTACCACATACCATTTAGATTAGGAAGACTATTTTTTAATAACCAGGTACTTCCTATAGGCTAGTGGTAGGTATTAAAGGCATGTCGCACTATGGTTGTGGATTCGATTCCTGCAGCTTTGTCCGATGCGACGGGTTATCCCCCAACCTGTAGGTTGTCCTTTTCCTAAAAATATAGTATTATAATATTCCAAAATTAATATTCAGAAATGTTTTAACCTTAAAAAATACTATTCAAAGTTCAACATAATCCATCCCAACCTTTATAGTTATCCAAAATACCTCTATCCAGACTTTCTCTAAAAGGTCTCCTAATTCCAAAATCAATTTATCAGATTCCCCAAACAAAGTAAAGTTTCTCTTATTGTAACATACTAAAAATATGATTACCTTCATCATATTAAAAATGTAATTAAAACAACAAGTACTGTAGTACAATCCTTATATATATCACATTATTCTTATAACTAGAATATAATCCATGAGTCCAAAAGCACCAATACATTAATTATTCCACTTCAACTGTAGTAACATAAGATTGTCCTTGATCCCTTGGCCTTTTCTGAGGTAAGTTTCCCTGACGCTTAGGACATTCATTTGCATAATGCCCCATTTCCCTACAATTGTAGCATTCAAAATTGATAGCCTCTTTCTTTCCCTTGCAATCATGATCCTGGTGACCTTTTCGCCACATTTATAACAAACTCCCATTCCTTTTAGGCAAGTACCGGGGTGATTCTTCCCACAATTATCGCATAATGGAAAATCCTTCTTTCCCTTTTCCCCTTTATCTGTCTCTTGTTCCACCATTCTCTTATTCTCTTGCTTTACTTTATTGTCATAAGATTTATAGAATTCCTTTTCTATCTTGATAACACATGAGACAATATCTTCATATGATGAGAAGGTTTGTGAGACTAATTCTCGACGGAGAAATGGTTTTAACCCATAAAAGAAATGATCGATCTTACTTCTTGGGTTACGTATATAATCTGCAACATGTCTTGCTAACCTTGTAAAGTTGGCCTCATACTTTGCGACATTCTCATCCTCATTTTGTCTCAGACTCAGAAATTGCCTTTCCATATCTGCTCGATGGTCATGAGGATAGTATTTTTCTAAGAAAATCTCTTTGAACTCCCTCCATTCCATATTCGATACTTCATCATCTTCCTTTGTATTTTGAATCAATGACCACCATTGATCAGCATCTCCAGTGAGGCGGTAAACTTCCATGATAACCTTTTCCCTTTCACTACTCCGCAAGGCGTAGAATATTTTCTCTAAGTAGTTTATCCACTGCTCAGCTACGAATGGATTTGTACCCCCATTAACTGTTGGTGGTTTTTGCCTCATGAAGCGGTCTAACATTAATCCTCCACGTTGCGGATGAGGGTGCTCCATACGAGTAAGTTTATTATTCATAACCTGAGTGAGTTGTCCCAGTATGATAATAAGTTGATCAGCACCAGTTGTATCTCCAGGTCCACAACAATTATCTTGAGCAGGAGGGAAATCCCTTCACGGAGTGCGTGTATTGATACGGTTTCCATTCCTTCCACTAGGCTCCATTTTTAAACAATGTCATAAACTATATTAGTTTATGAATCGATATACACAGTAACAAACTTTCAAAACACTTAACATAAGTTAAAATACTTATGAATATAATCCATAATCATAATAATGTTTCCATTAAGGAAGTATACACTCATAAACCCTTCATAATGGTTTGTAATGAAAAGGAGAATAATCTTAAGCATATCCCCCGGGAGTGTCCTAACCAAGAATGCAGCAAGCCCGTTGTCTTGCACCAGTTCCCGTTTGAGTCTAGATCAAAGCGGTGTTTTCAGGTTTTACCCCTAGGTACATCTGTGCCAGAGCTGCCTCTACCTGCTCGTATCCAGACAGGGATGTATTGCTCGTAAAACTCAAAAAATCTCTATAATACCAAAATTCTAGGAAGTTCTTCTATACTAATCCTCAAAGTCTATCTTTGGGCTATGTGGTCTAATCAGAGTTTATCTAAATCTAGCTTCCACGGTTATTACTAAACTACCTCTGATACCAACTATAACGCCCTGACCCTAGCTACCCAGAGTCGGTGCATTTCTTCGTAACATTGGCATGATCTCAAAAGATCAAGTCTCAAAAGAACGATTAGTTTAGTAGCCTTGGAAACACTAGATACATTCATAAATGTTACATTACATCATAAAGTGAAAAATCACAACAATATAGTCTCCATAGTCCACACTTCTATCCCATTCAGACTATCCTTGTAGGTATGTCATAAAATATTTCTTTACATCCTGGAAAAAATAAAACACTGAAAGGGGTGAGCTCAGATGCTCAGTAAGGATAACAATATAGCGGAAGCTTTCATAAATAAACATAAAAATTTAAGGCAATGTATAACTAAAACAAAAGCCTTTTAAACTTGAACTTCAAAATAATATGGAGAAAGTAAAATGAGATAATTCCATTTACTTATTCACATGAATATTCTACTGGTCGAATAATCACATGCAATATCAATAACCACTTTCATAATAATGGAATGCATAATACCAGACTATCATAACCACGTAGCCAAGGCCTCGTGCCAAGACCACAAATAATATTTTGTCAAGGCCTCGTGCCAAGACACTAGTTTGTCTCATGAGACCTGTCGATGCATCGAGGAGCTATAACGGGTTCCACCCTTCACTTATTAAGTCCAATGCATTCCTCATATGAACAGGATTAAACATATAATAAACCATAACATAATCGTATCATATAAAACATGCATAAAGGAAACATAAAATTTCTACATTTCAATCACAAGATATCAATACAACACATTGATATAATAAAACATTATCAAAACCATTTTCAATACCAAATAAATGAAAAGTAAAATATGGTATTTATTTTTCATTTAAAAAAAAGTTATAGCTTATAGAGGAAGTTGGAACTCAAATAATGGTCATGATGGTGGAGAAGTCATTTTCGCCACATACGTATGACAAAAAACATTCCTTTTTTTCATTTAGTAAAACGCTTCGTATAAAAATATTCCTTTTGAATAAACGTAAAAGTCAAAGGGGTTTATACACAGTATAAAAGAAATTTGTGTATAAAACAAAATATGCCTCAATGAATGGAGATTGAGACGAAGACCCTTAAAAATATCATTTTTAAATGAAATAGATCTATTATGTGTATTCACCATAAGTACACATAAATAAAGTACAAATGCAAGATAAGACATAAAAATATTATGACGTAATTTGAATGTATGAGATTAACCCAAAGAACGGAAATTGGGTTGAGAAGTTCCCTTAAAAATATCATTTTTTAAATAAAATATATATATTATGTTTATTCACTATAAGTACACATAAATAAAGTACAAATACAATATAGGACAAAATAATGTCAGGACATAATTTGAAAGTAGGAGATTAACCCAAAGAACGGAAATTGGGTTAAGAAGTTCCCTTACCTCGTGTCCGAATTCACTCGACCATTCTTTGATCTCCTAAATAATAAACTAGAGTTAATCTCTACTTGCTTAAGAACATTTTTCAATTTCATTATCCCTTTTATATCACTTATTACAATGTTACGAAAATTATGTAGTCATTTATGTTAATAACGGTCGTTTTGTCAATCTTTGGTACTTGAGTCAACAATAAACTTCTTATAATTACAATTTGTTTATGTGGTAGAATATCCATTATCTCAAGAATTATATACAAGATGTAGATATCATATATATCATATATATCTAATATATACATTAATTCATAATATTACGTAACATTTAGAGATAAGAAATGAAATTCACCATTCATGGAGACGGTAAGCCATATGTACGCATGAACGCTACTTTCATTTCTATTTCGTATTTAATGGAATGAAATTATAATTATATAATGGTATACTATATTTCCAGTATAATATAATTTATAATACAATTTACTCCATCCTTTATACATCACACATATGGCATTAACGATTCAAATCACATTGAGGGGGCCGCAGTCCGCACTTCCTAAAATGAAAATATCACATTTACCCATAATGGAAACCATAAAGGTATGACATAAATGAAAAATACAGAATCTTAAGTAAAACATAAACATATAATATATCATATATAAATATAGTGACATCTTAATGGCCACCTTTGAAGGTGTTATATGAGTGTTGAGCAATCATCGTTTCGTGAGGTAGAAATTCACCATCCACCTAAACAGTATATTCATTAATCATTAGATGTAGGTGTGTGTAAGTGTAGCTCTAATAATTCCTATAAAAAAATCCTAGTATATTGAGGATATTCTTTTTGTTACAAAATAAATGAATAAAAATAGTTTAGGGTGTTGGAAAAGCAAAATAAAACATAAGAACGCAAGAGAAAACACTTCCTTTAAAACGGGTAACTCTTTTTGATTTGAGACAAAGGCTTCCTTGGGAAGACTTACGCCCAATGTGAGGCTTCTATGAGTAATAGAGGGAAGTTGGGAGAGTATTTGGGAAGATTTTGGCCGAGAAAAATGGCTTTAAGGTGTGAATAAGGTGGTAGAGGTGGGGGCCTTTTATAAGAGGAGAGGAGGGGCACTCTTGGAAAGATTGAAATGTTACATTATTATGAAATGTTTTTCGGATTCTAAAGGTCACACAATGATATATTTCTAGGATAAGGTGATAAGGGTTCGAAATATTCTCATCCAATAGGTTTCTGACATGTGTAGGTCTTAGATTTTACATTATCGTTTCATTTTATTTAAATCGTTAAATAATGAGGTAATTGCTGCATCATCATTGTGTCATAAATAATTTAGTTTATATAATGTCTAAATATTATAAAATAAATATCATGATGTAGGAAATCTTTTTTTATTTCTAATAAATATTTATAGTAAAAATATGTCTTGTATAACCCCATTTAAAAATTGTTTTATTAAAAGAACTCATGTTTGTGGCATTTTTTTTACATTAAATATAAAGTTTTTAATGTCATTTTCTACCAAAGTGGCTGCATGGGGTCCCCAAGTTGACCCATGGATTTTCATGGTTGGCCATGACTCATCCAATAGTGGTAGGACATGTGTCAAGGTCATTTCATATTATTATAACATTATCATTACCTTAAATTTCATTAATTACCTTTAATCGTGATTAATTAAACTTAAAAGTTACTATTCACCAAAAAATTATTTTAATAACATTGAACCACATTTTACTTCCTCCTGATAACCATGTATGTCAGTTTATTGAAAAAAAAATCACAGAAGTGGTAATGTTTCATTTAAACGAAAAATTAGTTTTTTAACTACCACTTAGTGGTTTCACTTTTAATAAAAAATTGATGTTTTTCAGAACAATGCCAAAATTTCACCCAAAGCTATAATTGATATTCTGAATTCAAAAATTATGGCTATTTTAAAAAATTAAAAACATATAAGTTTCATTAATTAATTTTATAATTAATTCCAGTTGTAACAACAAATAGTGTGTTTTTAAGAAATAATCCCAATCAAAAGATTGACAATTGTTTAAGTCCAATTTCAAAGTGAAATTAATTATAATGAACACCATTAGATAAAATGGTAAAAATATATTCTAATTATAATTTAAAACCACTCAATTTTATAATTTATCCCTATAAATTATTTTGATTAAAAAAGTTGTTTTTAAGTATTTTTCACTATTCATAAAAAATTGGAAGTTCTCAGAAAATTACAAAAAATTCAACTTAGGATAATTTATATATTCCGAATCCAAAAATGAAGTCCATTTTGAAATATAAAATATATATAATTTCAAAAAGTGGACAATACTATTCATAATGGCTAGTTTGATTGGTCGCGGTGTGTTAGAATCTCGAACATGCGTACAATGCAAGCTATTGCATTATTGAAAAAGAAGCGTATAATGGAAGATCGGGGTGTTACAAAAATTCCCTATATTAATTATAATTGTTACTCATGAAAAGTAATAAAAATCATTTTTGAATAAAATACATTTTTAAGAATTAAACGAATTACTAAAAATTGAGCTCGTAGTTATTAATAATTAATCAAAACTTTTCTATTGAGTGTGAAATATATATATATATATATATTATAATTCACCCAATATTATCATACCATGCCATTTAATTGCTAGGTTATTACATTAATAATTAAATATTAATAATTCATGGTTTGTTTGAGCTCTATTTTGCATGATGTATATGTTATCGAACATAGTGTTCATTAAAAAACTCTTTATTTTATAGTATATAATCATTTTAATATTTATTTGTCTTCTATTATCAATAAATGATTGAATTTATTTTTTTCAACTCCTCTTATTAAATCCATGTTCCATACCCCAAAACCGTTCATACGATTCTTCTTTTTTTTTAAACTCTATAAAATACTTGTAATCATTCATTAAATATATTCTAACAGTCATCTATATAAATAAATGCATTATATATATACATACACACCCACATATATACATATAGACCAACACATATAAATATGACCCTTCATATTTATAACCCATTTATATACACATTATATTTATGCACAGACCAGTACATATATATATATATAATAACAAGTATATATATATATACACACACTCCCACACACATAGAGAGATATATATATATATGTTACTAATATATATAATAATTTATCCCAAAAATTCTTATTTTTCATTTCAATAATAAAAATAATAATCATCATAATAATAATATTTATTTTTATTAATTCTACCCTATGATTAAAACCTCAATCATTTCTATGATAAATTACCTTAAATACTGATAATAGTAAATAAATTTTTATTATTCTCAAAATTTAATTTATTTATCGTATGTAATAATATCACTATAATTATATTCACGTCTAATAACAATTCACAAAAAGATTATTTCAACAGCAAAATAATTTTTAATTACACTTATTTTAATTTACTTTTTTCTTTAACAAAAATAATAATAATAATACAATTATTATTATTATTACATTAATTTCCCAACAAATATTCAGATACCAAAAAAATTTATCAATTCAATCAAATCAAATTAATTTGTTAAATTTCTTCAGAAACATATATTATGCATTATTAACAAATAAATTAAACTGATAATTAAAAACAATTCATACGAGTCATTAAAATCTCCCAAAAATAATTATTCTCATCCTCAAGAAGAGATTCAGGTCATGGATTCCCCACTCCCTTCTATATAAGTTTCCATAACAAACATAAAACCTTTTAGTTTTTTCAAAAAAATGAAATTATTACACTCAAATTCAATTTTACCTCATTAGAACCAACACTTATACCAATTGATAACTCGACCAAAATTATTTATCAAAATAAATGAATTCTAGTAATATACACAAATTAGAAAATAAAACATATAATGATATGAATAAAAATTGACAGGGGAAGAATAGAACAAACATAACACTCACTGCTTATTCAAGGATCAAGTCCATATTACAAACATCTCCACATTAGTCACAACCACATAAATACACTCAATAATATAATAAAAATGTTTCAAAAAAATCATGAAATAATGGATCAGTAAAAGATCACATTTCAAACATGAATTTAATTATTATGGAGTTATCTAATGTAAGCACCATATATATATGGTAGGTCAACCTATGTGCCTAAAATTTTTATTGAATGCACACTACTCCCCAAAAATCACATATAAAAATTATTTTCATTACCCAGATTATATTTAATCATAATAAACATTTAGTTATAAAAACATAAATTCCCACTTTATGACATGTCTAAGGTCTAATATATAGTGTTGTCCAAACACTAATATAGATCCTCTACCCAATTCTCAAAAATCCCAACTCTTATATAACCTATCCCAAATTATGAATATTAGAAATGGAAAGTAATTTAATACTATAATGTTGATATAATTTCATAATATCCCCATCCAACCCATCGGGTTGAGCTAGAATGCCACATAATATCTTATGCACCTACCTATACATAATAGGATTTCAAATAACAGTGAGGGTCTAAGTCTGTTGGTGTGGAGACTATACCCCCTGTATCATATCATATGATGAATTATAATATAATATAATATAAATTTAAAATTATTAAATAAATAAATAACCATTATAGTAGCACGAAATTCAATAATAAATCATGTAGTATTATAATGACATGCTATATATATAAAATGAAAAGGATTTGGGGTATTGGTTAAGAAATTAATATAAATTTATTAGTTATAATCCCACTCCAACTAATTCATAAATTTATACATCCTCGTGATTCACCTTTTTAACCATCCACCATAAGGCCCTTTCCATTTACTAGATCCACTGTCCTGAAATCTACAAGCACACTGAAATTCCTGAGTTTTGTGTGAGTACAAGACTCTGTAAGACACCACCAACATCAATTAATATCAATGTATAAATTATACATGTTAATTCTATATATTATATGGGTTATAGATATAAAAAAATATTTTTCATAGCTACATGTGGTGTCCATGGAGACTAGCCCTACTTGCTTGGACAAGACACAAGTAAAATATAACTTTACCTACTTTAGAACCATGTTTTAATAAACATTATTCATTGTCCTAACACATATCCCTCACTAGTATATCCCTATGAATGTTACCAAATCATCCCACTAGGATATTCCTTGTACATATCGACCTAATGTTTGGCCCATCCCTCTCGAGCAGATAGCTCGAACCATGTGACACATCCCACCAATTTTATATTCAATGTATATGTCAACTAAATCCTAGAAAATCACACCAGAAAGGATGGTCTAATGAATATAAAACATTCCATTAACATTAATAATCAATTTATATGTCATCCAATGTATGGAATATCCCTCTAAAAGGTTATTTCAACCATCCAAAACTTGCAAGCTAAGCTATACAAGATTGATGTATAGAACATACGATACAAAATAAATATGAAATATCAATAACCACTTCAAATGAATAAGTATCATAATCATCAGTATCCATACATAATAAAAAAATCATTGTTCAAGGATAAACACACACACCTCATGTGATCAAACATCAGAAAAAGGTTTCTCAATGGGCTACACATGCATGCCAATAATCATGTAATTATCAAATAAAAAACAGGTGTTAATGTCAATTAATTCATAACATATGTAAAATGAAGATTAATGATAAGGGTTGATATTCGTGATTAATTTCACCAATGAATCCTATAACCGTTCTAATTTTGAAATAATTGGAAATTATCTTCATCATTGGTATTTAAAATGTCGAAAAGTAATTAAATTATATCTAAAAACAATACCTCACTACCTTTAAAAATATATTGGGATTTTATTTTCACTCATCAAGATAAATACATCAGCAATAACAGCATATAAAAATGATATGTATCGAAGAATATATCAAATATATAACTTTTGAATAATAAAAAAATTAATTAATAAGAGAGAACTAGAGATAGAGAGAAATGAATGAGGGGAAGAAGAGAGGTATGAGGGAGGAGAATATACTTTGGTATGATGTTTTCGAGAGGCTTCCCCAAATTCCATTTTTATATTTTTTTCCTCTTCATATCATTAAATTATTCTATTTGATTGTTTCATAAATTTTTATTTTTTTCAATCCTCTAAAATCCATGTGAAACACCCCAAAATACATTATGTGGTTGTCCTTTTTTAAACCATATCTAAAATAAATTTAATCAATCATTAAAAATATTTTTAAATTTGTAAATATAAATATATATATATATGTATAAATATATAAATAATATATATATACACAAAGGATCATATACATATATACACTTACACATATATAAATAATCATGGATATATATAACCCATATATACAGACATTATATATATAGACAAACATATACATATTAACACTCACAAATATATATACGTATATATACATGACCACACTTAAATATAAATATATATACACATATATATATTTAATATATATGTACACATTATAATTTATCACACACAAATATTATTTTCCCAATTTAATAATTACATTAAAAATAATAATAAAATGTATTATTTTTATATCTATTCTATTATGACCACAATAAACATTTCAATAAAAGATTCCATTAAATAATGATTATAAAAAACGATTTATTTTGTAACACCAAAATGGAATTTATTTGGAACAAGTAATAATCTCACCATTACAACATTTACCTCCAATAAATATTAACCCAAATGATATTTCCACCATAAAACAACATTTAGTTAAACTTTTTTCATTTCATTTTTAATAAAAAATAAATATTTATAAAAATAAAATTTTTATAATAATTTTTATTTTACAAAAAATATTCAGTTGTCGAATAATATTATTAGTTTAAAAGAGTCCAAATAAATTATAAAATTTATCTACAAACATATATTCTACATTTTTAATAGATATCTTAAACTTGAAATTACAAACTAATTATATGAGTTATCATAATTAGATAATTTTGTTGAGGGGATTAGTGGATCAATGATTAAAAGTGATTCTCAAGGATGAGAATAATTATTGGGGGTACATTAAAAACTTGTTTCGTTATATTTTAATTTCCAGTATATGATATTTATTAGAAATGTAGAATATAAGTTTTCAATAAAAAATTTCAATTTTTTTTTTGAATTATTTTAATTTCTCTACATTCATATATTCTTTCTTTTTTTAATAAATATCTTCAACCAAAAATTCTAAAATAATGTAATTATTTGTTATAATATACCCACTATAATACTTCTCATCCTTGATAATCACATCAAATTATGGAGCCACTAATCCCCACAATAAGAGTTTCCAAGAAAACATCCCAGGTGGTCACCCATCTTAGTAATACACTTTCTCATGAATTCATAAATGCATTGGAATAATGGTATCTCATGTGTTAATCTCAAGGTTAATTTATATCAACGTCAATTCTCTGTATATCATTAGATCTCTATATTTAAGGATGTTTTTATAGGAGTAGTGATCAGCATTGGTGACAAACTTGTTTTTTTTCTAGGGAGTAGTGAAGAAAAAGAACACTTGAAAGAATATGTGATGTAATATTAAAATATTAATTTTTATGATGACCCATTCATAAATTTGAGTGGGTCATAGGTAGGGTTCAACACATGTGTGCGGGAAAACTAAGGTTCCTATGGTTCCTAGTTGTTACATAGGTATCAGATAAGGAACCTCGATGGATGTGTGGTTCTATTGACCGCTTTGAGATTTGTGATCCACAATAAAGATATTGTGTTTCAATAAAGGTTAATATAACACCCCAAAATGTTAATGTGTTAAAATAAAAAAATTTAGTACCCAATAAAATAAGGTGTTTTACTCTTTTTGGGACCCTAATAAGTTAGAACACCACAAAAAAATAGGTTTGGTTTGGAGTAGTATTAAATATGGGTGACCTCTTGAGAATTTTCATAGGATTTATTTTTCTGAGTAAAAAGAACAATATAAATATTATGTGTGGGATTTTGGGTATATTTATTAGTCATATGACACTTATAAGAATGTGTGATGTCCCCAAATTGGGGACAACACATGTCTGTAGGGAAACTAGGGTGCCTGTGGGGGCCATTTGTTACACATATGAAGACTTTTCATGGTATAATATTTACATATAGATAGGGTTTCAAACTTATAAAGAATGTACACTCTCACTTTGGTTTTAACATAACATACAGACTATGCAGATAGATCATTGGAGATTATTTCCTCAACAACATCGAAACAAATCATTGATGAAAAAAATCGATGAAAATTAGAAATTAGGATTTTTAATTTCTCTATTAATTTGTTATGTACTTATTGATAAGGTAAATATTATCATCATAGTATTTTTTAAAATACTCTCTAAATATATTTTAATGATTTGTTGGTACAAGTGTTCAATTGATTTCAAACTACCTTACTAGAATAAGTTTTATGTTATATATTTATCTAGATTGAATGAATAATAAAAAAACTATATTATATATTTTCATAAACACATTAATAAATAGAAAATGGATGATAAAATATCATATCATAGAAATTTTATACATGATTGAAATGTGAATCAAGGAAGAGTTTTCCTTATTAAATGAGCAGAGGTATACATTTCTTCCCCCTGGTGTTTGAAACCCTTTATAGGAACGAGATATTAAAATTTTCAAACATATTAAAGTTTTTCCACTATTCTAGAGGGGTATTAAATAAATAATTTTATTATATTGATAAGTAACATATATTTAATATGGTTAAATTCATTTCACTATCATGGTTTAATTCAATATTTTGTGTTTATAATAAAAATAAAAATATTTCTAAAATTTTTGACATAATAATTATTAAATGTTTTTTAATTCAATATCCAAAAAAGTTATCTTCCCAGTGATGCTTCCAACAATGAAAAATTTGATTCATTGGTATTTATGTGAAATAGAATTTTTATCCCCATCATAAATCAATGATTTGGTAGTTCACAAGAATTATCATTTTGTATGGGAGATCCTTCTTTGTAGCCCTATATAATATAGATAGATATTCAATATTGAATGAAATGTGAATATAATGTGATAAAAAATAAACCAAATAGTGGTATTCATGAGTTATATTTTATATAATACGATATTGAATTATGTACTAGACAAGAATCTAATAAGGAAAGCATTAGACATCCCAATCACACCATGATAGGTGCATTAAAGATAATGAACTTTAAGAAGGTATGTTGGGAAAATATATATCATAGATTTGGAATAGAATCAACTATATGTATTTCATAATAGTAAAAATATATTCTCATATATTTAAACTCATAATTATGTTTTATGATTTATAATCCAATAATGGATAAAACATGAACACAAAATACCTATAACAAACAGTATATTATAGGGTTTTTTGAATAATTTAATAAAGAGTTATATATATTATTAAATAAAACTAATGAAAATTTTGATAGTTATTTAAATGATATATTTTACATATATTATTATATAATGTATCTATGATTAATTAATGCTTGATCTATATAAATAAATATGTTAAATGTTTTTTATTAAAAAATATTGGAATTTTTTAGAATCAATGGTTGTATCTCGAGTTAAGGACCAAAAACAATTTATTACAATATATATATCTTTGAGATAATCAAAAAAATATAGAAGTTGAATATATTAAAGAAAACTAATAGTTTCATAAATTAATATTATAACATTTTTAAGTAATAATTAGAAAATATAATCACAATCCGTGCCAAAAAACTACAAACTTTTACTTTCATTGGAGACTGCATACATAACCATCATATTTTATGAAATATCTTTATCATCTACCACAAATATATTCTCACATAGTACACTTATAAAAACTACCCTATTTAAAAAATATCAACATTACCTAGGGAATCAAAATATAAGAACAAGTGAGATAAGATTCTCAATAAGGTTAAAAATTGGGGATATCAATTATAATTAAGCATAATATGATCATAATTGTATTAAAATATAATCACATTCATGTTATCAAAATAAAATATTCATACCCAAAAAATAATGGATCATATACTCCAAAATCATGAAATATCTAGAAGCATTGTAAAGACCCCAACCCTGGTAACCTAGTTCTAGTGGTTACTTTATAATATTGGTACCAAATAGAACCAATCATATCTTAAGGGACCGAAAAATTAAGTTGTTATTGTGTTTTCATAGAAAATAGTTAGACTGAGGTCTATTTGTTTTGTCCTAGTTATTTATTATGAGGGGTTCGATTTCATTCATAATTATGGACATCAGGTTAAAATTGTTAATCTTAAGGGAAACTATCAATAGTTGGCCCATCGATAACTAGGTATATACATGATTTCAAAATCCCGGGGGTTAGTTGGGGTTCCAAACCAAATAACACTTATGTAATCCCATTGGTCACTAGGATGGGAGGTTGGTCTTAATACACCCTTTTCATGGGGAATTATTTCATACTCTGAGAATCTCTCATAGTTACCCTAAAAATGATTAGTGGTCAACCCATTTTATATGAATATGTAAGGGATATCATTATAGAATTGGTCTGTATGTATCTACGGTTCTTCATCCATTTCCCTAGTTATGAATATCTAATAATATGAAGATTTTTCATAACCTATAACCTCGGTATTTTCTTCCATACAGGTAGGTGGTTAACAATCCAAGGAGTGGATTGATCTATTATGAGATATACTATGTTTCATACTTATTGTAAGAATAAAAACACATGTAGATCATTAATCCCATGTAGTTTATCTTCATAAGGAAATGACATATGTGCTGGAACATAGGCAATGGATATTTGGACTCCAATTTTGAGGCGATATCTAACATATTATTATTATAAAATGAATTACAGTTATTCTAGTTTGATCTTTACCCTAGGACTAGACCCAAAGTATATTCTCTCATATGGGGAATGTTTATATCAGGCCACTCATTGGGGATTACATACAACGATTTCTCTAGAGGTTGAGGATTCATGATGAAAATGGTTTGAATATTGCTCCTCCTTAAGACCATGTTAGCTATTCTCAGTGTGTGAAATAAGGGATAGTAAGTAATTATAATAATTACATATTAATGTAGGTATTTTTTTCTAGGAATACCATGATGGTGTATAATATGGAGCTCGTTCCTCGGGGATGCATTCTACATATCAAGGTTGTGGAATGAATCATAGTTCCCATACATCATTAACTTCTCATTCCACTGATGGATGAGGTAGAGTGATCATCTAATGGGAAATATTGGGCCCTGAGGGTTGAAATATTGATGACATGAGGGTACTAACACCAATGTGGATGCCTATATAATCTTGAACCATAGGAAGGAATCCTATATATCCTAGTCATTACTGGAATCAACGTCCTCATAATTTAGTTAGATTATTAGTCTACTGAGGTATGAGTTATACAAATCAACCCATAGGAATGATTGGGTCCAAATAGTTGAAATGTCATATACATGGGTGTAATAACACTTAAGTGGATACCTATTTGGACTCGGACATTATGAAGGATGCCAACATATCTTGCTTATAGTAGGAATCAGAATCATCATTGTTTTTTTATCAATGATTAAACACTATGGTTACCCTATATGTTGTGGAAAAAGTATATTTTTCATTTGATTAGGGCATACACACTAAGGTCTTCCTTGGTGAATCAGATGATCATTGTAGCTCTATAATACTTTGTGAGTTCAGACCGATGTAGGAAACATGGGATGAAAAATAATCAGCCTCACTTCTTGTGGATGCATAAATTATGTGTTGGGACTACCTCATTTATGTTTCATATAGAGCGTCAGAATTAGGGTCATCCTACATATCCTATATATGGAAGGAATCATATTTATCATAGTTCATTTTATTAAGGAGTACACACTAATGTATCCCTTATAATCGATCTTCACACCATATGGAAGGAATATTTTACCAATTCCTATGATTCCCAATTGACCTGACATTCTTTTCTACCTAAAATTTCTGTATTGTATGCTTGAAATGACCTAGTCATGTGTATGACATGTCATAGGATCTCTTCTAGATGCGTTAATGATAATCACATGGTCTACTTGACTTGTCTGAGAGATGTCTCATAACCTAGATGGAATGTCTCAAGGTTTCCACCTGATCAAGGATTCCTTATCTATATGACATTTCAAGATCTATCTAGCTAATTAAAGAATCCATCATATTATATCACATAACATGATTAGAGGGTTCCTCATGATCAAGAAAAATTTCCCTACTTTCATTACAAAATCTACCCACATGCTTGGAGAGTGTTGCGAGAGTCAGTGTGACATGCCTCAGACAATGATGCATGATTCAGGATAATGATTCTCTTTTACATCACCAAAGCTGGGTGACATATCTAGGGGACGTCATAGGATCTAGCTAACATTACTAGAGGGTGTCGAAAGGTCTATATGTCTTGTCTGTAGGATATTGTAAGAGCCATTTTGCATGACTTTGTGTTATTATAAGAGTTAGCTACCATGTACCGATTTCACTATAAGATTTTAGTGAAATTTATAGAGGACTTTATGAGGCCTATATGGAGATCATGTAGGTTTTCAATATACACGTGAGGCATCCCAAGGGGAACCATGTGACTTTCTCTAACATTCCATGGAAATTCACAATTTTCAAATAGTATACAAAGGGAGTGTTGCATGACTTGGGTGACAAGTCCATGTATTGTCGAATGAACTAGGTGGTTCCTAAAAGTAATATGAGGATTAGTGTATATGTTTTTTTCATAATTTTATTATCTTTTAGACTTTGTTCAATCCTTTTATTTCAATTTATTTATATTAGTTTAGTGTTATCTATTTTTAAGTCACTTGTGTTTTATAATATATATGTGATGTCCTTTGAGTAACCTTCTAGAAGTCATTCACATAATCTATGTGTTATCACACAATATTCCTCTACATATTGCATGATCTCCATAGTTTTACTTGAATATTACCTAATTGGAAAAAAAAATTGAACGTTAGATCATTCTCTTTGGGAAATCCACTACAATTCCTATGTGTGCTAATGTGATGTTCCAAGGAAAAGTCTGTCTGTGTACATCTATGTGTGGATCCATTTTGTATGCATGGGTAAGGAATTTATAGTCTTTTCTACCCTAGTTAATTACCTATTTTTGTGGATTGTATGACACAAATCCATGCTATAGTTGGTGGAGGGATTTTTGTCATGTATCTTTGCGATGTTTTGTCATAGATCATTCTGAGGTCATTGTATGATTTTCAACAACTATGATATAATCCCATCAATGAATCATTTATTGGATTATGTCCAATTAAATATGTCTTTTTTTATCATGAGTACATTTAAAGGGGATTTCATATTGTCAGGTTGACATGTACATGGTTCTTTGCGATATCTGGATGCCAGTTAAAAGGATTTCATGTTCCCTAGGATGACTTGTGGGGGGCCTTCCATGAGATATGGATGGATTTACATGGGGACATTTGTATGATGATGCTGCCATGTCACCAGGGTCTTGTGGTGTCAGGTGAACTACTTTGTCATGTTACATGTTATTTACAATTTCATGATTCCTATGGAATTTGGATATTTTCTCCTTATTTTCCAAGGATTTTTATATGGTTTGTGAGACACTAATCAGATGTCTACTAGAGATTCACTTGATTAGTAGAGGATCTAGGGATGGAACATGATAATTATCATGGACCACCACCCCACATGAATCCGATTCCTCAATTGATAATTGATAGATCTCAGGAGGGCTCACAATCATTTTTACTGATAATCATTCTTCTTGACAATGGGGCATCATGTGAACAATGTTGGATATCACAATAGTGTGTGACTATTTTCACCTACAATCACTTAGCTTTTCAATGGATCTAAAGGATCATTGAATGATATCCCAAGAGTCTTGCGATCTTATAAAATGGATCAGAGTATCAATGTAATTTGAGGCCATCACATATTCAATTTTGTTTTTCCAAGCCATATGGGCTAAGGGTTTGAATATTGATGATTATGTCATGTATATATAGAGAGGAGTTTCATGATCACAGGTGCATGTACAAGGCATATGAATATGATGGAACCCTAGTTTTCATTAAGGCATCACATGTTCGGGTTCACATAATAACATGGTGATTCATAACCAAGGGTTCAAGTATTCATGATGAAAAACACTGAATGGATGCATCATATATTCCATGTAGCATGAAGGTGATGTGTATCCCACAATTCACCTGGGGCATCACATGACATCCAAATATTCAAGCAATCATAAAAATGGTGTCAGTCAATGGACTTTCAAACAAAACTCAAATTACCATCCCATGTGACCAATTTTTGGTACTTTTATTCTCATAAAAAATGGAATAAAATGTGGAAAAGAGCTTCTTATGTGCACATGAATATTGCATGCATGTTGTGAAGACTTCCATGGGACTAGTACTATGCATTGAGTCTTTAATTTTATTTATTATCAGAATTCCCGATGTATCAAATAATGTTTTTTGGTCTTGATCACATCCAAACATCGATTTGGTGTCCTCCATTTATTGTAAAAATTGGTACAAAGTAATTTTATCTCCTTATTTTCAATGAAGAACCCATGATATGTGATCTATTTGGTGTTCTAATAATGGTGTTTTCGAGTTATTAGTTTTATCATTGAGGTAGTATGAAGAAAAAAAAGTATTTCATACTTTCCTATGTTGGTTTACGTGGTGCATCAACCCACCACAAGATAGGTAACATGGTTCTATTGTCTTTCAGAAGATCAGTTTTGTGATTCCACACCCTCTCATAAAAAATTGATCTTCCACAAGCGTATCATTAGCAACTATATCCATCACCATCATGGTTAATGTCACAGGGTGATCCATATGGATATCACCCTAGTAATTGGATCCATTATAGTTGATAGTGTAGAGATTCATTTCATTCTAGTTCTCCCTGATCATTCTCACTTCTTGGATAATTTTGGGGTAGGTAAGCATGAAACACCATCTCGTTGTAATAATTTTAAAAACATAGCTTAAAAAACATTATTCACTATCACAATTGTGACTATACTCTTTTCATTTTGAATGTGGTTGTGCTTGACCCGTGATCTTATGGATCACATCCACCAAAACACTACATTTACGAATGCATTGACAACATCATGGTTCTTATCCCAGGAACCACCAAATAATCATCCCTGATAGACTTCTCGGTGTTGAAGTGTTTGGTGTGGGTTTCATCTTGTAACCTAGTTATATGTTGGAGGAAAAAAATTCTGGTTTGGGGTGAGGCAGCTAGACTCCTTGATAATGATGATGATGTGGGAGGATATGTGGCTTGGTGTATGGATGTATTGTGTTTTTGATAAACACTTTTCATGAGTATAACAATAATATATCACATAACCTTATTTTTTTTAACCCTTACAAGTCCGGGATACTCTATTTTTCATGGAAAACAAGAGATCTCCTTTCAAAGTTTAAGTCACCTCAAACTCATGATCAACTTGCTATATTTATTGAAAAATCATCATAGTGCCTTGTGCATCCGATAAAGGTGGTGTGCACTGAAAATATGTTCCACCATTCATGTAATTCCCCCAACCTAATTACCAAGATTCCTTGCATTATTACATAATATTGGCATGATCACAAGATATCAATTCCTGAGATACCGATCAGTTTAGTAGCCTTTGAAGTACTAGATACATTCATAAGTTTTACATTAAATTAGGAAATGAAAAAACAACATCATTGTGTCCCCTTTTAAGACAATCATATCCCTTGGACTATCCTTATAGGTCAATCATAATATACTTCTTCGCATTTTGGAAAAAATAAAACTTAAGAAAGGGGTGAGCTCAGATGCTTAGTAAGGATAACAATATAGCAGAAAATATCATAAATAAGCATAAAAATTTATTGCAATGTATAAGACTAAAACAAAATAATTTTAAACATAAATTTATTCATATTATGGAAAGTATAAATCAAATAATTTCATTTACAAATTCACATGGACATTCAAATAGTCAAATAATTACTTGTAATATCAATAATTAATTTCATAACCATGGAATGCATAATTTCAGACATCATAACCACATAGTCAAGGCCTTGTTCCAAGACTACTAAATTTTTTTTTCAATGCCTTATGCCAAGACACTAATTTTTCTCATTAGACCTACCAATTCATCGAGCAGTTATAGAAAGCCCCACCTGTCACTTACTATGTCTAAGGAATTCCTCATATTAAAAGTATGAAACATAACATAAACATTCATATTAAAACTAGTATATGAAATGTTAATACATTAACCATATACCATGAATTGTATAAAAATATTTCATCCACAGTCAAACATATAACAAATCATTCAATATGATATAGAATATTTTATCATAATTAATCCACCTCAAACATGTGTAAAACTCAACAAAGGATGTTCACACAGATGAAATCAAACCAATTTGAGAGAAATATCTCTTTCAATTTTGAAATCATTTAAAATTCATGTAATTTTAAAAAGAAAACAATTATTTTTAAAATATTTCTATTATATTGTAAGGGAAGCTTCTAAGGTGTTATAACGTTGTAATATAGTAGCACCCACCATATAAGTTAAAAAACATTCTTTCCTTAATTTGTCGAAAAGGCCATAGAGTACATTGTATGGAAAATGACTGAAAGATTCCTTTAAAAACATTTTATAAAAATTAACAAAATGGTATGAATGACTTTAACCCATAGTCGAGGAAATAGTAAAAAGGTTTTGTAATACATTTTTAAGAAATACAAATGTTGTTGATAAAGAAGTCAGAGTGGATACTTACGTATAAACAACCTCATATAATAAAGAGATTGTAAAATTAACCCTTAACTTGTAATTTTACTTAGTTGAGGGTCCTATAACCTCCTATATAATTGTTAAATAATTTTTTGAAAATTATACAAGAACCACATACATAAATATGATATCATATATTATCCTCTATTATTGCTTTGATAATAATATTTCAGTATTATCATTGTTTCGGGTGTTAAGTAATTCGTTTTCCATTATATGTTTTGTAATGTAAGTCATGTATGTTATGGATAAGATGTATTGGATTTGTATCCAGAATGATATTATGTTTTTAAACATTATTTTTAATCATCAAATAAAAATTATTCTTAAATGGTTATGATGGGGAACAAAATCTCATCGTGTCTTGGAGACGGTAAGTCATACGTACACACGAGCTAAAATATCAATCTATTGATGGTGAAATTGTATGTAATTGGATGGTATACTATATATACATAATCACTATCATTTTATATTTATTATTTAAATCAATTATACTCATTATTATACCCATCTAAATAATTATGTGTTTAATAACAAACTAAACCACATCATGGAGACAGTAAGTTGTATGTACCCACCTATGACAAATTTGTCATTTATTGGATAGATAGAATAATGAATATTGTTGTACCATATTTATAAAAACATAAGAGTATGTATATTATACTGGATTTTTTTAAAATAACAAAGAAAGAGGAAGTGCAAGAAGAAAAGAACATTGAAAGAGGTGTTGAAATAATTACCTCTTATTCAGGTTCTCCGTTTTGATTTGAAAACAAGGGCTAGTTAGATTGTATTAATGATCAATGTATGGCCTATAAGGTTATGTGAAGGTAGTTTGGAAGAGATTTGAGCAGGTTTTGGTGGAGATAAATGGCTTTGGAGGTGTGAATTTGGGAGAAGGTGAAGTACCCTTTTATAATAGAGCTGAAGGGCACTTTAGGAAAAGCTTGAAATATTAATTTATTATACATAAATTCTTAGTTTCTAATAGCTTAAAATGGATTTCTTTGGATCATAAGGTGGGGATGGGTTAAAAGCATCTCAACCAATAAGTTTATACATGTTTAGGTTGCTATATTAACCTTATCGTTTAGATTTAACTCTGAGTTAAATAGTTTTACATTTACCATGTCTTCTTGTATTTTTATATTACAAGGTATATAAACATACTATAAAAAGCCAAGAGAACCCCTAGTGGTTAATTAGTGACATATATAACCATATCTAATTACTTTTCTTGAATATTATATTTTTATTAATATTATATCAATAAATAAAATAGTATTATTTTTAAAAACTCATTTGTGTCAATTTTGACACTATTTAATATTTCATTTTTTTAAAGTTATAAAAACCTTTTTACTTCGAAAAACTACATTAAATTAACCCTATAATTTCATATTAATCTAGAAAATACATGGATGGAATCAAAATTTTCATATTATATTTTTTTTAACATTTATAATATCATTTATTTGATTCTTTCATTAATAAAAAATACTTGATCATTATTGTGTCATAAGTAAATATATTTACTTTATGTCTAAAAAGTATAAATAATATATCAGGATGTAATAAATTAATTTTTATAAAGTATCATTTTCACATACAAGTGGCTCCATGGGGTTCCAAAATAGACCCAAATATGCCCATAGTCATACATGTATCATCTAATAAAGTTATTACACTGTTAGGGTAATTTAATATTATTATAATATTATTTTTTACCCTTATTTAACATATTTACCCTTTAACCATGGTAAAAAAAATATTTACTGAAGTTACTATTTATAATGTCTAAAAATAAAATTTGCCTATATACAAAATATGGGACTCCTGATTGAAAATATGGATTCCCTTTTTCAAAATTAAAAACATATAAGTTTCAGAAATTAATTTAAAATTAATTCTCGTTTTCAAAACCAAAAAGAGGGTTTTTATGAAGTATAAACTATCAAAATATTGACATGTGTTTTTTGTACAATTTAAATTTGAAAGTACATAAAATGAACCAAATTACATTATATGAAAAAAAATATAATCTAATGATACTTTAAAACCACTCAAATGTATAATTTAATAGTATAAATTGTTTCGATTAAAAATGTTTTTTTAATTATAATTTAGTTTTTTCACTATTCATCAAAATATGAATGTTATCAGAAAAGTGCCAAAAATTAATGATAAGATAATTTTGATACTCCAAATCCAAAAATGAATTCCATTCTGATAAATAAAATTTATAAAATTTCAAAAAGTGGGTATTACTTTTGATAACTTTTTTTAAAATGGCTAGTTTGATTTGTCGTGGTGTGTTAGAACTAAAAATTGTGTACAATGCACGGTATTATATAATTCAAAGTGAAACATACCATGGAAGAAATGGGTGTTACATTATTACCTCCATAAAATAATTTCTTCTTTGAAATTTCTAGAATATTACTACAAAAATGATTTGGGTGGTTCTTCATCATAAGTTCCTCATGTTCCCACATTGCCTCTTTCATTATGTGGTTTCTCTAAAGAACTTTTACTAGATGTGTATTCTAGTTTCTCAACACATGTTCTCAAGTATCAAGAATCCTAAGAGTCTCTTCATAATAAGATAGATTAGGTTCCAGTTCTATTTCATCATAGGTGAGTGCATGCATTGGGTCAGACATGTCTGTTTTCAACTGTGATACGTGGAACACATCATGAACATTGGAGAGAGATGGAGGCATTATCAAATGATAAGATAAAAATACAATTTGTTCTAGAACATCAAAAGGTCAGATGTACGTGGGACCCAATTTACCGTTATTACCAAATTGTATAACATCCTTACATGGAGATACCTTCGAGAAAACATGATATCCTACTAGAAATTCCAAATCCTTCATTTATCGGCATAGATCTTGCCTATATTGAGTTACTTTAATGTGGGTTTAGATAATCTTCACAGTTTCTATTATTTCATCAAAAAGTTCTTGGCCTATGACTTTTCTTTCACCAACATCATCCCAACAATTTGGTGTGTGAAATCTCTTTCCATATAACACTTCATATGGTTCAATCTGAATACTTGAATGGATGCTATTGTTATAGGAAAATTATAGAAGAGGTAAATATTGATCCCACATACATTGAAAGTCATATGAGTAAGATCTCAAAATGTATTCTAAGATTTTTATAGTCTATTCTAAATGTCCATAAGTTTTAGGGTGGTAGGCAGTGCTCAAAAAAAGTTTTGTATCCATTGATTTCTGAAGACTTTTCCAGAATCTTGATGTAAAATGGGGACCATGATAAAAAACAATCATATGAATGCACCATGATGTATTATAAAATCATTAATATATATTCTTGCTGACAGTTCATTTGGTAAATCATCTCTTATAGCAAGAAAATGTGCTGACTTGGTCAGAGGATTAACAATGATGCATATTGCATCATTCCTTCTAGGATTCTTTGATATCCCCTTGACAAAGTCCATTGTAATATCATCCAAGTTCTACTCAGGTATAGGGAGATGTGGCATGACTACTCTGGGATACTTCCTTTTATTTATAACCTATTGACAAACCATACATCATGAACCATAATTAGTTTTCTCCCTCTTCATGTTGTCCCACCAAAACTATTTCTTCGAATCTCTATATATTATAGTTTTACCAGGGTGTATAGAGAAATTGGAGCTATTAGCATAATTAAAACATTGTCTTTTTAGATAAGGTATTTCAGGAACACAAATACACTTTTCAAATTTCAAAATTCCTTCTTCATATACAAATTCAATCATTCTCTCATCATTCATAGCATTAAATTTATTTTGAAACATCTCATTATCATTCTAAGAAATTTTTATCTTTTCTAGTAATTATGGTTGGACAATAATTTGAAAAGGTATTGTTGTTTCACCTTCCATGATTATTACCATATCCATCTTCACCAAATCCATTAGCATAGGATCTCTTTCAAATATAATCTTTTTCATAAATCCATGATCCTTTTTGGTCAAAGCATCAGCCTCTTTATTTTCCTTCCCCAGGTGGTAGTGTGTTGTTCAATTGTAATCCTTGAGTAGTTCGAGCCATCGCCTTTGCCACATGTTGTGTTATCTCTCTTAAGAAATATACTTCAATATCATGTGATCAATATATATAAACCACATTTTTCAACATAAAGATAGTGTCTCTATATCATTATAGAAAATATTATAGTGACTAACTCAAAACCATGAGTAGGATAGTTTTGTTCATGAATTTTTAGCTACCGTATTTCATAGGCAATAACACAATCATTTTTCATAAGGACACAACCATGTCCTTTCTTTGAAGCATCACTATAAATAAAATACTAATCATTTCACGATGGTAGTGTCAAGATATGAGAATTGAAAAATCTTCTCTTTTAATTCTTCAAAACATTCTTCACACTCTTTTGTCAAAACAAATTTATCCCATTTATGTGATAGATTGGTTAATGGGTTAGAGAATAGTGAAACATTATGGATGAAATGCTGATAATAACCTTGTAATACAATATAAATGCATACCTCAGTTATACTTATCACTGCTAGCCACTCTTGGATTGCCGTTGTCTTTTAAGGATCAATAGAGATTCCATCTTTAGAGACAATATGGCCATGAAAAGAAATCTCGTGAAGCCAGAATTCACACTAGTTAATCTTCCCATATATTTTATTTATTCTACCAATTTTTAGAAAATTGTGAAACTGATTTTCATGTTCTTCATAGATTTTGGATTTCACCAAGATATCATCAATAAATACCACTACAATGTAACCATGATATTCCTGAAAACACTATTCATTAGATCCATGATAATAGAGGGTGCATTATTCAGTCCAAAAGGCATTACTATAAACTCGTAATGCCCGTACCTAGTTCAAAATGTTGCCTTTGGAATATCTTCCTTTTTCACGCACAACTGATTATATCTAGATCGATGGTCAATCTTTAAATAACATTGAGCTCAATGAAGTTGATAAAATAAATCATCAATGTGAGGTTTTGAATTCTTGTTCATTATTATTATAGCATTCATCTTCCTATAGTCAAATCATAACGTCATAGATCCATATTTCTTCATAACAAAAATAATGGGGGATTCCTATAAAGAAACACTAGGACGAATAAATCCTTTATTACTCAATTCCTCTAGTTCTTTTTTAGTTCCACTAATTCTATAGTGGTTATCCTATAAGGGGTATTTTATATGGGCCTTGAACCAAGAATTAAGTCAATAGAAAATTCAATTTCCCTTTTCTGGAGGATGACTAGGTAAATCCACTAAAAGCACACCCTAATATTCTTAAACAATAGGTACATCCTCTATTTAAAAATTCTTTTCCTCACGCGTAGTTATTTCACCCCCTTCCACCGCAAAAATTGAATTCAGTAGTGATACTGGGAGTGAATATATATAAGAATTAGATGGTGACGTTTCTACTCTAAAGATAAGGTATTCTTTATCATCATAAAAAATTATAACGTCTTTTTTCTTAATATAAATTTTCTCATCATGATCTGAAAACCAATTCGTACCAAGGATTATATCAAATTCAATCATAGGTATTACAATAAGATCAGTAGATAAAGCATATTTATATTCCATAATGGTAACTAATTTACAAATCATTGTTTCAATTATACTTCCCTTAAGAGTTTTTACTCACAACACCCTTGTTATATAAAATTCAAAATATCTACTATTCTTGGAAAACTGGGAATATATGAAAGAATGAAATGATCCAAAATCAAATAAAGCATTGCCTAATTTTGAAGAAATGATTAAAGTACCTTCCACCACACCATTCAGAGCTTCAACCTCAGCAGTAGTGATCTCATAAGCTGGGACTTTCTCTCTTGGCCTTTTCTGAGGTATGTTTCCCTGAATCATTAGACATTCATTTTAATAATGAAAAATTTCTCTACAATTTTATAATTCAAGATTGACTGCCTCGTTATTTTACTTACAATCACGAGCATGGTGGATTTTTTCTCCACACTTGTAACGAACACTCATCCCCTTCAGGAATGTATTGGGTTGTTTCTTCTCACATTTACTACATAGTAGAAAGTCAAGTTTTACCTTCTTCCCATTATTTTATTTTTTAGAATGTTCCGTGTATCTCTTCTTCTCTTTCGTCTCTTCAAATTCATAAGATCTAAAGAATTATTTGTCTGTCTTGACAGTAGATGAAACGATATATTTGTTCGATGATAAGGATTTTGAAACTAATGTTCAATGGAGAAATGGTTTGATCCCATAAATGAATCTATTAATCATACTTATTGGGTTATATATATATAATCTGTAGCATTATTTATTAATCATTTAAGGTTAGCCTCATATTTTGAAACATTATCATCCTATTTTTTTATCACACTCAGAAATTTTCATTCCATATCTGCTCGATGTTCATGAGGAATGTATTTTTCTAAGAAAATATCTTTAAACTCCCTCAATTACATATTTGATACTCTTTATTCCCCCTTTTTATTTGAATTAATGACCACAATTTATATGCATATCTTGTGAAGCGATAAACAGCCATGACATCTTTTTCCCTTTCACTACTCCAAAATCATGAAATATTTTTTCTAAGGAACTAATCCATTTCTCAGCTACAAATGAATTTTTAGTACAATTGAATGGTGGTGGTTTTCCCTCATGAGTCATTCTAACATTGACCCTTTATGTTGTGGATCAGGGTGCTCCATACGGGTAACGTTATTATTCATAACTTGATTGATTTTTCCTAGTATGGTTATAAGCTTATCATAACCAGTTGTATTTCCATATCCACTATAATTATCCTGAGTATGATGGAAATCCATGCATAGAATATGTGTTTTGATATAGTTTCCATTACTTCCATTAGTATCCATTTATAAACAATGGCATACACTATATTAGTTTATGAATCGCAATACATAATTCCAAACTTACAAAATACATAACATAAATTGAATAGTTTATGCATATAATCCATAATCATAAAAAAATGTTTTCTTTTTGGAATTATTTACTCACAAATCCTTCATAACAGTTCGTAAATAAAATTTAAATTATCCAAAACATATCCCCTAGGAGTGTCATAACCAAGAGATCATCCAGTCTCATTGTCGTGCACCAGTTCCCATTTGAGTCTAGATCAAAGTGGTGTTTTTTGGATTTACCACTAGATATAGTTGTAATAGAGACACCTCTACCTTTTTGTATCCAGATAGAGATTTATTTCTCAGAGAATTCATAAAATATCTACCTTACCAAAAATATCTAAGATGTTCTTCTATACTAATATCCAATGTTTATCATTGGGTAACGTTCTATAATCAGATTTTTTATAAATCTTGTTTCCAAGGGTTGTACTAAACATCCTATGATATCAACTGTAATTCCCCAACCCATGTTACCTAGATTCAGTGCACTATTACATAATATTGGAATTATCACAAGAGATAATGTCCCGAAATACCTATCATTTTAATATCCTTGGAAGTAATATATACATGAAAAAGTTTTACATTACATTGTGAAATGGAAAAAAAACATTGTGTCCCCTTTGAAGACACTAATATCCCTTATTCTATTACTATATTTCATTCATAATATAGTTCTTTACTTCTTCGAAAGATAAAACATAAGAAAGGGATGATATCAGATGCTCGGTAATGATTACAATAAAGATGAAACTATCATAAATAAGAATAAACATTTAAGGAAATGTATAAGACTAAAACACAATCCTTTTAAACATAATATTCAGAATAATATGGCAATGATAAATCAAATAATTTCATTTAATTACTCACATGGATATTCTACTAGTCTAATTACCACATTTAATATCACTAGTTAATTTCATTATGATGGAATCAATAATGTCGTACATCATAACCACATAGTCATGGCCTTGTGACAAGACAAAAAATAAATACTTTTGTGAAGGCCTTTTTCAAAGACACTAATTTGTCTCCTGATACCTAATGATGCATCGAGGGGATATAGAGGGCCCCGCCCGTTACTTACTGCCTCTAATGTATTCCTCATATAAAAATGTTGAAACATCAAATAAAACTTTCATATTAAAACTAGTATATGAAATTTTAATACTTAAACATAAACCATAAATGGTATAAAAATAGCACATCTATATTCAAAAAAATCACAAAACATTCAATACAGTTTGTTACATTGTATCATAATAAATCAACTTCAAACAAGCATAAATTCCAATAAATAATGTAGACATATAGGAAATCAAAACTATTTGAGAGAAATATCACTTTCTATTTTGAAATAATCTGAATGTAAAATAATTTTAAAAGAAAACATTTATTTTTAAAATATTCTTATAATCATTTAAGGGAAGCTTTGATGTTGTTATAACAGTGGAAAATCGACTCACCCTCTGTATATGTTAAAAAACATCCTTTCCTTAATTTGTCGAAAGGGTCCTTAAGTAACTTGTTTGGAAAACGATGGAAAGACTCCTTCGATATTTTTTCAGAAAAAGTAAAACAAGGGTATAAATGACTTCAACCCAAAGTCTAGGAAATATTAGAAATGTTTTGAAATAGATTTTTAAGAAACACGGATTTTAATGATAAATAAGTCCCAGCAGATACTTATTTATAAACAACTTAGGATAATAAAGAGATTGTAAAATACACAATTACCGTATACATGTCCTTATACGAGGGTCTGTTAACCTTATTTATAATGGTTAATAAATTTTTATTAAATTATACAAGAACCACATACATAAATATGATATCATATATGACTATCTTTTATTTCTTTGTTAATAATATTTCAGTAGTATCATTGTTTCAGTTGTTAACAGATTCATTTTCCTTTATATGTTTGGTTACGTGAGTCCAAATTGTTATGAATAGGATGTATTTGATTTATATCTAGAATTATATTAAGTTTTTAAAAATTATTTTAAATCATCAAATGAAAATTATTCCTGAATGGTTATGATGGGAACGAAATCTCATCGCGTCATTGAGACGGTAAGTCATACATACGCACGAACAAATATATCATCCTATTGATGGTGAGATCATAAGTCATTGGATGGTATGCTATATATATATAATAATTAACATTTTATATTTATTATTTACATAAATTGTAATCATTATTTTACCCATCCAAATTATGAATTGTTGAATAACAAGCTACACGATGACGTGGAGATGGTAAGCCGTACGTAAGCACATATGGTGACTTTTTCATTCATGGGATGGATAGAATAATGAATATAGTTGTAAAATATATATAATAATATCAAATTATGTATAATTTAATAGATGTTTTCTTTTGGTATGGAAATAAAACATAAATAATAAGTAGAAGAGGAAAATAACTTTGAAAGAGGTGATTAAATAATTACCTCTTCTTCGGGTTCTTCCTTTTTATTTAAACAAATGGGATTATTAGGTTTGGATTTATTATCAATGTAAGGCCTATAATTTGACATTAGGGTAGTTTAGAGGATATTTGATCAGGGATTGGATGATCAAAAAGGTTTGGAGGTTTGAATTTGAGATATAGAGAAGAACCCTTTTATAAAAGTGGTGAGGTGCAATTTAGGAAAAGCATGAAATATTAATTTATTATACAATAATTTTCCTTTTATAATAGCTCCAAATGAATTTATTAAGATAATAAGGAATCTATAGGTGTAAATTATCTCATAAAACAGGTTTTAGACATGTATAGGTCACCATATTAACCTTCTCTTTTAGATTTAACTCTTAGTTAAATATTATGACTCATTTACCATGTATTCTTGTATTTTTATATTACATGGTTAATAAACATACTATAAAATTACAATAGAACTCCAAGTTGTTCATTATTTACATATATAACCTTATATAATCCTTTTAGCTGAAACTTATACATTTACAAATATTATATCATTTAATAATATAGTATTTGTTTTAAAAACTCATTTACATCAATTTTGAAAATATTTAATATTTGGTTTTTTTGAAAGTCATAAAAAAATTATAAGTTAGAAAAAAATACATTAAATATACTCTAAAATTATATATTAACCTATAAAATTCTTCGATGGTATCAAAACATTCAAATTATAATATCATTTCTTTGATTCTTTCATTAATAGGGAAAAACTGCATCATTATTGTGTCATATATAAATATATTTTTTCCTGTCTAAAAATTATAAATAAAATATAATGATGTAGGAAATATTTTTAGATTTATAATGGATATTTATAGTTTAATAGGTCAATTAGATAACCTCATATAAAAATTGTTTTACTAAAAGATATATGTTTATATTACTATTTCCCTATCTTTAAATTATTTTTTATAAAGTGTCACTTTCACTAAGAAATAGCTCCATGGGGTCCCAAAATCGACCCAAGGATGCCCATGGTGAGAAATGAATCATCCAATAGAGTTTTGGACCTTTTTGGGACAATTTAATATTATTATAAAATTATTTTTTACCCTTATTTACAAGATTTACACTTTAACCATGGTAAATAAAATATTTACTGAAGTCACTATTCATAATGTCTAAAAATAAAAGTTACCTATTTACAAAATTTGGACCTCCTGATTACAAATAGGGAATCCATTTTTCCAAATTCAAAACATAGAAGTTGTAGATATTAATTTAAAACTAATTTTTGTTTTCAAAACCAAAAAGATGTTTTTAAGATGTAAAAACTATCAAATGATTGACGTGTGTTTATGTAAAATTTAAATGTAAAATTACATAAAATCACCTAAATTAAATTAAATGATAAAAATAAATTTTAATTATACTTTAATACCACTCAAATTTATAATTTAACACAATAAATTATTTCGATTAAAAAATATGTTTTTAATCAAAATTTAGTATTTTTCACTATTCATAAAAATACGAAAGTTATCAGAGATGTGCCAAAAATTCACCCTATAATAATTTTGATATTATATATACAAAAAATGAAGTCCATTCTGAAAAATAAAATTTCAATAATTTCAAAATTTTGGTATTACTATTCATAATTATTTTTTAAATGGATAGATTGATTGGTCGTGGTGTGATAGAACTCAAAGTTACGTACAATGATATCTACTGTATTATTGAAAGAGAATTAAACTGTGGAAGATTAGTGTGTTACAATTCATTAAAAAATATTTCATAGATTTATATCTGATGATTATGTCACATCATGATATATCTTCTAAGCACCAAAATATTTTATATTTTTATGCGATGTGTGTCAAGATTTTATTGATTGAATAACATGATTGTGGATTTTCATAGTCATTTAATCTTTATCAGGACTTTCATTCCTTCACTATGGATCTTACTCAGGCATAATTAATATCTGTAACTAAATATTTTCATATTTTTTTCTTACTCATGTATTGTATATGGGTGTGTTGAAAACCTCACAAAACAGCTTCATTCCATGCATTATTTCCACTATGTACTACCTAATTTATTCTTATGGAGGGACATGGAACTTCATCATGAAGATATTATACTAAAATTTCATTTGTGCACTCTTCCTAGTGGGTGTGGTGCACCTATGATTCACATATTGTAGCCTTTTTCATGAATGGTCCATCGAAGATTATCACAATGAATTAAATTAGATGCATCATGATTACATACATGAGTAGTCCATGTGGATTCTCATGACCTTATTACATATTCATCGGATTCTAAAAAATCATATAATCTTTCATTTTTTCATGTTTGTAAGCTCATTGTATTCTTATGAAGGTGAAGCAGAACCATGCATTTTCCTACTTCAAATTGGGTAATATCAATGTACTTGTGGTATTCTTATTCCTACAGACTACATAGAATTGTGTATACAGAGTCATTATTTTGGAATCAAGTATTTTATTTGATTGAAATTGAGTAAGGTTTGTGTTTTCTGTCAATCCTCACATGAAATATTTATAATTCTGCAAGGAAATTGATCATGAAGTTCTAGTAGACAACTATATTAAAGGTGGCATCATTTCCCAGTGTCTTCCAAATTATTGCGTCCAAAGATTGGGGAATAAAGAAAAGTATTTTTGGAAAAGGAAGTATCACAAAAGAGTGAATTTATTTTGGAAACATGGTCACAAAGAATGTTTTGGGATCATCTCAACAAAATATGGAAAAGTAAAAAATTGTGTGATGGATATAAATGTGTGAAAAAGTCGAGGTTGTGAGGAAGATACTTACACACCCAATGTGAGGTTAAAATGTTTTTTTTGTTCATAGAGGATATTACATGAAAATATTAAGACACATTAATATCTAATATGTGTGCTCATCATGGCCTATAAATAGGTTGCTAGCCACACTCAACACATGGAACATTTCCAATAAAGATCAGTTTATTATACCACATGAAAGGTTTTCACACTGAAGATTTGATGAAATTAAATATTGAATGAAATTTTTTACATTAGTATAAAAAGACCATGTGAAACATGCTGCATACCTATGAAAAAGATAAGGTATGAATGAAAAATAAGGGTTTTGTTGAATTCATCTTGTGAAACAATAAAAAATCTTGTGTGCAATAGTAGGTGTTGCACCCAAGTTCTATTGTGTGCTTCTAGAATGTTTTGAACATCTGTTTTGTTTAATCAATACTTTAAAGAGTATCAATTTTGGAAAATGGTCTAAGAAGATCCTTGTAATAGTCAGAGACAAATACTTCAATGCCAGTATGTTGAAGAAACCTTCAAGTTGATACACTGAGTTAGACATCACCTTGCGAAATGAGCTAGGGGGATTCAGTGGAACTGTTTGGAGGGACACAATGTTTTATCCTTGAAAACATATAAAGATGGTGTTCTTAGAAAAGAGTGACTATAGCTGGACTCTTGTATACCAAAACTAGTGAAGTTTAATTTATTTAGGTATGATTGAAATAGTTTCAGTGTATGCTCCTTAGACCATCCCTTAGTGGTGAACCATGTAAATATTTTTTGTTATCTCTTTGAATGTGATTTAATATTTAATTTTTATTCTCATCAGATTGGTTTAATAGGTTCCTACCAACATATGAACAAGATATTTCACATTATGAAGAAAAAATGACAAGCTGATTCACCCCTCCCCTCTTAGAGTGTTCTACGGTTCTTCACAATTCAGAAATTATGGATTCATGTCAACATGATGTTAGTGAAACTTGAGATGCAATTGATAATTCATGAATTAACTTGATCGCATAACCTCTTGAAGGATTAATCATATGCATAAAAAACTCCAAATGAAATCAGAATGAAAAAACTATAATACCATGATTTTGATGATAAGAACATACAAATTCATTTACCCATCACCTAATATGCACCTCAAACATCATTATGATATTTCATTATGTATTATGATTATTAAATCACTCATGACATGTGTCCTTCCATAGAAAAGTGTAGGATTCACAATTATGAGAGTCAAAAAATCCCCCCTAGAATTACTTTCAGTCATAATGAAAATAATCTAATTCCAATGTAATATTAGATCAATTTTCCCCATATATTATCAACTTGATGGATAAGATATTGATCCCCATGAGATGATTTTTCAAGAGTGTTTTGACTGATGGATTTCGTGTTCTATCAAGAGGAGACTTTTGAACATTATTGGTTGGATATTTATAGACATTATTTTGTATAAATCATCAATTATCCACATAAATTGTATAATATAAATTAATGATAATTTTTTGGAATCCAATGATTAAATTTAAACAAATTTAATAAAGAAAAATGTTCATGAATACCCACCAACATGAGATTCATCATTGATATATATTTTCAACAAAACTTGAGATAAACAGATTAAAAAAATGATAATTTGGGTAGAATATATGTCACAGGGGTAAAATTCTATATATTTTTTCAATGAAAAAGGATTGAAAAGTATATAATTGTTTTTACCAAGTCCATATGGTGGTCCTTAAAAGATTTTACATTCTTTCATACTAAAAAACTAATGTGATGTAGTTTATGGTCTTTTATATCAGACCTTATATCACTATAGTTTACAGTCTTTTATGTCAGGCCTCCTATTACTATAGTTTAGGGTATTTTTTCATATACCTTCTATCATTTTAGATTAGAAACTTGTATATCAGTCCTTTTATTTGTTTTCTTTTAGGGTTTTTCATCTTGGTCCTTTTTTTTATTTTATATTAGGTTCTTTTCACTCATACCATCAATCACTATAGTAGAGTGTTTTTAGCTTAGACCATAATATGACATGTAATGTAAATCCTTGCTTCATGTACATGATCTGGGATCATAAAATATAGTGAATAAATATGAGGAGTGACCTAAGACATCCTATGAGTGTTGAGTTTTGTTGTGTTTTCTTTGAGGATCAAGAGTATTATATATCCTTTCCTACATGGTGGAGGTTCCTCTAGTTAGTAGTTCAATTCACTTAGGCATCAGTATCATTTTTAAATAGAGGTGTTTATTCGCTATTCCAAGAGACATGGATGATTTATGAGGGTAATATTGGTTGATGGTGAAATACTGTGGATGTTAGGCCCAAATGGATAGTTGGAATATTAGTTTGTAATTCACAACCCAAAATAATGCATCCATGAATATAGGGTTGGGAAAACATGTCAGTGATAACTAATAACACTCTAAGGTTCCAGGTTCCAACATAGTGTTTATAGGGGTAAGAACGATTGATTATTTTTTATTTCATGGAAAATATACCATTACCTTGTAGGTAAAAACAGTTATACATTGATATCATAGTCAAGAATAAATTATATACCCTCATTTACAAGGGCCAAGAGAGATTTTTTTTAAAAATCAAATTTCCCAGTATTGGGGTTGGTTTTGGAGGAAAGCTAACTAGGAAGTGTTCTAGAACCATAGAGAAATTCAACTCTAAATTGTGAATCTTAATCCCTATAACCAGTGTTTTTGAATCATGAGGTGTTGTTCTAAATGGTTTGGGAATGCAGTGATAAATGTTACAAAACACAGTAATGTAATTTCGAGGATGTCAAATATACTTTGATTTTTTGGAACATATATTGAAATTAATCATAAAAAGTAATCAATTCCAAAGGATGATGTGGCATAATATTACAAGAAATTTCTCACAAAAAATGAGGTGATGAGTTCTTCTATAGTGATATTAGGGCCCATAAATCCCTTTTTACAGAGTGACACATTTTTTTGAAGACCATAGAAACATATGCAGGATCCATATGCGTACATGAATAATCAAAAAAAATTCCATGAAGGTGAGTATATTTTTCCAAGTGACAATTAAGGATTATAGTTATCAGAGGAACTCAAATCAAGAGATATGACTTTCTGAAAGTTTAATATCAAAGATTGATATGAGTGTCCTAAAATTTGTGTCACTGTATAGTGAACATATTCTCATTGTGATGAAATATGAAAAATAATTACCCTAACATTTTCTTGAACTAGAATTTCTAGTGAGAAAAGATTGGATTTTACTAGGGCTATATTGTAGGCATTGTGATATTTATTCCTTATTTATTTAAAACATAATTTTTTCTAATCACTATAGATGAAGAGTTTAGCAATACATGACATGAATTTTTCAAAGGACGCCCTTTGTGGGTTTCAAACTGAAAATTTTGGTGTCTCATTCTCCATTATTTTAATGCATTTTTATTTAGACTATTATATGATAGTTTTTGAGGTTTTATATATTTGATTAGAGTTTCTGAAGTATAAGGTTCAGACACACATGGACCTAATATGGTGGATGATACATAAGAGCTAAATTAGTATTGTCAGGTTCAAGATTAACCCAACATCCTTTTGGGCGGGAGTTGAAAATATTGTAAATTAAGGATCAAGGTTCTAAGATCATGAGTAATTATATGGAAAAATCATACTAAGAATGTCCCAGCTCACAATGAGGTGAAGAGTTCTACCATGGAGATGTTAGGACTCACAAGAAAATAATGTCCTTTTTTCCAGGTGAATAATTTTTTTCATGACCATAGGTTTATATTATTTATCCATAAGCATGCATGGATAGTCAAAAAAGCTTCCCTGAAGACAAATATATTTTTCCAAGGGCCATAACATATTTTTGTCAACTTGAGATGCTTGAGACAGGAAGTGAGATTTATGCATTGATTTGAAACAAATATGGAAGAAGAACCCCATAATTTAGCTAACATGGGTTATAATATTTGGTTCATTTGATAAATGATGATAATAGATAATAGTCTTCAAAATTTAATGTCATGTAGCTGGGTACATACATGCTTCCGTACTGCTTAACATCATGTGGTAAGGAAATTTTCCAGGAAGTTTAATTTCATTTAGTAAGGAATTTTTTTGTGCAATTTCAATGTCATTATACCATGATGTTTTACATATAGTTTAATCATAGTGTAGTAAGGACATGGGAATCGATGCAAAAAAATGTTTAGGAAATGTTATTATTCATAATAATGTCACATGTATTTTTAACTCATATATAGGAAATACAGTCTTGTATGGATCACCCCCTATGTAGTTGGAGAGAATTTTTATCTTACTAGTTATTATAGATGGACCCACGATTTGAGATCTAGGAATTACTACATACTTGGTGATGGCAGGAATTAATAAAACATAGTTATTGAATAGGAAACACTCTACCTAGGTCTGACTAATATGTAGAGGTTGGTATTGTTCATGTTTATTTTTGTAACTAGACCTAGGGTTAAATATTTGGACAATGCAACATATCTTGTGATGAAAAGAATAAATACACACATATTTCTTGAATATCCTTATAGTCTAACATCATGTGGAAAGGTTTTTGGATTCATGACATGAAAAGGGATTGTTAGGGCTAGACCGAAGGAAGGAAATATGGGCATCACTATGTATCCCTCAGCAATAGAGATCAAGCCACACATAGTTCTTAGCATAAGACTCTTGTTCCCATCTGACCTATATGGATAGAGGGGTAATTTTTATATTTATTTATTTTGAATAGACATTTGGATAGAGATTTGGTCATCACTATATATCATGTGATATTAGGAATCAAGTCCCATGTGGTTATTGAATATTGGTGTTGTGGGATATCAGTCACCAACAATAGTGGTCCTATAAGGAGTGGTCCACTGGAATGTGAAAAATTATGTTATGTAGGGGACATAAACCATGTAGTTTAATGTCATGTAGAGATGAATCATGGTATTTCATTTAATGTCATTCATTTCGGACCACGATGTTCATGTGATGATATATTATTCATTGTTTGTGTGGGGAAGCCCTTATAGAAATTTCTTAGATCATATGACCTAAGATCAATGTGAGGAAAAAGGAATGGAAAGGGTTCATATCACCATATATAGGAAATTATGGATATGACTGAGGAATTATTTATCATTTGGTTGACAAACCCATATATAGGACTGAGGTATCCTTATGTATCTAAATATAAATTTGAATAAATCTATACATATTTCTTAAAAACTTATGATTTTTTATGATGTTCATAATGGAAATCATGAGTGATTTTTAATTCCATATAGTAAGGATTTAGGTCACACTACATAAATCAAGATGAACCATTATGGAATCTATCATGTTCTTGGTCATGTGGTAAGGATGTCCTTCATACAGATTAATGTAATGCGGTAAGGAAGAGGATCTCATGATGTGATTGGAAATGAATATTTCAGCTGGGCCCAAGACTAAAGGTTCAGGTGCCACTACATATCCTATGATAGTAGGATCAAGACACATGCAGTTATTTTATGATGACATTCATTATGTGGATCAAACCCTCAATTCAGGATAGAGGGATTTCATCTTTCTTTCACACAAATATTGCATTTATGTGGTGGTTCCTTAGTGAGATGAAGTTTCTAGTGTAGTTAACATCATAAGGTGAGGACGTCTTCCATACAACATAAAATCCTAAAATAAAGACATGTTTTGTATAGTTTAACATCATGTGGTTAGGATGTGAGATAATTTTCATTTAAAATACATTATCCTGGGACTAGAGAAACTATGTAGTATAATGTGTTGATTCTAGGATGAACTTGTGAAGTTTAACATCATGAAAATATTATTATTGGGAACTTGATGATATATATTAAAATTATTTCATATGAAATATCAATTTTAGTTGGCTGTGACATGTTCCCCATCCATTGTGGCTAGTGAGTAAGGTCTTTTTTGATAGACCCTGTGTATGATGTAAAGAACTTCCCATATGGTTTCAAACATTGGAGGCTTATTTATGGGTAGCATTGGGGTCCTAAGAACTAAAACAATTTATCCTTTGAGGAATGAAAAAAATTTAAACCTTCTTATTAGAGTATTGTTTGATATGATTCTAATTACCATCACAGTTTTGAAATGTGTGTAACCTGTTCTCATCAAGAAATTAAAATTCATCCATACACTTTTTCAATTTCTCATAATTCAAGCATTTTCCACAAATTTCTATTAAAAAGTGAAGGATTACAGACATATATGGGTAAGACTACCTCAATCCCATTCACTATTGAGTATGGAGTTTGTTTGTGTAGTAGTATGTGTGGTGGTATTCGTGTCCCATAATTTGTGGAGGATCTTGTTTAGATAGGTCTTCTTACCATTTTCACCATCATCTAGTGTATATTTGGTAGATTCTTATTTGAGGAATCTATCATTATATTTTTGACATAATTATAGTGAAATGAGTTATTGGAATCGATATTGTTCTCCTAGTATAGTTTCTTCAACTCTATAGAATAAAATTCAGTGTTGTTGTCTATCAATATTTTGTGGGGGACTTCAAAACTGGTGATGATATGAGACTATAAATTCGATGATCTTCTTTGTACTAAATTATTTGAGGGGTACTTCTCCATCTAGTTTGGAAAGAAATATAGAGTAGTATAGATGTACATAAACTGCTTATCTATGGATGGGGGATATATCCTCACAAAATACATTCCCCAAACAAAGAATGACCGAGAATATTTTGATATATTTAGAAATATCGAGGACTAATGGTTCAATTTCTCATGGATCTATAATGTATTACATTTCCTGGTAATTCCACATTATTGTGTATCATGGATTTCTAGTAAAATCATTACCTACCAATTTGATTGGATAGCTTGATCCCAAAATGTTGAGTGATGTAGAAGCCCGGATGGAATTCTTTCATGATAGTTTGAATGTCATTTTATTCTATTAAAATAAGGAGTACATCGTTAAAGACTCACTTATAGAGGCATTTCTTCTTGTTTGGGTCATCCCATAGGGTAAATTTTGTGACACATCACCCAACTAGTTCCCCTCTGGCCCGTTATTTCGAGAGAACTGTATTTTATAGATAACTGATTACTGGCTCCATCCATCCATGGATGGATATTGGATCATCATGACCTAGAAAAGTGTTGAAATAATTTATTTAATCCATATCAAAAATTGAGATCTATGAGACCATTATTCAGTGTGTGATATGGAATATTTCTTCCCCCTGACCAGGTTTTTTCAGGACTCTAGCATCATTATCTAATGCATTAGAGTGAGCATTATAGGATCATGAAACATGATGCAATGTGGTATCAAAAGGGAACTCCTCAATTATTCCCCTGATGTATCCAATGATAGGGGTTAGTTCTTCCATTTTTATGGAATATTATCCATTAACTTTCATTATCACATGTTCTAAATGCCATTTGATATTTAGGTAGTCTATCAGCAGTTGAAAGGCTAGTTCCAAGCCAATGATATGGGATTAGTATTCAGCTTTATTATTCATGTAGCCCTAGGATAGTGAGAAATTGTATGGAAAACTATATTTTCTTGAGATAAACTTAAAATATCATAGCCAACAAAATTTATCTTTTTGTTTTCTACCCTTTTTCATATAGGAAATTAGGAGGTGCATTCAAAATACATCTCCCACGTGTGGGGAGTTTCATTAGAATTGAAGATCCCCTCATCTAGGATCATGGTTTCCACTAGTGTAATCTCACTATAGTGATGTTCCCTGATAAAATTAAATTGTTATTTCCCTGTAACAACCCTATCTAAAACAAATTAGATTTAATTTTATTCTTAATGAAAACACATCAGGACAAACTCTAGTAATATGCCTGTCAAGTAATGTCCTTGAGTGGATCAATAGGAGAGACAGATAGATCTTATAGGGATACAAGTAATGGTTATTCATCTTCACATTAAATATTAGTGGGAGTTAGTTATTCTCAACATCTGAGTATCATGTCTTAGTACCTATCATTGTCTGATTGAAGTAATAGATATTTTTCTCACTCCTCACAAAATTGTATTTTTTATCAGTAGGGAACCTTGTGGGTTTTCCATGGTAGCCACATACAAGATGAGTGTCCTACCTGCCACTGGATATATGAAAACATGTGGGTTTAGAAGATACTTCATAAGACTTTTTAAGGGTTATTAGTAGTCCATATCCAATGGTAGGTGATTCCCTTCATCAATAGCCAAGTGAAAGAGAATGATTTGCTGGCCAACATGGATATGAAATGATGAATATAAGAAAGGTTAACTTGGTGTCTCCTACCCTATTTGAGAATTTTTGGTGGTGAAATTACTAAAATAGAACTACTCTTATCTAGTTCTACCGTGGTGCCATGGTGGATTGTAAAAATCCAAGGAACATCCCTGAGGTTACCCCAACGGCACATTTCAGTGGATTCAACTTTGGACAATGTTGTCGCAGCTTGTCTAAGATCATTTGAAGATCTGTAATATGATGGCATCACTTTCAGGATTTTACCATGAGGAAATTGACATTAAATTCTTATATTATTCCTAATAATATATTAAATATATTATTCATGGCACATTAATATATAGTGTTGGGGTTCTATAATACAAATTGAATGGTCTATTTAAAAATACCCCCTAAGGCCCTACGAATGCAATGGCTTCATCGTCTTCAAGGGACATATTTATTTATTTACCCTAAATACCCATCCATAAATGAAAGGCCCTAATAGATAGATGTTGCATGGATCAATAGTTATCTGATCGATAATAGGAAATCATTCTTTGGTAAGTATCGATTAAGTTTATCTAAAATCGATGAAGACCCTAATATTTCAACTATTTTTTCTTGAAAGAGATGATGTTGGTGATCCTTCATAGGTATTATAATTCTATGAAAAAAAATCATTGATATATTTGTAGACATTCACCACTATATTTGGGACATGGTAGGGTTACATCCTCCTAGATACCTTCTTGAAACATCTATGCTCATTTCTTAATCCAATATAGTCCATATCCATTTTTAGAATCTGTTTGAAAAATTTTGTATAGTACCTTGAAAAAACATATCAGTGATTCTTTAGAATTGAAATATAAATCACTTACCAATAGAGGGGAATATAGGAACTTATTAGTGTAGTCCATGGTTATTATTCTATTCCCAGATTCAATTTCCTCAACTCTTCAATGGTGGTGGTGACACCTTCCTCTAATGAGGTAGGTTCGTTCCTAAGGTCATCCTCTTCTTATTGCATTTTTGAGTTAGTGGAGGAATTATCAGACATAAACAGGGATATTGGTGCATCTATTTCACTATTTATGTGAGAGAGGTTATCATACCCTAATTACTTTTTCATTACAAATATCTTTCAGGGATGATTTTCTTTTAAAATGTCTCTAGCTAATGGATGGTCTTAGGCCTCTAGGACCATGTCTATCACCTCTATAATAATTAATGAGATTATGTAGTCATTATTGAGAATACTCTATTGATTTTTAGGTGCAGTCCCCAATCCATTGGGGGCTGAAATCTGTATCTCTAATTTAGAATTTTTTATATTCCTTATCATTTATAGAAACTTTATTTCATATATGTTACTCTACAATTATCTAAGGGGGAACTATCACCATGCATTATGTCAAATTGTTAATATATGGTGTTTTTTAGGCATTGATGAAATGATGAAGTTACCACCATGTGGATATCAAACAAAGGTCTTATGAGTAGAAAATTGTATATGGTGTCTCGCTGGATAACTATAAACACAACATCAAATGTGATATCCCCAAAATAATATTTGTGTTATATCTTTCTAAGAAATCATTTCTCATGCTTATTACACTATTGTATCCTCAGCATTGTGGGACAGAAATCCTCTTCACTATTTCCCAAACATCAAGGGGTTTGGACCATGATGATATTGATAACAGACACATAGTCAATCAGATCCCATAGGATTTAAAATTTATTCAATATTCCCAAAACATATCAGGGTCTGATGTCTCCCTAGATGACATATTCTTGATCATAGTCAGTGAAAAACATTGTGACATTGAATTCTAATGGAATGGTATCCACTTGATAGACCATAGATATTGGGACTTCTATATAAAACTCATGTGTTAAATAGATGGATACAAAGAGTTCCTACTTGAGTTACTTTTAAATATGGTTCACATCTAATATTGATAATATAGAAATGAAAAGTGCCTTCTATTTCAGAATGTTGATATTTTGTTCTAGATTTCAGTGCTTCTCAAGGAGAGGATTCTCTTTTCTATAAGGTTCATGAGTTTAGGAACCTATGTTGGATGTCCCTAGTGTTTTCATAGAGGTCTAAAGAGAATCTAATTCTAATGGAGTATGTCACACTGACCTTCCATGTTGTTTGGGCTGATCATAAAATCGCACCCCCGTTGGGATGTTAGGTAAGACAACTAGGTATGGGCTACTTATATAGGGTTATGAGGAACATCTATGAATTTTTGGGACTACTATAGCACTTTACCAGGAATATAATATATATATATATATATATATATATATGTCTTATGTAGGGATGTGATCAAAATATTGGGTCTGACCACTCCCATTTTGTCCCATGTATCCTCAGTTCCTACACATGTAGCCTCTAATTCCTTGGTTTGGTGCGGTGAATTCATACTCGGAGGCATAGTAATCATCAAATATATGTTCCTATAATTGATCCATGATAGCAGAACCAAATATGAGATCTTCATCTGATGAGGTTTATGCTTGGTTGGGAGGTTCCAGTGTTTTGGATGTGGTAGGGATGAAATCCGAAAGAGTGGGAGATTGTATTGTAATAGAATATGGCACATATTATTATCCTTTTTCCTATATTCAATGATCATGCCCACTTTTTGGGTGGCATATCAAATGTAAAATTATTTGGTGGTGGATCTATTATGGGTCTACATTGTTGTTCTCTCTTGGTCGCATAATCTTAGTCAAATATTTTTCACATCATTCAATTTTGGAACATCTCTCCAAACAATCCTAAAAAATTTTGTAAATCACCCTCTTCTTATAAATGGGAAATAGTCATGATGACAACCTAATTTAAGGATTTATCCAACACCACATATCTAAAATTTTCCATTTCTTAAAGGATCTCTTTGATGAAAAATTATCCCTTGATATTATGACACATTATTATATATAAGGAGAAGTAATTAAGATTATTTGTGAGGTTGACCTCCTCCCAATTCCTGGGCTATGGTATATTTAAATTGTTATTGTCTAAGGTTAATAAGAAATAACTAGGGTCATGGTCATTTTATAGAGAGGTTTATTTATTCATCCATTTATTAAATCTTCTGAAACCATTATTTCATTGTGCTTATGGATGAGGTTGATTATGCGATTGTTACCAGTTCATAAGAGGTGTTGGGTCGTTCGAAAACATCAAAGGTGCATGGATGGGAACTTCTAATACCTTGGTAATGATTTATGAAACTTCTAGTTTTCGTATCATTTTTATTTGTACTATAATGATAAGTCTATATTTGGATCAGGTTTGTTAAATGGAATCATCCCCTCATTTTAACACCACTATGAATTCATAGAACCCACCTGGATACTTCATTGGGATCAGATGTTTTTCATTCTCATATGAGAGTCTTTAAGAATAAGGTTCCATAAATTTCCCCTGTGAGAGATTTATGGTGAGTGAATATGTAAAACTTTATATTTTTCAAGGAAGTCAAATTCCCTCTTATTTTTAAGCAGTTTTATGTTTTTCAGCATGAAAATTATCAATATCCTCAGTATGGAGCTGAAATTATAAAATAATTGAGGATGAAGGTCTTATCATCCTAAAATAGATCCATCTAGAATACAGATGTACCAAACAAAGTCTGGTTCTATAAGTGTATATACAAAACACCACATCTTTATAGGCTCCTATTGATCTCAAGCGCCTAACATTACACCACATAAGGATACAAAGTTAGTGAGATGATGTTTGTGGTCTCTTGTATCATCAAATTTATATAAGGTATGATTTCAAAAATTGTGTGGGGGAAAATTATCATCCACCCACTCAGGACATAGATTCATCTTAGGTTTCACAAATTCATGTCACCCTTCTATGTCATAAATTTTATTTTACAAGGACTTGATAATGCTAAGGTGTTTCAAGGTTACTATTTTTTAATCCACCACCCTCTACAGTGAGTGGGTGGGGGTCAATGAGGTGACCCCACCTTCATATCTTATGTATTATTAATCCATACTAATAATTAATGATTTTCTAAGAGAGGGATAGGTTGTCTCTACGATGTAATGAAGTCATGACTATTTTCTACATCCCCATTACTATATATTGATTACATGGATTTCTATATTTTCTGATTCTCTAATCCCACTCTTTATATATGATTATATTTTTCAATATGTATGAAGTAGTAATATTTACCCCAACTTAAAGAAGATACCCAAATAGAATATAACCCCTGGGAAGAACCTTTTTGATTTTTAGCGATTTTTTTCTTATTATAATATAGGAAAAACAATTCCTCCATGTATTGAAACTAGACTATTTTTTTGGTAATTGGGATGTAGCCAAACATTTTATTTTATCATTGAAAATTTTATGCAGGAGATGTGGATACTCGATATTTGGAGGTGCCATATTTTTTAGCCTTCTTTGGATTTGGGTTTGTGTAGCCTTGATTGGAGCGTCAAAATCACACTCTTTTGGGGGTATATTTTTTATTTTATGACCCTATAAATTTTAATCATGATCTACCATATATATTATGTTAATAGTAAGGATATACATTGAGGAATATTGAACAATGGAGGTTGTCTCATTACATTTGACACAACCAAATGATTTTGTACAACCTCCAAGTGAGTTTTTCTTAATCCCAAGGCAATGTTGGGTCATTTTGGATTATGAAACTAGTGGGGTCTAATTTCCATCGATGTATGTCCCTCCCTTTTCATCCTCGGAATAATGACCATGAGGTAGTTTCCAGTCATGATCTTCAAATGAACCATGAATAATAGTGGGGTTTCTTATGGAAGGAGGAAATGATGGGATGTCGACCATCGATATTTACCTCCCTACCCAGAGAGTACTTAATCTCTCTGTGGTGATGAGGATGATAAAAATTACCTAAGACCTATGGGTGGGGGTTATTCGAGGACACTATCAACATTGATTTATCCTTTTATTGAGGATATAATGATTCTAGCTAGGGATTTGATGAATATCAGAACATACATTGGCATTTAAATGCCCCCATCCCGATGGGATGCAGTTGATTTAGAATCACTATTGAATTCCCTGGGACCCTATCAGGGGATGATAAACCTAGTGATGGTTATTAAGATATAAATATTACCAATCCACTAAGATAGGGGTTTTTTTCTAGAATCTGATGGAGTAGTGGTGATCATGTAGGAGCTAAGTGAAAAGGAATCCCATGATGGGAATCATTTTCTACCGGAAATTGTCTAGTCTGTTCGATCTTCGGAATCCATGTCTGAAATTAATTATCCTTTCCTAGAGGATTCCCTTTGAATGATTCTTAGTAATAATCTCCCTCTATTCATGATGTATGAGCAATATAGAATGGGGAAATTTGGTTCTTGTGGAAAAACTAGCTCACGCATTACATAATCCTCTACTTTTTCATTAGGCTATAAAATAACAAGACACCAAATCTGAATGGTTATGTTTTTATGGGCACACAGTGAAGTGAAACTATCCATATTTCTCCCATACATATAGACACACATCTATTGGTGCTATAAAAATAAATTGGAGTGGATTTTTCATTGTGTTAAGATAAACACTATGTTGGATCTTTTCTATGTCCTCCATTCCCGGGTTCCAGTAAATGGAAAATGATACCATATATAGCTAAATACATAGTGTATAGATGTTCTGAAGGTGATACCCATATCCTGGATAAGTTATATTTCTTTCCTTCAATCGCTGATGAGTTTCCCACATATTTTGGTGTAGATAATTAATGCACATCATTTATATCTCACTTGAGACCACATATTTAGAATTAGAGAGGGTCTAAAACAATGTGGGGAGGTTGTTTCTAGATAACACATTCAATGGTTAATTTCTTCCTCCTATTCATCATACATACACTCCTCTAACTGATCTAAAAATAGAATATGTTTCTTACAGTCTCTTGTTGACCAGAGTGGAGTGCAGTTGGATGTTTATTTGGAAATATATATAGTTGACCCTGATGTTTTTAGAACCTCTCTATATGAAATAATATGAGTTTTTAAATCCACTATATGAAAATGTTTCTGGGAAAGGAGAATATTTCCTTATCTGTGGGAGTTATTACCATAGAGAGGGTGACCAAGATAGATGTTTGGAAGAAATTACATATGATCAGTCACCACACAACCATGATGAGGAATAAACATGTAATAGTGTTACTATACTTCAGTTGAAGATTTTATGGACCCTTGGGGTGTTGACAATGTGTCCTGAACAACCTCATGAACACTGAAATTGAGCATATTAGAAATATGAGTCTTGTTAAATGCCATATATAGAACATTCTGACTTGTCTTTTGGAATTGTGTAGGGATATGAGCATGTATTATTGAGGATAATAGATGTTTTTGATAACTTTATTGTGCAATGGGAGTATGATCATACTACTTAGAATCATCTAGAATATTCCAATGATCATCCTCATTATTGACATGAATAGGATCCTTTTCTGATTCATGTATCATTCTCACTTGGTGAGCCTTTTCCAGGATGGGAATATGTGCCTGATCCTGAGCCTTCGCAATATGCCTCTCATCATTCATGGCATGAATGTGATCCCACCCCATGGAATGTGTCACTCACACTTGGTGAGCCTCACTTGTAGTAGTAATATTAACCTAGTCAGAATATCCATTCCCCACTGGAAGATACTAACAAAACTACAGAATTTGAGATGTCATATGATCCTCCTTTTCTATTTCCTTGTCATATTGTTGATTTCATTTCTCATTATTAAAAGTATGAATACATACCTAGGTTTTGTGATCAGTAGAAATATTCCAAGAAAAATCACCAACAATAATATGAGACTTTCCCAAGGTATGTTTCATTATCACTTGGTTAACCCTAGATATAACGTTGATATGATTAAAATCATTGGACATTGGAATATTCCACTGGTATTTTAAAAATTCAATATGATCATGTCCCACAGCATTTTCCCCTATCACATGGTTATCCCTGACAAGAATAGGGATATGGGACCGATCAGGATCTTTTGGAATATGTCACCAAACATTTTTAGAAAGAGTTTTCACCTATCCTAAGGATTGTACCACTCTCACCTATAGATCCCTAGTTGGAACACAAATATATACCTTGTCTGGTGCCTTATCCATTATCGTAATATAGTGAAACTATTTTTGAATAGAATAAAGAACATGTTCTTTCATAGAGGAAAAAACACATTCATAATGATCATAGTGTTGAGGTACTCTTAGTGTAGGGATAAGAATATAAACATATCCTTGTATCTGCACCTGTTTCTGAATATTAGGGTGGAGTTATTCAAATGTTTCTATAAAGTAATTTTATTTTATAAATTGTTTTAAGGGATACAACACTTGACATTTTCTATCTCTAATTTATACTATATATGAATTTTATTAATGTGGTCATACGATCCCAATTTTTTCCACATTTTCCCCTTGAAATATGATTATGGGATTCAAGAATGGGGGAAGGAATAATCTCATCCCACATACTTATTTATTAAATATTACATTATACATGTTTCCAGTGAGAAGGGATATGAGCATGTTCACTGGTTACTATCATAATATGTCGGTAGACATCAACAGTGGGAGTGGGGATATGATCCCACTAACGGTAATCAAAATCCTTTCTCACCCAAAGTGTCCTCTTTATTTCCCATGTATGGGTATCATAGGTTGTAGTGTATTGGTTGGTACCCTCATTAGGTGACTTATGGGTACTGGTGGGATGGTGCTGGTGAAAAAATATATTGGATCCCTCCTCCTCATCCTCTAAACTATAATGGATCCATATCTGACACGATGGTCCACCTTTATTAGATACAAAGGGTTGTTATTATTATGATCTAGGGATATCCCCTTGAATTAGTTGGTTGTGGCCATGAATTCCACTGTATTAATTGCGTCATTCCTTAGATAATGTGTAAATTTTGGTTTCAGTATGTTGAGATCGTTTTGGGATGCTTATAGTGCTATAATTGTGTCCTACTGAGGTTACTTCTAGACCATCATGTTCTCCACCAAAAATTGGAGATTTTATATCGGTGAAGTCATTTTATAACCCATGGGGGTTTCAATTATAGTTGATTTGATGAAATGGTCACTAGATAAAGATATTATCTCATATTGGGATTTTATTGATGAGGTAAGTATTTATAGTCATGAAAACAGTAAGGAATTGGGTCACTAATTAGTGAAATATCATAGGAATTATGTTCTCTCAATTAAATATTCATGGTTATCTAAATTTTCCATCTATTTCTAATCATACTATTGTTCTTGCATAGACTTGTCAATGTGAGGATGGACATATTTCATGGGAACCCTGGTTACATAAAATATTCTATAAGACTTATCTTAGTCTTATTAGCATTATGTATGTAGGATATTCCAACAAAGTGTTCTAAAAAGGATAATTTACCATCCATTTATTTGAGAGTTTAACTAATTATTATGTGGTTTGAGATAATTATGTCGGGTACACCATTTATGTTTCGATAAAAGAGAGGACAACTGAGGATTTTTTAGTTTGGCTTGATGATTGATTATGATCGATTAAATTTATTCAACAATTACGAATCTTGAGTTACCATTTTATATCTTAATGGAAAATACCAATGGGCCCCCAATCCATAAATTGTTATAGACATATGATAAATGGAAATGTGTTCAGTTGAGGTTTTAGACCAAATGAAACATAGGGACTCTTATTGATCAATATTAAGGGAGGGTTGGATCATCACACAATTTGGAGAGGTTGTTTCCCACTCTATGAATCCTTACATATTTAAGATAAGATTTAGAACTTTGTTCTAATCCCAATACTGGATTGTTATCCCTAAAATTGATCACTTGTAAACCACTATTATGTACAGAAGAAGGGGATCTCATTAGGGAATCTATCTCTATGTATCTGAGGTTCTTCATCCATTTCCCTAATAATGATTATCTACCAATATGAAAATATTTCTTACCAAGAACCTTAGGATTCTCTTCCATGCAGGAAGGAAGTTAATATTCTAGGTGGGGATTGAGCCATTATGATGTATCTTATGTATCCTACTTATTATAAGAATCGAAACCAACAAAATTCATTAAAATTATGCAGTTTAATTTCATTACCAATGAATATATATATATGCGAACTTGGGAACTAGATATTTAGACCCAAATCTTGAAAAAATGTCCAATGTATCTTGATTATAGTAGGTATCAATGTTATCATAGTTCAATCATTACCTTATAAATAATCCCAAGGTTGATGCCCTCATATGGGGAATGTTTATATCCTACTAATCATCGGGTATTACATACTAATATTAACTAGGATGGTGTGGATTCAAAATGAAAATGTAATGACTATTGCACCTACCTAATCCCATGTGAGCTATGTTGGTTGTGAGAAATAAGTTATAGTATGTAATCTGCGTCACTGCATGTAGATGTGAGGAATATGTGCTATGACTCCCCTTGGGATAATTAATATTGGTATTGGTCTTCATGGAGGTATCCAATGTATCCTAGTTTTGGAAGGAATTAGAATTCTCATAGTTCGTTGGCTTCTCAGTCTACTAATGGATGATGTGGAGTGATTAGCCCCTAGGAATGATTGGGTCTCGATGTTTGAATTGTCTATGAAATGAAGGAACTTCCATAAATGTGGATTATTATTTGATCTCAGACCCTAGGAAGGCATCCTATGTATCCTATTTATTATTGGAATAATATTCATAATATTTTAGTTTTCTACTTAGTTTGCTGATGGATGTGGTAGAGTGATCATCCCATAATAATGATTGGGTCCCAATAGTTGAAATGCCAAATACATGAGGGTAATTATACCAACATGGATTACTATTTTAACTAAATCCTTAAGAAGGACCTCAATATATCATATTTGTTATGGGAATCAGATTAATCATAGTTTAGTAGATCAATTCTTACACACTAGGGATTCTGTTTATGTTGAATACATAAAATATTATGCCTTGGATCAGGGCATACACAATAAAGTATCCCGTTCTGAATGATATGATCATTTAAACTCCCTAAACACATGTTATCCTTGCTCTATATGAGAAACAATTGATGGAAAATAATTAGAGTCACTACTTGTGGATGCAGGACATATGTTCTGGGAAATCCCTTTGGATGCTTAATATAGACCATGGGCCATGGAAAGGCTTCATACATATCCAGATTTTGGAAGTAATCGTAATTCTCATAATTTATTTGATTGTGGATAAAACACTAGATTTACCCTTAGTATTGGGGCTTAGACACAGATGATATACAAGGTTATAATATCTTGGAATACTCGATTAACTAGGACGGGTTGTCTTTCTGACATGTGTTGATGGTATTCCTGACATGCCTTTATTGTTTGCTTGACATGTTAGAGGGTGTCTTCCTAAAATGTCTAGAGAGAATCGCATGATCTAGTTTACATATCCAAGAGACATCTCATAAACTATATGGCATGAATAAATGTTGTTGCATGATCAAGGATGACATTTTTGGGGGATTTTTCAAGACATGTATGGTTGGTCTTGGATGCCACCACACGATCCTAGCTAGCATGCTTATAGGGTGTATCATGATCTAGATGACTTTCTCTATTGTCATCGTAAAGGTCAAATGACCTGATTAGAGGGTATCACAAGGGACATTTTGACATGTCTCAATGGGTGATGAATGATCTTATATGACTCGTTTGGGTGTTTTTGTTAAAGGCGTGTGACATTTCTGGGGGACACCACAAGAGCTAACTGAGATTCACTAAGGGAATCACAAGGTCTAGTTGTCTTGTCCAAAGGATGTTGTGAGTGCCTATTAACATGCATTGGTTCTATAATTATACTTATATGACATGTACTTATGTCTCCATATGATCTGAGTGACATTTCTATATTACATTGAGAGGTCGGGATGGAAATCCCATAGGGTTTCATGAGACTTGGGTGGAATACCTGAGGAGTCCTATGTGACTTTCTCTGACTTTTCGGGGGGGGCTTTGCATGATCCAAATAGTATACTATCGGAGAATATCATGAACTAGGAGATAGGTGTTGGTTTTATCACATGAATTGAGTGGTGAATGAAAATTTCATGAGGATCAACTTATATGTTCTTCACATAAACCAATTTTCATTTAGTCTTTTTTTAATGAATATTACTGAATATTTATTTGATTAGTTTGTTTTTAGATTATTTTAAGTCTACAATTTTCTAGAAAATATGTGGTATGTTTATTAGGTACCCTTCCTTAATTCATTCACCTGATCTATAGGTGATTAATATATGTTTGTATGGATACTACATGAGTGCTCCAATCGTTCCTTAGATTTTACCTGATTGAACACATTATTTATCAGGAGATCATACACTCCGATTCGTAGGTACACTTGTGTGAGGTTAAATTCAAATGTCCTATTGTGTCTATCAATGTCATGATTCATTTTTCATGATGGGTGGTAATGTTTGTAGGACTCACCACCCTAGCTATTAACCTAATTGTGTGTCATGTATCATTCAAATCCAGGCTGGAGACATTAGAGGAATTTGGAATCACAAATCTTCACCATGTTTTTCCATAGGTCATTGGGGTGTCATTGAATTATTTTCAGAAACCATGAAGTCATACCATCAATTCCACTTTCATTAGATTTTGAAAAAATAAGGGATACATTCTTAGTCATGTGGAAAAGTTTGGGGACTTCTATATTGCCATATAGTCATGTCCATGGGTCTTTTTGATATTTGTATGACTTTGTAAAGGCTATCTCATGACCTAGTTAGACTTGTGAGGTACCTTTCGTGAGACAAGGATGGCATTACAAGGGACATCTTTCAAGATCAATCTTCAATGAAACTATGGACTGGCAGTGTCTTATGATCCACCTAGATGGGTCGTGTAATTTTTATAACTACAAGAGACTCCTTTATTTTGGATTTTTTTCTCCATATTTTCCAATGATTATTTATGGTATGTTAGATGCATTTTGGTTGTCTAATATGGTGTCACTCGGTCATTATTGGATCTCATGATGACACAAGAACATTATCTTGTATTATCTCTTCACTTGTATGAGATGCATCATGTGATCAATGTTTGATCCCACGATGGTGTGCAAGAGTAGTCACATTCAACCACTCTTCTTTTCTATATATCATCATGTGAACAATGATGGATCTGGAGATGTTGTGATATAATTATGTGAACAGTCCCTCCTCTTGTATGTTCATCTGAAGGAGTGTCATATGAAGTCTAAATTTTCGCATGATCTCATAATGAGGATAACAAGATCAAAGGAATTTGAGGCCATCACATAATCAATGAGTCCTTTCAAAGATATATATGCTAATTAATTTCATATGAAATTCGATGTATTTCAGATGTGGAGAAGAGTCAAATGATCATGGGTTCATGTCAAGAGGATATAGAAATGTAGGCACTTTACATCGTATGGAGGCATCATGAGTGTGGGTATGCATGATAAAAGGGTGAATCATGACATAGATTTCAATGCTTCATTATGAAAGTCATCAAATGGATGCATTTCATAATTCCAACCTCTTAAATATTTTTTGTGGCTCAAGGATCTCATAGGGGCATCATGTAGCTTCCAAATCATCAGTAGATCATGAAATTGGAGTCAGGTAATGGATTTTTGCATATAATTATCTTTCCCCACCCATGGATCCAATGTGTTAAATATGTATTCTCTTCTCACAATGGAATAAAATGTGGTGTGGAGCATCTTAGGTGCACTTGAGTATTTCATTTTTGTTCCACAAGCATCCAAAAGATCAGTTTAGTGAATTGAGTGATAGATGTTATTCATGCAAAGACTTACAGGTTCATCGAATAAATTCCTAAGGGATTGATCACATAAATACATAATTTCTATGTCCACAATTCATCAAATAAATGTGTATGGGGTAATTTGATATCTTTATTTTCAAAGGTAAACTCTTGATATGTGATTGCTTATGTGTTCACATAATGGTGTACATGAAGTCTTAGTATTATCTTTGTGGTAGTATGAAGCCCAAATGGTATTACAGTTCTTCCCATGATGGGTTATGAAGTTCTTCATCCCTTAAAAATATGGGTTACATAGGGATACTGCCTTTCAAAATATGGGTTACATGATTCCTAAACCTCCCATAAAATGGATACCCTCCACCAATGCTTCCTTTACCACCAAATCCATTTTAATCACGGACAATGTCATAAGGTGATCTAGATCAATAGTTACTTAGTAATTAGACCCATTGTAGTCGATGGTGTGGATATTCATGAACATTTTAGTTCCTATGGATCATTTTAGCTTCCTGGATAATGTGGTGAAGGTAAGATCACAACACCATTTCTTTGTGATTCTTCTAAAAACACGACAAGAAAAATAGGTTCTATAATCATGAAATTGGGTCGTTGTACCTTATATTTTGAATGTGGTCATACATGACCCATGAAATGCTATAAAATAACCACCAAAACTCCACCATCATGAATTCATGGATGATCTTCTGGTTTCTCTCCTTGAATATTTTCAAATCCTTCCTCGTGTCATAATTCTCGTCCATGAACGACCTGGTGGTTGGGGACATCAGGGTGCCCAATTATGTGTTGGAAACATAAAAAATGTAGTTCTAGGAGAGACCTTTGGAATCCTAGATTATGATGATGATACATTAGTTGAGGTAGCATGATGGATGGATAATTTAGTGTCTCAACTCTTCACATTATTACAAGAATCCAATCTCACAAAACCATCTACCTATAACCCTTATGGGTATGTGATGTTCTTTTTTATGGAAAACCAGGGCTCTCCTTTCAGAGTGGTAGTTAGGTCAAACTAATTTCAAAACCTTTGTGCATCTGAGAAATGTTACATTTCCTATAAAAACATTCCACCATTAATTAGAATGACTATAAAATATTGGGATCTAATTATTAGCCACATAGAGGTATATTCTTCAAGAAACAAAATGTTCAGTGTTTTTCATGTGACAGGAAATGGGATTTGCGTGATCACATAACCTGATTGAGGATTAACATAATCATGTATTCCATATTGATAGTTTCTATAATGTTTTATGGATATTCATCAATAATATTTTATATTTGAACCATAATATTTTCACAGTTTCTCATGATCATTTACTATAGATGGGAGTGGTGGTAACATAATAAAATTGCTTCACAAAAAGACCTGTTTAAACGGTGGACTATATAAATGATTTTTATGATATCAAAATGCTCTTACTCATATGGATTTTATCCCGAAATTTCATCTACACACTTGGTAAAGAGGGTGTTGATCTCCTCTTCTTCACAAGTTGTAGTGTCGTTCATGAATGGCCCATCTAAGATTATTATCGTGAACCAAGCGTGATGCTTCCTGATTCCATCCATTGGGTATCCATGTATAATTTTATATACTTATGATCATTTTGGAGGCATCATGAAATCACATAATTTGGGAGTTTTTGATGTGAGTAAGATCATTGTATGTTGTTGAAGTTGATGTATCCCTATGAATTATCCTCATTTGCAGTGGGCAATATGAGGGTACATGTGGTATTCTTATTACTACAGACTTCATAGTAGTCTGTACACAGATTTGTTTTTTTAATTATGGATGCATGAAAACTCAATATTAGTGTTTATTTATAGTAATTTTATCATTCATGAATTTAATGGATTGAAAAACCTCATAATGGCTTACTTGTGTACAGAATCCACACCATGTATAATTGGAATTTCGAAACTCTAATACCATGATGTTAGGGATAAAGACATAAGGATTCATTTAACCAACACCTAATATGAACCCTAGACATAACATCCACATGTGATTTTTTTACGATTATTACATCACTCATGACATGTGTCCTTCCATTGAAAGGTGTGAGATGCACAATTAGACGCATCAGTATGTGGTAAAGTAGATACATAACTAAATCTCACATTATATTTTAAAACATCAAATATAATATTATATTTTCATTGTGATCATATTTATTCCATCTAGAATATAAAATCATATCAATAAAAAACACTTCTTTACTTCCTAGGAATGGAAATATTATGAAAAAGGGTGGGCACAAATTTTAATTAAGTTAATGCATAAAAAATGATAATTAAGGCAATAATAATATGATGAGAATAAATGATCATAAAAAACAATATGTTATTATTGACGTGAGATTGAAACATATCTGATGACATAAAAACTATATATGTAATCTCATGGACATAAATAAATAAATTATTAATGTTAGAATTATTAACTGTAGACATCTGAACATACCATCAAGGTCATGTTCTAAGACATAAAAAATGCCTTCATGGCCTCATGCTAAGACATATGCATAAATGGATAAGGCCTCCACCAAAATACCAATCTAGTTTTAATCAAGATACCAAATGATGAATTGAAGGGGTTGTAAATTATGGAGCCACCAATAACATAATAATTACAATTCATTAATCATATGAATAAAAAATATAACATAATCAACATTACTTAAAAATAAATAAATTTTCATATTGAAAGGGAATGAATAATGACTATAAATACTATCCCTATTAAAAATGATCATAAAATGTATTAATAAATATGGTGTATGATATCATAAGTGTATAAACATGGAAAATAATAAAATTTTATAAAAAAATGTTTAAATAATGAAAAATATTTTAAAATCTCACAGAAATTTTTCATGAGGAAAATAACCTTTTCACATTGTAAAAAAAATTATTCAAAGACTAAATATTTTCTATATATGAAGGAAAAAATTTCATTTAAAAGTACCTTTTAAAATTTCAAATGAATCTTAAAATAGAATATTTGTAATTATAGAGGGAATTTCTTTGTGTAATATAAGTTAAAAATCATTCCTTTCACACTTTTGAAAAAAGGTAAAAATGCACCTCCTTTGAAAAATCACATTAAGATTATTTTTAGATTTTTTAAAAAAAAGTATAAATGGGTGATATTTTATATAGTAAATTTTCTTATAATGTTAAAAAAATATTTTTATATATTCTATGGGAAATATGGACATGTATTAGAAAAACATTACTAGGTAGAATAGAAATTTCATTTTTTTAAAAGAATTACTCGGGTATCATGAATAATTAAAGAGAGTAAAATTATAGGAATTTTTTTTAATTTATATAAATAAATATTAGAAAATAAAATGTATTTGGATTAATCTATAAATATAAAATAATCCTTCCAAAAAAGATGTAAACATAAAATAATATAGAATAATAATGAGATGGTAGGTCTTATATATGCATTAATGATGTGTTAACTTTTCAACAGATGGAACAAAATTAAGATAAATAATTATTCAAATTTGAAGAATCATTATTATTTAAAATACATCATATATATTCATTTATTATATCCTTATTACAATACATAAAAATTAAAATGAAAAATGTATCACATCGGTCTGTGGATGTGGTATTTTACACATACGAATGACTGACATTATCGTTTTCCAACGGATTAGGTAGTAATATTGTAGATATGATATTACAATTAAAGAATCATGATTATGTCATAAATATCATATATAAAAATTAAACCGATCCTAAAACTAATCCATATAATATGTTGATGAAAAATGAATTTTATATCTATATGAAGACGATAATCCAAATAGTTGCATGAAAGATACTTTCACATTCAATTTGATGGAATGGTGGGTGAGTAATTGTGGTTTAAAAATCATAATAATTTTTTTATAATTAGGGTAATTAAATTTTTATTTTATGATAAATTCCATATATTTAATGGTGGTAAATAAATAAATAAATTGAAATAGGTCAGGTAAGATGATTATGTCTTCTTTATGAGACATCCTTTAGATAATTTCTTATGGAACCTAATATTGGTTATTTTTAAAAACCTTAAAAACTTTTATATTTATGTTTATAATAGAAAATAGTATATATTTATTAATATAGATGGATCAATTTTCGGTAAATAAATAAGGAAGGGGTGTCCTTCTATAATGGAGGGAAAGGATACTCTAGAAGTTATAAAAAACATTACATTATAATTACATAATTATCATTTATTATGAACCCAAATGTCCTTAAATTAGAATATAAATGATTAAATGGTTGAAAATTAATCAACCTAGAAATTTTCAATCGGTTTATGTTGTATTTTAAACTCTATCTTTCTTATTAACCACATAGTTAATTGATTTTAACATTAATGGTTCTCACATCATCATCACTCTTAAGGAATTATAATTTTACTTATAAGGTGAAAATTGGATTATAAATGGAATAAAATGAAATTTTAGACCATATTATATAAACAATTTCATAATTAATAATTTTAATGATTTATTAAAAATTTAATGAGATAATATTTTCATAAATTTTTATTTTCTTTTTCAAAAGATTCATTTAATTTGACATAAAATACATAATGAAAACTATTTAATTCAAATATATTCATTTCAAATATCCCTAATATATTATATTTCACCAAAAAATCATGTATCACGGTAACTAAATAGAATTTCATTACATTTAATATTTTAATAATAATTTATTTTATTTTCCATTAATTGACTAAATATTATATAAATGTTGCATAAGAATTTAAGGTAATTATATAATAGATAAACTTTTTAATTCAATTTTGTTCATAACAAATAATTTTATTTTTCCCAAACTAAAATCTATATTAATTAACCACTGTATTTTGTCACTATGGGAACAAATAAGATATATTTATTAGTAAAAGAATTCATTTTATATTTTATTTTCATTGTATATTATATAGTCCATTTCATATAAAATTTTATATTAAAAATTAAATTTTAAGAATAAGGTGATAAGAGTCTAATTGAATAAATAAAAATGAAATTTTATGATAATAGTGACCTTAAACTTAGTTTTAACATATATTATCTTCATTTACCCTTCATTGAGGTGACAAAGTTTTCCATGGTTACAATTCATAAAACCAAAAAATAATAGGGACCTGTATAAAAAAATGTGAACCACCTCATACCAAATACATAATCAATTTTATGAAATTAAGCACCTTTAATTAGAAGAAATAATTTTTATAATAAATTCACAAAAAGTGCTGAAACATTATTATAGAAAAATAATTTTTTAAACATAAAAGTGGATTTATTCCTATCTAATTCCTAGAAAATAGAAGAATAATGTCAAAAAATTACTCATAATATAAAATAAAAATTTCATTAAAATCATTCATAAATAGTTATAAATTTAATTTTTTTAAGATAAATACACATTTTAGGTATAAAAACAATTTTTCAAAAAACCTTACTAATACTTTTAAGTGATTTTTATTTCCATTTTTAATAAATTTATAATAAATAATTTCATTTTATAAGTAAATTTTTTATCTGTTATTTTATCCTATTCATAAATTATAATTTAACAACAATGTTATATTTAAGTAATATATTAGTGTTTATTTAGACTTGATGATCCATTGATCACAAACTATCACAAAAATTAAATTCGTGTTACAGAAATATTTCCTAAATTCATAGGGTGTTACCATATGACCCCCATACAAATAATTTCCCTATAATATTTTCATTATTATAATATAAATAATGAGGATATCCCTATTCATTACATCCTTATGATCCCAAGTAGCTACTTCAAATTTCTAATTCCTCCTGAGAACTTTAACTAGGCGAGTCATCATTTTCAATTTATTATTATCACTATGATCCAGGATTTCTAATTACTATTCCTAATAATTAATTTCATGATGAAATGGTATATCCATTGAATTTGGTAGAGGTGATGGATTAGGTATGTAATTACTCAGGAAAGATACATGGAACATGTGAGGAAATTGAGTGAGATTTCGTAGATGAACCAAATGATAAGATACCATCCATAATCAATCAAACATATATTAATTGAAAATATACCTAAATATCAGTATTCAATTATTTCTAAATTTCATAGCCTTATTCCAAATTAAAATTCATAGAAAAAACTTCTCACCAACTTCAAATTCCATATCACACCAATTATTAATAGAATAATTTTTTTGTCTACTCAGATATTCCATTATGTATTATTGTATGGATTAAAATTTATATTTCATTTACTATGCTAGCCCTAGTCCCAATAATATATTTTCCAAATTCATCCTATCAAGTTGTTGTAATACACTTATTTCAATATGGGGCTTTAAAAGGATCCATCTGAAATATCGAGTGAAAATTATTGATGTAATAAATCTCGACCCTCAGAAGGTGTTAATCTCAACAACCATTGAAATAAATAGATTAGGATATAAAAATTTACTCTATGGTTTGGAGGATTATATTAGAGTAACCTTCTATTTTAATATGATATTCTATATTGAAACTCAACAATATATCCATAGCTCTTTGAATACATTTCCATAAATTCCAGGTAAACCTCGGATCTTGATCAGATACAATAGTGAGTGTTCATCAATTCAACCTTACCACATCCTGAATGTATAGTGTAGAGTATTTATCATGATATAAATACTCTCTAATATCAGTGAAGTGCGATGGCATTGTAATTAAATCAACTACAACACAAATAATATTTAGTAATTTTTACATTTTAGGAAGTATGATGACAAAATACATTGGGATGTCTTCCCATTTCCAGTCTAGTATTTGTAATGGTTATAACATACCACGAGACATCAGCCTCTCAAACATAAATTATTAACATACTGATAAACTAAGATACATACTCAACAACATATATTTTCTTTTTTTTCAAAAATAATTATTATTTTATATATATATACCTATTTTTACTTTTTGGATTTATTGATAATGACCAACAATGGGACTTATCCTATAGCCCCATAGAAATGGCTAATATTAATGAAAAATATACTCAATTATAGAACATTATCATTCCATCATGTCCATGGTTGAGCTCTGGAATATTCCTCACATTCTTCTATAATTCCACATCACCTCTTTTCACCTTCCTAATCCTATAATGGATGTATAATTAAATATTCCTCTAAAAAATATAATATATTTATAATTTCACCATGATTTTGAGATAAATATTTTTTGAGTCCATAAATATTATATCTCATTCAATTATCCTCATGAAAAAACATGCATGGTCATTCTAACTAAGAGAATCATCCACCTTGTCTACCGTCCAAGGATGGTAATGTATTGAGAAATAATAATCATTGATTAACTCCAACAAACATCTATAGATAATATTTTTCTCTTTAAAGGTAAATATATGATTCATTTTATTATGATCATTATATATATAACACATTTCAACATACAGAAAATGCTTTAAATTTTTTAATGAAAAAAAATACCATTGACAACTATAATTCTTAGTTCTTATAATTTTTATCTAGAACCATAAACTAGAATGGGTCATAATAAATCACTATAAAATTATTCTTGAAGACTCCTCCTGGTTCCCATTTTGATGTATCACTATTGAACACAAACCCTTCTCTATAATGGGGACATTAAATCACTAGCATGCTGACAGATATTCTCTTCAGTTGACTGAGGCTCTCTTCACATCCAACTATCAAAATGAACTTAACCATATCCTAAGTAAACATGGTGTGGGGGATAGAGATTCGTGATAAATATCTAAAAATGTATTGATACTATCCATCCAAGTGAATTAATCTATAGAATTGGTCTATTGTGGTTGGTCAAGTTAATTTCTCAATAACTATCATTGAATGATTTACTTATATAAATATACAAGAGATTATATTACCCAAGAATATAGATTTATGATTCCAAAATTCATGGTTTTTAACTTTAGTATAAAACTTTTACTTCCTATGGGTATTAAGAAAAATTCAAAAGTTTTCATTATGATTTTTTATTCTATCTAAATATATATAATATCTTATATAAATACCATCAAAAATTGATCAACATGCTCTCTAAATAGTATATTCATTAAATCTATGAACATATTAGGAGAATTTGTAAGTCCAAAAATCATTATGATGAATTTATATTGATTATAACTCATATAAAAGGTCTCCTTGTGTATACCCTCCTTCATCCTTAATTGATGATACCTAGATTTATTATCAATCTTGAAAAAATAGTAATCCTTGTAATTGATCAAAAAAATATTCAATACTGAGTAAAGGATACTTGATCAGAATATTAATTTTGTTAAGTTCCTAATAATTAATGAAGAAACATATTAAAATTTCATTGTTCTTAATAAAAAGAATAGGTTTTACCCATGGAGAAGAAAATGACTAAATTAACCCCTTATATAGATTAACTTGCAGTTTATTCTTTAATTACTACAACTCAATCACGTTATTTCAATATGAAGTCATTAAATTTTGTATAGTTGTAGTTAAGAGTTCTATTGAAATCCCAACTTCATGATTTTTGGGAATAATGGGAAAGTCCATGAGAAACACATATAAAAATTCATTAACAATTGGAAAATTTTCATTATGTACTTTCTATATAACCATTTGAGATAAATATTTCTCATAAATAGGTCTCAAAACCCATATGATGGTTGTAATTCCTATTAGATGTTTTCGTTCTTCCTCACGCTGAAAGATGATTGATGGATTATTTTAAATATCAAATGTAACTTCCATTCCATGTAAAATTATATGGGAACTGTATAGAGAGATCCAATCAATATAAAAAATTATATCAAATTAAACTAGGGAAGCAATAATAATATCTTAAAAAATAATTTTACCACAATATTCCATAAGAGAGGAGTTTTAGACTTTAGATTAGGTCATCCCACTATTAGGTGTTTTCATCGATAAATCAATATCTAGTCCTTTAGGTAATTAATAAACATCTATTTATATGATTCATGATACAAATGGATTCATATGGCTAATCTCATATAAGAAACTTCAATATTTGGGTATGCTTATAACCACCACAAAATCATTTGTCTAACTTAAATACCATATTAAAAAAATATGGTTTGTAATTAGAATGTGGGTTAACCCAACAATATCCATAATTTGTGTGAAATAAAATCCATAGTAAGGGAACACTCAATATTTACTTGAATAATGGTTTAGATTTACATAACCAACTATTTTTTGGGTTATTACCACTAGATGCATATGTTCCAAAACCATGTCCACTTATAGTATCCAAAAATAAATGTATTTCATGAAATCCTAGATAATAACTTCCTTACCAAAACATTAGGATGTTTTCCTATATATATACTTATCCTAAAATGTAGTCATAAGATCACGTTCTATAATTTATGTCTTTTTTAATCATGTTCTGAATGTTTCTACCAAACTTTATATGATACCAACGGTAAAGGCTCGGAATATAGAAACACTGATCTAGTGGGTACTCTATTAAATTGGTAAAAAATACTTAAAATCATATGAAAAATTATTTAATGGTTTAGTAGTCATGGTAAATTAGACACATACTTGAATTCCATATTACATTTGAAAACATAAATACAATAGAGTATTTTCATTGGGATCATCTTTATTCCCTCTAGTATATACACACATATAAAAATAAAAAAAACCTTAATATCCATGGGAAATGAAACCTAAGAATAGTTTGGGCACATATTTTTTCCTAGGGTATTAATACAAACCAATCTATATAGGGCGTGGATAATATGGAAAGATTAAATGATAATCAAATAATGCCACATAAATAATCACTTTATGTTGAAATATTTTATGTGATTTAAAAATATTCAAATAATCTCTAGGAAAACAATAATTTATTACATAATTATGTAATGAATTATTCTAGAAAACTAAACTATCCATCGAAGCCTTGGACTATGACTTATAATAATAGAATCAAGGCACAATCCTAATAATTCAATATAAAAGGGTATGGACTTCAATAAATTCCTAATCGAGACTATCTCATGATACCTACCAATACATTAAGTGCCTATGTAATTCTAGGACTCATCTCTCAGATAATAAGTCCAATGTATTCATCACATGAATAAACAAATTATCATGATCAACCGGCCTTAAAATTAATAAATGTCTATATTGAAGGAATTAATATTCTAAACATCAATATTTTCCACACTAATGATGAACATTAACCATATAATTTCATATTGTGGATGGTATCATAAGAGTATAACCATATTAAATTGTAATATTCAATATTTTTTTGACATAGATGAAAATAATTTCAAGATATAAATAGAATATATCTTGAGGAAATTTCTTGTTTCACATTGAAAACACATATTTAATATCTAAAGGTCTCCCAAATATTATAAAAACTTTCTATTTGAAATGTAACATTATAAATTTTAAATTATTCCTTAAAAATGAGTGTTTATGATGGTGGAAAATTCCATTGATGCTGTATTATTTAAAAAATCATCCCCCTCACACTTTTGTAAACATATCAAAAAGTACCTCATTCAGAAAAGTACATGAATATTTATTTAAAAAATTATATATGTGTAAAAAATTTATTAATAAAAAATTGATTATGTAGAAATAATCCACATAGAATTTTAAGGAAAATGTTGACATTGAAGGGAATGATTTTCGACCAGGTAGAATAACATTGTCGGTTTTCCTTAATTACATTATTTTGGTATCTTGAGTAATTAAATAGAATAATATTAATGTAAATACTATAATAAATAAAAATAAATATAGGAGAATAAAATATGTTTTGTTTAATATTTAATAGTCAAATTAATTCCCAAGTACAGACTTAAAGAAAAAATCCTCCATAATGATGACATTGTGAAATAAACCCTTACATCTGGTTTGACCTCCTTCATTAGTGTTCAAAACAATTTAAAATTAATATAGATATAATATATGTATATTAAAAAACCATGATAATATATATCATACCATATATGATTTACATATAATCTTTTATCACCATTTTATTAACAATTATTTGTTTAAATCATTGTTCCTGGTGACAATTTCTCTCTGTTTCATGTTTGTTTTGAATTGGTAGTTTTGGTCATTTTAATTTTTACATTTTTTCATAATATCAATAATTTTATTCATGATATAAAAATATTATATATTCATCATATATTTATTTATATTAATCCATATAATATATATTTGAAAAAATGAATTTCCTCATTCATAGAGATGTTGAGTCATACGTATGCATGATCATTATATTAAATTATAAATGGATGGTATAAAATAATGTAAATTAAAAATTATCCTCTAAAAAATAATAACTATATAATATAAATAATAAATATTCATTTAATATATCATTATTACCATATATTTAAAATAGAAATGAAAAACACATCACATAGCTTCATAGAGGTGGTAATCCCCCCATATGTACGATCAATATTATCATATTCAAATGGATTGGTTGATAATGATATAGATATGATATTATAATTATTGAAGAGAAACTATTTCCTAAATATCATATATAAAAATCAAATCCATTATAATACCCATCCATAAAATTTGATTATGAAAAATGAATTTTATTTCTATACAGATATGTTAAGTAACACATATGCTTAAGCGATACATTCATATATCATTTGATGTAAAGGTGGTGGATAATTGTGGTTTATTAATCATAATAAAATTTATTTATATTTATGATACTGATTTTATTATTTCATGAAAAATATAATAAATTTAGTTTATCTAGAAGAATAAAAAATTTGAATGAATTCATGTGATATAATTACCTCTTCTTCAAAATACCTCATTTATATAATTTCTAATGGAACATATGGTTTCTTTTTTGAGGAAACCATAACCACCATGACTTCTGAAAATATTTTTAGAAGATATATAGTTTTGTATTGGTCAGTATAAGTCCCTCAATGTTGTGGAATTAAGATAATGAATGTGTGTTCTTCTATAAGGAAGGGAAAAGACACATAAGGAATTATTAAAGAGATTAAAATACAACCAAGTCTTTATCAATAAATATTCTAACAAATGGAGATATATTTGAATATATTATATTATTGGGTTTAAATATCATCAAAAAATAATATTTTGATGTTATGTTGTTTTATTTTGAAGCTTATATTTTTCTTTCCCTCATAGTTAACCTATTTTAACATTAGTTGTAGTAAAAAATTTCAATCTTATTGTTTTATAATTTTAATAATAACATCATAATTAGATTATAAATGGGAAATGAAACACATTTTAGACAATATATTATCCTTTTTTTCCTATTTTGTGATTTTAATTATTTTATATTATATAATAAAATATTATTATTTTTAACTAACATTATGGTCATATCTAACAATATTCATTTAATTTGACTTTAATAAATCAAGAAAAAGTAATAACATGAATATAAATTACTTTAATATCTATAATTTTTTATATTTATCAAAAAAATGATTGGCCATAATAAATCACCCTAATTGATTTACTTTTAATATTTTTAAAATCATATTTTTTTTATTAATTGAATAAATAATGTGTCATCATTACGTAAGTATTTAATTTAATTATATAATACCAAAAAATTAAAAAAATATTAACATCCTTAAAATTATGATGTTTTCCCCAAAATTAAAATCTATATTCATTCACGAATTACTTTTTTCCCTACGTGATCACAGTAGAGATATTAAATGAGAGAGATAATTTTTATTTGAATTTTCCTTAAATAGAATATAGGGTATTTTCAGAGAAAAAATTCAATTAAAATTTTTAATTTCAGGACTAAGGGGTAAGGGTATAATTCCAATCATTTAATAAAACATTGAATTAAAACATAAACCTTAACACTTAGTTGTAACCTAGATTAACCCAATTTTTCCATTACCAATGTGATAAATATTACCAAGGTTGCTATTCATAATGTCTATATACAAGTGGGACCTATAATTAATGTTTCAACCTAATGATTCAAAATATAGTGTTAATTTTTTAAAACTAAACACATATAAGTGGAAGAAATAAATTTTAAAATAAATGTTAAAAATATGACTAAAACTACTTTAAACAAATACATTTCTAAATTTTAAACTACATTTATTTACATCTCGTGACTAAAAAACATTTGACGAATTTTAAAATATTTAATTGAATATATACTGTATACATTTAATTAAAATAATTCAACAATAGTTATTAATTTGGTTAATTGTGAAAAAAACACTTGTCCTACATAAAAACATATTTTCCAAAAAACACTTCTTTTACTATAAAATTATTTTTATTTCCATTCATAATAAATTTCTAATCAATGAATTTATTTTATAAATAATTTATTTATAAACTAATTAATCCTATTTATACCCTATAATTTAATGGCTATGTTATATCATTATACCATATTATAGTTTATTTATACTTAGGTTGGGTATCTAAGGCTATCGAAAAGATTAAATTTATTTAAAAATAAATTTATAATAAATTAGTAGGTTGATACATGAATCGTGTATAGGGGTGTAAAATCATAAATCTTCATTTAGAAGTCATAGAATATGCTTTTGGAATCATTAGAATAAGAAATTTTATTTTTATGAACATATCAATTCACAATCATGTCCAGATAAAATCTTATGAGCAAAGCTAGCTGAAATCATACTCACCTGGAAATGTTGACATAAAAATTTTAAATCATTTCTATTTACTATCATCATCGTATCATGATATATCTATCCCAGATTACCCAATTAACTATATGTAATTAATAGACCTAACTGTAATATTTTTAAAACCAAACATATCTATGCCACAAGATAATTATAGATTCATCATATAATCATACCATACCTTATGTAAAATTAAAATCATTTATAAATATTTCATAAAAACATATCTAGAATCCATTTAGATAAATAACATAGATTATATCATTAGGTATTATCCCCAATTAAGAATTATTAACATCAAAGGTTGTTTAAATATATGAAAAATTCCTTTAAAGTTGTATTTTTTCATTCATATTAAATCAAGGTAAAATATCTTTTAAGTATAGCATATTTAATACTAAAAATTATCAAATAGTGAGAAACCCAATTTATTTGATAACACCCTTTTAGTATTTTATAGGAATCTATAACAAAAATATTGTATGTGTAACATCCCAACCTGTGATCCACTTAACCTGTGCCCTGAGTTGATAGTCACTTTCCCTTAAGTGTGCCTCAAAATTTGCCAGAGGCTTCTGACTAGAAGTATGGGTGTAAAGATGGTACAATGGGGAGACTATAACCTCATGTAATAGTAGTATAACTGATACAAGAATATACAGTCAACAACATAATCATAATATAATGATACATAATCAATAAAGTAAAAAAAATAAAAATAGATATTTAAAATAATGGTAATTATATCAAAATCCTCTAAGGGAGTTTCTGATACATGTATTCATGGAATGATATAATCAAAAATATAAACAAGAATATAAAAAAATGATAAAAATAGTAAAAGGGAAAAAAAGTAAAAATATCTCGAAGGATCTCGATTCTATTCTCAATCTTCTTCTCCTAATCTCCAACTAAAGAAAAATCATGTCAAATACTATTAGAAGGGTGATTTCCCTTATCATTACGTATAGATAGATAATCTTCTTGGGTACCAAAGGTATCTCAGGTAGGTTATGGGATAAAAATCTCAGAAGGCCACCACCAATAGTGTCTATATTCAATCCAAACATTTCTCATAACTAAATATTGTGCACGTATAATATAATAAGAAAATAAATGATGAAATAAATAACTAGGCTATATAGAATCCAAAAGGACTCATGTATAGTCTACCTATAACATTTCATTGTGAGAAGAAATTTCTAAATAGTGACTATATATATAGTATAAATATATATAGTATTTATTTATTTATTTATTTATTTATTTATTCCACCTATATGAACCAATTATGTGAGGATGTATGCATCCACATATCTAGAATACCAGGGCTAGCTAGACTAGGGCACAACTCGGACATCCATGACTATTCTAATGAGCCAATAAGATAGTGAAATAGGGAATATGCCATATATCCAAATAGATTGAGATACGCCATGCAACAAAATTGGGAATGGTGAGTGAGACATCATGGCATCACTCTAATCAAGAAGTGTGGTGTGTAAATACCCACACCCACATAGTATATCTGGTGTGAGATTCCATACTCTTTAATCGATGTAGGGGATAATGATCTTCCTCCATTCTCAATGGTTCCTTACCATCATATCAAAACCTCTATAAAAAAGTATTATAATTATAACTGGTAGGGGAATTACCCCCCATTCATCTACTTTACCAAGACTAAATATATAAAATAATGAAAAAAATATTTTATAATATAATACATAAGGCATAACCCCTTATGAATTTCATTATACAAGTTACACTACATAAAAAAGGAAATACAGCCCATTAAATCATTCATTTAAGAATTATCAAAAGGCATGGTTGTACCATAGTTTGAAGTCATTCCATTTAAAATATCATAATAAAAAATAAGAAAAATTAATTTAACAACCTTACCAAACATCATAAATCATGTCATTTAATTAATCCAATTCACATAAAGAAGGGAAACGACCATTCACTAGACACTCTCCTTGATTTAACCATTCAATTAATTAAACATAGAAATAAAGTCATAAGGATTAAGGGGTCACGTAGGTGGTGACATGGGCAATAATGAAATTTTCTCATTGGAAAAATCTAAATACAATATGTAAAAACATAATAGGTGACTTGGGTTCCATTTTATATTCATTTCTTAATGGAAATTTTATTTTAAATCTAATCATGTAGATAATTAGGTGTTCTGGAAAATTTGATCCATTAGCTATAATGGAAAATTTTTCTAGAAAAAACCAATGGGAGAGCATATAATGGGTGTACTACCTCTATGCTTCCAGTCAAGAATCAACAAGAGTATAATAGGGTACAAAAATCAATTTGATATGTATCATCCAATGAAAAAGAGATGCTCTAAAAAGCTGGTGTGCGGAATAATGTCATAGCTACTAGGCCTAAAAACATGAAGGTAAAATTACATGAACACCAACTTCAAGGCCTTAGATAACACCTCACTCAATATCGACCACAGATTTGGAGTAGGTTTGAAGAGATATTAGAAACATTCTAATTCCCTAAAAATGTAAAATAATCATTCACCTAAATAGTGCAATATATTAGAGAGAAACTATTTATGATAGACTAGGGAGCATACTGAAATTGATCAAATTATTCTTATAGATTGAGGAACAGACAACAAATGGAAAAGGATCTTCAACACATAGATAAAGTGGGATTTGAGATCAAAATAGGATGAGAACTAAGGATGTATTTGATGGAGAATAATATAATAGTAACAATTTTTTATCTTATATGATGTGGAATCATTCATTTCACCCCAAAATAAGGGGGTGCACGATTTTCCAACATTATTTGAAAAAATTGTGTGAAAACCTTGCTCATATCATTACTACATAGGGTGTCCTAGAACATTTTGGTAAATGAGTTTACTAACCATGTGGAAACCAGGAATAATAGTTCATTCTCATACATGTAATTGGCCACATATTCAAGTCCCCTGGGTCATTAAGTTACAGAAAAATCATGTGGCCCAGTCTGTTTTCCCCATTTTAGGGCTATAAGTCCAAACAAGCCTGAGATGCTCCTGGGTCCTTCAAGTCCTGATGGTACATCTATATTGGGTTCATTTATGGAATTCAAATTTAGAAACTAATGATCTGTAAATTCATAGAAAAGATGGGTCATTATAAATTCCCCTACATGAGGAATCATGTTCCCATGTTGAACTTATAAGGGTAAAGATGTATCCTTACAGAATAGTTATACTATTGAGATTGTATCTTAACATTCATTCCTCTGTCTCATCATTTAATTTTTCATGCTCTGCAACACTCATACTTGAGGAATATAACTTCTATGGAGTGTATTCATGAACCAATAAATAATACGAATGGGATACTTATCAGATTTATCATCTAAATTTATCTCAAACTCGTCATGTTGAAAGACATTTGATAAGTTTGGATAGGGTTTTCAAAATTTCAATACATGAAATATATCATTCATGAACCGATATATCTATGGATGTATCAACTGGTAAGCCAACGGTACAATCCCTTTCACAACCTCGATGTGTCAAATGAACCTCATTGAGATATTATCTTGATTCCAAATAAATCTATTCCCCAAACATGTTGATACTCACCATAAAACCCCATCTCTATCATAAAACACTATATGTCACTGGTGTGTGTTTGCATTCAATTTTTTTTCTAGACTAAGCTATAAACATGTGTATTATTATCAACTAGACATACTCTATTGTCTCTTAAATGGGATGTGGTTATATGATAGTAGCTTCCATTTCCTTCATCCTGTGTAGAGAAGATAAGAAATTCTATCCATATAAGTCTTATGGGATTCATCTCAATGTTATCATGAAAGTTGTTATTATAATAAAACTCAGTGTTGGGAATGTGTTTCTCCCCTAAACCCCAAAAGTGATGGAATAAACCACAAAGTATGTTCTATAGAAACTAAATTTTATGCTCCATATTTCTATCAGTTTGTGAGTGATAGGTCATGCTCAGAAGTACCCGCATACCAATTTCCTTCTACAACCCCTAGTTAAATGGTGATGGAAATGAGAATATCTGAATAAAAAGATACAATGAGGATCTCCATGTAGAAAAACAATCTCCCTGATGTAAATCCTTCCAAGATCGTCTATAATGAATATCACTTGGATATGTAAGAAGTGATTGATCATTTTCATACAATAAATGACAACCCACATTGTATCATTTCTACATGGTGATTTGGGTAATGAAATCATGAAATCCATTGAAAAATCGTCCCACTTCAAATCGGGAATACATAATGGTTGTTTAATACATACTGGTCAGTGATCATCTACCTTCACCTAGATACAGGTGGAACACCGAGTGATGAAGATGAAAATCTCATGTTTCATACCAGGCTACCAATACTGGATCTTTAGATCTTGAAAATTTTTTGTGACATCAGGATGAGCCACCCATGCTGATGCATGAAATTTGTGCATCAGCTCATCTCTGATGTCATCCGAGACCCATACACTCCCACGGAACAATAAGGTATCATCATAATCCATGTTCCAACCAAAATATGTATCATCATCTAACAAGATTTCCCTTAGGAAAAGGACTTCAGGATCATATTACAGTCATATTCTTACTTGTTCTAGAGAAGTAAAATTAAACACTAAGGCTAAGAGGATAATATGACCATGCTATTCCTGAAACTCAAAATTAATTTATCATAATAATTCTATAATATTCTATTCACCACTACATTCTTGAACTGCCTTTTTCTGAGTCTTTCAGCTTAGATAATCAGATATGATTTTCCCTTACTAGGCATGTAAGCATGATCAAAATATAATTTCTATAGGTTCCCAAACCACTTGTGTTATCTAAGATTAATAACCAACTATGTTAACATGTATTTGATGATTTTTTATTTGTTGAACACCAACAAATGATCTCCAAGTAAATAGAATCATTAACAACATTAGGCATAGACAACTATATCGTGCTAAAGGTCATGTTTCAAGTAATTCTAATTATGTGGCCTCAGGTGACGAGGCCCATAAATGAAAACTCACTCATATTATATCATCAAATCTCATATCCGGATACCATATGTGTCATTTTATATATTATATATTATTCATGTCTTGGGTAGAATCAGTATCGGCACAGAAGATAAAAGACTTGTCTACCCATGAAAGGCTTATTCACAAGATTCTAACCATATTAATTTCACACCATCCTTTTTCAAGTCCATATGTAGTGATGAATGGAATGAAAAATATTTGATAAAGAATATTTAGAATCAATTTATTCCCAATAAACATATAATGATAAATATGTTATTGGGGTGCTACTAGAAAAAATCATCCCTCGCTTTCTATGGGTCTTCTAGAACTCTTAACATTCGGATAATGTCACCCAAAAAGTGGACATTATTAATCCATAAGTGACTTTCTCTGATCTTGTCTTATAGATTACTCTCTATTAGTGTATTTATAATGATCCAACTATGGGTTTCATGGTCGTGTATATAGTGTGAACACACCATGATATCATCAAATAAGGAAACCTTAAATGATTCCAGTTACGGGTGGAAAACCCAATTCATAAGATCCGTGAAAACTTAAGGTGCATTAGTAAGTCCAAATGGAATGACATAGTACTTGTATAGACCATACCTACTCCAAATATATGTGTGAGGTATGTTTGAATTCTTGACACACCACTGATGATACCACATCCTAAGATCTGTATTTGAGTTACTTTCGCTCCTTAGATTTGTTGAAAATGACATCTATTCTAGGCAGTGGGTATTGGTTCATCATTATAATCCAATTTAACTAATGTTAATCTGCGAATATCCAGAGGGCAATATCCACCTTCTTAAGAAAATGATAGATTAACCCCAAGGAGAAGTGTTGGGGAATATAGATCTGTTATCCTATAAATCCCATAATTAATTATTAGGCTCTAGAAGCTCCTTAGGTTACATCATATATGAAGGAATGATCCTTGGTGCTTCTATTGGTATAAGATCAGTAGTAAATTCTACCTATCACATTGGAGGTGGGCCATAGAAGTCTTTAGTAAAGACATCTCACTAATTCTCCACTACTGGCGGAAAAAATGGTTTTTAAACCATATTCATTAAAGAGAATACCGATTATATTAGCTATTAATATACCCAAACTCTACTTCCTAGGTCCCACTCAAGTTTCAATGAAATGAAATTTTCAATTATTCACATCCCTAAAGTCCTCTGGTGAGGTAAACTTCTCCCTCCAATGATATTATTCAATATGGAATCAATAGTTAACTAAGTAGTCAATCTGGAGGATTACATCCAATCAAATCATATCAATGATGAAGTTATTATATATTAAAAGGTAACCACCTATCTCAAAGTGATATTAATAAAATCGAGAATAACCTATGAATAGTTACCCAATTACATGTCTAGTTTCATGCCACCAAAGTAGTGCTCAATATCAAGGAACATACTTTAATGGATTTCCTCATATATAAATTAGTGAGATGTCCCTATGGAAAATAAATCATAAAATAATGCAGAGGTTACATGAATAGTACCTCATACAATATAAGGATCGGCACTCTACTCATCGGTAATAGGCTAGACAAAATGTAAATGGCCTATACCACATCCCTAATTCACTTCTTAACTTCCCTGAGAAAGCCCGCACTTCTAGATATGAGAATCATAATTATGAATACCTCTAACTTGACCTCCACCTTGTCTTGATCAACTAGTGGTATTCTAGATTCCATTGTTACATGATCTTACTAGTCCCTCTCCATACTGAGGATTAGGTGTTGATCTCTTCCCATTAGGAGCTGAAGGGGATGTCTGATAGAAACACGAACAATTCCTCATCCTTTCATAGACACTGCACTCGACTGGATCACGCAGGCACTATTTTTTTATATTCCCTAGTTTCTCAATATGTTGGGAGATAAGAAAGATAACTGCATGAGGATCCTGACTACTCATACCTCCACGATTAGCCTCAAAGTCCCTCTTTCTCCCATTAAAAAAGCCATTGATAGCTCTGGTTTCCAAACCTCTATGACTCACACCATAATATTCACTAAACATTTACTCTATAATAATTTCATGAATGATGATTTTGAAAATGTTATTAAAACTGAACACATTGAACAACAATTTGATAGCGTACACCATCCCATCCTCGGGTCACCTGGCAGTCTAAATATCACCAGTTGCTAGAGTAGGATCTAAACACATCGTCTCTATGAAATGGGATGATTATTCCATAACTGACATACACCTCTAATCCATGTTCATGAATACTCTAACTCTGTCATCTCTAATAGTTTGAATAAATACATAGTCAAAGAATATGGTTCTAAAATCCACCTCAACTGTGTCATGATGTTTATCCATGTGGGTGATAACATCCCACCACTTCGTGGCCTAGTAATTAAAAATTTACTAATCTAGCATGACCCTTTACTATGGATTCATCTACATATGATTGAATATATATAGTATTTCTTTTATTCAATACTTCATAGAATATTTTTTTCAATCCCCTAAGAATTTGGGAGGATGCTGCTTCTAAAATTCCTGAGTAAACTCTACCAGCCATACTCATGGATGGTCGAACTACGCCTTTAATAGAAGAAAACATAAGAAAAACCCCATTCTAAAACTGGGTATCAGTCAACATATTTGAAACAAGAATATTTTCTATGGGTTTCACTACAAGAGGGATCATTGGCAATCCAGGGCCTACAACCTCCAGATAATGGTCGTCACCACCTACATGGAGTGTGATCGAAGAAATCCATGGAGGTGTGATAGTACAATGCCAAATAGATGCCTCAAAATAAATTTAATCGATTTAGAATATTGAATTTTGGAAATTATGATAGGTATAAATCCTTATTATAATAATGATCATGCCTCATTACCTATATAAAAAAACAATTTCTATATTGTAGAAAGTGACCATAATGGGAAATGAGAACAATAATACATACCCCACTACCTAATAATAAGGTCAGGTTTGGGTCTAAGCCTCTATGTAAGATGTATATAAATGGTTTTTTATTTTAAAATTCCTATTAGTATTGAATTTATGCTATTTGAAACCTTAAAACTCTCTTAGAATGGTTGATTCATATCGTTTATCATTTTATAATCTATAAAATCCCATATGCTCTTTGAAGCAAAACATGTCATTAACTTGTCCCAAACCATAACACATTCTAGATCATGTAACTAATGGTTCATAAATCAACGTGGAATAATTGTCAACTTAATGATTATTATTTAACTAATTATGGAACAAATTTTATGTTAAGGCAGCCACATTAAGTATCATATTATGGTTTGAAATCCCTTTGGGAAATTTAATAACAATTCAATACATATCAAGGAACTAATAATATGCAATAGGAATGTGAATGATGATAATTAAACATGTAGAAAAATTGATTCTCATATTAGTATTAATGTTCCTAATAATGATGCATTTAATGGTGTAATATAGAAATAAAATAGGTAGATACAAGCATTCAAGATATTAGTATTAATGGATAAAAAGTAAAAAAAATCCAAGCATCTTGGGTGTATAACTGATCCTCTACTTCTATGCTCCAACTAAAGGTAAATCATGTCAAAGACCACCATCAAGGTGCTTCCCCTTATTATTACCAACAAAAATATAATATTCTCGGGTACTAAGGGTAGGACGAGTATGGTCAGAGATAAAAATATCAGTAGGCCACCACCAACAATGTCTATGTGTAATCCAAGAAAATCTTGTAACTGAACAATGTTCAAGTATAACAAAATAAGTAATGAAATGATAAAATAAATAACCATGTCACTCCGGTTATTAAAGGACACATGGTAGGTCTACCTACTTCAACTCATTTATGAAAGGATTTTCTAAATAGTCACTATATATATAGTAGTAATATATATATATATATAATTTTTATATATATTACACCCACCTATATTAACCAAGTACATGAAGACGTAAGTGCCCATATACCTGGAATACTAGTATTTGTTAGAGTGGGGGTGTAACTCAAACATACATGACCAGTATAACGAGACTGTAAGCTCATGGAATATGGTACATTCCCAATAACCCAATAGATAGAGAGAATCCATGCAGTAGGGCTTGGGATGGTGAGTGATCCATCATGAAATCACTCTAATAAAGGAATGTAATGTGTAAAAACCAACTCACATATAGTATCCCTAGTGAAAGATGTAATTCTCCACACCCAATGTAAGGGAGAATGAATATATGCCATGCTAAATGGTCCTTTAACATCATAACACAACCACTATAAAAGAGGATTATAATTTTAACTAGCATGGTAATTACCTATCATTCAGCTCTTTTATAAAGACCATGTATATATAATATGAATAATCATTTATAATATAATACATAAACTACTGAAATTTTTTTTATTTGTGATGGATTTTTTACGATGGGATCCCGTCGCAAATAAGCTTTAGCGACGGGGCCCCGTCGCGAATAGCCCGTTGTAGAAAACGATGTCTCAAATACCATTATTTGCGACGGGCCTGTCAAAAATAAGTCTCTGGTTATATGCATTAAATATACATATACTTTTTTTCGACGGGCCCGTCACAACTTGTTTTTGCGACGGGCTGTCGTCCCGTCTCAAATATATATATATATATATATATATATATATATATATATATATATATATATTACATTCTACGATGGGCCCGTCGCAACAAATTATTTGTGATGGGTAAGTAGTCTCATCTCAAATATGTTTTTAAAAATTTTTTTTTAGCCTATTTTCAATGGGATCCCATCGCAAAAGGTCCCATTAAAAATAATAAATAAAATAAAAATAAATAAATTTAATAAAATTATGATTAATGAAAAAATAATATTAATATTGTTAAAAAAATAAAAAATATTAAAATTATCAATATTCTCAAAAAAATAAATAAATAAATCATAAAAAATTATTATAATATTCTTATTAAATAAAGAAACATTAAAAAATATAATAATAAAAAATTATATTTTATAAAACAATATTAATTTTATTAAAATAATAAAAAAAATATTAAATTTTAAATTTCTCAATATTCACAAAAAAATATAAAAAGTATTAAAATCTAAATTATTTAATATTTTCACCGATATAAAGGACAGAAAAGGTAAATAATTCATATTACAATGTAAAATTCAAATGTTTTTAACATAAAAAAATCACTGGGGGGTCGTCTTCTAGAGGAGGTGGAGGAGCTGAAGGAGATGGGGGAGGAAAATCCATCCCTAAACTATGAGTCAGACGACACATGTACTCCATCTTTTTGTGATGCTGGTGCTACCATCGATGCATCTCCTCCTCATGTTTATGTTGCTGCTGTTGCTGCTACCATCGACGCATCTGCTTCTCCTGATGCTGCTCCTACTGCTGCTGCCGCCGACTCATTTCTCCATGCTACTTCTGCAAAGTCTCTATAAGGTCAGCCTGAGTTCGCAACTGCTCCTGAAACTGTGATCCAGAAGATGACGTCTCTCCATGAGCTCTTATCGAGCTGGACGCCGACATCGCAGCAGTACCATAATAAGTGTTAGGAGTCTAATGAGGGATGATACCAACTACTTGGCCCTTCTCAAAGCCACACTGTGTCGCTTGCATCCATGACGCCTCATCGAAATGGTGACCACCTGTCTACTTTGTCATCTTATCCTGACCCTTAGCCTATGTCTGAGAGGTCTCAGCCTCATATGACTCCTTCAATTCCAATTTAAAATTAAAATTGTGAAATATTATATACAGTTAATTTTCAAACTGAAAAGATAATACTAACCACAATCTGACGCTGGCGATCGCCTCTAATCTCTCTAGTGGGTAGATCACTATACATTCTCCGATAAACATTGAACTCTGTAATATTGGGATGCTAAACTGCCTACAGAAATATAAAATAAATTATTTATATTTAAAGTTATATATAATATTTAAAAAATATACTTACCATATGCTCTCTATGTGAATTGAATGTACGGCTACCATCTCGATGTGTCACCTCCTGTCTCCCCCAATTCTGGTGTCCCACTGAATATCTCCTATGAAATCCACCACCCAACCAGTGTAAACATAATCCATCCCAAACGTGAGATTAAATGTACTCTGGTCGGTGATCTCTACATGACTCGTCAAATTCTATCACTCCTTCTTTCTTAATGGTTGTCCTTCTCAAATTGTGTGAAAACTGACGGAAACGGTCACGCATAGAAACCTGCCAGACAATGTGGATTGCTTCGTGCATGCTATAATCGATAGGATACCATAACCCCTACAAATAATTTATAATATCAAGTTATTAATAAAATAAATTACAAAATAAATATTATTTATTTATGTAATAGCCAATGATGGAACATGTCGCGTCTCACATCAACAGGAATCTGTTCCCATGTGATGCATGGATGAGAAAAATATTTGTAGAAGATAACGCTCCCCTATCCAATAGATACATGCGCAAAACTGTGAAAAAAGAATAAATAATCAAAAAATTATTTTATATATAAATAAATTAATGAAATCTAACTAAAATATACATGTTATCATACCTCCATGTTTGTGGATCGAAACCAAGATGTGGACGTCACTTGGGGATAGGGTCAAGAATCTTCATTCGTTCAAGACTGCTCCCCCTCCACATACCCCCTAAACCGCCATTAGGATGAGGGTCAGATGATCCAAAATCTCCCTCATCCAATGGTAGGTCGGCCTCCTGCAACTCATGGAATATATCAGTGTCCATCTGAAACACAAAATGATTGTTGTTAGCAGATATTTGAAAATAACTATTTAATGTAGATGTATATATTATTTATGATTATAACTAGCACTTAACTGTGTCAATGTTCATTTTCATCCTCTTCTCCATAGCTGTCAATGTCAATGTATTCATCTTCCTCCTCATCATCATCAATATCCAAATGAGATTCAGTTTCAGCATCTCTTGTAATTTCAAATTCATTTCAAACATCATTAACATCTTCATCACCATCGATCCTTAATTGTGAGGTGACATCATCAATATTCATGTCTCTTTGTGAATCAGATGGTTTTTGAGCAGTCTCTTGAAAAATTTTAAATCCTTCCACTTTATCAGAACCACATTCAGTTTGAGTAAATTGATTTCCCCAAGATTTACTTTTTATTATGCTCTACCAATTTCTCAAGTCTCTTGAAGTAGCATAGTACTTTTCATAATAAATTTTATGTGCCTGTTAATCCAGTAAAAATGGTTCATTTACTACAAGAATTATTTTATATTTAATATCGATGATTCCATGATTCGTATGAACACATAATCCTCTCTCATTATCCAACCACCGACATTTAAACATTTTTATGTAATTATGTCCTAGATAACACGTCTCAATAATTTCATCCAAAATGCCATAAAATTCAACTTCAGTATCTCTTTGATTTGATCTTCTCATGAAAACTCTATTGTTCATTGTTTTTTTATTCACCCTATGAGTGTTTATGAAATCGAAAACCATTCGCCACATATCCATTATAAGATTTAACCATTTTGGATGGTGGGTTACTCAATATACACAGTCTCTTATCAGTTTTATCAGTATATTGGGACACCTGAAAATTTGTAAAACAATTATCAATATAATAAATAATAAACGGAATTGATATTAAACCATCAGTAATTTATGTTAACAGTTATTGAAACCATTGAGAAAAAAAACAATTTCAGCATTCTTCAAGAGCAGCTGCTATAATTTGTGGAAGTTGTTTCTTGTTATGATTATCATATAACCTAAAAATAAAATCAGTTAAAATACTATAACATAAATTATAAAATAAGTGATAGAATCACTCACAATACAAATGATGTAATTTCATCAAAGATGAGCAGAACATATGTATGAGCTCTGTGATTTTCATCATCTGAAAGTCATCATTCATGAAATCCACTGAAACCAAGATTTGGATGATTAAAAACTGTTAATTGATTTCCAATTTCATCATTAACATTCCCCTCATTTCGTCACATGCCATTGTGTTTTGAGGGATATTGAGATTCAAAATAATGAGAGCAGAAAAAAGAAATTTCCTCTTGCAAATAAGCTTCAGCAATTGAGCATTCAACTGATTCTTTGTTACATACTTTTTTCTTCAATTTCATTATGCATCTCTCAAATGGGTACATCGATTGAAACTGTACTGGACCTCCAAAATTATCTTCATGTGGAAAATGTAATATCAGATGTTCCATTGAGTAAAATAAATCCATCTAGAAGATTTTTTCCAGTTTACATATAATTACTGCAACATCTTCTTTCATTTTTCTTAGCGCACCGTAGTCTGTTGTTGCTGTACAAATGCCTCGAAAAATTATGATATTTCTGTTATCGAATCCCAAATCATATAACTAAAAAAACAATTGAATCCAATCAGCATTATTCTTTCCATTATAACATGACAATCATGAATTTTTAATCCAACAATATAACCATTCTTCACACATCTGCCCAAATTGTAAGCATAGCCATCTGGAAGTCTCAAATCTGCAATCCACTGACAAAATAATAAACGACTCTCTTTGGACAGTGTAAAGATTCTTTTGGCTTCATTAGCCTCAGTGATCTAACATTTTCAAATATTTCAATTTCTGTTCGCCTGCAAATTTGGGAAAAATCTAATGGTGCCTTTATAGTATCTTTGGTCTTACCTGGTGTAACCAAAACCATATGAAATAAATTATCAAAATAGTTCTTCTCAATATGCATAACATCCAACATGTGGCAGACCAACAAATCAGACCAATATGGAAGATCCCAAAAAATTTCTTATTTTATCCAATTTTGTTCTTTCCCAAAGCCATGAATTTTCTGTTGGATTACTGGTCATCCAAACGTGATAGGAGGTAATGAACATACAACTGATTGTCACTCAGTACCTGATATCATCTTTGGTGGTTTATCCCTTTCAATTATAGATTTTTCGAAATGGGATTTGTTCCTCCAAAAAGGATGATCGGTTTGAAGAATTCTACGGTGACAATCAAAATAGAAAGATTTTTTTTCCATTGACGAGCATAAAGGCTTTGTTGTTTTTCATATAGCAAGGACATGATTTCAGACCATGTGTACTCCAACCAGATAACATGCCATATGCTGGAAAGTCACTAATCGTCCACATCAATATAGCTTTTAATATGAAATTTTGTTTCACAGCAACATCATATGTATTAAAACCATCACTCCACAATGCATTTAACTCGTCAATAAATGATTACGAATTTTCCCATCATTATCCAAGAAGATTTCATTTACTAATTATTACTAATAAAAAATTATATTATCAATATTCATGAAAAAACAATACTAATATTATTAAAATATTAAAAAATATTAAAATATTCAAATTATCAATATTCGCAACAGGCTTTGCTCAATTCATAACATGTTCAAATCTCAAAGAGTCGATAATTATCAGGTCATGCACAATAAAAATTTTGTGTCAGTTATGTCCAATGTAAAGTCTATAATTGTCCTTGCATGGTTGATCCCCTCACAAGTTGTGTTGCAATAGGACGACCAAAGTAATGTGAAAGACATGACATGGTTTGTGCTATTGCAACACTACTTGCGAGGTGATCAACTAAGCAAAGATAGTTATATAGTTTACATTGGACATGGCTGACACAAACTTTTTATTGCGCATGACCTGACAATTGGTGACCGTTTGAGATTTGAACATGTTAAGAATAGAGAAAATCATGTTAGGAATATTGATAATTTTAATATTTTATAAATTTTTTATTATTTTAATAATATTAATATTGTTTTTTCATAAATTTTGATAATATAATTTTTTTTATTAGTAAAAATTACTGCTAATTATTGGTAATTATTAATAATTATTGGTAATTATAACTAATTTTTGATAATTACTGCTAATTATTGGTAATTACTGCTAATTATTGGTAATTACTGCTAATTATTGATAATTACTCTTAATTATTGGCAATTACTCCTAATTATTGGTAATTACTCCTAATTATTGGCAATTATTTCTAATTATTGATAATTATATCTAATTATTCGTAATTATTCCTAATTATTGGTAATTATTCCTAATTATTGGTAATTATTCCTAATTATTGGTAATTATTCCTAATAATCTGTAATTTTTCCCTGATTATTGGTAATTATTGGTAATTATTCATAATTATTGATAATTGTATCTAATTATTGCTAATTATATCTAATTATTGCTAATTATATCTAATTATTTATAATTATATCTAATTATAGCTATTTATATCTAATTATTTCTAATTATATCTAATTATCACTAATTATATCTATTTATTGCTAATTATTGCTAATTTTTCCCAATTATTGCTAATTTTTCCTAATTGTTGCTACTTTTCCTAATTATTACTAATTTTACCTAATTATTGCTAATTTATTCTAAAAATTACTAGTTTTTCCTAATTATTAGTAATTTTTCCTTATTATTGCCAATTTTTCCTGATTATTGTAAATTTTTCCTAATTATTGATAATTTTTCCAAATTATTGGCAAATTTTCCAAAATTATGGACAATTTTTCTTAGTTATTACTAATTATTGGTAATTATATCTATTTATTAGTAATTATATCTAATTATATGTAATTTTTACTAATTATATCTTATTATTACTAATTATATCGAATTATTACTAATTATATCGAATTATTACTAAGTATATCTAATTATTACTAATTATATCTAATTAGTACTAATTATTACTAATTATATCTAATTATTACAAATTATATCTAATTATTACTAATTATATCTAATTATTAATAATTATATCTAGTTATTACTAATTATATCTAATTATTACAAATTATATCTAATTATTACTAATTATATCTACTAATTACTAATTATATCTTATTATTAATTATTATATCATATTATTACTAATTATATCTAATTATTACTAATTATATCGAATTATTACTAATTATATCTAATTATTACTAATTATATCTAATTATTACTAATTATATCTAATTTTTACTAAATAAATCTAATTTTTACTAATTATTACAAATTATTGCTAATTATATCTAATTATTACTAATTATTACAAATTATATCTAATTATTACTAATTATAACTAAATTCTGCTAATTATCTTTAATAATCTATAATTATTGCAAATTAACAATAATTATTTATAATTATCACTAACATTATCAATTTCTTAATAAAAATAAAAATCAATAAAAATCAATTTAATTAGAACTAATAAACAACAATTAAAATTAATATAAAAAAATAGAATAAATATAAACAAAAATAAAATATAAATACCTTAAACTTTGATATTTTGAACGTATTACTGACTTCCAATTGCTCTCGTATAAAAAAATTCAACTAAAAGAAATTTGTCCCTTAAAACTAGAGAATGAAGAGAGAAAGAGAGGAAGATCTGAGTGATTTAAAAAAAATAGGTTTGGGTATATATATGTTAGATTAGTTGCGACTGGGTTAGTTGTGACGGGATACCCATCGCAAATGGTGGTATTTGCGAGGGGCCCCATCTGAAATAACCTCACACACATTAATTGTAGTCGGCAGTTAAAAAGGTATTTACGACGGGGGCAGCTCGTCCCGTCACAAATAGTATTTACCGCCGTCGGGCTTTTACGATGGGCCCGTCAAAAATACCCTCACCCACATTAATTGTCGTCGGTGGTTAAAAGGGTATTTGTGACGGTTCCCATCGCAAATAGTTCATGCCGACACTCTTTCTTCGATGGGACGACATCTCATTGCAAAAAGCTATTAACCGTCGCTGGGTATTTGCGACGGGTACCGTCACAAATAATCTTGCACAGTTTGGCGCGCAAGCCCCGTGGTTTCGCGCGCAAGTCGCACCAAACTATTTGCGACATTAGATATCTTCCCATCACAAATACTATTCACGTGGTTCGGCACGCAAGTCATGCCAAACTATTTGTGACGGGAGACAAAATCCCGTCGCAAATAGCTTCCTGGACGGGTTATTTGCGACGAGATTTATTCCCATCGCAAATAGGGATTTTTCCCATAGTGATAATTCATAACCTCTTATGTGTTTCATTATCAAACATCCATAGTATAAAAAAGAAATATATTAAATTATGTAATTAATCTAAACATGAAAAAAAACTCATGTCCTTTCTGTACATTGAAGTTATTCAATTTAAAATAACACAATTCATAATAAGAAAAATTCATGCCTTGTCCTTACCACACCTCATTCACAATTTCAATTAATTAAATCAATTAATTTAAATAATTGAAACCATTATTAATTTTTCACTCCATTTTATTTCTCAATTTAGATAATTAATACAAGGATATAATTACATAAATCTCAAGGGGTCACATACGAGGTGACCTAGGAAACAATGCAATTGCATACATGGGAAATTTCAACTTCAGGAGGGACAAGAACCTAAGATCTGACTTTGGTTCCATATTATAGTCATTTCTCAAGGGTCATTTCATTTTAAAGCTAATACATAAGCTAATCAGGTGTTCTTGAAAATTTCAACCATTATTTATAATGGACTATTCAAATTGAAACACCCATGGGGTTGACCATATATGGGGTGTACTACCTCTATGTTAAAAAATAAGATTCAATAAAAGTGTAACATTGTATGATGATCAATTATGTATGAATTAATCAATTAAAAATGGATTGTTGATAAAATTATTTGTGTAGAAAAACCTCATAGCGACAAGGAATCAAACTAAAATAAAAACTATATGATCACCTACCTCAAGGTTTTAGATGAAACGAAACTAAATATAGGCCACATATTCAGTATAGGTTGGATGTGATCTGAGAAATGGTCCAATGACCTGAAAATAGAGAAAATATGCCTTCCCAAAAATAGAAAAAATGTTATAACTGAAAACTTATATAGAAGGTAAGATACTATGGGATATTACCGAGACAGATCGAGTGCTTTTTCCCGATCAAGGAATGAACAATGAGCATAAAAGTTTCATCAATGACTAGATTGAGGGAAATTTGATATCAAAAGAAGAAGACAACCAAGTATATCGATAATATGGGAATAAGAAAATGTAAATCTGGTTTTAAATTATATAATGTGAAAAAATTTCATTTCACCCGAAAATAAGGGGGAACATGGTTTTCTCACATAGTTTTAACATGTCGTGTGAAAACTGTGCTCATTTCACTACTACATAGGGCCACACCAGATGGTTTGAAGAATGGTTTGACTATTTGTGTGAAAACCAGGAAGAATGGAATTGTCCCATACCTGCAACTGGACACATGACTATGTTCCCTAGGTTATACAGTTGCAGATGAACTGTGTGGACCAGTTTATATTCCCCATTTCTGGGATCCGATGTCCAAACAATCCTCATACACTCATGGGACCTTCTTGGCATGATTATAAATATCTAATAAATTATTTTAAGGATTTAAAATTGAAAAACTAATGATATTTATCTTCACTGAAAATATTCTTCATTACATTATGATTGTGGGGGAAAAAATCATTCGATAAACAATTAAACAATGAATCTTTTCGATAAAAATTCCAAATGTCCCTCACTAATAAACTAACATGACGATTCATTTAAAAATTATAAAAATAATGTAAAATATTGTTTATAATTAATTTAAATAATCACTTGGCCTTTGAAAAAAGCATTGATGAAAACATTTTAAAGAACTTGGACAGTGAATAAACAATTTTTTAACCAAATAGGAAATAAGGATGAATTTTCTTTAAATCATTTCATAATAAATTTTATAAAAAAACTATATAACAGTTAAATGAAAAAAAGTGAAGACAACAAAATTATTAGAAAAACACATATGGTTTTTAAAAGATAAGGATCATATAATATCCCACAATGTAAATTTAATATAAACAATAACGAAAAGAAATTAAACTTTAACATAAATATCATACCTCAAGTCTCACCCTACTTCATATATGTTCAAAACTAATTTATAATAATTCTTGATTTACTATACATATCTACCATAAATATATTTCTGTATATATATATATAATTCCCTTATAATTTCCAATTACCCTTTTTATTAATAATTCATCTTCAAAATAATTATTTAGGTGAAAATAGTATGTTTTCGACGAATGTTTTGGTATGTTGGTTCTAAAAATTAGATTATGGTCATCATTTCAACTTCACTAAAAATATAAAACATTCTATAAATATAATATTTATTCATTTTTAAAGTTCTAAAATCATTAATAAAATGTGTTGGTGAAAATTTAATTACATCTCTTCATGGAGACAGTAGTCCATAAATTTTCATGAGTGATGTTTCCTCTTTTCAATGGGTTGAAAAAAGAATGGTAAATTATAATTAACCCATTCATTAAGTCTTTACTTATTTATATCCATGTAATGTGTAAATTAAAAATAAATATAATATCTTTTTGAAGGTGTAAGTCCATATGTATTGTCACGACCCATCGCCCAGGGCCCGTATTGTGACTTCCCCAAGCCCGACTTCAACATGCTAGGGGCTGGAGACTAGAACCAAAGGCGTAAATCCTTAAACTGTGAAGGAATTGTCTTTATAAATTTAAACAAAAACACTATATTATACAACTGGTAGAAAAACACTATGTAAAACTGTATACAAAAGAATTGCTGGAAAGGAAAAGGGGCTGGAAATACAAGCCCTCATAGGAAAATACAAGTACAACTGAAAGAAAGTACAATTGATGAAAAGTAAAGTAGCTAATGGGTTATCCTACGGGATTCCTACATGAAGTGTAGGTATAGATGGCCTCCTCAGCACTCCTGTCCATCCTTCTTCTCCGTTTACCATCATGCCGAGTGGTTCACCTCGAGGTACCATCCAATCATGCTACTCTCCACCTCCGTCAGAGCTGTCCGTCGTCTGTAACCAACATAATGATGTGTGGGCATATCCCATGAAGGGGTGAGTGTAACGATACTCATTAGGGACGCAAATACCCTCAAGGTCTCAAAAAATCCACCAAGGATAAACCATAAAGTATGAAATCAATGGATAACCATTACTTAGGTATATTCCCATACATATACCTAAGTTATCTTGTGACCCATCACAATAATAAAGAAAACAAAAAAGTCATTGACTTAGCACAAACCATGATTTTTATTATCGAAACCATGGCTGCTAGAGATCTCCTCCTCTGTCGACTATAGTGGGCTTGTCGCGACACCATGGTGCTTCTCACTAACCTTGGACTGCTGAGGTACTCTTCCTGTCAAGTATTGTGGGTCTGCTGCCAACTACTAGGCACTCCTCCATTGTGGGTATGCCGCCACCTACCAGGAGCTCCCCCTAATATCCTGTAGAGATACTCCTACTGTCGAATATTGTTGGTCTACTGCCAACTATTAGGCGCTCCCCACTGGACTAGACGAATCACTCTGAGTTGAATCGGTCAAACAGTCGTCAGGTCTACCAGCTACTCGGTCTTCGCACTCAGTCTGCTCCACTGGAAGGATAGGCTCCACGAGCTACTGGGAAATACTCCAACTATAGAAAAGTGCCACGAAAAAGTATCTCAAAGGGCTTCCACATCATAGGGGTCTTGATGCAATGGGCGGTGCGTCAATCAGATGCCTGGTCTGTTAGTTATTAGCCTTTTAGTCCTGAGGGCCCGGTTGGATTTGTGTACGATCCCACCCGACCGTAACTCAAAGATTCCCGTGAAATTTAGTGGGGTATTCTCAAAGGGATAGATTTGTTCCAAGAATACTGGAACCACTGAAGGTTCGTCAAACAGTCGTCTAATGCCAATGATATGGCCAACAGAAAGCAAAGGGGTCGGTAATGGGCATGGGCTCGGTCCGACCTAGTCTGGGTCGACCATGTCAAACCCACAGGGTCTGACCCTGCACGTTGGGCGGGTCAGCCTGCTAGGTTTGGCCCGGTCTGCTGGGCCCGGCCTAGCGGACTGTGGGGGCTATTCGGCCCAGAGGTCGCCACGTAGGCGACTCGGCCTGAATGTCGGGGCCAGTTCGGCCAGCACCGCGACGGCATGGATATAAGGGCATGAGAGAGACAGGATTCCAGCTCGGTCTGGAGCACGCAGGTCACGCAGAGGCTGGCTCGGGGGCAACCGGTTCGGGGTGGCACATGCGGTGGTTGGTTCGGGGGCAGCTGGATGAGTGTGGCAGGGTGCCGAGCATGCTGCGAGGGCGCTGGGTAGGCCACGGTGGCACCGGGCAGGGTGCGACAGTGGTTGGGCAGGCTGCGGGGCATCGACGGTGCATCAGGAAGGGATCGGGGGTGCCAGCTAGGGTGCGGTAGTGCACTGGGAAGCTGCGGGGGTGTTGGGAAGGGTGCCGGTCAGGCCGTAGGGGCGCTAGCATGGTGCCGGAGGGCCGCGACCAGGTGGGCCGTGCGCCGGGCAGTGTTTCAGGAGGCCTCGGGCAGGCGGTATGAGCGCTTAGTGGGCCGGCGGTGGTCGTCCGGAAGCTTCGGTGTTCCACTGGGGCAGCCCGATTCACGGAGGCCGTGGGTAGAGTGGCCTTCGTTGTTTCCACCTTCTTAATCATCGCCTCATCATCATATCATAGAACGCCACACGAAAGAAGAATCGACGGAGGATGTCAGGCCATGTTAGGTTGGCCTGCATCCTCTGCGTTTAGAGTGACATCAATGGGTTCATCGAAATTGGAATGATGAACATCATTTATTTACTACCACACAATGATTTCTTTTCAAACAATGATGAGAAAAGAAAACTGATAAAAGACAAGGTAAACCCCTACCATTGATTCGTCGATCAATGTTCGCCGTTCGATGATGGAGTCTTGGAAGGAAGACGATGAAGACCGTCATTCGTCGTGTTCGCTGCACGTCCCCAATTACGAGCTATGTTGGTTCGTTGACGAAGTTGTGGAGGGTATGATTCCAGGAAGGATGTCGAAGAAGAAATCTTCACCGGTGTTCTTCTCGTAATTCATTGGAATAACCGTTCTTCTTTGGGATCTTTTATCCCTTCTCCAAAATTCCACAAAAAGATAATTCCAACCCAACTAATAATAATATATTTTCTATTATTTTAATGTTGGCACGTAATTCAAAAAGGAGAATTAAATTACGTAGGCTCCCCTTAATTAAATCACAGGTTTTGGCACAATTAATTAAAAGGGGAAGGTGGCACCAATTAATGGATGAGGAGGTCAAGGGACTCCCCTTTCATTAATGAGGGGAGTTGGGAGATTTTCTACCCTCCCATTAATTGGGGGTTTTAGTCTCGTGTGGTCCCCACAACGTAACCTCTCACGGGAGGTTATTTTCGGGTGAGCACAACCACCATAACCTCTAATGGGAGGTTAGAGTGTGGTGGTCCCAACTCCAAATCACAAGTTGAGTTTTTAACCAACAACCACTCACACTTGTGGCAGATCAAAAATAAAATAAAGTTTTGTACACTTTATTTTAATATTTTTTTATAAAAATCCAAAAACTAACTTTGACCATCCGCCGTCAAGGAAAAATCCTCTTATGTGAATACCGACACTGCGAGTTCAACTGTGCCCTCAGATTTTAGTTCCGAGCACCAGTTCTGAAGTTATAAAAATCAACTAATAATCACGAGCCGTCAGTTTCCGTAGACTCATAAAAAATCCCATGTATTTAAGAAAAAAAGTTCCACGGAATATACGGGTCTTTACATTCTCCCCACCTCAAGGATTTACATCCCTATAAGCTATAACTCGAACTAAGGGAACAAATGGGAGTACTGAGCATGCATCTGAGCCTCCCGCTCCCATGTGCTCTCCTGCAGGTTCTTGTGCTGCAAGCGAACGCGCACCAGAGGTATCGACCATCCACATAGGACCCACTTCTATCGATCCTCAATCTCCACTGGAACCTCCTTGAATGTCTCCCAATTGTCGACATCCAGCTCCCTGTGGGTTATGATGTGGGAAGGGGCGTGCACGTATCTCCTTTGCTGAGATACGTGGAAGACGTCGTGCACTCGGTGCAACTGAGGTTGAAGAGCTAAGTGGTAAGATAGCTCGCCTACCCTAATGAGGACCTGGAATGGTCCGATGAATCTCAGTGATAACATTCCACCTCGGCCAAATCTTCATAGACCTCATCGAGGTGAGACCCATAGAAATATGTGGTCTCCATCCTCGAACCCCAGAGGTCTCCTTCTTCTATCAGCATACAACTTATGTCTTCTCTGTGTAGTTTTCATCTGCTCCTAGATGATATGCAACTTCTCTGTGGTAGATCTCACATTCTCTGGTCCCACTAGTGCTAAATCCATAGGGCCAGTCTAGCACAAGGGTGATCTGCAAGGTCTTCCGTACAACGACTAAAAAGGTTCCATTCTTATGGTGGAGTGATAGCTATTGTTATACAAAAACTCCACCAAAATCAATTGATCCTTCCAGATGTGACTGTAGTCGAGGAAACATGCACGTAGCATGTCCTCGTGGGATTGAATGGTCCGCTCAGTCTGACCATCTGCCTGATGATGGAAGAAGGTTCTCAGACGTATCTATATCCTGAAGGCTTCCTGCAACCCCTTCCATAGCTAGGATGTAAACCGTGCATCATGGTCAGAGACAATAGAAGAAGGTACTATATGTAAACACACAATCTCTTGAACATAGAGGTGTCCCAAGCTCTCTAATGAACCCTGCTCTCTGATCGGTAGGAAGTGGGCCGACTTGGTGAGCCAGTCAATGATCACAAAAATCGATTCATGAACCCTGGATGTACATGGAAGACCCATCACGATGTCCATGGATATCCCATCCCACTTCCACTCTGGGACCTCTAAGAGATGAAACAAGTCTACTGGTACCTGGTGCTCTGCCTTCACTTGCTGGCATGTGAGGCACCAAGAGACAAACTCCACTACTACCTTTTTCATACCTAGCCCCCAGTGCTGTCGTCAATGGTCATGGTACGTCTTTGCCACTCCTGGATGTACCGCTAGAGGTGATGTGTGGAACTCCCTCAACACCACGTCCTAAAGTACAGCTGGTACCAAGGTACATCCTCTGAAGAGGATAACGTGTTCCCCACCTTCATAAAATCTATCAAGTACTCGCCCTATGGATATTTGAGAACGTCATGTCTCACAGTCAGCATCCCCATTCTGTGCCTCCCTGACTCACTTAAGAAGTGGGGGAGTGACTTTAAGAGACTGAAGAAAGGCTACCCCATCCTTATCCAGAAAGGATATCTGTAAAGAAGTTAGCTTCTCTGTCGCCTCTCCTAGCAGCTGTATACCAGATCTCCTACTGAGAGCATCTGATACAATGTTCCCCATCCCCGGAGTATAGAATATCTCAATGTCATAGTCCTATAGAAACTCGAGCCATCGCCACTATCTCAGGTTCAGGTCCTTCTAAGAGAAGATATACCTGAGACCCTTGTGATAAAAGTACATGATAAAAAAGTCACCCATCAGATAGTGCCACTACATCTTCATGGCGAAAACCATTGTTGCTTACTCCAGGTCAGGGTAGCGTTGTTATTCTCATGTTTTCTCAGCTTCCGAGAACCATACGCGATCACTACTCACTCCTGCATCAGGACACACCCATGTCCAGTCCCTGATGTGTCGCAGTAGACTACATACCCTATGCCTTCCTCTGGAAGCTTCAAAATGGGGGAACTAGTCAGCCTCTGCCTCATCTTTTGAAAGCTCTACTAGCATCTCTCCGACCACACAAATGGTTTCCCCTTATTCGTCAAGGCTGATAATGGTGTTGAAACTCTGGAGAAGTCTAGTACAAACCTCTGATAGTACCCATCTAAACCTAGGAAACTTCGTACCTCTGTCACACTCCTCCGGGGATCTCAATCAAGTACCTCCTCAATTTTCACTGGATCCACATCAAATCCACCCTCCGAGATGACGTTTACCATGAATTGAACCTATAAAATACAAAACTAGAACTTTGAGAGCTTACTATAAAGCTGGTTCTCTCTAAGTGTGTCCAGTACTACCTGCAAATTGTAGGCATTCTCCTCCTTAGTAGTCAAGTAGATCAGAATTTTGTCGATGAAGAATATGACAAAGTGATCGAGGTAAGGATGGAAGATTCTATTCATGGGAATCATGAACACTATTTGAGAATTGGTTACACCAAAGGGAATAACAAAGAACTTGTAGTGGCTTTAACAACACCATAAGGCCATCTTTTGCACATCCTCGTCTCAAAATCTTAGCTGGTGATAGCCTGATTTGAGATCTATCTTCGAGAACCACTGTTCTCCCTTCAGCTGATCAAAGAGTTTGTCAATCCTTGGGAGTGGGTACTTATTTTTCACGGTCACCTAGTTTAGGCAACGATAGTCAACACAAAGCCTCAAGATCCCATCTGCCTTCATGGTGAATAGAATCGGGGCTTCTCATGGAGAAACACTGGGCTGGATGAATCCATTCCCCTATAAGTCCTATAGTTGTACCCACACCTCACAACACTCAACAGGATCCATCTAATATGCTGGAGTAGATATCGGTGTCGTCCCGGGGTACAGGTCAATGTAGAAGTCCACCTCTCTGGGAGGAGGTAGTCCTGGAACATCGTCAAGGAAAACATCCGTGTACTTGTCCACCACTACAGGATAAGTTGGACTCTCCACATCAATTACTCCAAGGTTAAGGTAATACAACTAGTGAGTGATTCGCTACACCCTCCTCTGAGAACGTCTGTCATGTGCTTCAAAGGTTCTCTTCTCACCGGTGATGGTAAAACTTGTCCCATCCATGTGGAAACACCACACATTTCGCCTAATACAGTCGATCTGAGCATGGACTGTAGATAACCAGTCCATGCCCAAGATGACGTCGTAAGGCCTCAATGCCCCTACTAGGAGATCCAAGCCGAACATCTTGCCTCCTAGAGTAAGCTCGCACTTCTAGTACCAGTGCATAATCATCGAATAAACTCTGGTATGAGTCTATATTCGTAATGATCGAACTAACGGCTCCTTCAGAATCATCGAGATCCAAATGAGGGATGTAGAAATTAAAGAGGGACTGGAACCTGTGTCTATAAGAACTATAGCTAAGGTGGAGTAGACACAGATCGTACCTAAAATAATCTCCAGAGTGCCATGATCTTAAGCCTCTACTGCCTAAAGTTGAGCTCTCCCATGTCCACCCGCTCCCTACGGTCGGGGTGGACCTCCTGGTGGTGGTGGTGGAAACACCTTGAAATGTCATCCACCGCCAGCTGCATGTCCATCTTCTCTTCCACGTCCGCCTCCTCCCTATGGACCACCTCGATCGAACCTCTAACTCTGCTTGGGAGATCCCTCAACTGTCTACTGATCATCATAACGGCGGGTCAGATAGTCATGAGCCATGTCACCACCACCGAATGATTAACATTGTCTGCTCTTGGCATGACTGGATCTGTCTCCACTCTGGGTGCCCCGCACAACTGATCTTGAGTCAAGAGGGAGACCACCAGTAGGTCTGGTCCTCTTGGACCTCTACAACATCTATCTACTGCCAGCTGCAGAAGACTCTGCTGCATGTTAGCTAGTAGTGGGTCTCGCAGCTGGAGACTGTTCAGCAAGGAAAATCTCCACAAGTATGGATCTCTCTAGCACCCCTATCTGCGTCAGTATGCTATGTGAGATCATCGGAGCTCTGATATCTTGCATGATTCCCTACTCGAAGGTCTGGTCCCTGAATAATGGGTCTCGTACCATATCTTTGGAGTAGCATGAGAGGTCTGTGAACCTCACTGAGTACTGTGCTACTGTAATTCTTCCCTGCTATTGATGTAGTAGCTCTTGTAACTTCACCACTCGAAGTGTGGATGGGATAAACTGCGCTTGGAATAGGCTCTTGAAGTCTGACTAGAGTAGTGCTACCTCGTCATGCACCTAGAGCATCAAGCTCCACAATCTATTAGCTGCTGCTTGTAGGAGGATGGCAGTAAGGATCACCATGAAGTCAGCTGGTGTCCCAACTAGTCTGAAGACTCTCACCATAGCCTTCATCCAATCATTAGCTGCTTGTGGGTCCGTCACTCCCCTGAATCTGGGTGGCCTATGGTGCTATAACTCATGCAATGTGCTCAAGCGGCATGCATCGTCTACTGCTGGGGCTGGTAGAATCGGTGGCCCAACTGGGATTAGTACCGCTGGTGCCTCCACTGGTAAAGGGCTATGCAACGAGGCCTCGTCACTCGGTGGGCTGTCAGTGGGTATGATTCTCGGGGCTCTAAATGGTCATCAGTGGGGAGGCATCCTGAAAGAAACAGATGCAACATGGTTAAAATATTATACCCGGTAAGCTGACCTGGTTGATATGACTTAAAGAAAACTTTTGAAAACATACACTCAATCATTCTTTTCATACACTGAGTCGGAAATCAGAAGTCTGGGCCCTAGTGTATGGATACATTAGCCTCCCACACCAACACTGGACTCCTTGAACAGAAAAACACACTTAGTACCCTTAACACTATTTCTTCATAGAAAAGAAAGATCAGAGTTCTATGTTTTTTGGTTGAACCGACTCCTCTGATTCAAATTTTCCATGACCCCATCCCCCGGGGCCCATATCGTGACTACCCCAAGCCCACCATACATAGTCCAGGGGCTGGAGTCTAGCACCAAAGGTGTAAATCCTTAAATTGTGAAGGCATTTCTTTTATAACTGTAAAAAAACACATCAAAGTACACAACTGGAAGCAAAACACTATGTAATAGTGTATACAAAAGAAGTGATGGAAAGTAAAAGGAGCCGGAAATACTAGCCCAACAAGAAAGTACAAGTTCAACTGAAAGCAAGTACAACTGAAAAAAAGTAAAGAAGCTACTGGGTCATCTTCCAGGGTTCCTACCTAAAGGGTATGTACAGATGGCCTCCTCAGCACTCCCGTCCATCTGTATGTTTCGTGTACCGTCACACCGAGTGGTCCACCTCCGAGTACCATCTAGTCCTGCTACTCTTTGGCTCAGTCAGCGTTGTCTGTCATCTGCAACCAACACGATGAGGTGCAGGCATAGCCCATGAAGGGGTGAGTATAATGATACTCAGTATGGACCACAAGACCCTCAAGGTCTCACAAAATCCAATAATGGTAAACCAAAAAGTATGAAATCGACAGATTACCATTACATAAGTATATGCCTATACATATACCTAAGTTATCTAGTGACTCATCTCAATAATGAGGAAAACACAAAAGTCTTTGACTCAGGTCAAACTAGGATTTGTATTATCAAAACCACGACTGCTGGAGAACTCCTCCTCTGTCGAGTACAATGAGCATGTCGTGACACCAAGGCACTTCTCACTAACCTTGGATTGTTGAGGTAATCCCCCTGTCAAGTACTGCGGGTCTGCTGCCAACTACCAGGTGCTCCTCCGCTGTGGGTCTACCACCAACTACCAGGAACTCCTCCTCTATGGGTCTGCAACCAACTACTAGGCGCTCCCAACTGGGCTAGTCGAATCACTCCGTGTTGAATCGTTCAATCATTCATCAGGGATACCACCTACTGGGTCCCCACACTCTATCTGCTCGTCATTGGAAGGATTCTCTCCACAAGCTACTAGGAAATACTCCAACTCTCTTAAAGTTCAATGAAGAAGTATCTCAAAGGTCCTCCACATCGTAGGGGTCTCAATGCAAAAGACGGCGTGTCAATCGGACACACAGTCTGTATCTTATTAGACTTTTAGTCTTGGGGGCCTGGTTGGATTCGTGTACGATCCAACCTTACCGTAACTCAAAAATACCTCGAACTCCAGTGGGGTATACTCAAAGGGACAACTTCGTTCTAAGAATACCAGCACTACTAATGGTTCGTCAAATGGTCTTCTAGTGCCAAAGATATGGCCAACAGAAAGAAAAGGGGTCGGTAATGGGCCTGGGACTGGTCCAACCCGGTCATACCATCTCGGCCCAACCCAGACAGATCCGACCCGGTCTATGTAGACCTGGTCAGCCCTGTAGGTTTTTCCCGTTCTGCTGGGCCTAGCCTAATAGACTATGGGGGAGGTTCTGCCCGAATATTGCCACGTAGGCGACTCAGTGTGAAGGTTGGGGTGGGTTCGGCCAGCACTACAGGGGTGCCTCCTGGAAGGTGCAAGGGAGTCAGGACGTTGGCTCGGGGGTGGCCGGTTCTGGGTGTCACGCACGGTGGCCGGCTCGGGGGTGACCTACAGGGTGTAACAGGGCACCGTGCAGGCCGCGGGGGCACCGGGAAGGGCGTGGCAGTGGACGGGCAGGCCTCGGGGCCGCGGTGGTGCGCCGGGTAGGGAGCGGGGGAACCGTCCAGGGCGCGACAGTGACTGGGCAGGCTGTGGGGGTACCAGCAGGGCGCTGGGCATGGTGCCGAGTAGGGTGATAGGGCACCGGCAGGGTGCCTGGTACGGCGTGGTTGTGATTACAGGGCACCGGGAAGGGCGCGGGGGCGCCGAGCAGGCCACGATGGCGCGGGAGGGACGCAGGCAGGCGGCCCGCGCACCAGGCAGGGCCCTAGGAGGCTGCGGGCTGTTGGCTCGGGCACCGCTTGGGCCGGCGGTGGTCGGCCGGATGCTTTGGTGTGCTGGGGGCGGCGCAATTCGCGGAGGCCTTGGGTAGCACGGCCTTCGTCATTGCCACCTTCATCGTTGTTGCCTCATCACCATGTTGTAGAATGCCACAAGAAAAAAATCGACAGAGGATGTTGGGCCATGCTAGGTTGGCCCGCATCCTCCGCGTTTAGGATGATATCAATTGGTTCATCGAAATTGGAAAGATGAACATAAATTATTTACAACCATGCAACGATTTCATTTCAAACAATGATGAGAAAAGAAAAGGGATAAAACACAAGTTAAACCCCCTACCTTTGATTCGCTGATTGACGTTCATCGTTCGTTGACAGAGTCATGTAAGGAAGATGATGAAGACCGTTTTTCTTTGCGTCCGCTGCATGTCACTAATTCCGAGCTGCGTCAGTTCGTTTACGACATTGTGGAGGGTGGGAGTCAAGGAAGGAAGTCAAAGAAGAAATCGTCACCGGCGTTCTTTGAGTTCTTTATTGGAAGAAAGATTCTTCATTGGGAGCTTTTCTCCCTTCTCCCAAATTCCACCAAAATATAATTCCAACCCAAATAATAATAATAGATTGTTTATTATTTTAATGTCGGCACAAAATTCAAAAAATTGAATTAAATTACATAGGCTCCCCTTAATTAAATCATAGGTGTTTTTACAATTAATTAAATGGGGAAGGTGGCACCAATTATTGGTAGAGGAGGTCAAGGGACTCCCCTTTCATTAATGAGGGGAGTTGAGAGATTTTCCACCCTCCCATTAATTGATGGGTTTTTGTCTCGTGTGGTCCCCATGACGTAACATCTCACGGGAGGTTATGTTTAGGTAGGCCCCACCACCATAACCTCTCATGGGAGGTTAGGGTGTGGTTGTACCACATCAAACTCCCAAGAGGACGTTTTAACTAACAACCACTCATGCTCATGATGGATCAAAAATAAAATAAAATGTTTTACACTTTATTTTATTATTATTTTTATAAAACTCCAAAAACTAAATTTTATTCTCGACCATCTGCCATCAAGGTGAATGTATTTTTAAGAGAATACTGACGTTTTGAGTTCAACGGTACCCTCAGATTTCTGTTCTGAACACCGGTTCAAAAGTTATAAAAACCTGCTTGTACGTTTACTGAACGTACCTGAACAAAACTTTAGAAATAGATTTCAGGCACATCGGGCCTCAGAATCACGCGCCGTTATTTTCTATAGACTCGTAAAAAATCCCATGTATTTAAGAAAAAAAAAATTCCACTAAATTTCCGAGTCTTTACATATTTGTACATGTTTGTTATCATTTTATAGTAGATGATAAGGCAAGAACGTAGATATGATTTTATAATTAAAGATAAAATATTATTTTATAATTATTATATTTAAATATTAAATTCATCATAATGAAAAACCATGAAATTTTCCGACGTAAAGTGAAATATATCACTTGAGGGAGATAGTAGTTAATAAGTACACAAAAGTGATTCTTTCATTTACCATTAGATGAGAAAAGGGATAAAAATGGATAACCCATAATAATTATAAAATCTATGTTTATTTATGATATTGGATTAATTATTTAATGATGAATATAATATATTTAGATGAAATCATAGAAGAAGTAAACATCAAACGAATTGGGTAAGACGATAACCTCTTTATTGAAAGACCACCTTTGGAAGAAACATAAACATTCTTTTGATGGTGTTAGCATAATAATAGAAGATCAATAAAAAAAGAAATTAATATATGAGGGTGTAATGGATTGTATTGATAGAGAAATAATTTAAAACATTTTTTATTAGGGGAATAGAAGAGGTACTATTTTATTAATGAGAGGGGGGACATGCATTGAATTATTTAAAAGGTTTAAATAATATGAAGCCACTTTTTTGTGACTGTGGAATAAAAATAGTCAAGGAATCGAATTTTAGTTATTATAAGATAAAAATATCTTTATATAAAAATATTTTTAATTTTTTATGTTGCATTATTACCATTATCTCTTCATTTAACATTCCCGGTAAATATTGTTATACCCTAAGTGTTGGAAAAATTTACTATTTATTACTAATGTTGTTGACCAAATTTCAAAATTAAATATTTAACAAATTAAAAATATCATATTAAAATTATGGAAATTTTTTTTGTTAATTTAATATTTTATATGTGGGAGAATTATTTTTAAAATAATAACACAAAATACCCAGAAAACCATATTTAATGCATTTTTTTCATAAAACTGAATTTATTCTCCTTACATGCATTATAAAAACTATTAGATGAATTTTAAAAAATTTAATAAATTTATAATATATACATTTCAATAAAATTATTCATAAATACAAATTAATTTTACTTATTAATACAAAACACATTCCACTAATCAAAACTATTTTTTGGAAAAAATATCTTTTTGACATTTTAATTATTTTATTTTCATTTCAAACTAGTTTACAAGAATAAATTTTATACATGGGTAAAAAATATCATTTGACATTATTAATATTATAAATTAAATTTTAATGTAAAATAAAATATCCTTAAAATAAAACATACATGATAAAACAATTCTCATTAACAAAATATTTTAAAATAGTTGTTTGGATTAATAGTATTTCTTTAGTGAATTAATTTTTTTTGGATAAATATATTTCATTTGAATACCATTTATTGGGATTTATTTTATAATTTTAAAATATTATTCACATAATTTTAGTGTAATTTGGAAAGAAATATATTGAACACTATAAATTTATTTAATGATAAATATATCATCAAATCTAATAGAATTTTATTCGACCACATTATAAGAATTTTTCTCTTGAAATTAAATCACCCCAATATAAATAATTTTGGATAATTTTATATCACAAAATTATTGGGTTCCCGCATATATTCATCAAATTTATGGTTTCTATAAAAATAACTTCTACATGGTGAGTGTTCTTATTTCAAAATAATTATTCAATGATCTGGAATATCGACCAGTTGTTCCACATAAGAGAGATTATGCTCTAGTGGTTTAAAATATGATTTCACTAAATGAAATTGATTAGGTATTTGTTTCCTCAAGATATATACATGGAATGAATCATTACCTTGCGAAATATTTAGTGGGAGCTCTAAGAAATAATAAAACATACCTGCACAATAAATAACATTGAAGGGACCGACATATAATGGGATTAACATTCCATTGTTTAAAAATATCATAACTTTATTCTATGAAGACATTTATATGAATAAGTTATCAACAACTAAAAACTATATGTATCGTGAAATATTTTCCCAATAAAGGTTGTATCAACTATTTTCTACCTCGATTTGTTGTTAGTGGATCTAATATTCTCTATCATTCCCATAGCTATATTGGGTTTTAATAGGTTTTGTTCTTTAAATTCAACCCATCTCATTGGAGTTCATCCTTTATCACCCATGAGGTATTAAAAATGATCTATCTTATTAATTTATTGAATGAAATTATTTTATGAAAACTTTTCAAAAACAAACTTGGAACACCCAACTAACCAGAACCTAAGACTGTACTAACATGGTCTGAATGGAATTACATATCCCCACAGGCTAGCGATAAGAAAATGGGAATAAAAACTAACTTGTTGTATTATTTTTATAAAAATAATAGAAATTTTTTTGAAATAAATAAATAGAATTTTAGTATGTCAATACAAATCAAAAAAGGAAGGGAGAGATAGAGAATGCAATAAAATGTGATAAAAACCACAAACTAAACCAAGGAGAAGAATTATATTAAAAAACCATCTCCATGGGACATTTATTCACCAATAAAATCCCCCAAAATAATAAGGATCAAACTCTTAATTATGCCACATCACATTTAATTTACCTATGTTAGATAAAACGATGTGTATATACACCCAAGTGTGTATGTAGTGTATAAACAAAACACTCATACTAATTTTCCAATACGATATTCATAATTTGTGTTTATAATATAAAAATTTATACTCAAAAAATTAAATAAAAGTTATGAAACAACATTGGGACAATTAATATCTACACATGGAAATTCAACTTTTTTATCAACTTTTAAAACCTTACTATTTAATCTAGTTTTCAAATTACTTCAAAAATAATCATTTTATCAAAACAATACAACATAAGACAGTTTATATTTAATTCCAATTCAGAATTATAAGGAATGTCATTATATATGTTAATTTTCATGAGGACTTTATCATGAATTCCATAACCAATGACCAATTTTGTTCACATTACCGTATAAAAATTGTGAAAGGGGGTACGATAGAACTCCAATGAGATTCCCCCTATGAAAAAACTTTATACACTCGCTGATAACATTATTTGATAATAATGGCTCTTGGTAGTAAGACTGTATTTCCATGAATGGATCCCTACCTTAATAATGACCACACATGACTTACCATTATCATAACAAAAATCATTAAAGGGAATTTCAAATATATTTAAGAAATGATCCTTTGAAATAAAATACAATATTATTATAATTTACTTCATATCAATATATATAAATATAAATCTGTTTCATAAAAATTTCTCAATAGAACCATATTTTACAAATCATGCAATTTAAACCATTTAAAATCCATAATCAATATTAGTCCATAATTATTCTTCCTAATCATTTTGGAAATAGATTTTATATCCATTTTCAATATTAATACACAAAACATGATTTCAAACCATTATATAATCTAATTTATAATATAAAGAATGTGTCCATTATAGAATAATATAATTTCACCGAACCACCCACCAAAAATGACATGGAATTTCAACTACTGGAAGGGTTCCACAAACTGAAGATATAAAAGGCCTGATGAAGTATGAGGAAGTTACCTAAAATAAAAATTTCCAATTAGATAACATTATCTAAAAAATTAAAATGATCGTAATGGATAATATATAGAATTAAATGATATAAACAAAAATAAGATGATAATTCCAGGCCAATTCATAGTTGGAAATACCAATGTAGGATCACAACTTTGATCTACAGTTTGATCCACCAAGGATTCAAGTTCAAAGAGACCGAGATGTTCAAATAATTCTCAATGTTTCCCATGAATTGATAAAATTTTGATGGATAATAAATCTAAAATAAAAAACAAACATCAATGAAAAACTATGATATGACCATTATTTTTTCCAACCAGATCGGGGTCAGTGGCTACCCAGTGGATACCATGGATTGGATTGTGGCTTCACCGAGTAGCCAATGGTAAAAAATATGTAAGATGATGGTTATAAGAACAATTAATATATCCCCAAATCATTAAATTTATATTCATGGGCTTTTTACTATCAAATATTTCCACATCATATTACTTGGGTTATCCTAGGACAGTCCATATATTGGTTGGTGGGCCTCAATTGCTTGTCGTTAGACCATATATGGATTTTACTACTGCAAGATAAGGTCCATAAATATTATCACTCTAAATTTAACTACATCATACATTGAAAGGGATATAAAATAACTTGATACAATTACATATTTTAAATTAAATATTTTAAACAAAAAAAGAGAGTGGTCATACATGAAACAAGACCAGGGTGTGAAAAAAATCAACTATAGGAAGGTTTTTTTCCTAAACTTTTTTTAAATACGTATAACATTATCTCAACATTTATTATTTTATTTTAATGGTCCTCTTTTAGAATCCATCTATATAAGGATATTTACAGTGATAATGTCCAACTCTATATTCAATTTTTTTTACAGACTCTTACTGATATTTGAGTTAAACCCTAGATCCTAATCAAATACAATAGAATATTTTACTCTATAAAACCTTAAAAAATCATTAATGTATATATTTTCATGATCATTAAGGGATACATATTTTATTTTTATTGTTAAATGTACTAACATCATAATGAAATTACTAATAACCAAATATAAATATAATCTGATGATTTTTTGGGAGTCTCATGATGAAATTATTAGTGATGATATTCCATTTCAATTCTAGTGTGAGTAATGGCTGTGAAATCCCCATAGAATTTTTTAATTCAGCCATAATTTTTTTTCACACTTCAAATAAATAAATAAATAAATATATATATTCTTTATTATCCCGTTTCATGTTTCCTTACTAGATATGCACTTTTAGATATCTAGAAATATGTGTACGTCCAAGGGGAATTATATGGACTCATTCTAACGGGGATCACCTGATCTTCATAAAGCTATGTCTGATACCCCCTATCCCGCATCAAATTGGCTAGGGTATAGTGACAAGTTACAATAAGGAATTACTAAAATTTTATCATTTTCCCCAATGTAAATGTATGAATGCACCCAAGGGTCTCCATAAAATCTGTAGAGGAATAAAGAAAGAATACAACATCGAGTGTATAACAATCCATGAAATAGCCTATATGGAATACATCAGAGTATGATATTATAATCCAATGTGTAATGTGAAGAAATACACACCCAACCAAAAAACAATTTCCAACCTAGTAATAACTAGAATATATGGAATATGAAGATATCCTTGGTCCAGATCTCCTAGTATGACCACCATACACGGTCAGTCAACCCAAGTATCATTATGCTCCATCGATGTCACCACTGATCATTTTTTTATTTTCATATGATGTGAAACAAGGGAAAATCCCATGTATGGGTGAGTATATAAAAACCTAGTTGGATTCCCTAAAAAAATTAGAATAATAAAATGATACAATAGAAGTAGTTTAAACCCATCATAAGAGGGAAAAGACCAAGATATATCCCCGTAAGTAAACCCATAAAATTGGTAAAGGATATCCCATTCTACATAGACCATCCTAGAATGATGGGTGTGACTGATGTTCTAAAGTCCTATCTTTGAAGTCTAATATCACTTTTTTCAATCTTAGAAACCATGTTGAGGACCCGCACCTCACCACTACTCCACACCCAAAGGGGTTCATGATATCTAAAAGAGGAACTGCACCCTATAGAGATAGGGGTCCCACTCAATTGATAGAGAGCATGTTCCCTAGTGTAAAATGGGTACCACTTAGTAGATTGAGGACTCACTCCTTGGTGAAACATGGGATACCACTTAGTAGTAAGGGGAAATGTTCCCTAGTGGGTTAGAGGGAACCACTCAATAGATAGAGAAATATAGGGGGACTGATAGCTTTGAATGATAGGGGTTTTATATGTCCAAAATATTTGTTATGATCCTTCCTGATCACCGTTATCAATTAAGAATCACCTAAAGAAGTTTCACGCTCAAAAAACAACACGTCATATCACAAAGTTATGTAGGAATGATACCATCACACTATAAGAAGAAAAATTCCCAAGATAGGATACTCAAAATCCAAAATATATATCTAGAAGAAAGATATTCACAAGATGTAATTTTCCAATAAAAGTACATGGCCTGGACCTGGGGTAACACACCATGTGGCCTTTCCTGGACACCTAGTCATATCCTCTCTTACACATGTCTTGGATATCCATGATTTCAAACATGGGTTGTATGGTTACTATATGGTGTGGATTAGCTACATAGGGCCTACCCATGAGATTTTGGTCATTCTTGTAAACATATGTTTGTGAATTTTCACACCTGGGCGTGCCCATGTACTTCAGTTTGTTCATGTGTGTGAGTATTGGTCCATGCCTGTGTACTCTTTATCGTTCCTATGTTTTTGGTAGTCCACTTTCTGTTTTATTATCCTAGTACACACAAATATACAACAATAGGGTACATGGTGTGTATGGGTTTATACATGGTATGTGATATTTATTTCATCTTGAAACCCTATTCAATGTATCTAGGGGACATCTCAATGTGTGTTCTAGGACAATAATCCATGTAGTTAGGTTTTTTGAAGAAAACAATATAAGGAAGACTGTATGCATATCAACACACAACCATTTCCACCAATTATATATTATATCATAATATAGGTCTTGTATTTTGGGATCGACCGTGTGAGATCAATTATCAGTTGCTAGATTCCAGCCACCCGAAACTCACATGGCATATCCCATCACATATTTCAACTCCCATGGCCGAAGGATAACAAATAGAATCTCTAATTCATGTATCCATTACCCAAAACCCTTAATTTATCACAATCAACCAAAAAATCTTCATATTTCATGTTTTTTGGGAAATGAACATGAATTTGTAGATTTGATCTTAGTTGAAAGCCCCAAAAAAATTTAAAACTATGACCCTATGGGCCAGCATTGTAGAATGTGATGAAATATGGGGATAAATGTATATATTTTATGTAAATAAATAATTTTCCAAGAACTATCAACAAACAATCTTGTAAATTGTTTTTCTATGTGTGATAGAAAGTGCAACGATGGATTTTTATCAAATTAATAATCTAAAATTTGGCAGTTCTAATGAGAATATCAATAATAGATCAACTAATATGATAATTAAATCCATTAATGGAAAATAAATTAAGGAATAAATTCATAAATAACATTTCTTCCCTTGATTAAATATCAGTTTTTTGGGAATAAAGTTTTCACTAGTGATGAATAGGTTATGTTGTGTTTAGATCCATCCTCTCAATCCACCTTGATCTAATCATTTCCATTATTTAATCCCGATATTCCAGTTATGAATATTTCTATACATTAATATAGTCTCTCACTGTTTTGCCAATAAACCAAGAGATTTCTCATAATGTGGTATTTATAGAGAGGGAATGAGGTTATTTCATTTCATTTAAATAAATAAATAATTTATTTTTTTATATGTACCCACCAATGGTCCCCTCCCAAGGAATGTTTAACACCTACAACCTTTTCACATGACTAGGGTAACCACCAAATTTCAAAATAATCCAAGGTATCAGTTTTCCAATCTTGGATCATAAAAAATGTGAAATTAAATTAAACCAAAAAGATGTTCTCACATAAATTAAAATATATTATTATTTTTAGTATATTAATTTTGGGGTCTTGAGACACTGAATTACTTCCACAACTCAAAGGATGACTCCATTTATATACATATAAATATCCCGAATGAAAATCAATCAAAACTAGAGATCTTGCATTCCCCTATCCACCATGTATTATCACTATTAAAAGAACTAGGTAAACAAAAGGTGAGGTTATTATGTCTACATTAGAAAATCATACTCCCAGGAGAACTCCTGAATGCTCCCAAACATCAAAATAAAACAAAGAAAAGGGATGTCCTATCCTAGAATTATACTCTCTTATTAAACCATGATCACCACTGGGTACTCTACAATGGTGTATCCATCCTCAATGTATAGATTTATTCTATCAATAACATGCATGCCATCATGCATGGATCTCCTTAGTTTCAAAACATGGAATATTTCATGCACATGGTCCAACTCTGGGAGGAAGGTTATGTTGTAGGAAACCTCACCAACCATCTATAGGATCTCAAAAAGCCTAATGAACTTCATGGAAATATTTTCTCATAGATAAAACGCTACAATCCTCATCTTGGGGAGGCTCTCAAGAAAACATAGTCTGCCTAACCAAACTACAAGGGACTATGACATTGATCCGCATAATATTTCTATATTTTTTGGGATGTCCCCATACACTCATAGATCACTTGACCCCTATATATTATCACCTACACCATCTCTGGCCCAATAAGATATGAATCACCTATCTTAGTCCTATATATGTGTTACCATAAAGGTCACACATATGGGGCCTTGAAAGTTATCAAATGATACTATATATATAGATATAATAATAAGAAAACACTTCCTATTGTATGTTATAATCCCAACTTGAGACAGAGTTAATCATATAGAAATTAAATATGTCCTACAATATATAGATAGACAAAAAAGTCAAGCCATCCATCTTTGGTTGAAATTATTTACTAATCCACAACTTCATATGAAAATCCTCTTAAATGTCTATCCATAATCGTGAAGTGAATCAAGAATCATATTCAGAGACAATTGTTGAGGGTTCCCAATAAAACCAAATGATCTTCCTAACATATAATCACACAAAAAAATTCAACCAAACTCTTCCCACAAATATAAATAAAGTGTAATGACTTGGTAATTTGGTAAAAAAATAACCTAGATATGATTTAATCCTCTTGTTATACATGGAAAACTAGTATTGTACTCCATGGATATTCCATACCATTCTCACTCTATGATTTCTAGAGGTTATATAAAACCTCCCTGAACCAAGTTCGCAGACTTTACATACTTAAATTTGAGACACTGAGAGATAAAATCAATAATTATTTAACAAATTCTATCCCAAAAATCTTTCACTATGGGCCCTTATATATCTTTTCTATATTGGGATGTACATCCAAGGTTGAAGTGTGAAACCCAATCGTCTTCTCCTCACACAATATGACTTGAACCACTATCTTTCCTAGGTAATGTATGATGTTCTTCCCTCATTTAGAAAAACCTTATCATGAATATCCTTTGGATATATAGTCGCATGGGCTCACAAAGTCAATTTATCTCAACTGAGACTCTCTCACATGCTAAAAAGAGGAGGACTCACCATGATCAAATAAAGAAAAACCGAACCCCTCTCCTCTATCAATGTCAGATATAAAGAAGATAACTACTCATATTCATCATAAACTATGTTGTAATAGGACATCCTAATAAGAGAATATGACGCTGCATTTTTCTACCCAAGTGTATATACAATATCAAATTCATATCCATATAAGAACTTTAACTGGGGACTATGTCCTAGCCTAATGTCTTTCTGTGTGAATATGTACCTAAGACTTTGGTAGTCTGGGTAAACCAAAAAAAATCTCACCCAAATGATAGTGTCTTTGTATTTTTATAGGAAAAAACACTACCACTACAAAATATAGGTATTTTGTTACATATTTCTTCTCATGGGGACTCAACAATATTGACACATATGTGATCACTTTCTACCTTTACATCAAGATGTTATTGAACCTAACTCCATAGGCATCCTAAAACACTGCATACTAGATTCCCTCCTCTAGTAGCCTCATTATAGGATCACTTGTCAATGTTAGCCTCAAATCTACAAATTCTAATTGAAACTACTCCATCCAAGTAAGTGGTAGAACTTTCTAAGTTACGGTGGTAAATGGGGCTATAGTCTTGTAGAATTCATCCAAGAACAACCTGTATTAACCAAACAAGCCAAATGAACTTTTCACCTCCAAAAAACTCTTCGGTGGATACCAATAGATCATAATATTATTTTATGTCTGTTCAAAAAATTAACCATTCTCAAAGAGTTCATGCCATTAAAATTATACCTCATGGATCTAAAACTATATCTTTAAGAGCATAACATAAATTTGGTGCTCCAGATATATGTCTAGGACCATTCCCAGATTTTTTTATGCTCCTCATATAATATATTATGTCATAAATGAAGAGAACCAAAAATTGGTCTATGTATGGCTAGGTGATCTGGTTCATAAGATCCATAAACATAATGGGGAATTCAATACACTGAATGACACCACAAAAAAATAATATTGTCTGTAATGAAATCAGAATGTATTCTTCGTAACAACATCACCATGAACCCTAAAAGGGTGGTATCCAAAGATGATATCTATATTAAAGGACCAACTCTCATCTATCAAATAGTCGAAGAGGTCATCAATTCTAAAAAATGGGTACTTGTTCTTTCTTATTACCTAGTTCATGTGACAATAATCAACATAAAGCATCAATCCCTCATCGTCCTTTTCATTAAGAGAATGGGAGTTACCCAAGGGCACACTAGGTTTTGATAAACACTTTTCCAGAAGGTTATCTAACTATATCCTCAACTCATGAATCTTGGTAGGTTCTATTAGACATGTTTATGAAGATATCAATGTTGTCATAGGGTTCTGTTGGGTCGGAAGAAACACCCGAGGAGGGAAAAGATGGCAAGAGGGGGGGTGAATTGCCTTTTAAAAAATTGATTCACAAATTAAAAATCAAAGTAAAAATGCAGCGGAAATAAAGAGGCAAGACACGCAAATTGATAACGGAGTTCGGCCAAAACCCGGCCTACGTCTCCGCTCCCAACTCAACCGTTGAGAGATTCCTACCGCTTTCTTTTCAATGGTTTTAGCAAGAAACCCACTAGGCTTTGAGGTAGCACTAGGACCTATTACAGCTTGCTTTTATTGGTTGAGCAAGAACCCAATGCTTTTAATGGTTAAGCAATAACCCACTAGTCTTTTTACGGGTGAAGACTAGCTCACCGATCTCAAGCCTTTTTACAAGGTAAGGCTTGACAACCTCTTCACACCTTAGTGGTGGTGTGAGAACCCAAAGAAAGGGAGGTTGAGAAAAGGGTTGGGGTTTGTAGGCACAAACCCAATTTTAAGCTCAAAGTAAATAAAACAATAAAACCCGTATTTGGGAAGACTTGGGCGCCTTTGATTGGATGGAGATGTTGAAGGCCGCTTCCAAGCTTCTTTGAAGGAGCTCCTTGGATGTGGAAGTTGTTGGAGCTAGGTGGGTTCCTTTGAGGAAGTCCGCCGGAGGTTGGCCAATTGATCCAAAATATGTCCGTTGGCTTCGTATATGATCCGGTAGATGTCTGGGGCTTCCTTGGCCTTTATTTATAGGCTAGGAACCCTTGGGGAGGCTTCGGAGCCGTTGGAGAGGTCTTCGGAGCCGTTGGGAGGCAAGTGGAGCAGCCTGGTCAAAGCTCCAACGGCTAGTTTGACTGGGCCACCGGCTGGCCGGTGCAGGGCCACCGGCTGGCCGGTGCCTTGGAATGTGGAGAGAATTCTGGTCCAGGCTCCACCGGTCGACCGGTGGAGGAGCCACCGGATGGCCGGTGGTGAGACAGTAGGTCTCACTATTCATCTGGGTGCCACCGGTCGACCGGTGGAGGAGCCACCGGCTGGCCGGTGGCAAGAGAGTAGATTGTACTTTTTGGGCTGGATGCCACAGGTCGACCGGTGGCAGAGCCACCGGTCGACCGGTGGGGAGGCAGTAGCTACCCCTTGAGTCTGGGTGCCACCGGCTGGCCGGTGGTGAAGCCACCGGTCGGCCGGTGGACTGAATTTCAGTCCATTTCTGCCTCTTCCTTGGTCAACTTCTTGGCAATCAAATGCCTATCAACACAAACACTTAAAACACAATGTTAGATAAAAATGAAAGTGATTGTGATCATGAAAATCAAACAACGAGAGGTTCGAGATGTACAACAATCTCCCCCTATTTTGATGATCACAATCACTTAAACAATTAAAGTAAAAACATGAATTGAAAGGAATGCTTAAATAAAAATGAAATGTAAAGCAAAGCATGATCAAAAAAGTTTCTCCCCCAATCAATCAAGAAATTCTCCCCCTTTGTGATTATCAAAATAGAGTGGGGCATAAAACTTGATTGAGGGAAATTTTGAAAAACAAGGGATGAGATTTGAAAATCAATTGAAATTTTGGAAATTGAATGATTTGAAACAAAAATTGAATAACAGTTTGAATTGAAAGTTTTGAATCAAAAACCAATTCGATACCAACTGTTGGAAACTAATTGAAAATTGAAAATTCTAAATTGAATTTTAAAAAGAATTGAAAATTGAAATTTGAAACCAAATGAAATTTTTGAATTTTGAGATTTTGAATCAAAAATGAGAAAGTTCTCCCCCTAAATAAAAAGAACTAATCACCGGGGAGTGGTTTTTGAAACCGAAACAAATTTAGGCCCGGAGAGACTTGCCAATAGGGATTTTTCAATCCATACTTGCCTCATGGCGGGTCTTCTCCTATAAAATTCGTCCGAATAAAAAATTGGTTTGGGTTGACCGTACCGGGCGTTTTTACAATTACACTCATAAATGAGATGCCCGGGTTTTTTGCAATAATTACAAAATTTAAAATCGGAGCTCCCCCTTACAAAAACAGTTTGAGCATGGGAGGAGGAGGCTCGGTTGGTATAGCCAAGTCCATTGGTGGTTCGGGATATACGTTGGGAACCAAGTATATTTTTCAAATTTTGTTCACCTTGGGTGAACTTGGCTAGGGTCTCTCTAAGGTCTTTGATGGTTGATTCCATGGAATCAACATTTGGAAAATTTTGGATTTTAAGGGTCAACTCTTCCTTCTCTTTGAGAAGTTGTTCTTTTTCGGAAGAGAGTTTTTTGAAAGACTTTTTTAAAGAAACAAATTTTGAAGAAAGTTCGTGAAAACCATTTTCAAGTTGGTCTCTAGCAAATTGGAGATCCTCATAAGACAAATGATTAAATGAATTTGAATTTGAAGAACAAGAGGAGGAAGAAGAGGAAGAGGATGATGGTACCTCATGTTTTGCCATTAGGCATTTTTTACCTTGGTCGCTCGAGGAGAAGGAAGAAAATGAAGAGGTGGAGCTATCACTCCATGTTGCCTTTGAAGCCTTCTTCTTCTCCTTTTTCTTGGCCCTTTTCTTGTGGAGTGGGCAAGCGGGCACGGATTTTTCGTCGAGTTCTTGCTCTTGAGCGGGTTCTTGCTTTGGAGCCTTGCTAGTACCTTCATGGGTTAGTTCTAACAATTTCCAAAGATCATAAGAAGTAGTGCAAGAAGAAATACAATTAAATACATTTCGGTCTAGCCCACAATGTAGAGCATTCATGGCTTTGCCATCAAGCTCGAAATTCTTAATATCTATGGTGGTCCACTTAGACTCATCGGGAGAAGAGAGCGTAAAACCATGCATAACAATTTTAAAAATTGGATAGCCAATGCTTTTAAGAAATGTTGACATGCGGGTTTTCCAAAAAGTATAATCGGCTCCATCAAAGAATGGAGCACGATCCAAAGAATGTCCTTCGGGGGAAAAAGAGGTTGAAGCGGTAGAAGCCATCAAAAAATAGGATCTTTAATTTGAAACCGGGTAAGGAATTATTCAAATACTTCCTCTGATACCAAATGTAGGGTCGGAAAGAAAACGACGAAAAAGAATGATGGCAAGAGGGGGGGTGAATTGCCTTTTAAAAAATTGATTCACAAATTAAAAATCAAAGTAAAAATGCAGCGGAAATAAAGAGGCAAGACACGCAAATTGATAACGGAGTTCGGCCAAAACCCGGCCTACGTCTCCGCTCCCAACTCAACCGTTGAGAGATTCCTACCGCTTTCTTTTCAATGGTTTTAGCAAGAAACCCACTAGGCTTTGAGGTAGCACTAGGACCTATTACAGCTTGCTTTTATTGGTTGAGCAAGAACCCAATGCTTTTAATGGTTAAGCAATAACCCACTAGTCTTTTTACGGGTGAAGACTAGCTCACCGATCTCAAGCCTTTTTACAAGGTAAGGCTTGACAACCTCTTCACACCTTAGTGGTGGTGTGAGAACCCAAAGAAAGGGAGGTTGAGAAAAGGGTTGGGGTTTGTAGGCACAAACCCAATTTTAAGCTCAAAGTAAATAAAACAATAAAACCCGTATTTGGGAAGACTTGGGCGCCTTTGATTGGATGGAGATGTTGAAGGCCGCTTCCAAGCTTCTTTGAAGGAGCTCCTTGGATGTGGAAGTTGTTGGAGCTAGGTGGGTTCCTTTGAGGAAGTCCGCCGGAGGTTGGCCAATTGATCCAAAATATGTCCGTTGGCTTCGTATATGATCCGGTAGATGTCCGGGGCTTCCTTGGCCTTTATTTATAGGCTAGGAACCCTTGGGGAGGCTTCGGAGCCGTTGGAGAGGTCTTCGGAGCCGTTGGGAGGCAAGTGGAGCAGCCTGGTCAAAGCTCCAACGGCTAGTTTGACTGGGCCACCGGCTGGCCGGTGCAGGGCCACCGGCTGGCCGGTGCCTTGGAATGTGGAGAGAATTCTGGTCCAGGCTCCACCGGTCGACCGGTGGAGGAGCCACCGGATGGTCGGTGGTGAGACAGTAGGTCTCACTATTCATCTGGGTGCCACCGGTCGACCGGTGGAGGAGCCACCGGCTGGCCGGTGGCAAGAGAGTAGATTGTACTTTTTGGGCTGGATGCCACAGGTCGACCGGTGGCAGAGCCACCGGTCGACCGGTGGGGAGGCAGTAGCTACCCCTTGAGTCTGGGTGCCACCGGCTGGCCGGTGGTGAAGCCACCGGTCGGCCGGTGGACTGAATTTCAGTCCATTTCTGCCTCTTCCTTGGTCAACTTCTTGGCAATCAAATGCCTATCAACACAAACACTTAAAACACAATGTTAGATAAAAATGAAAGTGATTGTGATCATGAAAATCAAACAACGAGAGGTTCGAGATGTACAACAGGTTCCTCTATTTGAATTTTTCTACCACCCTCCTCAGAACGAGTCTCGTGATATCTTATGGGAAGAAATCAATATTGTCCTCTACAACAAAAGGAATCCATATATTGAAGATCTCATTTCACCAAGGGATAAAATTTATAAATAATTAGTGATGGTTTACAACTTCCTTCACATAGATTCCACTCACTTATCTATGAGATCTCTCTCATTCACAAGGGAAGATCTCATCCCATCTATCTGATGACATCTAACTCATTTATGATGACTGTAAATCTGGATATGGACTATAAAAACATGTTATATACCATTCATTATGTTATAAATATTTATCATGATCACAATGTGATACCATAAAAACTATCTCTATTTGGTTTTATATTACACTTCCTGTAGATATGTAATATCATATAATCATTCATTATAGGTACCTCTAGATGTAGTTATTGATATAAGATCTCATCTAGAATCTCCATCCCTCAAAAAATGGATATGTAGATGAGGAAATGACTTTTTCATATATCTATGAATACAAGAGAATGAGAAGAAAATACTTATATTGTACATCAAATCATCTCATGTGCATCCAGTCAAATCCCTCCATAGCATGTAGCAACCTGCATCCCCACCAATAGCTCCCTCATCCCATCCTAGACCACTTAGTAGTTACAGGGGACATTGATTAGATAATCTCACTCTAGATGATTATCCTACACTTATGTATCTATCTCCTACTCTTGCAGAAACACATCCTTGTGAGCCTCCCTAGATACACCTATGAGATCCCTCATCCTACAGTATCTTATGCCTAGGTGGTCAATCTACTGCATGTCTTCCCACAACAGCACGTTGGGATATGAAATGGAATTCCATGCATCCATAACCATCTCAATAATATATTCTCCCATATCTTGGATGTCTAGATCCTTTTCACATACTGTCTGTCACGGATCCACATGTCAGAGTCCTGCAGTGGGGTGGTCACCTACACTGAGACCCTAAATACATGAACCTTATAGATATTTTAGATGACAAAGATCCTTGATGAAAATAAAACTCCATCCACTTTGGTCAACTAATATATAAATACCTGTATAACTATATACCACTTTAGTACTCCATCATAAGTAGTAATTAATACGGAAACTACACTACCCTCGATGTTTCTTCAAAGACCTGAATTGAACTTCCATACCTAAAATAAACCATCTCGTAATATGTTGATAAAGTAATGAAAGATTTTATTGAACCTCAATGTGTACTTATAAAATGTTATATCATCATTATAGAGTTTAATATTCTCTCAAATCAACATAAAGTTCAATCTTGAAGGTTATTCTAATTATGATGAATGTTATAGAAATATGACCATGAGAGAATCATCTCATTATGGCCATGTATCATCAGACTCTACTAGTTCCATGATTATCAACGAGACATACTAGATGTTGATGAAACCAGCTAATTATTTAGGTTATGAAAAATGTTGAACACTCGTATAATTGACTGAATTGAATCCTACACCACCTAAGGATCTATCTCGCCAAATAAAACCATCATTCATTTATGATGGAACTCACGTAGTGTTGTAAGATTTCACGCATCACCATTCTTACCTATTAATATTATCTACTACTCTAAAGGTAGGGGAAATCATCTTTTCTTACCTAGAGGAAACACCTAATGGGATGTCCCGTGAACCAAGGCCTCATCACTCAATGGATCATCATCATGGTCAAATATCATTAAACTATTTGGATGACCTTGTGGAGAAATCATGAAAGTGATACAAACGTATCATAGTTAGATGAGAATATATATATATATATATATGGGGATATGGAATAAAAAGGAGAATTATAGGACTTGATCTTATATGATTCATGTTTAAATGGTCTTGGGAAACCGATGTCTCATTTTTCTGAGTCAACAAGATGGTAATTATAGTCTTAGTGAATAGATACATCGATGACCACACCAACACAGGATTCCAAAAGTAGAATACCACAATGTAGAAACTCAAACACTATTCCCCTATGTTCCAAAAAAATCCTAATCATGGGTCCTACCTCAGCACTTAACTGAAGACAAACTACTTTGATACCACTATGTCAATACCTGACCCACTAGGGCCCACCTAGCCAGTGACAAGCTAGATGTGACCATCCCAATCCCACCTCCAAATGGATAAGGGATGGAGAAAATCACCAAGATGTTTTAACTAAAATCAGAGAACATTTCTTAATGTACCCATATTCATTAACCCGACTATCTCTACTAAAATGTGCATAAGAATAATGAAAGACTGCAGCATATAGAGTATACTCGTGCTTGAAAAATACTCTATGGAATTCATTAGAGTGCAATTGTATGGGTAAAAATGTAACGGGGAAATATACATGTCCCACTAGAAATAAAGTCCCATTATGACAAAAACTGGAATAAATTAAAAATGATCGGAGCATATCGACTAATATCTATGTCTAACCACCATACGCGATTAATGAACCCAAGTATCACTGTTATTCACCAATTTCACCAATAAGAACATTTTTTAACTAGACCTTAATATTGGAGTAACAAATAGTTATAGAAACATTTAAAATATTAAGTATAACAGTTTTATATAACGAAAAATACTGATAAAATGTAATAAATTTATCAATAAAGTCTTTATATGTATCAAAATTATTATTTCCTCCAAAATGTATTTAATTCTATTCATGAAAAATAATAAAACAAATTTCTTACAGAAATATAATATGTATTTGATAAATCTATTTCCTTTTAAAAATTATTAGATCAAAATTATATTAGAATGTTTTGTTATAATTTATTGAAAAGAAATTTTTTAATGAATAGTGAAAAATAAAGAATTTTAATTGTAAAATTATTATTTTTAAATTATTTTCAAATATTATTTACATTTTAAGATGGTTTGAAGTGTAAAATTATTTAAAATATATATCTATCAATCCAATTTTGTTAATTGGACTATTTTTCATATTTAATTTTCATATAATAACTTTGTATACTATTTTAACTTACCAATATTATGTCTTGAAAAACTTGTTTTCCCATCTGTTCGATTATTTTTAAATAACATATTATAAATTCTATGAAATTAACTTCTAAAAATAAAAAACATATTTTTCAAAATCATAATTTGTATTTTATAATAATTTCAACTTATTTTTTCACTAAAAAGGACAGTAAAACAATAACAAATATGTATAATGATGAATGTAAAAATTTGTAAATTGGTGGTTAAACTAATAATATATGGTGAAAATTACCTCAAAACATTCTAAAAATATATTTTATGTCCTTATTTGAACCATATAATGTCTATTTATATAGAATAAAACAATTTGGATCGTTTTTTCTTGATAAAAACGTTGGTACACCTTTTTATTTTTAAATAATTACATGTGTGCCACTCACGTCACTTATAAAAGGCCACCACCACTCCTCTCTTATTCACAGCTTCAGACCCAAATGGTTTAGAAAATACCAAACCACAATAACATAAAAATTCCATACTATCATTCTAGAATCCATTTTTCACCTAAATCCTACCTTTGCTGGATTTTGGGGAAAACCTAAGGTTTACCAAGGAAGACGTAATGTTCATCATCGAGAATTTTTATTTTATTTCTTCCGCCAGCAATAATAATTATTAGTATAACATTATGATGTAATAAAATTATTATTTTCCATATAATTATCTATTTTTATGTTATGTTCATTACCTAGATCCATCTCCACTTCCATCAAATGGGTTAAGAAATTATTATTCGTGTGTATAACAGACAACCACCTCATAAACTAATGTAATTCATTTTTCCATAACCACCTATCATGAATGGGAATAATGATGTATTTATTTTTTTATATTATATTTTGGATATTATTATATTTATAGAATTATTATATCATATATACTTTCTTACATCCCATATTTTTTAAATATGATTGTGTTTCTTGTGTGTACTGCAGACTACTACCTCACAAAAAGAATTGATTCATTAATGCATTACATGGGAGGTAATAAGAATGGATTTAATTAAAATATGTGATATATATGAAATAAAAATTATTTTTTAATTTAAATATATTATTTTTCAATTATTTATTTCTATACTTGGATAAAATGGTTAATGTGTTTGTGCGTACATATGGCTTATTATCTCTAGGAATATTATATTTCATTATATATATATATTATTAATTAATATAAAATCATATATTATTTATATTAATGATAGTTATATCATGGTTTAAATTTTAAATATTATTGAACCATGGTTAATGTAAGAGGACCTAAAAACCCAAAAATACTTGAAATTAATGTAGTTATTTCCTATAGCACAACTTTTACATAGAATTTTTAATAAATGGGTAATAAAAGGTTATAAGAACCAAATATATGGAATTATATATATTATTATTGTTATATAATTGATTTATTATTGACTTATATTTATTATAATATATGTTTTAATGTATATGAAGGAATTCATGACTTATGGTAAGGTATTTCGCTCTCATTTTATTTTTTGTGAGACTCAATCCATATTCACCTTGTGTTTATTTTAAGTGGTTTATATAATTACCATGAATTTATTTTATGAATCTTCCCCTTAAAATTATATGGATCGAAATTTCCATTTGATTACCTCCTTTTCATGGTATTTATGGTTAAAAGGTTTCCAATGTGGTATGTGATTTTTGTCTCTTCTTTCCTTCTTAGAGACCTAGGTTTTGTTATGTACCTATATTATTCAATGAGGTGTATATACTACCCCTTTGAGATATTATATCCTGAATAGAAATATATTAATTATATAATATGTTTCATTTAATTTTATTATTTCAATGGGATTATTTTTCAAATATTACCACAGTGGTAAGGGGTTTCTGATAAAATCTCATCTTTTACTGGAATTATTTATAAATAAGTCCAAAATGTTGAAATATTATTATATAAATCCTAGTAATTATAATTAATTTTCTTATCTACTATTTTTTCATGAGATTTTCAAGTAGAATTACCATTTTCCAACTCTTTGGTATTTAAAATAATTAAGGTAATTCATTTAAGAAAAATCCTATTTATTTCTCTCTTTAGTCGAAAACCCTTCATTATTAAAAAACAATTTTTTCATAAAATATTTAAAAAAAATTTCTTGACATTACAAAAATAATTTTTTAAATACATTCTTAACAATGTATTAATTTTTTAAAAAAAATTAATGGAATCTCCAATTAATTTCCCAATCAATTTTGCTTGGATTTTACAAAAAAAATGAATGTGATATTTATTTTAACATTTATCTAATGAATCGAATTTTCTAATATCATGAAAATTACTTACATCAAAGTTTACTTTATATGTTTTCCAAGTTATTTTAAATGAAAATGTACATTTATGTTTTTTATAAATTTTTGGTTTTAAAAAGTTGTTTTAAAATAAATTTTATCTTCCTCATGAAGAATTACAAGTTATTTATCTTTAAAAAGTATTCTCCATGTAAGATAAAATACTTTGATGTGACATATGATTTTCTAGGGATCTGAAACAATGATACAATTCCAATTTATTCTCTTAATTTTTTATTATGACAAGATTTTTATGAAACCTATTTCAAATCCACAGGTTATACAATGATAAAATTCTTAAGAACCCCACATATTTACCATGGGTTATGCTGTGATGAAATGATTAAATGATTATTAAGCCTATCTATTTTCAACATATTGTAATTTGATAAAATGTTTTTGAAAATGATTTAATTTTTTGGGTTTTTATATGATAAAATTTTTATGATCTTTTAGAACACATAAATGTGATTTTCATTATTATATGTGTGGGACCTATGTCTCCCTATAATGAATTTGGTAAAGATTTATGTCTCCTGTGACAAATAGGATTGTACAGGGGAATGAACGTTGTTCAATAAGAGAGTTCTTCCACTATGATGGTTTTGTGAGTAAACCATGACTATGATGATGGTTTGGGGAGTGAACTCATTAAATTATGACATCCAAGGGAGTGATCCCTAACTAATATAAAAAGGGATTTCAATACATATGTTTATATCATAAATCTATGTATTATTTCAATTATATTCTCAAATTGAACATGTTCATTCATTTTTATATGATTCATATCTTAAAAACATTCAATATTTAATGCATGACTCAATATTATGATCTTTAATATGTAGTGTATGGTTTTTAAATGTTATTATATTGTTCTCATACCATTATTTTCATATTATTCTTATATATATCCTTTTATTACCCTTACTGAGCATCTGATCAAACCCTTTCTTATGTTTCTTTTCCCCATTTTTTGAATAAATGTATTATGAATGATATTTATATAAAGGGTGATAGTTATAAATAACATGGTGGATATGATGTATTATACCTATGAACAGGTTGTTTTGTTTCTAGTATCTATGGAAAATAAAATATTATATCCCTAGGGAATGTAATTTTTTAATGTATTTAATATTATTCTAAAAATATGTAATATCTATTTATGAATATCCTAGTTCATTATAGCTGGTATGATATTATAGGTTTAGTTAACATTCGGATGTTAGGATGAGAATCCTTTATTGAGAATCATAGGGGATATTTCTGAGTATATTACATGGGATGTCTCTAAGGAAAACACTAAGGATGGGTTAAATTATAGGAAAATAACATAGAATGTTTTCTAAGGATATTATGAGTATTTTCAAAGAAATTAAATCCACTTATGGATAAAAAAATTGGATGTAGATATGGAATATATGTACCAAGGGGTAATTACTATGGAAAGGGTAAATTGAACTAGACTAGTCTATCACCTAAAGAATGATAAGGGTAATTGATGAATATCTAGATTGAAACACTTGGAGGAAATTACTTGTAAATTTACAAACTCTTTATGACCCATCATCAGGTAGATTAATAAATATATTGAATGACCAAGGTTAACCCTATGGTGTCCAATATTAAGAAGAATATCTCTTGATATAGACATCTTATTGGTAATTTTTTCTGGTTATGTGGTTTCCTCGATCAGATTATAGTATCCTAAACTATGATTTTTGGTTTTAGTCCATGGATGGAATATTAAAGAACCATTTTTATGTTGACCATGAAGTTAAATACAATGAATTCCCTCCTAAGCATACAAACAGTATTGGAACTAGAATGGAAGATATCATTATTTTGAAAACAAAAATTTCTCAATCTTGGAATCATGTAGAATTTCTCAAAAAACAAAGGATAGAATGGAATTCAATTGATTCCATCATGATTCAACATCTACCTTTTTTTAGTGTGTCTTTTGAAAAACTATTTTATAAAAACAAATCTAAACCATAGAAAATACATTTTCCATTCTTTAATGTTCGGAAAAAAAAATACATTTTTTGTATACAATTTAGAAGGCGAAGTGGGTCATTGGTGGACTCTATTTAGTAATACCAGGAAACGAGGTGAAATTGACTCCATGGATTTGGAATTGTTAATGAAATTATTTTCCAATAAGTGCATTCCTCATATTCATCACTTGAAGATGGAAAATGAGTTCCCGGAGCTAAATAAAAATGATGATGAATCCACTAGTTCCTATAAGGAAAATTTTGCAAGACTTTTAATGTATTCTTCTGGTTTTTCCTTCCAACCTAAATATAACATTCATCATTTTATTAGAATCTTAAAATCAATTCTCCCAAAATTGTTATCCATAAGACACTTTAGTAGTTGTGAAGTGATTCTTCTATGTGCTATAAATGTGGAAATAGGGGTTGCATTTACTTATCAATATAATGGTTTTGATAAGAAGAGAAAAATATAATTAAAATGAAAATAAAAAACCATGGGGAAAATAAATTAATATTTAGTTTATTATAAAAATTATGAAAGAAACATAGAAGAAATGTTTTTTGGGACAAGTAATTGTTTTCTATGTGGAAGAGAAAGTCATTGGGAAATTGATTACCAAAATCATGGGAAGAATTTAGGTAATGACATTAATAGAGAGAAAGCTACAAAGAACACACCACCCACATTCCAATGTTTTAAATGTATAGTGTATGGGAACTATGATAAGTATTTCCCAAATAAAAAGGATAAAGAAGATGATCAACATCTGCAACCTCTTAAGATGATAGATAATATAAAATATAATGTGATCACTATTTAAAAAAATAGTGTGATTAAGAAGTTTTTAAAGGTATACTTACCATACACTCTAGAATATATAACATTGTATTTGACATTCCATTCACCAATTCATTCATATTTTAATAATTATCTAAGGGTTTTAGGATTCCACCAAAATGATTTGATGTCAAAATAAATGAAAAACCCCATAATGGTATGCTCTCCACATATCATGTCTATGAATCCTATATAGTTTACATTGGTTGGAATGTGAATGCCAGACATATTTTCATTCTTCATATAGTTGAAATTGATGTTATCTTATAAATCAATTGGACTTATCTATAATATTCACACATACTTTTTCAAGGAATGGATGTCACATTTGATATTCCAATCAAAACTATAATCATCTATCAATATGATGTTATGGGTTAACATTAATTAGAGATCACAACCATTATATAGGTCTTAATTCCCATTCAGAAGGGGTGTTTAACTCAAATGGTTGGTTATAAACCTAAAATTGAAGATATACCAATTGTGTATGAACTTTTCAGTGTTTTTTCTAGAATAAATTCATAGTATTCCATATAATCATTATGTTGGTTTTCAATATAACTCATACTTGGTACCAAAATACATTCAAATACAACCCATAGATTTTCCTTGATTGAGTTATAGGAATTGAAGAAGGAACTCCACGAAAACCATGATAATATACTTATTTGGAAAACTGTGTCACTATGGGGTTCACCTATTCTTTAAAAAATTATGATTGATGTGACTCAAAATTTTTAATTGAGAAATTAAAAAATCTTGATCAAGAATAAGTATTCTATACCCTATTTTGATAACATATTTGGTTAACTATACAGAGATGGATATTATTCGAATAATGACCTTCATTCCATATATTATCAATTGAGGGTAAAGAAGGAGAATATTCCCAATAGATCATTCCATATAAAGAATTAGCACTATGAATATATATGGATGTCAATAGTTCTTACTACTTCCCCCACTATCTATATGGATTTAATGAATCGAGTCTTTATATTTTACATTAATCAATTTATGGTAGTCTGTGTAGAAGATATTCATATCTATTCAAAAGGAATGAAAGAGAATCCAAATAAATAGAGAAATGTAATAAATACCCTTTAGAAGGATAAATAATAATTAAAAAAATACAATGATTTAATTTTGTTACTAAATAATTCATTTTTAGCCACATAATCTCTAGAGAGAGTATATTTGTATATCCATTAAGGGAAATGGTTATTGATTTTGGGCTCAGATCATCAACGGTGACATTGATATGTAGCTTTATTGGTTTATATTGATATTATTGATTTTATTTGGGTATTATCTCTTGAAAATATAGCCCAATCACCATTTTAGATCAAAAGGGAGTTATTTTATAGAAGAAATATGAATGCAAGGAAAATTTCAAGGAACAAATGATAATATTAGTCAGTGCAACTATTATTACATTACACTATAGTTAATAAGTGTTGTTAATATATAGTGATACATACCATAATTTATTTTGATTTGTTATTATGAAGATTAAAATAGTTATGTATAATTCTTCATGACAATTTATGATTCATGAGAAAAATTAAGCAAGTCATGATTTGGAGTTAGCTATTGAAATATTTGAATAAAAGATATGGATTCATTATCATTATGGTTAAAAGTTTAATATATATATATATATGAATCTAAAAAGTTTAATTTATATATTAGCATAAAATAATAAAAATATTCCCCAAATAAATATGGTTAGATATGATTAATGATTATGATAGCTCAATACATTACCACCCCAGGAAAGAAAAAAAGGTGGTTGATGCCATGAGTTGGTAGAATCATGCTAGCTTACAAATGATGAGGATTAAAAAAGATCCAATATCACTGAATTTTAAGAGTATGGTGATAAAAATCCAAAATTAATGAAACAAAATTTATATTTCTCAGTTGATTTTCCATCCATCTATTTATGTTAACATTGAAGAGGTGTAAATGGAGGCGTGGAGATTTAAAAGAAGGTTAAAAAAGTTCCCGAATTTAACCTTGATATTTTTGGAATAATAAGGTTCAAGAAATTTGTATTTGTTTCATTTATATCAGACTACAAGAATTATTTTTTATTTGATAATCATCATTATTCATTATCTATTGATCGTTATAGTTTGATGATGTGTAGGGATTTGAAAGAATAATTCTGGTGGGATGGAATGATGAGAGATATCATAGAGTTTGTATCTTAGTTCTTGGTATGTCGGAAATTTAAGTACGAAAGATAAAATTAATTTGTGATTTTTAATCCATTACCCATACTATAATAAAAATGTGAAAACATCACCATGAATTTTGTCGTTGGACTCCCCAAAACAACTAAAGAGCATAATTTTATATTTCTTATAGTTGATCTCTTTACAAAGTCAACACACTTCATCTCTATCATAGAATATTTCAATCTAGATCATCTTTATAGGATATAAATCAGGTATGTGGTACAATTTCATGGAGTATTGGACACCACTGTGTGTGATTAGGATCCAATATTTACCTCAGAGTTATTCAAAAATATTCAGTAGACTCCTGATACATAGTGAGTTTTAGAACATCATATCATCCTTATAGAGATAGTAAGTATGATAGAATAACTGAAACCCCAATTGATTTGTTAGTATATTTTTCTCTAGAATTGAAAAGGTTTTGGGATTAACACCTTCCTCAATTTGATTTTTCAAACAATAATAGTGTTCACTCAATCATTCAAATAGATCCTTTGGAATCCACCTATGGGAAGATATTTAGATGTCCAACATGATGGTATGAAGTGGAAGAGATAATTATATTGGGACCTGAGATCTCTGATAAAATTGTATATAATGATAGATCCATTCAAAAACATATCAAGCCATCCTAGAGTTGGTAAAAAAGTTATTTGGACAATCATCACTGTGATCTAGAATTTGATGCTTCTAATAAGGTGTTTCAATGAATTTCTCCATGGAGGAAGTTATTAAGTTAATGAAGAAAGGGAAATAAATCCCTACTAATATCATTGTCTTTGATATTAATGATCATATTTGGATGATAATATATTGGTTCTTTCTTCTACTAAACTTCTCTCAATTCCATGGTTTGTTCCATGTATCTCTCTTAATGAAGTCCATACTTGACCATTCTCATGTAATGAACTCAAAGGTCATATCAGGGTAAAGGATAGTTCTTATGAGGAAAAACTTATGAAGATTCTATATTTTACTAAGAAATTTCATTGAAACAAGACCACTCTCTTAGTCAAGGTTTTATAGAGAAACCACTAGTTTGAGGAAGCTATGAGGGAACCTCAAGATATGATAATGTAGAAGTATCCTAATTTTTAGCATGAGAGTGAAAAAAATTGAGGAATAAATTCATTTTAATGGGTTAGAGTGTAACACCCATAGTTTTTATGAATCATTTTTTAAAAATAAATTTAATTTCCTTCAAATATTGGGTGACATGTAACACCGAGTTTTTACAGACTTTGATAAAAAATTAATAGTATTATATAAATTATATTGTTATTACTTATACATTAAAATTAGAAACATGAATATGAATATCCACATTCTAAATATTCTATAAACTTTTCTTATATAAACAATAGATATTGATAAAAACTACTATATTTTTCAATAAAAACGTTATATGGTTTGAAAATATGATTTTCTTTGAAATTTGTTTTTTATTTATTTTTATGACCAATAATAAAAATATTTTTTGAAAATATTATAAAAAATATTTGATAAATTGAAAATAATTTTATTAAAAAAATATCTACAGTCTATTAGGGAGAATTTTTGGTAATTTTCAAAAAATATAAATATTTTCATAAATAGTTAAAAATACTGAACATTTATTAGAATCATTCATTTCATTCAAATTGTTAACTAATTGAAACTAAAATTTAATATAGTTTTAAAAGTAAAATTATTTCCATTGTATATCTAAAAATTGGAAAAAGGTCATAAGAATAGATTTTATTATGATTTTGGATATAAAAATAATGTACTCTTTTCAAAATTTTCTTTTTAAAAACATTCTTTTTCATCATGTTTGAGGGTCCATTTTAAAACAATAATTTTCCACTTTGATGAATTCAATTTGTAAAATGGATTAATTATTTATAATTAGTTTACTTTAAATTATCTAATAATGTTAAAAAAATTGACCAAAATGAATTTTAAAACATTAAAAAAAATTGTTGTATTTGAGGTAAAAATGGGTTTACCATAGAGCTAAATGAAAATGATATGGTTTAAAATAACCTAAAAACATTTCTACTGTATATTTCATGGAGTTATTTTGACCCTATTATGTCTAATGATTGATAATAATACATTTTGTATCCATTTTTATTGAGAAAAATATTTGTACACATTTTTCATTTCAAAAAATTACAAGTGAGTCACTCACCTCACTTATAAAATTATACGCACTCTATTGTCATCATCAACCCAAAAAAAATTGGTTCAAATCATCCATATCCAAATCACTTTCCAAAATCCATAATATCTCCCTATAATCTGTTTTTTTCTTAAATCCCACCATTTATGATTTTTTGGGAATCTAAAAGATGTTTCCTAAGGAAGATCAAACATTCTACATCGAAGATTTTTTTTTTATTTCATCCTCTATATCATTAAATATTTATTATACCATTATGATATAATAATAAAAATTATCTTCCATATAATTTTAATTTTTCCTATTAATTTCATGACCTATAACTATCTCCAGGTCCATCAAATGGGTTTTGAAATCATTATTCATGTGTATGGTTGACTACGACCTCACGACCCAATGTCATTCTTTTAACCATTACAACCTCACAAAACATGACTCAAGGATGAAATTATAAATTTTATATGATAATTATTATATTATTATTATTTGGGAATTATTATATCATATATACCATCTTACTTCCCATTTTAAGGGAATACGATAACGTCACCCGTGTTTATGGCTGACTACCGCCTCACAAGGTGATGTGATTCATTCATATTGTACATGGGAGGTAATAAGGATGTGTTTAAATAAAATATGAGATATATATTAGATATATATTATTCTATAATTTTAATATATTTATTTTCTTTATTTATTTAAATCTATCATGAAAATTGAAATAATGCTTAAGCATATGTATGGCCTACCATCTCCATCAACGGGGTATTTCATTTTCAATCTACAAATCCTATGTATTACTATAAAAACATATTTATTTAATATATATGATATTTATATAATGGTTAAAATTTTAGATATCATTTAACCCTAAAAAATTAATAGGACCAAATAATAACTAATCAAATCATACACTAAAATCAAAGTAGCTCTTTCCTGAAATGCGACTTTAAAAAGAATTTTTTTATAGATGGATAAAAAAAGTTCATAAGATAGACATATAGGGTATGATATATACGATTTTGATTCATTAATTTATATATAATATAATTATATTCACTATATTGGTTGTTCAGACATGTAGAAATGAATTCAAGACATGGTGTAAGGGATTTTCGTCTCACTTTTATTTTCTATGAGAAAAAACCCATATTCACCATCTCTTTATTTTATGTGGTCTATATTTTTACCATGATATATTTTATGATTATTATACATAAAATTATGTTTATTTACATATCCATTTTTTGGATATCACTTTCATAGGGTTTATGGTTCTACTATCACAAAAGTGGTAAGGTTTTTTTTCTCAAATTGACTTTATGGAAGACTAAGTTATGTTAGGGCATGTATTATTCAATGTGGTGTACATAATAAAAATTTTAAATGTTATATAATTAATAACCTTCATTTTATGATATTATAAGATTCATTTTATGTTATTATTTAATGTTTATTTTGATTAAAATATAACCAATGTTGTAATGGGTTTGTGATACAATATTATGGTTTATCAGGAGTATTTATGATTAAGTCTTTAATATTGAAATATTAATATATAAATCTCAATAATTAAAAATTATTTTATTCTCCACTAGTTATTGAATATATTTTCAAGTAATATTGACATTTTTATATAGTTTGGATCTTAATATTATTTAGAAACTTTTTTATGAAAAATAGTCTTTATTTCCCCCTTTAATAGAAAACCCATTTTCATGAAAACCCATGTCCTTTAAAAATGTTTTCAAATATGTTTTTAAAGATATTAAAATGAGTTATTTATTAATTTCTTTCCCATTTTTTAATTTCAACAAAACAAATCTAGGATTATTCTAGTCATTTAACAAACAATTCTAATAAATTTTATCAAAAATGAGATAGGAATGTTTATTTTAACATATATAGAATGAAACAAATTTTACCCCATTATGTCTATTTTTTATTGTAAGATTACATTATATGTTTTTAAGGATATTTTCAATTAAAATTATCATCAAATTGTTTATGAATTTTTAGATTTAAAAATTAATTTTCAAAGAAAATTGATCTTCATCAGGAATTATTACATGTGATCTATATTTCAAAATAATTCTCTATATAAGATGGAATACATTGATATAAAATACTATTTTAATGGGATATAAACCAAGGATACCATTATTATTCATTTTATTAATGTTTTATTATGGATTGATGTTTTTGAAATCCATTTGTCCTCCATGGGTTATACCATGATAAATCTCTTAAGAAACCCTCTTATTTCCGTGGGTTCTTATAAGATGATGTACTGAAATGATTATGAGTCCTATCTCTTTTCCATAGTTTATGATATGATGATATGTTTATGAAATAAAATTCATTTAATTGTTTTGATATAATGAATTTATATGATCATATAGTGCACATAAATATGGTTTTAAATATGGGATGGGTGGGACCTATATCTTCTTACATGTATTGGGTAAAGATTTATATCAAATAAAATAAAAAATAATGGAATGGGGAGTGAAACCAATTTAGTATGTGATTTTTTCTACTATTATGATCTTGGTAGTGTACCTTCACTACTAAGATGTTTTGGAAAGTTAATCTACTCCACATTGATATATTTTTCAAGGAACTTTGACTAATGTATAAATGATTTAATTTGTTTTTTTGTGTGGCACATATCTATTTCTTATGCTGATTTTTTATCTTTGATTAGTTTCATTGATTCTATTATGAATAATGTCTTATTAACATCCAATATTTATTCATTGACTCAATATTATGTTATTTCATATATAGGGTATGGATTTCAATTATTATGATCATGTTATCATACCCTTATATTTATGTTGTGATTTTTTATAAAACTTACAAAGCATCTTATATCACCCTTTATAATGATTCCATTCCCCAGGTTGTAAATAAATGTATTATGTATGATATTTATAAGAAGGGTTCTAGTTATAAAAAACAATGTATAAAATAATATAGTCTTGATATGAACCAGTTTTTCGTGTTTCTAATATCCGAAGAAACTAAACTATTATGGTCCTTGGGAATGTACTTTTGTAACATATTAATTATTCATATAAAAATATGTAATATTTATACATGATAATACAAGTGTGAAATAAGTTATATCTCTTATTCCCATTATCTAAGGTGATTATCCATCAAACCATGTAGAGAACCTGCACCACATTACTATACCAATGCCCCTAGGGGGACAATAATATAGGACCCTCTCCCTACTACGATAGGAGGTGTCACTTAATAGATAAATTACCCACACCCTGGTGAAATTTGGGGGTGCCACTCGATAGATAGAAGTCATGAAACCTTGTGCATCAAGGGGTACCATTATATAAATAGTGGAATATGGGGGTACCAGTACTCTAGTGGGACATGGCTTTCCAACTCTGGTATCTCTAATATGAGTCCACCCAATCACCACTATTGATCAAGAATCTCATAAATAAATTTCACATTCACAACAGCTCACATCATATCTAGAAATCCAATATGAAATCAGGTATAACATTCTATGTTGAAAATTACTCAGGATAAGATACTATTATCCAAAATCTAAGACCATTATAAGTGTATATTTATGGTGAATGTATATGAGAAATCAATACTTTGTGAACCTGGGGTCACACATCATGCTACATCACATAGAAACTTTTTTCTGTCCTCACCTACACATAGAATGGATAGCCATGTAGTGGGACACTATGTGTTGGGGTAGTACATAGTGTGCCTCAACTACCTGTTGCATACCCATGTGAACCTAGTTGTGTATGATTATATTTAGTAAAATCTTTGTATATCTCTTCATGCATGTGTACTTGTGGTTTTTCTCGTTTACCTGGTCATGTATGAGTATTGTTTCATGTCCAAGTACTAATGTTCATTCCCATGTTTTCTTCCATACATGTACCTATTTACTTCAACATTACATATCGAGATACTAGTATAGGTCCACATAGCTTTTATGGGGTCATACAAGTGGTGTGATCTTTATCTTTACCTAAAACCCTAGCCACTATATATAGGAAAAATTGTTGTCTTTGTTCCTGGACTACACATCATAGAGTTGGTATTGTCATATAAACCCATGTTATTATTTACACATCTTATTTTACCTACTATTTTTCCTTTGATCATGTTGGTGGGTCTCGTAATTATGGTGGACCATGCTGGATCAACCATTGTGGTCAGATTCCGGATTCTGGAACCTTGTATGGATCATCCAATTGCATCGTGCCACTCCCACAGTTGATGTACGATGAGTGTTCCCTCTGATTTGTGTAATCATCACCTCCATCCAATAAATCTATCCCAATACAACCACAAATCACCATACTACACATCTTTCATGCAACCACAAATCTTTTTGGGGTACAATGCTGCTTCAACCCACCACATCAATGTCAAACTGTGACCATGTGGTCCAATTGTGGAGAACAGTAAGAATGGTGTTGATAAATGCTCCTTAAAGTTGTAAATCCATCATTTTCCAAGCATTCTAAACCAATGATCATGTAAATGGGGTAACCAAGGTTGATATATTTTTAAAATAGAATTTTTTATCAGATGAATAAAAAAAATGTGGTAGGTCTCATGTAAATAAAAATCAATTATATATCAAATAAATATGTCATTATATCCATTTTTTATGAAATTAAATATGCTGTAAATACATAAATAATATTCCCTACATTGTCTAATTATATATTTTTGTTGAATATCTTATTCCTTTGAGACAAATAAGGTTTTTGTGCTTCCTTCCTGCCTCTCAATCAACCTTGATCTAATCGTCATCGTTCTCTGATCCTAATCCGCCAATGAAGAAATATTCTATCATTCTCTCTAATATTCCATGGTTATGTGGACTACCATAGTTATTTTCCATAATAGGTTATTTATATAGAGGGAATTATGTTAGTTAATATAGTTAAAATAAAGAAATTATTTATTTATTTTATTCAATGCAGCCTCCAACAGTCACCTCCCATAGACCCAATGAGGTCATGCAATATTAGGTCGATCCTAGGGTAAAATCAATATTTTTGAATTAAATTTTGTTTTAATATTCCCATCGATAGCCGCGAATAATTAATAATTAAATTAAACTAAAAAAATGTGTGCATGTGTATTAAAATATGTTATTATATTTATTATATTAATTTGGGGGTATCAAGACACCCAAACACCATGACGACTCTAATGATAAATCATGATATATAAATATAAATATTCCAAGGAATTATCTATCAAAACAAGAGTCATTATATGAATAGGTAATGATGAACTATGAGATTCATCGATCAAATCAAACATAAAATCATGTATTTATGTGAAACATAATCGATTCCATAAAATTACCTTTTCATCACGATCATGGATGAAATTAGGAATATTTCTCACCTTATTTTGTGGTTACACATCTTCCTAATGCACCTTTTTAGCCCTTATATTGCTGGATGTTTTAACATTCACATGATAAAGATAAGACCCCATTCAAATTATTTTTAATTTATTGGTACACCCTTTTAAAACATAAAAATATTATATCTCTTTCAATATTCATCATGGACAAACTATCATGGTCTTTCAAACTTAATGCATCAGCTACCTTGTTCACCCTCCCTAAGTGGAAATGTATTGAGTTTTAAAATTCAATAATGACCACTAATAATATCATTAATGACATATTGAACTCTTTATATGTGTAAATATATATAAATAATTTCTTTTAATTATATATTTCACATCTTAAAAGATAAATATAGTACATCTATATTTTTAATGAGAATAATTACTTTTACCAACACCAAATCATGAGTTGTGTGAATTTGACCATGAATTTTGAATTTTTATATATAATCAGATATCACCATATAAATATATAATATTATCTATCCCGTACACTTCTATGATTCATTACTAATGGTAACAAACCCTATTCTAAAATAGAGTAGTCTGATCACATGTTCACTGAAAAACAGTCTATTTAGATTCCTAAAATTTTCCTTAAATTCTTTTATCCAATTAAAATTGGATCCATTTCGATTAAACAGGGTTATTAAATTAAATATCCATGATAAATCCCTTTCAATTTTTTACTATCTATAAAACCCATAATAATTATATCTCTTTCCACATGGGGACTCTGCGACATTTCCCAATAACATCTATCATTGTGTGATCTTTTGATATACCGCCACTTGTTATTATATAACTAGATATTGAATCTTAGTAAATCTAAAATTGAAACTTAAAAAATATTCAATATATTTTATCCTTCTTTAGGGTCATTAACACAATCATCAAACAAACATCATGTTATTCAATGCTGCCAGAATATATATGAGTGTCATTTACAAAGGCTACCAAAAATGATTAAGGTAATATCGAAATTTATTACATATTAAATCCATAAATATAGTGGGAACATTGGAAAGTAAAAATTGAATCACTATAAATTCATAATTACAATACACTATATAAAAGTTTTTCTTGTGTATATCAACATTATTGAAAGAAAATGGTTAATATTTTTAATGAATTTCCATCATGGAAAATTATTGATCACCACATAGTTGATAAAATAACTGATCACTATGATGTATAAGTTACATGTTCTTGATAGTGATCATGTTAATATCATGATAATAAATTCATATATTAATTGACCTATATTTCTTCTTAATAAAAAGAAAATGTTCACCATATAATGATTCACTTGGAAAATGAATATATTTCCATGCTTCTCTTGGAGTGTTCTATTTAATTCCTATAATTTAATCCAAGTAATTTTGTAATGATTATTTCAAATAGGCATAGAATTAGGTATGAGTTCTATTGAACACTAAAGTAAATGGTTAAGAGTAATACTAAGAAATTTTTCAGGAATTATGTCTATATATTTCATCAAAATTAGCATATCATAGTTTTCCATGAGTATTTAATATAATTATCCATAATTAATAGGTAGTAAAACTCATCCAAGAAAATTAATTTCCATTGGAATATAATATTCATCCTCTACAAAAATATGATAATAGTTTGATTCATAATATGAAATTTGTCTTCCCTTACTCAAACCATTATATGGGATATATATAAAGATAGATAATCAATTCTTGAAATCACATAAAATTCCACTAAAGGATGGTTAATATAATTTTTATCATGCACTTCCTTATGAACCTTTGCATGATATCTCTAAAATGGGAGTATAACATAATTATTCATTAATAGTCATGATCCTATTATGGTATTTACATGGAATAAAACCTTCCTCAACCAAGGAGTAATCCAATAGACTTGGGAAATTACTTAGATAATTCCCAGGTTACCCAAAAATAAGACATTGAATTATTTATGGTGTGTTTGGCGGAAATTAATTCTCCTCTATTGAAATCATAATTTTTACTCAATACATAGTTTATTTATTCACTTATTTTACGAACATAAAAAACTTTCATGATCCTTTGATACATTTCCTTAGGCACTTCATTCCAAATTCTTTACATGTATGATGTGGAATCATCTTTACTTCATGGTGTTTTTCAGCTGAACATTAATTAAAATCCATATTTATCTTTTTATATGATCCAAGAAACTCACCCATATTTTGGTTTATAATTTTATATCATGATAATTGGTTAGACTTAATCAAATGTTTTCATTTTATAGCTCTAATTTTATTCGGTTGATCATGAAGATAGTTATTTCATGGGTTTTCACTTTTGTTTATCACTAGATTTTTTCAGGTTCCATCCATTAACTAAAACCAAACAAATATTGTAATTATCATATATAAATAATCAGAGTATTAAATAAAATAATTAAAAAATAATTCATATGATGACCTATATTATGAAAACAACATTCAGTGCATTGAATATTAATTTTATCTCATATAATTAAGGATTTTCATAGATTATCATATGTTTTATCAAGTCATTTAACATAATTGTTCATAAAGAGAATATAAATATACCAAATAGTGTCCTTGATAGTGTCTTTATAGAGGTTAAGTATTATGCCCACTGATCATGCATTAATTATGACGGTGTGAACACTCAATCCACCACTGTCACAGTTACTACACAGAGGTTCTTCTATTCTACAAACACATCCACCTTCCAATATATGTATAGGAATATATCTTCTAGAAAAAATATACTCCTTTATTCATAATAAAATATAATATTCTCCTATTTATATTCTTATCCTAAGGGTTCTCAATAATGATTTCTAATCCAAGTTTCCAAAAATAAGTAATCCTTTCAATAATACCTACTAAGTAAACCTGATAATTTCATAAAAAACTATTACATCATTTTACATGAATATTAAATACATCACATATAAATAAACACCCATTATAGAAAAAAATTAGTGTCCTTGGGGAACAGATACATAAAAATCATATTTGATGCTGGATATTCACTATCTCTCACAAAGTTATTCTCATATAATACACTTCTTAGTAAATCTCTTTTTAAAACCACAATTCCTAATATTTGGAAAGGAAACATTGTAAAATATTCTCTATGATACTATATAAGGGTAAAAATGGGTTATATAAGTCATAATTTTTGTATCATATGTTCCTAAGTGTTCAATAACTTAATTATGTCTATGTTCTCATGGTAAAATATTCTTAACTATAAATTCTTGCTTCCTAAAATCTAAAAACATTTATTATCTGTAAGAATGATTAATAAGGTTTTCAAATAATAAAACATCATTAATGTGTCATAAAATAGACTTAGTTCATCATAATCATATTAAATAGTAATATTTTAAATAAATCTATTTATAATCATGACAAAATTTAATTTTCGGAGCAGATCATGAAAAACTCTTACACAAAAATGAAAATATAAACATATCTATTTGAAATAATGTAAATGTTTATCATCATCATATAATGATATATATATATATATATATTATTTAGATAATGGTATGGATTTAATGGATACAATAATCCTCTAAAGAAAACCACATATATGTGTGACATGATATCGTAAAACATTTATCACAGCCTAACCCATGGAAACGAAATGGATTTTATAAAAATATCATTATCACATAACGATAATCCATACAAAGAAAAAAAATTCATAAATTTATATCATCCCCAATTGAGAATAAAAATATCAAAAGATGTTTACCTAGATGAAAAATACCTTTAAATGTGAATTTGATCATTTATTTAAAAATTTGAAAAATATTATTTTCCATAGGTATTGATAAAAAAATCCAAAAAATTGGGAAAAAATAATTTATATGAAAATAAACATCCAATTTTTTAATGTAATATTCAAATCAAGGAAAATTTATGATGGTGGAAAAAAATTGTGTGTGAAATGTTAAAACAAAAATTATTTCCACACCTTTGGTAAAAATTCCAAAACTAAATCATTCAGAAAATGAAAATAACATTTCTTCAAAAATATTTAATAGAAATTTAAATATTGAAAAAAATTACTTTAAATAATCATTTTATCTTATGAAATAAAATTATTAAATACATTTTAAAGAATATAGATATGGTAGAAAAATTCTATTACAAAGAGGAAATAAGGTCGAAATTTAATTAAAACAACTTCCTAGCAATTTTATGTACCAAATATGGGAGATTCAATAGAAAACATGAATTCCTGGTAAATAAAAATTTTATAATAAAATATACATGGTTTAAATATTTTGTATCATATAATTTCTCTTAGCATAAATCTATCATATAAATCCTGATAATATATGTGATTGTAACATAAATCCCTTACCAATAATATCATCCTACTTAATATATTTTCAAACCCATTATATAATAATTATTGATTTATTATAAATATATAACTGAACTATATTAAAATATTATTTTATTTAAATTACCTATAATTTCCAATTACCATTTTAATTTACAATTCTGCTTCAAAATCGATTGTCATGTAAAATAATTTTCTGTTTTTTATGGTTGTTTTGGTTCAGTGTTTTCGATCCATGCACCTTTCCCATGGATTAATCATTTACAATGTCTCAAAACATACATTAATAAAATATTTATTCATTTAATATAATTCTATAACCATTTATAAAAAATATTTAATAATTATTACATCACTTTGTCCAGATAGTACAATGTTTATACGCACGAAAGATGATTCCACTTTTCAATGGATGAAAAGAAAAAAATGTAAATAGTAATTCACCATTATAGAATCCTTATTATGTTATAAATATCATATATATTTATTATTGTTATCCATATTACTATCTATGTAAATTCTATATGAAAAATGAATCACATCACATCATAGAGGGGGTGGTCCATAAGTAATCACATGCGATATTATCATTTTTAAATGGATGGGAAGATGGGAAGTAGGATAAGGAATTATATTTAAATAATTGTAGTTATTTCATAAAAATAATATATGAGAATTAAATTTATCGTAATAATAATCCATTAATGGAGGTTTTTGGAAATGGAATACATCACTTCGTGGAGATGATGTACTGTATATAAATAATATTGATGCTTTTGTTCAGCATCAGATGACATAAGAGATGAAAAATTGTTGTTTCAAAATCATAATAACATCAAAATATATTGATTATACTATATTATTTTTGTTAGGATGGATACAATATATTTCTATGAAATTATATAATAAATAAACTTTGAATGTGTCGGGTAAGATGACAACCACTCCTTTGACATTACTCATTTGGATTACACATTAAGCCTTCATAGGATGATATTATGGTAATAAAAGAAGTTAAATAATGATTTTATAGAAGAAAATAAGTTCTATGGGTATGTAGTATTTGATATATATTGCTAAATATTTGTTAATAATATATTAGAATATGTTCTCTTTTGTATGTGTGGGGGGGATGCATATGGAATTACTTAATAGATTTAAATATTATACAATCAATTTCTATTAAAAGTGGGAAGAAATAGAAAAAAATTAAAATTAAATATAATATATTTTTTAAATATATTCAAAAAACATATTTTCATAATGTTTAAGTGCCCTTATTTCCCTTATCACATAGTTTGACCCTCCTAGTATACATGCTTTAACACTAACTGTGGTAACAATGTTTTTACTATTTATTATAACAAAAAAATTAAATGAAGTATTGAAAAATTTAATGAATGTTTATAAAAAAAGTTAAACCATTTTATTAAATTTAATTTATATAACTCTAATAAATTTTTTTTATATTAATCACATAGTATTCAATAAAAATATTTTTTAATGCATTCTCAATAATATACTTGAATTTATTCGTATTCCCTTCCTAGTAAATACTTATTAGATGAATGATAAAATAATGGTTATAAAATCATTACATTTCATTAAAATAATTCATAAATACTATTTAATTTAATTCATTATTAATTTAACACAGTGAATGCATTAATGTTGTTCTTTAGAAAAAAGTCAATTATTAGCAGTGAATGAATTTACTTTAATTTATAAACAAATAATGAATAAATAAATTCCTTTTATACACGTGTAAATAATATTTTTCTCTATTATTATTATTATTAATTATTTTTTAGATTAACAGAAATATCCTCCCAATAAAACATACATGATAAAACAAATATCAAAAACAAAATAATTCAAAAAAAATTCATATCAGTAGTATTTCCTAAGTAAATTAGAATTTTTTAATAATTATATTTCATTTATATAATATATAATTTGATATATTTTATTATATATATAAATTAATAAAAAAATATTTTCATATAAAAATAAATCTATAAAACACTTCAAATTTATTGAAAGATAAATATATTATAAAATATAAGGGTGTTAAATTATATGACACATATAAGAATTAACCCTTGAAATTCCATTAATCTATTATAAGCAACTAATTATAATTATATTTCTTCACATACTTAGGTTCCCATTTATCATTCTCAGTGTCACTATTTTTTCAAAAAAATTACTATGTGAGTGGCCTTGTTTTATAGAACATTAATTATACAATCTAAAATATCCCATAGTTGTTCCCCTTATGAGTGATCACGATTAGGTAGTGTGTCCTATGATATCATTATATATTAAGGATATTGAATGTTCTTCCTTGGGTGAAATACATGGAACACATCATGAAATATAGATATATTTGGGGGAATATTCCAAGATTAATAATGTTTCCTAATATACGGATGAATTTTGAAGGGATATATCTAGGGCACATCTTTCCTTACTTTCTAAATATCATAACCATATTACATGGAGATATTCAAAGTTCAAACTTATCACCAAATTATAATTATATATCCCACTAAATAATATTATCATAATATTTATGTATGCTCTGAGCAAGACTCAGGTGTTTTTGAGAATCACTATCATTCTCTAACATTTCCTCAGCTAGATCAAGTCACTATAGATTTAATTCTCTATCTTCATCCAATCACATTGAAGTGATTATTTTCCTATTGTAGATATAATTATAAAAATCCATCTGTGTGAAATTTATTTTTGTAAGAAAAATAAACTAAATAAATATGTTAACCACAACAACATTTTCATTCCATATAATATGATATCAACATATTTTTAGTGTTTGAAGTATCATCTAAGACTGAACATATATCTAATGATGAAATAAATTTATAAATAAAAACTATTTAATCAATTCTGGATAAATATTTATTTAAAACATAAAGGTAAACCTCGTATCCTAATCAGATTCTATATAATGTGTTACATCATGAAACCATAATAATTTCATAATGTATATCCAGGAAAGATAATCCAGATATAAATTGTATTTTATTTCAATAAAATGTGCTGAATTTATATGCTGATCGACTACAACCCAAAAAAACTTATTTACATTAGATGTTTCTAGGTGTTTGTTGACAATATCTAAGATGATGGTTTCCCATTTCCATTTTGGTTTGGGTAATGGTTGTAATATCCCCTTTTAATTTTCTAATCATAGCATTAACATTGGAAAATAAGAATATTTCGACATGGATAAAATCCAATAATATATTTTGGGATATCAGGTGAATATCATAGCTTGGATATGGTATCCTTAGAGTTAAATTTTTCGACATTTATCTACCAACCCTATAGATAGTGAGGCCTATTTTCATGAGGATTTACATGAGGAATACACATTGAGTAACCATTCCATGGAGCGTTGACCATGGGTATGGTTTCATACCATGGTGTAGAGTGTTTTATCTTGGTTAGAATTGCACCTAGTTATTTTCTTTATGGGAAATAGAGATAGAAAATTTACCATTTTGGGGGAATTGACATCGATTAAATTGAAAGATTAATTCCTTCGTACCATGGGGCTAAGCCAAGAAGGGTGAATACAGGTATAATTACATGCCTTGGAATGAGTGGACCATAATTATTTTTTTAGGTCCTCATGTTATTACGACTACTTGTGGGGAGTTATGCCCTAGTCTAATCAGAGGGGATATGTTTTTGAGGTTATCCTGATAAGGGAAATGTGTTATGGATCATATGGGGACCACCATGTATATTCTCGATTTATATTTCTAAATCATAGTATACCCATATTTTAATGGTATATCCCATTAATTTTTGGGATATATAATGTATCAGGAGATCTAATTCAATTCCCCTTGACGAGGGATGGTTCTTTGAAACTTATATAGCATAATCAAGGTTATATTTTTATATCTTACCTTCTTTTCTTATTTCCTTATATCATACATCTATATTAAAAAAATTTCTTACTAGGGATGCATACTAATTTTATTATATCATGATGGAATCAATCAAGAATCATGGGATATTTCCATGTTGTGTATATAGTATATCACTGGTAAATGATCACATTCTTTCACTATTTATTATATATTTATTTATGTGGTTTATTTTTCTATGATATTAATTTTTTATATGTAATTAGAACCTTATTAGGTCTTTAAATATGGGTTTTTTGATCATAGGTTTATTGGGAGTGTCATTGAACATAAGAATTCCATCACTCATAGTTTTGGAAAGTGGATGAAACTAAGATATTATAAGGAGATTATTCCTCAGAGTAATAATTGGATACATAATTATAAATATATATAACTAAATATTTTAATGTTATGGTGGTAGATAGGGGCTTGAATGTTGATAAAATCATTGGAAATAAATAGAATGTCTTGGTTGAGAATGTTAATAGCTTGAAAAGGATATAATTTTTTTTATAAGGTAGGTGGTCCATAAAAATCTCAATATAGCTTAGGAATTTTTATGTTAATTTTAAAATATATAGCATCATTCATGTCTTATTAATAATATTTTTAAAAATAAATATATCTCTTAAACTCGGATGGAATGAATAAAGTATGAAGGGCCCCAATAGGCTATTGAACACTAATTTGATTCCATTTTCACTGATTGTCAAAGATTTGAAAATAATAGTGTGTTGTGTGACACATTGATCCTATGATGTATAAATTAAATGAAACAAATAATAATAGTTGACTTCATATAGGTTTTCCTTCACACTTCTAGGGTCAGATATGGTGCTCTTTTTATGTTTTTGGGAAATGGAGTAACTCAGTGACTATATCTTCAATGGGAGAACATTCAATATAAGAACATATGAGTCTAATAATGTTCTTATTCTAAGACTAATAAAATCTTAAAAAATATTATAAATCAAGGCTATATTTATGATAATAATTTCCTTGTGATATAGGGATAGGTCTTGAGTACCAATCTCCATAGTTATGAGGTGGAAATAATGTGTGAGAAATTGTGATACATTTGTCTATATATGTCAGATGATGTTCCTAGTGATTGTGTATTTCCATAGATATATGATTTTAAGTATATTTCATTAGGTGTAATGTGGGATAAACCACCCAAATAATGTTTTGTGGTTAACGGTTCTGGGTAGGGGATATGACACCCAATGTGCATGATATAAATATTTATATGTGATTTGTGTCCCCTATGTGCATGTGTTATTATACAATGTGATGTAAAACTAACCCCTCCCCCTAGGTAATGATGGACTTAATAAGGATAAGAATTGGGGAAACATTCTCTTAGGTGGTTGATATAAATTATACTGGGTATGATATGACCCCTAGGTGCATTTTTTATTAGGGGATGAAGTGGGATACAACCCAGCAAAAAAATGTCTTGGTAATGCTTCGATGTGGGAGATATGACCCCATATTAAATTATATAAAATGTTCTGTGTTATTTACATCCTCCAAGTGTATGTTTTATTAGTATCTAAGGTGTGATATATCCCTTAGGTAATTATGGACATGTCACAATTCCAAGGAGGTATGTATAACCCTAGGTTGTATGTTATATGATATTTAGAGGAGAAGGATTCCTTTGAGTGTGTGTGTGATATAACACTTCAAGGAGGATAATTTCTTTAGGTTCATAATCATATGAAAATACTCATAGATAGAAAAATGAATCATTGGTGATATGTAAAATTAATTATATTTCAACACATGGTTCCCCTTGGGACAGTTTTGTATCAAGCTCAAAAAAGCCATCATTGGTAAAAATAAGTATTATCGACCTCAGGTAGAACCTATGGTCTGATGGAGATTATTTTACTTATTTTCTATAAAAAAATTAATTTTATATTAATATAACATTTTAATACACACTATTTACTCTTTTTTATAGGGACATATTTGGTGGTGGAATATTATGTCATTATCACAATCTTATTGGGAAGTAATGGAAATTTGGTACTTAGGTAGACCTCATGATCAATGGTTTGGGAAGGGATGAAGATCATTATTTTGTGATCATGCTGGATAGCATAGATAGATTTAGAATATGAGACTCAGTTATAGAAATTTTACTTCCTTTTATTTTATTTCTTCTATAATTTTTTATATTTGAATTTCTCAATGGGTCTTCAATAGAGATGTACAGTTGTACACATGAATATTTATTTGATAAAAAATGGTTACTTCAATTTCTCATTGTAATATCCAATTATTGTTATGAATGATAATTTTTTATTACTAGTATTTCTATACACTAATGTGAGGATATAGTCTCCCCACAATAACACCATAGAACACCACTACTAGTTATCATCCTCTGGTATATTTGGAGGTTCACCTGAGGACTTGTGACACTCTGATTGGGACACTCGTGAGAGATTGTGGATTGAGAGTACCATAATGTTTTATTAGAGATATCATTTATATTCATTACTGTATTTTTTTAATTAATCATGTAATATAAGTGTGTCAGATGTTTTGATAGACCCTGGATGAGTGTGTCATGAACACTGTTTTCATTAATAATACCTTATTAGCTTTGTTACAATATTACTGTTCTTTTTTTAAAATTTAAGATATTGATTCTAATATGATATTTTTTTTGATATTGTGGTATATGTTTTTTGATCTTGACCTATAGTGGAAAAAGGCCTATGCATATGTATCATTCTATGAACAAAATGTTTATATAAAATTTATTTTCTATATTTTATTGATATCATTTGTTGATGGTGTTTTTTTACTATTCTAACATCAAATAATATAGTTTTTTCCTATAAACGTTATATTTCATTATACTCAACATGACAAAACTAATTTATTCTAATTTAAGTTTAGGTGGATCCCTTGGGATGTGTTCTCCAATAATGGATATATAGTACCCCTATTAATGGTATGTATGGTGACCCCAAGAGGGTTGGTGAAATCATTGGATGCCGTGGTTATTGATCCCTTATTGGTTTTTCCGATGATACTATAGTTCATTGAAGGTTTATTAAAGACCTATATGAGTTTTCTCATGTACCATATAGGTGGAATTATACTTAAATATATAATATTATCATGGGTTTACACAATAAAAATCCTCAAAGTATGATATCATTATATGAACATTAATGTGGCATAATCCTTGAAGATCTATTCTGGCACACATATAAACAATGATGATGGGTTGTTATGTTTGATAGGTTAAATCAGTATGTAATGCCTTATATATATATATATATTTATATATTTGTGTGTTTGTGTGAGGAATAAACCATTAATGGGTGTGTTGTCATGTTTGTCTCATTGAGGATGATTGGTGCAAGTGTGGTATTTCTTGATGTTGTTTATTAGATCAATAAAGGGTTTTCCAAAAATTATTAGATACTCATGTATGGTAAAATGGATAGTATATGATATTACTTTAGATACTATAAATAAAATATCATATAGTTCATTTGATATCAAAGTCAGTTCGGAGGAACAGAATGGTTTTATTTATTTCCTTACTGATTCAAGGTGAGATTCTTGATGAGAAAGTGTATTATTCTTTGTCCAAGAGATCTCCTCCATTAGTACCCTTATAAAATTCAATGATTATGTGTCCATCCATGTAATTTGGGTATAATGGGGTTTAAATATGAGATGGATAAGTATCTATTAAAATTATAACAAAACAAATAAATTTAATTTATTTAATTATTTAATTTATTATTTACACTCACGACAAAACTTTACCCAAACATTCTATGTTGAAAACATTTTATGTCATTACATGGGTAAAAATCAGGATCTATACTGAAAGGATGTCTCAAATTTCATATCCAAGAATCATTTTTTTATTTTTCACTATATTAATAAATCTATGCATGTGTGGTATTAAAAAAATTTCTATTTTCAAAATATCATATTTGGGATCATTGAGCCTTATAATCTAATGTCGTATTTGTGCATAGATTCGATAAAAATACTAGATATATTGAAAATATTTACATGGAGAAAACAATGAAATTACATTCTCTATAGCTTATTTATTTTTATCCCAAAATGTGAAAAATCCCTACTTAATAAGATGTGGGTATTGAGCTATCTTTTGTGTCTTCATATCCCATGTGATATCCTAAAATATCATGTACATCCATCATACACACACCTCAGGAATCACTCACCTACATAGAATCTTCTCTTACTAATATTTGAACACTAATGGGTACTCCACAAAGGTATCATTATCTTCTATGTTTAGATCTCCCCATCCAATAACATGTGATGGTTCATTCAAGTATATCCTTAGCTATGAAATATTGAACACTCCATGTACCCGATCCAATTATGGTGATAGATATATGGTGTATGCCAATATGATGAGTCTGTACAGTATCATGAAAGGGACAATGAAACTCAAAGATATCTTTTTTCCCTAGAATAATATCCAAAATCCATGTCATGGTAATACTTTCATGAACATGTGTTCTCCATCTACAAAATCTAAATGAATCCATTTTTAGTCTATATAAGAGTTTTGACATCTTTGTGAAGTTTTCATCCCCTCCTAGATAACCATCACCTTCTCTATCATATCTCGTACCAACATTGGGACCATTAGTGAATACCCTCATAGGTTATTCAAGAATAGTGGTGTCCTGTAGGGTCACCCGTACAAGGCATTAAATGGTCCCATACTGAGGATTGAATTTTGGATGTTTTTGTACACAAACTCTCAAAAGGGTATATGTTCCACCAAGCTATGGACGATTTTTAACAAGAGTGCCTAAATAATTTCCTCTAGATCATAAATAGTCCTCCTATTTTGCCTATAAATCTGGACATGATACTCTATGATCAAATGTAACTGGGTCCCAAATGTCTTCTATAATATTCTCCACGATAATGACCTGAATCAAAAATATCATGGTCTAAAATGATTATTGAGGGAAATATACAAATAAGAACTATATTATACATGGATGGTATCCCAAGATGAATACTAAACTCTTAACTGATATATATAAGAAGTGTGATGACATGGTGAGTCGATCTTTGATCACCCTGATGGAATCATTTTCTCTAGAAATTCATGTAATCCCCACCATGAATTCCATAGGTATTTTATCCCACCACCACTATGTAACCTAATGGTTTTGTGATAAACCCTATGAAACCTGGTGCACAAACTTCCCCTATCGACAATATCTCTATAATATCCTACAAACCTTTGAAATCTCTAAACCTATAGCATGCACTTTGGTGTCCCCTAGTCTAGCAATATATCAAACATAACTATTTCCACTACTACACCCTATACTAAGAAGGATTATCACAAAATTTAGACCTCATGAATAAATAGAAAACACATTGGGAGATTCACATGTTGTTGGTTCTCTCAGAGTAAGTCCATGACCATCCTCTTGTGTCATGAATGATTCTCCTCGAATGTCGAATGCACTAGGATTTCATGGACGAAGACTACCACGAAATGGTATGAGAAATTTTTAAATATCTAGTTCTGGAGTCATATAAATATTATTGGGTAGTTATTCATTATAAAAGGAAACACCGAGTACTCATAGTGACCATGATGAGATGAGAAGGTCATATTCAGTATATCCTCACCCCATACTCATGACTTGTTATTTCCTGACCTGAGGTCAATTTTTGAAAGTCTTCTGATAACTATCAACTGGTCAAAGAGGTCATCATTCCATAGTAGTGGATGATTATTTTACATGTTCACCTAGTTTAGACACCGAAAAGTTTTGGATTTCCTCAATCTCATGTTCTTACTATTTGTTAATAATATTGGAGCTAACCAGAGGTAAAAAAACTGGGCCTCAAAAATTCATTCCTATATAAGTTATCCAAATTCATCTTCATCTCAATAATTAACACCAGATCCAATAGATATGATTTCACACATATCAAGGTAATTTTTTGTTGTAATTACGTGAATAATTATTTCTCTCAGTGGGGATGGAAGCCTAGAACATTATTTGGAAATATGCCCATGCACTTTGGAAACAAAGTTGAAAAATGGTAGCCCACAAAATCTACTAATTTCAGAGTCATGTGTTCCAACTGCTAAGTAAAATACTACAACCTCATATGTAAGGGTCTATCTGCTCCAGCTAGTTCTCCTTATCACCTACGATTGAAATACTTTCCCCATGTTTGAATAAAAACTGAACAATATTCCTAAAACTATCAATATCTGTATATATAATTTATAGTAAGTCCATTCCTATAAAGAAATCATAAAACCTCAGGGCTTTCATAGAGAGATCCCATTAGAAAATCCATCATATGTGTGTCATAACACACTATCAGCATAATTTTCTGACCACCAAGTCATCATCAATATGAGTATCCATGTGTAAGGGTTTAGAATAGGGATCAACCATATTTTATAGGTCTTGATCTAGTGATGTTCCAAGAAAATAGTGGCTCATACGAGTGTCCATCATAACTACATATAGAGTTAAAAATACATAGATCATAACACTAATATTACCTAGATATTATTAGTCATAAGCCTCTACTATATGTTTTAGGTTTCACCCCGATCCAATAGCTCTCTATGTCAACTGGTGTCCACCTAATGGTGGTGGTTCCAACATGTAAAACTATTTTCCACCTCCATCTTCTCTCCTTACTCTTTTTCCAAGACCTCTTCCCTCTTGACCTCCATGCTCCTACTTCTTCCTCTACCTAGTTGGACAATCCAGTATCTACCAATTAGCAATATGGTGGGACAGATGATCTCATACAAGATGTCCTTATCCATAACAAGAGTATCACTGCCTCTCCATATTCTAAAAAGAACCCTCTTGAGACCCTCTAACCATGGAACCTCTATCCTTGAATGGACTACTAAAATTCTTCACACACACAAAATCCTCGATTCTACCATATTCAAGCACCTACTAATGTCTCCAACCTCGTATTTCCACCATTATCACCCATTGTCAGTGCCTTCTCTTCTAGAAATAACTCTACTAAAAATACATGATCCAACACCCCAGCATAGGCATGAATGCATAGTGTTATCACATTTTCATGGATGCCTCTACATAGACCTCACTCAATGGTCTTATCCCAAAACAATATATAACATACCACATCCATCGAGTATCATGAGAGGTTGGTATACCTTTATGAAGACTTAGAAAAAATAATGCATCCCTATTAAATCTGTAGAATCTCTTGGATGCTCAAATCATATAAAATAGCTGTATAAATATACTATCAATAAATGTGATCAAACTATATCCATTAAATAGTTTCCTCAACATATGAATAAATTAGTAATCTCTACCGGTACTCTGTAGTTAAATGGAGGAACCTCACCACCTGGAACAATATCTGGTATACAGGTGTCCTCATGTGGTTAAAGACTCACATAACTACCTCCATCCAATCCTTCGAATACTTTGGAGACTATCTCACCCTTCAATGTGAGTCATTTATAGTTGTAAAACTCATGAATCATTATCAACCTTATGACCTGGTCCTTTAGTACTACTAGTACCATATAATTCTCGATAGGTGTATGAATGGATATAAAACCACGCAGAGATATCACCTCATGAACAGGTCCCAATATTAATGCCTTTTCACTAACAGGATAATATTCATGATATTTCAACTGAATCCTAATAAGAAATATTTATGAAGGAATCCTAAAATGAAAAAGATTTTCCACGATCGATCGAAAATTGATTTTCTATTATACAAAAATGGGATTAAAAACCCATTAAAAGAAGGAAACATCACAGTGGTCTTAAGTGGATAAGTCCAAGTGATTTCCCTTGAACAAATTACAACATTCCCATGGAAGAAAAGATAAACTAGAATACACAATCAATGGATCCTCTAGAATAAACCCCTATGAAAGGGAATTTATAGCGAATTCGGCCTCTCTTGGAACATTTTGAACAAAGAATCCATGACTAATCTCCAAAGAGAATATTCGAACAAGGTGAATCAAGTTCCAAGGAGGAACCACATGTCTATGTAAAGCTTGTAGAATAGTCTCAAAATCCAACTCCACCTCTGAAAATAGTAATGAAATACTCTTTCAAAGCATGACATTAGTGTGTAATGATTTTACATCAACAACAAATGAACTCCCGAGACCATAAAAACTTTTGAAATCAAACAACCCCTAACCATGCTCATCATGAATAAGACCTCCCCCACAAATCTATCCATTCATAAAAGATCCACCCACATTAAGCTTATACCCATTCATAGGTGGAAGCCATTTGACCATGCATCCATGGGAACTAGGATGTACCACTAGCCTATTAAGGAACCTGCAAAGGTTATAAGATTGATGAAGAAGTATATAGACACCAAAACCCATTAATATATGATATGTATGATAATTTTCTTATTCATAAACATGTTCTTACATGTACAGTGTCAAAAAGTAGTTGTTTGTATTCTTGTTAATTGATACATCAGTTTATGTACAAACATTAGAGTCTATGGACTTAAAATTGAACTCAAAACGCTTAACATTATCTTTATAAAACCCAAACAAAGCTCACAGTAACATAAAAATCCAAACATTTTCCCGCTGATAGAACACTCTGATACCACTCTACCACAACCCAACCCATTTTTGTCCTCCTGGTCAGAGATAAGCTAAGTGTGACAACCCTAAGACCTCCTCTAATAGCCAAAGGGATGGGAACTTCCATCGATTTGGTATATCACACACATTCGAGGCATTATCCTAAAGTACATATATAAATATTCCCATCTATAAACCCATATAATTCTAAAATGTAAAATAAAAATAATACCAAATTAATGTATACATATAAATCCCATAATCTGAGTCTGAAATAAATACTGAATGTATGAAGGAAAAAATATAATCCCTCCCAAAATTAAATGAAGTATTATAACAATGCTTCTCTTTATTACATACATTAACTTGATTTATTACATAAAATATTCACTTGATACAACATAGATGATTGAGAGTTATAGTGTATTTTGGGCTTAGGAACATTACATAATATCTTAGAACATAAAACAACCCACATCTTTATTGAAAACTTTCTTTACATGACCACTACATTCCCTCGTACTTAGCATTGTATGGGATAACCTGAGGAAATGCATAAGAAAAGGCTGAGATATAAATCCCAGTAAGGGTTTAAAAATGAATAAAATAAATATTACAATACATGTTAGGAAATAAGAATATTAATGGAACACAAGAGAAACATGAACATAAAGTCATGATAAATCATGATAATCAGAACATGGAAATGTGGTAACAACACTTAACATGGAATTTAGCATAAGCTAAGGCTCATTGCACATGGAGCATGAGTAAATCCTAATTCCACCTGAATCATGGGTAAACCCTCATTTCACATGAATTATCATGATTCAAAACTCATTGAACATGACGTATCATGATGCAATACTTTACCCAATGCGTTGGAGCGCTATCTAGGCACACCCTTCCTAAACATTTTATTTCTTGCATAAGTGTTCCACATTTATCATATAACATGGAATAAATCCACATCATATGTTATTCCATGATTAATTAATGTGGAATAAATAAATGAAAGTATCATTAAAAATGTATATGTGGATAAAGCTGAATACTGTTTATATAGACATGGGTATGGTATTCATAACACAATGATTTTGTCTTGGAAAAATGTGGTGTAATTTTGGCAGCATAACGGTGTGACATAAGGATACATGGAAATAGTAGATGATAGATAAAAGGGTGCCTCATAATATGTACATAAATTGGATAATAAGGGGGTCATATATATACATGTCCCAACAAACTTAATGGAATTCATATGCTTAATACAAAATAATTATAAAGATGTAATAGAAGAGAGATAAATCCCTCACGGAATTTTGGCATGGTAATGGGTGTACATGAAAGGTATTAATGAGAGGAAATGGGGTCTACCATCATCAAAACCTAAATAGGGGCGTATGGGGAAGGTGAGAAATTATACCCCATCATTTGTAATTGAAAATAAAAGGGCATACCAATATTAAGAAACTTTGATAAAAAGAGAAATGTAGGAATCCCTTACATGGAAGTGTGATCCCAAATTCTTGGGAGAGGCTTGAGAGTAGGATTATTGGAATCTAGGGGAACATTGAGAAGATTTTAGAGAGAGGGGGGAAGATTTTGGTCAAACTCAAAGGGCTTTGAGTGAAGAAGAAGTGGGACCTTGGGTGTTTTTATATAGAAAAGGAGAGAGAATTCATTATTATTTAGGTTTGGGACACCTCAAATTAAACAAATCAAAAACACAAACCAACCCATGATTTTTTCCCATGGTTATTTCCAAAGGTAAGTGTAAGAAAATATTTTATAAGGATAATGGATGAAAATATTAAAATAATAGGGTTGCTTATGTGGAGGTGAGTCACACTCTCAAGGAAAACAATATAAAAAGAGAAAATGTTTTATAAGCCTTGAAGGGTCCACCAAAGCATTGTAAAATAAATAAATAAAAACCAAAAATCACATTATTTTAACGTAAAAACATATATTGGCCGAAAATAATGTTTATATTATATTATTACATCACAATTGGGTGATTATGATGTTATAAAACACATTATCTATTTATACGGTATTTAATTTTTACCCAAAAACTCGACTATCTCAATAAATTATGAAAACATAACCACTGGATAATTTCGATTTCCTAAGTCCAAAAATAATATTCATTTTATCTAAATAATTTTATAAATATTTGAATTTTTGATTTTAAAATAAAACTAATATTTACCGAAAAATCATTGGTTTTGACCAAAACAACTTTCAAACTTTATAAAAATTAAAATTGCATTCATAAAATTATATGACCATTTATATTTAATAAAAAGAAATTTAATTATGATAATATTTTATTAAAATATTATTTAATTCAAAAATCCATTTATTTATCAAAAAATATTTCTTAGTTGAATGTTAACTAAAAATACTATTTAGGCTTTAAAACCTATTTACAAAGAAACAATATTAAAATGAATGCACATTCTTTATTAAAAAATATCGTACATAGTCATAGTTCTAGGGTCTTGTTACATAACCCCTTATAACATAAGTATAAAACCGAAGGGTTAGGTGTATGATGGTGACAAACTCTTTGGGTGGCTCGGATAACATCGCTCAGGAGTTAATCTCTATTAAATTCCACTTCTCCCATAGTCGATTCCACTCAAACTTAACGTGTTAGAGCTCGGCCTGATCTTGGTCAAGATAGAATCCCAATGACTCCACCTCCTTTCCGAGCTCTAAAAATTGGGCTTAATATGGGGCAAGTCTACTTGATGAGGCCATCGCTTCCTTTGTCTAAGTAAACTGGATTTGTTAAAGCCCTATATTTATACAAATCATGTGATCACCATTCAAAATCTATATTAGTAACGGTCACAATTCATAGTGGTATTTAAAAATCCAGAAACATAAAACCAATGATGTTCACATTTTTTATAACCATAATAAGACAATTAATTAGATCAAGGGGAATTTTAATTAATGAATGTTTGGGTCATTAAAATCTTCGCCCCTTAAAAAATCTCACCCTTGAAATTTCCCTTTCGCACTCTAAAACAAATGTGTGTAACTCTGATTCATCACTTCCTCTGATTCCCACATCACTTCATCAAACTTTTGGTTTCACCACAACACCTTGACGAGGGGCATTGTCTTATTTCATATAAAATTTTCTTTACAATCTAAGATCTTCATTGGTTTCTCCTCGTAAGAATGATCATCCTCTAGTTGTACAACCTCTGAAGAGAGTACATGTGAAGGGTCTGGTATGTACTTTTTTAAGAGGGATACTTGAAATAAATCATGTACTTTGGCCAGGGTTTGTGAAAGTTCTAGTCGATAGGTCACAGCCCCACCACTATCAAAAATATTGAAGGGGATGATGTACCTAGGACTTAACTACCATTTCTTTCCAAATCTCATGACCTTCTTCCATAGAGATATGCATAGAAATACCATTTCTTTGACCATTTCTAGTACTAGTAGCTTACGTTCACTGACTTCATCCCAACATGCCAGTGTTCTACACCTCTTCCCATACAAGGCTTTATAAGGTGCCATTTGGATGCTCGATTGGAATCTTTTATTGTAGGATAATTCAACTAGTGGAAGATGTTGATCCCATACTCCTTTAATGTCTATTGAAAATGCTCTCAACATGTCCTCAGGTGTTTAGATTGTCCGCTCAGATTGGAAATCAATTTGAGGATGATATTCCATACTAAAGTACAGTTTAGTACCTGGAGCTTATTGAAGACTCTTCCAAAATATAGACTTAAATCATTGATCTCAATCAGATATAATATATAGTGGTACTCCAGGAAGCCTTACCACTTCCCTGATATATATTCGTCCCAGTTGATTCAATGAGAAATACTCCTGAATTTCAATTAACTTTGAATATTTTGTAAGACTATCTAAAACAACCTAGATTGTATTTTTTCCATTGGAAGTCTTTAGAGGTCTGATGACAATGTCCATGGTGATGTTCTCCAATTTCCAGGCTGGTATGGGAAATGGTTTCATCATCCCCTTATACTTCTACCTCTCTACCTTCACTTGCTGACATACCAGGAACTTTGAGGTATACTCATCAATATCATTCTTCATATTATCGCACCAAAAAATGCTCTTGGAGATCTTGATACATCTTTGTTTTTCCTGGGTGAATAGATAAATTTGACTTTTGTGCATCATCCAAAAGTCCCTTCTTCAGATATGGACATGATGGAACACATAGTCTATTCCCAAATCTCAAAATTCTTTATTCATTAACATTTAAATCCAAGGTTTCCCCTTTTTTGATAGCTTCCACTTTCTTCTGAATTCCCACATCATCCTTTTGAGCATCCTTTAACCTTTCCAAAATTAATGGTTGAGCAATAATTTGTGAAAGGATTGATGATTTTCAATTCTTTATGATTCTAGTGTCCATCATCATCAAGTATATAAAGATTATATCCTTATCAATTCTCATAAAAGATAGAATCGTCGGGTCCATTCTACTTAGAGCATCTGCCACCTTGTTCGCATTCACAAGGTGGAAATGGATTTACCGGTCATTATCTTTGATCAGCTCTAACCATCTTCATTTGCGCATGTTCAACTCTTTTTACATGAATATATACTTGAGGATTTTTTGGTTTTTATATATTTCACACTTCTCCAAAAAGAGATAATGTCGCTAAATTTTTAAAGTGAAGATTACTACAGCCAACTCTAGATCATGTGATGGATAATTCTTCTCAAGAACATTCAATTTCCCTGAAGCATAGGAAATGACATTTTCATTTTACATCAACACACAGCCGATACCCTTCTTCGAAGCATCACTGAATACAAAAAAAAAGTTCTCCACTTGTGGGTAAATTGAGCACGAGCATAGTGATAAGCCTCTTTTTTAACTCCTTGAATCATTATTTACAGTCATCACTCCATTAAAACGTTAATCCATTTCGATTTAGCTTGGTATGTGGGTAATATAATCGTGAGGAATTTCTCACAAATCATCGATAAAATAAATCTAACACCAAGAAACTACGAACATCCATTACAGATGTTAGCCTCACCATCCCTCAATTGCATCTGTTTTGGAGGGATCCATATATATCCCAATTCTTCTGATGATATGGCTCAAGAATGATACCTCCTTCAACCATAATTTACACTTGATATACTTTTCATAGATATTTTCCTTCCGCAAGGTCTGTAGTACAGTTCTTAGATACTCCTCATGATCCTCCATGGTTTTAGAGTACATGAGAATATCATCTATAAATACGACCTCAAATTTGTCCAGGTAATCCATAAAGACACTATTTATCATGTTCATGAAGATTTTTGGAGCATTAGTGAGTCCAAAAATAAATAATACAAATTAATAATGACTATATCTTGTACGAAAAACAGTCTGTGGTATATCTTCCTTCTTTACCTTTACTTGATAATATCCCTACTACAAATCCACCTTGGAGAAGTATTGTGCTCCACCTAGCTAATCGAACAATTCATTGATTTGTGTTAGTGGATACTTTTTCTTTACCATGTTTTTGTTAAGCTCAAAATAATTGATGCAAAGTCTCATTGACCTATCCTTTTTCTTGATGAAGCGGACTTGTGCACCCCATGGTGAAGCACTTGGGCTTATAAAACCTTTATCCATGTTCTCTTGTAGTTGTTTCTTCGACTCCTTAAGCTCCACAACAGCCATTCTATATGGTTTCTTGGATATTGGAAATGCCCCCAGTATAAGATCAATTGAGAAATAAACATCTCTTCTAGGAGGAAGACATGAACATTTCTCGGGAATCACTTCAGTGAATTCCCTCACAATAAGAATGTCTTCAAGGATGGTTGACTCTTTATACACAATCATATGAGCCAGTTACGCATGCTCATAGGTTATTAATATCCACTCTTGGGATGATGGAGCTAAAGAATATTCATCTCCTTCCATACATTTGTATTGAATTGGGAGTCGATTCTCCACATGGAGAGTGATTTCCCTCTCACAGTAATTTATGTTGGATCTATATAAAGAATGCTAATACATGCCAAGAATTGCATCAAATTCAACCAGAGGGGGTATTATGACAATCTTTGAGAAATTCAATCCATAGATTATGACAGGGGAGGAGTTGTATTCATGGGATGCAATGATTTCCCCATTTTTTGTACTCACCAACATCTTTACTTCCATGATTTTTGGTGGTGCAGGAATTGTTCTACTAAAATTTTTGGATATAAAAGAATTTGTAAAACCTGAATAAAAAAGTACACTCGCTATTCGTGAATTAATAATTATAGTACATGTCACCAACTCATTTTTTAGGTTCACTTCAGCAGTAGTGACAGAAAAACCTCTCCCTTGCTTCCTTGGAGGTTGTTGGTTGCCTTAAAAAACCCTTGGCTTGGGGACCTGATTTGCAAGATGCTCAGGGTCTTTGCAGTTGTAGTAATGAACAATGCATTGAGGTTCTAATGGAGAATTCTTCTCCACCTTTTCATTTGTAGGTTTTTCTTGTCGACAGTTAACAGTTAGGTTCCCTTCTCTTCCACACCTAAAGCATTTCCACATACCCTCCAAGAAAATTCCAGGGTGCTTCTTTCTGCACCTTTGGAAAGTGGGGTGTTTGATCTTATTAGCATTGTTTGATTTATCCATCAGACTAGCAGCATTGAAGTCCACCTTACTCTTCTTATCCCCATGATACCCTTGAGATTCTCAGATCTATATTTCGACCTTGGGGATCATCAGACAATTTTCTCATAGCTATCGAAGGCATGGATCGCCAGTGCTTTCCGTAGGCTAGGTTTTAACCCCCCAAAGAAGCAGTCAAACTTGTATTCAAGGGTAACGACAAGGATGGAGGATTATCATGCAAGAATGGGGAATATTTCCTCATACGCACCGAAAGATTGGCCGTATTTTTATCTTTAGGGTAAGGAAGTACCTTTCCATCTTAAGTATGAGGGTGTGCGGAAAATATTTATCGAAAAACATCTTCCAGAAATCCTTCCATTCCAATGCCTCTATATTCTCCTCAGGCTTCATATTTTTGATCAATGTCCACCATTGATCAGTTTCATGCTCTATATGATAAGCATCCAAGAGAACCTTCTCTTGTTCAGAACATTAAAGGTTAGAGAAGATGTTTTCAATGGATTTGATCCACTGTTGGGTGATTGAGGGTTCAGATGATCCATTAAAATTAGGAGGCATTTGTCTCATAAAGATCTCGATATCAACTTGTTATATCTTGGGAGTGTTGAATGTTCCACTTGACCAATGTTTCATTTCAATGTATGAGTTAACTGAGAGAGAAGCGTGACAAAGTTCACGATTCCCAATCCATGGGATTGGGTATCTCATTTTCACAGTCATCACATTTATCTTCACATCGACTATTAGCCAGAGTCCTCCTATTACTGGAAATTAGATGGAATAAAAAGAAAATTTGGGGTAAAACATAAAGGGTAATCCAAGTAAAAAACTAATGAATTATAAATAACTTCCATTTCCATAACATATAAATCCATAGGCTTCAATCTGTGTTATTTATGATGTACTTTATAACATATATTCTTAGGGGAATTTTTTGTAATTCCCATAATAAAGGTTCGTACTATGTTTGTGAATTTACCAAATCATATCCCATGCGAGTGTCATAACAAAGAGTGCAGTAAGGACCATTGTTGTGCACCAGTTCCCATTCAAGTCTAGCTCAAAGAAGTGTTTTTGGGTTTTACCCCGAGGATACATCTGTGCCAGAGCCACCTCTACCAACTCGTATCCAGCCAGGGATTTATTTTCATGGTAAATCACTTACTCAGTACTCACTAATTCTTAGGGATGTTTTTATTATAATTATTCTTATCTCTATTTCTTCACTACTATTTTCTAATCCTAATCCCAAATATAACTAAACCTATCCTCTGATACCAACTATAACAACCTTGCTCTTTATTACATACTTAAACATGATTTATTACATAAAATCATCACCTGATACAACATAGAAGATTGAGAGGTATAGTTTCTTTGGGGATTAAGAACATTACATAACATCTTAGAACATAAAACACACAACATATTTATTGAAAACTTCATATACATGACCACTACATTCCATCATACTTAGCACTGCATGGGATAACTTGAGGACATGTATAAGAAAAGGGTGAGCTATAAAGCCTTGTAAGGGAGTAAAAAAGGAATAACATGAAGATTGAAATACATTTTAGAAAATAGTAATATCAATAAATAACAAGAGAAAGATGAAAATAAAGGCATGATAAATCATGATAATCATAACATTGAAATGTGGCAATAACACTTAACATAGAATTTATCAAGAGCCAAGGCTCATTGCACATTGACCATTGATAAATCCTCATTTCACATAAAGCATGAGTAAACCTGCATTTCACTTGAATTAGTGTCAGTCAACACTCATTGCACATGACGTATAATGATACTATAGTTTACCCAATGCATTGGATCGCTATCATTGCGCACATTTCTTAAACATTTTATTTCATGCATAACTGTGCCACATGGATCATATAACATGGAATCAATCAACATCATATGTTATTACACGATTAAGAAATGTGTAAAAACAGATTAATGTACCATTAAATATGTATTTGTGCATAAAGTTGAACACCCTTGATAGAGACATGGGTATTGTATTCACTAAACAATGATCTTGGTTTGAAAAAACGCGGTGTAATTTAGGCAGCATAATGGGGTGACATAAGGATTAATGGAAATTAATGATGAGAGAGAAAAGGGTGTCTCATTATATGTACATGAAATGGATAGTAAGGGGTCAAATAGATACATGTCTCAACAAAATTAAGGGAATTTAAATGCATAATACAAAATAATTACTTGGATGTAAAAGAGGAGAGAGAAATCCCTCATAGAATTTTGGATTGGTAATGGGTGTACATGGGACGCATTAATGAGATAGAAATGGGTCTCCCACAATACAAACATAAATAGGGAAGTATGGGGAAGGTGATAAATCATACCCCAACATTTTTAATTAAGAATAAAATGGCATAAAAATATTAAAAAACTTTGATAAAAATAAAAAGGTAGGAATCCCTTACTTGGAAGTGTGATCCCAAATGCTTTGGAGAGGCTTGAGAGAGGCTTATTGGGAGCATGGGAAACCTTGGGAGGATTTTGGAGAATGGAGGGAAGGGGTTTTTGGAACTAAAATAGCTTTGAGTGAAGAGGAATTGGGAGCTTGGTTGGGTCTATATAAAAAAAGAGAAGGAATTCTTAATTATTTAGGTTTGGGACACCTCACATTAAACTAATCAAAAACAAAAACCTGACCATGGTTTTTGCCCATGGTTTTCGAAAAAGAGTAGTGGAAAAACAATATATTATAAGGCCAATTTCTGAACATTTTAAAATAACAGGGTTTCTTATATGGAGGTGAGTCACACTCTCAAGGAAAACAATTCAAAAAGACAAAATGTTTTATAAGCCTTGAAGGGTCCACTAAAACATAGATAAATAAATTAAACAAACCCAAAATAACATCATTTTAATGTTAAAACATATATTGGTCGAACTTCATGTTTATATTATTTTATTACATCACTATTGGGTAATTAGGATGTCATATAACACATTATATATTTATACGGTATTTAATTTTTACCCAAAAATTCGGCTATTTCAGAAAATTATGAAAAATTCATCATTAGATAATTTTAATGTCCAAATTTAAAAAATCATATTAATTTTATCGAAATAATATTATTTATATTTGAATTATTACTTTTAAAATAAAACCGATATTTACCAAAAATTCATGTGGTTTGACAAAAACAACTTTCACACCATAATAAAATATACAATTGCATTCATAAAATTATATAATAATTTATATTTAATAAAAAATAATTTAATTATAATAATATTTTGTTAAATTATTATTTAATTAAAAAATCCATAATTTCATCAAAATAAATTTCATAGTTGAATATTAACTAAAAATACTATTTGTGCTTTAATAACAATTTACAATGTGACAATAATAAAATGAATGCACATTCTTTATACAAAAATAGTGTACATAGTCATAGTGTTAGGGTATTATTACATAACCCCTTATAACACCCACATAAGACTGAAGGGTAAGGTGCGCGATGGTGACAAACTCTTGGGGTGGCTCAGATAACATCGCTCGGGTGGTAATCTTTATTAAATTTCACTTCTCCTGTAGCTAGTTCCACTCAAGCAAAACATGTTCAAGCTTGGCTTGGGATTGGTCAAGAGAAATGCCCAATGGAACCACCTCTTTTCTGATCTCCAACAAATGGGCTTCATATGGGAAAAGTCTACTGGATGAGTCCATCATTTCCATTTTCTGAGTAAATTAGATTTGTTAAAGCCCTATATTTATTCTTATCATGTGATCATTGTTCAACGACTATAATAGCAACGGTCACAATTCATAATGATATTTTAAAATCCAGAAACATAAAACCAATGGTGTTCACATTTATTATAACCATAATAAGACATTTAATTAGATCAATATGAATTTTCATTAATTAATGTTTGGGTCATTACAAGTATAACTAGAAAAAATGATGGACATTTAGTCAAAAGTGACTCATAGTACAATCCACTTTCAATCTAGGCCAAAATATTCTTCCTCTTATCCAGATCCACCATGAACCCCATAAAATGTCTATTTTACAACAAAATACAAGGAATGTGCATGATCATCCCATGAAGTAGTGAGATTAACAATACCCAATCGGAAACCCCAAAATCACAAACAACAAAGAATCAAGATATTACTCTGTTCATTATAGGGGAATATTAATTAGAAATATGAGACATACAAAGATATACATCAAGATAAGCTCATGGTATACAATAAGTCTCAATTTATGGTCACAAACACATTTACATATTAAGAATATTCGTGATAGTTTGTAGCAAGGATCACCCTGGAGGACTGACTCTGAGAGTATGATAGTACTAATGTAATTCATCAGAGATGTCTTTTTAATCGGGTCTCACTATGAGGAAGTAAATGCTAGAAGTATTAAGGGATCAATACAAGGATAAAGGATCCCACCAATACCCATTTAATATACCAAACACTCAATCGTGATTAACTCTCTATAGAGGGGATTGACTCGTATGTATGTTGGTCCTGAAAATTCATGGAACATGACATAGGAAAGATGATGATACATGATCCCACCAAATACCATAAGGGGGCACAATAACTCTATCTGAGACAAATCCCTTAGATATGATCACAATTCTATGTTTAAGATGTATTTTCAAACTATACCATCATAAGGATGGATCAATGGAATGAACCCCACTGAAAAGAAATAGAGCCTCTGACCTCTATTATACAAGTACATGGGATATACTAGTAATTCATGATGTTTATTTACTCCCCTAGGTCTGCTCGTGGGCCCATGACAATGCCCAAGTACCCCAATCCATGTCAATGTACATGGCTCAACAAGTGTGTTATGGCCGAATCTAAGTACACATCTTAGCTCATGTACTATGGTCATATCCAAGTACATGTCCTGACATATGTACTCTAGTCTTGCTAGTGTACCCTGGGGTACATAGTGAGACTCATGTTTGATTCATAGGATGGCTGACACATTTCACATAGAATTTGATACTTTCGACTTTATGAAAACCCTAGATCTTCAGATGGGTCCCTACTTGGAATATATCTTTATATTACACGTTGTGTACTGTGGGATTTTCCATAAACCATATATCTTCACACATATGATGATTTTACCATTTTTCCTTAATAATTATCCTTTAATAATTATGGGAGATTGTAGATATAGTTCAGTCAAGCAATGATATCATTGGTGGCCAGATTTTGACCATCCATGTCACTCAGATATTGTACATGTAGTGTCTCTCCATCACCGTAAAGTAAAAACATATGTGAATGCCATTGATCGATTCTCAATACATAACCTTCATTGTTGTATCTCAATCCCATCACTAGATCTCAAACCCAAAGTCTTGGTATCAATATGATGGGCTGGAAAACATGTTCTCAACAATTTATTACAAGGTATCTTTAGAACTACCGACCAAAAACCGAATACCAATGGGAAATGAAAGGATAGCAAAAAGAAAATATATAAATAAATCATGTGAGGAAAAAACCTCAATAATTTTTCATTTCAAACTCGATTTATTTTCATAATATCAATGAACAAAGAGAAATTAACAACACAGTTTAAAAACAATATTTGCAATATCAACCATTGATGTGGGGAACAATTATTGTTAGTGGAATTAACATGTGTTTGACATAGGATAAATAATTAAAGATAAATACCCATTAATCAAACGTCCTACCACATTAATGGATCAATCATTAATGAATAACGGGTTTTTATTATCATTTTTACTGAGATCCACTACTTCTTCAGTGTTTTGAATTCCGAAACAAGATCTGCATTGTTTTTCCAAGAGAGATCCTTCACTGGCAGAACTCTCCAATTCCAATATTATGGGGTCTATGCTAGAATTTGGTTATAAATTAGTTTAAATAGAATATTTTTTGTTCTATATATCAATAAGAAAAACATAAGTAATTAATTAATTAAATTATTTTCCCTCATGAAAACACTTTACCCAAATTTCATATGCCAATATATGTTATTTTGTGCTTAGGGTAAAACTCATGCTCTAAACTCAATGGTGGTTTAACATTTACTATTAGAGACTATGTTCAATATTTATTTCAGTTTTCAAGAAAACTATTCATGATTTATATTAATATAGTTAGTATTTATAAAATAATAATTCTAGGCTCACCAAACCTTCGAATATCACTCAATATCTAAACCTTGATAAAAAAAAATAGTTGATATATTTCAAATATTAATATGGAAGAAACCGAGACTTTAAAAAATAAATATTATAAATTTTTTTTCATTGGTTGAAAAACTGACTCCTATAGTTGTGTGTTATTATAATTTTATGAGTAAGGACATATTTTATTATAAAGTATATATAAATTTTATATAAGCATAAAAATGTCATAACTATTATTTTTGTTCATTAAATTAATTATTAGGAACCTACATGGATATTGGGGAGGAAAAATGAAATATTTCTTTCTTTGAGACAGTAGTCTACACATATTCATTTTAATGATTTCGTTTCTAAACTAATGGGATGGAATTAATGTATACGAAAAATTATATTTAGGAAATTTAATTTTTTAGATCATAAAAATATTCATTCCCATAATCCATCCTCATCACCATCCATGATAGGTGGTGGTGAAAAATTAACCACATTGTATCTTGGAGGCAGTAGTCTGCACGTACACAAAATCAGTTTTTTTTGTTTTTCCTTGTAGATATATAGGATATAATAATGGTTTATCCATTAACATTATAACATTAAATTATATTTATAATTTATTTTATGTTATATTATTTTGGTGAGAATTTGATTTCATTGAGAAACATTAATATAAATAGGCAATGGAGTAAAATATACTCTAATTCAGAACATAAGATTTCTCTTCGAAATACAATTCAAAATAGTGGTATTCAACTATCTAAATGATCCCATAGGCCTATAAAATGATATATTTAACAATGAGTGGAAAAAATTATCCCCTAAAGATTATATTCTTTATAATAAGTGTATAATTAAGGGGTGTAAGTGTCCCTTTTTATAAGTGAAGAGAAGGGTAATTTAAGGACTTTCTAATGCTTTATAATAATGCAATGCTACTACTCAAGGGTCATTGTTTCAAAAAGAGGAACATATAAAGTGGATATAGATATTGAGCCTATAAAACTCCCCACAACAAATTTTTTAGACAATGTAGAGTTAATTAAGTATTTTTCTTTTTAACTTTTTATTTTTAAAATAATATGCTTTTACCATAGTAATAAATATTTATCCTTGGAAATCAATTTTAATGATGAAAATTAAAAATGATTGTTTTACATAATTTTAAAATTATGGTTTCAAATCATTAAATGAATTTATCAAATAAAAATTCATAAGGCTGAAAAATGTTAATTTTTGAATAAATAGAAATAATGCAGAAAATTGATTTAATGAAAAAGTTAGTTTAAATAAAAAAAAGTATGCGCTGGTTTAAACTATAAATTGCATTGACATACATGACAAAAAATTATTTATTATAATTTATTTTGTGTCATTTAGCGAATTGTGATAAATAATTTTAACATATATAATTTTTATTAAAATAAATCATAAAAAAATACACTTAAATTGGATTAAAATGTTACTCATTTTATAAAATTAAGAATTTGTTTTATAAGTTTAAAAAAATTAAAATACATAGTTTTACAACATAAATAATTAATTAATCAATTGGATTTATAAACACAAAGGTCATGCTTCTATAATGATAATGAAATAAAATTTGAAAATTTTTTAAAAATTATAATCTTCATTATACACCTTTAAATAATTATTTCAAAAAAACCCCAAATATTCACCCAAACATAATTTTGCATACTAAATTCAAAAAATATGTTCATTTTAAAAATTTAAAATTAAAACAATTATAAATTTATATTTTAAGTAAAAATTCAATATATAAAAAAGACTTTTGTTAAAATAATCATTTGAAAACATTAATTTTTTGATAATATTTTTTATGAATTTATAATTGATGATAGTATTTTTATTTAGTTTTAGATTTATTATTAATAAATTTTATTTGTAAAATTCATCTAATATGTTGAGCCACATATTATTTTGGTTTTACGTGTGAAATAATCTATCAAACATAGTATTAATTTAGAAAAAAATGTACTAAAAATATAAAGGTGTTACATTTCTCCCCCCATAAAATTGGTTAAATCCTGAATATTGTAATTACCGCTTACTAGTGAAATTAACATAAAAAATATAATAGACATACATAACTCATGATATAATTTTTAGAGTGATATAATTAAACATTGGAAATATATCTTCTTCCTGTGAAATAAGTAGATCATAATATTTCTATTTTATCAAATAATTTTAGATAAACATCCATCATGATTAATAACCTTGACACATATAACAGAATTAGTTTTACAAGAGATCTTGTATTCATACATTAAATAATTATTGATAATATGGTGGTTTGAAAATTTATTTCCCTATCATATTAATTAATAAAGGGACTATTTGAAGACATAAAATTCATCTAAATGATGAATTATTAATACTTGAATATATCATAAAACCTTAAATCTTGAATTATATTCTTATGACTCAAATATAATAATGATACCACCCAGTGACTTTTATTTATAATTCAATAGTAAATATTTGGGGACATTTAAATGATATAATATGTCCGAAAATATATACTGGGGAACACCTAACATCACCTAATTGTCATAATCCACTTAAAATGTAGCATTTTTTTATTATCATGTTCATATAGTCTGCTAGGTTTTTGGTGGTAATTTTCATATTAATACAAATAATTTGTGATCTGGTTTCCATGGTTCCCAAATTCTTCAAATATGAAACATTGAACTAGTAGTGGATCCTTAGGAAGAGAATTATTTTTCTTTATCATATTAACCGATCAATTCCATTATCCCCAAATATTATTTCTAGATTCCATCTTTTACCATAGATAAAAAACATCTAGTTATTTTTAGATATTCCAATAGGTTTCTCTTCCTACACTTTTAACAAGAAAAAAATTGAATCTTCCTTCTACCATCATCTTCATCATAGAATTGTCTATGAAACACCATCCTTCTATTATTTGGAGTATTTTTGTATTTATTATGTCTCATGAAATATATCATACATTAATATATTTGGGTAGGTATAATGATAACATTTATAATATCTTCTTCTATTCTACTTAGTTTCATATTAGGAAAATAATTGTATTGTCCATTATATTCATTATTAACTTGGTTACTCATAGATATTTCAATATCCTGAAGCAAAATAGATAATAATCGGTTATCTGAATTCAATTTATAAGGTAATTTAGTAAAAAAAACATCCTAAAATTGTGTTACTCTTCAAGACCATCACATTGGATTCCATTTCAACCTAAATCGCTCTTGGTTCAATCTAGGTTACCATAGGTTGGGTACACTTATATTTCTTATCCTAATTAGTTAATGTAATAAATCCTTCATAATGGAGTATAATTACAATTTTATTAATCAAATTATAATCCCCATGTTTGTCTATCCTAGATTTCAATCCTAGGTATACTCATCATGAACCAATTAAATGATTTATTTTATACTCAAAAATTATTTTTTAGGGTGACTACCACTATGTTCTTATATTACATAGCCACATAAACATTCCACTACCTGTATAGGGATTTAATTTTTTAGAAAACTATAAATAAAATATTTTGAGAAAATTCATGATGTTTTCCCACACTTAAAAATATTCCTTATATATATCCCTAGGGTTATCAATAATGTTATCTAATCTTAATAACCAAAAATAACTAAAATAGTCACCAAAAAGAACTAAATTGTGATCAGATACAAACTATACCTACCTAAGATAAAAATATATTTATTTTTCCTCATTTAAATAATTTAATCATTAAGTATAACAAATAATCATGTAGTCTCATGAATAAAATATTTATTTCCATTGAGGAAAAATTACATAGGAAACTTATTTTATAAAACATATGAAAATGTATTTACAATATAACCACACTAGAATCTCATATATACTTATCATATGTTATATTTGTCTTCATAACATGGGGAACATAGACAAATGAAAAGAGACATCTCAAATTCTCATAATAGGAAAAATCATCAACATGTCATCGAGGATTATATCATAATCATATGAGAAAACATGATCAGGGGAGTAATGTATTATTATAATTATTGTAGAAAAATACGAGTTTCACAAAATCTATGGTTGATGAAAACATAATAACAAAAGAATAATAATATAAAATGGAAAACGATCATGGAAACTTGAGATAATAAATTATATCCATGGGGAATAATCGTAGGAAAATGACATAATATTATGTGAAAAAACATAACAAGTAACTGTGGAACAAAAACAATCATAATAAATCCTTATAAATTAGGCCAGGTATCAAAATCCTAGGATCCATTACCTGGTGGCTTAAGAATTACCTCATTTGTCATGTTTTGACTTAATAATTATTACTCATAACCAATTTTGAACTCAAGTATCCTAACTTGTGGTATATTATTGACTCAAGTATCACAACTTGTAGTCAATTATATACCCAATTATCTTAACTTGTGATCAATTTTTATCTCATCAGATATAAAACCATTAGTAATTCATTAGAGGTTGATATAGAACCCCACTCAAGAAAAATAATTATTTATACATATTTTTTAAGAGAACATGAAATCATTCATATTTCAAACATGACATAATTTTACTTTGGAAATGGAAAAGGATGTGTTTCATGAAAACCATTCCTAGAAAAGTACACAAGATATAAACAGATAGTAAATGGAGTGTTTTCTATAAAATTATTTCCACGGTAAGAAAAAATGAAAACAAAAGGATGTTGAAATAGGTAAAAACACTCTTTTCTGTTTATTCGATAAATCTTTATGAAAAACATGAAGATTCATCCCTTAATAAAAATATAAAATATTTTTATTAATTTTTTATTTAAAATAAATATTATAATCATGATAAAACACTTTAAAGGTAAAACTTAAAAACCAAACTGGTCTTTAGAATATAAATTTTATAAAATATTAGTTATCTAAAAAATAATAAGGAATTGTTTATTAACAAGAATAAATTTAAAAATCAATTTTAAAAAATATAAAATCCCTTTAAAGATAAAATTTTTATATTTAAAAAATATAAGAATATTTCAATTTCTAAAAAACAAAAATAGTTAAAATAAATTGTAAAATCATTGACTAACATGTAAAGGAATTTTTTTAAATAAGGAAACTTATATAGTGAGAGAAATAGTAATAGTTTTTGTAAAATTTATTTATATTTGAAGTAAAATAATAATATAAAATCACTTTGAAAGCACATTTTCTAAAATTAAATGTGAAAACTTTGGAAAGATTTACTTTTCAAAAAGATATTAAATAATTCATCCTTTAAAGTTATATAAAGGTTTATAGAATTAATTTTTAGTGTAATTTAAAACATTTTATTTTAATTGGATGGAAAACTGCTTAATTATTTTAAAATATCTTTGTTTAAAACCCACATAGTAAATTTTTTAATAAAACTATCTTTTTCAAAGAGGATATGATATTGATGAAGTTAAAAGGTGATAATTAATAATTAGGTTCCCAAATATAAAGGATATCTTTGGTGGGAGGAAAAAATATATACAATGAAGAAAAATAAATTCTAATGTGAGAATGAATTATTCTTAACATTTTCATTATTTTTTGTGGAATAAATTCATCAAGGTGAAATATTTGAACCAAAAAAATCATTATCCTACTATATAAAGAGATATTTCAATATAAAATATTTTAGTGGAAGAAACTAGACATAGAAGAAGGAATTTAATGCTGAAAAATTATAACCTAGAGAAATATATTTTGAGTCATAAATAAAATTTTTGGATTAAGAAATGTGTTGATAAAAAACCCCCCATTGAAATAAAGGCTTAAAATTTAACCTGAAATTACATGAATAAAGCATAAATCATGATATAATATATCACATAGTAATTATACACACCATTTAATATAAATTATGTCTATAAACAAAACAAGCCTCAAAGAATGGAAATTGAGATGAAATACCCGTACAACCATAGTATATGTGGGATCAATAGATATTTATATAAAGAAAAATATATGGATCTCAAAAACCAATAAATTACATGAATATGGTATAAATAGTTCAATGGGAAGTAACAACACCATGATAAATATTTCATGGGGTATTATAAGAAATATTTCTCTTGGATATAAATTTGATACAAAGAACCTCTTACCTTGTATTCATGATTAATCCAACATGCTATGAAATCCTTTATAATAAGAATAAATATAATAATTACCTATTATAGATCCTTTTTTATATCTCTATAATTTTATAATTTTATTTTTTATCCATATTTTATTAATATATTACTAGGTCATAATTAATTTCCATAGTCATGTCTTATAAAATTTTGATTTTTTATTTATTATAAGTACCATGGTGGAGGGGCCATTATTAATTGTTGATTAAAATTTAATAATTAAAAATATTATAAGGTAATATAATCAAATTTTTAATGAATTATTCATATCCAATTTTTATTTGGTGAATAAAAAAGTTGTGGTTTGTGAAAAAAAATTGATGAACTGATTTCCACATGTTTAATGGTTGAAACGTGATCTATAAATAGAAATATTATGTATTAATAAAACCATTATATAATAATTAAAAATAATAAATAAGTTATTATTTAATGATATTTTCATTATATAATATTCTCTAATCATTCATTAAATAAATATTAAAACATTTTTCTTATATGTGGTCTAACTGACCCAAAATAGGATGTATTATAATGATTTATTGAGTAAGGACATGATTCTATAAAATGATTGTATAAGTTTTATATAATCATTAAATTTTCATAAATATCATTTAACTTTAATTAATTAATTCTTAAAACCATAAATATAGTGTGGTGGTGACAATTTAAATTCATCATTGGTGAAGGCTGTAGTCCACACATACACACGATTAATGATTCCATTCATCAAAAATGAGATAGAATAAAGGTATATGATAAATTAAAACTTCATAATTATAATAATGTAATATGTTTAAAATCTACCTCTTGTATCAATTGTGAGACGTGGTGATGAAATATGTACCACATCACTTCATGGGGGTTGTAGTCGTAACATATGCATATTCAATGTTATTTTTTTATTAGTGGATTGAAATGATTGAATAATAGTTGATAAATTAGTATTAAAAAAATAATTTATTAATAATACTTTATTAATTATATTAAAGTGTCTAAATTGAATTTTGAATACTAATACTAATAATATAATTCTAAGAAGTAAGAAATACTGACATTGAGAACTCATGATTTATCATTGAAATATCCTTTAAAATGGAGACCATACGTTGCCTTATTGAGAATAGAGTTATATAAAATTCATATATTCTTCAATTATGAGAAAATTGGTAGAGTTTTAGGATGAAATTTGAAGATATAAGGGTGTAATGAGGTAGTGTATGTTCACTAATTTTATAAATAAAGATAAGGCTAATTTATGGAATACCCATTATTTATCAACAATGAAAATTTAATATTTAGTGTTCAATGGTTAAAAAGTGGAAATATGTAGTGGAGATAGTTATTTAGATTATAATACTCTCATACACTCATTTTTTAGTCACCTTTGACTAACATAAAGCATCTTTTTCACATTTTACCCTAATCTACTTTTACCTTGGTAATAAAGTTTTAAGTATTGTAATTAATTTTAATAAAAAATTAGAAATGAATATATTATATAATTTGAAAATTATAATTTTAAATTTAAAAACATTTTTAACAAATAAATTTTATAAGGGGGAAAATTTAAATTTTAGAATAAATGCACTTAATGGGTTTTTAAAAAAATTATATTTTTAATTTTAAAATATATAAATAAGTTAAAATTATCAATTATAGTTAATTCCATAGAATAAATTGGTTTATTTTAATTTTTTGGATTTAGAATAAATGAATATTTTAATATTACTATAAAATGTTTTGTAAAAGGACATACTAAAAATTATATTTAAACTCAAATAAAATGTAACTTTAGTTCTAAAATTAATCATTTTTTCTAGTTTCAAAATAATATTTTAAAATACATAATTTTAATCCATAAAAAATATTATATTAAATGTTATTAGACAAATATATTTATTTCTAATTCATTATTAGTATTGTAATTTAAAATTTTGGTAAGAACATTATTTTTCATGACTAACTTGAAAATTTATTATTTCAAAAAAATCCCTTAAAATTACCTTTAATCTAATTTTGAAATTATGGATTCAAAAATGGTGTTAATTTTAGAAAATTGAAATTAAAAAATTTATAAATTTAGCTTTTATCTTGAAAAACACTATATAATGAAAATTTATTTTTATTTAAAACCTCATTTTAAAAAATCAATTATTCATAATACAATTTTTTATTCATTTCTATTTGATTATATTACTTTTATTTTTTATATATTTTAATAATCATAAATATTCTCAAATTTTTATCTATACGGTGAGGCTAATTTTATTTTGGGTTATCATGTAAATTAGGTTATAGAATATATTAATAATTATGAAAAATATATATACCAAATTATCTGGTTGTTATAGATGTCTTATTTAATTCTTAAATGTTTTCTCACATGAGTCGTTGTGTAATACCAGAAACCCTACTCTGGCAGGTAAACACCATTTAATGAACTATCACACAATACGCACTTTAAAGTGATTTTAGTCATGAATATATTAGAAAGATTAATTTTTTTTAGAAATTGTTTCTAAAAAAATAAAATCAATTTTTAATTCCTCATAAAAATAATATCTTCATATCATATTTTGGGATTCAAAAAAGATTGATATTTTTAGGTGAATATATAGAATACCATTTTTCTAAACCATGAATTTTATGGAATTACACTGATATATGAATAAAATAAAACTCACAATAACCTTATCTTCAACAAATATTATTTTATAAGTGACATTATACATTTAATAAAAATTATAATCCTATATTTGATATATTAAAAGTATTGTCACATTTGTAACTAAAACTATTTTAATGGATTATTCCTTCACTATTTTATAATTTATTTATATATATTTTATAAATCTAATCTCATAAAATGGATTTAGTATTTTTAAACATAAGTTTTAAATTATTTAAAAAATGAATTTTTATTTTTAGGCATAATGGATAAATTAATATGTTAAAAACTATTTACTTGGTAAATTTTAAAATTATAAAAGTTGAAAATAAAATCTGTAAGAGTTTAAAAAATATATATATAATGTTTTTTTTCAGTTTTATAGGATTTAAATCCATTATACCATCTAAAAACCACAAATATCTCGTATTTTGATATGTTTACCTTGAGAGTGACTTCCCATAATTAAAAATGTTCTAGATATTTATAGAAATGTCATCCATTTTCACTTATCAAAGGGGCCTATATCCAATCATTTCATAACACTCATAATGTTTTTCTATGTCCTTTAACACTAACCATTTTCCTTCACCTTGAATCCTATATTTTTATATGATCTTATGTTCATGCAATTTTGTCCTAATCATTTCACTTTTGATGGATCATCCATTTAAATATCAACGTGACCAACATGAGTAATCCTTTTAACTCAACATAATTCATTTATATCATAAAATTAAAATTATAATCATACCATAAAAATATGTCAAAATATGTATTATTAATAAAATTAATTTATTTATTTTTTGTTAATAATAATTAACCCCTTTCTAATTTTTCTTTAAGAAAAACAAAAACTTGATTTGTGTGTATGTGTACATTGTCGCCTCTAAGAAGGAAAATAATTAATTTCTCTTTACCGAATAACATGGATAGTCTAAAATTATAAATTAGTACATAATAATAATAATAATGAAATTATTAAATTTTTTATATAATAAACCATGTTTCTCATTTCTTCTACTCTAAGGAAAATGAAATCATCAACCCTGTGTATGTATGGACTACCGCATTTGTGGAATAGCGATCTTCCAATTGTTTTATCAAATTTTGTGGATAGAATTTGTAATGGTATTAAATGATAAATTCTAAGTCTTTTTAATTATTACAGATTCATAAAAAATTGAATAAAAAATTATTAATATAAATAATAAAAATAATTTATGAAATTAACCATCTTAATAAATATTATTAAGAGGAAAGTATTTTTATTCATATTACATAATATTTTCATATCCATTAATTAGTATTCTTATTCTTTATAATAATTTATCGCATAAAAACCCGCTAAAATTGATCATCATGCTTCTTCTGTAATTATATTACAACAAACTACATAATAATCATTCAATAAATGGGATCTGTTGATGTTTGGGTATGTTAAGATGCGTACTTGAACAATACTATGATTTTAATTAATAAATGATTATGGGCCATAATTACATGAAAAATGTGATATAAATGTGTAAATAATTATTATTTTATTTTATGATACATTATATCATTATATAATTCTTTAATTAAGAAAACACACATAGAACATCAAAAATCACTAAAACATGTTTATTATCGATTTCATCTTCCTAGATAATGACTAAAACACATATTAATGAAATTTGAAACACAATAAATTTTTATAATTAATCGCTAAAATTAAATTTAATGACATAGTATATATGAAAATTTTATATGAATGAATACGTTCGTCACTATTATGAAATTTGTCAAAATAATCAAGACTACAGAAACCAGATATAAAAAAATAGGTAAAAACAAAACTAACATGAAATCATATAGGGAATGACTATATGTGAAGCGTTTAAATGAAAATATATATACATATGGTTCTGAATTAATTTATTAATATATCAATGCTTTTTATACATGATATTGAAGTTTTCCCATGGAATTCAGGATAGTAAGTAAGGGGTTTCTATCTCAAATTCATCTCTTAAAAACTTGTCTTGTATTAGGATCCTAATCTTTTTTATGTGCTGTATATAAAACCTATTTGATATTTCATATCATAAAATTCCATTTATTCATGGTATTTGAACATAAATTTTAATCTATCTCTTTTAATAGAGTTTTATTGAATTGCTACTCAATCAATATGGGGGTTTTCGATCTTAATTTTCATTATATGGGATAAATATAATATTAAAAAAGAATTTACTTTTTTTATTAAAATTATATTGATGAATTTATACCATATTCCTCATGAATTTTAATGTATTTTATATTCTATATTTATGCCCCTCCCCTCATATTATTTTAATTCATGAATTTCTGAAAATATTGTTAAACTCAATAAATTATGTTGTGAAAACTTCTTACTATGTTTTGGTAAGGTAAAATTGTGTGTAGTTCCCTATTAAATGAATACAAATATAGATATTGGTTTTTTTTTGTAGTTATATAATAGATTAACCTATATGTAATCACCTAAAAAATGGTTGGTCGAGCATTGACTCAACTATCACTCTGATGCATGACAAGTGGGCATATGACTGCACTCCTATTTAAACACTCCTAGGGTATATGATTTAAAAAATTCACAAACAATTTATGAACCATGATAAATGATTTTTCTTACTGTTTACATGGTCTCCTATAAATTCAGACTATTAAACCCAATTATTGTCTTCCTGGAATAAATTGTCACATTGAAAGTTCCCTGGACAATATATTAATTTGATGATGGTTCTTCCTCTTAGTTTGATGATACCCCATATATTAAAATTTAATTAAGGGGTCATCTCTTATACATACATTGTATTCAATTTAATGGGGAATTAATTTTTTCTATATTTATTATTATAAAGATAATTGTGTTTTTATTTTACCATAGGTACCTTAGAGAATGGTATAAAATTTATTGTTGACTATTATGGTCAATGCATCATATCTAAACTTGTTATAGGTGGGGGATGGAATTATATACCCCCCGATTAATCAATAATAATCATATGAAAAAAACTATGTTTTTTGTGTATATCGTAGCCCATTTCAATATAGTTTCATTGATCAAGGCCTTGACATCCTATTTCGATGATTGGAATTATAAATTCAATCATTTTACGATCAATTATTTCTACTATGCACGTTTTCTTTTATTTTAATTGATATAGAATTCCCAGAGTTTCATTTTATTATAGATTAATATTATTTATTCATTTCAATCATGTAACTTTTGTTATGTTTTTGTTATCATAACTTATTTTGTTTGATAATTCATACTAAGGATATAAGATCACCCTTATTTGTTTCCCTTTTCCCAGGAAACCATGAGGAAAACTATGTCTAATTTTCAAGGATATTATGGAAGGTATAATAACGTTATCAAATTTTGTTCATATTATATATTATGATAATAAATGTAATGTATGGATATATCTATTATTTTAAGACTAATATGTTTTTGAACTTGTGAGAACTCTTATATTAAATATAAATAATGTAATATAACTATCACATCTATGTTTCTAGGGACTAGGTTGTTATAGTTGTTATCATAGTAACTTTATTATAAACATTGGGAACTAGATTTAGAGGATTAAAGTTATATAAAACATATACAATAAAAATATTCATGATTTCTAGTGAACACTCTAGAAAACATAAAAGGAATTTTATTTTACAAATCAATATCAAGAGATAATTATGTAAAGGTGTGGAAAATAATCTGGGGAATGAGAGATATATAAAAACCCATTATTATTGTAAACATGATACCCCTAAGAAATAACATGAAGATAATGTTTAGGATAATCATATCATGACCATATTAAAGAAGTTAGACCAGGTCATTAAAACTAATATCACCCACATAGAGTGGTCAAGTGATCCACATCATGTTGTAAATATATAAAACTTCTTCATGCTACCAAACTTCCATAATTCCATGGAAATACTAATCAATTTTGTTTTTTAACAATGTACCATGTCTTTAAAGAAGATATTTGTCACATTTGAAAGTCTTGAATAGAAAAACACCATCTTAGATATTAATCAACTTATCGGTTATGTATACCAATGGTGGTTTCTAATTTAAAATCCTATTGATGAATATAGATAAAGGTAATTTAATAGTGAAATTTTGAAGAGATATTTTAAGAATATACATCTGGTAAAATATATAAAAAAGAAGGGGTGTTCTTCAATCCTAGAAAAAATGAGTAGGAAAATTTGAATAAGTATAAGGCTATCTTTACATAGTTTCCTTGAAAAATCACAGACCATATATGTATACTAGAATTTAATATTTATCATTTAATTTATGGGTTAATGGAACAAATTTTAAGGGATTTAGTCTCCCAAACCATTTCAAAATATGAGTATACAGTCTCAAATTACATTATGTCTGAAAATTAGATCTCTATGAAATATGAATTCAATGGATATCATGAACTGAAGAGGTTGGATGAAAATAGTTGAATGAATATTTTAAAAAAAGTACATAAATGAATTATGGGATTTTTCACATATCATACCTATTGTAAAAGAACTTCGGGATTACAGTAAGGGAACAAGATTTGTTACATGTGTTGAGAAAATGCTCATCAGTATTGCAACTGAAAAGACTGGACAAAGCCTATTGATTATCAATGGTTTTTCCCTAAAGAGGTGATAAATTTTGTGAACTAATAATCCAATAATAAAGGTAATATACCTCATAAAAGTAAAATGTATCAAATAGAATATTTCATAATTAAAATAGTGAATGATGAACATACTAATGAGGTGGTCGAATGTACACTGATCATAACCTCAGATTTAGCTATTGGTTTGTTGATTTTGGATCTTCTCACTCATTTAAATTTTATATGTTTTAAAAAAACATTAAATATTTCACTACCATTTCATTAATGGATTAATTAATTAATAAACATTGTGAAAATATTTTTTAAACAATGTTATTCCAATCAGTTCGAATTATTATGCATATAATTTCCCAATTTAGAAACATGGTTATTATACCTTTGGTTGAATCGAACATGATACATGGTATTGATTAGATTTAAAATTGTTATTTAACAATTAATTTACCATAAAAGTACATTATGATTTATGAAATTTAGGACAAATATATTTAGACGAGATTCTTCATCATCTAAATCAATTCCGTATCCTCACCAGATAGCTCTCATTAATAAAAATTCTAAAAAGATATAAAGATAAATAAAGATATATAGATAAGAAATAAATCCTTGTAATATAGGATGTACCAATGGGTTAAAAATTAATTGATTGTTTATTGAATACATACATATACTTATACATGAAAATGATGTTAATTTCTGCATTAAACAAATTCTTGATAAAATATCAACATATAAAACTCCCTATAAAATGTCACTAGTGGAGTTAGTAAAATTAATGAAAAAACTGGAAGAGTTTTTGGTAAGGAATTATTAACTAGTGTGTTTCACAGTGGGGTGGGTTTATGTTTTATAGATGAAAAAGAAGGATATCTATATTATATTATTCATTGATTGTGGGGAAAATAAATTTACTAATATAAAGAATAAGAAACATTTACCATGCATTAATGACTTTTTAGATCAACTTCAAAGAGCCCAATAATTTTCAAATATTTATCTTCACTCTATTTATCATCAGTTATGGGTAAATAAAAAGGATATATCATAAAAATAATTTCGAACAAGGTATGGACATTATGAATTTATGGTAGTTCCATTTGGATTGACTAATGTACCTAATGAATTTATAGATCCAATGAACAGAGTATTTAAGTGTTATCTTGATAATTTTGAGGTTTCATCCATTGAATATATCTTTATAAAACCTAAAATCTATTATGTTCATGAGATTCACATAAATATAATTCTAGATACCATCATAAAATGGTTATATGGTAAATATAATAAGTGTAAATTATGGATTGTGGAAGTTCCATTTCTGGGATATATTATCACTAATGATGGAATATATGTTAACTATTAAAAAATATAGGTAGTCGGAGAATTTAGTTATCTAAAAAACAAAACCCATATTTATCCTTTATTAGGTTTATCATATTACTATCATTAATTTTTTTCAAGATTTCATCCAGATATTCATCCTATTAACCAAGATAAATTATAGGGGGTTAAATTGACTTGGTCAATGGAATGTGAGGAAAGATTTGAAGAGTTGAATAGGATACATATTAATGAATCATTATTAAATTTATCATAAGGTAACAAAGGATTTTTAATATATTGTGATTTATTGAATAAAGGATATAATTGTGTCCTTATGCAAAATGATAGTTCAGTTGCCTATTAATCAATGGAATTAAAAATCTCCAAATATAACCATCCAACACATGAACTTGAATTGGGAGACTAATATTTACTTTTAAAATATAGATCTAGAACCTCTATAGTCAAATATTTGATATATATATATATATACAAGAAATTTGATTTTAATGTATATATTCTTTTAGAAGGATCTCAACATGAGGTAAAGAAGTTGGTGTGAACTACAAAAGGACTATCATTTCTCAACACAATACCACCCTGGGAAAGGAAGTAATTTGGCTTATATATTGAGTAAAAGGATACATGGAATTATAACTATTATATTTATTAATAAGGATCTTATATAAATAGATCTTTTAAATATTGATATGGTCATTTTTAGGCAAGAGGAACCATCAATCCTATTCTAAGAAATTACTAAACCGTACTTACTAGAAAAGATAGTGAAGTCCCATATAGATGATGAGGAATTTCAAATGAATATTAAATAGTTAAATGATGGGAAATTTATAGAATTCATCTATAGATATGGATTTTTTATTTTTGGAAATACGATATGTGCTTCGTTGATAGCAGAATTAAAGAGGGAATATGAAGAAAATTGATCAAATTTCATTATACACCCTAGTTGCATAAAGATGTGTGGGGATTTAAGTGAATATTTTTTGTGGGATGGTATGAAGTAAGAAATTACAAACTATATATCCAGATGCTTAGTAATATAGAAGTTAATTTCTGAATGACAACATCCTAAGGGATTCATGAAATCTATTCCTATACTTATATGAATGTGGGATAATATTATAATAGAATTTTTCATTTTAATTACAAATACTACATAGTAGAATGGTTTTATATAGATCATTATCAATCACCCTAATAAGCCATCTCATTTAATAGAAATTAGAGAAAATCTACCACTTGATAAACTTCTCTAGATATATGTAAATGAACTGAAAATGATTCATTAGGAACCTATTTCAACTGTATTAGATCATGAAACTCATTTAACATAAAAAATATTGATTTTTATTTAAAGGAAAAGTTACACTAAGATACATTTAAACACCACCTGTCATCCCCAAACTGGTGGGAAATATGAATGGGCTTTCTATAAATTAGAATTCATGTTTAGATCTTTTTATATTGACTTACATGGTATGTGGGATCATTATATACTTTCAATGTAATTTTTGTACAATATAAGCTTTCATTTGAGAATCCATAGGGTAAAATATGAAGAATTGTATTAGAAGAGGTGACATATTATAACTTGTTGGTATGTAGCCAGATAAAGAAATCTATTTTGACCCAAACATATGGAGGATACAACTATAATATTTTGGAATCATTCATTCTTAATTTATTCCACATGGAAGGGAGTTTTATGATTTGGTAATATTTGGAACTTAAGTTGAATGTATATTTGACCTTTTAAAATATTATAAATAATTTGAGTTATGGATTACTGGTTGGATACTTCACCCAACCATTCAAAAATAATTGATTTCATCCTTGTTTATTTACTAAGGAAATACATTCCAAATCCAATGAATGTTTTCACATGTAACGGAACATAATTTGATCTTTAATTGTTTTATAATGAAGAGTATATAAGGATTTTTAACCCTAGAGAGCAAGTTTTTTGGAATTGACCAACTCAATTAGGGAAATTCCATTGGGGAAATCAAAAACTAGAAGAGGTTCCCTAGGATATTGATGAATAAGTTATAGATGAATATCCATATTTTTCCAATAGATTATATATACTGCAATTTACAGAATAAAACTATTTTAATCTTGTAAAATGTAATACTTGAGACCCAATGGCCCTAGGTAAGCACTATATCTTGATATATCATAAAATACGCATTTTAAATAGACATTATTCACAAGTAAATTTAAAAAAGATTATTTTTTAAATTTTTTAATTTTGTTTTAAAAAATAAAATTCATTTTTAATTCTTCATAATCATATTATCTAAATATGGAATTTTGGGGGTTTTTTCAGATGATCAACTTCTTATGTGAATAGTGACAATAAAATTTTTTATTAAATCTATGATCTTTAAGGAATATCAATAATGTAATTATAAAAGAACTCACAAGACCCATAAATTGAAAAAATATATATTTTATATGTAAAATTATACATTGTAAAATAATATTTTATAAACATATAATTGATATTTTAAAGCTTAAGTCACATCTTTCTCTAAAAATATATTAATTCATTATAAATTTATAATTCTAGAAATAAATTATGTATCTTTTATAAATAGAATATTATTAAATGGATTTTAAATTTGGAAAAATTATTTCAAAATTATATAAAAATTTAAATTGTAATTTTAGTCATTAATGATAAATTACGAAGGTAAAAATAAGTTACTGTAGTAAAAGTTAAAATGGTAAAAGTAGAAAACCCGTTGGGAAACTAATGAAAACGTGTTCAAAACATGTGTTCACTATAATTTTAGATGATTTATTGACATTATAAATTCCCTATTACAATATTTATCAATTTTTTATCCACATTCATTGATATTTACATCCTATTATAAACAAATGTATGGGTATTTCCTTTATATCTTATCTATAAAATTTTAATTTTCTCATAATGTTATGGTAAAATAAATATTTGTTATTTAATTAAGGTTTTTATATTAATATAAAAATAATTAACCACATTTCCCCTTTTCTCAATGAAAAATTAATACGAGATCCATGTGTATTTGTATATTATCACCACTATGAAGCAACACATTTCAATTTCCTTCATCGACTAATATAAATGCTAAAAATGTAATATTAATAATGTATTATTATATATATATATTATTTTTATTTTTAAGATATAATAAACCATTTTATTCTTTTATTAATTTCTAATGAAAAATAAATCATCATCTATGTGTATGTGCAGAGCACTGCCTCTGTGGAAAGGTGTCTTCTATTTTTAGCAGTTTTCATGGGTGTAATTAATAACAGGATTAATTGATAAATATGATGTTTTAAAAAATAATATGGTTATATTAAGAATAATTGAGTAACCAATTAATTATATAAATTGGAATCAATTGATAAAATATTAACCACCTTAAAAAAGAATACGAAGAGAAAAATATTTTTGCTCATATTATGCAATATTTTTAAATCCATTACATATTTAAAATATATAAAATTATAAAATTTCACACTAATAAACACAAAATCATATCATTATTTTTATAGTATAATTAAATTCTAAACAAAACAGATAATAATTCATAAAATCTTGGTATGTTCATGTTTGCGTCGATTTAACATTCTAATTGAACAATACAATGAATTTATATCATGAAATAATCTAGGACCAAAATCAAATTTATATTACAAAATAAATTATTAAATAACTATTTTTTTGGTTATCTATATTTTATATCAATATTTATTTCCTTAATAAATAAAATACACTTCAATCATTAAGATTAATGGTCACATGCTTGTTATCGATTTCATCTTCAAGGAAAAAGAAAAAAACACTCATGAAAGGATTTAGAAGAAAAAATAATTTATTATAAATAATCCATAATAGTAACATTAATGATCTAGTAAAGGTGATATTTTTATGAATAATTTATATAGACTATTCTGTTATGAAATGTGTACAAATGATCAAAACTACAAACAACCAATGTTGGAAAATAGGTAAAAATAAACTATCTAGAATTAATATTGATAATGACTATTTATAAAGTATATCAATGATAATTTATATGATTATGTTTTTAAATTAATTGATTAATATAGATATGATAGTGATATAGGAGATTGAAGTACATTCCTAGAAGTCAGGGCAAGTGTTGAGGGATTTTCTCTCAAGTTCCACTCTTTTAGAATTTTTTTATATTATGCACTTAATTTAATTTATATAGTTTATATAATACCTATATGAGATATTATATAATGAAATTAAATTTATTAATAATATTTTAAAATCTATTATTGTCCATCTCTATCAGTAGGTTTTGATTAATTGCTACCCCATCCATAACAAGTTTTTTCATATAAATTTTAATAATTTAGTACCCATGATATATTCACCACGTATTTCCTTTTGTTTGGTTTTAATATTTACCTAGAAGAACTGATATCATATTCCATATTAGTTTAAATGGATTTATAATTCTATATCATTATCCCTCCCCCATAATTTTTCATTCAATAGTTATATAAACCATTGTAAAGCTAAATATTTACCTTGGTGGAAAAACATATTATGTTTTGGTAAAGTAAAATTTTGTATAGTTACCTAGGAAAAATAACATTATCAAAATACTGGAAGATGTATACAGTTGTGGAATGGATACATTGAGGAGTAATCACCCCAAAATGGTTTGTTTATAATTGAATCAATCATCACTCAAATTCACATTGAGTGGACCTAAGACTCCACACATGGATAGAGACTCCAGTGGGATATTCTTTGGAATGTTATCACTCTCTTTATAAACCATTATAATAATTTTTTTATCCATTTAATTTGTCTCAATCCAATACAAACTATAGAACATAATAATTATCTTTTATGGATAATAAAACACATTTAAAGTAAATAATACACTATATTTCATAAATAAAGGAACTTCTTGTTACTCTTATTATAACCCACAAATTAAATGTTAATTAACGGTTGTTCTCCTAGATGAAAACATTATTCCATATATTTGGGTAGTATTTTGTTTTCTATATTTTTCATTATATATATAAAATTGTTTTTATTTATCTAGTGTTTCCTTAGGGAATAGTACAAAATGTATTCATAACTATTAAAGTGAATTTATTGAACATAATCTTGTAATTGGGGGACCAAAATTAAATATATACTCAATGAAACAATAGGTCCCATTGATAAAATGAATCTTGTTATGGCGTATACCTTACCCCATATAAGTATAGTTTATTTGAACAAGTCCTTGACATCATATTTTTATGTCTAACATTACGAATTCCTTCAGTATGTGACAAATGATTATTGTTATCCAAGTATTCATTTATTATATATAATATGGCATGACCACAGTTTTTTTTATAATAGATTATTTTTAATTTATTCATTACTTTGATATAACTTATGACATGTTTATGTTAGGATATATTTCATTGTTTTCTACTCCGTACTGAGAATATAAGCTCACCCTTCTTTGTTTTCCTTTTCATATGAATTCTCTTGGAGAACAATATATAATTCTCCTAGATATGATGAAAGGGATAATAATTTTCTCACTATATATTCTTATTGTATCTTATACTATCAAATTTAATGTATGTATATATCTTATCTTCTATGATGACCTCATTTTTTGGTCCGATGAGAAATCATGTTTTGATACCAATAATTTTATATAACTACATTTTCTAGAGTTCTAGGGTTTGGGTTGTTAAACATTGATAAGTATTTGTTCATAAGGTTTTATGATCATTTTTGTATCCTAGATTTAAACATTTTTATTTTTAATAATGTTCATAAAATCAATAATTAACAAGTTTCTAAGATCACAGTTGTTCCATAACATTATTTAGTTCTATGTTCTTTCAATAAAGGTATCGGTTTAGATTATAAAATATTTAAAAAAACTATATTAATGATGGTTATACTACCCATAAAAAATTATTATTATTATTTATATTTGAATACTATAATTTTAAGATGTTAATCATATTTTAAATACATTATTTATGATTTATTCAATAACTAATTAATTATTATAAACTATTTCTTTAGTTAGTTGTAGATGTAGAATACTTTTATTCTTGTAAATTGTTAAACCTGCAATTAATTTAATAAATTATTATAAATGAAAGGAAAAAAATAAAAAATCATTGATGATTATGTACATATTTCATATGATTTATAACATTTATTTGATATTTCTATAATATTTAATTAGATTTAGAAAGAGTGAAAATTTAATGGAAATCAAAATAGTTTAAGAAAAAGGTTTCACCAATTCATCGAGAACATTCATTTAATTATGCACTTTATATGATTTTGGATTTCATGATTTATTATGACTAAGAAATAATTTATGAGGGTTATATTAGTCTGTAGTTTAGGCATTTATTTTAAATGAGTAAGAATATATGATTTATGAAGTTATATATTGGTGAAGGGGAAAATAATTTTTTGATCAAAACATATTTTTAATTCCTGATTATTAATATTGGCCAATATTGAGATTAAATAGTATGTCAAATGTGATTTATTAGTAATTTTTTATTTTAAAATTGATCTAAATGGCACCATCATGGAAGTCAACGTTCATTATTTTTATTTTTACGTTAATTATATTTGTAAATGAATGATGTGGTAGACTTTTGGTAAAACTCACCACTACATATTGATTAAGTAACTACTTATGGTAATTTTAAATTTAAATATTTGTATGGAAATATAGAATACAAGTTTATGTTCATGGTTAAATAATTATTCTTGTTCATTGTGCATTTTTGAAATTTTTTGGATATTGAATAATGTATGGTTGAATATGTTTTTGGATAAGAGATAAATCAAAATCATATATCAGTTAAAAGATACATTGTTTTTTTAACCATGGTTTTATTTTTTTCAATATTTTGAAGTGGATAAACTAACTTTGAATAGGTTTTTTGGATTTTATAAAGTCATTTCAGATCTTTACTCCAATTTGTTTTTATAAATTTTCACTAAATAAACCACCATATAATATTTCATTATCTGGAATTGTGTTTTTTTCAGTAGTTTTACCCACTCTGTTTATTGAATTGTAATTCTATGGAATATTTAGAGAAATATTTTTGGGGCTGAGAGCTAAGTTAGCATGGGATTCAAATGCATGGTGAGGCCTAATGTTGATATAATAAAAATAAATAATAATGATGATAATTATTATATCACATGCATTTGGTTCCTTATAAATAATGGAATAACTCCTTAAATGAGTCTCAGAATTGATTTTTGATACCACAATTACATATGGAATGCAATTTTTAAACTAGGCATTGAATAAACTTTAAATTTATTAGGTGATTTTTTTAGTTCTTTCATGGGAGGAATAACAGTTATATAAAATATTTAATTTTTATGGGTAGTCCAAACCCTTATCACCTCTATAAAATCCCACATATGGAAAATCCCTAGGTTTATCCATGTAACCCTAAATATTGAGAGTGTATTAATTGGATAATACTACTTTAACAATCATTAAAATATCATTATTTTATAATTAGTGTGCTAAAAGAGATTATGGATCTCAGCAGAGACATTGATGTGTGACCAATATTTGTCAGTAAGCAATTCAACCTCAAAGTAGGCTATTTTTCGTTCGTTTAATTCTCTATTTATTTATCCCATAATAAACATGAATTAATTCCACTAAAAGAATAATTCAATGGTTTATCATGTAATTTATGTATGGTTTTACCTTCTTATAATTTTAGAAGTGATGTTATTTGATTATCTTTCATCATTTTTTATTATAATGGAAATATATTAAATACATCCCGAAGAATTATTGGAGTGCATTCCTCTTAAGGTGTTTTGTGAATTTATTTCACCACGGTTCACAAGTTAATTAAACAAAATAATTGTGTTAGGGGTTCGACAAATACATGGTAAAGGATAATTGTGAAACTATTCATTAAACCAATCTATCGATATCTTGGGTACCGGTTTTCGATCGATGAAATTATATAGGTGTAGAAGTGGTGATGAAAGATAAATAATGGATAGGTATAAGTGGTTCATGGTTTGGAAATGTGGTGGCATTATATGGATATGATGGATGGATATCGAGTGGATTTGGTGGTCAGAATCTCTCCATCTGTGACGAGCTCAATCAATCCAATCTCTATGATTATCGATGGGTTCAATAGTTGAATCAAAGGCGATAGCGGTGTGAGATTAGCCACATGAAGAACCACCAAAACCTAGAAAAAACATGACTAAAAGGAAAATAGATTTAAGAAAAAACATTATATTGGACCATGGATGAGGCAACTAGAGTTTTATATAAAAAAATATAGCACATGTTGTGTGGGTCCTACCAAACATCATGTTACCTATGACTGGTGACTTGTTGTGTACCCCAAGGCACATGGGCATGGGTATGGACATGTATATGGGAATACCTAGATTATATAGGAATATCATGAGTACTTGTGCACAGAATTGTTCTCAAACATGGAAAGGTTACCCAAAAATGTCCAGGTACACGACTAGGACCAGTGTACACATTCATGGATAGAGTACATGGGCATCAGATGTTGAACATGAGATTTGACATGGAGAGTCCCAGACATAATGGACCGTGTACTCACAATTCATGTCATTTACTTTATCTATGGTAGGTTGAGGCCCTCCATCACATTGGTACAGACTAGTATCATTTAGGTGTGTTCCCTTGGTCCTTTCCCATGAGGGTACAGTGAGGCATCACATCATCATCATAGGGTGTGAGTTCCTCTACAATATTAGTCTCATATAATATTTAGGAATCCCTTTGTTTGACCAAGTATGAGATCCTATGTCATTTTTTATTCCTCTCTGTTTTGTTACGAATCATGTGCCAACGTACAAGGACTTTTGATCCCCTACCAAGCGGGTTATCTGATTGGTGCCATGAATCCCCCATAGGCCCTGGGTGAGATCTTCTATCTATGTATCAATATCATCAAAGTGATTATGTGTACTTATTCATGGAATGGGTTGATGATTATGACTTCATTGATGAGTGCCATCAATTTTATCCATCTCATGGAGTGAATTTTATTTGTAGAATGTTACATTAAACCCTTAAGCAGAATCGTATGGTTGATTGTTTGGGTATTCCATTCCCCTAAGACTTAGTGTATATCTTCAGTATATATGGGTTATTTTTGTTATGTATCATATCTGTATTGAAATTACTTTGTGATTATGAGTTTAATACACTCTTAATGTTTTATGTTTGGTGATTTAGGGGTGTCCTACTTGGTATGTATATACTTACCCCAAAATAGTATATTACCACAAATATGGTGTCATATATAGATTATCAAGCTTTTGATGGAGTTTTGGGAGGTCCAGAATTAGGCGGAGAATTGTTTAGTGAGATAGGTTATGGCTCTTACCATATTTGGAATTTTATGACATACCCTCCATCATAGAATATTAGACTTTGTTTACAGCTTCTGTGGGCATGTATTTGGCCCATTATGATTTATAGTACTTTTTTTATTCTCTAATGTGGGATGTAGATATATAAATGAATTATGGAATTAGTCGTATTTTATCATTAATCATTGTAATGGCATTTGGAGATGTTTTGATGTGTACTCGTACCTTAGGATAAGGCATCCCATGTCTATGTGATATTCTTACTCTACACTAGTCACCATACCATGGCCTGTTAGAGGTAGCCTTATGGTGTCACACTCATCTTACCACTGACCCTGTCAGCCCTGATGGCTTAGGTCATGAAATAGTGGAATCATAGGATTATTCATATTAGATATAGAGTCTTGAAATTTTCTAGCTATGATATTTGTTATGGGAACTAGGTAAAGGGTTATTAAATGTTTCGAGTTGATACCTCATGCTAAGGAATCTAGTGTTTGTGTAGTGTCTAACATATATGTTCACTAATACTCCAAAAACATACCGTTTCATGTGATATATGTAGGTACTAGTTGCAAGGAAAACATTATTACATACATTTTATAGGGCTGGGTTTTGTTTCCCTTCCATTATTAAGTCATATCCCAAGATATACTCTTTGATCGTAATACATATTATTTATTTTAGGACTCATCCATGCGGATAGACTTCTAGAATTTAGTATTAGGATCGAATTGATGATATTCATTGTGATGAGATTCCATTGTAGGGATATTTTTTGAAGGTGATACCTCTGGGTGCTTTTTGAATCATTATACAACATATTGAGTAGCAGTTTTCACAAGTAGTACTAGATGAGGATGTTCACATGATAAATTTACTCTATATGTTTTCAATTTATAGACCCATCAGCTTGTAGGGAGTGTTATACCCCTAGTTATTTGATGAATATCTTGAGGTAGTTATGTGAGTAATATTCATTTTTATCAAACCTTCTAATTAGATGGTTTTCCTAGTAGTGAGTTGTCTTCATGGATCTATTAGGTGATAGTGGAGTCTAGTCAATCAGACCAATGATGTGGTATCCCTCTATTGAAAATATTTCAACAGTCTCTTAATGGGGTGTTTCTATCCATCCACATTGTGAGTGGTACATATTCAATAGATTCTTCAGCATGAAAATGGATGTATAACCATGGAATAATATTCATTGAGGATAACCAACCACTATAAATACTCTCTGTATATATATATTTGTTAATTTAATGATTAATCTAAAAAAACATTTTATTGGGTCTATAAATGAGATATCAAGGATGTAGTGATATTTCTTTGTATTCCTACACATACTGGGGGGACTGAGAAAGTGTTAGTGGTGGAGAGATTTATGGTCAAGAATATGATAAAAGTTAGTTGTAGAAGTAGAAACTAATAGGTTGGAACATTGTAGGTGGGCATCCAAAATAATTATTAGGGATCAAGGCATGTGATATTCTTTAGGAGATATTCACAAGTTAGGATGTCTTCAATTCAGGGATTTTATGATGGATCCGGTCATCCGAGGAAGCAGTGTTGTTTATCTCGTGATGGTTAGGGACACCAATTGTGGGATTGTCTAACCCTTCATGTGGTAAATAGATATATAGTATATTGAGTTACTACGGATAGAGATAATCATGAGAATAAAATTCTGTAGGGTGGTAGACATGGAAGAGGATATGTAGGAGAAATAGGAGGTGGAATATGGTTAACTTCTTTCCAACACCACCACAATGTGGTCCGTACCAAGATTAAGGTGGTACTGGTCAGGGGTGTGGATTGTCATATGTAGTGAAGGCCTACATCCCAAAGGATCTAGGGATTATTAGAATTACAATCCATATATTCTATACTTTATCTATTGTACTAATAGCCATATGAGTGAGTCACTCTCTTATTTCCACTTCCCTTCTTTGAGATTTAGATCTTTTGATAGATCCTCTCACTCCACATTTGTTGTTTGAGACTCATACAAGAGGGTATTCAATGATAACAACCATCTTCCAATAGTGTTACCTACCTCTAAGAGAATATAAATTCATATGGTATCACTTTTTAGTGGTGATAAGGCATCTGGATGTTATCTTATGTACTTTCGGGTTATCCACAATTCATGCCCATATTGACTACTTTAGGAAGATGATGAGGTGTGTTTGCATAGATTGGAAGATTTTTTTATTTCATGGGTGATAAGGAAATCTCGGTAGATTAATATGGGATCATACACTAACTGAAAATTAATATTTAATTGAAGATTAAAACACTTTTAAGGAAAAAGAGAGAAACCCCAAATCTGAATTACAAGTTATTGAGACCAAAAAACCAGAACCAAACTAAAAGGACCACCCCTCCCAGCAAATACAAAAAAGGAAACCCTCACCAGCACTTACCATTCAAAATTTTTCCCATGAACGAATACACGGGCCTGGAACCGATGGCGTGGCCATACCCTCTCAATCAAACAATCCAAATGGCAAGTACAGGTGAAGTTAAAGCTCTGGTCCCCATCTGGTGTGGCCCCTCTAGAATGATGGCATAACACCACTAAGGAACCTGTAAAAGCATTATATTCTCCAAGAATTTATACATGTCGAACCAACATGAATCCCAAACACTTAATTGGTTCCACACATTTCATCAGAATCATTGAATGAAAATTTGAGATTACCCAAAACCAAATCCCTGGACAACTTCCAATATATGGAGGAAACCTAGGTGATTGGGACAGATAACAATAGATTTTCAAGTTCATAAGCCAGCTGGTCCCAGGTCTGTAAGTACTCCTCAAGACTGATCTTCCCTTTTTTGAAACCTCCAACAAGAATAAGATCCTGTTTATCAACCCATGAGTATTGTTCCTCATTGAGTGACACATTTAACGGCCTCCCCATCATTTTAGTGGCCTCCTCTTCTGATGCATTCAGCAACAAAACTAGTTCAACCAACACTTCTTCAGAACCTAGCAGTACTTCTTAAGACTTATCATACCCAACCTCCAATTCCAATTTCTTGGAATTTAGATTTTTTGCAGATCAAGTCTCCAAAGGAGGTGGTAAAGATGAGTAATCTTTCCTACTTTTCCTCCTCCTATTGCTTCTGCTCCTCCTCGGGCTTGCATCATCAATGACCAAGCCCGTAGTATCAGTTTCCTTTGTTCCAACCATGTGTTCCCCATCTGCATCAAACGGACTACGGAAATCACAACACGATCCACCCTCTAAAAGGCCTTAAAATATGTTGAACAACATAACTGGTTTGAGTGGCCCTGCAGTAGCACCCCTTGGCCACCTAGAACTGACCTGCATGTCTAGTTTCTGCTTCCCTTTGATTGTAGAATCCTTGCCCGACCTCAGAACCTCCACATAATGGTCAACCGACTCATCCACCTCTCCACTATCCTTCTGGGAAGTTGCAGGTAATCCCCCACCTGATGAAATAGCCACATGGACAGCCTCATGTTGAACCAAAGCCTCCCCCACTCCAACACCCTCAAAAGGACTTGGCACCTTTCCACAAGCAGGATCTGCAAGATCATTCTTTATCCTATTAAATACTTCTGAAACCTTCGTATTAACCACCATTTCATGAGGTTTCTACCCCAAATTTTCACCTTGATTAGTCCCCAATGACGCCTTAGATGTATCCGAATGGCAGTTGGGTTGATCCACCACCACAGGAAACGATGCTTGAGGCACGACCACCCTAGACAAGTTATTACTCACAAATTATCTAGTATGGCCCTTGAAAAAGAACTTATTTGTGCTATCAGTTTCTTTTAGTGGTGGTGGATTATGTGTGTATCTTCCCGAAGGATGTTTTGAGCTTACCTCTCCACCTATAAATAAAATTATATATTGACTTACACCCAAGTACTTCCCTGATATTTGTTCCAACATGTGAGAAAGATCCCATGGATATTCATGAGTCCAAATTATAGGTGGTGGATTTTCATAGGAAGGTCCTTGTTATACCAAATCTGTCACCCTAAGAATTCCCAGTATTTTTTCCCATGATTGAGGGCATTATCATGATGTTGTGTTTGGATTACCATCTCCTAAAAAAGGTGACTATTAAGAATAAATATACACTATTTAGGCTCAATAGCCTATTTGACTAGCTAAAGGGGGTGAGATTGTTCCCAAATATTGAACTCAGGTTAGGCTATAACCAACTCCATGTTTGGGATGTGAATATATTGAAGAAAACATTCCAATGTTAATATGGTCATTATGAATACCTAGTGATTCCCTTCGCCGTGATGAATGATCTAGTAGTGTGTCTAGAACTCATTAAATGGATATTTGATCCCTTCTAAGAACGATACATGGTAGTCTTCATCGATGACATCCTAGTATACTCATCATCTAAGAAGGAGGGCACGATACACTTGGGAATGGTCTTATACATACTATAAGAGCACCAAAATTATTGGAATATCCCAATGTTTTTGTTTTATCATTGATACATACACATCTTAGTACATTACATCTTCAAGGAGGGTATAAAAGTAGATCATGTAATGGTGTATGTATTGATTTCTTGGGACCACCCAAGAGTGTGTTGGTGGTGCATATATTCCTTGAGTTGGATAACTAATATCTGATATTTTTCCCTAATTTTTCAAGGATATTTTTACCCATGACTACTCTGTACTAAAATGAGTATCTAGTTATGTATAAAGAGTGGTTATAATAGGCATTTTCGGAGTTTTTTCAATGGTCAGTAAGCACTCCCTTCTTGAGACCATCATAATAGAGTATTGAGTATGTATTTTTTGATGATGCCTCATGGACCAGGATTCAATTTGTTCTGGTGAATAGGTTGGTATAGATTTTTCTGGGTCCGAATAGCTGATTCCCCATGAGAAGCTCTATGAAACCCATGATATATATTTGTTAGGAGTGATCTTCATCTGAAAAATACTATGATGCTACCATATTGTTGAGTGATTAATCGCCAATTAGGATCCCAAGAGTCTCAAGTATATCATTTCCCATAAGGATCATAACATTATATTAACGTGATGGGTAGAGTTACTCTTGGATTATAACATCAAGATAATTTATACTCTCAGGAAGGTGAACATGGTGGAATATTCTCTAAGTGGAATATATATTTTGCAGTTATTGAATGAGGTATTGGAGTAGTTAGCCTCATTGTAGTTTTCCTTAGCCAATGAGAATAGTTTATCTTACCTCTAATTGATATTTGTTACCCAGTAGTTCTATAGTATGTTAGGGAGGCTCATCTTAGAGATTCCAATAGTGAGACCTTGCATATTCAAATATACATTTGATGTGATCCTAATGGATTTTTTGAATGTGGGGAGCATGTTATCCTTTTCTAAGTAAGGACCATTGTACTGGTTATGTTTTGTGGGGAAATTTTTAAGGAGTTTTATATATCCCCTTTGGTGGTAAATCTATGTGTGTATAAGATGTATTAAGGCCTTTAGTGTCAGTTCTTCCTTCCATTATTGAATAAGTGTGTAGTTGAGTCTTTATCTTGATGTATCACTTGTCAGCATGTGATGGTTGAACACTAGGTTCTAGAGAGTTCAGATTAACCCCCAAAGGTGCTAGAGTCAAAGTGGGATGGTATGTCTATAGAATTTGTGATGTGACTCTGATGATCATTAATATGAAATTTTTCCATCATGGAGATCATAGATAGAACCACCAAGTTATCCCTCTTCCTAACTATCCGAGAGTAAAGTTTAGTCGAGAGATTAGGATACCATTGCATGAAGGATATAGTTAATCTTCATGGAGTTCCTCCAATATTTGTATAAAACTATGATGCTTGATTCACAACATGATTTTGGAGAGAATTATGTGAGTCATTTGTGATTCATTTTCATTTGATCATGACATTTAAACCCTGGAAATAATAACGTCCTAATTAAATCATTTAGGATTTTAATGAAATTCATCAGGATTTCATGATGTAATTTGGTCATAGTAGGGAGGATCACATAATCATTGTTGAGATTTCATAAAAAAATGTACCACTCCACCATCAGTAAGGAACCATTGGATTCCTTGATCAGAAATCAATACAGGTTACCATTGTGTTGGAATAATGTAGGGGGTTTGCACACATGGTCCTAGAGTTGGAGTGAGTGGTGATAGATAAGGTGGAGATCATGAAGGAGTGGATGAGAACTACGCATAGACATCAAAATTATAATGTTCTCTAACAAATGAGGCTATATGGGTTAAAAAAGAGAGACTACGTATTCTTGAATCTATCACCTAGGTGATGATTGTATAGATTGGAAGGGGTGGACTGTTATATTTTACATTAATTGTACCTTTTCAGATACTATGTATCATTAATAATGTGTGTAATGATTTTCCCTAACACTATAGTTAGACAAGGTGTATGACATCTTCCACGTTTCAAATCTGTGGTGGTATACACATCACCCATTGCATGTCATCAGCTATGGAGAGTTGGACATTGTGGATGGGTCTACCTTTATTGAGTACCCAATAGAGATTGAGGATTTGTAGGAGAAGATACTAAATTATAAATTGATTCCCTTAGTGCAAGTTTTGTGCTATCATGGGAATCCTCTGGAGTGCACATGACAGTGGGAGAACCAGGTTCAAGTATAGTACACTAATCTTTCTGAGTAGATTTTTCACTTTTCTCAATGAAAATCCTTAATGTGGGGATAATGAATTGACTTTAGATTTTTCATGTAATTATTTTTCATATTATTAGAATTGTTTTGGGATCTAGGAACTGAGTTAGTGTGGTATTATGATACTCAGGGAGGATTGGTAATGATATAATAAAAATTATAAATATATTATATCACACACACATAGATTTTGGGAAATAATGGAATAACTCATGAATTGAGTCTTAGATATGAAATCTAAGACCTCCATTGTATCTGTAACAAGGTTTGTACCCTAGGTGTAGATTAATCCTTATACACATTATGTGTTTTTAATTAGCGTCATTGTGGGAAGAATAATAGTTTTATAAATTATTTAATTTATTTAATTGTTATTATTTGGAAAAACCCAAATCTTCTATATGATATCTTGATTATGGAAAGGTTTTATAGTTATCCATATAATCTTAGTGACTAAGATAGGAGCTGTTTAAGGTGACTTATTAAATGACAATAAATCAATCCTATTTTTGGAAATCATTATGTCATAGGAGTTTTGAGATTTCACTAATGACATCAATGTTTGACTCATCTTCATCATAAATCAATCTATAATGGATTTTGGATATTTTTTTTGTATAACTCCCTATTTTTTGTATCTCATGATGAACATGAATTAATTACATAAGATAATATTTAATGGTTCTATCATGATATTATGGTATGGTTTTTTATTCCTATAATTTTTGAATTGATGTTGTTTTATTATCATTCTCAATTAACAATTCTAATGAAAATAGATTGAGGGAAACCCAAAAAATGTTTAAGATTTATTCCTCTTTTTATATTTTGTTCATTTCATCCACCGTGCTTCGTATGTTCACCACTATTATTTTCTTTGGGTTTTTTTTAAAATAATACCTAGTAAACTATTTTCATAAAACCATTATTTGGTGAAATGGATCGATACCATGGGTATGGGGTTTGGACAAATAGAATGATTTAAGAGTGGATGTGATGATGGATGATCAAGAATGTACTGTGATTTTTGGTTCCTGGTTTGTCATTGTTGTGGTAGTGTGAGGCCACAACGGATGATTCCCGGGTAGATTGGGTGTTCGAAATTCAATCACTATTGATGGACCAGCTCGGTTGACCTAGATCTTTGATTATCTGCGAATTTGGTGGTGAAATTAATGAAAAAATTGGTGTGATAAGAATCACATGAAGAATGAGCGGGTCCAAAAAATTCCTGACTATGTGGTGTGTAGTCTAAAAAACAAACATTTTGTGGTACCATGTATGTGATAGCTAGGATTTCATAGAAAATAAATTATCACACACCATGTGGGACGTACTACATGTCGTGTGACCCATGATGGTGACTCATTGTTTTCCCATAAGGTATATGGTTGTGGGCACGACCAATTACACAAGCACAAGTAGAGTACAATGGCACAATCATGTTCTTAGACATAGTTAGGGTACTCAGACATAGATACGTACCTGAGCATAGCCATAGTACCTGGGAATAACTAGAGTAAACTAGAACAGGATATTAAATATGAGAAAAAACACAGAGAATGCTGAACATTGGGGGGAAATTGTTTACTCCCAATACATATCTTGTAATTTATCTATGGTTGGTTGAGACCCACCATATCTTTAGTATAGACCAGAATTATTTGGGTGTGTTCCCTTGGTCCTTTCCCATGAAATTACAATGAGTCTTCACATCCATAGTATAGGGTGTGATCCCCCTATATTGGATTAGTCTTGTATAGAGTTCAGAAATCCAACCATGTGACCTAGGGTGTGATACTACAACCTTTTTTCTTCATTCTTGAATAGGAAAAAAGAATCATGTGACTAATGTACCAGTGCATTCAAAACCATTCCAAACAGGTTATACCGCTTGGTTTAGGAATCTACCATAATCCCTATGTGATATCTCCAATTATTTTTTTATATCTTCATAGATCCTACACGTACTTATTCATGGAATGGATTGAGGGGCATGACTTCTCAGAGGAGATTCATTAGTGTTATTGGGAGTTTCTTCTAGAAATTGGCCTGACCTTGTTTGTTTAAGGTTCAAACTTTCCAATCAGTTTCTAACAGTTTTTTTTCATAGAACTAGAAACATCCAATGATTCTATATCCATTTTGAATTACTTTCCAAAGGTATGTGCTCATTAGTTGTGGACCAATGAGGCTTAAGAATTTTCATTGGTCGAGAGGATGGGAGGTCAGGATCATCACACATTTTTTGGGGGGAATTATTGCCTACTCTGGGACTCTTTCATAGATTTATGTTATGTTCACGAATCCTTATTAATTCACCATGTATGAAAATGAGTTTTCCATTAGATTTGGAAATCAATTATTTATATGTATGGGATTTAGAGAATCTATTATATGTATTTAAGGTTCTTCATCGATGAAAATCATATGTATGTATTAGAGATCATAATTCAATGGTATCATTCAATACATTATATAGAAATCTCTTGGTCATTATGATGACCATACTAGTTTTAAAGCCACTCAGTGGGGAACTTGAAGTTTATTGTCCTTCAGAAAGAAAGGGATTGTTACAGATTTGGGATCATACCCGTAGATAGGCTAGCTACATATCCTTGTTAAAAACGAATCAGAACCCACGTAGTTTGATTAGAAGGATATAGTTTAATGTCATATGGGATGGAAAATAATTAATGAGAAATGGGCTTAAACATTATAAAGGCTTCCAAGGTACTCTAATTGTAAGGCATAGATCAAAGTCCACATAGTTTGAGTGAAGAAGTATGATGTTTATGCATGATCAATGGACCAAATAGAGATGTTGTAATTACTTTTACACTCTGATCTCATGTGAGTCGTGCTCGGTGTGAGAAACAAGAGGTATCAGTAAAACTGATGATTTTACCATGAAAGATGCAATCATAATAAATGATTTCGGGCTTACGTATGTATTACTCCACAAGAGCAGGGACCATAAAGGTATTTGTACTTTTATGGAGATCTGGGATTTTAACCCAGGACATACTCATGAAAAGGAATCCCAAATTAGGAAGGACTTATGATTGGGTTTTACTCCTAATAAGGATGCCCAAATAAAAATAAATTAAGACTAGGTCTTAATCCTAAGAAGGATGCCAAATTAAGAGAAATTATGATTGGGACTTATATCCTGAGAAGGAGGTCCATATTAAGAGGACTTGTAGTTTGGGGAATACTCCTGAGAAGGAGGCCTAGTGAATTCCTCTCAGATAAGGAAACCAAAAAAGGAACCATGCCAAAAATGGCATTGAAGAGTGTTTTGATGACTATCTTTGAAGGGGGGAGGTGGATTTGAAGAAAGGAGGTGACTAGTAAGGAGGCGTGCCAGTATTGTTTTGGGGAACATATCCTCGTCGCGCATGTATACTTGCACGACATGAGTCACCTTGGGTGACGAAGAATCCATAGGGTAATATGTAGGCAACATTCAACTCAAGCCCTTAGTATTATCCCTAGAGGCTTCCAGATGGGTGGCGCACAAGTTCCCTTGAGAGGGAAAGGTGGCGCGCAAGTGTATTCACTTACCTTAAGGGATGGACACTTAGGTTCACATGTATTAATGATTTATAATACTTAGGCCTAATTCTTCCAATTTATATCTTCCATTATAGGTAAAGAATTACCTTATAAGTGTTCGAAAGACGTCAGATATTGACTTGGGCAATAATAGCTTGAATATGAGTTTTGGAAAATTCGTCTTTGAAATGGAGGCCCACAAGGGATATTTATAGGCCATTTAACACCTTGGGAGAAAAATGGAATATGTCACACAAGTGACTTGTGTGACCCATATGTGGCATTCAAGTGACTTGCGCGACCCATTTGTGGCGCGCAAGTGACTTTCGCAACCCCAAGAAAATTTGTGTGGACCATTCTTAAAGGATTCCTAGTTCATGCCTTTGTCAATTTTATGATGTTTTTCAAAGGATGAATATTCTTGTGCTTATGGTATTTCCCTTTCCCAATCGTTAGACTCTATGATAGAAAAAAACGTCATCAAAATTCCCCCCTCAGAGTTGGATCTGAAAAAGGAAAAAGGATCTGAATCTGAGGAAAATGAGAATCAAGAGTTCGGAGGCGCACAGGTGGTAGGCGCGCATGTTCTGGCACGTAGGTTCTGGCGCGCATGGTTGCGGGATCACCTATATATATGGGTGTTACTCCGTTCTTCTCATCCTGCCTTTCGATTTTTCGAGCTCTCGTCATGAAAGTGTCTGCATCTCTTCGGTCACTCGTTTTTTTCCTATGCCGTGCTTCTCCAGTAAGATTTTGACTTGCGTGACAGTACTTGCGTGACCATACTTGCGAGACCATATGTGTGCGACCACATTTGCATGCCTGAATTCCTAATCCATTTTTTTATTTTATTCACAAGCATTTCAAAAAAAACAGACTTATTTAAAAGTTAACTGTTAGATCTTTGGGCAGATTCAATGGCTCCCAAAAGAATTGGATAGGCTGATGAGTTGGTTAGCAAGATAATTGATGATATGATGAACATCATTGGCCAAGAATATTATGATATCTGTGATAGTAATCTCACAGATGTGGACAAGCACTGGAATAAATATCATGTCAATTTCCCACAGAGCATTTACCTGCCTTTATTTTGCCATAGTCATCTACAAGGAGTCAACGTTCCAGATGCAAAGAACTATATTCCTCATTTCTGGTTTCAGACATACACCAATTTAACTTTAGAAAATGTCTCAGTTGCAGGATCATTTATTAATGTTGGAACAATGGAGAAGGCATACATAATGCATCATAGCCCATGAACTCTAGATCTGAAACCTCACAATCCTAAGCTACAGCCGCATTGCTATCCCTCCATTTTCCTAAATTATCAAATAGATCAATCCAAGGGATGGAAAAAGTGTTGGGATTTCTGTCCTGGAGGAGGTGTGAAGCCGACATGGATTTGGGCATATTGGGTCCAAAAAACTTGTGCAGAGTTTGTTGAGGATCTGAAAGGAGCTGCAATATATGAAGTCTTCTGGGTTGGCCAAACATATGTTTCTGGGAATGATAATTTTGTGCCAGAGCTAATCAGCCGTTGGATCCCAGAAACCAATTCTTTCCATCTAACTCATAGAGAAGTAGGCATCGTCTTGTGGGATGTTTACAAGTTCTTGGGGGCTCCAATTTTGGGTGATATGTATGATGAATTTATTCCATCCAAGGTGACCTGGAATGATTCAGAGAATACTAAGTCTTTGGCTCGAGAGTTATTGAAAATTTTCCACAAGCTCAAAAATTAAAAGTCCACCAAATCTCATTCTATAAAGGGTATTCATCCAAAGGAGTGGATGGATATGTTTCTTACCATGAATAAGGATAAGGGGCCCACCTGTACTCGTCCTACTAGCTACCCCAAAATAGAGAAGAGGGGTTCTCATGGCACATTCTGGCCGAATTTGGAAGCAGAAGAGTCTGAAAAGTGGGGGTATGAAGTGGACCAAATAATCCCAGAGATGACCCGTCTGGCAGGCTTTTTATCTTTGTTGATCAGTGTGTATCTTCTGCCTGTTAGGGATTCGAAGGGAGGAATCAGGCTAGGGACCTTCATTTTGCAGTCAAGTTGGCAGAGATGAAAATGGATGGGTTAGACACCCCGATTTTGGTGAAGATTCACAGTAGATTACTCCATTTCTATATGGGTAAGTCTCATTTGAGAATAGTGGGACCATTCCAATTTTTGTGGGGATGGATCGCCACTCACATCAAGACTTATGCTGTACAGAGAAGAGTACAGGTTCCTAGAAGTTCTTTTAGGCCATCGGTGCATGCCTTTTCTGTAATTTTTCTATTTTCCCGCAATCCTTATGATCTGAAGGTGAGGCTGAGCATGTTCAAGTTATTTTATTTCCATCTTTATAGAAACCCGCCAATCGGGCAGTTTGTTGATGATGGAATAGAAATCCTTGAATTGAGGTCATATATGATGGCTTGTAGAGATGGTGTATTGGCCACTAGAATTGAAGGAGAGATTATTTGTGAGGCCTATGCTCCATATAGATTTTCACACCAGTTCATGTCTCTACAGAAGATTACTATATCCCCTCATGTGCATGTCATGTCAGAGCAGCATCCAATGGTTGCCTGATAACTATGGTTGCTGATAGCTATGGAGAAGACCGGGGTAATGTTTGATCTACCAGTTGCTGGAGTGGTGAGTCAATTGAATACATGGTATGCTAAGAACTGGGTAGAATCATACCCTGAAGGGGTACTGAATCATCCAGTTTCTCGGGTGGAGACAAAAAAGAGAACTTTCAAGAAAGAAACCCTTCGTTTGAAAGGTTACTCTTCCTCACCCGAATCGGATTCACTGGTTTCCTCACCCGGGGCTGATTCGCCGAATTCCTAGGATGGGGATTATGAGGCATGACATGCATCAAAGCGGCCTCATGCCAAATAAAATCCTCCTACAAATTTCAAGAGATCGACTCCATCGACTCCTAGTGAATTATATAATTGAGGTAGTTTAGTCATCGTTATTTTATAGAGCAACATGTTTCATTTTCTTATCCTTTATCTGTGATTACAGGAGTTGGGAAGAAGTTGAAGTCCTAGATTGTAGGAACCTCCTCACATCCTTCTAGTGAAAATGTTGAATATTTACAACCAGAGGCATTCCAGACCTAGTAGAGTATATATTGTGATGCTAAAACCACCTGGATGGACTTATGACAAGGGTTACATATCCCTAGAGTGGAATCTCTGGGCATCTACTAATATTGTCTTCGAGGATAACCTCGATGAAGTGCGGGCTTGCATCAGAGAGCTAGAATGCTCATATATGCGACTGATGATTCCATTCCTATTACCAAGCAGGTGAAGGAAATAATGAATCATGGAACCACTGAGGGGATTAGTGCTTCAGTAGATGAAGAGTCACATGATTATGTGGCACTTGAAGATGTCAGTTTCTTTCCTTATTTTCTTTACAACTTGATTTTAGTCAAAGATATGTTACTCAATGAAATTACTTTCTTCATCTTGCATCTTGTTAAGAAAGGAACTACTAAGGTACCTTCACCATAGTACAACCATGGTGACACCACTCTTGGAGCCGCAGCATCTCCTCATGAGCCGGGTGAGGTATCTCCAAGCCGGCAAGCCATGGATGAGGAGTTAGAAAGGTCTTTTCACTCTCCAATACCTATATTTGTAGGTGATGATGTCAACACACCCAAAATGTCAAAGAAGCAAAGGCATCGAAGGGAGAAGTCCATAGCTAGATGCTTCATCTATAGTGGTAAGTCCTTCTGATAGTCCTGAATCCTAAATCCTAAAAATATTACTCATACTTATTGGGATTGTAGGGGATTCTTCAATTTCCCCTTTGAGGTACAGGACTGACCCTCCTCTGAGGATGATAGAGGGTGTTGGTAAACAGTCGTAAATTAATTCTGACCTGGCTGCTCTTGAAGAAATGAGGAGAGAAGAAGAGACATCTTCTGTTCCCAGTACTTCTCATGTTGCTACTGCAAGGAGAGAAGAGCCTACTTCTGGTAAATTAGAAATATTTCATAGAATGTTGAATGAAGACATCAACTGACTTCCATTCTGTGATGCTTCAGGTTCAACAGATACACCAAAACATTTGGTGACCACCGTAACTGACTCTGTAATTTTTTATGAGGAATCTGTTCGGGGTCAGAGGTCATTGGAGGAGGGTCTCCAAGAAGACACATAAAATGCTCCCACTTGTGATACTAACTATGAATCTATGATATCACTAGATGAAATGATGAAACTTGGTGTTTCTTTGGAAGAAATTTTAGATTATGTAAAATTACCATGTAATTTAGAAAATTTCGGATATGAGTGTTATACTTCATCCTGTTAAAAATTTCTCATTACATCTCTGACCATGATTGGATGAGATGTGCAGTTCTATCTAAGAAAGATACTGATCTACCAATTCCTGAAGGGGGTAGAGACAACCCTACCATTGCAGAGACACTAGCTCAAGTGAAGCTTAACATAGACAAGCTTCCTGAAATCCATCCTGAAAATCCTGTTGAAGCTAGGAAATATGGGGATGATCCTTCTCAAGCTGCTGATCTACTATTGAGTAAAAGATTATAATATTTGTGGCTATACTTGATTTTCAAGACAGATAATCAACATTTTTTATCCTTGGGAACTAACCATAGATTTCAATTGACTATGCAGGGCCATCAATTTCAGTGGCTATATACAGAGGTGAAGCCTCAGCCTCAGCCCCAACGAGATTATAAAGTGAAGTACCAAGGGTCATTATAGAAAGAGCAGAATAGGGACCTTATTTAATTGCATTAATCCCAGTCTATATTCCACCCTATGATAGTGATGTTGAGTCAGACCCAGAGGTGTAGACGGAACTCAAATTCTCACATCGCAAGGCATGGAAAAATATATGGAAGATCATATCTGAAGTGCCTCTTGAAGATCTGTCTTAAAAGATCCCATGATTTTCATCTTTGTTCGTCATGCTCGGACTTGGGAGTTTTGGTTATCAAGAGATCCATACCATGGTGAAACAAGTCATCTTAAGGAGGGAGCATGAGAAAAAGTGCCGCCAAGATCTGATCAGAGCAAGGCTACAAACCATTATTCTCGAATTTGAGGTTGCGGTGTCCCGGGATGACGTTGATCATGCTACAAAGCTGAAGGAGCTGAAGGATAAGATCAAGTAGAAAGTTGTCCAGCAGATGCATCTTCAGCAACAGTTAAATGCCATTACTGGGGAACTTGACCCGCTAAACAATTTATTGGAAGGAGTCCAAACAGATGGTATGAAATCCATCACAGATGCTAAAAAATCACTTCATCAAGATGAAAAGAGTGAAGTTGGTCGAGTGAATGAACATCAAGTGGCTGCTGATGGTGCTCAGGATGTCATAAATCAAATGAAGAGTTATGTTGAAAGCCTCTTGTAATTATTGAAAAAGAGAAGATAGTCCAATCTGTGGATGTTATTCTAATTGTGTACATCAATGAAAAATACATTTCATCTTAAATCATTTGTACCTTCATTCTCTTTCTAATTACTTATATATAATTTTTACCTAAGATAATTGGAAAAGTAAGAAAAGTTTGATTTTTTCTAGGATTATACAAACAACCCCACAAACTTTGCATCTTTGTTTCTCAATATTTCTTAAATCATACAATATGTACGTTTGGAAAACTGGGACTCAAATTTTTTTCAGAGTTCCTTTTATAAGTTCCCAATTTAATGAGTACCCTGTCTTTTGTTGGCAATTTAAATTCATGCATGTCAAACATAAAAACGCTAATGTTTAAGGTCGAATAGGTTTGACTGAATGGATTAAAATTGACTCAATTCCTGGATAATTTTCATGAAAATATATTACCACATTCAAGTATGGGTGAAAACATGTAAAATATGACTTAAGAAATTTTGAATCAGTGGGATGATATGGAAAAAGGGCTAAAAGGCATTATAGGAAGTATTTCCTAAGAGTGACGTTACTAATATTTGACAAACCTGTTAGGGGGTTGTATTATACAAGGCCACATACGGGCACTGGCTACATAGTCAAATAATAGAATCTTTTGGATGAAATGTCCATTATGTAGAATACTTATGCAAGGACACCTAGGGGTACGTTCTGCATAGTCAGACAAAAGAAATCTCAGAAATTTCACTTTTCTATTGCTAAAAGCCAGTGGAAGTTTATGGAGATTCAAATTTCTCAAAGCATAGAGTCTGCTATATGGAGAGAGGTAATTGAATATAAATAGGATATTCCCAATCAAGATTGTCAAAAAACTGGATGAATGTCACTCCTTTGAAGGTCTGAACCAAACGTATGGAAGGGAAATATAAACCATAGGCTTGAATACTTTCAGATCATGAAAAATATTATGGGACAAATATGATAAAGATGGTTGTTTTTGCAGATCCCTACATATCGTCATTAAGATTAATAAGGACAAAAAAGGTTTTCCCCTCAAGAATGAAGTTACCACTTTTTGAAAAACTCGTTAGGGGGTTCGAATTATGCTAGGCCATTTAATGGGTAGAGGCTATGTAGTCAAATAATAACATCTTTTGGCTGAAAAGTCCATTATGTAGACTATTTATGCAAGGTCGCCTAAGGGCATGTGCTGCATAGTCAGGCAAAAGATTTCCCTGGTATCAGACATATTGTGACCAGAAGTCAAGAAAAGGGTTATGGAGATATAGAAGTATTTAAATTTATGATTATGACACATGAAAATGGGTATTGTCTAATGTATTAAGGAGATAAATAGAACAATGCTAACAATAATCATGTTGTGACTGGGTCCTGAATTGAGATGTTGTAGTTCACTACATATCTCATTAGGATTAGAATCAAGCCATATGTAGTTCTTGAAATGAAGTTTAATATCATGTGGGATGAGGTCGTAGGAGATCAAAGTTTAATTTTGTAGAGTTTGGACCATAATGAGGGAGACACATTCTGTGTTTTTTATAAACCTGATGTGAATAAAGACTAGGGTGTTCTTACCACATTCACGTGCTCATAGGGGGACTTTTCAGCCAAGGGACTGAAAGTGGAATTTGGGTTTAGGCCCAAAAAACATTGGGATTGATTCAAGGGATGCTCTAATGTTCCTACCTATCCCATGAATATGGAAATCAAACCATACATAGTTTTTGAAATACCCCATGTACAAATTTGGTTCGTACATCTGAAGGGTGAAAGGGAAATTTAGTGCAACGATGGTTGGATCCATGATTAAAGGTTCGGGCACTGCCATATATACACTTAGTCTTTGGAATATAACATGATTGGAGATCAATGTCAATAATGATTCCCTCCCAGGTGAGGGTGTCAAAGAATGTTGTAGTTTATCATCATACATGACAAAAGTGCGAATAGTTTAAGGCCATATGCATGGCCCGGTGCTGCACAGTTTAGAATCATGTAGCTAGGACATATTGATATGCAGTTCAATGTCTTGAAGCGAGGACAATAGGGGACTGTATAGTTTAATGTCATATAGCAAGGAAGGTGATGAACCAATGTGAATATATTGGTTTCGGAGGGGGGGCTTCACAAATCAACATCATCTGAGATGGAGTTGAACTGATGTAAAGATTTTGGTTTTGGGCTTGAACCTCGGGAGGTTGCCTATGTACCTATCCTAGAAGGAAAGGATCAAAGTCCACGTAGTGTAATTGAGAATTAATTGGTGATCGAGTTGTACTTGAGGAAAACCCGAAGATAGTGTTGGGACTTATGCGTTGTTAGCGTCCCAGAGAGGGTGTTATGGTTGAAGCTTAATCTAAGCTCACGTGATTCATCCTTGGTGTGAGAAACAAGAGGTAACAAAAACCCTAAAATGCACAGTTTAACATCATGTAGGACGCATAAGTGATTGTTTCATAGTTTAAATGTCACGTGTCACAGACATGGGGTTCCTGGAAATTTAACATCTTGCAGCTCGGATGAACAGCTTAATGTCATTTTGGATGACAAAGGGGACACAGTTTAACATCATGTTGGATGATAGATGGGCTATGCAGTTTAATGTCCTACAGCAAGGAAAAAAGGGACCATGCAGTTTAAATTCCTGTAGTGAGGACTAATGGTGCTGCACACTTTAGTGTCATGTAGCAGGAACAAAAGGGATTTATTTGTGTTACACAAAATAATTCTTCAAGAATATGGAATTGGTTGGAGTCGTGATGAGTTCTCCATCCAATGAGATTAAAGAATAAGTTCCATTAGAGTAGACCTTATGTATTGAGTAAGGTCCTTCCCACTTTGGCTCAAGCATTGGAGGTTTCTTTCCTGGTATCATCGGACTTCTGAGGACCAATACCAATTCTCCTTGATTTAATCAATGAAGATGATTTTTTTTTGAAATCCCATGCTATTTGATTCTAATAGACTTCCAAGTGGTGCAGGGTGAAAAATATTTTTTCATCTAATAGTTCTAATTCATAAAATCACTTCTGATATTGTTCATATGTGGATGACTAATCACAAATGGCTACTCTGAGTGAAGGTAATTGAACCTCAATGGGAAAGACTTCGACCGTTCCATATACCAATGAATATGGATTTGATCGTGAAGCAGTGCGGGTGGTTGTCCGATAATCCCATAAAGCATGAAAAAGTTTATCCGGCCATGATTTTTTATTTTTATCCACCATCTTTTGTAGTATGTTTGAAAGAGTATTATTGAAGGCTTCTATTTGACCATTGGTCGCTGCATGATACCAAGATGAATGGTTGGATTTGATGTTGTATTCTTGATACAACTTCCTTACCTCGGATGAATAGAAGTTTGTTCCATTGTCCGTCAATATGGTATGAGGGACACCAAATCTGGTAATAATGTTAGACTTGATGAAGCTAACAATTCTTTTAGAACTAACTTCACTGAGAGGTATTTCCTCTGCCCATTTGTAAAAGAAGTCAATATTAGTAAGAATATACTTAAATTGCTTTGATGTAGCCGAAGGGTAAGGTCCTACTACATATATTCCCCAAGTGGAAAATGGCCATGAGTATTTACCTATATGAAGCAACTATAGGGGTTGATGAATGAAGTTTGTGCATACTTGTCAAGAATGACACTTCTTAGTGAAATTAACACAATATTACATCATTGAAGGCCAAAAGTATCCAAGCCTTCGAATTTGACCGGAAATGTCTTTGTCCAGACTAGTGGGAACCACAAACTCTTGCCTGAACTTCATTCATGATAGATATTGTCTCATCACCATCAATACATCTGAAGAGGATTCCATAAAAACCTCGCCTGTAGAGAATTTTTTTGGTGATCTGAGCTATCATAAAGAGTAAAATTGACCACACGTCGTCGTACTTGTTCTTTCCCGGCTCTCTCAGGTGGGAGTGTTCCATTTTGAAGGTATTCCTAGGTGTCATCCATCTTGTAGTATGACCATATGGTTCAGAAATGTGACTGAACTCATTGATTTCCTCTGTTCTTATTTCAACAAAAGGAGAAACTACACGACAGTGGGAAATACTAATGATTGTTTCATCCCGGTTTAGATCTTCCAGGGTTGTGGCTACATTAGACAGTGCATCAGCTTGAGCATTTTGTGATCATGGGACATATGAAAATTTCAGTTCTGAGGGAAATTCTGCCATTAACTCTATGATGTAATCACACAAAGGGATTAACTCTTCTTTTTTGATTGTATAATCCCCATTGATTTGTTTGATTACCAATTCTAAATAACCTTTTACCTTCATGTGATTAACCTGTGCCTAAAGAACCAACTCCAATCTTGCGATGAGAGCTTGATATTCTGCTTCATTATTTGTACCACCTTCCAACAATAAGAAGGAATAAGGTAGCACTACATTTTCTGGGGAAATAAGAACAATTCATAACCCAACTTTTTTGAGTTTAGGATCTTCCATTTTCATCCCTGTTGGAGTTCTCAAAGAACCATCAATGTACATTTCCCATGTTTGAGGATTATCTTTAATAGAGAAGACTTCCTCATCAAGAAGTTCAATATTTAATGATGCATCTTCTACAGATGGTTGTTCATCAAGGAAATTAGCCATAACATGGCCCTTTATTGCATTTTGAGACACATACTGGATATAAAACTACTGCAAAATAACCGCCCACCATGCCAGACATCCAATAAGCATTGGATGACTAAGGATATATTTGAGTTGGTTATCGCGAGATACCAATTGAACCTCATGATGTTGCAGGTAGTGTCTCAATTTCTAAACTGCAGAAATAAATGATAGGAAACACTTTTCAATACTTTAATATCAAGTTTCTACCTCAAGCATAGTACGACTAAGATATTAAAGGCTGTTTTCATTCCCAGCATCATTCTTTTGGGCAAGGAAGGCACCCAATGATCACTCTAAAGCTGTCACATAGAGAATAAGTGGTCTTCCTTCAAAGGGATGCATTAATACCATTGGACTCAAGATATATCTCTTGATAATATTGAATGATTCTTGAAATTCTTAAGTCCACTGGTAAGTGACTCCCTTCTTCATTAATTTGGTGAAGGTTGAACACTTTCCAGCCAAATTGGCAATGAAACGCCAAATATAGGCCAAGTGTCCTTGAAGTCCTCTTAATTATTTCAAATTTCGAGGAGGTGACATGTCATGCATTGATTTTTTCTTCTCAGGATCAACTTCAATACCGCGATGGCATGAAACAAAGCCGAGAAATTTTCCTAAGGTTACCCTGAAAGCACTTTTCAAGGGTTCATCTTCAAATTGTGTTGTCGAAGTTTGTTGAATATTATTTCTAGATCAGACAAGTGATCAGAACATTGTATGGATTTAACCACCTAATCATCCACATCACATTCAACAAATTTCCCTAAAAATGGTTTGAAGATATGGTACATGTCATGTTGATACGTTAGAATTGCATTCTTCAGGCCAAAGGGAATTACCTGATAGAAAAACACACCTAGAAGAGATCTGAAAGCTATAGACTCCTCATCGTCTGGGCCCATTCATATTTTATTTTACTTAGAATATCCATCCATGAAGGAAAGAGCTTTGTAGCCTGCTGTTTCATCAATTAGGAGTTCTGCGATCAGAACTGGAAAATCATCATTAGGACAATGCCTGTTAAGATCTCTAAAGTCAATGCAAAATCTAATTTTTCCGTTCTTCTATTTTATAGGGACGATATTATCTATCCATTTGGGATACTGAACTTCTCTGAAAAAGTTAGCTTTGATAATCTTATCAACTTCAGCTTCAATTTTGGAGGCATAAGTTGGGTGTGTTCTTCATGAGGATTTCTTGAATCCTCAATATTCTTCTGGAAATCCCAAATGATGAGTGGAAACATTGATATCAAGACATGGAATTTCTGTATATTTCCAAGAAAAAACATCATGATTTTTCTTTAAAAATGAAGTATACATTTCTTTCTCTTCAAGAGTCATGGTCGCACAAATTAAAGTGGTGTGTGGATCTTCTTTTGTACCATGATTTATTTCTCAGAGTTCATACACAGTGGTAGAGATACCCTCATCAAATGCTGGAGGATCATCCCTAAGATCTTCATCTTCTTCTTCAATATGTGTTACATATTTTGTTTCTACTTTCATAGTAGATAATGAAGCAAAATTTTCATGATCAGGGGAGAAGATAAAATTTGAACATCTTAAAGAAGAAACTACCATTTCTAACTCTGTTGATGATGAAGGGTCGCCATCATTCTCCTCTGACATTGCTATAACTTCTTCTATCCTATTTAATGAAGTACATATTTTTTGGATTTCAGCGGATGAAATGAAGACATCTCCATTTAAACATTCATAATTTCTTGGCCAATCAATAATATCAACCATGCTGTCTGTCTTGGTTTCCGTCATTGACATTGTGGAAGTTTCCATAAGAGTGTTTGGATTTGAGTCTATGCCTTCAATTTGACTGATAGGCAACACATAATCTGTACTCACATGTATGAATAGGTTTAATGGAATATTTTCTATACCATTTGGAGCATTAATTTTGGTACCCTCCTTTTTCATGGATTTCTCTTTTCCCTCCTTGTGACAGAATTATGCCTCAATGAATTGAGATTCACATGTTTTGAATGGGGATTTATCACCACAAAATGTCCCAATTTGACCATTGAAACAATATTTGAGACATTGGTGGTATGATGAAGGTATAGCCACATGCTGATGTAGCTAAGGTATTCCAAGAAAAATGTTGAAAGTTGTGTCATGTTGAACAACCATGAAATCTGAATTAGATACAAGGTCTCCAAACTGAGTTCTGAGTGTAATATTTCCCAGTGGTTCTTGTTTATTATTATCATATACTTTCAACATCAAAGTAGAAGGAGATAAAACAGATTCAGTGAGGCCCAATCGACGATGTGTATGAATAGGGATGAGGTTGACTCCTAAACCATTATCAATGACAGATCGTCATATTTCTACATCATTTACCTTGCTAGATAAATAAAAAGGTCTAATATGTCCATGTACAACATCATCTTCATCTTCATCTATAAAAGATATCACTGCATGGAATTCGGTAGAATCATTATTTATATGTTAGACTTCATTTGCAACAATTTTAAGTTTCAAATTCTTAAGGACTTGACAAAGCCTCAATAAGCACCTCTCAAAGATATTTTGATATATTCAAGGCATCTAGAATTGAAAACTTGGACGTTACGTGGGCCAAATGTTTCAAGACATCATACTTTTGGTTCAAAGGTCTGCGTTATCCAATAGGAAACGGTGGTTTTGCAAGTGCCTTAGAAGTTGATGCTTTGGATGTAGATACATCTCGTATCGGGGTAGGAGTTGTAAATACTCCTCGATTCGGTAGATTAGACCGAATAGGTCTATTTATTTTCTGAGAGGAAGAAGGGGTGACCTCTAACTGTTCCTCCAAAATAAATGTGTCGGGACCAAATCATCCATGTGTGGAAGGATTTTCTTGTTCATATTGAGCCCACTGAAGGGCTTTACCATGAGTTTCTGCCGCATATATAGATCTAACAGGGGTAGGATTGAAATAGTGGCTTTTGGAATATCCATGTCTTCCCCTGTGTTCTAGAACACTATCTCTTCCTCTAATTCCTCTGTTTGATAGAGGGAACTCATGCTCATCATGATTGAAACTGTGACTGGCATATAGATCTGTTAATTGAATCATGTTAACAGAACCAAAGATCAACTCTTTATCTGATAAATATTCTTCCGGATTAGCCAGTTTAGGCCATTCCATTTGTTGGCTCAGTGCTCGTACATTTGAATCAGATGGCATAAAATCTGCCAGAGTCTAAGATAATTTTGTCTTTGACATGAACTCATCGTCTTCTGACTGCTCTTATTTCTTAAAATTATGCCGCCTTTTGAGGATTTTCCTTCATTTGAAGGGGTTTTGTTGTGGCATTCACAGTAGAAGGCACAATTGGTTGATTCAATTGTGTTCATAAAATGGAATGAGTTCGGTTGATCGTTTTCCTGACCATAAAATCATCGTATTTATACAAATTTTTTCTTTTTAATTCATTCCACTCACCTTCTTCCTCTAGATCAATAGTAGTAACACATGCTACTGAGATATTGATGTATGGTCTCAAAACCCTACTGTGTATTTCATAGGATTAAACGGTGTGCATAATTCATCATGCATATTTTCCACACAGATTGGTAGCAACTCTTCTTGAGGGAGTGATAAACTTACGGAATATGTTAATCCCTTCCAAAGAGCAATGAAATCCAAAACTCTTTCATTATCCATTTTCTTACAATTGGTAAGATCAATAACTGTCGTCTTTGACAATGTTGAGCTAAATTGAAGAAGGAATTTTTGACAGAGACCCGTCCTCCCAATAATTGATCAAGATTGCAAACTTGTGTACCAGACGAAAGCAGGTCCTTGTAATAACTGTACAAAACACCTAACCTTAACTACTTCTTGTTGTTGAGTAGTTCCCATCATATGATCACAATGAGAAACAAAATGTGTTAAGTGATGTTCTGGATCTCCCGAACCATTAAAAATTTGGAATGTAGTACTCGCAAAATTTGACGGGGGAGGAATCGCATCCACCCATTCAGGGTAAGATCCTTCCTCCAGTTGAATTGGTGCCCTCTTTCCTTCTATATGTTCCAACTGAGATGTTAATGACTCAATGGTAGTTATTAATTTTTAAGAAACACCTGGTTGAGCTTGGACCTGACCAAGTGCAATAACTAGAGTTTGGACGGGTGTGGTGACTGGTACTGCAACTGATGGTAGTACTACCAGTTGTTGTCACACATGACCCATATGATTGGACCTATGAGGGTGTACATGTAAAGGAGGATATTCCATGATCCATCCTAGTAGCTACAACGAATTCCCTTGACTAACTAACTCCAACATGCTTAAGAGGAAGAATACCTTGAAGTAGTTCTGTATTTAACCTCCTTAACTCCTTCATTTCTTCTTCCTGTTGTGCAAACCTTTCCTCTAATGTGATTGATTGGCCTTCTCCAGAGGTAGGGTGGGATTTAACCTGACTTTTACCATTTTCCTTGGCATGTGACTTTCTGGAGTATTGAAGGGCATTATCCAAAGGAATATCTTGCCTCTGGGCAGCCCTCTGGCTTCTGGTACACACACCTTCTTCATTTATTTCTGTGTGTACAACCACTTAAAAGGAACTTATCCATCTGATTCCTCTGAGTGAACCTCATGTTTTGGGGGATCAGTGACAACAACATTAATTACATTTATCGATGCATAACGCATTTCATCCCTTTTGTCATCATTTCTGTGATACTGTCTTCTTCCTTATCCTTGATGAAACATTGCCTTTTGTCTAGTTTATCCCTCAAGAACTTATTGATGAACCATAATTTGGAGGGAATATCCTAATAATTTGGATATGTGTTCCTATTGTGGATTCTTCCCTAATCAAGAGAAGACTGACTTTCACCGATGAAGAGATTGAGAATTTTAAAAGGTCCCCAGTCTGGTGGACTGGGGCTATTCCTGTTGTTCCCTCTCAACTACTCAAATTAAATATTTTGATCATGAGGGGTGGATTAAAAGAGCCCCCAATCTAGAAAACTGAGGTGTCTCTTGAGCAGTTACATTTGATCCTTTCTTAAAATCTCTCCTGATTTTGTGGACTTCAGTCTGAAAATTAGTCAGATGCATCATCTGACATCCACTCAAATCACCTGGCTCGGATGACAGTTGGATTCATTCTGAAACTTCTGTCACTTGATGATGTGCATGCTCAAAATGAGAAGCCTATTCAATATTCTCATTTTCTTGATGTGAGATTAATTTGACAACTTGTTCATTATATTTGTGACTTTGGGAAGAACTAGATGAGGCTTGTTCTTGAGCAAGAATTTGATTACACACAAAACCATTTGGATGTGGCCATCCAAGGGCAATAACATTGCATTAGACCACTTTTGGTGGGCTTTTTTGGCTGGAGAGCATAGTAAAATGAAATTCTACATGAACACCCAATCCCCTGATATTAATATCAGATAGGGCATTGGTAATTAACTCGCGCAAGATTTTGAATGCGCCAAGGTATGAATTCTGAAGGGTTATCTATTTCTTTTCAACCGTTGGATGTCGGGAAACATAGAGAGATTCCAAGTCAATTTGGCATTGCAACCCTTACATTATCTTAACATGATTTTGAAATTAATCATAAGATAATATTTTCTCTTTTAAGTGACAAAGAGTTGTCCATATGTTGAGACGAATATCATGAATACAATCTTCTGTCAACGTTTCTGGAATATCATACTGAGAGTCATCCAAAATCCAAAAAAAGACTGGTATTTCACCTTTTGCCTGTTGTTTTCTCATATTCAGCACTTATTCTTTGTCATTTGATGAAAATTCTTCTACCTGATTGGACCAAAGATGGTGTTTCTTTGTTTCTTCATCAGATTCAACAAGATTGGTAGAGAATTCATTTGTAAAATTAGAAGATGAATGACCCAGGGGTGGTTAGAAGAATGACCTACACCCCAGGATATCTTCTGGTTGAGAAAGTATTTCACCTGCTAATGGTAAGGCATCAGACATGACTAGCCTCACATTTACAAGTGCTTCAAGATAAGAGGGATTTCTCGTTACAGCATTTTCCATTGAAAAATTTTCTAGGCAATGTGAATTACTACTGCATAGAGGACTTTATCAGAAAAATTCATCAACATGGGAAGGATCTCCATGGTGGATTACAATAAAATATGAAACCTCTTGCTCCTTGGTCTTCTGGACATGCAGAAGTTTATCGTAGCTCTCATCTGAAGATGATACTTCGAGATTGACTGAATTATCATAAAGAAAGACTTCAGGAGGAAGTGTCTGATGATTTCCTTAGGAATTATTATTCTTACTTCTAGAATTTGTAAGTGAGAGAGTATAATCTTGAGCTGTAACAGATAATTGTCTGAGGTCTTCAAAAACACCAGCAATGAGCAAGGCCTTATTGCAGATTGTCACTTGATTTTTCCACTGTGCTGGATAGGTCTTTTTCTTGGATGCCCTCACACTCCCTTTGGAAATTAATTGTTGATGAAAGTGATTATTATGGTCAGTTTTATGTTCCTGCTCAGGATAAATGGTCAGGATAGGCTGATTATCTCCATTTAAATCGGGTGTATGTACCTGACTTGATTGTCTGTATGACATAGGGGAGTATGCCCCACCACCCTCCTAGACTGGAACAGAGGTGTGTATCTTCTCTAGAGTAACATTTTGATGAGTCACTCCACTGATAGGTATGGATTTATGTTTCTTTCCCTATGATGTTGCTGAAGTTGTTATAATATTCTAACAAGTATCCAGAATATGGGCAGGAATTTGCTTCTTCTCTTTCACCATTGTCAGAATGTGCTTGGTGACATCAGCTGCCGGAATGGGAATATATATCCATTTTGTGTCTAGAGTAGGTGTATTTGCCTACTCCTTTCCTCCTTTTCCTATCAACGGATATTGACAGTACTTATGCATAGGGGACGAGAGTTGAGTCTACTCCAAATTTTTCGTCGGAGCTTTCCGAATGACTTCTCTGGGTGCTACCAAATGAGACTTTTGGCATACTTGATGAACATTGGAAGGTGTATGTGCCTGATGGATATTCCCTATCAAGTATGGCTGATGGGTTTCCTTCAATACTGGAAGATGAGACTGCTGACAGAATTGGTGATTATAAACAGGTGTATGTTCCTGCTTATAGGTGGTCACCATATTTTGCTGGAGAGATTTTTTGGATGCATTTATATGAGCCTGATGACTAGATGATAAATAATAATTAGGTGTCTGTTCATGCCTATAGTACTCCATCGGAATTGACTGGCGGGATTGGCGGGTTGCTGCCAGAAGAATCTGCTGGACAGTAGGAATAGAACGGACGGGTGTGTGTGCCTGTTCATTGCTTGCCATCAAGTTAGGTTGATGGACTTCTTTAGAAGGGTACGAGGTAAGAACCTACTCCCTGTTGACCAAATTTCACCTCTGACTATTCATCTTGAATGCTCGAGTCTGAGGAACTTGATCCAAATGCCTAGAGGTAATACCATCATCATGTTGAAGGTGCACTACAGCACGTGTCTAGCGGCGATTGTTGGTGGGAGTCCTCCAGAAGGACTCCTATATTCATGAACTTAATCCTTGAGTGACATCTACATTCACCAACCTTTAATATGGGAGGACCTAGTTGTTGAGTTCTACGGATAACGACCCGAAAAGGTTGGAAACGGTGGTTGGCCCCACCTACTTCTTGACCACTGGTCATCCTTTTCCAGACAACCATGGTGAGTTATTAACTGGGAGGCTTGACGAGTGGCCTCCAGAGTCGGTATGGTACCATGTTGAAGGTATTCCCTCACAAATTCATTTGAGACCTAGTGTTGAAGACACTGAGTATGTGATGTTGTCCTCTGAGTGGACGAGGATCCAGCAAGAGTAGTAGCTGAGGCATTCACAGGTGTGAAATTTAAAGAATCCATTCGGTGTTTCAGAGAGATATTGGAAAAGAGTTCCTGTTTGATATATCAGACATAATCAAGATAAGTCTAGCCAGACTACATCTTTTGGATGAGCGCTTATGTTATTGACTGATTTTTTGGCCCTCATATTGAGTTTAACAGGGGCCTAACAAATAAGTAAAACAACATTTTAACTTGGTTAAGGATTCATGTTGGGTTCACCATTTTTAGTTTCTTCTGGAAATGGGGATGACCTTGTTTATTTAAGGTTCAAACATTCCAATCGGTTTCTAATGGTTTTATTCATAGAAACAGAAACATCCAATGATTCTATATCCATTTGGACCTACTTTCCTAAGGTAGGTGCTCATTAGTTATGGACCAATGAGGGTTAAGAATTTTCATTGGCCGAGAGGATGGGAGGTCAGGCTCATCACACCTTTCTGGGGGGAATTATTGCTTACTCTAGGAATCTCTCATAGATTTAAGTTATGTTCACGAATCCTTAATAATTTACCAAGTATGAAAATGTGTTTTCCTTTAGATTTGGAAATCAATGATTGATATGTATGGAATTTAGAGAATATATTATATGTATTTGAGGTTCTTCATCGATGGATAATCATATGTATGTATTAAAGATCCTTATTCAATGGTATCATTCAATACATTATATAGAAATCTCTTGGTCATTATGATTACTGTACTATTTTTAAATCCACTTAGTGGGGCACTGGAAGTTTATTGTCCTTCAGAAAGACATGGATTATTCTAGAGTTGGGATCGTACCCGTAGATGGGGTACCTATGTATCCTTGTTAAAAAGGAATCAGAACCCATGTAGTTCGATTAGAAGGATATACTTTAATGTCATATGGGATAGAAAATAATTAATGAGATATGGGATTGAACCTTATTAAGGCTTCCTACGTACTATAATTTTAAGGAAGAGATCAAAGTCCACGTAGTTCGAGTGAAGAAGTATGATGTTTATGGATGATTAATGGCCCAAAGAGAGATTTCGTAATTACTTTTACACTCTAAGCTCACTTGATTCATGCTCAGTGTGAGAAAAAAGAGGTATTAGTTAAACTGCCGATTGTGCCACGAAAGATGCAATCATAAGAAATGATGTGGGGCTTATGTATGTATGAATTTCCAAGATGAGGGTCCATAAAGGTATTTGTACTTCTATGGAGATTTGGGATTTTAACCAAGGACTTACTCTGGAAAAGGAATCCCAATTTAAGAAGGACTTATGATTGGGTTTTACTCTTAAGAAGGGTTCCCAAATCAAAAGAAATTAAGACTGGGGATTACTCCTAAGAAGGATGACCAATTAAGGGAAATTATGATTGATACTTATATCCTGAGATGGAGGACCATATTAAGAGGACATGTAATTTGGGGCTTACTCCTAAGAAGGAGGCCCAATGAATTCCTCTCAGATTAGGAATCCAACAAAGGAACCATGCCACAAATGGATTTGAAGAGGGTTTTGAAGGCTATATTTGAAGAGTAGAGGTGGATTTTATAAAATTAGGTGACTAGTAAGGAGGAGCGCAAGTATTTTTCTATCACCCAAGTCCTGGTCACGCAAGTATACTTGGCAACATGAGTCACCTTGGTCAGCGAAGAATCCATAGGGTAATACTTGGGATACTTTGAACTCAAGCCCTTAGTATCATCCCTATAGGCTTCTAGAAGGGTGGCACACAAGTTCCCTTGAGAGGGAAAGGCGGCGCGTAAGTGTCTTCACTTCCCTTAAGGACTGGACACTTAGGATTACAAGTATTGATGAGTTTTAATAATTAGGCCTTATTCTTTCTCTTTTGAGCTTCCATTCTTGGTATAGAATTACCTTAGAAGTGTTCGGAAGACGTCATACAAAGACTTGGGCGACAAAAGCTTGAACTTGAGTTTTGGAAAATTCGTCCTTGAAATGAGGGGCCCACAGGGGCTATTTATAGTCCACTGAACACCTTAGGAGAAAAAAGGAATAGCGCACGCAAGTGACTTGTGCGACCCATATGTGGCGCACAAGTGACTTTCGCAATTAGAAGAAAACTTGTGTGAACCATTCTTAAATGTTTCCATGTTCATGCCTTTGTCAATTATTTTTTGTTTTTCAAAGGATGACTCTTCTTTGCTTAAGGTATTCCCCTTTTCCATTCACTAAACTCTGTGACAGAAAAGAGCATCAACATCGGGCTCGTAGAGTGAGTTCTCCCAAACAATCATTACCTTGAAGTCATAAAGAAAATATTTTTTATAGCTATATTATTTTGAACATATCCTAATACATACTATATATCTTGATTAGATCGTTTTATTATTGATATTTCCCATATCTTGATTGATATTACTTTTTGATGAGGTGTTGGTTACTGCCTTGATGCTTTATGTTTGGTGATTTTTGGTTGTCCTACAGGGTATGTATATAATCACTCATACAAGGTATATTCCCACACAACTCATGTCTTGTGTAGATGATAAGAGTTTTCCCAGAGTCTTGTGAAAACCATGAGTTGATGGAAAAAAGTTAATCTAGAGAGATTGTAGTTTATACCAAGTTTTTTTTTAATAGCAGCCGCATCCTTCCTAGTAGGTTGGACTCCATTTTATAGATTTTGTGGGATTTTTATTGGACATTTTTACTTCTTATTAAATTTATTATACCCTCATGTGGGATATATATGTATGAATGCATTATAGTATCAGATATATTTTACCTTTCAATATTTAATGGGTTTTTGGATATATGTACAAGTATGTAAGTACATTATGCTAAGTCCACCCATATGTGTTTGATATGACTAATCAGTGTTTTTCACCCTCCCCGAGCCAATTTAAGGTTGGATTGTGGTGTCACTCTTCACTTTATGTCATTCATGTGGACCTCAGTGGGTGGATCATGATAGGATTGAATTGTTTTAAAGGGGGTTTCACTTTACCATGGTGTCCTACATTTAAGTATTTGAGATATTTGATATTTCATGGTTCAAGTGTTTTCTCCTACTTCAATCTATAACACTCTATTTTTTTATCATATGATGATTATTAAAGGTGTTTTGAGAATCTAAAACATTGATTTTATCATTAATCACACAATTCTTAAATAATTAGTCATGATTTATGAGGATTTGAAACTCATGAAACATTTAGAATGTCTTCCTCCATAAATGGTGGATTTTTTATCTTCTATAAAGTTTGATTCGATAGAATATATAATGAGGTGCATATTTTTTTGGAATCAAAATGTTAAAAAAACTCCCCATGTTAAATCCCTAGCTATTTAAATATATCTCTAAACACAAGGATATTGAGATTCCAGTGTAAAATAGTGATCATCCACAAGAATTAGTTGATTCATATAGCTTATGGATTCTGAAATAAAAATGATCATGTGGGAAACATCTTAGTGAATGTTATATTAATTGTGTATTGAATCATTTACATAAAGGATTATTGTAGGATAATGTACAATAATATTCATTCATTTTTATTAAATCCAATATTAATTAAAGATCCTAGGTTTTTTAAATTTTGGATGGTGTTTTACACTAGGTTTGGGTAATTTTTTCACCTCAACAACTATGTAGTGGTATCACTTTTTCATACCACTTCATATGTGTTGATTCGTCTAATGGATTTAGATAATTAAAAATGATAATATACATAAAATATGGCATATTTTGTTAGAAAAAAAACATGGATTTTAAGTTTTTCAAGAATTTGTTGTGTTTTATGTAATTAAACAGCCTCGGAAAAATAATTATAATGTTGTACCATATTTCATGTCAAAACATATATAAGAATCATGAAAAATAATGCATTTATTTCAAAGTCAATGATATGTGTTCATATGATCCCTATGGTGTGGTTATCTATTTCACAAGAACACACCTTTTTAGATATTAATAATTTAAATCCCAATACATCTTATATTTTGATGAAATAGTTTTTATTTGTGTATATTATGATTACATAAGAACCACATGACATAAAAAAGAAAACTCTGACATAATAAACCCAAAATGGATTCCAAAATGGACATAGATAATGCTATGAACATTAATCCAAAATGAATTGGATGAAAGAAAAATATTTCAGGTGGACTTCAAAAAAGTATTACCATTAGGGCAAATTCCACGCCATTATCTACAACTAAAATGTTAATGGTTTATGAACACCATTACATATTCAATTTATATCAACAACATATTCATAAGACTAGTACTTTTAAATATTACTCCCAAAACTATTAAAACATTATAATATAATAAACCCATAAATACAAGATCTATGTTAGGGGTTTCCCATTATTTCATTCCCATGATCTTTTTGGGTGATAGTTTTAGAGAGTTATGAATACCCATTATATTAAATAGAGAATACTAACACACCATGTATTGTTTTTTTTCAAAAAAACATAGGATTCTTATGTTTGCACTCATGTTTCATTCATAGAATTCTTTCTTCATTCAAGTATAATTTTCTATAATTTGATATAGGATTCCGGACATGTCCCCCCCCCCTCCAATGAGGGAAGAGATATAATGACCCATGAGTCCTACCTCCAATAGGCCTTAGGTTGGTAAATCATGCCAAGGGTATAAAAATATCATAAAATTGGAGGCATTGCCCTTTATAATAATATAGGATAATGAAATCAGATTCATCGCCCACAATTAACTCTATTACCTAAAAAACTGAAAGCATCCCACAATAATGTAGAGCTAAAACTGATATAGATAAAAGTATCGAGGTGTAAAATACCCAAAATTTAAGCTAAATAAATGACATGAAATCTATCCAAATATCTAATATACTAATGTCCATCAATATCCACATATTCCTCTTATAAAATTAAAAAACAGTTCATTTAAATAGGGTGAGTATATTGGTATACATAGTATTAATACAAAATTATCTCATGGGCATAGGAAAAAGCACACCAATTCCTATGTGAGAAAACAAGAGAACACAAAACACCAAAATAGGTCAACTATTCATCCCTTCCTCATGAAGGAATGCACACAAAATAACACAAGACATGTATAACAACAAAATAAGATGCATAATGATAAAGGGTACCCCACTCAGCTTTCCCATTGATTTTCCTCTCTCACACACAAAATTTATACATATTATAACTCCCATATTTTCCAAATAACGTATCCCATTGCCCCATAATACGATCAAATATCATTATGCCCACAGACACTTAAGCCACCACCCCACATCATGGTCACATCTCAACTTGTCCAAAAAAACCACGGTCAATAAAATCAAAACCATATACAAATTAGTAGGTTATTTTGAACATGAAGTACCTCAACCTCGTTCCCTCCTACTACCATGCATGACCCCCACCATAAAAATCCCAACAACATGGACATATCACATCTCTTCTGGAAAACCTAGGTCAACATCCCACATCATGTTTATATCACACCTTGTCTAAAGATTTATTGTTCCATAAAATAGTGCACTATCATACCTCCGTATATCAAATCTTATACCTAACCAGTCACCTAGAAGATAGAGTGGGAAATAGATGGTATCCAAAAATCCATCATAATCACTAGAATGTTGTAAAAAACAACCCTCGTGAGAAGATACAAGTTCCAAAACATAGTGCTAAATGCAAGTGTGGTGAGTATAGAAATCATAATCAATATATAGGTATATAAAAATATCCACACACAATCCCACCCTATGGGTACACAAGAAAACAATAATAAACTTAAAACATCCCCACTTTTACGGCCTACTCTAAATTCATAACACCACATAAGACACATTTTTTATTTCCAATAAATCCCATCATAAATTCCATTATATTATTACTTATCATAAATAACATTTAACCACACATCCCATAATTGATTTGTTCATTTTTATTTCCATCAGACTAACCAAACCAAACCCCATCCATTTCAACAATTATTAAATAATTATTTTATCACTACTTGGCCTTCTAGTACAATGAAACCACACATCACAAGCATATTTTCATTCCCATAATACCATCGCCTCACCCTATAAAAAACATGGCCAAAAAACCACCAATTCACCGCCCCAAAAGCCCAACCAAAAAAACCATAACCTTATCACCCCAAAATCAGGGCCAAGAAAACCATGACCTCACCACCCTAATAGAAAATCCAAACAAACCACCACTTGGTAGTCCCAAAATAATGGTCAAACAAACCATCACCTCACCTCCCTAAAATCATGGACAACGAAATGAAAAATCACCCCACACCAAATTAAAACCATACATCACAACTTTATATTATGACTACATATTAAAACCCATAAAAGATCATTTTATAGATTTACCAAAGGGTATTTTACCACATTTTACATTAATTTATGTTTTTTATCATACAAGTAATAAATTTCTAGAAAATCATTTTATATGACATATATAATGGTTATCCAGTCATTATTTTAGAGTGATATCACAAAAACATGAAATAAGGATTCCACATCACAAAAACTATAGCACAAGTAAATGATCACAATATCAATGGTTTATATTGGGGAATTCATCCCATATAAAAAACATCACAATAATATCATAGATGTAAAATCATGTGAATCAACCCCCCTTTTCCCTTAAATATCAATTTGAAAATTAATCTATCTTTATTTGGCCAGGTTAAACCATCACCCAAATATAAAAAAGAATAAATACATCCAGTATAAAACCAAAAAGTAAGAAATAATGGATTCCATACCTCAAAATGCCTTTCTTATCTTGCCGTACACTATAGTAAGAAGAATAAATTCCCGAAAACCAAAACCATATTAAGACCCCATATATAATCCAACACAACATAAATGGTTATCAAAAACCCATCTCAAATAATAACCTAAACCAAAATTTCACCAACATTGTGGATCCCTGAGAGAATAATGGGATTAAATAAACCAAGAAGAACAGAAGGGCAAATAAAAAATCCCTAGTGGGAATCCACCAAAACTAAAATCTCAATGCCGGAGGAAGGAGGGATGAATAACCTCTAAAATATTATGGGGTTCACCCATAAATGATATAAAGAGAGATAAAGAATTATTTTTTTTAGAATGAAATAATCTGTCTGTAATGGTTATAAAATAACCTTGATCCTTCTAGTTTCACACCTTGTAACACATTTCCGGTGTGGAATCCACATGTTTTCCAAAAATTAAATCTTACAATGAAATTCACATCACCTCAACCTTTACATTATAAAAATTCATGAATTTATTTCATTATGTGAATTCATTCATGGGTTCCCCCTCAAACATATATATTATATCAATCTAACTGAATCAAAAATTATTGAAACACCAATTCATGTCATGTAAACCCTTAACGACATGAATTTTCAATAGCATCTTTTGTGCACCTCAAAAAAACATAAAGCCTCTTAAATCCTCTTCTAAAACACCTACAACACTCAAAACCCTCAAAATAACAGGTCGAGAAGGCATAAAATGTCACACCCCAAGCTTCTACAGTACGCTTCTTTCTGAATAATGTGATAGCGTGTGTTGTACGCAACACCGAGTTCTAACACACCATAACCAATCAAACTAGCCGTTATGAATAGTAATACCTACCTTTTAAAATTTTAGAAATTTTATCTCTCAAAATGAACTTCATTTTTGGATTCGGAGTATCGAATTTATCCTAAGGTGAAATTTTGGTACTTTTCGGATAACTTTAATATTTTGATGAATAGTGAAAATTCTAAATTTTAATTAAAAACAACTTTTTTAAACAAAATAATTAATAGTGATAAATTATTAATTTGAGTGGTTTTAAAGTATATTTAGAATATATTTTTACCATTTAATATAATTCTGGTCATTGGACATAATTTTACAATTAAACCGAACATAAACAAGTGTCAATCTTTTGATAGTTATTATCTCTTAAAAACACGCTTTTTGTTTTGACAGCGGGAATTAATTTTAAATTAATTTCTGCCACTTATGTGTTTTGAATATAGAAAAATGGATTCCATATTTGGAATCAGGATGTCCAAATTGTGTAAATAGGTAAATTTTATTTTTAGACATTTTGAATAATTACTGCGGTAAATATTTTATTTACCATGGTTAAGGGTAAATCCGGTAAATAAGGGTTAAAAAATAATAATATAATAATACTAAATTACCCTAAAAAATGTCCTAGCCTTATTGGTTGATACAAGTTCGACCATAGGCATCTTTGGGTCGATTTTGGGACCCCATGGTGCCACTTGTAGGTGATAGAGACACTTTTTTTTAATTAAGTTAAAATGAATACAAAAATGACACAAGCATATATCTTTTAGAAAAACAATTATTACATAGGGTTATATATTTTGGAATTTATATTATAAATATTCATTAGAAATATAAAAAGATTTCATACATAATGATATTTTATTTATAATTTTTAGACATTAAATAATTTAATTTATTTATGACACAATGATGATGTAGTAATTACTATAATAGTGAAAAATTAAAATAATTGATATTATCAATACCCAAATAAATATAATATGAAACTTTTAATGAATTAAACAAATTTTCTAGGATAATATGATATATTAGTATTGATTTAATTGACTTTTTTCGAAGAAATCAATCTGTTATGAGTTTCACAAAAATCAACTATTGAATAGTGTCAAAATTGACATAAAAGAGTTCTTAAAACCAATATTATATTATTAATTGATATTAAATTCATAAAAATCTAAGGTTCGTCCAAGAGACTTATATCATGATAGTTTCTTCATTAATGGACCACTTTCGGGTCTCTTGGATGTATATAGTATGTTTATTAACCGTATTATATAAAAGTACAAAGAGACATTGTAAAAGTGAAACTAATTAACTTAGAGTTAATACTTAAAGATAAGGTTAATATAAGTACCCAAACCAGTATAAATTCTATTTGTTGAGTTGTTTTCGACCCATACCCACCATAACCTTTGAATAATCAACTTTGGAGTCATTGGAAACCGAATATGAATTTATTATAAACTAATATCTCTAGCTTTTCCAAAGGTGCCCCTCACCCCTCTTATAAAAGGGCACACCTCCTTCTCATTTCTTCACACCTTCAAAGCCTTTTGGTTCGGCCAAACTCTGCCCAAATACTCTCCCAACTTCCCTCACTACAACCTAGAGGCCTTAGTTTGATCATAAAGCAAACCTAAGGAGCCCTTTTGATCAAATCAAAAGGAAGAAACCGAAGAAGAGGTAATGATTTCACCACCCTTTTCCAAGTTCCTTTCTTCCTCCACTTCTTCTTCCTTTGTTGTTACCATTATAAAATAATAACTCCAGTATCATATATATACTGTGATGTTATTATAAATATTGTACAACCATATTCAGTATTCTATCCACCCTTTGAATAACATGTAACCATACGTGCGTACGTACGGCTTACCGTCTCCACGTCGTGGTGTAATTGTTATTCAATAATATATTATTTGGATGGGTATAATAATGATGTGTAACTCATGTAAATAATAAATATAACATGTTAATGATTATGTATATATTATATACCATCCATTTATATATTATTTTAATATCAAAAAAATGATTTTGTCGCTCGTGCGTACGTACGGACTACCGTCTCCACGAACGCGATGAGATTCATTCTCCATCGTATCCATTCAAGTATAATTATCATTTGATGATTTAAAAAATGATGTTTAAGGACTTGATATCATTCTGGATATGAATAATATACAACCTATCCTTTACAAACATGTCTTACGTAGCAAAACATATAAAAGAAAACAAGTAAGTTAACACCCGAAACAACGATAATACTAAGATATTATTATCAAATCAATATTAAAAGATCATATATGATATCATATTAATGTATATGATTATTGTATAATTTAATAAAAATTATTTCACCATTATACAAGAGTTTAACCTACCCCAACCAAGGAAAAGTACAAGGTAAGGGTTATTTCACAATCTCTTCATTGTCCGAGGTTGTTTATATGTAATAATCTATTGGGATCTCTTTATCATCCACATCCATGTTTTCTTAAAAATGTATTTCAAAACATTTTTATTATTTACAAGAATATGGGTTAAATTCATTTATACCCTTGTTTGACTTTTTATAAGAAGAATCTTTCCGTCGTTTTCAAAACAAGGTCATCTTTAACGTTTTCGACTGAATTAATGTAAGAATGTTTTTTTAACTTATACGACGGGTGCGGTTATTTTCCGCCATTATAAAATCTTCAAGGCTTTCCTTACAAGCTTATAAGAATATTTTCAAAGAAAATTTTTTATTTTATATGGCTCTTAAATGATTTCAAAAATATAAAGAGATATTTCTCTAAAAAGTGTTTTGATTTCATCTATGTCAACATCCTTTGATGGATTTTACGCTTATTTGAAGTTGATTTATTATGATACAAAACATCTATATTGTATTGAAGGTTTTTTGATATGTTTGACTGTGGATGTGCTATTTTTATACCATTCATAGTTTATGGTGAAATTATTGACATTTCGTATGCTAGTTTTAATACGAATGTTTATGTTAAGTTTAAACCTTTTCATATGGGAATGCATTGGACTTAATATGTGACGGGTGGAGCCCGCTATAGCTCCTCGATGCATCGGTAGGTCTCATGAGACAAACTAGTGTCTTGGCACAAGGCCTTGACAAAATCTTATTTTTAGTCTTGGCATGAGGCCTTGGCTATGTTGTTATGATAGTCTGGAATTATGCATTCCAACATTATAAAAGTGGTTATTGATATTTCATGTGATTATTCAATTAGTAGAATATCCATGTGAACAAGTAAATGGCATTATTTCATTTTACTTTTTCCATACTATGTTGAAGTTCAAGTTATAAAGGCTTTTGTTTTAGTAATGCATTGCCTTAAATGTTTATGCTTATTTTGGATGTTTCTCTATATTGTTATCCTTACTGGGCATTTGAGCTCACCCCTTTTCTATGTTTTATTTTTCCCAGGATGTGAAGAAGTAAATTATGAATGACTTGCAGGGATATTATGTGGGGATATGAGTGTGGATTATGGAAACATTATGTTGTTATAGTATTTTTTCATTTTATGATGTAATGTAAAACTTATGAATATATATAGTGTTTCCAAGGCTACTAAACCAATCGGTCTTTCGAGATTTGATCTTTCTTATGATCATGCCAATGTTATGTAATAATTCACCGACTCTGGGTAACTAGGGTCGGGGCGTTACAGTTGTTATCAGAGGAAGTTTAGTACAAAACTTGGAAGCTAGATTTAGATAAACTCTGATTAGAGCATGTAGACCTAAGATGAACATTGAGGATTAGTATAGAAGAACTTTCTAGAATTTTGGTATTGTAGAGATTTTGTGAGTTTTCCGAGCAATACATCCCTGTCTGGATACGATCAGGTAGAGGTGACTCTGGCACAGATGTACCTAGGGGTAAAACCTGAAAACACCGCTTTGAGCTAGACTCGAACGGGAACTGGTGCACGACAACGGGCCTTGCTGCACTCTTGGTTACGACACTCCCGGGGGATATGCTTTGGATAACTCTCATTTTCTTTAAAAATCATTATGAAGGGTTTATGAGTATATACTTCCTCAAATAAAACATTCTTATGATTATGGATTATATCCATAAATTGTTCAATTTTTGTTAAGTGTTTTATAAGTATGGGATTATGTATTTTGATTCATAAACTGATCTAGTTTATGCCATTGATTAGAAATGGAACCTAGTAGAAGAAATGGAAACCGTATCAATGCACGCACTCCATGTAGGGATTTCCCCCCTACTCAAGACAATTATAGTGGGGCTGGTGATGCAACTGGTGTTGATCAGCTAATCACCATACTGGGACAACTTACTCAGGTTATGAATAATAACCTTACCCATATGGAGAACCATGATCCACAGCGTGGAGGATCAATGTTAGATCGATTCATGAGGCAACAACCACCAACATTCAATGGTAGTACAAATCCCTTATTAGCTGAGCGATGGATAAATTCCCTAGAGAAAATATTTCAGGCTTTGGGGAGCAGTGAAAGGGAAAAAGTTATCATGGCAGTTTACCGCCTCACTGGAGATGCTGATCAATGGTGGTCATTGATTAAAAACATGAAGGAAGATGATGAAGTATCAAATATGGAATGGAGGGAGTTCAAAGATCTGTTTTTAGAAAAATACTTTACTCGCGACCATCGAGCAGATATGGAAAGGCAATTTCTAAGTCTGAGACAAAAGGAGGATGAGAATGTCACAAAGTATGAGGCTAACTTTACAAGGTTAGCAAGGTATGCTAGAGATTATATACGTAACCCAAGAAGTAATATTGATCGTTTCTTTTATGGGTTAAAACCATTTATCCATCGAGCATTAGTCTCACAATCCTTTTCATCGTACGAAGACATTGTCTCATGTGCTATCAAGACCAAAAAGGAATTCTCTAAGTCTTGTGACTTTAAAGCAAAGCAAGAGAAGAAGAGACCTGCTGATCAATCTGGGAATGGAAATAAGGGGAAGAAGGGAAAGGTTGAATATCCATCCTGTGGTAAATGCGGGAAGAAACACCCTCGTACTTGCTTGAAGGGAATGAGAGTCTGTTACAAGTGTGGTGAAAAAGGACACCAAGCTCGTGATTGCAAGGGGAAGAAGGAAGCTACCAACGTTCAGTGTTATAATTTCAGGGAGATGGGGCATTATGCAAATGCATGTCCTAAGCGTCAGGAGAACTTACCTTAGAAAAGGCCAAGGGATTAAGGCCAGGCTTATGCTATCACTACTGCTGAGGTAGAAGCTCCGAAAGACGTGGTGGCAGGTAATTTAATGGTTTCCTCAAGTTTAGAAAATTCATTATTTGATTCTGGATCATCGCATTGTTTCATATCTTCCCAGTTTGCTAAGAAAATTATATATTTCCAATTTGATTTAATAAGGGAGTTGTCAGTTAAAACTCCTAAGGGAAGTATCATTGCAACAAAGTTTTGCGAATCAGTCCCCATTAGAGCACATAAATGTTCTTTATCTGCTGATCTCATCGTCATACCTATGATTGAGTTTGATATAATCCTTGGTATGGACTGGCTTTCGGACTATGATGCGAAGATTTATTGTAAGAAGAAAGAGGTTACGATTCTTGATGATAATGATAAGGAACACCTTATCTTTAGAGCAGAATCGTCACCAACTAATTCTTATTTAGATCCACCCTCAATAGCTCAACTAAATTCAATTATTGGGGAGGAAGAGAATGAAATAACTGTGGGTGAGGAAAGGAATGTTCAAATAGAGGATGTACCTATTGTGAAAGAATTTGTAGATGTATTTCTGGAAGATTTACCTGGACATCCTCCAGAACGAGAAGATGAGTTTTCCATTGATTTGATTCCTGGATCAAGGCCTATATCGAAGACCCCTTATAGAATGTCCACTGTAGAATTAGTTGAACTAAAGAAACAACTAGAGGAATTGAGTAATAAGGGATTTATTCGCCATAGTGTTTCTCCATGGGGATCCCCTGTTCTTTTTGTTAAAAAGAAAGATGGATCTATGAGGATATGTATCGACTACAGGGAGATCAATGCTATAACAATAAAGAACAAGTATCCCCTACCACGCATTGATTATTTATTTGACCAACTGCATGGAGCTCAATACTTTTCAAAGATTGAACTTCGATCTGGATACCATCAGTTGTGTGTGAGGAAGGAAGAAATTCCGAAGACAGCATTTCGAACCAGGTACGGGCATTACGAGTTTACTGTAATGCCGTTTGGATTGACTAATGCACCCTCTGTATTCATGGATCTGATGAATAGAGTTTTCAAGGAGTATCTCGATGAATTTGCGGTGGTATTTATTGATGATATCTTGGTATACTCCAAAACCTATGAAGATCATGAAACTCACTTGTGCATTATCTTGAAGACTCTGAGGAGGCATGAATTATATGGAAAGTTTAGCAAGTGTGAATTCTAGCTTCATGAGATTTTTTTTCTTGGCCATATTGTCTCTAAAGATGGAATCTCTGTTGATCCTTCTAAGACCAAGGCAATCCAAGAATGGCCAGAACCTACAAGTATAACTGAGGTACGTAGTTTTATTGGTTTGGAAGGTTATTATCGACGTTTCGTCCAGAATTTTGCCCGATTGGCTAACCCATTAACGAAGCTCACACGTAAAGGGGTTAAATTTGTTTGGACAAAATAGTGTGAAGAATGTTTCGAAGAACTGAAGAGAATATTAGTCAATGCTTCTATATTGACTCTACCATCGGGGAATGATGGGTTCGTTATTTATAGTGATGCATCAAAGGAAGGACTTGGTTGTGTCCTTATGCAGAATGATAGAGTTATTGCCTATGCATCACGACAGTTGAAAATTCATGAACAAAACTATCCTACTCATGATCTCGAGTTAGCAGCTGTGATCTTTGCTTTGAAGATATGGAGGCACTACCTCTATGGTGAAAAATGTGAGATTTATACTGATCACAAGAGTTTCAAGTATATTTTCTCACAAAAAGAACTCAACATGAGGCAAAGGAGATGGCTTGAATTACTTAAGGATTATGATTGCACGATACACTACCACCCGGGGAAAGCAAACAAGGTGGCAGATGCTTTTAGTAGAAAAGACCATGGAGTTTTGAACAATATGAGAATTGAAAGGGATCCAATTTTCATGGATCTAGTGAAGATGGACATGGGAATAACCAGGGAAGGTGAAACATCAATGATTTTTCAAATGGTTGCCAAACCATCTTTACTAGAAAGGATTAAGAGTTCTCAGACCGATGATGAATAATTTCAAAAGAAGATTAAAGCCGTGAATGATGGGAGATTGAGAGACTTTGTGTATGAAGATGGAATTTTGAAATTCGGGAAGAGACTTTGTGTTCCCGATATACCTCATCTAAAAAGGGAATTGTTGGATGATGCTCATAATTCCAATTTCTCTATACACCCTGGGAGCACCAAAATGTATATAGATTTGAAGGAACATTTTTGGTGGGACAACATGAAGAGGGAGATTGCTGATTTTGTGTCAAGATGTATGGTTTTTCAACAAGTGAAAGCTGGAAGGCAACTGCCTAGAGGAGTCATGCAACCTATTCCCATACCGGAGTGGAAATGGGACAATATTATGATGGACTTTGTCATGGGGCTACCAAAGACTCCTAGAAGGAACGATGCAATATGGGTTATTGTTGATCGTCTTACCAAGTCAGCACATTTTCTTGCTATAAGAGAAGATCTACCCCTGGAACGTCTAGCAAGACTATATATTAATGAAGTTGTGAGACTTCATGGAGGACCCCTATCGATTGGTTCTGATTGTGATCCCTGTTTTACTTCAAGATTTTGGAAAAGTCTTCAGAAATCCCTGGATACTGAACTTCATTTGAGCACTGCTTACCACTCTCAGACAGAAGGACAATCAGAACGGACCATTCAGACCTTAGAAGACATGTTGAGATCTTGCTCACTTGACTTTCAGGGTATGTGGGATCAATATTTACCACTGGTAGAATTTTCCTATAACAATAGCTTCCATTCGAGTATTCAGATGGCACCATATGAAGCGTTATACGGGAAGAGATGTCATACACCAACCTGTTGGGATGACGTTGGTGAAAGAAAACTTGTAGGCCCAGAATTGGTGGAGGAAATGGTGGAAAAGGTGAAGGTAATCCAAAATCACATCAAAACAGCTCAAAGTAGGCAGAAGTGCTATGCCGATAATCGAAGGAAGGATTTGGAATTTCAAGACGGTGATCATGTTTTCCTGAAGGTATCACCATGGAAGGGAGTCATACGTTTTGGTAAGAAAGGTAAATTGAGTCCCAGGTACATCGGACCTTTCGAAATTCTAGAACGAATTGGGGTTGTGGCTTACCGATTGGCAATGTCGCCAAGTCTCTCCAAAGTTCGCGATGTGTTCCACGTATCTCTGTTGAGGAAATACATGCCTGACCCAACGCATGTACTCACCTATGAGGAATTAGAACTGGAACCCGATCTTTCCTATTGTGAAGATCCCATCAGGATTCTTGATACGAGAGAACAAGTACTGAGAAACCGAACGACGCGTCTGGTAAAAGTTTTGTGGAGAAACCATAAGATGGAAGAGGCAACGTGGGAACCCGAGGAACTTATGATGAAGAACCACCCGAGTCTTTTCATGTGATAAGTATTCTAGAAATTTCAAGGACGAAATTATTTGAAGGAGGGGAGAATGTAACACCCCAAGCTTCAATGGTACGCTTCTTTTTGAATAATGTGATAGCGTGTGTTGTACGCAACACCGAGTTCTAACACACCATAACCAATCAAACTAGCCGTTATGAATAGTAATACCTACCTTTTAAAATTTTAGATATTTTATCTCTCAAAATGGACTTCATTTTTTGATTCGGATTATCGAATTTAGCCTAAGGTGAAATTTTGGTACTTTTCGGATAACTTTAATATTTTGATGAATAGTGAAAATTACTAAATTTTAATTAAAAACAACTTTTTTAAACAAAATAATTAATAGTGATAAATTATGAATTTGAGTGGTTTTAAAGTATATTTAGAATATACTTTTACCATTTAATATATTTTTGGTCATTGGACATAATTTTACAATCAAACCGAACATAAACAAATGTCAATCTTTTGATAGTTATTATCTCTTAAAAACACGCTTTTTGTTTTGACAGCGGGAATTAATTTTAAATTAATTTATGCCACTTCTGTGTTTTGAATTTAGAAAAATAGATTCCATATTTGTAATCAGGATGTCCAAATTGTGTAAATAGGTAACTTTTATTTTTAGACATTTTGAATAATTACTGCGGTAAATATTTTATTTACCATGGTTAAGGGTAAATCCGGTAAATAAGGGTTAAAAAATAATAATATAATAATACTAAATTACCCTAAAACGTGTCCTAGCCTTATTTTATGATACAAGTTCGACCATAGGAATCTTTGGGTCGATTTTGGGACCCCATGGTGCCACTTGTAGGTGATAGGGACACTTTTTTTAATTAAGTTAAAATGAATACAAAAATGACACAAGCATATATCTTTTAGAAAAACAATTATTACATAGGGTTATATATGTTGGATTTTAGATTATAAATATTAATTAGAAAGATAAAAAGAGTTCCTACATAATGATATTTTTTTATAATTTTTAGATATTAAATAATTTAATTTATTTATGACACAATGATGATGTAGTAATTACTATAATAGTAAAAAATTAAAATAATTGATATTATAAATACCCAAATAAATATAATATGAAAATTTTAATGAATTAAACTAATTTTCTAGGATACTATGATATATTAGGATTGATTTAATTGACTTTTTTCGAAGAAATAAATCTGTTATGAGTTTCTCAAAAATCAACTATTGAATAGTGTCAAAATTGACATAAAAGAGTTCTTAAAACAAATATTATATTATTAATTGATATTAAATTCCTAAAAATCTAAGGTTCGGCCAAGAGAATTATATCAGGATAGGTTCATCATTAATGGACCACTTGGGGGTCGCTTGGATGTATATAGTAAGTTTATTAACCATATTATATAAAAATACAAAGAGACATTGTAAAAGTGAAACTAATTAACTTAGAGTTAATACTTAATGATAAGGTTAATATAAGTACCAAAACCTATCTAAATTCTATTGGTTGAGTTGTTTTCGACCCATCCCCACCTTAACCTTTGAATAATCAACTTTTGAGTCATTTGAAACCGAATATGAATTTATTATAAACTAATATCTCTAGCTTTTCCAAAGGTGCCCCTCACCCCTCTTATAAAAGGGCACACCTCCTTCTCATTTCTTCACACCTTCAAAGCCTTTTGGTTGGGCCAAACTCTGCCCCAATACTCTCCCAACTTCCCTCACTACAACCTAGAGGCCTTAGTTTGATCAGAAAGCCAACCTAAGGAGCCCTTGTGATCAAATCAAAAGGAAGAAACCGAAGAAGAGGTAATGATTTCACCACCCTTTTCCAAGTTCCTTTCTTCTTCCACTTCTTCTTCCTTTGATGTTACCATTATAAAATAATAACTCCAGTATCATATATATACTGTGATGTTATTATAAATATGGTACAACCATATTCAGTATTCTATCCACCCTTTGAATAACATGTCACCATACGTGCGTACGTACGGCTTACCGTCTCCACGTCGTGGTGTAATTGTTATTCAATAATATATTATTTGGATGGGTATAATAATGATGTGTAACTCATGTAAATAATAAATATAACATGTTAATGATTCTGTATATATGATATACCATCCATTTATATATTATTTTAATATCAAAAGAATGATATTGTCGCTCGTGCGTACGTACGGACTACCGTCTCCACGAACGCGATGAGATTCATTCTCCATCGTATCCATTCAAGTATAATTATCATTTGATGATTTAAAAAATGATGTTTAAGGACTTGATATCATTCTGGATATGAATAATATACAACCTATCCTTTACAAACATGTCTTACGTAGCAAAACATATAAAAGAAAACAAGTAAGTTAACACCCGAAACAACGATAATACTAAGATATTATTATCAAATCAATATTAAAAGATCATATATGATATCATATTAATGTATATGATTATTGTATAATTTAATAACAATTATTTCACCATTATACAGGAGTTTAACCTACCCCAACCAAGGAAAAGTACAAGGTAAGGGTTATTTCACAATCTCTTCATTATCCGAGGTTGTTTATATGTAATAATCTACTGGGATCTATTTATCATCCACATCCATGTTTTCATAAAAATGTATTTCAAAACATTTTTATTATTTACAAGAATATGGGTGAAAGTCATTTATACCCTTTTTTGACTTTTTATAAGAGGAATCTTTCCGTCGTTTTCAAAACAAGGTCCTTTTTAACGTTTTCGACAGAATTAAGGTAAGAATGTTTTTTTTAACTTATACGGCGGGTGCGGTTATTTTCCGCCGTTATAAAATCTTCAAAGCTTTACTTACAAGATTATAAGAATATTTTCAAAGAAAATGTTTTATTTTATATTGCACTTAAATGATTTCAAAAATAGAAAGAGATATTTCTCTAAAAAGTGTTTTGATTTCATCTATGTCAACATCCTTTGATGGATTTTACGCGTATTTGAAGTTGATTTATTATGATACAAAACTTCTATATTGTATTGAAGGTTTTGTGATATGTTTGACTGTGGATGTGCTATTTTTATACCATTCATAGTTTATGGTGAAATTATTGACATTTCGTATGCTAGTTTTAATACGAATGTTTATGTTATGTTTAAACCTTTTCATATGGGAATGCATTGGACTTAATATGTGACGGGTGGAGCCCGCTATAGATCCTCGATGCATCGGTAGGTCTCATGATACAAACTAGTGTCTTGGTACAAGGCCTTGACAAAATCTTATTTGTAGTCTTGGCACGAGGCCTTGGCTATGTGGTTATGATAGTCTGGCATTATGCATTCCAACATTATGAAAGTGGTTATTGATATTGCATGTGATTATTAGATTAGTAGAATATCCATGTGAACAAGTAAGTGGCATTATTTAATTTTACTTTCTCCATACTATGTTGAAGTTCAAGTTTTAAAGGCTTTTGTTTTAGTAATGCATTGCCTTAAATGTTTATGCTTATTTTGGATGTTCCTCTATATTGTTATCCTTACTGGAAATTTGAGCTCACCCCATTTCATGTTTTATTTTTCCCAGTATGTGAAGAAGTAAATTATGAATGACCTGTAGGGATATTATGTGGGGATATGAGTGTGGATTATGGAAACATTATGTTGTTATAGTAGTTTTTCATTTTATGATGTAATGTAAAACTTATGAATATATATAGTATTTCCAAGGCTACTAAACCAATCCTTCTTTCGAGATTTGATCTTTCTTGTGATCATGACAATGTTATGTAATAATGCACCAACTCTGGGTAACTAGGGTCGGGCGTTACATAAAACAATACATCACATACCTCATAAAATGATTATCTACCTTGATAATCCAAAACTAAACCCTAAAGAAAAGGGGTCTGAACAACCACCCCATGAGATTCCTCTTAACGATCTTATTACTCCTCAACACTACAACCATCCAAGTTTTCCAATTAAAACGGCCACGAAACATCTTTCATAACCTCATCACTATACATCCATATCACCCCAACCATCCAAACTCTATACAACCCAAATCAGAAACTACTACAACCAACAAACTAGACCTCCCCAAACACCGAAAATTGAGGAAATATCATCCCCCATGTCAAGATACTATATTCTTTAGGTGGCCCTTACTCTCTCGCATGGGTTTAATCAAATCATGATATAATGCATCTCAATTTGGAATCAAGTCCTCAACTTTTAATATGTCAGAGCATTATCACACATCATATCATCATGAAAATAAAAACAAACTCATAAAATAGAAGTTTCCGAATATCAAATAACATGAAAAAAATGTAATGTAAAACTAAATATATCATTGGGTACTGGGAATGAATCTACCGAATGTGTTCCTATGTACTCTTTTCTAAGCCATTGTACCTCTACAAACATGTGACCCAAATGAATGGTCCATCTATGAAAGTCTTTTTTAGGAGATCAATAATATATGTTGGCCTATCCATGAACTTCATTAAATCCAAGATATGAAACTCTCCCCATTCGATGATGCGGGAGTCATGTGAAGATATCGATAAAGATTAATGATGTGTAAGACACCATGGATCCTCTCTAGATAAGGTGTAAATGCCAACTGATCAATAACCACATAGGTGGCATCACAACCTTTTTGAGATTAGGGTGAAATTGTAATGAAAACCATTGATATACCATCCCATTTTCACTAAAGTATATCCACATTCTAACAAAAACAACAATGAACATGATGCTTGGACATTACCTATTGTAAAATAAAACACATATATTCAAATTATTCCCCCTTCCATTTCAATATCGGCCACCAAAACTACATCCCCAATACATGATACATATTAGATACTCATAGATATACTGCCAATAGTGACCTATGAAACACATGAAGAACTTCCCCACGCATCACTACCAGAATATACAGCCACCCATGAAAACAAATCTATCTTTTTCCATCCATTTACCATCCATCTAAAGCATCAAAATGGCCAACATGATTGTGCATCACGATGCCTAAGAGTCTCCCCACTAAGACTCTTTAAAATATTGTATCGTATATTAATGAACTATCATCTAAAATAAATAGCATCTACCATCAATTAACATTTAATATAATCAAAAGGCTTCTAACCCCTCTATTCCTTTCCAAATGTTATCGAACTCCTCAAATAAACCCTCATTGACATCTTACTCAAAGCATTGGCCATAACCTTCCATTTTTCTGGGGTATTGTAGATCCCAATAAAATAATCCTAGAAAAAATCCATCCACCTACACTAATATAAATTTATATTACAATAAGAAAATATATACCTCAAACTCAAGTTCTCTGTGGAGATGAAAAATTTCTCTCCGTTGAGGTAATACAACCATAAATTTAGATTAAACATAACTATTTTTTGATCCAGATCACAGGTGGCATAGTAATTATAATGGGTATGTAACATCTTGTACCCATAATACTCCACGTAACTCTACTACATAAACATTCATCTCAATCGTAGATCGAATGTGTCATAGAAAATCTCAAACAACACACCTTCCTGGAGCTATTGAAGCACTAAAGAACTAACCAACTTCTCCTTTGGGTAATTTAATTCTATAGGGAACTGATCTTCCCATACAAAATCCATGTATTTCCTTGTAAATTTTGTCAACATGTCTTCGAATTATTAGAAATCAAGGGCAAACATCGTATAATATCATGTCAGTGATAGAAAACTGTAAACCTTTTCTATGTTCTTGGGTGATTCCCAAGATACAACAACATAAATCATTGATTATTCTACTGATACACCCTATGGAGACACAAAATGACATAGAAAATTGACCTCTCACATCTAGAACCCTCATTTGGACAAGTTATTATAAAGAAAGTGGTCTCGAAGGACCTGAAAAAAAACAATAAGATGCATGGAATGCTCCATATATGAATTTGAGTAGATCAATACGTCATCGATGAACAATAATTTGAACTAGTCTAATAATAAATGAAACATAGAGTTCATGATTCATGTGATATTAGTGGGTGTGTTTGGGACAATGAAATTTCTAACTACAAACTCAAAGTTACCATACCTCTATATAAAGATTTTCTTTGGGATGTCTCCCTCCAACACCCTCAAGAGGTGATATCCGGACCATAGATCAATTTTTGAAAATTACAATTCCCATATCAATTGTTCAAAAATATATTCATTACTTATAAGAGGGTGATATTTCTTAAACATCACCTGATTTCAACTCTGGTAATTTATACACAACCTCAGACTATGACCCACCTTCCTAGTGAGAAGCACTAGTTCACCCCATGATGAAACATTGGGTTAGATTAAAACCTTTTGTATTAGATCATGTTGATTAATAATAAACTAAAAAAATCAGGAGTTTTTACCTAACAAGTATCCATAAATATCGGTGAAGTGGAAATATACAGGCCTATCCTAAACTCAATTTCTCATCAAGGGGGTAGTGTCACAACCAACTTGGTAAAACGTCTATAAACTTCCCAATGACCCTCGGGACAACCACTAAATCAGAATCCACTGAGTCCACTAAAAACTCATCCAAAAAATAAATAAGATGATCCATATGATGAATTCCCACCTGGAAACCCCCCCCCCCCCACCAACCAAATCCAGACACTATCTATTCACATATGAGAAAAAAACTCTCATTCAACAGGATTTTATAATGAAATGTATGTAATACAACAAATAGATACACAGGATGAGTTAATATGGCTAAATATATTACATGATAATATCCCCGATGAAACTGATATGGATCCATCATTGGTATACACCCCTGACAAACATTAAACCAGTTATTATGGCCTCTGACTAGTAATGTAAACCCAATTGGAATGGTAGGTCTCTTTATATATAGTCCCGTAGTAAGGAAAATAGTGGGTTAATAAAAGGAGTATAAATATATTGAGTTAATAATGGTAGAATCAAAGGTAGATTAAAAAATCATACCTCAAACTTTCTATATACCCTCTAGGGACACAACCACCACTGCATGTAGCATACCATGTACATGTCCTCAACCTCTTTTTTAATTTCCACCTCCATGACTATGCTCGAGTAGAGGTACCTGAACATGCGGAACATCATAAGGTTTTCCTCTAAAAACTCTATCTCCCCTAATTGAAGAATAAGAATCCTGTCCCTACTGCTAAAATGGTAAAACTGGAAAATAATACTGAGGTTGACACTGAACTTCTCCACCTCCACAAAAATAAGCTCAAATAACCATTGGGAACTTGTTCTGGTGATGTCCATGAAACCCCCTTGAAAAAACACATTGTCTTTATATCTCTATAAAAATAATGAAACCACCGACCCCAGATGATGAAAAGGTAATCTGTTGAGTTTGAATCCCCAATTTTTGAAACATTGAAGGTCCTAGTGCATAAGACCAACCACTGGCATCTTAACTACTTGAGTAACCATTCTAACTATCCTTTTGAGGTAAACCACCACGATATAGAACCATTAAAATAACATCCTACTTCTTCTGAACCTCCAGATACATTGGAAACTTGAGATGAGTAACAAAATACCAGATAGAAGGATAGAGTGCCTCTTCAAGATGTCACACATAATACTCTTAGTCTAGAAATTGATCTATGGTAAAATGAAGAAGGTCCATGAACATTATTCCAATAACGTGCAATGACATACTCCCTAATTGAATATAAAGAACTCTTTTCATCTTCACATCATTCATGGTTGATGAAAGAAACTCTACCAGGAACTATTTCAGAATTTCAACCCATGAAACATATACTTCCTTTAGATCACCCAAATATTGGATCCACAACTGACATGCGACTCTCAACATCTGACCAACAATCAAAGGGGCCTAATATACCACTAGGTCTCGGATCAAACTTAAATCAATCTTGATCTCCAAAAAATAGCTCGATATATCTACATCTGAAACACTTCCCATATACTTTCCAAATGAATTCCACTAAAAACGTGTAATTCCATCTACAAATACTCATCCTTCTAATTCGTATCAGCCTTTTTGTGATCAACCAGACCAGCCTTGTGAACCTCAAGTTCCTTAGACACATGTAGAAGATGTCCTGTAACACCCCAAGATTTTATGAAAAATATTATTTTTAATTTCATAATGTCTTGTGTTGTATGCTAAACCAAAAGGAGCTTGCACAACACGCATCCTTGACTTTCCTTTCATTACACGCAATCATGACCTTCCTTGATAGTGTGTGTAGTACGCAATACTGATTTTCACTAAACAACGATATTCTATTAAAATATTATTAAAACTAGCCGTTATGAGTAGTAATAACCACTTTTTAAAATTTTTTAAATTTTATTTTTAAAAATGGATTTCATTTTTGGATTCAGAATATCAAAATTAGCTTAGGGAGAAATTTTGGTACTTTTCAGATAACTTTCATTTTCTGATGAATAGTGAAAATTACTAAATTTTAATTAAAAACAACCTTTTTAATCGAAATAATTAATAGTGATAAATTATTAATTTGAGTGGTTTTAAAGTATATTTAGAATATATTTTTACAATTTAATACAATTTTGGTCGTTGGATGTAATTTCACATTTAAACCAGACATAAAAAAGCGTCAATCTTTTGATAGATATTATCTCTTAAGAACACATTATATGTTTTGACGACGGGAATTAATTTTTAAATTAATTAATGAAACTGATATGTTTTGAATTTGTTAAAATAGACATCATTTTTTAGTTCATAATATCAAATATATCTTAGTCCTAATATTTTGTATTTTTCTGGAAACTTTCATTTTTTGATGAATAGTGAAACCACTAAGTTGTGGTTAAAAAAATGAATTTTTCATAAACCTTAATTTTACCGCTTCTGTGAGTGGAATTTCAAAAATCCCAGAGACACGGTTGATTTTAGTAATTAAAATTTGGTTCAATGAGATGAAAATAATTTTTTGTGAATAGTAACTTTTTACTTTTTTTTACCACGGTTAAAAGTAAATAGGGTAATTAAGGGTATAAATGATATTATTATTACCTTAACACATGTCCTAACTCTATTGGATAAATTTAATTCGACCAAAAACAACCTTAGGAATAAAATATGACCATTTAGGCCCAGTTGGATTAGATTAGGACATTTATTATTAATTTATTTAAAGAAGGCTTAAAATAGTTAAAATCAATGTTTAATAGGAAAATCATTTTTAATATAGGGATACACATAATATAAATTCGACTATAAATATTCATTATAAATCTAAAAATATTTCCTACATAATGATATTTTATTTGTAATTTTTAAACTTTAAATAAGTTAATTTATTTATGACACAAAGATGATGCAGTAATTATCTTATTAATGAAATATTGACATAATTGATGTTATAAATACCCAAATAAATGTAATTTGAGACTTTTTATGAATTAAAATAATTTTATAGGTTAATATGACATGTTAGTATTTATTTAGTTAACTTTTTTCTAACTAATCATTCTGTTATGATTTTCACAAAAATCAATTACTAAATAGTGTCAAAATTGACATAAAATAGTTTTTAAAACAAATATTATATTATTAATTGTTATTTTATTCCTAAAAATCTAAGTTTCGGCCAAATGACTTAGATAATGTTATATATATTAATAATAAACAACTTGGGGTTCGTTTGTCTTATTATTGTAAGTTTATTAACCTTATAGTGTAAGAACACAAAAAGACACGGTAAAAGTAAAATTATCTAACTTAAAGTTAAATATAAATGATAAGGTTAAAATAGGAACCTAAACTTGTCTAAATTATATTGGATGAGAGTATTTCGACCCATCCCCACCTTAGCTTCTAAATATATCAATTTAGAGCTATTTAAAACCGAATTTTTCTTTATAATAAAATAATATTTTTAGTTATTCCAAAGGTGCCCCTCTCCTCCCTTATAAAAGGGCACCTCATCCCTCTCTTCCTCACACCACATTGAGTCTTAAAGATCAGCCAACCCCTGCCAAATTCTCTTCTCCACTTCCCTAGAAACATCCTAGAGGTCCTGGTCTTCTTCAAAGACCAATTTTAGTGCCCTGAGAGGAGGACTCAAAGAGGCGCTTCAAAGAAGAGGAGGTTCGGACACTTACGAAGAAAATCAGACCTAAGGTAAGGGATAATTTTGCAAATCTCATTTTAATCCGAGATTGCTTATTCATAAGTATTTACTGGGGTTATTTCTATCATCCATGTCCATGTTTTATAAAAGTGTTTTAATGTATTTTTAATGTCCTTATTACCCATTTTGACTTTTAGCCAATGGTATGGAAGGAATCTTTCTTTTATTTACCCTACAAGGTAATTTTTGACTTTTCTGACAAAAGTACGAGAAGAATTTTTTTTTAACTTATACGGCATGAATTGATTTTTAAAAAATTATTTCCAAGAATCTTCCTTTATAAGTTTTCATGTTTATTTTTAATCAACATCTTTTTGTTTAAAATTGTATGACATGTTAGGAAAGTATAAATGTTTTTAAAGTAGAAAGGATATTTTCCTCATGAATGGAGTTCAAGTGTTTTATCAAAATTATTTTCTATCTAAGATAATATAGGGTTATGTTTCTATCCCTATTATTACATTGATTTGATTATGTTCTGATGGAATTATTTTTATGAATTCCTTTATCCTATATGAATTTCTTTATGATGTCACGATGATTAAAAATCCCACTTTTATTACATGGGTTATGAAATGATGTATGATTTATGATTTTGTGGCACACATAAGAATGGTATCATTATGAGATGGGTGGGACCTATATATCCCTCCAATGAATTGGGTACAGATTTTATATTTCATGAGATAGACATGGCTGGAACGACAGGTTAAACCGGTTCAGTGAAACAGGACTGAAACGAGGAGTGAACTCGGTTCAAAAATGGACTTTGTCCACTAAGATAGTCTTGTCTATGAGTCTTGACTAATAAGAAATGATTCTCTATTATTATGTGTGTATTCCACAAAGTTTCATGTTTTAAGTTATGATTATTGGGATTACATTTCACTACCATGATTTATCCCATGTTATGAAATTATGATCTCTTTTGTAGGGTAATATTTCCAAAATGTTATGTTCTTATGAATATGATGTGATTAATATTTCTTTTGTTTACCCTTACTGAGCATTTGAGCTCACCCTTTTATGTTTTATTTTCCCAGGATATAAAGAAAGGTTTTAGGTAGGAAAAAAAAAGAAGATCTTTATGGGAGATGTTGAAGATCTTTCACCACGATTAGAAGATTATATTCCGAGTTTCCAAAGACACTAAACTATGATGGTCCGTGTGTTTTTGTTTTTGTTATGTACTAAGTATTCTGCAGAAGTAATGTATTTTCCATGTACGTTAAGCTTCGGGTCTCTACATTTGGTATCAGTGGAAAGGTTTAGTCAACCTTTGGAAACTAGGATGAGAGAACTTTAGTGGGATCCCTAGAGATATGTCTAAGGTATGTCTAGGGATGTCCATAAGGTTAAGTATACATTATAGTCCTATAATTGTGCTAACGATCTTAGAATTTAACCTAAGATGTTAAATATTGAGGGTACTCCCCCTTTACATTGTTGTTTTCTCTAGCATGATTTTTTCCTCTCACCGAATTCTTTTTGTGTTTTAGTTAATGGAGGGAACCAGAAGGAATTCGGTTAACATTGAATCCAATGGACAAATTGGTGACTATGAGCAACAAAATTGTGTAATTCCTAGAGAGAATGATATTGTGATTATGCCAAATCAGTCATCGTGATATATGATTAACAAGGTGAAATTTAGTGGTATGCCTAATTCATCAAAGAAGAGGAAGATAAACTATTATGCATGTTCGCATGTTGAGGATCATAAAGAAAGGAAGATTGGGATTTCTAAAGAAGGGAAGAAGATCCTTGAGGAATACCTCAAATGGAGGGACCGATGTTATCTGTGTGGAGAAAAGGGTCATAGAGTGACAGACTTTTATGAAGCTCAATGTATTATTTGTGGAGAATATGGCCATTACCCAACTCAATACCCTGACCTAAAAAGTTACTTCTAAATCAAGGAAGGACTTATTCCAGGACAATAATTGAAGAGGATGTATTGAAGTGTTTATGTATTGGTATTCATGAATAATGTTGTTGAGGTACTATTATTGTGTTTTAGAATATTTTTGTATTATTCTATTGTGTTTTTCAATAATTTTAATGTACCGGTAACCATGAAAAGTGATTCAAATATTTTGGAAAGCAGATGATATGCGCATTATGAAGGGATAAGGAGAAAATTAAATGTTTGACAGTATTCATGAGCTCATGATTGATATAAGGAATAAGCGATATCATGGTTTGAAATTTTTGAAATTTTATTTTTCAAAATGGATTTCATTTTTGGATTCGGAATATCAAAATTAGCTTAGGGTGAAATTTTGGTACTTTTCGGATAACTTTCATTTTCTGATGAATAGTGAAAATTAATAAATTTTAATTAAAAACAACCTTTTTAATCGAAATAATTAATAGTGATAAATTATTAATTTGAGTGGTTTTAAAGTATATCTAGAATATATTTTTACAATTTAATACAATTTTGGTCATTAGATGTAATTTCACATTTAGACCAGACATAAACAAGTGTCAATCTTTTGATAGTTATTATCTCTTAAGAACACGCTATATGTTTTGACGATGGCAATTAATTTTTAAATTAATTAATGCAACTGATATGTTTTGAATTTGTTAAAATAGACATCATTTTTGAGTTCATAATATCAAATATAGTTTAGGCCTAATTTTTGGTATTTTTCTGTAAACTTTCATTTTTTGATGAATAGTGAAACCACTAAGTGGTAGTTAAAAAAATGATTTTTTCATAAAACTTAATTTTACCGCTTCTGTGAGTGGAATTTCAAAAATCCAAGAGACACGGTTGATGTCAATAAGTAAAATATGGTTCAATGAGATGAAAATAATTTTTGGTGAATAGTAACTTTTTACTTTTTTTTACCACAGTTAAAAGTAAATACGGTAATTAAGGGTAAAAATGATATTATTATTACCCTAAAACATGTCCTAATTCTATTGGATAAGTTTAATTCGACAAAAAACAACCTTAGGAATAAAATATGACCATTTAGGCCCACATGGATTAGATTAGGACATTTATTATTAATTTATTTAAAGAAGGGTTAAAATAGTTAAAATCAAAGCTTAATAAGAAAATCATTTTTAATATAGGGTTATACATAATATAAATTAGACTATAAATATTCATTATAAAGCTAAAACAATTTCCTATATAATTATATTTTATTTGTAATTTTTAGACTTTAAATAAGTTAATTTATTTATTACACAAAGATGATGCAGTAATTATCCTATTAACGAAATATTGACATAATTGATGTTATAAATACCCAAATAAATGTAATTTGAGACTTTTTATGAATTCAACTAATTTTCTAGGTTAATATGACATGTTAGTATTGATTTAATTAACTTTGTTTGAACTAATAATTATGTTATGATTTTCACAAAAATCAATTACTAAATAGTGTCAAAATTGACATAAAATAGTTTTTAAAACAAATATTATATTATTAATTGTTATTTTATTCTTAAAAATCCAAGGTTCGGCCAAATGACTTAGATAATTCTATATATATTAATAATAAACATCTTGGGGATCGTTTTCCTTGTTATAGTAATTTTATTAACCTTATAGTGTAAGAACACAAAAAGACAAGGTAAAAGTAATATTATCTAACTTAACGTTAAATATAAATGATAAGGATGAAATAGGAACCTAAACTTGTCTAAATTCTATTAGATGAGCGGTTTTCTACCCATCCCCACCTTAGCTTCGAAATAAATCAATTTGGAGCTATTTAAAACAGAATTTGGATTTATAATATAATAATATTTTTAGTTATTCCAAAGGTGCCCCTCTCCTCCCCTGTAAAAGGGCACCTCATCCCTCTCTTCCTCACACCACATTGAGCCTTAAAGCTCAGCCAACCCCTGCCAAATTCACTTCTCCACTTCCCTAGAAAAATCCTAGAGGTCCTTTTCTACTTCAAAGACCAATTTTAGTGCCCTAAGAGGAGGACTCAAAGAGGAACTTCAAAGAAGAGAAGGTTCAGACACTTACGAAGCAAATCAGACCTAAGGTAAGGGATAATTTTGCAAATCTCATTTTAATCTGAGATTTCTTATTCATAAGTATTTACTGGGGTTATTTCTATCATCCATTTCCATGTTTTATAAAAGTTTTTTCATGTATTTTTAAAGTTCTTTTTACCCATTTTGACTTTTACCCAATGGTATGGAAGGAATCTTTCTTTTATTTACCCTACAAGGTACTTTTTGACTTTTCTGACAAAAGTACGAGAAGAATGTTTTTTAACTTATATGTAATGAATGAATTTTTAAAACATTATTTCCAAGAATCTTACTTTACATGTTTTCAAGTTTATTTTTAATCAACATTTTTTCATTTAAAATTGTATGACATGTTAGGAAAGTAAAAATGTTTTTAAAGTAGAAAGGATATTTTCCTCAAGAATGGAGTTCAAGTGTTTTATAAAAATTATTTTTCATCTAAGATAATATAGGGTTATTTTTATATCCCTATTATTACATTGATTTGATTATGTTGTGATGGAATTATTTTTATGAATTCCTTTATCCTATATGAATTGTTTTATGATGTCACGATGTTTTAGAATCCCACTTTTATTACGTGGGTTATATAATGATGTATGGTTTATGATTTTGTGGCACACATAAGAATGGTATCATTATGAGATGGGTGGGACCAATATCTCCCTCCAATGCATTGGGTAAAGATTTTATATCTCATGAGATAGGCATGGCTGGAACGGCAGGTTAAACCGGTTCAATGAATCAGGACTGAAATGAGGAGTGAACTCGGTTCAGAAATGGACTTTTCCCACTAAGATAGTCTTGGATATGAGTCTTGACTAATAAGAATTGATTCCCTATGATTATATGTGTAGGACACAATGTTTCATGTTTTATGTTATGATTATTGGGATTACATTTCACTACAATGATTTATCCCATGTTATGAAATTATGATCTCTTTTGCAGGGTAATATTTCCAAAATGTTATGTTCTTATGAATATGATGTGATTGATATTTCTTTTGTTTACCCTTACTGAGAATTTGAGCTCACCCTTTTATGTTTTCTTTTCCCCATTATATAAAGAAAGGTTTTAGTTAGAAAAAAAAGAAGATCTTTATGGGAGATGTTGAAGATCTTTCACCACGATTAGAAGATTATATTCTGAGTTTCCAAAGGCACTAAACTATTACAGTCCTTGTGTGTGTGTTTTTGTTATGTACTAAGTATTCCACAAAAGTAATGTAATGTCCATGTACGTTAAGCTTCGGGTCTCTACGTGTCCTGGACCCATAAATGAAAAGGAAACAATAATTTCCTAATTCTGGTAGTGTGGAATTTCATTTAGATTAATTTTAATTCACATTGTTCATTTTAACCTTCCCAAAACAATCTAACTCAAATAGGAACAAAATTATTCATGATTAATTTACCTCTCATTGGTATCAACCGAAAAGTAAGTCCACCTCACTTGGTCATTCAATAATCTGAGAGTTCATGTACTAGATCATGGTAGGGACTAAAATCCCAGGTCCTAGTTAGTCTCCTTGGCCTATGTTACTCACCAAGGTCAACTATCACTATTTCCTTACAAACCCATCCAATCCTTGGTATTCTTAACTCCAAAATCTATCTTATCTATCAATCATCGCCCCTGATAACACTCTGAAATGAAAACCTCTCCCAAAAGATATTTTAGTGAGGGAGGGAGATAATGACCCTTGAGTCCTGCCTCCAGTGGACCCTAGGGTGCATATTTTTATTGATGGTGTAAAAATATCATTAAATTGTGTTCATTAACCTCTATAATAATATAGTATTGAAGGATAATATGAAAAATCCACAAGAAACATTATTCAATAATATAAAAGGATACTAAAACCATCGCATATTCATCTTTAAATGAAAATGATAAATATAAAAGTCTCCAAAAGTAAAAACCCCAAAGTAAGGATAAAATGAAGACACAACAACTAAAAAAATATCTAATATAGTAATTTCTAGTAGAATCCATTTAGTCCTCCATAAAACATAAAATTTTTTTTATATAATTAGGGTGAGAATATAGTTATAATTAGTTGAAAACCAATGTCTATCATGAACTTGTAAAAGAATCATACTGATGAACCTATGAGAAAACAATATAACCAACAACACCTAAATAGGTAAAATGTCCATCCAAAACTAGACAACGCAAGATCAACAAATAATGAAAGTCAATTATTATAATATAATAAGAAACATTTTGATAAAGGGTTCCCTAAACTACATTACCACTGATTTTTTTCACTCACACCCCAATCTCATACATTCTATCACACTCATATCTTTTGAATAAATAATACCACCACCCAATATCATGATTACATCTCAACATGAATGTGAACACCTGGGCCACCACCCCAAAGCCTAGCCACATCTCATGTCTCTCAAAAACACATGGACTATCATATCATAACCATAACTAGGATGGTAGGTTATCATTAATATGAGTTACATCAACCTCATTACCTCCTCCAACCATGAACACCGACCCAAAATAACTCACCCCACTACATGGTCATATCATTTCTCACCCGAAAACACCTAGGCCAGTGTCCCACAGTATAGTCATTTCAAATCTTGCATGAAGACACCTAGGCCATCACCTAGTGCACTATCAGACCTATATCCATCAGAACATGGGTATATTTACTTTCCTAGAAGAGAGAGTGGGAGAGAGTGGGTATCAATACATCCACTACCATTACTGGGATGTTTAAAAAAACACTACCTCCCATATAAAGATATGGGTGTCGGCACAAAGTGCTCAACACGGGTGGGGTGTGTATTGAAATAACAAAGAATATATAAGTATATATATATTTATCCACACACAATCCTAACATATGGATTTAAAACAAAATATTAACCAACTCTAAACATCCCAACATTCATTTATACCTCTAAATTCATAACAACAGATAAGCCATAATCCACATTTCAAATTTCCAAATAATCCCATTATGCAGCCCTTTTCCATTTTTTTTATCGACCACATTTAACCACACATTATATCATTTATTTTTTCATTATTTAGTTCCATCACATTAACAAAACCAGACCCTGTCCATTTAAAACATTATTAAATTATTATTCCATCACTACTTAGGCTTCAAGATCAACACAAGAATACATCAGAAAAAATATTATCATTCCCATCATACATTCCTCTCTCCACTACAAAAAAACATCCAGAAAAACCACCACATTTATGCCCCAAATTTTCATCTAACCAAACTAACACCTCTCAACCCCAAAATCATGACCAAGGAAACCATTACCTCGCCAACCCAAAATCACATCCAAACAAACCACCACATTTCCATTCCAAAAGCATAGACATATAAACCATCAACTCTCCACCAAAAAAACACAGCCAAAAAAATATCATATCACCCCACACCACATCCAAACCATACAATGTTTCCCCATAACATGGAAATAGTTCCCAACACATCAATGATCAACTTACAAATTTAATAAAGGGTATTTTATCATATTTCATATTAGATAATCCAAAAATATAGGGGAAGACATTTCATTATCCAAATATAGGTGGTTGAAAAATATCTATTTTTGGGGAAATATCAAAACAACAAGAGGCAACGTTTCTACATAACATAAATTAAAATGCATGAAAATGATCCTAGCAGTCATGATTTTAAGTTGGGAATTCAGCCCATATAATTCCAACATCACCATAATATAAATGTTATAAAATCATGTGAATCATTCCTATATCCCCATTTAATTTAAATTTAAAAATTAATTTTTCTTCGTTATGATAGCGTAAACTATACCCCATAGAAAAAAAGAGTTAAACCCTCCCACGTGATACAAAAAGGTTAGAAACTTGGTATTTTATTCCTCAAAAGGGATTATTAATAACACTATATATTGTAGGGTGAAAAAAAAATTCCATTAACGAGAAAGGCATAATAAACTCATGGTTCAACTTACAAAACATCAAAGTTTATCAAAAATATATCCCAACGTACAACCCAATACAAAAATGTGCCACTTAAATGGATACCCAAAAGAATAATGGAAGTTAACCAACCAATAATAAAGAAGGGCTTAATAATGATCACCAACTAGTATCCACCAGAACTAACTAATCAAGGCTGGAGGAAGGGGATAGTGACCCTATAAAATATTATGGGTTTCACCTAGATTCAATAGAGAGAGAGGTGTAACTGAATGAATATAATGTGGCTAAAACTGTAATTTTGGGGATTTTTCATTGAATTATTCTTAAATATTATATTGATTAATTTATAGACCACTATCTGAGGAGGCGTGTGATTCCAATGTCTACTGTCCTCAGAATAATTGCTTAAAAAATACCAAACTTTTAATAGTATGCTCGTCCATTTTTCAATAAAGAGTGTACTAACTCTTAAATGGTTTCCTGGAAAAGATATTTGAGGGAAGCATTGAGTTCATAATATGGTGTTTTCCATAGTAGTGACTCAACATTATTCAGTGTGGGTCTTCTACGGAAAAAATAGAAAATGATTTGATCATCATTAAATAATTTATATTAAAATTATTTTGTTGACACATCTATTTCATTTAAAAATATCCTTATAAAAAATAATACGGTTATCTACACAAAACTAGGAACACATGAGAATAACTAGGTAGGGATTTGGAGAATCTTATCAAGTAAACAGTGATGGAATCACATATCAATGATCGATGAACGCCATTCTTGATGGATATTACCAATGATGGCAACCCAACAACTGATCTTGTCAGCGAGTGATCCAAATCAAAGGTAGGATTCATTATTTTAAATTTCCTTTCCCATTCTTGATTTCATTGATCAATGCGGACCATCCAACAAATAGGTTGATTAGTGGTTTGATCATAACCATGCAAGATGGGTTTTATTTCTATGGTATTTATTTAGAGTTTGATCTTGTAATTAGTTGGGGACTAATTCAATTATCGTTCTAATGAAATTAACAATGATCGACATGAACATTGATCAAGTTATATTACTCTTGTTTTATTTATTATTTTCTTCCCTAATTTATCATTTATTATGGACGTTCTTCTCTTGTCCTATGACATGATATAACCCAATCAATAGATCATTGTGCACCCTATTCTTAGCCCAACGATCCAATATCGCATATTAGGGATCATCACGACATGACAGAGGTATGAAGATAGACATGGATCAATTTAGTTGATGGTGTATCCTTGAATACACATTCTTCAACATTCTTAAGTAGAATAAAGAAGAACCATTTTTATCCATTATGTGACTTGATCTGAAGACAAAACGTGTTATTTGGGTGATGGCGTGACCGAACGAGGATGGATCTTGAGTTTCCTAGCAAGGCACAACTGGAATGGAGGCCAGGGAAATGGTGCAGAAAATTGAGGCACGAACCAGAGATTATGGAAAATCCTATGTTTCACGGTGTGTAATCTGGGATAGCACAGCATGTGGGACCCCCTTGATCGATGGCTAGGATTTTAGGTATGATATAAGTATCACATGACATGTGGCTCTACCTACATAGAATTTAGCCTCACCCATACAACTAGGAATGTACATGGGAAGTATACAAAAATGGGTATGATTACATGGGTTGCCTACATGGAATGTACACCCCCACACGACTTTTCTTATAACAAGTACACTGAATGACCTATGTGCTGGTGCATGAGAAATTATACATAGGTTGACACCATATACTAGCACATGACTGGAGTTCACGAGTGTAATCCAGATAGAAGGACATGACATGTGACTTCATTAACTTGTAGTGTACCCATCTTATATATGACATGTTCTATAGAAAAGGGTGGTTATACATTAGTATTACCTATGGTCAAGGGACATGGCATGTTACCCTACTTTATTTCATGTACCCCTTTTTCATAGCTTTAATCTCTTATCCATCGTATCTTGTACAAGTTTTGTTATGGTTTTTTCTCTTTATCACATCCCTAAATGTTGGTGGGTATCATTTCCTACAAATAAGAGTAAGATCACTTCAGTTGGAATTCCTGGATAGAGTCGTTGGAATCCCCCAAGAGGCCTAATATGGGATCCCCCATTCATCTTCCTTCCTTAGGCAGAGTCCTTGGTATTGACATAACCAATCCTACTGGACATCTATCTTCTAAATAACATGTTAATCTTGACGGAGTTGTTGGTATCACCACATAGCCATGATTAGGATCCTCATATTTTTTAATGTATTTCACTCTTTAATCAATTAGTGTATCTCTCTCATAATGGTTCCTCATGAACATTACTTCTAATGCAGATGTCACAAGTGCTATCGGACACAAGAGTGTGTTCTCCTGGGTGAGTGCTTCATTGAATCTTTGTACTCAATCCCATCTGTGGCTATACGGTAGTTGTGACTTATCTCTATATTATATGTCATGGATTGAGTATATTTGAATACTCATTTTATATTTTTTGTAGATATATACTTATGTTGAGATGATTTTACATTAATTTGTTTATTTTTCATGATTTAGGTATGTTCTACTGAGTATTTTTATACTCACCTCTATAAAGGATTTTCTCACACGTGTCATGCCTTGTGCATATGAGAGAACTTTTCACAGATTCCCCAGCAGACGATGACTAGACAGAGCTTTAGGAGATCAGGAAAGTTGTTATGTGTTCCTATAGCTACTAACAATAATCTCAATACCTTTACTTAAAAGATGGACATTTGGTTATAGATATCCTTTTGAGAGCTTAAATTTTTTCCAGTTTCACTTTACATTATTTTTATATCGTACTATATCAGTTGGGATGTAGTTGTATGAATGCATTGTCTTCTTAATGGTTTTTATATTTCAGCATTTTGTGGGATTGGAAATGTGTGTGTACATATAGCTACATAGGCAATGCCTCCCATATTAGTGTTATTCCTTCTCGGATCCAGTCACCAACCCCTGGACTATTGGAGGTGTACTTGGGGTGTTGTGGCATGACCCCCACTGGGACGGGTCATGATAGAGTTGTATTAGAGATGGTCGGTTCTACCTTAGGACTTGGAGTCTATGAGATTGGTTAGGGGAAATAGTGTTATGTGTTTTAAGTTCATATTTTGGGCCAACGACTCCATTGTTGGTGTGGCGATTGACGTATCCATACACTAGGACACTGATAACCTACTTTTCAACTCGGTATATGAGAACACTGGTTTTAGGGAAAATAATGGTACATATATCATATAGGAATGGGTTGTGGTTTCCATGTAATTCTTGAGTTATCACTTCATATATAATCATTGACCAAGGTACACCTTATTTTATAAGATTTCCCTGTGACACAAACCATCTAGGATTCACTAGCTTGATCATGAGGATGTCCCCCTTAGTGATGTTGCTTCAATACATGGACCAGTTTCTGAGATGTTACCCCCAAGTGGTCCACCATTCATATCACCACCTGTGTATCATAAAACAGTACCTGAAGTACCATCGGACAAGGTGTGTAGGCTATGTTTTCATCATGAGTTTCAGTAGCAGATACCCATTATGTTTTGAGGTGATCCCAACACCCAAGTGGAAAAATACTGGCTTGAGGTAGTGACCTGAGTTTTCCATCTAGTCAAGAAACTATTAGATTAGATGGTGGTCCTGGTGGAGATCCTTCTTTACAGTTTAACATGATGATGGTGGAGTTTAATAACCTAATCTTATAACATGGAGACACTTTAATAGTCAATTTTTGAGAGCCTTTTCAGAGATGAGTTCGCACATTACAAGATAAGGGTTGTTCATATACATGAGCTTCTACATCTCTATTATGAAGACATGTCGGCATCATATTATTCATAGAGACTTACCAACCTTTCTAGATACTCGATGGATATGATTCATGATCAACACTACAGGGCTCGAACCTTTGATCAAGGTCTTCATAGAGACATCTAATCCAGTGTTTCCCTCTATGTATTCCAACATATTATGGGGTGCTAGAGTGATCCTTGACAGTTGATAGTTCCATGGATGAGTAGATAAAATCAGTGACTATTAGTAGTGGGACAGTAGGAGGAGAGAGATAAGTAGTAGAGAGATGAAATTATTGTCAAATACCTATATTTATGAGGCACTTCATGAGTACAACCTGTGATAGAGGATCAATAGTCTAGGGCTCATAGAATGGGTGTAGTCATCCAAGGGTGAGGAAAATCTATTCATGTGATGATAGGCGAATTCTCACTCGGGGCTGTCTAAAATATCATGCCACCAATAGGGAGAAAGTGGATGGATCAACATGGTAGAGATATTGACAAGAATATTTAGATCCACAAGGTGGAGGATGAGGAATATGATCTGGGAGAGGAGAAGGATTTGGTCAACATTTTAACAAGTTACCACCAACACCCCCAGGTGGTCCACCCCTGGCTCAGGGAGCTGGTGGACATAGTCTGGGACTACAAAATGCGGTTAAGGTATATTACCTATGGTATCCATGATTTATTTGAGGTATGATATGTGTCTTATCTACTTTATACGTCATACTAATAGACACAAGTTCTATTCATTAATTTTTCCCCAAATATCTTGTATGATACCTTGCGATTTAGGTTCAACCATTTCTCGACCCTTAATCTTGTAGACTCCTACTAAAGGAGGCCTAATGATCATCCAATTGTGCTGACAGTTTGACCAGACTCTTGGAGGTGATAGATTAGGTTGGGATATCTTGGTAGCAGTGTTGAGGCCTTATGAAATCATTTTTGTCATAGAATTGTTATCCCTAGTTCATGCTCAGATTAAATATTTTAGGCGAAGGATGTAATGTGTCTATAGTGATAGAAATAATTTTTCCTTTATTGGTGAAAATAGAATTCAGTCAACACATGATGGACTCATCCCTAAGAGGGTGCATCCGATTACTCATCAGTTGGATAGACTATCCCTTGTTTCATTGGATGATATCAGTTACCAGTTTATTGTATTGGGGGAAGAGTATTAGGACACCTTCCCTAATGATGTTCCATATTACATCCTTGTCAGGAGATAGACTTATTCATTGATCAATACCTTAAGATGGAACTGATATCTAGAAAAACATATCATATGGATCTTGTAGGGCTTCATAAGATGATGGTAAAATTGGAGGGATTATAAAGGATGGTCTTCGTGAGACCCATTATTTCACCCTGGGAATCCCTCATTTTGATTAATAAAAATGTGGATGTGAGTTTTAGATTGTCTATGGATTAATGGCTCTTGAACTAGGTGATTATGAAGAACAAGTATTCCCCACCAAGGATCGATGACCCCTTTGATCGGTTGGGAGGTTAACGTTGGTTCTTAAAGGATTGCCTCATCTTAATGATTTTATGAGCTAAAGCCAAGTTTGACAATCACTCAAACCATTAGATTTCCAAAGGAAGGTGTTATGTATGTGGTACCCTGTGATGCATTAGGAATCGTGCTTGGATGTGTTCTGAAGTAGGGGAAAGTATATATTCCCAATGGTTCACACCAGTTGACGCCACACAAGAAAAACTACACGACCCATCTTCTTATGTTAGCAGTGGTAGTCTTCACATTGAAGATGTCATGAAACTACCTAATGGTAGAGTGTTTTATCATCTATTGTGATCACAAAAGTCTCAAGTATATCTTCTCTTAGAAGGATCAAAACTTGAGACATAGGCACTGACTAGAGTTCCTATAGTACTATAACTTTGAGATTGTCTATACTCTTAGGAAGGGGAACTTGGTTGTAGATACTTTTACCAAGAGATATAGCACGCAATTCTAGACCATTGAATCAGTGCATTCAACCTCGTTACAGTTATCCTTAGTGGATGGGGATGGAGTAGCTTAACTCCAGTTGATGGTTGTTTCCTATCCACACTTATACTTATTCAGGGAGTCACAACTTAGTTATACGAACTACGAGACGCTAATTTCTGGGATATCTATAGGGCATTCTCTAAATGGATATTCCATTGGTGTGGAGCATTCTGTGCTTTTCATAGGATGCACAGTATTACCGACGGTGATTTGGAAGGTTATGAGGGAGTTTTATATATTACCTTTAGCGGTACAACCAAGAGTGGATAATATTTTCCAAGACCACCAATGTTAATTTTGGGGATAGGGAAGAAGAAGAAAGTGGTAGAGTTTTTTTCTCGGTGCCTTACTTGTCACCAAGTGAACGATGAGCACTTGGTTCTAGTAGGTTTAACTCACCACTTGATGTATTGAAATGGAAGTGTGATGGGATATCGATGGAAATCATGATTGGTTTACCATGTACATTCAGGGGACATGATTTCATCTTGTTGATTGTTGACTGACTCACCATATCGGCATACTTCCCAACTATCGAAGAGAAGAGTTTAATAGAGAGATTTTGATGCCTCTAAATTCATGAGATAGTTCGAATCAATAGAGATCAATCGATGATTGTTTTATATTGGGATGCTCATTTTTCATCATGGTTGTGGAAAAGATTATATGATGCATTTGGTATGAAATTACGCTTGAGAACAGCGGTTCAACCACCAAGAGACGGCCAGATTGAGCAAACCATTCAGGTTCTGGAGGATAGGTTGCGAGCATGCATGTTGTACTTCAAACGTAGTTGGGAGGATCACCTACCACTGGTGAAGTTCACATTCAACAATATTCACCATTCCACCACTAGTATGGAACCATTCAAGGCCCTATATAGGCGACCCTATAGGTCACCATTGTGCTGTACTGACCTTGGATAGTTAGCAATGATGGGATTAGAATTGATGTTATCTACTACAGAGAAGGTGAAGATCTTTCAAGAGAGGATGAAGAAAGAAAATATCCATGTGAAGTCCTTTTTAGTTTGAGGAAGGATTCCATGTATTCTTGTGGGATTCATCTTGATGGTGATTATGGAGATTTGGATGAGGTGGTAAGTTATCTTTGAGGTTTATTGGACCTTTTCGAATACCGTAATGATTTTTTGAGGTGGAATACCACATAGATCAACCCCCGTAGTTAAATTAGATACATGATATACTCCATGTGTTATAGCTTAGGAGGTATGTGAAGGAATGATTTCACATCATCAATTTGGGAAATCAAGACATTTAGGATAGAGTAAATTTTACAGATTACCCATTAGAAATTGAGGATCAGCGGGATAGGATACATCATGGGTGAGTGATTCCTTTATTATGTGTCTGGTTGTTTCACAATAATCTCTAGGAGATCACTTAGAGGCGGGAGGCAAAGATGTGATTCTGATACCCTTATCTTTTTTAGTAGCCTTTGTTTTGGATTTTCTAGGATGGGAAGCCCCAACATGGTGAGAATGTAATGTCCTATATTTTTATTGTGTATTATTTATAAATATTATATGGATTAATTTTGAGACCAGGTGCTGAGACGACATGGGATTCCAATGCCTAGTGTTCCCAAAACAATTGCTTGAAAATTAATAAACTTTTAATAGCACTCGCAAGTTTTTTTCTTGAAAAAGAAAAATTACTCTTAAATGGATACTGAGAATAGAAATAAAAGGTCACCATTGAGCTATTAATGTGTTTTTTTCCTTAGGTGTGACTTAACTTTATCCAGTGTAGGAATTCTATTGAAAAACATGATAAGGATATGATTATAATTAAGTTATTTAAATAAAAATTATTTTTTATGCATCAATTTACTATAAAAATAAACTTCAGTTTAAATCCAAGGGTTATCCGCATTACCTTTAGAACACTAGAAACTATCTAGGGAATTCTTTGAAGAAACTACTTAGGAAAAAAGAAAAGGAATCACATATCACTAATTGACGATCACCATTCTTGATGGATCTCTCCAAATATGGTGATACAACAACTGAACTTGTCAGTGAGTGATCCATAACAAAGGTAGTATTTGTTATTTTTTATATCCTTCTTAGTTCACAAATTAAATGATGAACACATAATAACCAATGAATAGTTTGATATGTGATTTGATCATAACCTTTCGGGGTTGGTTTTTTTTCTGCATGATTAATTGGGGATTTGATCTTGTAATTATTTGTTATCTAATTCGATTGTCATTCTAATGGAAACGAACCACGGTCAATAGGAACATCTTTCATGGTCTTTTCCTCTTGATTGAAATGTCTTATTCTTCCCCCATTCATTATTCATTGTGGTCAATATTTTCTTAGCCCCTAACTCAACATATCCCCATCAATAAAATAGAATAGACCCAATTATTGGATCAATGATATGATTTGAAAGATCTAGGATTGGTGTGACATGAAATAGGTGTGAAGACATACACATAAGAATTAGAAGGATAGTGGATCCCCAAATCCACATTCATTGACGTTCTTCATTGGAACAAATAATAGCCATTTTAATCCATTGTGCCAGAATATAAGAAGATGAAACGTGTTGTTTGGGTGATGGCGTAACCTAATGAGGCTAGATCTTGAGTTTCCCAGTAATGCATGGCTGGAATACTGGCTAAAGAACTGGAGGAGATTACTAGAGTGAAAACCAGGGATTTTAGAAAATCTTATGCTACATGGCCTGTAATTCAGGATTACACAGTGTGCCCCCCCCCTTGTGCATTGGCTATGATTTCGGGTATGAGATAAGTATAACACAACATTTTTCTCTACATATACGGCATGTGGTTTCCCCTCAATAAATTTTCATGCACATGGTAAGTACATGGACATTGGTAGGAGTACACGGTTTGTTTACATGATGTGTAATCCACAACATGACTTGGCCTAGATCAAGTATATAGACTACCCCATGTACTGGTGCACTAGATGATATACATGGAATCACACCATGTAATGGCACAAAGATAGAGTAAACGGGTGGACAATGGATGGAAGGATATGGTGTGTGACTTATTCTAGACATCATGTACCTATATTCTACATGCCATGTACTAAAGACATGATTTGTTGTTCATGGGAAGTACATTTGATCCAGGGACAAGGAATGTTACCCTACTACATCTCATGTACTCATTTCTACATGGCATGAATCTCTTGTCCATTATATATTAGACAAGTTTCTTCAGGTTTCCTTCCCTTTATATCATCCATAATGGATTTTGGGTATTGTTTCCTAGATGTACAAGTAAGATCCCTTCAGTCATAATTCCTGGATAGAGTTATTGGAATCCCCTGAGAGGCCCAGTGCAGGATAATCTATTTATCTTGGTGCCTTTTCTAAGTCCTTGGTATTGATGAGACCCATCATACTATACATCAATCCTCTACATAGTAGGTTTATCTATATAGTGTTATTTTTATCTCTCTATGGACCTGGCTTTGATCCTCATCTATTGTATCGTATCTCTCTCTACAGATCTATCAGCATATCTCTCTCATGAAGGTTCTTGATGAATTGTACTTCTCATATGGATGTCATCAGTGTTATAGGGGTCTAGAGTGTGGTCTCCGTGATGAGTTCTTTATAGAATCATCGGACTAAATCCCTAGTGTTGGTATAAAGTACTTGTGACTTACAACTAAACTATGTTTCATGGATTATATATATCTTCATATTATACTTATATGTTTTGTAGACATATAATTGTGTATATCTGACTGCACATTACTTTGTGTATTGTTTGTGGGGATTGTATTTCCTAGAGTGTATTGTTATATGCAACCATATATTGGATTTTCCCACACATGTCATGTCTTGTGAATACAGGAGACCATTTTATAGAGTCTTAGGGAGTCCAAAACTGGATGAAGCATTGTGAGATTAGATAGGATGAGGTGTGTTCTTAAATCTACAAACAATAGTCCCAGTACCATTACTTATTGGTTGGAATTGTGGTTACAGAATTCCTTTGGTGGGATTGTATTTAGAAAATTTTAAATTTACATTACGTTCCTATTGTACTCTGTTGTTTGGGATACAATTGTATCCATGCATTGTTTTCTTAGTGGTTTTTAAATTTTTCAAATTTTGTGGGATTGATGATGTGTGAATTCATGCAAGTAAATAGGTAATTCCTCTCATGTTAGTGATATGCCCACTCAGTGCAATTCACCAATGCCTGGCCTAATGGAGGCAGACTTGGGGAGTCACAGAATGAGCCCCACATGTATAGGTGTGACAATAAGGGTATTAAAATAACCTATATACCACCAATTTCTTATTTAGTAACCCATTAATGATGTGAAATCCAAAAATATTCCAAAAAGTCCCACTCCCACCAAAATTCACATCACCTTGGCCTTTATTTATTTACACATTATGAATTTATTTCATGAAATGAATCCTATTCATGGCTTCCCCATCATCCACATAAAATCTATGAATCTATCCTTCTACACAATATGTAAAATAATAATTCATGTCATGTAAACCTTTAATGACATGAATTTCATATAGAACTTCTTTTTCATCTCCAACCACCACAAAACCTCTTCAAGCCACCTCTAAAACTCCAATAACACCCAAAACTATAAATGCAATGGGCCGATAAGGCATGGTATGTTACACATTAAAATAGTTCTTAATCATGTTTATTATATTTGAAAAACATATGATAATGTGGGAAAATCAACCATTAGAAAAATAAAACCATTGAAACACATTAACAGAATAGAAAACCTATGAAGGAAATATGAGGGAAATGAGACCTTATAAAAAACCATTCAACTCTTAAAGTTCCTAAAATTTTATTTCCTAATAAAATAAAAATATTTCTATTAGAAATTATCTTTTGGAAGAATAATATTGGTATGTTAGATCTCATATCCATCTCCTATGTGTAATATTTTTTAATTCTTGTCAGAATAGTTGAAGACTAATTAATTTCATATGAGTAGCCAACCTGGTTATCTTCCTCATTTTTTCAATATTAAATACTAAATCAATACCTAATGCATTAGAGGGAAATATCAAGTTCACATGTCATCATGAGATATATAAATCACATCCATGGTAATATATAACACCCAATTTCCATATCATGAAGAAAAATTTCTAAAATTTCACTTTTTAATCAAAAACATAATTTTAACCAATTTGTAAAACGTTATCCATTTCAAAGAATAATAAAGAGAAACATACATTCTCTTTAAAAAATTTATAAATAAGGAAAATTTCATAGATGAGTGGGAATAATATATTAATTTTAAAACTATGTTAATTTTTTTAGTAAAATTGATAATGAAAAATATTTTTGATTCTAGTAAAAAGAGTTCACTTCATACATGTTCAAATAAACATTTTTTCACTTTTTTGAAATGTAAAAAATTACCCTTATGAAAAAAAAATGTGATGATTCAATTTTTTAGCCTTTTTCAATAAATAATTTTCCTTGTAAATTAATAATATCATATAGTTATCTATAAATAATAACATTTCTGAAAAATTTAAAAAACATTGATGTTGAGGAGATTGATTTTATGACATTTAAAACATCATTTTATGGAAAAATATATTAACTCAGTCCCGAATCATTTTTATAATATGTATACCATCCTGATTAATATATTTTAATTTATTTTTATAATTAATTAATAAAACTTTTCAGGTTCATTCTATTATCATTGTTCCTAATATTTCAACGGTTACCATGTTTTGTTAGTGATTATGTTCTCAACGTATTTTTTGAGTACTTTTGATTTATTCAAAATAACATAATTTTGCAGACCGTGGTCTTGGTATTTATAGATCAGTTAATAATATATTCTTAAATATGTTATAATTATCATATTTATACATTAGATACACTTTTAAAACAAAAAATTCAATGAATTCTAAAAATAATCCACATCATTTAATTAAGTCGGTAGTCCGTACGTACACATTAATAGTGTTTTCATTTTTATTAAAGGGGGAAATAAAAAATAGATAATATTTTACTTTTTTAAAATCATAAATATTTTATACATTTCATATTTATTCAGTAGTTCTCTCATTATGAGCATCAATTTAAGTTATAAATTAGAAAAAGTTGCATTACATTATTGAGGTGGTAGTCAACACATACACATGAGAAACATTTCTATTATCCAATGCATGATAAGATAAGAAGGTATTTAATATATTATCTTTAATTAATAATAATTATTTCATAAATATAATATATATTTATTTGATCTATCATGTTAACTAATCATATGATCCAATGGTGAAAAAGGAAACGCATCTCGTCGTGGATATGCTAGTCCACCTATATGCATGTGTGATGTGTTAATTTCCTTTATGATGGAAAATGGAGATGAAATAGGGTGGTATAATAATCATAATAAAATTTTAGTATATCAATGATACTTAAATTATTATTATATCAGGGTTAAATAATATTTTAAATGGGAATAAGAGAAAAACAAGATTTGGGTCTTTGGTGATACCATGAACTCTAATACATGTGTATTTATATTTTGGACATATTTTGATAGGTATTTTTAAAATTATAGTGCTCAAATTATGTGATTAATGGAGGAGATAAGGTTCCTAATTATAAGTGGGGGGACTATCATAGTTGTAATTTTTAAAAAAATTTAAAAATTTTAAATGAATAATTAATTGTAAAGTGTCTCAAAAACTATAAAAATTATAAAATATAGTAAAAAATGATTAATTTTCTAATCCATTAGGATTTGTGAGGAATTTTTTTACTTTTTCACAATATTTTTCCGTTAATTAACCTGTTTTACCATTTATAGTGGTGACATAATTTTACCATGGTTACCATCTATAATGACCATTAATGGAATTGAAATCATTTATAAATTATAAAATCATAATTACATGTATGAAATATATTTTTTTATGATTCAATTTTCATAAGTTTTAAAATTTAATTTTCATATAAGGGCATAAAATTCAATGAAAAATAATTATAAGAAGATTTTTTAAGCATGAAGATGAACTTATTCCAAAAAAAATTATAAGTCATCATTTTCACTGTTTATTCAAAACAATAATTCTAAAAAATCCAAAAAATTCGTCCTAATATATATTTTATATTGTGATATCAAAAATTAAGTACATTTTATCAAATAGTATTTCAAAAACAAAGAAATTTATCTTTTAGATAAAACCTTATAATTCATGGAAAAACAATTTAGTTAAATAAAACCATTCCTTTTTCAATAAAAACATTTTATAGAATTATTTATAAAACAATGATGTGAATACATAAAATGAATACTTATAAATCATAATTTTTATTTAGTTATATGATTTTCGAGGTTTTTTAATTTGTCTCACTTAATAAATTGATAATTCAAAATTTTATTCATTTCATTAACAAGTGATGGTATTTTTCACACATGCCTTTTTTGAATCCCATGTGGACACTTCAGTCAGATGTTTTATCCATAAAAACATTACTTATAGAATAACTATATTATACCATACATTCTATCTTTGATCCAAAAATTGAGCAATGTTTTCCTCATTTTAAATATTCTTTATCAATTATACTACCCAATATCTCAAAAACTGATAGGCACCGGGTAAATATTTTAATAGCAATGAAACATTGAACACATCATGTACCTATGATAAACTAAATGATAATTATAGTCTTTAATAAAATAATATAATTATATTTAAAAATAATCTTTAATAAACTAGATAATTAATATCTCATTTCATCCAAAATTCAAAACACTTGTCTTAGGATATATTTTAATAAAAAAATATCATAACTAAAATTCGAGATATCTATTCATATGATATGAATAAATCATGTAACTAATTTAAAATTACCTCAATGTATTCTAAATAATTTATACAATTTTACCATTTATTCCACCAGTTCTTTTCCTAATAACATTCTTTCACTTAATTTTTGCACAATATTATAGAGTATGAAACTTATTTCCATATAATTCTCCAAAATATTACTTCATTATAATAAAATTAAAACTATTTTTATATGAAAAATATACTAATGTAAGATACAGACTCATCCTACCTCTAAATCAACAGATAATGATTGAACGATACCCACCAAAGTCACACTTTTTTCTATGAACGTCCCTTAAATTCCGGATGAACGTATATGAGGAAAAGAAATTTAGTACCCAAGGACCAATGATGTTATTTAAAAAAAAGAGGTAAATCCAAGATCACAATCAGATACAGTATAGATAGATAACCCATGTAATCTAAAAATAACTTTAGTTTAAGGACTACCAAGTTGATCCAATGACATAATATCCTGAATAGGATGAAAACCCACTAATTTAGTAAAACTATCAACAAAAATAAAAATATAATTATTACCATAAGTTTTCACTCAAAATCACTCAATATAATCCTTGGATATATACTTTTACTTCTATTTAGGAAAAGGAAAATACTTAAGAATCCTATTCAGTTGTTATCTCTCATCATTAACCAAACAAAATTAAAAATAATCATGGTAATATTAGGAATATCTTTATTCATACATTCCCACTAATAATATTCCCAAATTTCACTATACATAATATTAATACATGGATTAAAAAAACAAAGAGCTATGATAATTACTTAATGATTCCCTATTCAACAGAGAATCATTCTAACCACATAAATTTTTTCATATATTATAACACCATATTTATCAATATAAAACTCAGAAAACGTACCATTTTAGCTAATTCCAATAATTATATAAAACTATGAACATCCTTATATAAATCCTTAAATATTATGAAGAATATGTTTGCAGAGATACCTAATCCAAAACTGTATATGTTTTTTAATGCACAGTTTTCAAGTCATTGTTTATTAAATCATTCAACAACGTATCATGTTCAAAAATTATCATGGTTAAGGGGACATTATCTTTTCGACTTAACACATCATCTACCTTTTTTTATTTACATGGATGTTACTGAATCACGCAATCATAATCTTTTATCTTTCCAAAAATAATATGTACCATGTGTTCAACTATTTTTTATTAAATATATACGCTAAACTTTTTTGGTTAGTATATATTTCACATTTTACTCCATATAAAATATGAATCAATGTTTTTAAAATAAAAACCATCATTATAAGCTCAAGATTATGTGCTGAGTAATTATTCTTCTTGAGTTTAAATTTATATGAAGCATATAAAATTACCCAATCATCATGCATCAAGACACAACCATGTAGTTTCAAAGAATAATTACTATAAAAACCCACAATTATTATTTGAAAGTATAACACTATTTTATTAGACAATATTTTATTCAATTACTAAATGAATTAATAATATTATAATAATTAAATGAATTCATATATTTTTAGAGTTACATAGTTTTTGGGTTGTATAAATTAAAAACAATTCTCAATATCTCTTCAGCAGTAAATTGATAATTAAATAAAACTTTGACTCTCAGTGACATTTTTTGGTATTTTCCATTCATTCACCACTTTAGTTTCAGTAGGGGAAGCAGTAATTTTGAATTTTGAAATAATATTCCAATGAAAACAAATATATTTTATCCAATATTAACATTTAATAAATATTCCACACAACTTATCTTCCATTAAAGTTTTAAAAATATCTTAATATGCTTCTCAAGTTCTTCATGCCTCTTAGAATAAACCAAAATTTAATAAATTAAAACCATAATAAATTTAAAAAATACATATGGAATTCTAAATTAATAAGATTAAAATATGAAATGTTTTTATTTGTTATAATGAATTTAATAACCTAAAAATCATAATGAATATACATAGTTTGATTTTTTTCTTCAAAATATCGTTATATTTCACCATCAGTTGATGATAATCAGACTCATAATCAAACATTGAAAAATAAAAACATACTCGGATCTAATCAAAAAAATAATCATCGTGAGGAAAAAAATATGATCTTAATAGTGATATTGTTGATTTTTCTATAATAAATGAATATTCTCAAAGAACCATATTTTATTTAAACAAACAAAATTAGAGAACCCCAATGAGATGGATATGAAACCCTTATCCAGAAACTCATTTAACTACATTCTCAAGTCTAATAACACAACTGAAGCAATTTGATAATGGTGTTTTGAAATTTTCTTTGCATTAAGAACTCAGAAAACTGTAAAATCAACATATTGATAGGAATAACACTAGAAAATAAATATGATATACATATATATATTTATTCACTACTATAACATTATGAATTTCGATAGTTTCCTTCTTTTAAATTGTATATAGAAGATAATTTCCACTTTTATCTTTAATCAGTTTCTAAGCATCTTGATATGTTATAGGTATGAAATAATTATTATATTTAAATTAAACCTCACTTTGAAAATTTAATTTAAATTCGTTCATTCTTAAATTTAGTTTAACAATATAAACTAAAATCTAATACATATAAAAAATAACATAAAACACTATAATGGGAAACAAAATAATAATAATAGTAAAACCCATTCTATAGATAATTACAATATGGAATTAATAAATTCATAATGAATTTGTAATAGCCTATGTGTTTTAAAAAATGTAATTAATTCATTTATTTATATTGTATTCCCTTTCTACTTGAAAATTTACCATATATAATTGAATTTTTTGGTCTCTAATCCAACATGAAATTGTTATATCCTGAATAAATATGTAATATACATGACACTATTCTATTTTATGGTCTTGTATCTATTGTAGAAGTAGAAAAAAGCTTTTATATTCCTTTATGAATTTTTACTTGATGATTCCCACCATTTTTAACTACTTTTTTGATATAATTTAGTATAGTGGGAAAACATTTAATCTAAAACATATCACTACTATATGAATATATATTTTCTCATTATTGGTAAAACTAGAACACTTTATATTACAATCGCCGGATAAATAACTGATCTTACCACCTTAGTAACACCTTCATGATCCTAAAAACATTCATTAAATTTTTTTACCACATTTTGATCAATTTAGAGACTTACCTTTATATATCTTGGTTGACTAATTCTTCATTTCTAACCACCTTTACTATTTATGTTTTCCATCATGAAGTAGATAAGTTCTACAAAAGACTATATCAGCTTTATTATCAAAAAAACAACTTATATATAAATTTCAAATTCATTGGTTGCTAAATCTCTTCATAAACTTGGTTTTACACCCCATGTAAAATCAATCAATTTTACTCACATAGTCCAAAACAAAATTTTGTGAATACATGGGTAGTATAGTAAATTTTACTTCATAAGGGGACACTAATCCTTATTCCTTTTACATGAACTACATAAAATTATATAAATTATATTACAAATAAATTTAGGAAAATACATCTTAAGAAAATAATCTTTAATGCTCATCCAATACGTGGAATATATCTTATCCTTTTTATTAATATTTTTAATCTGATATGACCATTTATCAACAACATCTTCAAATAGATAAATAGAAAGAGTAACCTTTTTGATTTTATGTATATCCAAAAACATAAAATATCTTTTCCAAATTATTGATCTATCCTTCATCTTTTACTGGTAAATAAGATCCAATAAATGTTATAAGGTGGTGTTTTATGAAATGATTCCCTATAAAATTGTTTCTTTATATATAATTATTTCATTATCATTCAAGGGTTACACCATTAATTATGAAAATAAACTAACTCAACAAATCCATGATCTAATTTTTTCCAACCATTCTAGGTTTCTTAGTTGAATGATTATTATCCCCTTTATTTCTTCCTACCTCAACTCCCCTATTTACTATATAGAAAAACATTTTTAACAACCATTAATTAGATATGGAAATATTAAGCCCATATAAATAAATCACATGATAATATTAAAATAATATATAACCTTTTAATTTTTTTTTCTAATATCACCCTATCAATTAAAATTATTTAAAACATCTCAATGATTCCATCTATAATCACATTATAACATAATCAACCCATAATTAAATGATTTGTAATAAGATTTACAATTTCATATATTACAAGAATATTTAGGTTTTATATATTCATAGATTTATGGAAAAAAATTACATTACATTACATAGGTAATATGAAGATGAAATGTATATTTTTCTACATAAATAGGACCCTTAATATTTCACAATTGTTTTATTCATGAAGCACTTTCTTCATTCAAAGAAAATTTTATTTATTTATATATGTACATCACTATAGTTTCTTCTCATCTTTAGTCCCTATAAAAACATTTTAAAATTAAGTATTATTAAAATAATGGTCATTATGTTCTTTAATAAAAAAGGAATATATTATTCATATAAAAATTTTAAAATTCTTGAAACCGTTATCTTTTTAATAATAAATCTTTGAGAAAGTAAATAAAAAATATCCATATGAGAAACTCAATATTTTCTCAAATAAAACCTTATAAAACCATTGGAAACATAGAAAATTATTTAGGTAAATATAAGGGAAATTAGACCTCATGAAAACAAACCCTTAAACATTAAAAGTTCATAAACATTTCATTAGTTATGAAATGAAACTATCTATATAAAAACGTTTTTTATAAATAATATATCTATAATTTAGTATCATATTCATAACCTATGTTAACTTATTTTTATTTATTTCTATAATAATTGAAGCCCAATTAATTCTATAGGAGTAACATAAATGATTATCTCCCTCATTTATTTCATTTTAAAACTAAATCATTACCTAATACATTGGAGAGATATATTGGGGTCAACCATCATCATGAGATATATTGATATCACCATTAAAAATAATTAATTTTCATGTACCATATCATGAAAAAATTCATTAATCATTTACTTTTTCATCATAACCCCTCCTTTGAATCGATAAGGAAACAACACACTCTATTTTCACACAATCATAAAAAATGACATTTTTCTCTAGAAACTCTAAAAAATTGAGAAAAATTTAGAACATAGGGAATATGATATTATATGAAAAAACAAGATAATTTAATATGAACAATGATAATGAATATTAGATATGATGGTGGAAAAATTCGATCCATTTGTATATATTAAAATATTTTTTTTAAATGTTTGTAAAAAGTTAAAAATAAACCATTTGAAAAACATGGGAAGGAAACCTTTCATAAAAAATGTAAATTAATTCATATGTATTTGAAAATTACATTTATAAATAAATTGAGTTTAACAATAACATTCTTAAATCATTCAAAAGATCATGTAAATGGAGTATAAAGAGTTTAACACATTTAAATCAATGTTTTAAAGTAAAATCTCTTTCCTCAAGTCAATAATCATTTCATTCATTTGTATACCCTCATAAGTAATATTATTTTATTAGTTTTTAAATTTATTAGTAATTTTTTCATGTTAATTATATTATAATTATTTCATTTATTTTATTTTTTTCCTTTTTTTGTTTATTAGTTAAGTTCACATAGGACATTTTTAGGATGTTCAGTTTATAACCTCAAAATAACATCAGGGTATTGATTATGGTCAAAGGGGTTATGATAAAATTAACTCAAAAAATTTTAAACAAGTTATACTTATAAAATTTATAAATTATATAAAATTTTCAAAGAAACCATGTTATGTGGTAAATTAAAATGAACCACACAATTTGATGGAGATGGTAGTCTATACATATGCATGAATGACATTTTAATTTCTAGGAAGGGATCAAATGAAAAAAGAAAATAAAATATATATGGTTTAAAATATAATATATATCTTATAAATGTAATATTTATTCATTATATGCATCCTTAAGACCATTCTTTTAATCTATAAAAGAAAATAATGTCACAATGCTTCATAGAGGTCGTAGTCCACACGTACACACGACCAACGTTATCTTTTTCCAATGGATGGTAGGGTAAGAAGGTAAATAATATATTATGTTTAAATAATAATAATTTTGTCATAAATATAATATATATTCATGTTTTCTGTAATTATAACCATCCATATTATTCAATGACTAAAACCAAAACAAATCACTTAGTGGTGTTTGTGGTCCACATGTACGCGTGAACAATATGTTAATTTATCCAAGGATGGAAAGGGATATAGAAAATTTGTTATAACATGAACATAATAATATTTTATAATATTTTAGGTACTTATGTTTTTATTTCATTATGATAAAATAGTATTGGAATGATTTATAGTAATGAATAAAGATGAAAATGCTCGGTTAAGAGTTATACCTCTTCCTTGGGAATCCACATTTGGATTACACCTCAAGACATCTACGGTTGGTATTTTAGTGAAATAAAGACCTATATGATGTGAGGATACATTATTCGGGGATATTTTCCATGCCTTGTATGTTTTAGAGTTCTCAAAATGAGTGATTAACATAGGAGAGTATGTTCCTTTTTATATGTGAGGTGAGGGGAAATAAGAAGAAATATTGGGTTGATATTTGTACGGAAGAGGAAAATGTACATCATATTGTTGCTCCTAGAAATGGAAAAGATAATTTTAGTGATGAATAATGACAAATTTAGGAAAATATGGTTTCCTCAGTGAAGAAAAAACATAAACAAACCCTAGATTCTGACTCCCCAGTCATCTCTAAGGCTAGTCACTCTGCTTCAAAGACAATTGTGGATAATTAAGGCTTTTAGCTTTGTTATTACAAGAAAAAACCATCCCCATTTGTTTCTACAATAGAGGATGACCAGCCTATTGCAAGAGAAATGAAGATGCTAGTCACAAAAGATGTTTCTCCTAATAAATTCAAGAAGGAAACAGAGGAAAACTTGGGTTCTGAGAGAACTGATGTTGAGACAATTTATAGAAGACATCAAGAGCTCTTGATCATGGAAAGTTATATAAAAGAGAGATCGAGGGTTCAAGGTCCTGGGCATGGAAGAGTAGAGATGGATGCAATTAGGGATAAAAAATAAAGGATAACTGAGAGACTACTGAAAAGGATAAGCAAATAGTTTCTTTTGTTTTGGGTTTTCTAGGTTTTCTCATTCCTCCTCCCCTTAGTTACTATATTTTACATTCTTTTAATAAAGGAGGCATTGTGTCCATCTTTTTAAAAAATAAATTTGAGGTGAGTGATATAATCATAATTTTTCTGAACATTTAAATATGATAATTGTATTAATCATGGTCAAGTCTCCCAAAAATAATAAACATTCTATGATATGCTGATTAGGTTTTAGAGACATCTTTCAATATGATTTAATATGATATCTCATGGCCTTATAACAAAATATTTAACTTAATTAACCGGATTTACCCTTTATTGTGGTGACAAATTTTTATTATAACTACTATTCATAATGACCAAAAATGAAATTAACCAAATTAATAAATTTGAAAATGATAATTAAAAATATGGAATTGATTTTTCAAGATTAAATTTTTATGTTAAAAAACATCAATTCCTCTATGTTCACAACACACAATAAAATAAATTTTTAGAATATTGTGTTTTTAACCATACAAATGAACTTATACCAAAATAAAATAAAATATTGATTACTATGTAATTAATTATATTATATTATATATAAATTATATTATATTACTTTAAAAACAAATAAAAATTATAATTATTCTTTCAAATTATTCATTTCAAAAATGAATTGACTTTGGTGTAAAAATCATTATTTCTAAATACTCACTCAACAATCAATCTTTTCATAAAATTCCCAAACAACTATCCTAAGATATATTTAATATTAATATAGAAAAATTAATTAATTTTTATCAAATTAAATATCTAAAATGAATAAATTTTTCTTAAAATAATATCATGTAATTCATGGAAAATAATTTATTAAAATTAAATTATTCTTTTTTCTATTGAAAAAATTTACAAAATTATTTATTAAACTTCAATGAATATGAATTAATTAAATGAATAATTATAAATCATTCAAGTATTAACTAATTTATCACGAAAATTGCTTGGCGAAATCAAATTGTATTCCTTAGAATATTCATGGTTTTTCTAGATTATGGTTTTATTTTACCACTACGGCCTAGCCAAGTCCATCACACCATATTTTACATAAAATAGAATAGATAAGTCAAAATAATTTTTAACAGATAATTTATTTCATAAAATTATATGATTCTAACTAAAATTTTCATGGACTTCCCCATGGAAATAGTTTTAACTCTAGAGTATACCACAATGTAGTTTATAGGGAAGATGGGTTTTCTGGGTAGTTTTTTAAATAAGATTTTCCATCTTAAAAAATATTAAAGATACTATTTAGTTTTAACGTAGCGGGTCTATATCATACCCATGTGGGGGTGTTAAAAAATTCTAATAAGAAAATTTTGTAAATTTTATCTACTTTAAATTATATTTTTGTGGTGAGTAATTTATAAAATGTTTCTATATTACAAATAAGATAAAATAGAGTGGTCATAAAGGTTAATAAATTATCCATTAATGGTAATATAAGATTTTTATATTGTTGTAATTATCTGCAAATTATTTACACCATTTCCAAAGGAGTTTTGGTTTATTTGATTAGTGGTTTAAATAAAATCAAATATGAGATATTATAATAATGTAACATATTTAAATAATATATGAAATGATTGTATTTTTAAAATGGTTTTCAATAAATATCTAATATCTTGTTATATGATAGAGTTCATATTAATATTTTTCTTAATTAAAAATATGGAAAAAATTGTAGTAGAATACATATGAAATTAACATATTTAATTATGATATAGAATATCTATATAACATTCTTAAATTAGACATTGTTCATATTTTTTTCTATGTTTTAATTTTTCAATTATTTGACTTATTAGTGTATTCTTAATTTTATTTTTCATTAATATAAATTTTATGTTATTTGTGAATGTATGCTTTAGTGCAATGTTCTCAAAACTGATTCATTAAATTTTATTACATTCATTTAATGAGTTATATTCTACATAATATTATAGAATTTTTTTTTAATTAACCTTAAATTATTTATTTTTGTTATTTATGAACATGAATTTAATAATAATTATAGGTTATAAATATAATTTCGATCATATACCCCACTATAGAATAAAATGGTAGGAATGCAAATTGTAGAAACCATGTTTTCATAGGATCTATGATCTATCTAGAAAAGTGGTGGCTGATTATATATCACCCCATACATACTCTTATTGGTATTATTGATATCATATAAATGTAAGACATTGCATTAAATGACTTAATGTACATTATTTATGTGATTCATTTGAATTTGTATAAATATTTTCTGTTTTAAATTTCTATTAGTGGCACAAGTTGAGATTTTTTTAAATAGTTACAAATCAATATAGTTTGAACATATTAATCTAGTGGAAGAGGAGGATATTCAAAAACTATATCATTAGATAACTAAAAACATTTAAAGGGAAGACATGAGATAATATTTTGAAATTTTAGTACTCCTAGAGTAATATGTGCTACATTCATTCCAAAGCGACACTTTCTAAGAGCTCGATCGTGCATCTGGGTAGTCATGCCAATTATGGGTGTCCTTGTATTATCTTTTTTAAGGTAAGAAATTTTAGGGTGAGAGTAACAAGATTATGTGTCTATATTTGGTTTATTAATTATTTATAATTATAATATAAATAATAAATTTTATGATAAATGTGGAATATATTATGTTATATACAAATTATAGACTAGGAAATGGTTTACCCGCTAAATTATCCAAGATTCATTTATGATATGATTTTATGATGTCTTAAATAACTATGATATAGGATAAATTGTTAATATAAGACAATGAAAAATGAAATCTGGATCAATATTTAAATGTGGATATGATGTATGTTTAAAATGGATCATAATTTTAATGAGTGGGTAGTTAATAAAAATAATTATTAATTCAAATTTAACAATGATACTTATTTGAAAAATGATTTTGTTGTGGATAAAATGAAATCATGGTCATCTACATTGAATTTATAATCAATACATGAAAATTGTATAATTAATGGATGTAATATTCAATAATAGTTTTTTTTTGAATTTTTATTAAGAAAGAAATTTAATTTTTTGTTTTAGAGAAACCACTTCCTAGGTATGTAATTGATGAATTCATTAAATAAATGGATATTGACTATTATAAAAGGTATATAAAGGATTAATAAGTGGGACATGGAGGTTCCAATATATTTTTTTATGAAATATATAAAAATATAATTTATTTATATCAATATAATGTATAATAGTCACACATGATCATTAAACCAAATGAGAGGAGATAGTAGGGAGGGGAATATATAGAATTGTAGTAAACTCGATATTTTGAGGAGGAATTTTTTCTAATTACTAAAATGTTTTATGAAGAACTTTCTAGAGTAAATAATAGGTATTAATGTTATAGAGATTAAATGTTGTATGTTTTAGTTTATATAATACCATCTTTACATTATACATGATTTCTATATATTTATAAAAATTAGGAATGATGCAGGATTGATTATTGGATCTTATTGTATGCATTAAAGTAATAGAGAAATGGTGTTCTATATTGAAGAGTAAGATGTACTAAATTAAATTAAATAATTGATTTAGATAAATAATGTTTATGTATTTTCATCTTGTTTTCCTCTTACATGATTGGAGGTACTAATGTAAAAAATGGTTGTTATCATAAAAGTAGACGATGTTTGTGATACAAATAATTATATTTGATATAAGTCTATAATATTTCTAAAAATAATATAAGGATAAAAATGTATTACCCAAGATAAATGATTATATATATTTTTCAAAATATAATTGTATTATTTCTACCACCCATTTGTGGAATATTTTAAAGAATAAAATATTAATTTTTACATATTTCTATAATGAAATGGAATTCCATATGAGATATAAGAGTTAAAATTTTATTATTTAAATTTTCAAATTAATATAAATAAGTTTCATTTCCTAAAATAATGAAGTTTTTTCACTTATAATGATATTCTTGAGATAATGTAGTTTTGAAAAGGCATGTAAGAGTATGTTTAGACATAATTATGTTCTAAGAAAAGTAAATAGAAGATTAATCCAATAAAATTAAATGTGAATGTCACTTTGTATATTAATATATTTTTAGGAATATTTATAAGTAAAGATAATGTGGTGAATAAAATTTATCTATAAAAATGATATTAATAAAGATTTATAAGGAAATTTTGAAAGATAATGATGATGATGAACTCAAAAATAATTTTATGTATAAAAAAAGTTATTTCCATTATAACATTTGATGTTCTGAAGTAAAGGAGTCTGAATTATATGTTTAAAGAGATGAATAATATAAATATAATCCCTATGTATCGCCATTATTCCATATAAATTTCTATGTAGATGCTACTCACTAAATTAGTATATAGAGATGTTTTGTCATATCATCACTAATAAGATATGGCGGGAATTACGTAGATATTTAATGAATTTTTGGAAACCCTAAAAATTTAAGAAACATATGTCCTCTTTGGTGGTCAATAATGTAGGACATTCTATTTTTGGTGATTATTTATAATTTTTTAGTATTATCAATAGAGTATAAGTTTATAAAACGTATCACATTATATAAAAATAAATGCTCCACTTCAACATTCATTTATTATTTTGAATATATTCATCAAATAAAATTGTATTTGATCACATAAAATACACATTCAAATTATCCCTAACAAAGTTTTTTTAAGGATCATTGATTTTTTTGAAATAATTTTAACATTCATTTGAATATTATTTCATTGAGATATATGGATTATGATCATTGGATAATAAATAGGATTCAACCTCTAGATGACACGCTATATGTACAAAATTGAGTGTCATAAACTAGGTATTTTGTATTTTGAAGGTGTATATTTCATATTGAATCCACATACATGAGTTTTAAAAGAAACCTATTTGAGAACCATAATTATTTAATTATTTTATTACATTGTCCTTAGGGTTGAGATAATTATGGGTGTTTGGGTATGTTTTTTATCATGTCATTGATTGAGTCTTAATCAATATGGGATTTTTCCTAAAATGTAAGGACTAAAAACTCTTTCCCATTTATTAATAATGAAAAGGTAATTATGTTACCATACATCGGTAAATTAAATTTTATATGATTATTTATCTATATTTGGGTAATATGATATTCTTATATATATTGTTCAATTCTATAATATGTCTTCATTATTTATTCAGTATATACTTAAATAATAATGAATGTATAATTAGGATATAAGTGATTGAAATATTTAGGGTATTATAGAAACCTGTGGCATTTTAAAAATGAATATAGTATTTTGAATACATGTATATGATATATATGTTGACATGGTATAGAGATGAATTTATTTAATAAATATTGTGGTAAACCCCTTTATAACTTGAAATGAACTAAATCTTTTCTATTTAAAACTATTTACATAAAATCAAGAAATGATGAAATAATAATTGTTTTAAACACTATAAAGGCTTGTCATGTTAAAAAATGTTGTTTCATTAATGTGGATTATGTTTTTTATGAAATATTTTAATATAATATTAGTAGCTGCTATAAATTTGATCTATAAGATATCCAAATTATGTTTTGGATGTATTTTCAAAATAGCTTTGACATGATGTAACATGTAGTGAATGTGAAAAATTATTTTTCAAAAAAATTAAAGATATTTAAAAGTAGTTTTCAATATGATCTCATAGTTTTTTTATATTATTTTATATAAGGTGAAAATATAGTAAGATTATATGACCCTTTACTAAAAATCAGAGATCGGTGGGAATATGAACTAAATCCCTAATGGTGCATTCATTGTCATAGGGTATGAAAAATAAATTTACTTCTTATGTTAAATATAGTATATATGCAACCAAAGTGGTCTCCTTAAGAGAAGTCCACATGGAATTGTAGTCAATTTTTCCATATTTCCATAAAAAGAATCTATTTAGTTTTGAGTAATTTAAATTTTAAAAGAAATATAAATTTTATATTTTTAAATTGATGGATGAAATATTGATCATGTTTATATTTTTCGACTAATTTAAATGTAATCCTACTTTCTAATTTTTTAAATATTTTTATGTTTTTCTCATAAGAGAGATTCTAGAATTTCTTCTACTATCTACTTTGTCCATATAGTAATGGTGATAATATTCATAACAGAGATATCATGATGGTATAACCTCTTTATTTTGTGTGTAAGAATTCAACTGGGAGCTATTGGTTGATATATGTAATCATTAATTGGGTTTATTTATTTCTAAACAATGAATAATTCCAACCACAACTTTACACATGTGTTGATGATCACCAAGCACTTCACCACATAACCGTATCTTGTTCCATCATATACATAGAACTATGTAGGGGGAAAATGGACTGTTGAACCAGGAAATTATCATTTAAAATATCAAAATTCAATTAACATGACGCATGATAATTAAAACATCACTTTCATAATTGAAACTAGATTATCAAAATAAATAAAGGATTTACTTAAATTAAGAATAATAACTCAAGCACTATAATTGGTTCATCCTCCCCTTTCCCAATCACATGGAAATTTTACCACTCCATATTAAGGGTAACCAATAATATGGGGGATAAGGAAAGAATTTTTGAAATTTAAATTAAGACAAAGGAAGTAAAAAAATAGAACAAATAGTAGGTTTCCTTATGCATCCCTTCCCCTCACCAAGATTCTTCTCTTGAATCCCCAAATGGATTATAAGTATAAATCATAATCAATTTGTATTTAATCATCCATAAATGCATCAATTAATTCCTCTAGATTCAATGTTGTTTTACTAGTGCGTTCGCTTTAGAATTCATTGTATTTTTCATCAATTTGAAGTTTTTTTGTTATTTAATTTTCTATCATCATAATTTATGATGTAAAACATAGTCTCACAATAGGAAATTTCAACTTGTCATCTCAAGTGTTTTTATTATAGATTGTTTAATGTGTTGGATTACTATTGATTTTCACAACATGATTATACAATTAAAAACATGAATGTTGAATTTCTAGTTATTTTTTGGCTCACCTTTTCATTTATTATATAATTATGAGCCGTATAATTATCTCATGTACATCCCAATTCTTGTAAATTATTCCTACAATATTCATCTTGATCAAATTTTATCTTTTCCCTTATTTTGAAAAATTTATTTCATCATTCCAAGAATGTGTAAAATAATTAAATATCATCAAAATTAATTGATTAAACAACAAAAACAATGTATCTTACGTTAAATATAAATATGTCTGAAATAATTCTATCAATTACACTAAACATATAAATTTTTTGTTCTAAAGATCATTATCACCAAAATATCACAAACGACATTAATTCTATAAATATTTATATTTCCATAGAAACAAAAGAAAATTCATTTAAATGGGAAAATAAAATTTCAAGTTTCTCACAAAACAATTCATCCAACTCCTCACTCAATGAAAAAAAATCCAATCTTGGATTTTACTTTTCTCCTTTTAAATAATAATTTTCATCAATCCTCTATCTAAAATTTCATAATTCATCATTAATGTTCATGAAACTTGAAATATACTTAAGACTAAATTATTTTTACTCATCAATCCAGGTAGAAATATTTAAATACTATTCTCATCATACCTCATGTACTTTTCAATTTCTATAGGCATGAATATTATATACCATTTTTCCATATAATAAAAGAGATAAAAATTAATCACGAGTAATTATAATTATTTTTTAATTGTATTTTAGGATTAATTTTACTGGTAAATGAATAAAATATATATAAAAAATGATGTTTTAGTCTAAATAATAATTCATGTTAACATCCTATCATGCAAACATAATCTCTTGAATATCATGAAATGTAGTAAGAGTATGGTAGGAAATGATATAATAGGCTTAAAATATAGTTATTTTCCTAAAAATATCATTCATCGCTTCTATGGTAAAAATTATTATTCAATATCAATGTGGGTCCAAGGATAAAGGGATAAATAATAAAATATATTAATCAAATAAAACATTATTTTGTAAATTCAAATCTTTGATAAGATTCTTGGAAAGCACAAGAAAGAAAACATGTTAAATTATCTTAAGAAAATTAATATAGAAATAATGGTAAATAATAATATTGAAATTATATTTAGAATAAGAACAAATTATTTGGTCAATTAATCATGGAAATACAAGAAAAAATAATCCTTTAAATATCATATTCCAAAACTGAAAACAAACGAAATATATGAAAAATTTCATACACAAAAAACAACTCATTTTATAAAATAATTATTTTTTAAATTCAACAGCATATGCTAAACATTACTCATTCATTTTAAATTTAACTCTTATAATCATATCACAATGTATATTTAATGTAAGGAATAATGATTGTCTAATCTAATTTTATATCTCCTTGATCGATAATAAACTATAAGAGTTCAAATTGGGGCATTAAATTTATCTTTTAAATATTAAAAATTGAATTAAAAGGTCAGAGTAAAATAAAATAAAGAATTTAAATTCATAATCCCATTCAAATGATACTTTAAATTTAGTTTCAAAAATTCTACTTGTACCAATCCACATCATGAATAAGACTCTCATAACATGAATATCCTATAGAAAAGATATTTAGCTTCCTTCCTGCATCTGTATTCCATATTTATAGAACTCTAAATAAGAGTAAAAACAAATGATACATTAGGAATTTTCAATTATTCTTAAATATGATAAGGGGAAGAGTGATCTAAAGGAAAAAATAAAAAATATAGGTTACCAGCTAGAAGTTCTTTTTGTTAATTTGGTTGGACTGACTCAAAAAAATCGAAAATAAATCCAATACTAATGGTTTAAACTACAAGATTTTATCCCCTATACTTTATTAATGTAGTTTCTCTGATTAATTAAATATTATTTTTCAAGTTATAAAATATAAACATAATTACAATATGAAAAAAAATGTTATATAATGGTATAACTTGGTGGATCTTAATTGATAAATAGGGTGAAAGAGTGTAATATCTTCAATAGTTTTGTGAGGTAGGCTCCCATGATACTTAAGAATCCTCTTCGGTTGTTATCTCTCATCATTAACCAACCAAAATTAAAAAGAATCATGGTAATATTAGAAATATCTTTATTCATACATTTCCACCAATAATATTCCCAAAGTTCACTATACATAATATTAATACATGGATTAAAAAACAAATAGATATGATAATTACATAATGATTCCCTCTTCAACAAGGAATCATTCTAACCACATAACATTTTTCATATATTTTAACACCATATTTATCAATATAAAACTCAAAAAACATACCCTTTTAGCTAATTCCAATCATTATGTAAAACTATGAACATATTTATATAAATCCTTAATTATTCTGAAGAATATGTTTGCAAAGATACCTAATCCAAAATTGTATATGTTTTTGAATGCAGAATTTTCAAGTCATTATTTTTTAAATCATTAACCAAAGTACCATGTTCCAAAATTATCATGGTTAAGGGTACATTATATTTTTGACTTAACACATCATCTACATTTTTATATTTACATGGATGATACTGAATCATGCAATCATAATCGTTTATCTTTCCAAAAATAATCTTTACCATGTGTTCAACTATTTTTGATTAAATATATACACTAAACTTTTTTGGTTAGTATATATTTCACATTTTACTCCATATAAAAGATGAATCAATGTTTTTAAAATAAAAACCATCATTATAAGCTCAAGATTATGTGCCGAGTAATTCTTCTTGTTCAGTTTAAATTTACATGAAGCATATAAAATTACCCAATCATCATGAATCAAGACACAACCATGTATTTTCAAAAAATAAATACTATAAATAACACCATTTTTATTGGAAAGTATAACACTACTGTATTAGAAAATATTTTATTCAATTACTAAATGAGTTAATAATATTCCAATATATAAATGAATTTATATATTTTTAGAGATACTTAGTTTGTGGGTTGAATAAAAAAAGTTATCAACATATCTTCAGTAGTAACTTGCTAATTAAAGAAAACATTGACACTCAGTGACATTTTTGGTATTTTCTTTTCATTCACCACTTTAGTTTTAGTAGGGGAAGTAGCTATTTTTACTTTTGGGATAATATTCAAATGAAAACAAATATATTTTATCCAATATTATCATTTACTAAATATTCCACACAACTTATCTTACATTAATGTTTTAAAAATATCTTAATATGATTCTCAAGTTCCTCATGCCTCTTAGAATAAACCAAAATTTAATATATTAAACCCATAATAAATTTAAAAAGTACATATGGAATTATCAATTAATAAGATTAAAATATGCAATGTTTTCATTTGTTATCATGAATTTCATAACCTAAAAATCAAAATAAACATACATTGTGTGATTTTTTTCTTCAAAATATCGTTATATTTCACCTTCAGTTGATGATAATCAGACTCATAATCAAACATTGAAACATAAAAACATACATGGATCTAATCAAACAAATAATCATTGTGAGGAAAAAAAATATATGATCTTAATAGTGATATTATTGAGTTTTCTATAATAAATTAATATTCTCAGAGAACCATATTTTATTTTAACAAAAAAAAAATTAGAGAACCCCAATGATAAGGATATGAAACCCTTATCAAGAAACTCCTTTTACTACATTCTCAAGTCTAATAACACAACTGAAGCAATTTGATAAGGGTGTTTTGAAATTTTATTTACATTAAGAACTAAGTAAACTGTAAAATCAACATATTGATTAGGAATAACACTAGAAAAATTATTATGATAAACATATATATATTCATTCACTACTATAACATCATGAATTTTATAGTTTCCTTATTTTCAATTGGATAGGGAAGATAATTGCTACTTTTATCTTTAATTAGTTTCTAAGCATCTTGATATGTTATAGGTATGAAATAATTCTTATATTTAAATTAGACCTCACTTTGAAATTTTAATTTAAATTATTTTGTTCTTCAATTTAGTTTAACTATATAAACTAAAATCTAATACATATACAAAATAACATCAAACACTCTCATGGGAAACAAAATATTGATAATAGGAAAACTCATTCTATAGATAATAAAAATATGGAACTAATAAATTCATAATTCATTGGTAATAGCCTATGTGTTTTACTAAATGTAATGAATTCGTTTATTTATATTATATTCCCTTTATACTTAAAAATTTACCATATATAATAGAATTTGTAGGTCCATAATCAAACATGAAATTGTTATATCCTGAATAAATATGTAATATACATGACACTATTCTATCATATTGTCTTCTATTGTAGAAGTAGAAAAAAGCTTCTATATGCCTTTATGAATTTTTACTTGATGATTCCCACAATTTTTAACTTATTTTTGGATATAATTTAGTATAATGGGAAAACTTTTAATCTAAAACATATCACTACTATATGAATATATATTTTCTCATTATTGGTCAAACTAGAACACTTTACATTACAGTCACTAGCTAAATAACCGAGCCTACAACCTTAGTAACACCTTCATGATCCTAAAAACATTTATTGAATTTTTTTTACCACATTTTGATCAATTTAGAGACATACCATTATATTTCTTGGTTGAATACTTCTTTATTTCTAACCACATTTACTTCTTAAATTTTACATCATGAAGTACATAAGTGCTACCAAAGTCTATATCAAATTTATTATCACAAAAAACAACTTATATATAAATTTTAAATTCATTGGTTTCTAAATCTCTTCATAAACTTGGTTTTACACCCCATGTAAAATCTATCAATTTTACTACCATAGTCCAGAACAAAATTTTGTGAATACATGGGTAGTATAGTAAATTTTACCTCATAAGGGGACACTAATCCTTCTTCCTTTTACATGAAATACATAAACTTATATAAATTCTATTACAAAGAAATTTAGGAAAATACATCTCAAGAAAAATATCTTTAATTCTCATCCAATACGTGGAATAAAACTTATCTTTTTCATTATTATTTTTATTCTGATATGACCATTGTTCAACAACATCTTCAAATAGATAAATAGAAAGAGTAACCTTTTTGATTTTATGTATATCCCAAAACATATAAAATCTTTTCCAAATTATTGATCTATCCTTCATCTTTTACTGGTAAATAAGATCCAATAAATGTTATAAGGTGGTGTTTCATGAAATGATTCACTATAAAATGCTTCTTTATATATAATTATTTAATTACCTTTCCAGGGTTACACCATTAATTATTAAAATTAACTAACTCAAAAAATCCATGATCTAATTTATTCCAACCATTCTAGGATTCTTATTTGAATGATAATTATCACCTTTATTTATTCCAACCTCAACTACAAAATTTTCTATACAGGAAAACATTTTGAACAACCATTAATTAGATAAAGAAACATTAAGACCATATAAATATATCACATGATAATATTGATTAATATATAACCTTTTAAATGTTTTTCTAATATCACTCAATCAATTAAAATTATTTAAAACATTTCATGGATTTCATCTATAATCACATTATAACATAATCAACCCATAATTAAAGGATTTGTAATAAGATTTAGACTTTCTTATATTACCAAAATATTTAGGGTTTATATATTTATAGAATTATGGAAAAAAATTACATGACATTACATAGGTAATATGAACATGCAATGTCTATTTTTCCACATAAATGGGACCGTTAATATTTCACAATTGTTTAATTCATGGAACACTTTCTTCATTCAAGGAAAATTTCTTTATTTATAGTTGTAAATCACTATAGTTCCTTCTAATCTTTAGTCCCTATAAAAACATTTTAAAATTAAGTATTATTAAAATAAAGGTCATTAACTTATTTAATAAAAAGGGAATATATTATTCATATAAAAATTTTGAAATTCATGAAACCATTATCTTTTTAATAATAAATCTTTGAGAAAGTAAATAAAACATATCCATATGAGAAACTCAATATTTTCTTAAATAAAACCTTCAAAACCCATTAGAAACATAGAAAAATCTTTAGGGAAATATAAGGGAAATTAGACCTCATGAAAACAAACCATTAAAAATTAAATGTTCATAAACATTTCATTAGTTATGAAATCAAACTATATCCATAAAAACGTTTTTTATAAATAATATATCTACAATGTAGTATCATATTAATAACCTATGTTAACTTATTTTTATTACTTTCTATAATAATTGAAGCCCAATTAATTCTATAGGAGTAACCTAAATGATTATCTCCCACATTTCATTCCTTTGTAAACTAAATCATTACCTAATGCATTAGAGAGATATATTGGGATCAACCATCATTATGAGATATATTGATATAACCATTAATCATAATTATTTTTCATGTACCATATCATGAAAAAAATCATTTATCATTCACTTTTTCATCATAACCACTCTTTTGAATCGATAATGAAACAACACACTCTATTTTCACATAATCATAAAAAATGACATTTTTATCTAGAAACACTAAAAAATTGAGAAAATTTTAGAAGAGAGGGAATATGATATAATATTAAAAAACATGATAATTTTATATGAACAATGATAATGAATATTATATATTATGGTGGAAAAATTCATTCAATTTTTATATATTCAAATATTTTTTTTACAAGTTTGTAAAAAGATAAAAATAAACCATTTAAAATACATTGGAAAGATTCATTTAATAAAAATTGTAAATGAATTCATGTATATTAGAAAATTACATTTATAAACCAATTAAGTATAATAATAAAATTCTTAAATCATTCAAAAGATCATGTAAATGGAGTATATATAGTTTAAAACATTTAGATCAATGTTTTAAAGTAAAATATCTTTCCTCAAGTCAATAATCATTTCATTCATTTCTATACCCTCATAAGTAATATTAATTTATTATTTTTATAATTTATTAGTAATTTTTTTCATGTAAATTATATTATAATTATTTCATTTATTTTATTTTTTTTACCTTGTTTTGTTTATTAGTTAAGTTCGCATAGGATATTTTTAGGATGTTTAGTTTATAACCTCAAAATAACATCAGGGTATTGATTATGGTCAAAGGGGTTATGATAAAATTAACTCAAAAAATTTTAAACAATTTATACTTTTAAAAATTTTAAATTATATAAAAATTTTAATGAAACCATGTTATGCGGTAAATAAAAATGAACCACACAATTTGATGGAGATCGTAGTTTATATATATGCAAGAATGGAGTTTTAATTTCTAGGAAGGGATCAAATGAAAAAAATATAAAATATATATGGTTTAAAATTTAATATATAGATCTTATAAATTTAATATTTATTCATTATATGCATCCTTAAGACCATCCTTTTAATCTATAAAAAATTGAATGCCACAATGCTTCATAGAGGTCATAGTCCACACGTACACATGAACAACGTCATATTTTTCCAATGGATGGTAGGGTAAGAAGGTAAGTAATATATTATGTTTAAATAATAATAATTTTGTCATAAATATTATATATATTCATGTTTTCTGTAATTTTAACCATCCATATTACTCAATGACTAAAACCAAAACAAATCACTTAGTGGAGGTTGTATTCCACACGTATGCGTGAGCAATCTGTTAATTTATCAAAGGATGGAAAGGGATATGGAAAAGTTGTTATAACATGAACATAATAATATATTAGAATATTTCATGTACTTATGTATTTATTTCATTATGATAAAATAGTATTGGAATGATTTATAGTAATGAATAAAGATGAAAATGCTCGGATAATAGTTATACATCTTCCTTCAGAATCCACATTTGGATTACACCTCAAGACATATATAGTTAGTTTTTTAGTGAGATAAAGACCTATAGGATGTGAGGATAGATTATTCGGGGATATTTTCCATAAATTTTATGTTTTTGAGTTCTTAAAATGAGTGATTAACATTGGAGAGTATGTTCCTTTTTATATGTGAGGTGAGTGGCAATAAGAAGAAATATTGGGTTGATATTTGTATGGAAGAGGAAAATGTACATCATGTTGTTGCTCTTAGAAATGGAAAAGAGAAAGTTAGTGGAGAAGAATCCCAACATTTGGAAAATATGGTTTCCTCAGTGATGAAAAAACGTAAACAAACCTTAAATTCTGACTCCATATTCATCTCTAAGGCCAGTCACTCTGATTTAAAGACAATTGTGGAAAATTAAGGAATTTAGCTTGTTTATTACAAGAAAACACCATCCCCAGTTGTTTTTCTAATAGAGGATGAGCTTTATATTGTAGAAGAAATGTAGACGCCAGTCACAAAAGATGTGTATCCTAACAAATGCATGAATGAAATAGAGGATAGATTGGGTTCTGAGAGCACTAATGCTGAGACAATTTATGGAATTCATCAAGAGGTCTTGAGTAGGGAAAGATATATAATAGGTATATCGAGAGTTCGGGGTCCTGGGCATGGAAGAGCAGAGATGGATGCAATTAGAGATTAATCATTAAGGCTAACTGAAAGACTACTGAAAAGGATAAGAAAATAGTTTCTTTTGGTTTGGGTTTTCCAGGTTTTCTCATTCCCCCTCCCCATAGTTACTTTCTTTTACATTATTTTAAAGAGGCATTGCCTCCATATTTTTAAAAAAAATATGTGAGGTGAGTGGAATAATCATAATTTTTCTAAATATTTCAATATGATAATTGTATTAATCATGGTCAAGACTCCCAAAAATCATAAACATTCTATGATATTCTAATTAGATTTTAAAAAATGTCTTTTCATATGATTCAATGGGATATTTCATGGCCTTATAATAAAATATTTAACTTAATTAACCGAATTTACCCTTTACTGTTGTGAAATTTTTTTACCATAACTACTATTCATAATGACAAAAAATGAAATTAACCACATTAATAAATTTTAAAATGATTATTAAAAATATTGAATTGATTTTTCAAGATTAAATATTTATGTTAAAAAATCAATTACTCTATGTTCAAAAAACACAATAAAATAAATTTTTAGAAGATTGTGTTTTTAACCATACAAATGAACTTATACCAAAATAAATTAAAATATTGATTACTATGTAATTAATTATATTATATTATATATAAATTATATTATATTACTTTAAAAACAAATAAAAAATATAATTATTCTTTAAAATTTTTAATTTAAAAAATGAATTGACTTTTGAGTAGAAATCATTATTTATAACTATTCACTCAACAGTCAATCTTTTCAGAAAAGTCCCAAACAATTATCCTAAGCTATATTTAATCTTAATATATAAAAATTAATTAATTTTTATCAAATTAAATATCTAAAATGAATAAATGTTCCTTAAAATAATACCATGTAATTCATGAAATACAATTTATTTAAATTATACTTTTCTTTTTTCTATTGAAAACATTTATAAAATTATTTATTAAACTCCGATGCATATGAATTAATTATTTCAATAATTATAAATCATTCAAGTGTTAACTAATTTATCACAAAAATTATTTGGAGAAATCAAATTGTATTCCTTAGAATATTCATGGTTTTTCTTGATTATGGTTGTATTTTACCACCACTACCTATCCATGTCCAACACACCATAGTTTACATAAAATAGAATAGATACGTCAAAATAATTTTTAACAGATAATTTATTTTTTAAAATTATATGATTCTAACTAAAATTTTCATAGACTTCCCCTTGGAAATAGTTTTAACTCTAGAGTATACCACGATGTAGCTTATAGGGATGATGAGCTTTCTGGGTTGTTTTTTAAATAATATTAATCACTTTAAAAACTATTAAAGATACTAATTAGTTTTAACCTAGAGGGTCTATATCATACCCATGTGGGGGTGTTAAAAAATTCCAATAAATAAATTTGGTAAATTATATTTAGTTTAAAGTCGATTTACGTGGTGAGTAATTTATAAAATGTTTATATATTACAAATAAGGTAAAATATAGTGTTCATAAAGGTTAATAAATTATTTATTAATGGTAATATAAAATTTTTATATTGGTGTAAGTATCTGCAAATTATTTAAACCATTTCCAAAGGAGTTTTGGTTTATTTGATTAATGGTTTAAATAAAATCAAATATGAGATATTATAATAATGTAAAATGTTTAAATAATATATGAAATGATTGTATTTTTAAAATGGTTTTCAATAAGTATATAATATCTTGATATATGATAGAGTTCATATTAATATTTTTTTAATTAATAATATTGAAAACAATTTATTAGAATACATATGAAATTAACATATTTAATTATGATATAGAGTATCCAGATAACTTTCTTAAATTATACATTGTTTATATTTTTTTCTATGTTTTAATTTTCCAATTATTTGACTTATTAGTGTATTCTTCATTTTATTATTCATTAATATAAATTCTATGTTATGTGTGAATGTATTCTTCAGTGTAATGTTCTTAAACTAATTCATTAAATTTTATTACATTCATTTAATGAGTTATATTCTACGTAATATTATTGACTTTGTTCTCATTAACCTTAAATTCCATATTTTTGTGATTTATGAACATAAATTTAATATTAATTATATGTTATAAATATAATTTTGATCATATACCCCACTATAGAATAAAATGGTATGAAAGAAAACTGTAGTAACTATGTTTTCATTAGATCTATTCTCTATCTAGAAAAGTGGTGGATGATTATATATCACCCCATAAATACTGTTATAGGTATTATTGATATCATATAAATGTAAGACATTGCATTAAATGAATTAATGTACATTATTTATGTGATTCATTTGAATTTTTATAAATATTTTCTGTTTTAAATTTCTGTTAGTGGAACAAGTTGTGAGTTTTGTAAATAGCTACACATCAATATGGTTTGAACATATTAATCTAGTGGAAGAGGAGGATATTCAAAAACTATATCATTAGAGTACTAAAAACATTTAAAGGGAATACATGAGATAATATTTTGAAATTTTAGTACTTTTAGAGTAATATGTGCTACATTCATTCCAAAGTGACACTTTCCAAGAGCTCGATCGTGCATTTGGGCAGTTCATGCCAATTATTGGTGTCCGTGTATTATATTTTTTAAGGTAAGGAAGTTTAGGGTGAGAGTAACAGGATTATGTGTCTATATTTGGTTTATTTATTATTTATAATTATAATATAAATAATATATTTTATTATAAATGAGGAATATATTATGTTATATACAAATTATAGATTAAGCAACGGTTTAACCACTAAATTATCAAAGATTCATATATAATACGATTTTATGATGTCTTAAATAACTATTAAATAGGATAAATTATAAATCAAAGACAATGAAAAATGAAATATGGATCAATTTTAAAGGTGGATATGGTGTATGTTTAAAAGGTATCATAATTTTATTGAGTGGGTAGTTAATAAAAATAATTATTAAATCAATTTTAACAATGATACTCATTTGAAAAATGCTTTTGTTGTGGATAAAATGAAATTATGGTCATCTAAATTGAATTTATAATCAATACATGAAAGTTATATAATTAATGGAAGTAATATCCAAGAATAGTATTTTTAAATTTTTATTAAGAAAGAAATTTAATTTATTGTTTTAGAGAAACCCCTTCCAAGGTATGTAATTGATGAATTAATTAAATAAATGGATATTCACTATTATAAAATGTATCTAAAGGATTGATATCTCCACTCATATGTGTGTATCAATGGATTCTATTTTTCAAAAGTAACTTGAAAATATAGATGTATTTGAAATAGATAGAAAATATGAAAATGATCAATCAGAAATAATAAAGTAATTTGATAAGGGTGTTTTGAAATTTTCTTTGCATTATGATCTAAGTAATCTGTAAAATCAACATATTGATTAGGAATAACATTAGAAAAATCATTATGATATACAAATATATATTCATTCACTTCTATTACAACATTAATTTTGATAGTTTCCTTATTTTCAATTGGATAGGGAAGATAATTGCTAATTTTATCTTTAATTAGTTTCTAAGAATCCTGATATTTTATAGGTATGAAATAATTATTAAATTTAAATTAAACCTCACTTTGAAATTTAAATTTAAATTCATTCGTTCTTCAACTTAGTTTAACTATATAAACTAAAATAAAATACATATACAAAATAACATCAAACACTATAATTGGAAACAAAATAAAGATAATAGGAAAACTCATTCTATAGATAATAACAAAATGGAACTAATAAATTCATAATGAATTAGTAATAGCCTATGTTTTTTACTAAATGTATTGAATTCATTTATTTATATTATATTCCCTTTATACTTGAAAATTTACCATATATAATAGAATTTGTCGGTCCATAATCAAACATTAAATTGTTATATCCTGAATAAATATGTAATATACATGACACTATTCTATTTGTTGTCTTGTATCTATTGTAGAAGTAGAAAAAATCTTTTATATGCCTTTATGAATTTTTACTTGATGATTCCCAACATTTTTAAATTATTTTTGGATATAATTTAGTACAATGGGAAAACTCTTGATCTAAAACATATCATTACTATATGAATATATATTTTCTCATTATTGTTAAAGTTATAACACTTTACATGACACCATTTTCTTTTTAATAATAAATATTTGAGAAAGTAAATAAAACATATCCATATGAGAAACTCAATATTTTCTCATATAAAACCTTCAAAAACAATTAGAAACATAGAAAAATATTTAGTGAAATATAAGGGAAATTAGACCTCATGAAAACAAAACATTAAACATTAAATGTGCATAAACATTTCATTAGTTATGAAATAAAACTATATCCATAAAAACGTTTTTTATAAATAATATATCTACAATGTACTATCATATTAATAACCTATGTTAACTTTTTTTAATTCCTTTCTATAATAATTGAATCCCAATTAATTCTATAGGAGTAACCTAAATGATTATCTCCCTCATTTCTTTCCATTGAAAACTAAATCAATACCTAATTCATTAGAGAGATATAATGGGATCAACCATCATCATGAGATATATTGATATCACCATTAATCATAATTAATTTTCATTTACCATATCATGAAAAAAAATCTTTTATCATTCACTTTTTCATCATAACCCCTCCTTTTAATCTATAAGCAAACAACACACTCTAATTTCACACAATCATAAAAATGACTTTTTTCTCTAGAAACTATAAAAAATTGAGAAAATTTTAGAAGAGAGGGAATATGATATTATATAAAAAAACATGATAATTGTATATGAACAATGATAATAAATATTAGATATGATGGTGGAAAAATTCAATCCATTTTTATATATTAAAATATATTTTTTACAAGTTTGAAAAAGTTAAAAATAAACCATTTGAAAGACATGGGAAAGATTCATTTCATAAAAATTGTAAATGAATTCATGTATAAAAAACGACTTTTTTACCTTGTTTTGTTTATTAGTTAAGTTCGCATAGGACATTTTTTGGATGTTCAGTTTATAAACTCAAAATAATATCAGGGTATTGATTATAGTCAAAGGGGTTATGATAAAATTAACTCAAAAAATTTTGAACAAGTTATTCTTATAAACATTTTAAATTATATAAAAAATTTAATGAAACCATGTTATGTAGTAAATAAAATTGAACCACACAATTTGATGGAGATGGTAGTCTATACATATTAATGAATGGAATTTTAATTTATAAGAAGGGGTCAAATGAAAAAAATAGAAAATATATATGGTTTAAAATATAATATACATCTTATAAATTTAATATTTATTAATTATATGCATCCTTAAGACCATCATTTTAATCTATAAAAGAAAAGAATGCCACAATGCTTCATAGAGGTCATAGTCCACACGTACACACGAAGAACGTTATCTTTTTCCAATGGATGGTAGGGTAAGAAGGTAAGTAATATATTATGTTTAAATAATAATAATTTTGTCATAAATATAATATATATTCATTTTTTCTGTAATTTTAACTATCCATATTATTCAATGACTAAAACCAAAACAAATCACTTAGTAGAGGTTGTATTCCACACGTACGCGTGAGCAATGTGTTATTTTATCCAAGGATGGAAAGGGATATGGAAAATTTGTTATAACATGAACATAATAATATTTTAGAATATTTCAAGTAATTATGTTTTTATTTGATTATGATAAAATAGTATTGGAATGATTTATAGTAATGAATAAAGATGAAAATGCTCGGTTAAAATTTATACCTCTTTCTTGGGAATCCACATTTGGATTACACCTCAAGACATCAATGGTTAGTTTTGTAGTGAGAAAAAGACCTATATCATGTGAGGATAGATTATTCAGGGATATTTTCCATGCATTTTATGTTTTAGAGTTCTCAAAATGAGTGTTTAACATAGGAGAGTATGTTCCTTTTTATATGTGAGGTGAGTGGAAATAAGATGAAATATTTGGTTGATATTTGTATGGAATAGGAAAATGTACATCATGTTTTTTCTCTTAGAAATGGAAATGAGAAAGTTAGTGAAGAAGAATCACAACTTTAGGAAAATATGGTTTCCTCAGTGAATCAAAAACGTAAACAAACCTTATATTCTGACTCCCAAGTCATCTCTAAGGTAAGTCACTCTTCTTCAAAGACAATTGTGGAAAATTAAGGCATTTACCTTGTTTATTACAAGAAAATACCATCCCCAATTGTTTATCCAATAGAGGATGAGCTGCCTATTACAGAAGAAATGAAGACACTAGTCTCAAAATATGTGTATCCTAACAAATGCATGAGGGAAATAGAGGACATATTGGGTTCTGATAGCACTAATATTGAGACAATTTATGGAAGTCATCATAATCTCTTTAGTTTGGAAAGTTATATAATAGGTAGATCGATATTTCGGGGTCCTGGTCATGGAAGAGCGGGGATGGATGCAATTAGAGATTAATAATGAAGGCTAACTGAAAGACTGCTGAAAATGATAATCAAATAGTTTCTTTTGATTTGTGTTTTCCAGGTTTTCTCATTCCCCCTCCCCATAGTTACTATCTTTTACATTATTTTAATAAAAAAGGCATTGCCTCCATATTTTAAAAAAAATATGTGAGGTGAGTGGAATAAAGTAATTTTTCTAAACATTTAAATATGATAATTGTATTAATCATGGTCAAGACTCCCAACAATCATACACATTCTATGATATGCTGATTAGGTATTAAAAATGTCTTTCAATATGATTTAATATGATATTTCATGGCCTTATAACAAAATATTTAACTTAATTAACCGGATTTACCCTTTACTATGGTCACACATTTTTACCATAACTACAATTCATAATGACCAAAAATAAAATTAACCACATTAATAAATTTTAAAATGATTATTAAAAATATGGAATTGATTTTTCAAGATTAAATATTTATGTTAAAAAAATCAATTACTCTATGTTCACAAAACACAATAAAATATATTTTTAGAAGATTGTGTTTTTAACCATACAAATGAACTTATACCAAAATAAAATAAAATATTGATTACTATGTAATTAATATTATTATATTATATAAAAATTATATTATATTACTTTAAAAACAAATAAAAAATATAATAATTCTTTCAAATTATTAATTTAAAAAATGAATTGACTTTTGTGTAAAAATCATTATTTCTAACTATTCACTCAACAGTCAATCTTTTCAGAAAAGTCCAAAAAAATTATCATAAGCTATATTTAATATTAATATATAAAAATTAATGAATTTTTATCAAATTAAATATCTAAAATGAATAAATGTTTCTTAAAATAATACAATGTAATTCATGGAAAACAATTTAGGTAAATTAAACTTTTCTTTTTTATATTGAAAACATTTATAAAATTATTTATTAAACTCCGATGCATATGAATTGATTAATTGAATAATTATAAATCATTCAAGTGTTAACTAATTTATCACCAAAATTACTTGGAGAAATCAAATTGTATTCCTTAGAATAGTCATGGTTTTTCTATATTGTGGTTGTATTTTACAACCACGACCTAACCAAGTCCAACAGACCATAATTTACATAAAATAGAATAGATAAGTCAAAATAATTTTTAAAAGATAATTTATTTTTTAAAATTATATGATTTTAAATAAAATTTTCATAGACTTCCCCTAGGAAATAGTTTTAACTCTAGAGTATTCCACGATGTAGTTTATAGGGAAGATGTGATTTCTAAGTAGTTTTTTAAATAAGATTAACAAATTTAGAAATTATGAAAGATACTAATTAGTTTTAACCTAGAGGGTCTATATCAGACCCATGTGGGGGTGTTAAAAAATTCCAACAAAGAAATTTGGTACATTTTATTTAGTTTAAATTAGATTTACATGGTGAGTAATTTATAAAATGTTTATATATTACAAATAAGGTAAACTAGAGTGGTCACAAAGGTTAATAAATTATTTGTTAATGGTAATATAATATTTTTATATTGGTGGAATTATCTGCAAATTATTAAAACCATTTCTAAATGAGTTTTGGTTTATTTGATTAGTGGTTTAAATAAAATCAAATATGATATATTATAATAATGTAAAATGTTTAAATAATATATGAAATGATTGTATTTTTAAAATGGTTTTCAATAAGTATCTAATATCTTGTTATATGATAGAGTTCATATTAATATATTTTTTAATTAATAATATGGAAAAAATTGTATTATAATACAGATGAAATTAACATATTTAATTATGATATAAACTATCCATATTACTTTCTTAAATTATACATTGTTTATATTTTTTCTATGTTTTAATTCTTCAATTATTTGACTTATTATTGTATTCTTCATTTTATTATTCATTAATATAAATTCTATGTTATGTGTGAATGTATGCTTTAGTGTAATTTTCATAAACTGATTCATAAAATATTATTACATTCATTTAATGAGTTATATTCTATGTAATATTATTGATTTTTTTTCTTTAACCTTAAATTCTATATTTTTGTGATTTATGAACATGAATTTAATAATAATTATAGGTTATAAATTACATTTCGATCATATACCCCACTATAGAATAAAATGGTATGAATGAAGACTATAGTAACTATGTTTTCATTGGATCTATGATCTATCTAGAAAAGTTGTGGATGATTATATATCACCCCATGCATACTCTTATAGGTATTATTGATATCATATAAATGTAAGACATTGCATTAAATGACTTAATGTACATTATTTATGTGATTCATTTGAATTTGTATAAATATCTTTTGTTTTAAATTTTTGTTAGTGTCACAAGTTGTGGGTTTTGTAAATAGCTACACATCAATATGGTTTGAACATATTAATCTGGTGGAGGAGGAGGATATTCAAAAACTATATCATTATAGTACTAAAAACATTTAAAGGGAAGACATGAGATAATATTTTGAAATTTTAGTACTCTTAGAGTAATATTTTCTACATTCACTCCAAAGAGACACTTTCCAAGAGCTCGATCATGCATCTGGGCAGTTCATGCCAATTATGGGTGTCCCTGTATTATATTTTTTAAGGTAAGGAATTTTAGGGTGAGAGTAACATGATTATGGGTCTATATTTGGTTTATTTATTTATTATAATTATAATATAAATAATAAATTTTATTATAAATTACGAATATATTATGTTATATAAAAATTATAGACTAAGAAATGGTTTAACCACTAAATTATCAAAGATTCATATATGATATGATTTTATGATGTCTTAAATAACTATGAAATAGGACAAATTGTAAATCTAAGACAATTAAAAATGAAATATGGATTAATTTCTAAAGGTGGATAGGATGTATGTTTAAAAGGGATCATAATTTTAATGAGTGGGTAGTTAATAAAAATAATTGTTAAATCAATTTTAACAATGATACTCATTTGAAAAATGAATTTTTTGCGGATAAAATAAAATCATGGTCATATAAATTGAATTTATAATAAATACATGAAAATTATATAATTAATGGAAGTATATTCAAGAATAGTATTTTTTTAATTTATATTAAGAAAGAAATTTAATTTTTTTTGTTTTTGAGAAACCCCTTCCAAGGTATGTAATTGATGAATTCATTAAATAAATGGATATTGACTATTATGAAAGGTATCTAAAGGATTGATATCTCCACTCACATGTGTGTATCCATGGATTATTTTTTTCAAAAGTACCTTGATAATGTAGATGTATTCGAAATTGATAGAAAATCTGAAAATGATCAATCAGAAATAATAAAGTTAGAAGATGTATAATGATTCCAATGAATTACATACATATAAGATGGCCAAAGGAACAAATTAAACGACTCATTTACACAAATTTATTGGTTAAACCAATGACCATGTTAGGATTCTATCTCTTTTAAGGATTTATCTTGAAACAAACCTCATTTTACAATCACTACTATTATGGTTTTGAATTTTTATTGTAAATTATAACTAATGTGTATATTAACAATTTACCAGATCTCTTAAAATATTGACAGATAAGTGGGACATGGAGGTTCCAATATATTATTTGTATGAAATATATAAAAATATAATTTATTTATATCAATATAATGTCTAATAGTCACACATGATCATTAAACCAAATGAGTGGAGGTAGTAGGGAGGGGAATCTCCACAATTGTAGTAAACTCGATAATAAGAGGAGGAATTTTTTATAATTCCAAAAATGTTTCAAGAAGTTCTTTCTAGAGTAAATAATATGTATTAATGTTATGTAAATTAAATGTTTTATTTTTTAGTGAATATAATATCAACTTAACATTATACAGGATTTCTACATATTTATAGAAATTAGGAATGATTCAGGATTGATTATTGGATCTTATTGTATGCATTAAAGTAATAGAGAAATGGTTTTCTACATTTAAGAGTAAGATTTACTGAATTAAATTAAATAATTGATTTAGATAATTAATGTTTATGTATTTTCATCTTGTTTTCCTCTTACATGATTGGAGGTACTAATTTAAATAATTGTTGTTATTATAAAAGTAGATTATGTTTGTGATACAAATAATTATATTTGATCTAAGTCTATAATATGACTATAAATAATATAAGGATAAAAATTTATTACCCAAGATAAATTATTAAATATATTTTTCAAAATATAATTGTATTATTTCTACCACCCATTTGTGGCATATTTTAAAGAATAAAATATTAATTTTTAAATATTTCTATAATGAAATTGAATTCCATATGAGATAAAAGTGTTAAAATTTTATTATTTAAATATTCACATTAATAGAAATAAGTTTCTTTTCCTAAAATAATATAGTTTCTTCACTTATAATGATATTCTAGAGATAATGTTGCTTTTAGAATGCATGTGGGAGTATGTTTGGTCTTAATTAAGTTCTAAGAAAAGTAAATAGAACATTAATACAATAAAATTTAATGAGAATGTCTCTTTGTATATTAATATATTTTTAGGAATAATTATATGTAAAGATAATGTGTTGAATTAAATTAACTATAAAAATTATATAAATAAGAATTTATAAGGAAATTTTGAAAGATAATGCTGATGATGGACTCAAAAATATTTTTATGTATAAAAAAAGTTATTTACATTATAAAATTTGATGTTGTGAAGTAAAGAAGTCTAAATTCTATGTTTAAAGAGTTGAATAATATAAATATAATCCCTATGTATCTCCATTATTCTATATAAATATCTATGTAGATGATACTCACTAAATAATTATATAGCGATGTTTTGTCATATCATCTCTATAATATATAGCAGGAATTATATAGATATTTAATGAATTTTGGGAAACCCTAAAAATTTAAGAAACATATGTCCTCTTTGGTGGTCAATAATGTAGGATATTCTATTTTTGGTGATTGTTTATAATTTTGTAGTATTCTCAATGGAGTATAAGTTTATCAAATGTATCACATTATATAAAAATAAATACTGCACTTCAACATTTATTTATTATTTTGAATATATTCATCAACTAAAATGGTATTTTTTCACATAAAATACACATTCAAATTATCCCTAACCAATTTTTTTAAGGATCATTGAAGGTTTTCAAATAATTTTAACATTCATTTGAATATTATTTAATTGAGAGATATGGAATATGATCATTGGATAATAAATAGGATTCACCCACTAGATGACTCACTATATTTACAAAATTGATTTTCATAAACTAGGTATTTTGTATTTTGAAGGTGTATATTTCATATTGAATCCACATACATGAGGTTTAAAAGAAACCTATTTGAGAACCATAATTATTTAATTATTTTATTACATTTTCCTTAGGGTTGAGTTAGTTATGGGTGATTGGGTATGTTTTTTATCATGTCATTGATTTAGTCTTAATAAATATGGGATTTTTCCAACAATGTAATGACTAAGAACTTTTTTACATTTTTTAAGAATGAAAAGGTAATTATGTTACCATACATAGGTAAATTAAATTTTAAATGATTATTTATCTATATTTGGGTAATGTGATATTCTTATATATTTTTTTAAATTCTATAAGAAGTCTTCATTCTTTATTCAGTATATACTTAAATAATAATGAATGTATAAGTAGGTTATAAGTGATTGGAATATTTAGGCTATTATAGAAACATGTGGCGTTTTAAAAATGAATATAGTATTTTGAATACATGTATATGATATGTATGTTAACATGGTATAGAGATGAATTTGTTTAATAAATATCTGGGTAAACCCCTTTATGACTTGAAAGGAACTGAATCTTTTCTATTTACATCTATTTACATAAATTCAAAAATTTTTGAACGAATAATTGTTTTAAACACTAAAAAGGCTTCTTATGTTAAATAATGTTGTTTCATTAATGTGGATTTTGTTTTTTATGAAATATTTTTATACAATATTAGAAGCTACTATAAATGTTATTTATAGGATATCCAAATTATGTTTTGGATATATTTTCAAAATATGTTTGACATGATGTAACATGTAGTGAATGTGAAAAATTATTTTTCAAAAACAATTAAACATATTTAAAATTAGTTTTCAATATGATCTTATAGTTTTTTCTATATTATGTTACATAAGGTGGAAATATACTAAGTTTATATGACACTTTACTAAAAGTCATAGATCTATGGGAGTATGAATTAAATCTCTAATAGTGCATTCTTTGTCATAGTGAATGAAAATAAATTTACTTCTTAAGTTAAATATAGTATATATGCAACCAAGGTGGTCTCCTTAAGAGAAGTCCACATAGAATTGTAGTCATTTTTTCATTATTTCCAGAAAATGAATCTATTTTGGTTTCAGTAATTTAAATTTTAGAAGAAATATAAATTTTATATTTTTAAATTGATGGATGAAATATTGATCATGTTGAGATTTTTAGACTAATTTCAATGTTATCCTAATTTCTAATTTTTCCAATATTTTTATGTTTTTCTCATTAGAGAGATTCTAAAATTTCTTCTACTATCTCCCTTGTCCATATAATAATGGTGATAATATTCATAATTGAGATATCATGATGGTATACCCTCCTTATTTTGAGTGTAATAATTCAATTGGGACCTATTGGTTGAATTATGTAATTCTTGATTGGGTTTATTTATTTCCAAACAATGAATAATTCCAACTAAAACATCACACATGTGTTGATGATCACCAATCACTTCACCACATAACCGTATCTTGTTCCAACATATACATAGAACTATGTAGAGGGAAAAAATGGACCATTGAACCAGGAAATTATCATGTAAAATATCAAAATTCAATTAACATGACGCATGATAATTTAAACATAACTTTGATAATTGAAACTAGATTATCAAAATAAATAAAGGATTTACTTAAATTAAGAATAAGAACTCAAGAACTATAATTGGTTCATCCTCCACTTTCCCAATCACATGGATATTTTACCACTCCATATTAAGGGTACCCAATAATATGGGGGATAAGGAAAGAATTTTTGAAAATTAAATTAAGACAAAGGAAGTTAAAAAACAGAACCAATAGTAAATTTCCTTACCAATCCCTTCCCCACACCATGATTCTTCTCTTGAATCCCCTAATCGATTATAAGTATAAATCATAATAATTTTTTATTTAATCATCCATAAATGCATCAATTAATTCCTCTAGAGTCAATATTGTTGGTACTAGGGGGTCACTTCAGAATTCATGGTATTTTTCATCAATATGACGTTTTTTTGTTATTGAATTTTCTATCATCATAATTTATTATGTAAAACATAGTCTCATAATATGAAATGTCAAGTTGTCATCTCATGTGTTTTTTATTATAAATTGTTTAATGTGTTGGATTCCTATTTATTTTCACAACATTAGTATACCATTAAAAACATGAATGATTAATTTCTAGTTATTTTTGGCTCACATTTTACTTTATTATATAATTATGAGCCATATAATTATCCCATGGACATCCCAATTCTTGTAAATTATTCCTACGATATTCATCTTGATCAAATTTTATCTTTTCCCTTATTTTGAAAAATTTATTCCATCATACCATGAATGTGTAAAATAATTATATATCATCAAAATTAATTGATTAAACAACAAAAACAATTTATCTTACGTTAAATATAAATATTTCTGAAATTGTTCTATCAATTACACTAAAACTATAAATTTTTTGTTCTAAAGCATGTAATCACCAAAATATCACAAAGGACATTAATTTGATAAATATTTATATTTCCATAGAAACAAAATATAATTCATTTAAATGGGAAAATAAATTTTCTAGTTTATCACAAAACAATTCATCCAACTACTCACACCTCAATGAAAAAAAATCCAATCTTGGATTTTACTTTTCTCCTCTGAAATAATAATTTTCATCACTCCTCTAATTAAAATTTCATAATTCATCATTAATGTTCATGAAACTTAAAATATACTTAAGACTAAATTATTTTTACTCATCAATCAAAGTAAAAAAATGTAACTATTGTTTTCATCATACCTCATGTACTTTTCAATTTCTATATGCTTGAATATTATATACCATTTTTCCACATAATAAAAGAGATAAAAATTAATCATGAGTATTTATAATTATTGTATAATTATATTTTTGGATTAATTTTTCTGGTAAATGAATAAAATATATATCAAAATGAATGTTTTAGTATAAATAATAAATCATGATACCATTCTATCATGAAAACCTACTCTTTTGAATATCATGAAACGCAGTAAGAGTATGGTAAGAAATGATATAATAGGCTTAAAATATATATATATTCCTAAAAAGGTCATTCATCGCTTCTATGGTAAAAATTATTATTCAATATCAATTTGGGTACAAGGATAAATGGATAAATAATAAAATATATTAATCAAATAAAACAAGATTTTGTAAAGTCAAATCTTTGATAAGATTCTTGGAAAGCACTAGAAGAAAACATGCTAAATTATCTTAAGGAAATTAATATATAAATAATGATAAATAATAATATAGAAATTATATTTGGAATAAGAACATATTATTGGGTAAATTAATCATGGAAATACAGAAAAAATATGCCTTTAAATATAAAATTTCGAAATTGAAAACAAACGAAATATAAGAAAAATTTCATACACAAAAAAAACTCATTTTATAAAATAATTATTTTTCAAATTCAACAGCCTATGCTAAACATTACTCATTCATTTTAAATTTCACTCTAATAATCATATCACAATTTATATTTAATGTAAGGAATAATTATTATCCAAATAAATTTTATATTTCCTAGATTGATAATAGACAATAAGAGTTCAAATTGGGGCATTAAATTTATCTTTTAAATCTTAAAAATAGAATTAAAATGTCAGAGTAAAATAAAATAAAGAATTTAAATTCATAGTCCTATTCCAATGATGCTTAAATTCAGTTTCAAAAATTCTATATGTACCAATCCCCATCATGTATAGGAATCTCATAACATGAATATCCTATAGAAAAAATATTTAGCTTCCTTCCTGCATCAGTATTCCATATTTATAGAACTGTAAATAAGAGTAAAAATAAATGATACATTAGGAATATTCAATTATTCATAAATATGATAAGGGGAAGAGTGATGTAATGGAAAAAATAAAAATTATAGGTTACCAGCTAGAAGTTCTTTTTGTTAATTTTGTTGGAATGACTCAAAAAAATCAAAAATAAATCCAAGACTAAAGGTTAAAACTACAAGATTTCATCCCATGTACTTTATTAATGTAGTTTATATGATTAATTAAATATTATTTTTCAATTTATAAAATATAAACATAATTAAAACATGCAAAAAATGTTAAATAAATGTATAACCTGGTGGCTCTTAATTGATAAATAGGGTGAAAGAGTGTAATATCCTCAATAGTTTTTTGAGGTAGGCTCCCATGATACTTGTTTATCCTCTATAAATTTATAGAGAATGATGCCTCTTATAATTAGTCTTTAATTTGAACATTAATAAAATATTATAAATGATTAACAATAAAAGGTCTTTCATATCTCGAATTAATTTTACCTGTAATCATCTTAAGTCTGGATTTGAATAACAATACCTTATCTTTTGGGTGGAAGGTTATTTATTGAATTATCTTATCATGGTCGATCCTAGTTATCTTTTTGTAGATATTTCAATTTTAAAAATTTTATATCCTAATTTTCCTGACACTTTTCAGCTGAAATCTTCTCTCCTTCCAAACCTTTTCAAGGTCTATATTTATCTCTCAAACAGTTTATTTGGTTTTGTGCTCTAATTCTATATAGGGGTGGTAACTCTTCCCATAAACATATTAGTAGGGAATAATTACTATGGGTGTCTTATATATAGTCTTATAATCCTATAAGGTATCTTCTAACCATTTTCTCTAATCCTTCATGTCTTGTTTGACTATATTTTAATGAATTTTGTTAATTTTACTATTTAAAACTTCATCGTGGATATTTATTTTTTGATGGTGTAGTGTTTATGTTTAATTATACACCCTATAATTTATCAAAAATTCCTCTTTTATGTTATTTAAAACGTTATTACCTTGTTCATTAATGATTGATATCAATACTCTAAACCAAAATAATATGTTAGACCAAAGAAATCACAGAAAAATTCAACCTAATTAGCTGTCATGGATTTTTATTCCACCCCATTTGAAACATAATCTACATGAAGAAGAGTATAATAATATTAAAATGAAATTGAAAATGTTCCATTCAAATATATCCACCATAAATTAAAATTTTAACAAAAGTTAATTCTTTTTTGAGTCATTTGTTATCGTTATCAAAAATATCAAGAAAACTACAATTTTTCACATTTCTTTTAAAATTCATAACAATATGTAAATAAAGTGGTTCAATAAGTTATCTATTTTAGAACTTTTTACCTTTAATTTAAGTAAAAAATATGTTCTCTTTAAGAAAGTGCATTCCAAAACATAATTAATTATATTTAATGTGACGGTTAAAATCTATTTATGAATCAATAATTGTAAATTTTCAAAATAAATAGATCCTCCAAAATATAAAATTTATATTCAGATTTTAATTTTTACTTAAATGGGAGTTAAGATGAGAGGACACATAATATGTGACAACATAATTCAGTATGTTGGAATATCATGGTACTTCACCTTCCATAATGTAGTGTTTTTTCCCTAGTATAAGGTCCTTTAAAGTGATCAGAATTATAATTTATATTGCATTGGTGTTGGGTAGTCTACTAAGATGAACAAACACCCAATTTTCATCTACCATCAAATATTTGGTCACTAGGATGAACTCATTCAAGTGTAGAATCTTCCTTACCTAACATATCATATAATCAACCTTATTCATCATGTACCTAATAGTTTCATTATTAGAAAAGACAACTAATTTAGTGATAATAAAATAATATTTGAACTTTTATAAAAAACGATGGTAATGAACTTATTTTCAGCGATTATGTAGTTGCGTTGAGTTTTATCCAATTTTCGTAAAGCATAGGTAATGAATTGTAGCTTTCATTTAATACTTTGAGAGAGGGATTCTGCCACAACATGGTTCAATGTATCACAAAGTATCAAAAATAACTCAATTGATAAGAAATATTGGATTTGTTATTCTTTCGAGAAATATATTATTTAAATTTGAAAAAAAAAATTGTTAATAAAAATTCTATAGTATTTGAATGATAAAAAATGATTTTACTAATAGTATAGGATTAAAGAAAAAATCTTGGAAAATATTATTTGAGAAAATTTTCAAAAATAAATTTTTATCATATGATTATGTTATAAATCCAAAATAATTATCATCCCCAACAAATATCCTTAAAGAAACTACACATATCAATAATAGAAAGTAACTAAAATTTGACCTAATACATTCGAGATATGAAATGTGAATTTATTAGTAAATAATTTGTTTTAGTATATTAATGGGAAAAATTAATATATATGATTATATAATATTTATTATTTTAGAAGAAATATGGGAGGTTAATTTTTTGTTGAATAAAATAATAATGTTGAGAACACTATTGGGATGAAAAAATACATGTAGACAACTAGTTTTAATACTCAAAACAAATCTGAATCTATTGAATAAATATAAGGAATACATGATCAAATTTCAAACACTGTTGAAAAATTAATAACTATTATTCCTCATAAATTAAATTATTTCATTGAACATAATAGTGTATAAATAAAAAAAATTCAGAATTCATATATTCTTGAAGTTGAATTAAAATTAGATGGGAAATACATGAAATTAGTGTTGGATAGTAGTTGTTCATATCACATGACTTAAAAAATAATGAAATTTATGAAAATTGAAATTCATAATGGATTCCATATGAATTATTGAATTAATTTTTTATTTAAAATGAAATAGATTTGAATTAGTAACATTAATGCTCAAAAATTTGATGTCCAGAGAAGAACAATTGTCTATTGAAATCAAATATAACATATGAAGTCTTAGTTAAATATATTTATCATTAAAATGAGATTATTTTTAGAGTATGAATTCATATTTTATTTCATAAAAGAAGAAAATGTATTAACAAATGGAGAGAAAACTAGTGCAATAATTTTACAAATTATAATTACACATAGTTTATATTATTTCAGTTCTATGGATGAAATAAACATAAGAATTATAGGATTGGTCATATAGGATAAAGGATAATAAGAAAAATTGAAATATAATACACTTTGAAACATCATAGTATATAAAATTAATATATAGATGTGGTTTTGTATATGTATTATAAAGGTATAATTTTGTAAACTGGTCATAGAAGTGTGGATATAAAATAATGTATTTCATTGGGGTTATTTAATTTTAAATTTTATAGATTTATATGATATTAATCAACTAGAGATTATTTTCATTTCATTATACTCATAAATTAATTCCCTAATATTTCTAGTATGATGTTAATAATGATGAAGTATGAGGTAATATAAAAATTAATGTTAGTTAGAAATGTTATTTAAAAACACATTTGTCTATTTATCAAAAAAACTAAGGATATTAACAGGAAAATATTACATATATAACGCCTTTGATTATTATATCACAATTCATAGAATAAAACAAGATTATAGAACTCAATATACCTCGAAGATAATGGTTATATTGAGTATAGAAATTTATATTTGATGGTATAGGGAAGAACAACTCTTAATGAATTAAAATTTTATAATTTTTTTGAATAGAAAGACAACAAGAACAACTAATTACATTCAAATAAGGTATTTTATTAGAAAATAATAAATCATGATTTCTTATGAAATGTGATATAATATAAAACCCTCAATAAAAATTTCAAAATATTTAGTTTTCTACAATTTATCAAAATAAAGAATCATTATCTAATAAAATTTTGGTGAAAATGATGTGAAATTTTTGTTATGAGTTGTCAATATAGTAGAAGAAACTATAGATATTGGAATAAAAATATAAGTAAAACGGTATACCATTGTAATTTAATGATAAAGAAAAGTGATTTTTTTTAAATATGGTTCCTGCCCAGAAAAACAAGGCACTATAGATATAAAACAAAAAAGTTACAAAAGTCTAAAAGATGGAAGCATATTACAATCTCTATTATGGAAAGGAAGTAAGTCAACAGGAAGTTCATCAAGCTAAGTGATGTCTTTATTGACTCCATTTTTTTCAAGACCATCAGCAACCATGTTAGCCTCACGATATATATGAGTGATGATATAGTTGATGTCATGAAGAGCACCAATGCAGTCCATATAGCGAGTGGTGATCAGCCACGCAAGATGTATCACAGCATTCCAAATGGCTTGCACAATATGGGCTGAATATCTCTCAATCCAGAGGTTTTTCCAGCCATGTTGTTTGGGAAAAGAGACGGCATGAATCATACCCATCATTTCAGCTTCCAAAAATGGAGCAATGCCACGGCTACCATAGAAGCAACCAACGATCTGACCAGTGTGATTACTGAAGATGGTTCCACAACCTGTAAGACTAGGATTGCCTTTGGATGTTCCATCCACATTAACTGTAATCCATCCTATAAGAGGGGCACACCAGAAGACTTAAAAAGTGAGGCATGGTTGGGAAATGTTTCCAGCGATACGTAAACGTCGAAGGATGCAGAAGTCGTGCACCGTGTTTTTTCAGTGACCCATTTGGATCAAAGAATCTTCACTAATGGAAATGAGAATCTATGTTTTTTCTGCATTAAGACTAGATGAGAATTTATTTTGAATAATAGCACTTCTATCATACCATATCACATGGTGAATTTTAGCGATAACAACAAGAAATTTTTTAATTTGTTGATAACTATTATGATCTGCATATCTCTTTAATTGATTTTTGACAGAGTCATGCATCCACCATATGCAATCAGAAATATAAAAAATATAATTACAATGAATAGAAGTAGTGGCACAAGAAAGAAATGTATGATTAGCATCTTCTCTGTGCTGATTGCAGAGGCTGCATTTAGAATATAGTTGAAAACTAGATGACTGAAGATGGTCATTAATGGGAAGTCAGTTATGGGAATGTCTCCAAATAAGAGTCAATATTGAGGGTTTTATCCAAGTTTTGTCAAAAATATTTAACCACCCAAAATCACTATTAAAGTTACAAAAAAATGGTTGTAAAAGTTTTTAGAATCAAGAAAACCATTTTGAGCAGGTTCCCAAACTAAGAAATCGTTAGTGTCTAAGAAGGTATAGGTGTCAATTTCGTTCATAATGTTATCCGGAATAGAATCATTGCGATAATTAAGAACATCTATATTAGATAGGTTAGTGTTCAGTGGGATTTAGTTAAGGGAAACCCTGAAAATTAATGGAGCGCCAGCCCCGTTATCTAACCAGAAATTCAGGGAGGAGTTTTTGGAGACCATCCACCTGGAGTTACTCATGATGTTGGAAAAGGAATTCTTTATCAATGGCCAGATAGAGGTGGAAATAAAGATAGAATTGCCTTTCTTAAGTTTCTGAAGAAATCTATTTTGGAGAAAGTTGATAGAATCTAAGTTATTATAGACTAAGTTCCATGTGAGCCTAGCTTATAGAGCCTCATTAAAATATTTAACATTTATTTATGCTGATACCTCCCTTCTCAATTGGTTGACAATAAGTAGACTAGGGGATGGTGACAAGTTTCTGTTCCATGGTGCTACCTGTCCAAACAAAATTTTTGATTGAGGTGTTCAATTTTTTAAAAATACTAGTAGGACAATTATTAACCATAATAGAATAAACCACTTTAGAGACAATTGTATATTTTACCAGATAGATTCTACCCACCATAGAGAGAGATTTACCTTTCGAAAAGGAATGTTGGTTTGTAACTTGATTGGAAATATAATGGAAATGACAAGATTTGGGTCCTCCCCAAAACATGGGGACACTTAAGTACTTAAATGGTTGAGAACCCTATTTTATGCCTAAGTCATTTATAATGCTGCATTTCTTATTAAGGGGAAATTTTTTCCAAAGTAAATAGAAGGTTTTTTCTAGCAAATCATTTGACTAGAGATTTCCTTATAGTACACAAGGTCATTTTTTAGGGTGAGAATATTTTTTTTGTCACCTTGAAGAAATAGAATGATATTTTCAATATACAATAAGTGAGTATGAGAATTTAGATTTATCAAAACATGGATGGGTTTGATTTTGTTTTGATCAACCAGACATGTGAGGATTCGGCTATGATAGTCCTCCGCAATAGAGAAAAGGATGGCAGAAAAAGGGTCCCCCTACGTGATAACTTTAGTACATTTGAAATAACCCCTAGGAGAAATGTTACTAAGAATGGAGATGGAGGCCGAATTGAATAAAGTACGGAGATTAGAGATAAAATCATCAATAAACCCAAAAGACTGAAGCACTTTAAAAATACAAATCCAGTCCATGGTATTGAAAGATTTTTTAATTTCAATTTTAATGGAAATATTACCACCAATGTTACTTTTGTTTAAAGTGTTAAATAACTCCGAAGAAAGAAAAATGAAATTTTGAATGGATCTACCTTTGATAAACCCAATTTTATTCCAAGAGACTAATATTATAGTGATAGAAGAGAGTCTGATCACAATGATTTTCGTAATGATTTTATAGAGGGTGTTAATGAGGGAAATGGGCCTAAAAGAATGGATTTGAGAAGAATTGTAAACCTTTGAAATTAGAGGGAGAAATTGGGCGTTTAGACCATGATGGAGAACACCATTAGAGAAGAAGGATTTAACATTCATACAAACAACAAAATTAATAACATACCAGTAGTGTTGAAAGAAACCATTACTAAAACTGTCAGGGATAGGAGCACTATCGAGGATTAAATTGAAGACAATGTCTTTAATTTCATGATCAAGAGGAGTGTTGAGAATAAAGTTGTTATCTTCATCGCTAACAACCATTGGAATTATCTTAGGTAAGAGGTATTTGTTTATATCAGGTCCATTAATGACAGATTCAAAATGAGACACAATATGGTTGGAAATATCATTTTCATTTTCTAAAATGTTGTCACCATCTTTTAAAGAGGCAAGAGGTCTACAATCTTTCTGGGCTCTTTGATGGGAATTATAGAACTTATTGTTTCTGTCTCTGTCAGATAACCATTGTACAATAAAAACTTGTTTTATCATCCATTCCATAAAAGTGAGCAATGAATTGAGAGTTATCGAAATGTTGATTTCATGGTTCAGATTAGTTCTAATGTCTTAATTTTTGCTATGGTTTTGAATCTGGTTCAACTCATTCTAAAGGAATATAATATCCTTGTCTATTTGTTTGACATGATATCTATACCAAGCATTCGTCATTTTTTTATAGATTTGAATTTGGAAGGTCATGCAAAGGCATCATTGTAATGAGTCATATAGATCCAAAAGTTCTTTACTATGTCATTGAATTCAGTGTTGGGGAACCAAGAATTATTAAATCTAAAAGGAAGAGGATGTTTAATAGTGTGTGTGGAGATATTAACCAAAATATCATGATTATTAAAGTAAATATCATGAAGGGTGGTGCGGGAAATGGTGTCCCATTTATCAAGGGCAAGATCATTTGTGAAGGCTCTATCTAGTTTGGAGGCAACCACTCTATTGTATTTCTTTCTATACCAGGTGTATTTGGAAACCATAAGATTTATTTCAATAAGGTTTTTTCTTCGATAGTGGTTTTGAATTCTCTTGTAGATTTCATAACATGTGAAGGACAAATTTTCTCACTTGAATTGAGAATAGCATTGATGTCTCCAATTATAAACCAAGGGGCCTTAGTGCAATTTTTTATATAGGTGAAATCATCCCAAATAGGTCTTCTATATTGATATTTGTTCTTGGCATAAACAAAGGAGAAAATAGTATCAGTACACATAAGGACAAAATCACTAGTGAGGACTTGATCTGATATATTAAATATATTGACATTTTTAATAGATGAGTGTGAGAAGACCCAAAGAGAATCAACTATAGATGAATTTTTAGTAGCACAAATGAAGGTATAACCATACTGACACAAGTGGTGGAACTTGGGAGAGAAACTGATTTTAGGTTCACCAATAGAAAAAAAAAGGGAGAGTGAGTGATAATCATTATTTTTAGAATAGAGAGGGTGTTAGAGTTGGCAACACCCTGACAGTTCCAGAAAAGTATCTTCATTTATACCTAGTTTTGGAGTTAAACTCCCCTTTTTTTGTTTCCCGAGCCCTTGTGTCCAGTAGATCATCTAGTTTTTTTAGATTTAGATGGGCTCTTGGTCATATACTGACTACTTGTAGAAGTAGGGGGTGTTCTTTGTGCTACCTATTTTAGACTACTCATTCCCAGGTAAGTATATAGATTTTATAGTTCTATTGGTATCATTTTTATCCACATTTTGAGTATTCAAGCCTGCGGTATTTGCAGCCATAATACTTCCATAAGATAAATCTATATATTTAGAGCTAGAATGCAGGGATTGTGTACCTGGAACATTTGAGGTATGGCCTTGAGTTGATTTACCTGAGGGCCTTCCAAATTTATGCCCAGGATTCAGTGATGATGAGTTCCTCAGATTCGAAGGTGTACCCACTACATTTATCTGCATACTCGGGACAACATGCTCCTTGGAGTTTCCTAGAATTTCATCATGTGAAATCCTCATATGGTGGACAGTGTCTATGAAAATTAATTGTACAACACAATCAATTAACATACCACTTTCCACATCTGAGTCAAGTTTTATCTTGTATTTATTGTTCTCAGGTAAAGTTGCTAAAACCTGCTTGGTCTCAAGTAAAGATGTAACTTGGTTAGTAGAACAGCTTGCACATGATTCTTGTTGGAATTCCCTTTATGTTGTCTTATATTTCTCCTTGATAGGTTACTCCATGGTGGTGTTAGTGCTGTTAGAATTAAATTTATCATCATTATGAGATTTTGTGTTCATAACATTCATATTTAAAACACTGTCATTAGATTTTATACCTACTGAATTAATGTCAGAGTTTCTATCTGAAGGATATGGTTCAGTTCTATTAGATGATGTGCTTGGATGCATTTCTGATTGATGTCCAGAATCCAGTCAAAGAGTGTCCTTGGAAATAGCCTGTTTGGACTCAGGAGAGTGCCAACCTATATTGGGTCATAGCCTTTATGTGGATATAGAGATGGTATTGAATTATCATGAAGGAGTCCCCCAGCTACGGTTTTTCCCAAACCCATAGATAATGGAAAGTGGATGTTGTTTTTTTCCTCCTGTTGTGAATATGTACCTATGAAAATGTTACCAGCAGAGTGCCCAGTATGTTTCCCCTTTTCCTTACATTCAAGCATGTTTCTTTTGCTCAGGGGGACATTACTTGAATCCTAATCATTGGAAACCGAATATGTTAAATAAACTAGTGAGGTTAACTCAAAATTCTCTAGTGATGTAAAAAATACTATTTAAGACTCAAAAAAAATAAGATTTGAAAAAGTAGGTTGACATTGAAAAAACATTAGATACCAAGATCATCCAATACAGTCTTGAAAAACATAACATTAACTAAATAATTAACATTGACATCCCAAGTTGAACCAACTTTATTAATGATATATTTAAACCAAATAAATTAGTTTCTAAAATAAATTTTTATTTTTGTTAGATTGAAAATAATACTATAATATATTACTTTAAAGAAGAAAAGGTAATAATTCAATTAAAACCATGTAGCTATTCAAAAATAAAAACAATGAAATTGGTGAGGTTTAATGAAATAAATAAAGATTTTTTTTGAAATGGTAATATAAAATGTATGTCATTGATTTTGAAGAAACATTTTCTTATATCAAAATTTTGTAGGCCTTTTTTTTATATTAAGATCAATTTAATAATAATGAAAAAATATAAAAAATAACTAAAATAAAAAATCTTGAATTATGATCATGGAGAATTTTTATTTATTTATAAACATAAATGACTGAAATTTTAATGTGAAGGAAGTAAAGAATAAAAATTAAATGATGCATTTTATATGATAAAACAATAACTAATGTATTTTTTATCAAAATAGGATAATTATTCAAGGAAGATACATTTAATTTATGTAAAATTTAAAAAAATGTGTGAAATTTTATTACATCTATTATTATTTAGGTTTTTTTGGGTTAATTTCAACATTTAGCAACATAAAAAAGTGAATTTATGAAGACTATATAAAACATATTAATGGATATATTGAAATTTCAAAACATTGAGAGATGAAATTATTTTATGAGTTTTAAGATTTAGAGAATATTAATTTTATTCTTCTATCTCAAACGAATTGTGAAATGTAATTTAAAAAGAAATTTATAATAAAGGATTATAAAAAGGATTTTATACCAAATAATATCTGAGAAATTGATTTAATATTTTACAAGAAAATATATAAATAAAATTCCATATTAAAATATTATTATTAGATTATTTTATTTTACAAAATTTATAACTATCATAGTTTGTAAAATTTCTTCAAGTGATCATTTTCAATGTGATCTCAATTAATCACATGTGATGTTTGTTAGATAATTTATGATATAGGTTATAAACATTGAATTGTTGTGTTTTTTATAAAATTAAATCTAAAAATGTAATATTTATCTTTAGTAAAATAATTTTTTCAATATAAGTTTATATAAATAAATCTACACAATAAGGAACATTTTTTCCATAAAATAGATAATTGAGTTATAATTTAAAAAAATAAACATTCAACTAAACTTTGTATAAAGTTAACAGAGTATGTTATAACCAAAAAAAATCTATAAAAAATATTTTGATAAAATATAAACTAAAATATATGAATATAAATATAAATAATCCATTTATAATTTAATCTTTAACAACATTTAAATCAATATATTAAAAAATCGGATGCATTACTCAAGGTTAAAGAATATTTATATTAAATAAAACTTTATCTAGCAAAAAATATTTCTTGGATTGTGAAGCCTGAATTTCTTCCTCTACTAATATTTGTATTCCTTTTATCAATCATGAATGTAAAAGACATATTTTTTCAAGGATGAAAATTGATGTTGTGTCAACTCCTATTACATAAGGTATTATTATTGAACCCATACCATCTATATTACTTTGTATATTATCATCAAAGGGAGAAAATTATGATAAAGATAATATTAATTTGTGAATTACTTTATTTTTTAATTATTGGAACTCCGAGTTATTTTTATTTAATAAAATGATTGTGAAAGGGGTATTATGATTTTTTTGATTATCCAAATTGGTGATGTTATTTCAATAACCAGATAATAATGATCATCAAGGTATAAATATTTCTCAAAGACTTTAATTAATCCAATGATATGGTTCTATTTATTTATATTTTATAAAAGTATATGAAATGATTTGATAAATAATGGTATTAGAACATATATCATATATATATTATGGGTCAAGATATTTGGTGAACCAGGGAGTTTAAAAATTTAATGAATTGATAATAAATCCAAAGGGTAGTATTAAAGAACCAAGATAATAGGGAAGATAAATATTAGTTAATATTATTAGACCCATAATGTTTTTTGTCCTTTTAAATTTTATAAATGTGGAATAAATCTTGATATGGAAAATTATAAGACTAAATTTTTCAAATAAATGATTAATATATCTCCAAGATGCGTTGATATTATAGAAAATTAAATATAATATTTGATACCACTAATCAAATATTAACATGTCGTTTTATAGATAAATTTATTTATTTTAACTAGATACACGTTTTATAAGTATTTTTATGGATTTTAATTGATTTTGAAAAATTCCAGACATTATTTTTGGCTTTTGATATTTTTTACTAAATATGATGAAATAAGGAAGGCACATGGAATTCAATACTTGTAACAAAGGGGCCATTATAGACCTTTAAGGGTTCAATTTTATCATTGTATAATAAATAAAATCAACTATGATGAGTTTAAATTCAATTATATAGAACAAATGAAGATATTCTAAAGGATTTCAAGTTGATTATAATGAATAAAAATATTGATTATGAAAGGTTATGAGTCTTTTATACTAAAAAACACAGTGATTATGAAGGGTTCAAGCTGGAATTGATGAATGATAGTTGTACAATGTAATTTAACAAGGTGTCCCTAAGAAACAACAATTATTATGAGCATTTTTGACTTTATGATGTAACAAAGTTTAAGACATATGAAAATATTAAAGATTCTATAAGGGTGTAATTTATGACATTTAATATTTAATAAATATTCCTTGAAAATTTTTCACTATAATGATAAAATAATGATGTTACATCTACTAGAAAACTATTTCAAATATTCATATAATGAGATACTAAATATCTAAATAAGGATTTATAATATTTATATTTATTTCAAATACATGACTATCATGTTTTGATTTTTTAAAAAAAATTAAACATATATATTATAAAAAATTATGGGGACGATTCAATTAAAAATAAAAAGGGTATTTAGGTACTGAACAATATAATGTTATTTTTAAAATTTATTACTTCAAAAAACTATGTTATCTTTAATTTTTTTAATGATATAATAAATTAATTTATTTGATAAAAATGAGAGTCGTTCTTCCTAGGCCCTTGATTTGTGTTTTTGGGAAATAGGGGGTGTTAGGGGAAGGAAAGATGAGTGATGATGTAGCTAGATATATAATATCATTTGGATAATGGAGTGTTATAGTGTGGTTTCTGAGTTTTGGAATGTTTTTGTCTTGGATTGATGGAAATTATGGCATGTCCCAATCCTTTCTGTGTGGAAGTTAATTGTCTATTTCTATTGGTTCTACCCTTTAAGTGACCCTTATAGTCTATTGTTCTATATTATTCCATAAAGAATGGGGAATAACATTCCATTATCTTCTTTCTTAAGGGACACTAGGGTGTGGGATATGCATTAGTTGTTGAGTATTAATGGTCTAATTCTTCTCCCCATTTTTAGGGGACCATTACGGCATGATACATATGTTGAACCACAACCCTACCTCAAATTTATAGGATATTTTTCATATTGGGTAATGGAATTCAAGGAAAGGTTTATTCTATGAATTATTCAAAGTGGAAATCCCTTTGGGTACATATTTCTAATGAAAACCCAAGGTGTTGCAGTGTGGCCAGGACAGATGTGTTTTGGTATTATAAATAACCCAACCTATATAAATTCATGTTCTCTCTTATATTTCTTTTATTTACATTATTTATTATTAAACCCCAATTTACCAAAGGAAAATTATTAGTGGCTTCCAATCCTCATTTAATTGATTTAACCCCTGAAATATAGAGGGAAATTCATGGGAGATTCATGATGAGTTTCCATATTATTTATTGATCTTACTCTCTCATTTTATCTATACCATTCCATTTAATTATTATTTCCTTCATTTTTAATAGTGTTTCAATTAATTATGGATGATTTATTCATGGGGCGAAATATTCTTAGCTATCCTAGTTTCCCCTTGGGAGAGTTGATTGTAATTTTTTTCCTATTATTTCATTCTCATTCATGGAATTTTGAATTTTCATATAATGGTAGATAATTCTTGAATTCTCAATATTTTTATTGAATGTGTGGGATTAACAAACATTGTATTCTTTGGTTAAATTGTATAATAATCCTAATAAATATATAAAAATCAAAAAATTAAGGGATTACTAAATAAATAATAGGATATATTAATCGTATATGGTTTATGTTGTTTTGGATTCCTCTTGAAATTTTATAGATAGTATGGAATTCAATGATGTTATTATTATTTCTCCTTGGAATAAACAAAATGAATGAAATTTTTTCACTAATGTATTATTGTATAAGTAATTTATTGATGAATGTGGTAAAATATATTAAATATCATTCTTTTGAAATTATATCTAAATATTAAATTCATGTGGGAAGCATATCTGTGATAATTTATTGGAATTATTAGTTGTTAGAGGTTTTTGGGTTCCATGTTAAATAAACGTGCAAAAAATTAACCACATAATAAAATATGGAAAATGAAAATGGTTGTTTGATGGAATTGTTTTGGAATTTTTTGAACTTATCTATGTTTTCTATAGACTTGTAATCCTCAGTTTTATGTCCATCATTTTCAAATTATTTTTTATATGGTAAAAATATGATTTTTTTTATGTATATGCTTTATCTTGTTGATCCCCTATTGTGGATTGTTATGTAACTAGGATGGTTATGATATTCTTTAAGGTGTGGATGAACTATGTTGATAAATAGGCTTTATTTTTACTTATTCTTGGAGATAAGGTTTATATTGAAATATATATCACTAGTTGAGAGTGTGGATTTCCTATTTATTAGACAATTGTGTGGCGATTGTTTATGGCATGTTCAGTTTAGGTTTGGAGTAGAGAATTCCAATTTTTTATGTTTCTTGATGACTAGTTTTCTTGATGATTTATATTTGGGACTTCAAAATCCATATTAATTTGGGATTATGAAAAATATCTATATCTTTATTGGGATATTTTTGGTCATTTCTTAGAATTCCTAGAATATAGATTGGTAAAAAAATTAATGAACATAATATATAGGGTTTCTATGAATGAAATTCAATATTACTTAATAATTGTGGGATGGTTTGACCAACACTGCAAGATCATGGAATTGAGATCTATAATTAAAATACATTTTACAAAAACATGTTGTATTTGGATGAAATGAAATGATTAAACCAAATTTGTAATTGGGTTAGTTATTGATGGTAACTTTTAGTTACAAAATGAAAATGATTAATGATATGTAATAATACTAATTATATGGTCATATGAGATCTAGTTCCCTATAACATACTAGTGGTAGACAGGTATCACGTGGGCTGATAGATATTTTTTTAGGAAAGTTAGTTTTACTTAGTTTGGTTGTGTTATTTTTTATTCAGTATATTTCTTAATTTCATACTCTCTACCAACTGAGTCTAGAGGGAATATAATGCCTAGATGTGTTGGTTTTTGGGTGTTTTCCAAAACATCCTGGTTTGTGTGGGAATGGATTTATTACTTCCCCCTATTCACCTCCCTCCCTTGAAACATAGAATTATGTTGATGAATATATTACATTAATTTATTAAGTTATAAGATATTTTTCTAAACTAGTTTTAATGGATCTTAGTATTACTATAAATGTTAGTGTGAGATATAGTGGTTTGAGATTATAGAACATACATGTATTCCATATTAAATTACTAAAATTCCCACATGAATACTTTCATTGATTGTGATGGGTTTAGTAATAATTCAAGACACACATGTTGTGATTTCTTTCAAACATTTTCCTTAGATATGAATTTTCTGAGGTGTGGATAAGATAAGGTAGAAAGGGATACAATATGATAAGAATTTATGGATGTTATACTATTTCCTGGGATGTAAAAATGAAATCTATAATGGACTGAAGCACATGATATTTCTTTATTGGGTTTAGAAAGAAAAAAGATAGTAATTAAGTGTATTTGGGGTAAAATTATTATATATATATAAATCTAATATTGTAACAAACTGTGTTTTTTTCAATGGTGACCCCCTTCTTATAATTATGCCATAAAATCACATAGTGAAAAGAACAAAAACCTTATAAATGATGAATGAATTAAATAATAGGTGTTTTTCTAATTTAAGGAACTCATACCAACGGAATAGTAATATGGACATTGGAATAATGATGTGACCATTAGGAATAGTAATTTGTCCAATATAATAGTAGCCTCATCTATTATATTAAAAAAATTATCTTATAAATGAAATAATTATTTATTTATTTCAAGGAATATGTGACATAAGTATCAAATTATTAATTTTAATTAAACTTTTCACCAACTTTTATTCTTCATACTCTTTCATCACTACCTCAGTGATCGTTTTTCTCAGACAGGATCAAATTCAATGGGGGTGTTAAACTAACACACTAGTGTGGCATCGAGTGAAAGTGTAGCCCGAGCTCATCTTTATTACTAGTGATCCCACCCAAATGATTTTTTATTTAATAAAATAGGCCTTTCGTTTTGATATACCAGTAAAATCATTAGTTGAATCTAATGATGGTGATCACATGAGAGGACACCCAAGATTAATCAATCAAAAATTGCAATTGTGATTCTACTATTGAATAATCAGACTCGGTGACAAGAGAGGTTTTGTTCAAGCTCTATTGTTAAAATAAGATAGTCATCCCTTCATCATTAATAATTAGAGGAATTTGGTCGAGCACATTATTAGTGAACAGACAAGACCTTATTTTGTGTGGATTCAAGAAGCTCATGGAATTCATCCACCGTTGAATTGTCTGCAACAAATCAAAGAGAACTATCTCATTTATTTGTCTCCTGCAAGAATTTAGGCTTAGTCATGAACTAATCATATCAATTTATCATTGATCCTAATATTTTAAATATACTTATTGATTAGGTTAAAAATATTCATTTTCATGAGCCAAAATAATAAACTAGAGAATAATATGATTATAAAATACAACTCTCCTCCACTATAAATACCACCCGTCACCACCTCTTATCCTCACAACTTAAAAGACTTGAATCATGAGCAATTAATATCCAATAAACATCCCAAGACAATCCCCTATGTCTAGGAGATTTTGGTCTCAGAATAACACCAAAACCAATATCTATAAGGAGGTTATTAATGAGAATAATTAAAGAGGTAAATTCCTCTTTCTTTTCATTTAATTTTTTTTTTCTTTCACTTTTCAATACCACCTTCAATGCTAGTCTTAAAACCATTATAATGGTAAAAATAGATTTTAAAATGTATTTTATAACCATTATTGTGACCAGTATGTAACTTATTCACATAATATAATATAATATAATATAATTAGTTCTCTGTTATCGAAATACCCAAATTACACTAAACGATAATCGTTAAAATTTTATCTAATGAATCATACTCATATCTAGAAATGAAATAAAATATAAGAGAAATTAAACTTCTATAAGTTCAATAATAACATATTATTTTAATTATATATTATTTTCTTCATTTTACACTATCTTCCATGCATGTATATAAGTGAACCGATCATGAAAATCAAGAACACGAACACTCTCGAATGATGAAATTGAACATTATAACTCATTATAATGGTTATAAGTGAACATATAGAAACTATAATAAATAAAGTACTCTCATATGAGGTTATATTTTTTTTAATAAATAAATCAAATTTTATTATCCATGATATTAATGTGAAGAATTCATTCTGATATAAGGTAAGGGAATTCTCGAACTCAATTCCATTATTTGGGTTATTCTCTCTTCAATGGTGTGAATGTTCATTATATGTTCTTTGAAAGAAATTTACTTTTTATTTTTGATGATATACATGTTTACAATATGATTTTATGAAAAAATAAACGATTTTTATAAAATAACTCTTCTTTATAAAAGTACATATTTAACTTCTCTTAATATTTTTTTTCTCCACTCAAGATTAATGATTCTTATACCAAGTGTGTTATTCCTCTTTTTATTTTGGGAACTCTATAGTTTATTCATGAATGTATGCTTTATAAAATTATAATGAAACTCATTCCTTTTCATGCATTATTTTATGTACAATATTGATATACATTCTAAGTGGCATGCATGATTATGTAATCGTTATGATGTGATGGGTGCAACCGGAATTACACAGCACTCCAATGCATTGAGTAATGTGATGTATATCATGAGATAAGGTGAAATATGTGTGAAAATGATGCTATATTTTTTCACAATGTTGTTTTTCTTATTACTCACATATGTTATTCCAAAACATGATGCATGCTATTTTCACAACTATGTGTGGTAGTTGACCAGTAAGACATGATGTTTCATTTTTATGTACCACCACATTCCATGCCTTTTTCTATTGCTTACACTCGTGATTATGATGATGATCATTTACATATTTTATGGTGATGATGATTATCTCACCCCACATTATATTGATTCATGTTCTTATCTATCTTCTTAATGGGATATTTGCTAACCCCTTTTTTGATGTATATCCTTAGGTGATTACTTGTACTAAGTAGAAAAAGAGGGACACAAAGAAGATATATCAAAAGGAATTAATTATATTTAATTTCTTATTATGTAAATGCTATGTTTATTACTAATTTCACCAAGACTCTAAACCTTTGAATCCATGTTTTATAACACTATTATATTGTTTATCTTTAAAATGATGTAATATTCATGTATGAAAAGTGTGGTCTCAATAGTTTTTATAAGGTCATGATTTAGTTAATTTGGGAATTAGGATTAATTAACATTAGTGAAAACCATTTTATGAGACTAAGTTTATTAAATAATCCAAAAATATTTGTTTGAGAAAAATGATATACAAGGGGATCCCACAGGATATTCTTTTAATGTTAATTGCACAAAATTATAATTTATCTATTCAGGAATTATTAGATTATGTTTTTTTCAAACCTAATTTATTTTAAAAAAGGTGGGAACTCAGAGAAATTATGCCAACAACCCTTGTAAGGGACAATGTATTCAATACCCTAACAACATTCCCAATTCATTGGTAGGTGGAGTTTAAAATTTCATGGTGATGATTACCATTTGTCTCATGATATGAACAATAGGGTGAATAATGTGGAATTTCTACCTTTACTGAAGAGGGAAATACTAGATATTGAGCAATTTATGTGGAATTTTCCTCCAAATATTAGTGGATCTTCTGATCCACTAGTCGCAACATAGTGGATTAACTCAATTGGGAAGATCATTTCTATGATTCACTATTATGATATATAGAAGGTTAATTTAGTTGTTTATCGTTTATATGGGGAGTTTGATCAATGGTGGATGTTGATTAGGAACACCATGAAAAAGGATGAAATTTAATAGATAGAGTGGGAATACTTTAAGAAAATATTTATTTATAAATATTTCCTTATAAATCATTTTAAAAAGATGGAGGGATAATTCTTAGAGCTTGAGAAAAATGAAGGTGAATCTTTCAAGTCTTATAAAGAAAAAATACCAAGGATTTCAAGGTACACCTTGAGATTTGTTATCAACAATTATAAAATAATAGATAGTTTCTTTAGTGGTTTAAAGCAATGACATTGAAAAATCATGAAATTTGAGACTTTGGGAATTATGAACAAGTTTCTCAATGTTCTCTCAAAGTGGATTTGGAATTTGAAAAATGATCTCCTATTTATAGAGATAAGAAATGAAATATGGTGTTTCAAGTCGGATTATATAATAACAAAGGTGGAAGAAAAATGAAACAACAAACTTGTCTAAAATGATGGAAGAATAATCAAGGGAATTTCTTCAATGGTATGGAAAGTGTCTTCAAATGTAGAACTGAAGGCCACTATGTTCATAAATATCAATTTGACATGAAGAAGTAGAACAATTATATGGAGGAAATAAGGTAACCATTGATGGTTCAATGATTCAACTATAGGGACCAAGGGCACTATACCATCTACGGTACTAAACCTCATGTTCTTGAGATTAATGAGAATAAGAAGACACCAAACACAAAGTATTAAGCGAAATCTTAGGCTATAACTACTACTGAGGGGGATTCTAAAATATATGTGGTGATAGGTACATTGATTATTCAATCAAGAATTGATAAATTACTATTTGATTCTATATCTACAAAATCTTTCACATCTTTAAATTTTAGTACATCTATTCAAACACCACAACGAAATATGGATGTTGAGTTATCTATGAGAATAAAAAATGGGGAAATTATTTCATCCAATGTAGAAAACTACTCCCCAGTTATTTTTTAAAAAAAACCTCCCTGAAAATCTTGTCTTACTTTCATTTGTGGATTTTGATGCTATTTTGGTCATGGATTGGATGTCTTCATAAAAATATTACATCAACTGTTAAGAAAGGGAAATTATTATTTACATCCTAAGGCATCTTTCAAATTTTTAAAAGTGTAAAGAATAGGATGAATATCTTTCAAAATCACCATATCAAATGTGGATATTATTTCATTATAAGCAAGAATATCTACCTCAAATTATTGAGACAAATTAGATAATCATTATTGAAGATAAGACCATTGTGAGGGACTACAATGATGTGATCCATGATAAATTCCATAGAATTTCTCCACAGCAAGAGGTTTTTTATCAATTTAACTTATACCTGGATCTAAATCTACATCAAAGACACCTTGTATATTGAAAACCATTGAATTGTAATAACTGAATAAGAAGTTACCAGAGAACATAGATTAGGGTTTCATACACCCAAGTGCTTCACAGTGGGGTGGAACATTCCTCCATTTCAATAATAATGTTGGATAAATGAAGCTCTTCATGGATTATTGTGATCTCAACAAAATCATGATAAATAACAGGTATCACCTTCCATGGATAGATTACTTGTTTTACCCACTACATGTGTAGAATTATTCCTCTAAGGTGGAACCTCAGTTGAGTTATCACCAATTAAAGGTGAGGAAGGAAGATATTCCTAAGAATTATTTTTGATGAAGGTACTTGAATTTTTATTTCATAGTGATTCATTTTGGACCCACTAATGCATCAAAAATATTCATGGAAAAAAATGAATAGAGTCATTATAGATTCCCTAGACAAGTTTGTGGTGGTATTTATAGATGATACTCTTATATACTCAAAATGCACAGAAGAACACGAGGAGTATTTATATACTCTGCTAATGACATTACCAAGGGATAAACTTTATTCAATGTACAGTGTGTGTGAGATTTGAATGGAGAATGTTTTATTCTTGGAGCATTTTATCACAAACAAAAGAATATCTATGGACACTTCTAGGCCAAGGCAATTGAAGAGTTGATGAGTAAAACATCTATAATGGAGATCTGTGGATTCCTTGGTCTAATAGTGTATTACTAGTGATTTTTGAAGAGCTTATCAAGATTATAAAACCCACAATCCAACATGAATCAAAAGCGATAAAAAATTTTATGGACTTTTTAATGTGAATAATACATCAAAGAGTTGAAAAATATGTTTATCACTACACCATTACTCATTCCACAGATATGTGAGAAAATATTTATGGTATAAAGATATGCTTAAAAAAGGTCTTAGGTTGTGTACTAATGAAAAATGATATAGTGATATCCAATGCATCACAGAAGATTAAAATTTATGAGAAAAACTATCAAATGCATGATTTGGTGTTGGTATATGTGATATTCACGTTGAAAATTTAGTGGCATTATCTTTATGTTGAGAAATATGAGTTATATATTGATTCTAAGACCCTAAAATATATATTGACATATAAATAGATTTATATAAAGTATAAAATATTGTTTGGGATCATCAATTATTATGATTTCTCAATACACTGCCATCCTGGTAAAGAAAATAAGGTGGTGGATACTCTAAGTAGAAAGGATCTTGTGTCTTTATCAATGATGATATCTGACAAGGATCTAATATTCATAAAATTTCAAAGGATATAAATGGTAATTATTAAATAATGAACAACATTAATCCTTTATCAAACAATTTCACAATTATCCCTTGTGTATAAAATAACAGATGATCAAAGAAATGATGTGGAAATTTTTAATAAGGAGGAAGCTATCAGAAATTGGAAATCCAAGGAGTTGAAAATGGTTGAGGAAGGAGTAGTGAAATTTGGGTTATGACTATGTGTACCATTAAATAAAGTGATATGGAAAGTGCTTCTGAATAATGTACATAGCTGAACCTTATCTATTCACCTAAGGATCATAAATATGTATCAAGATCTCAGAGAGAACTATTGGTGGGACAATATAAATTAGGTGATCACTAAATATACATCAATGTTCCTAGTATGTCATCATCTAAAGGACAAAATGAAAATGTATAAGGGGTTGATGCAGCCATTACCCATACCAGCATCGAAGTGGGAAAACATCGCCATGGATTTTTCACCAGACTTCTAATGACATCTATAGGAAACAATGTTATATGGGTTGTTTTGGATCGTCTCACAAATAAAGATCACTTTATCATTATTTTATAGGAATTATCACTAGATGATCTTCCATTGATATACATCCGAGAAGTGGTAAGGATACATAGAGTACCTCTATCAATTGTATCTAATCGAGATCCATGATTCACCTCCATGTTCTAGAAACTCTTCAATATGCTCTAAACACTAAGTTGAGCTTCATCATGGAATATCATCCTAGAATTGATTTACAATATTAAAAGACTATTTAGAAATTTAAATACATGATGAGATCATGTTCTATGGACTTAAAAGGGGGATGGGACCAATATCTTCTTCTTGACGAGTTCTCTTACAACATTTATTTCCAATAGATCATCCAAATAGATCCATATGAATCCCTTTATTAGAAAATATGCATAACACTTACATGATAGGATAAAATCGTTGAACATAAGCTTCTAGGACATGAAATGGTCAAAGAAATAGTAGGGAAGCTTAAAACCATTTACTAGCACATTAAGGTAGCCCATATTGGACAGAAGATATATAGATACAATAATTGAAAGTACCATAATATTGAGGTTGGAGACATGGTATTCCTCTACATATATCAATTTAATAGGTTGTGATATTTGAGAATAAAGAAATGTTGAGTCCTAGGTATATCATCAACTTAAAAATTATTGATCATTTTAGAGCTACAAAATATCGACTAGCTTTTCTGCTTACCATATCCGAATTACATGATGAATTACATGTTTACCTCTTGAGGAAGTGCATACAAGATCCCTCACATGTACCGAATCCATAGTTTGTATAGTTGGAAAATGATCTCTCTTATGAGGATAAGACAGTGATGATCTTGGACTGTAGAGAAAATGTTCAATGTAATAAGACAAACCACCTGGTCAAATTACTATGGTGAAACTATATGTACTAAGAGGAAAAATGGGAACCATAATAAGTGATTAAGGACAAGTACCCCCACTTTTTTCAACATAGAATTTAAAATGAAATTCCAATGGAAAAATTTCATAAGATGGTAAGAATGTAATATCCTAGAATTATGTAAATCGAAATCCCTTCTAATAATTATGTAATAAAATCACATAGATAAAACAATAAAAACATTATTAATGGTGAATGAATGAAATAAGAGGTATTTCTAGAAGTTTCGTAACCTATACAAAGGGAATAATAACATGAACTTTGGAATAGTAATGTGACCATTAAGAATAGTAATTTGGCCAATATAATATTAACCTTTCCTATAAAGGTACAAATAAAATTTAGGTATCTTAAGAATGAAAAAATGAATTATTTAGTCCATGGTATTAGTAAATAAATATCTTATAAATGATAAATTAAGCGTTGGTATATGTAAGTTATAAATATTTAATTACTGTTTTATAATTAATAAAATTATTTAAAAGAAAAATTATTTTCATAAAAAGTATTCATAATTTACTATTATTCTCTCTTATGATTATAAGATAATTTTATTATACCCAATGTAATTTATCAAAGAGCCATAAAAATCGGTTATAATTTTAAAATCACTATTTTTAATAAAAGATGTTTTTAGTTAAAAATCAAATTAATTTTATTTAGTTATAAATATTCATAAAATAGAGATCATTTTTAATTATGCATGTACAAAAAAATTTATGGTGAATTGTTTTGATTTTTCTAAAACAATTGAATTTTTGGGGAATAGTAAAATACTGTAATTTAAGGTATATATACATTATAAGATAAGTACACTAATTGTTGAGTCATTGAGAAATTCATCCCAATAATCTCTAACTCCCCTTTATTATTTTAATATATTAAATGATAATTTTTTTATATGAATAGTCTTGATCCAAAATAATAAACTAATTCATTAAATAAACAAGTACATCCATATCCTCCACTATAAATATCACCACTGACCACCTATTCTCCTCATAACTACAAAGCATTGAAGAATGTCAATAATATAACCAATTTTATTTCCCAATACTCTCCCTGATGTCCATGAGCTTTTGGTCTCAAAAAAATACCAAAACCAATCTGTTAAAGGAGGTTCTTAAGAAGAAGAATTAAATAGGTAATATCCAATTTCTTTTTATTTAATTTATTTTAAGTTATTTTCTTTTATTTTTCTCTACTAATCCTCCATTATTCAAGTGGAATGATAACCCTATTATCTTATATGTAAATTAATTATATTTTGTTAATGGAATAATATATCATCAAACCTCTTCTCCAATAACTTTTTTTCAAAAAATTGAAACCCAATTCGTGAGGTGTTGATTTATCTCCTTCAAAGAAGATAGGTTTTCATTCCCCTTTAACTCTTTCAAGGAGGGTCTTAAAACCATTAAAATATTTTAAAAAATTAGAAAAATTATTTTAGAACTTTTTTATGTTATATAACTAACTTATATACATAATATTAAATAATAAAACAAAATGAGTTTGTTGTGATCGAAAACCAACAAATTAATCTAAACAATTATCATTAACATTTTATTGAATAAATCATCAAAATATCTTGAAAATATATATATATATATATATATATATTTATAAGACCAATTAATCATGTGTAAATTCACTAATAATATTTCAATTCAATTCTGGATAATTATTCTCATTTTAAATGATATTTTATACATGTATACAATTGAACCTATCCTGAAAACCAAGAAAACAAACACTATCGAATGATGAAATTGAACTCTATAACTAATTATAATAAGCATAAGAGAAAATAATGAAATTATAATAAATAACATATTCGGCTAATATTTTATGTATTCATTTATTAATTAATAAAATTTGATTATTAAGGATATTAATGTGAATAAATCATTCATACATATAGTAATGGGACTCTTGGACACAATTCCTTTATTTGTGTTATTCTCTCTTCCACGGTATGAGTGTTCATATTATGTTCTCCAAAATTAATTCCACCTTTGTTTTTGAGTATATACATATTTTTAATATTATTTCATGAAAGATTCAAAGATTTTATAAAAATAAATTGTCTTTCTAAAAACACATCTCTTACTTATCTTGAGATTGTTTCTTCTTCACTCTAGATTAATGATTTTTATACCATGTATGTTATTCCATTTTTATTTTTGGAACCCCAAGTTTTATTAATGAATTTATTATTTATAAAATTATTAGGAAACCCATTCCTTTAAATGGGTTATTTTATGTTCAGGATTGATATACATTCTAAATGGCATGCATGACTATGTAAATGTAATTATGTGACAGTTGCACCAAGAATTATATAGCATTCAAATGCTTTAAAAAATGTGATTTATATCATGTGATAATATGCAATATATTTGAACATTATGATATATTTTTTCATGATTATTATGTTGTGATTTTTTCATATAAGTTATTCATGAACATGATGTTATCTTTGTTTAAAAAGTATGTGTGGTAGGTGACCACTAACACATGATGTTTCATTTTTATATATTTTCACATTCCATTAATTTTTATAATGCCTTATTTCATGATTACGATTATAATTCTATGTTTATTTTATGATGTTGATGATTATTCTCACCCTATGTTATATTGATTCATGTTCTTATATATCCTCTTAAGAGGATTTTATATCACACATTTCTTTGATTTATATCCTCAGGTGAATACTTGTATTAAGGAGAGAATGAGGGACACTAAGAATCTTGAACAAAATGTGCTAAATAATTTTTATGTCATGTTATTTAAATTTTATGTCTCTTACCAATTTTTCCAAGACACAAAACCATTGTGTCCTATTTTTTTATCATTGTTATATTATTTATATTTTAAATGATGTAATAGCCATGCATGAAATGAAGGGTCTCTAAAGACATAAAATGGATATGTTTTATGTGTTTATTTGTGACATATCATATTGATGATGTGTTATGGTTTTACCTATTTAGTAATAATTTTGTTTCATTCTTTTATTTATTATGATTTATTATGCTTTTTTCATGTTGGATGCGAGGTATAATGATAGATGCTACTAATAATAGTAGTATTCTCACTCAAAATACATATATATATATAAACAATATATTTTTAAGTTATATTGGATATAGTTTATAATCATGCTAGAATTTATATGATTATGATGGTGTTCAGGAACTACTATAGTTTTCAGTTACATCCTATTCTACTTTTATGAATTTTTCTCTAGTTTTTATTTTTATGAAATTTTATTCATGTATTTGGATGGTTTATATATTTTTTGTGAAATTAATTTGATTATTTAATCTTATCTCTTACCCATAAATATGTATAACATGGGTATTTCATCTCCTTTGTATACATTTTATACCCTCATTATTAGTCAGCAACCCATGGCCTACTAGAGGAATTATCAAGGGTCACTCCCTCTCTTCACTACCAACCCAGGAGGGGTACTTCTGGATGGGGGTCATGACATAGTGGAATCAGAGATGATCGTTGAGATATTAAATGAATCATGGGGAAATTTTCCAATGAAGATTTTATGGGTTTGTAGGGAGATGGTAACAACTAAATATATCATGTGTGGTAATAAAGGGAGACTGGGATGCACATGGGTGTTCTAGGACCCATGTGATTTGATGAAAAACTACTATTTTCAAAGAACATACTAAGATAAGTTGATCATATTATAGGGTAGAGACCAATGTATATGTTGTGCATCAAGATTTGTTTCGCCTGTAAATGAATTGGGTAGACAATGGGAATTGGCCTAAATCTAAATTCATTATTTAATCTTATGTGTTTCATATTATAGGTTTTGATAGTCTATAATGATTTCTTGTTTGTAGGTATAGATCTAGGTCGATGTCCTCATTAGGGATTTTCAATTATGTTTGGAAAGATACATCAAAATATTTTTTTTAGAGTTCATATTGATGATGGAGACTCTTGGATGAAAGAAAACATTAATATTATATCACAAGATTCTACAAAATTATGAGGGGTCTATTTCAAATATTGATGCATGCACTTGGTTAGAGGAGTTACAAATTTCCATTAAATTTATTTTTTTCTCAGAAATATTACTATATTATATTGTTTTTCAGTATTCTATATTGAGATTCTTCAAACATGTTTCTTGTGAATTGAAAGGATTTGGTTGTCTCAAGGGATGTTTTTAAAAATAATTTATATGATGGATATTTTTCATTTAATATGATTTTGGGTTAAGAGATGATATTATTACTCTTTTTTCAAGGTGAATTTTTATATGAAGGAGTTTGGTATCCATTAGACAAACATATTATGTTATTCATAAAACCATTAGCAAGTTGATGAGTCAATGGAAATTAATTTTTAGGAAGATTTTAATCTATATATTTGACTCTAGGAAATCATATTAATATTTTTGGCATATATTGAGGTGCTGGAAAATGTATATGAGAGGTTTATGGCTAATACTAGACAATCATGGGATGGAATTCTTTAATAATTTATACACAGTATATCTATGGGAAAATGTTCCAAACTTCTTGGTCAAATTATTTTTCTAGCAATAAGGATTCAGGTACATGCTTCTACATCCCGTATTACTATAGTTGGAAGTTCTTATAACTACTCCTATAGATCGAGCATGGTTTTTTATTTTATTTATCATATCCATTAGAGTCTTTAGTAAATAACATTACATAGTAATTAGTGTGGATTCAAGGGCCCATTTAAGAATCATCCATTGTAGAATTATCTTATTAGGCTATAATAGTGGTAGGGTGCTCTGGGTTTTGATTAGTTGATAGGGGATAGGATGGGTAGAAGAAAACCCCATGATTCCCCTGATCCTCAAGGATATTGATTGAAACATCGATATTGAGGTAGCCTTCATCATGAAGACATGGATTATTGATATATATGTGCTTAGGTTCCTACCTTTAATTTTCTATAATTAGGGATTTATCCATTGTGTGAGTTATTATATAATTATATTCTACTTTTCATTATATATAATTTGATTCAAGAGCTATGAACTCCTTCATTACTCCATAACTAGTCTATTTCATAGAAACATGAGGTGGATAGGATTATAGTTTCTTTGGTGTTGAATACAATATTCGAAGGTTGATATTTCTTTTATTACATGTTCAGAGATTGTAAAATAATGTTATGGAAGCATATATCATGGATATATTTCCTATTATTGCATATACATTCATATGACATCATCATCTATATATACTAACTATTCTGATCATAGGATATAATTCATTGGTTCCAAGGGAAATTCATATTTGATGATATCAATAGAAATATTTTTATTCAAGAGATCGACATCGAGGAATGGGTTTGAGGCATGTCAAGTGGTTATGATCTTTAATAGATGAGTTTTTGATGAGTATAGTGGAGGATTAGTTGGTGGTGTTTCCCATGATTGTAATAGTGTACCATCATGTATTTTAAAAAATTGATATTACCCCCTCAATATGAGATCATGTTTAAGATGGAGTTATAGTCATATGTTTCTCCTATATTAATGTTCTTATATAGAACGGTTATTTTATATTTTAAGGATCTACATATCTAGATTGATTATCTTACAAGGAGGGGATTTATTTATCCTTCTGTGTCTCCGTTGGGTTCTCTAGTGTTTTTATGAAGAAGGTGAAATCAATTATATGTCATTTAATTTATTATCATCTCTTTAATTAGGTTAAAATTTAGAAAATGTTTCCTCTTGCATGGATTGATGCTCTATCTGATTAAATAAAATAATATAGTTGGTTCTCGATGATCAAATTGTAGCTTGAAAATAATATAATATAGGTTATTTATGAGGATATTATAAATGTTAATTTTATATTTCAATATATTCATTATGTGTTTATTTTGATATTGTTTTCTATGAATACACATGTCATGCTCAATGGACTAATTAATTATTTTTTTAGTGAATATTTAGATCAATCAATATAGGTGTTAATTGATGAATTTTTGGTGCATTCTATGTAATATTTGGATAACTTAGAGTATCTTTGAGTTTTTTAGGTGATAATTGGAATCATCATCTATTTAGAATATTTATTAAGTGTATGGTTTTGGCCTTTGAGGTCCATTTCTAGGAATATTTCATGTCTTAGTGTGGATTAGTTTTGGGTACATTAAATATTGAGTCGGTTTTTTTTGGTTGTATATTAATATTTTTATGGAGGAATTATTTTTCTTTGAAAATTCAAGATATTTTAGGATGATCATAACTAAATATTCTCATATTACAATTCCACGAACAACCATGGTGAAAATGAACCAGGATTTCATGTGGATTTACTAGTGCCAAAATTATTTTCAGTACCTAAAGGATATGTTGTTCAGTTCTGACAACCTTGGTACTATTAATAATAAATAAATTTCATTACTTATTTATATTTATGATTAGATTTTAGGGATTCATTTTCAGAATAGTACTTTTGATAAAATTTTCAATATAAAATTAAATCGTTTTATCATAACAAAATTGTATTCCATGAATTATAAGGTTTTATTAATATAATTAAATTCTAAATTTTTTAAAATAATTTGATGAAATGAAATTAATTTTTGAATTTATCATTTGGAATATCTCTTATGGTGTTTTTTTTTATTTTTTGAAATAGTTTAATTTTGGGTTAATATTGAAAAATAAACCATTTCTAAATAATTTCACCTTTATGATAACATTATAATATAATTATATTTTAAAAATATATGAAACCATTTTAAAGTATAAATTTTTTCAATGGAGTAAAATGATGTTTAAAAATTTTAATTTTGAATTTAGAAACCCATTATTTAATTCTTGAAACATAACATATATTTTATTCAAATTAATATCAATTTTTTGGTGTTTTGTATTTAAAAATGTGGTTGGAAGGTTCTATTTGGGTTAAGAGTTATTTTAATTTCAAATTACCTTAATATTTTTAATAATTATCCAATAAATCTATCTCAATTAACATTATAATTCAATTTTGTGTGAAATCATTTTTATAATTAAAAAGTCATTCTTCCATGAAAAGTTTTCATAACGTTTTGCTAACATATATTAAAATTAATTTTTATTAATTTGGAAAATATATTCTTTTAAAATGTATTCCATATTTTTATTAATATTTTAAAAATATATTAATATGTTCCCTTTTATTTTTGGTCATATAAATTAATTACATATCTAAAAAGTTTTCAATACGTTTAAGACTAAAATGCATTATAAGAGTAAAAAAGGAATATGAATTCTAAATAACATCAAAGAATTACATAAATATTATTTTTCTGAGTTTATTTCTAACTTATCCTATATTATAATCAAAATTTGGTTTCCTTTTTACCACATTTCCAAGAAAATTAAATTATATTAATTTAATACATTGAATAATTACAAGAGTGTCACTCCCCTAACATAAAGATGGGCACATTATTTCCTCACATATCCACATAGTTGGATTAATCTAGATCAACCAATCTCTTCCCAAATCCATCTACAACTAGAATACACATGTCATAGATTTTTTGTTCTCTACAAAATTACATCCTATAAGGTTTAGGCTGTAATATAATGTAGGTCTTCCAAATAAGAATTATAACTCTTAACTATATTTTTTCATGTTTATTTATTATTCTACCTCCTACAAACCAATCTACCCCATGATAATATAATATCATAAGATTAAAAAATATTCATAAAACTTACTATTCTTATGGTAAAATCCATTTTAATCTCTTTTTCTATCCTATTTGAAATGAAAACAACACTTTTTTGTACGTGTGGGCAACAAACATCATGAATCAATGTGTTTTGTTTCATATCACCACCTCATATGGATGGTTATTATAACGGAATTAAGAAATATATATATATATATATATATATGATATTTATGACATAATAATGTTCATTTAAATAAAATATAATATCTACCTTCTTACACTCCCATCTATTGAATATGGAAAGTTTCACTAATGTGTTTGTGCGGGATACAACCTTCATGATACGATATGTTTCATTAATCTCATATTATATTCATATATGGTTATAAAATTGAACTTATTATATAAAAATGATAATTATGAAATGATTAATATTTTATATATGATGGAATAATAACCCATATGACCCTGATAAACCAATAGATTTTGTTTTTGGGATTATTAATAATTACCAACATGAATTTTATAAAGTTAGTAACATTATAATTTTTAATAATAAATGAAATAAAATGGATTATGGTAAGGTAATTAAATTTAAAAAAATTATTAATTAAATAATTAATAAGATATTATTATATAGTATTTAAACAATATACATGTTTATTTGAACTCAAGGTAATGTGATTTTTCATTAAAATATTATTTTAAATGATTAAACTCTTTCTTCTCATTGTGCATGTTCTTCTAAATGTTATATGTGAGTTATTATGTACATTTACATGATCTATAAACTTAATTTTTTAATACCATATACATTATTTACAAATTATTGAAATTAAACCATTTAAAATGTATTGGAACCTTGACCCCAGTATCCTAGAGATGGTGTCCTATTTTCTACATTTCCATAAGATATAAAAAATAAATTCCCAAAGAACTGAATAGTTTTGTAGTCTTGGTAAGCTAGATACATAATTGAGTCTTTCATTACATTTTAAAACACAAATTACAAAATAAGTAATATTTTGACAATGTCTTTATTCCCTAAATAATATCCTTACATATCATTCATAATTCACTTCTTTTCTTCTTAGAAAAGGAAACAAAATAAGTGTGTTCTCAAATGACCAGTAAGGGTTAATTATAGTGAATAAATCAAGAATCAATAATCATAATCAATATGTAAATCTACATAATTGAAGACACATTCCATGTAAACAATAAAATGAGAAGGAAATGCTTCTTCGTATAATATTAATGACAAAGTATCATGCGTAATAATAAATATGGGAAGGTAAATAACTGAAAACACATTAATTTTAATCAATAAATTTACTATGATAACTAGTTAAGAAATAATAAATATGGGATGTTATATTTCATAAAAACATTCCATTTAATCAATAAAAAATAATGAAATAAATTGAAATATAATATCATGGTAAAAATATCATGGATAATAATAACTGAATTCTTAATGGAGGAAATTATTAATTATTCGATGTTATGTATTAGACACATGATACATCAACCATAAAGATCTATCGTCAGATATTTTAAAACTACTGGATACAAAACCATTTGATTTGGACAACTAATTTTATGGTACCCTATATATTTTCCACATGATACAACCGATGCATAGAGGGGTTTCCTATAATAGAGCCCCACCCATGTCTTCCTGTCCCAAGAATTTCTTAAATATCAAATAATTTATTTAATTTATGAACAATATTTTTACAATTAAATATCCATATTGAGTATAGAATACTGATTTATCAATATTTACCAAGAAAAAATAAATATCAAAATACAACACCATATGTAAAAGTTATATAAAGTTATAGAAATTAACATATCCATGATAAATATTATGGATGTTTTTTTTTTGAAAATTAATTTCTAATGATCACAGGAAACTGATAATTTCATTGGAAAGATAATGAAAATAAAAATAAGTCAAGAAAGAGATTTTCAATACATTACTTATTAAAAAGAATCATGAACCATCCATATAAAAATTAAATATTCTATTAATGAAACATATACTCATTAGAGTAAAAATAATAAAGGGTTTCTGTTGTTGATAACTAGAAATACTATAAAAAGATCTTTAAAAACATTCTTGAGGAAAATATCATTTTCATTTTAAAAGAATGGTTTAAAACCAAAAGTCCCCAAAAAAAATTTAAAATAAATTTATTTGAAAATAATTTTTGAAACATATAATTTAATAATTGAAATAATTGATCGGTCTGATGGATGGAAAGTATGTTCATTCTGTACATGTTAAAACAATGATTCATTTCACTTTTTCAGTAAAATAAAAACATAAATTATTTTGAAAATGATAATAATAATTCTTTAAAAATAATTTTAAAAGGTAAAAATGAGTAAAAACGTATCTAATAAATCATTTTTAACAGGTTATAATAATTTTTAAAACCATTTTCATAAAACAATGTTTTTGAAGAAAATAGATTTCTGACCGAAGAGATAAATGAAGTCGTATTTTCATAAAAAAAATTCTCAATCATTTATTTTCAGAAGATTATAAAAAAGGAAACTTTACCTTAAAATATCATGAATAAATTTAGTAAAATAAATTTATATAGTATTATTATACAACTTTTAAATAATTTTCTTTTAATTAGAATTCAAGAATAAAAAATCTCAATGAGAATGATATAGTGAAATAGACATTTACAATGATCATAACATTGAATTGATAATTAGTCAATGAATCAATTATTTGTATCAACTTTAAATCCATTTAAAAAATTTGTAAACATATTATAAGATAATTATTAGCCAATAAAAAATAATCTTATAATATTAAATATGATGAATAAGCAATATAACCTAATGAAAATAAATTGAGTTATACACTTACTTACCACTTGGTAACTCTAATATCAAATACCATTGGATTAAATAATTAAGATTTAAATATGAAAAAAGATGAATTATTAAGTAATAATTATATTAAATTTAAAATGTTTTGGTATGTACACCACATAAATGGAATTAGGTGCATAACATTATAATTGGACTCCATGAAGAGAAATTAAGACGAAGTCCCTTAACGCATGCTTAAATTTGGTTGAATGTAATTTAAAAACAAGTATATTGGTTTCAAGAATTATATTAAATTATAATAGATACATATTAATATTTATAATAACATATATTATCCTTTTATATCATTTTATTTCTAATTGTTAAATAATATTTCATTATTCTCATTACATTGGGTGTTAGTTTCCTTGTTTTATCATTTATGATTTTTCCTGAACTTTATGATTATTTTCAATATTATATAGTTCAGTCATCTTTATAATAATCATAATGAAATAATAATAATATTTTTACATCAATTATTTTTGTAAAACCATTCATGAAAGACTATTTTGTGAAATTAACTATTTTTCGATCATTAAGTGTAACATCCCAAGTAAGTAATGAATAATAGATATTTTTATCTATGTCTATTAATGATTTAGATAGTGTTTTAGAGGCTTAAAATGAAAATAAATCCAATCTTAAGCATGGAATACACTAATATTGTTTGAAGGATTGTTTTACTGCCTTTTGATGGAAAACCATTTTTAAATCTATCTTTTGACAATTTTATAAGCTATGTTTTTCAAAATAAACTTATTCTTTATGATTGGGACATCAAAATTTACTTTTTGTGAATTTTTGGTTTTTTCTGACAATGTTCATTTTTTTAATGAATAGTGAAAAATACTGCATTTTACATCAAAATTGATTTTTAATCTACTTTATTTTTATGATTAGATTGTATTTTGAATTGGTTTTAAAGTTAAATTAGAATATATTTTTACCATTTAATCCAATGGTGGTCATTGTTATTAGTTTTACTTTGGAATTGGGCATAAACTAATGCCAAACTTTTCATAGATATTGTTTCAAAAAAACCCGCTATTTGTTTTGACAACAGAAATTATTTTTAAATCAATTATTGAAATTTCTGGGTTTATAATTTGGTAAAATGGATTACATATTTGGAATCATAAGGTCCAAATTATGTAATCAAGACTCTTTTTTTTTGGACATTATGAATAGTAACGACGATAGTTATCTTTAATTGTCTTGATTAATGAGTAATCGGGTAGTTAAGGATAATAAAATGATATCATAATAATACAAAAAGACCACAACATGTGTCCTAAGGCTACTGGTTGTCTCATGGCCGACCATGGGATGACTTGGGCCAAACTTGGGGGCCCCATGGAATCACTTTTGTGAGAAAGTGACTTTTTTTCTTTTTATTTTTAAAGAATGTTAAATGTGACAAAGAATGTATCACCTAAGTAAAATATTATTATTTTTGTCTACATAAATGAACTTTTGGACTATAAATATTAATTAGAAATATAAAAATATTTCCTACATCATGATGTTTTTTTATAATTTTTAGACATTAAATTTATTAAATTATTTATGACATCATGATGATGCAGCGATTACCTCATTAATAAAGGATTTAAATAAAATGAAATGATAATGTGCAATCTATGACCTAAACATGTCTAAAACCTATTGGATGGGTGGATTTCTAACCCTTATCACCTTACCCTCGAATTATATCAATTTGGGACCTTTTGAATTTGAAAATCATTTTCAAATAAAGTAACATTTCTTTACTTTCCAAGAGTGCCCCTCCTCTCCTCTTATAAAAGGCCCCCACCTCTACCTCCTTACCCACACTCCCAAAGCCTTTGGCTAGGCCAAACCATGCCCATTATGTCTCTCCACATCCCTCTATTACTCCTTGAAGCCTCACTTTTGGAAGAAGTCTTCCCAAGGATGCCTTTGAGCTCAAACCAAAGGGAGTTACCCGATTTTAAGGTAATGTCTTCACTTGAGTCCTTTTGTTTTATTTTGCTTCTCCAACCCCCTAAACTCTTTTTATTCATTTCTTTTGTAACAAATCCAGTATCTTCAATATACTAGGATGTTTTTTAAGAATGATTCGAGGTACACTTACACACACCTACATCTAATGGTTAAAGGACATACTATTTCCGTGGATGGTGAATTTATGCCTCCCGAAACGATGATTGTTCAACATTATTTTAACACCTTAAAAGGTGTCCATTAAGATGTCACTATATTTATATATGATATATAATATGTTTATGTTTTCCTTAAGCTTATGTATTTTTCATTTTGGGCATACCATTATGGTTTCCATTATGGGTAAACGCGATATCTTCATTTAAGGAAGTGCGGACTACCGCCCCCTCAAAGTGATTTGATTAGTTAAATACCATATGTGGGACGTAAAAAGGGTGGAACTATGATATTATATATGATATTATACTGGAATTATAATATAACTTTATATCATTACGATTCCATTCTATAAAATACGAAATAGAAATGAAAGTAGCGTTCATGCGTACGTACGGCTTACCATCTCCATGAACGGTGCATTTCATTTCTTACCTCTAAATGATTATGTAATATTATAAATGCATGTATATACTTGATATATATGATATATACATCATGATTATAATTCTGGATATAATGGATACATGAAAAACTTGTAATTATAAAGGGTTTATTTTTGAATCAAGTACCAATGATCGTTAAAACGACCGTTATTAACTTAAATAATTACATAGTGTTCATGACATGGAAATAAGTGATATAAAAGGAATAATGAACTTGAAAAAGGTTCTTAAGCAAGTATAAATTAACTCAAGTTTATTATTCAGGACATTAAAGAATGATCGAGTCAAGTCGGACCCGAGGTATGAGACTTCCTCTCAATCTCCTTTCATTGAGGCATATTTTGTTTTATACACAACCTTCTTTTATACGGTGTATAAACCCCTTTGACTTTTACGTTTGTTCAAAAGGAATCTTTTTTATATGAAGCGTTTACTAAAAGACAAAAGGGAATGTTTTTTTTGTCGTACGTATGCGGCGACAACGACTTCTCTGCCGTCGTGACCATTATTTGAGTTTCGGCTTCCTCTACAAGCCATACCTTTTTTTAAAAAAGAAAAATAAATACCATGTTTTACTTTTCTTTTATTTTGGTATTGAAAATGGTTTTCATAATGTTTTTATATCAATGTGTTGTATTGATATCTTGTGATTGAAAGGTGGAAATGTTATGTTTCTTTTATGCATGTTTTATGTGATACGATTATGTTGAGGTTCTTGGGAATTATTATGAAGACGGGTGGTTCCGTGATAAACTAAGGGCGGGTGAGCTCGATATAGCTCTCCAATGCATTGGGTAACGTGAAGGAGTGAAACGTTAAGGTTTCTCCAAATAGATTTAGGTAATATATTGTGATGGGTATTCCAAACGTAACCAAGAGGGTTACTCCCTACATAAGAATGTTATGAATGCCTCAAGATAACTTTATGTCTTATAATTTCTATGATTTATTCATGATTTGATGAGGTATGTTAAAGTGATTTTGTTTTATGGGTAAAGTATGATTTCATTCTTATGTATATATGTACCCATGTTTCCTTTCCATATTTTTATATCCCTTACTGAGCTTTTTATGCCCATCCCAAGTTTTTTTGAAATGTTTTTCACAGGTCAAGGGAAAGGTACCTGATGTGATGATAGTGTCAAGGAAGTGTCAAGAAAGAATCCATGTTTTATTTTAAATATGTTTCCATTGATGGGAAAGAAGAATACTATCTTTATGTAACCACTTTGTTTATATGTGGAATGTAATGCAAGTTTTATGATCTAATTCTCTAAAAATCTAAACCTGAAAAGATCCCCAGTGTGTAATCTTGTAATAACTCAATATTAAGTAAGGATTAAGGATGGGGCCTTATAGTTGGTATCAAAGGTCGGTTTAGATAACTTTAGGAGTTAGAATTATATTAAATTATTATCCAAAAATATTTTTTTATGGTCAAATTGAAGTGATATAGTATTTGAAGATTACCATGTTGCTTCATCTAAGACATGTTTGTTCAGAATGGTTTTCCATAGAGGAAACAAGGAAGCAGTGCTAGGAAGGCATGCAGAAGGAAATAACCTTCCGAATCAGCATCCTGAGATGGTCGGAATTGGAACTGAATAGTTTGTTGCAGTAATGGCGCAGTTGACCCAAGCGATAAATGGTGGTGGTATCCATGCACGAGATCAGCCAGATCAACCGTAGAGGAACATTTCAGTGGTGGAACATTTCATGAGGCAACATCCCCCATCATTCAGAGGATCATCTGACCCTGCGCTAGCTGAAGGGTGGATTAAAGCACTGGAGAATATTTTCGATGTCATGGGGTGTTCATACAATCAAAAGGTTAGTCATGCTATTTACCGTTTAGAGGGTGAAGCAGATCAGTGGTGGTCGATGGTTAAAAATATCAGGGACGCCGATGAGATTGATTCTCTTGACTAGGATGAATTCAAAGGTATGTTTCTTGAGAAGTATTTTCCTAAGGCTATTCGACTTAGGATGGAAAAGAAATTCTTGGAATTGAGGCGAGAGGAAGACTCAGTGGCTACCTATGAAGAAATGTTCACTCGATTGGCAAGGTATGCTCCAAATTTTATCCGAGACCTTGATAGTAAAATTAATCGTTTTTACTCAGGATTAAAGCCAAAATATCGAAGGGAATTAGCTTCTCGTGAGTTTAAAAGTTATGAAAATCTTGTTCAATGTGCTGAGAAGGTGGAAATGGAATTTGTCGATGATCAAGTGTTCTATGACAACCAACAGAAGAAGAGACCGAGGTGGCAGGATAAAGGGAAGAATTCATCCAAAAAGTATGATGGTAAGAAATCTAAGTTTCCAGTTTGTGATAAATGTGGTAAAAGGCATGCTGGGGAATGACTTCTGAATTCTGTAATGTGCTACCGATGTGGTAAGATGGGACATAAGGCTCGTGATTGCACTGAAAAAGATCAAGGTAAAGATAAGACCAAATTTGATTTACAGTTAATGAAATATTTTAAGTGCAATGAGATGGGTCACTATGCAAACGAGTGTCCGAAAAAGAGCTTGAGTGATGGGAAGCAGTTAGACTACAAGCAGAAAGGGGTGGTGAAATCCTTTGCAACTACTTCAGCAGATGTCAGGCCATCAAATGAAGTTGTATCAGGTACTTTGTTTGTTTTTTCAGATTATGCAAGTGTGTTGTTTGATTCGGGGTCTACACATTCTTTCATCTCTGAAACCTTTTCTAGTAAAATGGGAATACCATCTCAAGAAATGACTCCTAAACTTTTGGTAAAAACACCTGGGGGAAATTTTGAGGCAAAAAGAATTTATAATAATCTTACTATCCTTATCTGTGGAAAGAACCTACTTGGAAACCTTATTGTTCTACCTCTAGTAGAGTTTGATGTTATGATGGGTATGGATTGGCTCTCTATTTACCATGCTAAGATTGAATGTAGAGATAAAGAAGTTTCTTTTCAGAAATAATTTCAGTTTGTGTACAAGAATGAACCCTTACTGTTGATAACTTATCAAGAGGACAAGAAACTTGTAAAATATGGAAATGAATGTTACCTTGCACACATTGTTGAAAACAAGGGAACTGTTCAGATTAATGATGTGCCAGTGGTAAATGAGTATCCTGATGTTTTTCCTGATGAGTTTCCTGGAATAATACCAGATTGGGAAGTTGAGTTTACTGTTGACTTAGTTCCTAATGCTAAGCCAATTTCAAAACCCCCTTATCGAATGGCTCAAATTGAACTTTTAGAGTTGAAGGATCAATTGCAAGATTTATTATAGAAAGGTTTAATTTGACCTAGCACATCACCATGGGGTGCTTCTGTTTTATTTGTTAAAAAGAAAGATGGTTCAATGAGACTTTGCATTGACTATAGAGCCTTGAATAACATCACTGTTAAGAACAAATATCCTTTGCCTCATATCGATGATTTGTTTGATCAGCTCCAGGGAGCTCAGTATTTTTCAAAGATTGACTTGAGTTCGGGGTACCATCAGCTGAAGGTAAAGGAAGCAGATGTTCTGAAGACTGTGTTCCGTACAAGATATGGCCATTATGAATTTGTAGTAATGCCTTTTGGGCTAACCAATGCACCTGTTGTATTCATGGACTTAATGAATAGAATTTTTCATGAGTTCTTGGATAAGTTTTTGGTGGTTTTCATTAATGATATTTTGGTTTTTTCTAAAAGTAAAGAGGAGCATGAAAGACATTTAAGGGTTATCTTTCAAACCTTAAAAGAAAAGAAACTGTATGGAAAATTCAGCAAGTGTGAGTTTTGGTTGCAACAAATTTCTTTCCTTGGTCACATTGTTTCTAAAGATGGGATAATTGTTGATCCTGCAAAAACAAAAGTTGTGGAAGACTGGCCAAGACCCACAAATGTAACTGAGATTCGTAGCTTCCTTGGTCTGGCAGGCTATTACCGAAGGTTTGTTAGAAATTTTTCACAGTTATCAAGTCCAATGACTAAGATAACTCGGAACGGTGTTAAGTTTATCTGGAGAAAAGAATGTGATGATTGTTTTCAGAAGTTGAAAAGAAGATTGGTGAATGCTCCAGTGTTGGCACTACCTTCCAGGAATAGTGAGTTTGTTATATACAGTGATGCTTCATTGAAAGGACTTGGTTGTTTCCTAATGCATAATGATCAGGTAATTGCTTATGCTTCACTACAGTTGAAAACTCATGAGGTAAATTACCCTACACATGATTTGGAATTAGCTGTTGTTGTTTTCGCTTTAAAAATTTGGATACATCATTTTTATGGAGTAAAGTGTGAAATATATACTGATCACAAAAGTTTAATGTATATATATTAAATCAGAAAGAGTTAAACATGAGACAGAGGAGATGGCTGGAATTAATCAAGGATTATGATTGTACAATTCATTACCATCCGGGAATAGAAAATAAAGTGGTTGATGCTTTTAGTCGAAAAAGTAATGCTTCATTAGCAATGTTGAGTTTGGAACGTGATCCTTTAGTTAAGGATTTGATGAACTTTGGCATAGAAGTTGTTGGTGCAGGAAGTTCTTCGGTTTTGTTTCAGGTATCAGTGAGATCATCTCTATCAGATAGAATCAAGCAAGCACAGAAGCAAGACAGTGAGTTGCAGAAAAAGGTAGAGCTGGTTCAGAAAGGTAAGTTGCCTGAATTCAACATTTATAATGATTGCGTTTTGAGATTTGGGAAGAGATTTTGTGTGCCTTGTGATTCACAGTTGAATAGAGAGTTGTTATGTGAAGCTCATAGTTCTCTGTTTTCAGTTCATCCTGGCAGTACTAAGATGTACAGAGATCTACGGGAGTATTACTAGTGGGATGGAATGAAAAGAGATATTGCTAATTTTACTGTGAAGTGTTTGACATGTCAACAGGTTAAAGAAGAGCGGCAGTTACCGAAAGGGATGTTTCAGCCTTTACCAGTGCCAGAGTGGAAATGGGAGAATATATCCGTGGACTTTGTTGTGGGATTACCGAAGACATCTCGAGGTAATAATGCAATCTGGGTTATTGTTGATCGCTTGACTAAATCTGCTCATTTCCTTGCTATACGAGATACTTTTTCCCTAGATCAGCTTTCCCATTTGTATCTTAAAGAGATATTCAGGTTACATGGAGTTCCCCTCTCCATTGTATCTGATCGTGATCACAGGTTCACTTTTAACTTTTGGAAAGGCCTTCAGAAGTCGTTAGGTACTGAATTAAATTTTAGTACAGCATTTCATCCTCAATCAGATGGGCAGTCAGAACGAAAAATTCAGACCTTGGAGGATATTCTATGAGCTTGTTCGATGGATTATTAGGGAAGTTGGGACCAACATCTTTCTTTGGATGAATTTCCATATAATAACAGTTTTCATTCCAGTATACAGATGGCACCATTTCAAGCATTATATGGGAAGCGGTGTCGAACTCTAGCTTTCTGGGATGAAGTGGGTGAAAGGAAGTTGATGGGACCAGAATTTGTAGAAGAGCTAGTAGAAAATGTTCAGCTGATTCAGAAACACATGAGAACTACTTAGAGTAGGCAGAACAGTTATGCAGACAACCGGAGGAAGGATCTATCTTTTGAGGTAGGTGATCATGTTTTTCTCAAAGTCTCCCCATGGAAAAGTGTGATGAGATTTGGTAAGAAAGGAAAGCTGAGTCCAAGGTTCATGGACAATATGAAATTCTGGAGAGAGTTAGATCAGTTTCATACCGGGTGGCTTTACCTCCGAGTTTATCTCAGGTACACAATGTTTTTCACATTTCGATGTTGAGAAAGTATATGCCAGATTCATCTCATGTTTTGAGTCCAGAGGTAGTTCAGCTGGAAGAGAACCTATCTTATGAGGAACAACCGGTCTAGATTCTTGACCACAGGGAGCAAGTGTTACGGAATAAGGTGATTAATCAGGTAAAGGTTTTGTGGAAAAACCACATGATGGAAGAGGCAACATGGGAATCTGAAAATGCAATGAGGGATAAGTACCCACATTTAAACCATAAGTAAATAAATTGCGGGGACGCAATTTTCTAAAGTGGGGAAAGATGTAACATCCCAAGTAAGTAATGAATAATAGATATTTTTATCTATGTCTATTAATGATTTAGATAGTGTTTTAGAGGCTTAAAATGAAAATAAATCTAATCTTAAGCATGGAATACACTAATATTTTTTAAAGGATTGTTTTACTGCCTTTTGATGGAAAAACATTTTTAAATCTATATTTTGACAATTTTATAAGATATGATTGTCAAAATAAACTTTTTATTTATGATTGGGACATCAAAATTTACTTTGTGTGAATTTTTGGTATTTTTCTGACAATGTTCATTTCTTTAATGAATAGTGAAAAATACCGCATTTTACATCAAAACTGATTTTTAATCTACTTTATTTATATGATTACATTATCTTTTGAATCGGATTTGAAGTTAAATTAGAATATATTTTTACCATTTAATCCAATGGTGGTCATTAGGATTAATTTCACTTTGGAATTGGGCATAAAATAATGTCAAACTTTTCATAGATATTGTTTCAAAAAAACCCGCTATTTGTTTTGACAACGGGAATTATTTTTAAATTAATTATTGAAATTTCTATGTTTGGAATTTGGTAAAATGGATTACATATTTGGAATCAGAAGGTCCAAATTATGTAATCGAGACTCTTTTTTTGGACATTATGAATAGTAACGATGGTAATTATCTTTAATTGTCTTGATTAATGAGTAATCAGGTAGTTAAGGATAATAAAATGATATCATAATAATACAAAAATACCACAACATGTGTCTTAAGGCTACTGGTTGTCTCATGGCCGACCATGGTATGCCTTGTGCCAAACTTGGGGGGCCCATGGAATCACTTTTGTGAGAAAGTGACTTTTTATCTTTTTATTTTTAAAGAATGTTAAATGTGACAAAGAATGTATCACCTAAGTAAAATATTTTTAAGTTTGTCTACATAAATTATCTTTTGGACTATAAATATTAATTAGAAATCTAAAAATATTTCCTACATCATGATATTTTTGTTAAAATTTTTAGACATTAAATTTATTAAATTATTTATGACATCATGATGATGCAGTGATTACCTCATTAATAAAGGATTTAAATAAAATGAAATGATAATGTGAAATATATGACCTACACATGTCCAAAACTTATTGGATGGGTGTATTTAGAACCCTTATCACATTACCCTCTAATTATATCAATGTGGGACCTTTTGAATCCGAAAATAATTTTCAAATAAAGTAACATTTCTTTACTTTCCAAGAGTGCCCCTCCTCTCCTCTTATAAAAGGCCCCCACTTCTACCTCCTTACCCACACTCCCAAAGCCTTTGGCTCAGCCGACCCCTGCCCATGTTGTCTCTACACATCCCTCTATTACTCCTTGAAGCCTCACTTTGGGCAGAAGTCTTCCCAAGGAAGCCTTTGAGCTCAAACCAAAGGGAGTTACCCGATTTTAAGGTAATGTCTTCACTTGAGTCCTTTTGTTTTATTTTGCTTCTCCAACCCCCTAAACTCTTTTTATTCATTTCTTTTGTAACAACTCTAGTATCATAAATATACTATGATGTTTTTAAAAGAAGTATTCGAGCTACACTTAGACACACCTACATCTAATGGTTAAAGGACATACTGTTTCCGTGGATGGTGAATTTATGCCTCCTGAAACGATGATTGTTCAACATTCTTTTAACACCTTCAAAGGAGGACATTAAGATGTCACTATATTTATATATGATATATAATATGTTTATGTTTTCCTTAAGCTTCTGTATTTTTCATTTTGGTCATACCTTTATGGTTTCCATTATGGGTAAACGCGATATCTTCATTTAAGGAAGTGCGGACTACCGCCCCCTCAAAGTGATTTGATTCGTTAAATACCATATGTGGGACGTATGAAGGATGGAACTATGATATTATATATTATATTATACTGGAATTATAATATATCTTTATATCATTATGATTCCATTCTATAAAATATGAAATAGAAATGAAAGTAGTGTTCATGCGTACGTACGGCTTACCGTCTCCATGAATGGTGCATTTCATTTCTTACCTATAAATGATTATGTAATATTATAAATGCATGTATATACTGGATATATATGATATATACATCATGATTATAATTCTGGATATAATGCATACATGAACAACTTGTAATTATAAAGGGTTTATTTTTGACTCAAGTACCAATGATCGTTAAAACGACCGTTATTAACTTAAATAATTACATAGTGTTCATGACATGGAAATAAGTGATATAAAAGGAATAATGAACATGAAAAAGGTTCTTAAGAAAGTATAAATTAACTCAATTTTATTATTCAGGACATTAATGAACGATCGAGTCAAGTTGGACCTGAGGTATGGGACTTCGTCTCAATCTCCTTTCACTGAGGCATATTTTGTTTTATACACAACCTTCTTTTATACGGTGTATAAACCCCTTTGACTTTTACGTTTGTTAAAAAGGAATCATTTTTATATGAAGCGTTTACTAAACGGAAAAGGGAATGTTTTTTTGTCGTACATATGCGGCGCCAATGACTTCTCCGCCGCCATGACCATTATTTTAGTTTCGGCTTCCTCTACAAGACATACCATTTTAAAAAAAAGAAAAATAAAAACCATGTTTTACTTTTCTTTTATTTTGGTATTGAAAATGGTTTTCATAATGTTTTTATATCAATGTGTTGTATTGATATCTTGTGATTGAAAGGTGGAAATGTTATGTTTCCTTTATGCATGTTTTATGTGATACGATTATGTTGAGGTTCTTGGGTATTATTATAAAGACGGGTGGTTCTGTGATAAACTAAGGGCGGGTGAGCCCGTTATAGCTCTCCGATGCATTGGGTAACGCGAAGGAGTGAAACATTAAGGTTTATCCGAAGAGATTTAGGGAATATACTGTGATGGGTATTCCAAACGTAACCAAGAGGGTTACTCCCTACGTAATAATGTTATGAATGCCTCAAGTTACCTTTATGTCTTATGATTTCTATGATTTATTCATGATTTGATGAGGTATGTTAAAGTGCTTCTGTTTTATGGGTAAAGTATGATTTCATTCTTATGTATATATGTACCCATGTTTCCTTTCCATATTTTTATATCCCTTACTGAGCTTTTTATGCTCATCCCAAGTTTTTTAGAAATGTTTTTCACAGGTCAAGGGAAAGGTACATGATATGATGATAGTGTCAAGGAAGTGTCAAGAAAGAATCCATGTTTTATTTTAAATATGTTTCCATAGATGGGAAAAAAGAATATTATCTTTATGTAACGACTTTGTTTATATGTGGAATGTAATGCAAGTTTTATGATCTAATTCTCTAAAACTCTAAACCCGAAAAGATCCTCAATGTGTAATCTTGTAATAACTCAAGATTAAGTAAGGTTTAAGGCTGGGCCTTATATTAAGGTGGTATGTTGTACGTACGCATGAGTAACATATCGATTTTTCAATGATCTTTCAGGAAATAAGGTATGGAATATTTCAAATTTTAATTATAATAACATAATCAAACTATATATTTAAATATACTTATATATTTCACCCATGTGTTGTAGTGCTGAAAGTAGGGTCACATTACTTCATGAAGGTGGAAGTCCACATGTTTATGAACGATGTCATTATCTTTCAGTGAGTGGAAAGGTAAAAAATGAAAATGATGTACTTTATTTTAATAATTAATAATATATCATTAATATCATAATTTTTTATTTATATCACTTATATTCGTTAACTTTTATTCCTTATCACCTTCTATTTAAACCGTTAGTGAAATAACAATTATATCACTATACGAGGTGGTAGTTCATCATACACACAGGCGACATTATTATATCCCCTAAGGAATGGAATGTAAAAAGGTATATATAATATAAATAATACATAGGTATAATTATAATATAGATATAACATATATAATTTATATCCATTATCATACCAAACCGTGAGAGGGGGTAATGGAAAAAATGAATGGCGTTAGTTCACGTGGTGGTAGTCCTCCCTACACACAAATGATGATTTTGTAACCCATTTGATGGAAGTGGAGATGGTTTTAGGTAATTCTATTATTATTAGAAAAAACTCATTATATATAAAGTATATAGGTTATTATATGAAATTTTTTTAATAATAATTTAGAGATGTGGATAAATAAATAAAACAAAGACGCTCATTGAAAAATGTAACTTCTTCTTCAGGTAAACTCCTTGTGTTTACATCAAAATAGTTCCTAGGTAAAATGTCTAACCAAATTAACACTTATAAGATGAGGTTCTATAATTTTTTAAATTTTTTGGTCTGGTATATTCTAAATCAAACGTTTTTAATGTTGTGAAAAATAGAGCGGATGGGCCTTTTAAGTGAGGTGAGGGAACACATGTAATTGTTGGAAAAGAAGTTATACCCATGTTTTCCACATGCCATAAGGGTCAAAAAATAGATTATTCACAACACATAAAAAAATAAGGCATAAATATGGACATATAAATATTTTAGATAAGACATTTGGTTACTTTAAACCTTATATATATAGTATACCCCCACCCCCCATAGGTAAATCCATTTTTACCATAACTTTGAGAATTAATTTTTACTATTTTCACTATTTATTTTGGTTAAAAATTAAATTGAACTTATTAAATAACAAAATTTATTTTGTTTAAAAATATGGAACCAATTTTTCTAAATTCAAGTAATACAATTACAAAATATGAATTTAAAATTAATCACACTGATGTGATGAGAAAGAGGTTTTTCAAAGATAAAATGTTAAAATTTATAATTTTTTTTTACATAATACTCAAAAATAAAATGATTCTAATGAGATAAATGGGATAAATAGAAATATTATTTAAATATTTTAATTTTAACATCAAATAAAGATAATTTTATACTTTAAAAATAATTTTAACAAAATAGAAATTTTTTAATTAAAATTCGGTATTGTTCATTAATCATCAATAAATAAACATTACAGAAAAATAAAAAAAGTAATCCTAATATAATTTTGATATTTTAATATAAAAAAATGAGTTCATTTTAAAAAATAAATTTTCTAAAAGTGGTTTAAAATAGTTTGAAATTATGTTTGTAAATCACAAATAATCCTTCTTTTAAATAAATACATTTTTTAAAAAACATTTATTTTTCATTTAAATTATTCTTATTCTATTTTTAATCAGTATAAAATATTAATTTTCATATTTTACTTAGTATAAAAAATTTATTGGTTGGGTTATAATGGTATAATATTTTATATTTCTTTTAGATGTAGGGTTTCAAGTTCTGCAAGCTTTCAAAGTGATTAAATTTAAAGAAATATATTTTTAGGGATATTTAAGATCTATGTAGCATATTTCATACTCTATCGAATAAAATTATCTTATTTTAGAATTTTTTGTTTTTATAAAAAATACTAAAAAAATTCAATTTCTTTGCAAACATTGGAAAGAATGATTTTTGACATTTACTTCTTGACCACATTTTCTTATCATCTTATACATTATTATTTATAAATGTTATTATATATTATATCATTGTTTTGAAAATAAAATATAATTTCCTATTATTGTAGGAATTTTTTGGTTCAATAATTTTTAGTTAAAAATGATCTTTCTCTTTATTATTATTAGAAGCCAAAAAGTGTTTCTATATATGTATTCAATAGAATATTTTAAGATATTTTATCTTATGACAGGAATATTTTATCTCTTATATGTATTTTATGGTCCTTTTAATTTATCTATAGTGGAGTATGAGCCTTATATAGCTCTTCAATGAATTATGTAATGATTTATTCTCTGGATAATTATGTTGGAATTAACCGAGTAGGTTGTATCATTTCTATGTTTTCTTAAAAGGTTTTTAGAAAGTTGATGTCCCACATCACCTAATTTTTTTTATTTTTGAAAGTAGTTTTATTAAAATATTTTTATTTCACAATATAGGAAAATGATTATAAGTTATAAGAATGTTTATGACAGTTTTATGGTTGAATTTTGTCTTTTTCAAAAAAAAGTTTACTCGTTCTCATGTTTTCTATGAAACTCTCAGGATTCCGAGTTTTCCCCTTTATTTATTATAACTTTTTTATGGAAAACCTTTTAAAATATATTGTTTCTTGAGAAAATAGACAAATATTTGAACTTAAAATTTTTTAAGTAATAATGGAAATTATTCTTAAGGATTTCATGGTTTATAAAATAGATTAATGGGTTCCTTTCATTTTTAAGTCCCTTTCTATGAATTCTATGAAACTATGTAATGTTAAAGGAAGGGTTCCCCATATTAAATATTGAAGTAAGTTTTAGATAAAATTAATTCATATGATATTATTATAAACATACATTAATGGGATTTTAATCTATATATTATATTTTCAAGAGAAAACATTGAGTGATTACATATTCCATTATTTAATAGATATCTATTTTAAAATGGGTTTATATGGAGGAATCTAGTTGAATTATGTAAAAAGGATTCTATATTATAATATCTTCTTGAATCAGAATCTTATGATGGTTGAAATTTTAACAATGTGGTGTTTAATTACGTTAAGTAAATTGAAATAGGATATTATTATTAGTGACCATGATATAGAGGGACTAAACACTCCATAGAAGAATATTTCCATTATGTTTCATTTCATGAAACATAACCCTCTTGTATTTTTTGGATCCTCATACCCATTGTATTCCAATAGTTAGATCAATTCTTTAGAAAATATGTTATATTTTTTTCCATAAAAAAAATTTTAATTCATTCTATTTATCATTTTCATGTTGAACACAATAATTGGTGTAAATTGGTTAAAAATATAGGGGATAAAGCTGAGATTTATGTCATTTAGGGGTAAGTATTTAAAATATTTTTGTTAAGATGTATTTTCATAATGTTGTTTGTCTTGGGATGGAAAGAAAAATTTTCAAACTAAACAAAAATGAGGAGGACAATGTTTATTCCTATGAATACAATTTAATTAGATTTGATAGGTATGCACCAAATTTCATTGTAGACCATGATAGTAAAATTAATAGGTTTTACTCATAATTAAAACCAAGTATGTAATGGTATTTTGCCTCTTGATCATTTTAGATCTACGAGAAGGTTTTGTGGTGTATAGATAAGGTTGATATGGTGTTTTTTAATTTTAAAATAATAATGATAAGAAAACATCATTGTGGAATGATATGGGGAATCATCCATTGAATAAACATTAATTTTTGAGGATTAATTTAAATCTTGTTATATGTGTGGTTAGAAGCATCCTCGTTAGTTTCTCATGAAATTTGGGATGTTTTTCTAGTGTGGCGTGTCGGTAGATATAGATCTTGAATAAATGGGAGAAGGTAATTATAATAGTAATAATAATAATGATAGTAAATAAATTAGGTGTTATAATTTTAATGATCTTGGGAAATATGAAAATTTGTGCCGAATGATAAACATAAAGGATAAAAATACTCAATACCATAAGAAGAAGGGTGTTTAAAATTCAGTCATGAAACTTTAGTAAATACTAGACCATCAAATGAGGTGGTGTAAGGTACAATACTTATTTGATCAAGTTATTCCAATTTCTTGCTTGATTTAGGATCTATAAAAAATTTTATTTCAAGGAATATTTTAAGTAAAATGGAAATAACACCTCAATAAATAGAGATATTGATTTTTCTAAAAACTCATATTTGAAGTATTAAAGCAATATATATTTATAGTAACCATTATACTATCATTTTTGGAATATTTTTCATAAAAAAGATGGTGTATTTCCCTTAGTGAAGTTTTTTGTTATCATATGTAAAGATTGAATTTATGTTTATTATGTTATGATGGATTATAAAGTTATATAATTCATGTTTATTTTTTAGAGTGAGTTTTATTTTTTATATAATAATTATTTAATATCATTTATAACATATCAATAAAATAATAAATATATTAACTATGGGGGATAATGTTATCTTCAACGTGTAGTTAAAAAGAAAACTATTATTAATCTTAGTGATGTTTCAGTGGTAAATGAACATTTTTGTATATTTAGTATTAATTTTTCTAATGTTATTATTGATTGGGATGTTGAAGTTATCATTGATTTAGTTCTTGATATTTTAAAATTTTATGAAACCTCATATAAAAGGGCTCAAGTGGAGTTATTGAAGTTGAAAATCAATTAAAATAATTGGTTGATAGTTGTTTCATTACCCTAACACTTCAACTTTGGATGCTCCAATTTTTTTTAAAAAAATAAATATGGTTATATGAGGATTTTATTTGATTATAAAAAACTCAATAACATTAATGTTAATAAAAAGTATATATTTTCTCATTCTGATGACTCATTTTACTAGCTCTTGGATGGTGGGTATTTTTCCATGATTTTCCTTAGAAATAGATTCCATCTTCTAAAAGTTAAGGATCAGGACAATCTAAGAACATCATTTCAGACTTTGTGTGGCCATTTTGAGTTTTTGGTTATGCCTTTCAAGTAAAAAAAATTTTTCACTATATTAATGGTTCTTATAAATAGATATTTCCATTAGTATTTGGATAAATGTTTAATATATTTTATAGATGAAATTATGATTTATTTTAAAAGTAATGAGGAATATAAGAAATATCAAAGGATTATTTTGATTAATTTAATAGAAAAAATATATATAGATTTTTTCCTAAATTTGAGTTTTCATTATGATATATTTCATTCCATGGGAATATTCTTTCTACAGATGGTATAATTGCTGATACTATAAATAAATTAGTATAATAGTGTAAAAGATATAAAAATGTCACTAAGATGCCCAATTTTCTTAGAATAGTTGGTCACTACTGATGATCTGTGGAAACCATTTCACAGTTATCTAGAACAACAACTTAGTTATCTTGAATGGGACATAACTTTAGATAGATGAAAGATTGTGATAAATATATTCAAGAATTGAAACTAAAATTTGTTTATTCTGAATTATTATAATTTTATTCATGAAATGGGTAGTTTTGTATAGTGATTCTTCATTAAATGGCCTTGGTTTTGACTTGATGTTAGATTATTAGGTAATTTATTAATCATCACACCAATTGAATCTCCATGAGTAAAATTATCCAACACATGATATAGAACTTGTAGTGTGGATTTTTTTATAAAAATATGGAGATATATTTTATATTGGGTAAAACATAAAATATACACAGACCATAAATGTTTTAATTATATATTCACCCAATAAGTATTAAATAGGAGGTATATAAAATTATTATAGTTGATAAAGTATTATGGTTTCCCAATTCACTCTCATATATGTACCTCATATAAGGTATCATATACCCTATTTCAAAAGAGAATACAACATTATCCATGATAAATGTTTTACATGAACCCTTAGTTGATTAATTAATGAATCTAGGATGAGATGTTTTGGATCTGGAAACCTTTTTTCTTTTGACTTAGGTATCAATACAATCATATTTGTCCGAATGAATAGAGAAGGATCATAAGATTCATTTTGGTTTGAAAATAAATATATAATTTCATAAATAAGGTAAATTTTATGAGATAAATATTGAAAAATAAGGTATTATTAGACTTTGAATAAGGTTATGTGTTCCAAATGATTTTCCATTGAAATAATAATTTTTAAAAGAAACTCATAACCCTTCATTTTTTATTTATCTTAATAAAACCAAAATTTATAGATACCATCAGGTTTATTACTGTGTGAAATAAAATTGAAATATATTTATGATTTTACAATGAAATTTATAACTTGTTATTATATTCATGATAAATGAAAACTATATAAGGTGGTAATATAGATATTTTTGGTGAATGAATGGAAATGAGAATATATATCCATGTATTTTTTATAGTAATTATAAACATATGTCAATGTAATAATTTTATTTTGGTTGTTGTTTATTTGTTGACTAAATATACGAATTTTATTCCTACTCAACATACTATGCCATTGGATAATTCTAAAAGAATCTGTTTAAATAGGATATTCATGTTACATGGAGTTCCTCTCTCTATTTTATCTAATCATGATACCATATTTATATCGATGTTTTTAAAAGGACCATAAAATTCATTGGGAATTGCATCAACTTTTATGGAAATTTTTTTTCTTAAATTTCATGAATAGTTTTGAGATAAAAATTTAGAATTTTTTAGGATTTGATTTCGGTATTCTATTTGGCTTACTAGTGATGTTTGGATCAACATATTTCATTAGTTTAATTTTTTGAGAAAATGTCGAATACCTAGTTTCATTTTATTATGCTCACAAACACCAACATGTTTTTTCTAATAAATATACTTTAATGTGAATTTATAGAAAATAATATTCATTGAAATATTTATTCTAGAAATATATTTAATTCATTGAAATGTGGGGTAAATATTTTTTGAAGTCTTATGGACGTTTTTTAAATGTATTTTGGAAGCATTGTTCATACCCTATATTTGTAATCCAAACATATCATTTATCAACCAAACATTTTAAATAGCATGTATAGATCATGTACCCTATATTGTCTAAAAAACATGGATAAAAAATATTACATTTGGAATCAAACCTATATTTTAGGAAATAAACATATGGTCAATCAACCCTACTTTTGTGATAAATTTGACGTTTTCAACACTACATTAGAGTTTTTTGTCACATTAAGGAACCTTATGTTTGACTATTCAATGAAAGATTTTTAATTAAATATATTTTATATGAATTTAATAATGAACCTAATGGAATTAGATACCATTTTAAATTTTTTTATAACAGATTCAAAGGATAATTATTATTATCTTAAAAGATCATACTCAATGGAGTAAATCATTTCCATTCATATGGAAAGTTATTACTCTCTTGAATATTTTTTAATAAAAAAATAATATTTTATTGTGTGATATTCCTAAATCTGGTATAACCTAAAAGTATTCAACTAGTTGTATAAATATCAAGATGTTCTTCCTAAAAAAAGACAGGAGATACAAATAAGGAAAACTATTATAGAAACATAAATAGTGTGTCATTTCTTTCAGATCAATGATTTGAAGAAAAAAATATTTTTATCTATCTAATCAAATCAATTATTTTGTGTCATTTCTACAGCATCTTATTGTTACATATTCTTTTGCATGATAGACTAGTCATTTCTTGAGAAAAAGACTTTGGCTACATAAATGATAACACATCTATCTACTTTCTTATTTTGTTCTGTTTGAATAATTTTTTTTGCAACATTGAAGATATATTTGTTGTTGTTCATTATTTAAGATCATTTAAATTAGTTAGTTTTTGTTGTAACTATGAATTTTAACATTACTTTTCAAACAAATCAAAATATTTTGATTTGGTGGAGTGTCATTTATTCATATCAGTTTTGGTAAAGTTTCAAATTCTTATACAAATCATTGGATTTATAGTTCCTTGTAAAATAACAAGAAGACACTATATAATCCTTGTAATGTGTAAACTTCCAACAATCCATTGTTTTTGTTTTAGAGGTTTCCAGATAAGATAAACATCTAGTTAAAATCACAAAGCACATGGAGTTTAGCGTTGATGGGGTGGACTAGGGGATCTTGGTAGCCTAAACCATTATATATCACTGATCAATCATCTTTATGATATAAGGAAATTTTTTCCTCTTAATAGGGGATGTGTTTTGAATATATCAATAATTTTCAAGTATACAATCCCCCCTACCCACTCCTTGTGTTTTTGCCTTCATAATCACCATCCAAACCTAACAAGTGGTATCGAAGGTTGAACTCAATTGGAGAAATTTTTCATTTTTCAAATCCTTGAATAATAATTTTGATCAATTCGATATTGATGAATTAATATTAAAGGTAGTTATCTACTGAAGTTTCAAGAAGAAATATCAATAGTTGTTCTCAAGTTCACAATCAATAATATCTAATGGTTTAGACAAGACTGAGTTAAATATTTAGATGAATAAATCCTTAAAAGACTAATTGTAGAGAATTTATGTTGATAATTTTTGCTCATTATTTTAATGGAAATAATTACAGATCCAACAAATTATAATTGATAATTTTTTAGAAAATCCTTGAATAAGGGTTTATTTAAATATTATTAAGTGTAACATCCCGTTACTGATCTAAATGGTATGAATTTAAACAAGTCATGGATATTCCTTTCTGTTTACTGGGTAATATTGGGAATGAATTAGAAGGATACCTATAGTGTTGAATTCAAAGATTTTATGACTTCCCTAATTTAAACCAACTCTTCTGAAGACTTTAGGAGGGTTATACACTACATAATTAGGTTACACAACATGTAAGGATTTATGGAGGCAAGTCTTGAGAGACTTTACTCTGTGAAGGTTACAATTCTTTACTGTCATTTACCTATTCCGATTTATTTAATATATGGTTTTTAATTCAAGGTGAGGTGTTTTTTAGAAGTTTTGCATGTTAACTATTTCACAAAGTGAAATTGTATGACACATCAAGAAATACAATGATAGTTTTTATTAAACGGCTATCACAGATGATATTTCTTTCCTCCTCTAATCTGATTTCATCTTCCTTGACCCAAATCCTTCCCTAGGTGATCATGAAGCTTTCCAACCCTTCTTGATCAATTATTTTGTCACTTGATCATCATTGTTCTTGTGAAGTTATTCATGTATATGTGTTCTTATTCATTATTTGTCATTATCTCTTTTTCCAATATTGGGATTTCAATATATCATCATGAAATTGATTGATATATTCTCTATGATGTTGGATCATGATTCTAAGTTGAGTTTCATAGACTTATAAATCTTCTTTATCACTGACAAGTGTCATTGTGGGTGTTGCATTTTAGGAAAAGGTAGGTGGTTCCATATCGATTATCCAAATTTATTAACCTAGTAATGATTGATTTATATTAATTGATGATTTAAATTAAATTTCCCAAACATTATTTCAATTTTTCTGATAAAACCCGATTCTTGTGGATTGTGAGATTGGAACTGGTTTTGGCATAGTAATTTGGAAAACCCCCCAATTCCATTGAATTGGGGTGTGTTTTTGGAAATTGGTTTATTTAGATTGTTGAATTTAAATAATATATTCGATGGAAATTTTTCGAATTAAACTTTTGAATTTAATTGTGTAAATGAATTGTGAAATTGATGTAATTTGTTTTGAATATATATAAAACTTGTGAGAATGGATTAAAAATGTTTTGATAGAAACCAAGAGGTCATATCTTGTGAAATATGAAAGATTTTTTTATTAAAACTCATTTTGGTTTTAAATGTAAAATTTTCATTGAAGTTAAAGAATGGTATTTAATTCTAGTTTAAGTTGTCTTAAAGAAATTTTCCATCATTGATTATGTAAGAGAACCAGAAAGCCTTAGGTAGTTGGTGAGTTATTTGGACACACTCTATGCTATTATAATGTTCTAAAACATACAAGCAGTGGGTCACATCCTTGATAGAAGGTTGATGAGGATCCATTGTCCAGTATCAGTGGGATGTGTGTTTATACATATTCTAGAGAATAGTTAGAGAGTTCAGATTCATATAACTAGAAATATAATCATACATATTTGGAAGATGAACAGGTTTCTTTCTTGTTATTTGTATTTGAGATACAAATGTATGACAATGTTGTAAAACTATTTTCTAGGCCTTTTGAATTTATATAAACTATTTTATATAAATATTTTATTTAATATATTATTTTATAAATATTCCATAACTTATAAGGCCTTTTCATAATGAATTTTCCATCATTTGAACTATAAAAGATGATTTGACTAATTGTGATCCAAAATGTGAAACTCCTTTTATTTAAAATTGAATTAATTATTTTGGTTAATCACTATTTGGAACATATTATGTAATCTATGGTGAGACCCTACTAGTATTTTTAACTAACACACTACTCATGCCTTTGGTTTTTTTAGAATTTATCCTTCTAGGTTTGAACATTTGAAAATGATCTCTTAGAGGTTGATCCAGCTGTTGAACTTTGGAATTAGTGAGTTGTTTTATTTTGGACCTTGGGATGTTTTCCCTATTTCGGAACTTTGTTTTTAGCAATTTTGGATTTTTTATTCCTTTTTCAATTCAGGTACATTCCTCCCTGTGGATTTTATTTTGTTATTCATAATTCAATGTTCCTTTTTCTTCTGCATTGTGAGGGGAAAATCATTCCTACATTCTGTTTGTATGATTCCATGTTCTAGTCACTAACCCATGGGGATGAGGAACACCCTTCGGACTTTGTTGGGAATGGCTCTATTATTAGGTTTCTTGGGTACATGGGTTAGTTCATTATTGCATGGTATCATAGAGAGGTTGTTCATCGTTTGTCTTGAAGTCTGTATATATTTTTGAAATATTTTCTGAAATTAGAAGGTATTTTTGAATGAGTTCTCCGAAAAATCTCACTATAGTGAACCTTAAGGTCACCATGGGATGTTAGGGAAGGTTTTATTGTGTATTACATCTAGTATTTTTCCTATTGTTATTTGGATGGAGTGAAATCCAAATCTTGTCATTCCATCTGTTGGGAATAATATCCCATGTTTCTCACTTTGAGTGTTAGTATGGTTTATTCTTATTATCTTCTGATGTTGTGTAGAATCATTCTTTTATGATGACGTAAAAATCAGATCTATGGGGAAGTTTCAACTGAGTCACAGTGATTGAGTCCTCCAGTGGAACCAAATATGGTCGAGGTGATTGTTCGCGTTGTATAGACTCTAAGACAGAAAACACCTATTGTTCCCCTTTAGGTTCTGTTTGTGGATCCTTAGGGGGTGTTCATCAAAAAAAATCTCAAGAGATTCTTCATCAGAATACAATGGTTTCCAAAGGCTATACCATTCCTCAACATGTTGAGTAATGGTTGGACAATGTAGAATGTATGTTATAGTTCTTGGAGACACCAGACGTGATCAAGGAGAATTTTTCCACCTTCGTACTGGAAGGACTGATTAGAAGATGGTTGGAAATGATGGTTTTTGAAAAGAAACATGAGGTATTAGAGTGGAAGAAATTCAAGGTTATTTTCACTGACCAATTCTATCTAGATTCAATGGTTTTGTCCAATGATGTAGTTTTTTTCAGGCTTCAGCATACTAAAAGAACTGTGACTATGTATTTAAATATCTTTGCTGAATTGGTGTAGTTTTCTTCTGGGATTGTATCTATAGGGAGGAATAAGGCTCGACAATTAGAGTTAGGCCATATAGTAGATATTTATTCTTAGGATTTATTTATAAATCGCCCCACTTATGCTCATGTGTTTGATAGGGAAATAATGGTTGAGATAGAACTAGTTGGAAATTCTTGATTGGTGGGAGTTCCTTTTTCTCCGACAGTCAATGTTAGTTCCATTAATGTAAAATAGAAGCATGATGATTCTCACAATAGTTCAAGATGGTATGGTCATTCAGGACCTCCTACAGTACCTGGAATAATTTCATTGATTTAAAATTAGTGTTTAAAGCTATGACATTATAATAGGATTTTCACTGAGGTACCCAAGAAATGTACCTCTTATTGATGTTCAAGACACTTATAAATATTATTCCATAACTTTTCTACTCCACCACATAGAACTTGATGGTCATCTCCTACTAAAACTGCAAGAAAATAAAATGCCTCATGTATAAAATCTTTCTATCTATACGCATTTGGAACAAATCTTCTTCACATCGTGGAAGCATCTCTAGAGGAAGAAAACATGGTTCCTACAACTTTAAGAGGTACCATTACTATATATTCTCCATTTGTGACTGCTCTATTTGATAATGGTTCATCTCATTTTTTTTATTTCATCTTTTCATATTAATATACTTAATCTTCCTATGAATATTTTATCTTGTGAAATGAATATTACTACACCACATGATACTACGACAAAGTGGGGGATCAATAGTTTTTATTGTATCTTTTATCTATTAGATGTCGAGCTTGATTGGAGTTTTCTAGTCCTCAATATAAAATATGTTAATGTCATATATGGGATAGATTGGGTCATTTCCCATAAATCCTAGACTAATTATTATCTTCTATGAGTATACCTTTCTACACCTAGTGGTGTGTCACTTATATTTTAGGTATATTTGGACTCATGGTCATGTAGATATAGACCTTATTATCCAGATTTGGGGAAAGTAATATTAGTGTTATCGTTTGATCTACAGCATGAATCATTGAGTAGTGATCTTCCTCTAATTTTCATCGAGTTTCCTAACATTTTTCCTTTAGATTTATTTGGTTTTCCACCAGTGAGAGAGTTTGAGTTTTTTATTGACTTAATGATAGGTAATAAACAAGTTTATATTCCCTCCTACCACAATTAACTAGCCTAAATGAAATTGATAGATTCTCATTGGACGATATTCTAGATAAAGGCTTTATACGCTCTAGTGTGTAACCTTGGGTAGCATGAGTTCTTTTCGCTAATAAGGCTAGTGGTTCTCTTCAATTATGTGTTTATTACTGGAATATTAATCATGTTATAGTAATGAACAAGTATATTTTTTGATGGATTGATGATATTTTTTATTTTTTGAAAGGGGTGAAGTGGTTTTCAAAGATCAAACTTTGATCTGGTTTACATCAGTTGAGAATAAAGGAATCTAACATTCAAAAAAATATTTTTTACATCAGGAATTTTAATTTGGTTTACCTTGTTATTCCCGTTGGTCTAACAAATTCTCTTGTTGTTTTCATGGGTGTTATGGACACGATTTTCCATGAATATTTTGATACCTTTGTAGTAGTATTTATGGATGAAATCCTCATTGACTCTAAATATGAAGATGATCATGTTCATTATCTAATAATAGTTATGAGTCTTCTGAGAAATCACCGAATTTATGCCAAACATTTGATGTGTGATTTCTGAATTTGGGAATTGAAATTATTCCGACATATGGTGTTTTAACAAAGAATATCAGTCGATCTAGAGAAGGTGAATGTTGTAATGACATGGGAACAACCACAAAATGTCTTCTATATTCGAGGATTTTTTGGATTACCTAGATATTATCACTACTTTGTGAAGGAAATCTCAAAGTTTGATTCTCTAATGAATGATCTAAATCTAAATGGGGTGAGGTTTTATAGAAATGATAAATTTTATAGTTCTTTTTATGAGATGAAACATCTTTTAAGAAATGCACTGGTGTTGACACTTTCTGTGGCCGGGCCGGTCTATGTAGTCTTTTGTGATCCGTCATGTTTAGGATTGGGAAACACTCTTATGTAATGTGATCATATAGTTTCTTATTGATGTCATCATCTTATTCCACATGAGAAGAATTATCCAACCATTGATGTTGAACTTGTGGTTATGACTCACATCCATAAGTGTTCGTGACACTACCATTTTGGAGAAATGTTTACAGTGTATTCAGAACAAAAAATCTTGAGTTATATATTCTATGAATAAAAATTTAATCTTCACTAGAGGCATTGGGTGGTGTACCAGGAATCATTTCCCATTAACATCCCATAAAATATAAGGAATGTCAATTTCATTGAAGATGTGTTAAGAAATAAACATACTTCCCAGGGAGTGAATGAATCTTTCGAATAGTAGAATTTGTGGCTATTTTTTCACAATTACATATTAGAGTTTAAAAGAAATGGGTTTATGTTTCTTTAGCCAGCGTTCTATTGACACCCGATATAGTTGAGATGATTCTTTTGGACCAAGAGATTTCTAATAAATTCTATAGCATTAGAGACTCTCTTTATTGTGGAGAGACAATGGTTGGGTGTTTATTATCCAAGGAAGGTGTTTAATACTATATGGATCGCTTCATTATGCCTTTGGAGACAATGAATCATGTGATGGGATATTTTCATAATTCCAAGTGGGATGTGCATCCCATTACCACAAATATGTTCTACTAAATGTGGTGGAAATTCTAGGGTCCAGAGATGAGGCAGATAATTTTAATGTTTGTTTCTCATTGTTATACATTCTAGCAGGTGAAAGTCAAGCACCTGAAGCCTACAGGTTTGTTACAACCACTTCCAGTCCCAACATGGAAGTGGGATGAAATCTTTATGGATTTTTTTTGTTACATCATACCGAATAAAGAATAATGTGACAAGTGTTGTGACAACATGTTGACTAAGTCATCTCCCTTCATACCCATTCGTGATACAGAAAAAGTTGAATAATTGAAAAATCTCTATGTGAATTGGCATTTTAATTTTCATGGAGTAACATCTGTGATATTTTATGAAAGGGATCCTCAGTTCACTTCTCTCTTTTGGAGAGGTCTTCAAGAGGCACTAGGATCATAGGTCTGTTTGATCATGGCCTACCATCCACAGTCAAATGGCCAGACAAAGAGATCTATACATATTCATAAGGATATGCTTTGTTCTTGTGTTCTCAACTTTAGCGAGTCTTGGGATGATCACTTGGGGATGGCTGAGTTTTCTTATAAAAATAGTTATCAATATGTGATCAAAATTACACCTTTTTATTCCTTGTATGGTGGTCCTTATAAATCACTATTTTGTTGGTCAGAGATGGGTGAAATTTCCTTAGTTGGACTATGCCTGGTGTAAGAGACCACAAAAAATACCCAGTGAATTCAATTGATATTGTTGAAATCATGTAGTTGATATAAATCATATGATGATCGATTCCATATGTCATTTATATTTTCAATCTATTACCAGGTTTTCATAAAAGTTTCACCCTGGTTTGGTGATCGATGACTTGGGAGGAAAGGGTTGTTTTCTCCTCATTTTGTGGGACATTTCAAAGTTGTTGAGAAAGTGGTAATGATGCATAACTTTTAGTGAATCTTTCATAGTTTATTTCAATACATAATTTGTTCCATGTTTCATATTTGAGAATGTATCCCTTCGATTCATCTCACATTTCATGAGGGAGTGATATCAATATTGAACCTGATTTATCTATGACAGAGCAGCTAATCAGGATAGATGATTCTAAGAACAACATACTTCATGGGAGTATGATACCTTTGGTTTGTGTTCTATTACAACATCATTATGATAATCATGAGATGTGGGAACATGATGAACTGATGAGATAATAGTGGTCTCATCTCTTTGGAATAAAAGCTTTTTGATAGACTTTCAAGGGACAAATTGTTTTTATAGGGGGGGAGCTTGTGACATCCCATTACTGATCTGACAGGTATTCCTTTAACCATGTCATGGAATTTCTTTCTATTGACTATTTTGGGTTGACAATCAATTGGGATGATACTTATAATGGTAATGTTAGAGATTTTATGGTTTCTAATCTTTAACAATCCTCTTCTGCAGGCTGATGGAGGGTTGCACATCATGTAACTAGGCTACACAACATGTAAGTATTTATATAGGAATTTCATCAAAGGATTCATGTAGTTAAGGTTACACATCGTGACTATCTTGTACATATTATGAACTATTTAATGGAAGGTTTTTCATTTGAGGTGATGTGTTTTTGAGTATTTTGGGATATGAACTATTTCATGACGTGAAATAGTATTACACATCATAAAAAAGACTGACTATTTTTCTTAAACCAATAGAATAGCTAATATTTATTTTCTCATATGATTCAGTTTCATCTCCCTTAAACCAAATCCTTCCCCAGGAGATCTTTAATATTTCCATCCCTTTTAAATCCATTTTTTCAGCATTCGATCATCGTTGTTCTTACAGTGTGATTCCCAGGTAAAAGTTATCATTATTTATTTGTCTTTATCTATCTATCCTCCTTTTTTATTTCAATATATCATCATTAATTTTTTTCATATATTCGTCGTGATGGTGGATATCATTTCTAGGATGAGTTTTGAGGTCTTCTACACCTTTGTTCTCATTGATAGGTGTCGTTGCAAGAGTTTTTTTCCAGGATAATGTATGTGGTTCTGTCTTGATTTTCCAAATTGATTAACCTAGTATTACATGAATTATTTGAATTCCTAATTTAAATTCAATTTCTCAATATTTCTTTCAAATATTCTAATAAAACCTGATATTAGTGGATTGAGATATTTGAAATGGTTTTAGCATGAAAATTGGGAAAAGACATAATTCCATTGAATTATTATATGTTTATGGAAAATTATTGATTTAAATTATTGAATTTAAATTATATATTTGATGGAAATGTTTTCAATTAAAATTATGAATTTAATTGGGAAAAATAATTGTGAATTTGATGGAATTGTTTTTGAATTGATTTCAAACATGTTAGAATGGATTAGAAATGTTTTTATAGAAACCCAGTGGTTTTATCTTATGAAAGAGGTATGTTTTTTTATTAAATTTAATTTTAGTTTTAAAGGAAAAAATGGAATTGAAATGTAAGAATGAGATTTTTATTTTATTTTAATAAGTTTTTAAATAAATTTCCCATCATTTATCATGTAACAAAACATGAAAGCCTTAGGTAGTTTGTGAGTTATTTGGACCCACTCTACACTATTACAACTTTATAAAATATACAAACATTGGGTCACATCTTCGATCAGAGGGTGATGAGTTTCCTTTGGCTATTTTTAGGGTGATGTGTGTATAGATATAATTCTAAGATCACCTAAAGATTGTGACGTCCTATAGTCAGAAATACTATTGTACCTATTTGGAGGACGATCATGTTACTCACTTGTTATTTATATATGAGATATAAATGTAAACTAACGTTGTAAAACTATTTTATTTTCCATTAAAATTTATATAAGTTGTCTTATATAAATGTTTTATTTATGACATTTTGTAGAAATATTACATCACTTGTAAATCCTTTTCTTAATGTACCTTCCATCATTTGAACTATAAATCATGAATTGTTTTAATATTATTTAAAATAAAAAAAACTAGTTTATTTTAAATTTAAATAATTATTTTGGTTAATATATATTTGGCACTAGTTATGGATTTCAGTTTGAGACCCTATTAAGATTTTCATCTCACAAACTACCTTTTCCATTGGGTGTTTGCAGAATTTATCCTTCCAGGATCGAATAAAAGAAAAGGATCTATTGAAGGTGGATCCAATTGCTGAACTTTGGACATGGTGAGTTGTTTCCTTCGGGACCTTATGATGTTTTTACTATTTTTGTACTTTGGGTTGCACTACATTAGGCCTATTTATGCCTTTTTTATTTATGGTAAATTACCCACAGTGGAGATTCTTTTGTTATGGATACTTTCTTTCCTCACTTTCTTCCGCTTTTTGAGTGAAAACAATCATTCCCACTTTCTATTTGTATAATTTCAGGTGCTAGTCACCGACCCTTGGGTATTGGGAATACCCATCAAGCTCTGTCGGGACTGGTTTATTTATCGTGTTACTATGTTGAGTGGGTTGGTTTGTGACATTAATCCTTATGACATTAATCCTTATTACTGCATATGAGATATGGAATACTATTGATGTTTCCTATAAGGGAACTAAAAACATAATTTAATTACAGAATGACACTAATATTTACAATTTTATAGTTTTTCAATATTTGAAGACAAAACTATAACCCAATTTTATAGAATATTTATTGAGATTGTCAATAATATTTCTACTCTTCTAAATCAAATTTCATAATCTGGTCAAGCATTGAATGTACTCAGAGTACTACCCTTTAATTATAATGGAATATCTAGAGATATTAGTCAATCTAAACCAGTGAAAAATTTTATTAATGAAGGATTTTATATTGACTTTAATGATGTATGAAATTGAGATGCAGGTTGAAGCTAAAAAACATCTGAAACATAATCAACATTCTCTCAAAACTACTATGGATGAATCATCTAATTCTGCACATCTAGATTTAGATAAATAATTATCATATCCCACTACGAAATTTGAAAAATTGTATAGAAATAAAAATAAAATGAATGAAAAATAGATGTTTCAAATTTAATGTAAATGTACATACAAAAGATGAATATACATTACTCAAAGCTCAAAGAAAATCCTATTATAAGAGAATCGTAAAGAAAATTATGATGTATAACGGGAGTAATTATTCTAGTTCACATGTTTAATCTTCTTATGATTTTGATTCTTATCGCAAAATACAAATGGTATGTCATCTGGCTCATAATGATGAGGTACAATCTTCTAACACTCAAAACTCTAGTTGTGAAAAAAAATTATTATGATGAATTAAATAGGTATTTATTTAATCTACAAGATAAATATGAATCCTTAAATAAATACCATATAAAAATTATAACATCTCATGGGAATGTAGTATTAGATAATGATAAACTTTCAAAATAGATTTTCTATTTAAATTCTAATTATTCTAAAAAAATTTGTGACTTTTAGGATATTAAGATTAAATAATTATTGGCTGAAGTTAATACCTTAATACATGAGTCTAGCTTGATGATAAAAAGAGAAAAATATTTATATAAAATCCTTGGTGAAAATAAAATTCATAATGGAAAACATGGAATAAGAAGTAATGGTGAAAGTCCAAAATTATATAAGAATTATTTTGTTCCAAGTTCAAATAGAAAAAACATGAATACTATTAAATGTATTAATTTTTGTATTAATAGACATTAGTTAAATGATTTATGATTTATAAAAACTCAAATTTACAGTGTTCAAAATATTTATTACTCAAAATAATTATTTATGTAACATCCCAAGTAAATAAAGAGTAATAAATTTGAATGTTTATTAATATTTTTGAATTAAATATTAATTTTACTTTAAAGAGGATTCTATGTTCGATAGAGTACCCAATATGCAACAGCGAGTTTCTTTGAAATCTTATGTTGCATGCTAATAATATAATATTATTATTTTAAATGGTAGTTAACACATTTCCATTTTACCGGCAGGAATGAATAGAACTAATTAAAATATGATTATACATGTTTGTTAAATGTTTTTACATTTATCTAATAAAATTTAGAGGCTTAAAATGTCAATGAATCTAAGCATAAATACTCTAATATTCTTTAAAAGGTTGATTTACTGCCTTTTGATGGTGAAACCTCTTTAAATATAGTTTTGGTCATATTTATTTGTTATATTTGACAAAATAAAGTTCTTATTTAGATTCGGGACATCAAAATTTACTTTGGGTAAATTTTTGGTATTTTTATGACAAAAGTTCATTTTTAAATGAATAGTGAAAAATACGGTATTTTAATTCAAAAGTGCCTTTTCATATAATTTATTTATGTGGTTAGATTATCTTTTTAATAGGATATAAAGTGTAAGTACAATATATTTTTACTAGTTAATATAATGTTGGACATTTGAATAAATTTCACTTTGAAATATGACATAAATAAGTGTCAATATTTTGATAGTTATTATTTCTTAAAAACACGCTTTCTGTTTTGACAGTGGGAATTAATTTTAAATTAATTTCATTTAATTATATTTTTTCAATTTAGAAAAATGGATTCCATAATTGTAATTAGTAGGTACAAATTGTTTAAATATATAAAGATTATTTTTAGACATTTTAAATATTTACTTTAGTAAATATTTTATTTACCATGATTAAAAGGTAAATATTGTAAATAAGGGTAAAATATAATATTATAATAATATTAAATTACCCTATCATGTTTTCTAATCCTATTGGATGATACATATCCGACCATGGGAATCCTTGGGTTTAATTTGGGACCCCATAGAGCCACATGAGAGTAATAATGACACTTTACATTAATTAATTTTAAGTAAAGATAAAGATGACATAAAAAAATAGCTTTTAGTAAATAAATTTTTACATGGGGTTTTATAAGTTATCTTTTCGACTATAAATATTATTTAAAAATATAATAATATTTCCTAAATCATGGTATTTTTTTATGTTTTTACATCAAATAAATTAAATTATGTATGACACAATAATGATGCAATATTTACCTCATAAATAAATGATTTAAATAAATAAGATTATAAATATTAAAAAAATATCCAAAACCTATCCCATTCTTATTGGATGATTTTATTTCGTTCAATAGTCATCATAACATTTATTTTAACGGCTATTTGACCTTTTGAAACTAAATATGAGTTTATAATAAAATAATTCTTTCAAACTTTCCTAAAGAGCCCCTCCTCTCTCTTATAAAAGCCCTCACTTATAACTCATTCCTCACCCTTCTCAAGCATTTGGCTCATACAACCTCTACTCCAATAATATCCAATGATTCTTATCTTCATCCTAGAAGACTTAGCTTAGTTAGAAAGAACATTAAAAACCCTTTTGGTTCAAACCAAAGGGAGTTACCATATTTAAAGGTAACGTCTACTCTTAAGTTCTTTTGTTTTATTTTACTTCTCCAACCCCCTAAACTCTTTATATTACTTTATTTTATAACAAAAAGAGTATCCTAAATATAATAGGATGTTGTTTTTAGAATTATTTTAACTACACTTACACAAACCTTCATCTAATGGGTAAAGAACCTAATGTTTCTGTGGATGGAAAACTAACACCTCACGAAATGATGATTGTTCAATTAACTCCTATCACCTCTCATGGCGACCATTATGATGGAACTGTATTTATATATGATATTTATTATTTTTATGTTTCCTTTATTCTTCTGTATTTTTTATTTATATCATACCTTTATGGTTTCCATAATGGGTAAACACGATAAATTCATTTTAGGAAGTGCGGACTACCACCTCCTCAAAGTGATATGAATCGTTAATGCCGTATGTGGGATGTATAAAGGATGGATTTAATGATATTATATATTATATTATACTGTGATTTTAATATACTTATGTGTCATTATGTTTTAATTCCATTAAAATAATAAATAGAAATGGAAGTAGAGTTCATGCATACGTACGGCTTACCGTCTCCATGAACGGTGCATTTCATTTATTATCTCCAAATGTTATGTACTATTATAAATACATATATATTGGATATATATGATGTATATTATATATAAATCATGAAAATAATTCTGGAGATAATGGATTGTTGATGACATGGACAACTAGTAATTATAAGGTGTTCATTTTTACTCAAGTAACAAATATCGATGAAACAACTGCTAATAACATAAATGATTAGATAATGTTTATAACATGGTAATAAGTAATATAAAAGGAATAATAAACTTTAAAAAGGTTCTTAATCATGTATAAATTAACTTTCGTTTATTATTCAGTTGATTAAAGAACGATTGGGTCAAGTCGGACATGAGGTAAGGGACTTCGTCTCAATCCCCTTTCATTAAGGCATATTTTGTTTTATTCTCAGCATTCTTTTATTTTCTGTATAAATACCTTTTAATTTTCATTTCATTTGAAGGGAATATTTTCCTACAAGGAATTTTACTAAATGAAAAAAAAGAATGTTTCTTTTTAATGTAAGTGGTTACAACGACCTTTTCTGCCCTCGCGGGTATTATTTGATCTTTGGCCTCCTTAACAAGCCGAAATGTTTTTGAAAGGAAAATAAATACCATATACTCTTTTTATGTATTTTGTTATGTAATATGGTTTTGATAATGGATTTTTTATGTCAATATATTTAAATTATATATTTTTATTAGAATATGGAAATTTTATCTTTCCTTTATGTTAATTTTATGTGTTATGAATATGTTATGGTTCTTGGGCATTGTTTACGCATACAGGTGGTTCAGTGATAAACTTTGTGTGGGTGAGCCTGAGATAGCTCTCCAATGTATTGGGTAACATGATAGAGGTAAATGTGAATGTTTCTCCAAATAGATTTAGGGAGTATACTGTGATGGGTATTCCAAATGTAACTCCATACGTAGCTGTGATAGCTACAATGTAAGTATGATATGGTTTCCACAAGTTAGCTATATCATTTTTATTTTCTATGTGTTATTCTTAAATCTTATGATTTCATGAGGATGTTAATGATCTTATGTTATGTATGTAATGATGAACTAATGTTTTCATTATTTTTTTTAACCCTTACTGAGATTTTTATGCTCATCCCATGTTTTGAAATGTTTTTCACAGGACATAAAGATGAATAGGGAAAAGGATGGGATCAAGGAAATTTCATGTTGTCTTTAACATGGAACTAAACATGACTCTTTTTTTCAAGAGTTTTTATTTTGTGAAAAATATGGAAACTGAGAATAAGTTTCTACATTATAATCTTTAGATATGTAATAGTTATGTCCTAATTATCAAAAAATATAAACCCGAAAAGATCCTCAATGTGAATTATTCATTTAATTACTTATTATGTATTTTTTTAAGGTCGGGCCCTTATAGTTTTCATCAATGGTCTATACAGATAACTTGAAGAGTTATAGTATTGTTAAATTAATATCCGGAAATTAATTTATGTTAATAGTGAAATGATATTGTATTTAGATATTACCATGTTGCTTTTCCTAAGATATTTCTGTGTAAAGAATGGTTTTCCATAGAGGAAACAAGGAATCTATGTTGGGATGAAATCATGAGGAAGACAACCTTCCAAATAAGCAATATGAGATGGCCGGAATCAAAATGGAACAATTTGTTGCAATGGTGGAACATATGACTCAGGCTATATATGGTGGTGGTATCTATGCACAAGATTAGCCAGATCAACCACATAGGAACATGTCAGTAGTAGAGCATTTCATAAGGCAACATCCCTCATCATTTAGAGGATCATCTGAACCTGTTCTATCAGAAGGGTGTATTAAAGCACTGGATAAAATTTTTTATGTCATGTGTTGTTCAAAACACCAAAAGGTTAGTCTTGCGTTTTACTATTTTTAAGTTGACGCTGATCAGTGGTGGTCGATGGTGAAAAATGTCAGGGATAGTGAGGAGATTGATGCTCTTGATTGGGATGAATTCAAAGGTATGTTCATTGAGAAATATTTTCCTTAGGTGGTTCGACAGAGGATGGAAAAACAATTATTAGAATTGATTAAGAAGGATAACTCAGTGGCTTCTTGTGAAGCAAAATTCACTCGACTTGCAAGGTGTGCTTCAAATTTCATATGAGATCTTGATAGTAAAATCAACTATTTTTACTCAATATTAAAGCTAAAGTATCGAAGGGATTTATCTTCTTGTGAGTTCAAAAGTTATGAAAAAAATTCGTTGTGCGGAGAAGGTGGAAATGGAGTTTTTGATGATCAGGTGTTCTTTGAAAAACAATAGAATAAGAGGTCGAGGTGGAAGATGAAAGAGAATAACTATTGAAAAAAATATGATGGTAAGAAGATTATGTTTATAGTTTGTGAAAATTGTGGTAAAAATCATGTTGAGGAATGTCTTTTGAATTCTGGTAAGTTCTACTTACGTGGTAAAATGGTACATAAGGATTGTAATTTCACTGAAAAAGATCAATTTAATAGTAAGATAAAATCTGATTTACAGTCAGGAAAATGATTCAAGTGCAATAAAATGGGTCATTATGAAAAAGAGTGTCCAATGAAGAACTCAACTGAGGGAAAGCATCCAAACTACAAGAAAAAAGGGATGGTGAAATCCTTTACAACTACTTCACTAGATGATAGGACATCGAATGAAGTAGTATCAGGTACACTATTTATTTTTTCAGATTATGCCAATGTATTGTTTGATTCAGGGTCTATACATTCATTCATTTCTGAGAAATTTTCTAGTAAATTGGGAATTCCATCTCAGGATATGAATACAGAACTTATGGTAAAAGAACCTGGAGAAAATGTTGGGACAAAAAGAAATTATAAGAATCTTCTTGTCCTTGTGGGTGGGAAGAATCTACCTGAAAATCTTATTGTTTTGCCTCTAGTAGAGTTTGATGTTATTTTGGTTATGGATTGGCTTTCTGTTTATCATGCTAAGATTTATTACAGAGCTAAAGAGGTTTCTTTTCTGATATATTTTCAGTTTTTGTTCAAGAATAAACGCTTACTTTTGATAACATATCAGGATGTTAAGAAACTAGTAAAAGATGGAAATGAATGTTACCTTGCACATATTGTTGAAAATAAAAAACGTTTTGAGATTAATGATGTGCAAATGGTAAATGAGTGCCTTGATGTTTTTCCTGATGAGTTGCCTAGTATTATACCTGATCGAGAAGTTGAATTTACTATTGACGTAGTACCTCATGATAAACAAATTTCAAAACCCCCTTATTGAATGGATCAAATTGAATTTTAGTGTTAAAGAACCAATTGAGGAGTTATTAGATAAAGGTTTCATTCGACCTATCACATCACCAGGGGGTTCTCCTATCTTATTTGTTAAAAAAATATGGTTCAATGAGAGTTTTCATTGATTATATAGCATTGAATAACATCACTATTAAGAACAAGTATCCTTTGCCTCATATCGATGATTTGTTTGATCAGCTCCATAGAGCTCAGTATTTCTCAATGATTGATCTGAGTTTGGGGTACAATCAGTTGAAAGTAAAAGAAGTAGACATTCTAAAGACCGTGTTTCATTCTAGATATGGCCATTATGAATTTTTTGTTATGCCTTTTGGGTTAACCAATGCACCTTTTATATTCATGGATCGTATGAATAGAATTTTCCATGAGTTCTTGGATAAGATTGTGGTTTTGCTCATTGATGATATTTTAGTTTTTTATAAAAGTAAAGTGCAGCATGAAAGTCATTTAGGGGTTTTCTTGTAAACCTTAAAAGAAAATAAACTGTATGGGAAATTCAGAAAGTGTGAGTTTTAGTTAAAACATATTTCATTCATGGGTCACATTGTTTCAAAAAATGTCATAACTATATATCCTTCTAAAACAAAAGTTTTTGGAGAATGGTCAAGACCCACAAATATAACCGAGATTCATAGTTTTCTTGGTTTGAAAGGTTATTACTGAAGGTTTGTTAAAAAATTTCAAGTTTATCTACAAAATTACGATGTTAACTCGAAAAGGTGTTAAGTTCATCTAGAAAAAAGAATGTGATTATTTTTTTTCATGAATTGAAAAGAAGATTGGTGAATTCTCCAGTTTTGGAACTACCTTCTAGAAATGGTGATTTTATTATCTACAGTGATGATTAGTTCAAAGGACTTGGATGTTTTCTTATGAAGAATTATTAGTTAATTGCTTATTTTTCATGTCAGTTGAAACCTCATGAGTTAAATTATCCTACACGTGATTTGGAATTAGCTACTACAGTTTTTGCTTTAAAAATTTAGAGGCATCATTTGTATGGAGTAAAATGTAAAATATATACTGACCAAAATATTTTGAAGTATATATTAACTAATAAAGAATTAAACATGATATAGAGGAGATGGTTATAATTAATCAAGGATTATGATTTCACGATCCATTACCATTCAGGAAAGGAAAATAAAGTGGATGATGCTTTGAGTCGAAAATGTAGTGCTTCACTAACCATGCTACGTTTGGAATGAGATCCTTTGGTTTTTGATTTGATGAACTTTGGAATAGAAGTTGTTGGTGCATGAAATTATTCTATTTTGTTTCAGGTGTTAGTGTAATAATCTCTGTCAGACAGAATTATGCGAGCGCAGAAAGAAGATAGTGAGTTAAAGAAAAAGGTAGAGTTGGTTTAGAAGGGTAAGTTTACTAAATTTAACATTGATAATGATTATTTTTTGAGGTTTGGAAAAATATTATGTGTGCCATGTGATTAAAAGTTGAAGAATGAGTTTTTATGTGAAACTCATAGTTCCCCATTGTCAGTTCATCCTAAAAGTACTAAGATGTACAGAGATCTTTTGGAGTATTACCGGTGGTATGGAATGAAAAGGGATATTGTTGATTTTACTGTGAAGTGTTTGATTTGTCTACAGGTTAAAGCAGAGTAGCATTTACCGAAAGGGATGCTTCAGTCATTACCAGTGCCAGAGTGGAAATGGGAAAATATATCCATGTACTTCATTGTGGGATTACCAAAGATATCTAGAGGTAAAAATGCAATCTGGGTTATTGTTGATCGATTGAAAAAATCTACTCATTTCCATCCTATTCGAGATACATTGTCTCTAGATCAACTTTCATAGTTGTATGTTAAAGAGATAGTCAGGTTGCATGGTGTTCCCCTCTCCAATGTTTCTAATTGTGATCCCATTTTTACTTCTATCTTTTGGAAAGGCCTTTAGAAGTCATTGGGTACTGAATAAAATTTTATTACAGCTTTTCATCTTCAATCAAATGGGCAGTTAGAATGAACAATTCAGACCTTGTGGGATATGCGATGATCTTGTTCACTGGATTACCAGGGAAGTTCGGGCAAACATATTTCTTGGTTGAATTTTTATATAATAATAGTTTTCATTCTAGTATACAGATGGCTCCATTTGAGTCATTATAAGGAAAGCGTTGTCGCACTCTATCTTTTTGGGATGAAATAGGTGAAAGAAAGCTGATGGGAGAAGAATTGGTAGAAGAGATTGTATAAAAAGTTCAGATGATTCAGAAGAACATTAGAATAGCTCAGAGCAGGCATAAAAGCTTTGCGGATAACTGGAGGAAGGATCTATCTTTCGAGGTAGGTGATCATGTCTTTCTCAATGTTTCTCCATGGAAAAGTATGATGCATTTTGGTAAGAAGGGAAAGTTGAGTCCAAGGTCCATTGGACCTTATGAAATCCTGGAGAAAGTTGGACCAGTTGAGTGCAGAGTGGCTTTACCACCATGTTTATCTTAGGTACAAAATGTTTTTTATGTTTCAATGTTGAGAAATTATATGCCAGATCCATATCATGTTTTAATCCCATAGATAGTTCAGTTGGAAGAGAATCTCTCCTATGAGGATCAACCAGTCCAGATTCTTGGCCATAGAGAGAAAGTGTTGCAGAAAAAGGTAATTTTTCAGGTAACGATTTTTTGTAAAAACCATAAGTTTGAAGAGGCAATGTTTGAATCTGAAAATGTTATGAGGGATAAATACCCCAACTTATTTGATAAGTGAATAAAAATTGCAAGGACGCAATTTTCCAAAAGGGGGAAGGATGTAACATCCCAGGTAAATAAAGAATAATACATGTGAATGTTTATTAATATTTTTGATTTAAATAGTAATTTTACTTTAAAGGGGATCTTATGTTCGATAGCGTACCCAATATGCGACAACAGGTTTCTTTGAAATCTTAGGTTTCACGCTAATAATATAATATTATCATTTTAAATGGTAGTTAACTCCTAAAAATTGTATCAGAGGAAATTAATAGAACTAACTAAAATATTATTATAAATGTTTGTTAAATGTTTTTACATTTATCTAATAAAATTTGGAGGCTTTAAAATGTGAATGAATCGAAGCATAAATACTCTAATATTCTTTAAAAGGTCGATTTAACGCCTTTTGATAGTAAACTCACTTTAAATCTAGTTTTGGTCATTTTTATATGTATTATTTGACAAAATAAAATTCTTCTTTAGATTCGGGACATCAAAATTTACATTGGCTAAATTTTTTGTATTTTTCTGATTATGTCCATTTTTTAATGAATAGTGAAAAATACTGTATTTTAATTCAAAAGTTCCATTTAATATAATTTATTTATATGGTCACATAATATTTTTAATTAGTTCTAAAGTGTAATTAGAATATTTTCTTACTATTTAATCCAATTTTGGACATTGTAATTAATTTCTCTTTGAAATTAGACATAAAAAAGTGTCAATATTTTGATAGTTATTATCTCTTAAAAACAAACTTTTTGTTTTGACAACGAGAATTAATTTTAACTTAATTTATGAAACTTCTATATTTTGAATTTAGAAAAAAAGATTCAATATTTTTAATCATTAGGTATAAATTTTCTAAATAGATCACTTTTATTTTTAGACATTTTAAATATATACTTCAGTAAATATTTTATTTACCATGATTAATAGGTAAATATATTAAATAGGGGTAAAATATAATATTATAATAATATTAAATTACCCTAACATGTGTTCTAATCCTATTGGCAGATACATATCTGACCATTTCCATCTTTGGGTCAAATTTTGGACCTCATGGAGCCACATGGGAGTAATAATGACACATTATATTAATTAATTTAATGTAAAGACAAAAATAACATAAACAAATATATTTTAGTAAATAAATTTTTACATGTGGTTTTATAAGTTATCTTTTCTACTATAAATATTTTTTGGAAATCTAAAAATATTTCCTACATCATGGTATTTTTTTATAATTTTTGTACGTCAAATAAATTAAATTATTTATGACACAATAATGATACAATATTTACCTCATTAATAAATGATTTAAATAAATAAGATTATAAATATTAAAGAAATATCCAAAACCTATCCAATTCCTTTTATATGATTTTATTTTTAACATGATTCATCTTTACTTCAATTTTAACGATTATTTGACCTTTTGAAATAGAATATGTGTTTATAATAAAATAATTTTTTCAAACATTACTAAAGATTCCCTCATGTCCCTTATAAAGCACCTCACTTATAACTCATTCCTCACACTAATAAAGCATTTTTCTCATACATCTTCTGCTCCAATAAGCTCCCAAGATCCCTATATTTGTCCAATAAGACATACCTTAGGCAGAAATCACTTCAAGAAACCCTTTTGGTTCAAACCAAATGGAGTTATCCGATATAAAGGTAATGTCTTCTCTTAAGTTATTTTGTTTAATTTTACTTATACAATCCCCTAAACTCTTTTTATTCCTCTATTTTATAAAAACACAGGTATATTCAATATACTAGGACGTTTTTATGATAATTATTTGAACTACACTTACACACACCTCTGTTTAAAGGGTAAAGAACATAATGTTTCTGTGGATGGTAAACTAACACCTCACGAAACGATGATTAATCAATTAACTCCTACTGATTCTCATGGTGGACATTATGATGGAACTGTATTTATATATGATATATATTATATTTATCATTTCTTTATGATTCTTTATTTTTCATTTATATCATAACTTTATGGTTTCCATAATGGGTAAACACGATAATTTCGTTTTAGGAAGTGTGGACTACCGCCCCCTCAAAGTGATATGACTTGTTAAAGTCTTATGTGGGATTTATAAAGGATGGAGTTAATGATATTATATATGATATTATACTGTAATTATAATATAACTATGTTTCAATATCTTTTAATTCCATTAAAATGAGAAATAGAAATGTAAGTAGTGTTCATGCATACGTACGGATTACCGTCTCCATGAACGGTGCATTTCATTTCTTATATCCAAATGTTATTAACTGTTATAAATAAAAATATATAATAAATATATATGATTTATATGATATCTAAATCATGAATATCTTTCTAGAGATAATTTATTGTTGACAACATAGACAACTTGAAATTATACGGTGTTTATTTTTACTCAAGTACCAAATATCGACAAAACAATCATTAATAACTTAAATGATTAAATAATGCTTATAACATAGTAATAAGTGATATAAAAGGAATAATAAACTAGAAAATATGTTCTTAATAAAGTTTAAATTAACTTTAGTTTATTATTCAGGAGAATAAAGAACGATTGGGTCAAGTCAGACATGTGGTAAGGGACTTCATCTCAATCCCCTTTCATTGAGGCATATTTTGTTTTATTCTCAACATTATTTTATACGGTGTATAAATACCTTTGACATTTCATGTCATTCAAAGTGAATCTTTTGCTACAAGTCATTTTACTAAAATAAAAATAATAATGTTTCTTTTTATCGTATGTGGTGACAACAACCTTTTCGGTTGTCATGAGTATTATTTGATCTTTGGATTCCTTAACAAGACGAAATGTTTTTAAAAGGATAATAAATACCATATACTCTTTTATGTATTTTGGTATTGAATATGGTTTTGATAATGGATTTTTTATGTCAATATATTTAAATGATATATTGTGATTATAATGTGGAAATTTTATCTTTCCTTTATGATTATTTTATGTGTTATGAATATATTATCGTTCTTGGGAATTGTTTATGCATATGGGTGGCTCCGTGATAAGGCTTGTGTGGGTGAACTTAAGATATCTCTCAAATGCATTGGGTAACATGATGGAGGTAAACGTGAATGTTTCTCCTAAGATATTTAGGGAATATACTGTGATGGGTATTCCAAATGTAACTCCCTACGTATCTGTGATAGCTATAATGTAAGTATGATGTGGATGCCACAAATTACCTTTATGATTTATTTTTTCTATGTGTTATTATTAAATATTATGATTTCATGTGGTATGTTAAATATATTATGTTATGTATATAATGATGAACTAATGTTTTCATTATTTTTTTATAACACTTATTGAGCTTTTTATGCTCATCCCATGTTTTGAAATGTTTTTCACAGAACATAAAGATGAATAGGGTCATGGATGGGATCAAGGAAAAGTTATGGTATCTAAAACATGAAACTAGACATGACTCTTTTTTTCAATAGTTTTTATTTTGTGAAAAAATGGAAAATGAGTAGTAGTGTCTACTTTGTAATCTTTTGAGATGTAATAGTTATGTCCTAATTCTCTAAAACTCTAAACCTGAAAAGATCCTCCATGTGAATTATTAATTTAATTCAATATTATGTATTGTTTTATGGTTGGGTACTTATAGTTTAACTTGAATAGTAGAACCCGTTGTCAAAATAAACTAGTTGGGTTACCCAAAAATTTAATTTCTATCATCATTAGACCCAAAAACCATATGGTTATAAAAATAACATTCATTCAATATTTATAATGAAAACACCACTAATCTATATTGTTAAATATTAAAGTGGTAAATTTAGTGTTATATAAATGTCTCTACCTAAGGAGTGATCAACCATAATGTAGTTCGATATCAAAAATTAATCATTACTAAAATCATGGATCGATGAAGTATTTCATTTTTACGTTTCTAGTTAATTAACAATTTTTATACAGTGGGAGAAATTTTTCATTATTCTTTGAATCTAGTCTTAGTTCATTTTTGTTTTATTTATTTTATAAAGTCATCTAGTTTCCCTAATCATTTTTTGAATATTTAAATAATACATCACATAGTTTAATTTTTGAAAAATGTTATATATTAAAATTTTAATCCTATTTAAATATTTATATTTTATATATTTGAAATTTTATTTATTTATATAAATAAAAATATTTTCTTATTTAATATTTATTTTCTAAAATTTAAATATATAATGATAATTCCTACTTTTAAACTCATGAATGTTAAGTTTCATCTGTATTGTGTCATAACAAAATGTATAATTTTCTCTTTAAAACCATTAAACAATCTTCTTAAAACCTTTTTTATTTTTTATATGTCTTATTAAAATGATATAGTTCAATTTCCTCTAATAATAAATCATAGTTAGATGAAGTGTTTAATTAATTCAAGTTCATATGAAAATATTTATCACAACGGGTCAAAAGGTGATCCATATAATTTGTGAAAAGAACATTCCATTTTTTATGTTGAAGATTCAATTGAAATGTATTTTGAAATTAATAAGGATACTCATAGTGATAATGAGTTTGATGTATCTTCATCTCAAATGTATTATTAAAATCTTCTACTCAAATTAATAACCATTAATAAAGAAAAAGTGAAGTTATAACATGATCTGAAGGCATATAGAAAGTTATATGATGAACTAAAAAAGAATCTGTATAGAAAATGGTTTTTGATTAGTTATAAAAGTAATATAAAAATGTAAAATATAGTTCAATATAAAAAGAATACATTGAATATTTTAATGAATAAATGCAAATTTAAATATAGTTACTCAAAAGTAATGTTATTCCTAATCTAGATCTTGATAAGAAAAAACCATTCCAAGTAGAATCATGTTTTACTTCTTCATATCAAATAACAACATAAGTTCAAAATTTTTTATAAGTACTTTCAGGTGTTTTAGATTCATTAAGTAAAAAATTAAAAAGTCTAGAAATTTCATATGAACTTTCTACTAATTTATAATCCTTTGAATTAATATTCTATTGTTTATTTAAATTCAATGTTATATATAATATTTTTAATATATTTTTATTGAAAATATAGACTATAATTTGTTTTATAATTCCATTTTTTACTTATATTGATTATCTTACATAACAATAATCTTAATATTGTTATTATCACATTATATGAATTAGTTTATTACTAGATGTTAAAATTTTAAATAGTACTTGTGAAAAAAAATAGTTAAAATTCATTCAGCTCTTTTAAAATGATTTAATTCGTTTAATAACCTATATGATATGAATTAAGGTGGGTTTTCATAAAATAGTAATTTTATTAATTAAATAATTTATATACACGTGGTTTAAAATGTATATCATTTTTGGAAGAATGAATTTAAAGGGATTTAATTTTACTTCACATTACTCTTATATAATTTATAATAAAAAAGGGTGATAATTTTATTGTCTTAGATTACATATTATTCATCATGATGGAAAATATTTATAAGCTAATTTTTAATAACCCTAACACGGGAAAGAATATTTTATCCTTATCATGGAGGATAAGTTTTATGCAAAAATAATATATAAATAATTAATGGGGGAGAAATTTCTATGAGAATTTTTTGTTAATTTTTTTTATTTATTTATGGTTATAAAATGTTTTTTTAAATTTTACATATTATTTTCATATGTTTTGTGATTATAAAAAATGGGATATTTTATACCATGTATTTATTCAACAATTTCGGTATTTTTTTTGGGTTTTAATGCTAAAAAATGATCACATTTTTATTGCTAATGAATTTTCATTTAAGTGGATTTTAGGAAAATAATATTCATTGAAATATTTATTAAGGAAATATATTTAACTAACTGATATTAGGTAGAAATAATTGTTATAGTGTTTTGGATATGTTTTAAATGTATTCTGGAAACATTCTTCATACCATACGTTTGGAAGAGTAATATATGGTTCATGAACCTGACGTTTAAAATATCATGTATGGATCACATACCATACATTAGTGTAAAAGTTGGAATAAAAAACCCTACATTTGGAATCAACCCTATGTTTTAGAAACAAACATATGGTACATAAAATCTAATTTTATGATCAATTTTACATTTTGAACCCTTTGTTGGAGTTTTTCCATCACATGAAGGAACAATACATTTGACTATTCAATGACAGAGTTTTAATTACAGATATTTTACATAATATCTACAATGGTAATGATGAAATTAAATATCATGTTAAAGATATTTTATGACAATTTAAAAGGCCCATTTTGATTATTTTAAAGGCTCGTATTCAATGGAGTAAATCATTTCAGTTTATATGAGAAGTTACAACTCTCTTGAATGTTTTTATATTCAATTATACATGATTTGTTGTGAGATATTTCTAAATCCGGTTTGTCCTAGAGAATTGAAATCTATAGTATAAATAGATAGACTTTATCCACTAAAAAATTATATGAGATGTACACATGTAAAAAATCTATGTTTGATATACAATTAGTGTGTTGTTTCCTTCAAAAAAACACGTTTAGAAAAAATATGTTTTTATCTATCAAGTTGACTCGCAATTTGTATATTCCTAGATATCAATCCTATTATTACATATTCTCATTAAATATTAGTGAAGAATTTATAAGAAATAAACATTGGAGACATACATATTTACAAATCATTCTGGTGTGTTCTTTGCTACTATTAAAAGTAAATTTCTACAAAATTGAAGATATATTTTATTTTTTGCATTATTGAATATCAATTATATATATCATTTTTTGTTTTAACTATTAATTTTTACCTATTTTTTTAAAAAAATGAAATCTTTTAATTTGGAGGTGTTTTTGATACTAGGACCTTGTCATGGTGAAGTTTCATATTCCTATACGAAGCTGGGTATTTATGGTTCCCAATAATTGTAAAAACCCAAATATTTATCAGGGAAAATTCTCATCAAATAGTTTTGTTATATATTATAATCAACAAAAATTAAATTAAGAACAAAATACAAAAAATAAAAATGAAGAATGTGTTAAATAAGAGGTATTTTTAGAAGTTAAGGAACATATACCAATGAAATAGTAACTCGGCCTTAGGAAAAGGAATATGACCCTTATAAATTGTAAACTAGCCAAATGAATTTTAACCTCACCCATTAAAGAATAAATAAAATTTAGGCATCTTATAAATAAATTTATGACATAATTATATCATAGTTTATGTAAATATATGTAGTAAAAATTATGAATTAAGTGTTGGTATTTTTAATCCAGGAATATTTAAATTAAAATTTTATGATTAATTTTAGAATTTGAAAAAAAATACTAAAATATAATCATAAATTAATATTTTTTGGTCTTATGATTTTAATATAATTTTATGAGACCTTATTTTTTTTCAAAGTGTTATTAAATTAGTTATAATTTTGAAATCTTTATTTTTCGAGTAAATGATGACTGCAACTAAAAATTCATTTTCTCATATTTAAAAAATAAATTCATAAAATTGAGTTAATTTTTTAATTCAACATATCAAAAAATTCTTAGCGTTAATTTTTTGTATTTTTCTAAAAATATTTGTATTTTTATGTGAATAGTAAAATACGATAATTTACGATACATTCTAAATTCATGAGTATTTTGGTCATTGTTGATTTAAGGTTGATGTAAGAACCATCAGTTCCAACTCACATTCATTAGTTACTATATTTAGCCACAATAATCAACATTATTTCTTATATTGATCCCAAATTATAAACTAATAATTAAAATAATGAGAAAAGCACATCTCCCTCACTATAATCCCCACCACTCACCACATATTCTCCTCACGCCAGTAATGATTTGAGCCATATCCAAATTATACCCAATACTCTTCCCAAGACACTCCCCCAGGTACCTAATCTGTTTGTCTCATAATAATACCAAATCCTTTTCCATAAGGAGGTTCTCAAGGAGATGAAATTAAAGAGGTAAATTCCTCTTTCCTTTTCATTTATTTTCATTTCAAGGTCTTCCTTTTATTATTATCTCCTCAAATCACCTCATTAAAATGGAATGATAATTACATTACCTTACATATAGTTTTTTATTATTATGTTTAGGGAATAATCCATCATCAATTCTTTCACCATTCCTTTTGTTTAAAAAATGAAAACATCGTCTGTGATGTCTTAATTTATCACATTCAATGACGATGGGTTTTCAATTTTTTACTATATTCAAAAATGGTCATGAAATAATATATGGTTGAACTAGATTATAATATATGTATTATATCTTATGTAATGATCTGGAACCACTCTATAGATATTATATTAAATAATCGAACAAAACTAGTTTGTAGTGATTGAAAACCTGCTAAAATTAAACTAAACGACTATCATTTACATGTAATCTAATGGTTCGTCCTCATATCTTGGAAAAAATAATATATAAGACCTGTTAAACTTTTAGGTTTTCATTAATAACATATAACATTAATTCTTGAGAATTATACCCATTCTACATGAAATTATATGGTCATATACAAGCGAACTGATCATGAAATATATGAAACCAAAAACTCCAGAATAAAGAAATTGAACACTATAAATAATCCAAAAATCCAAAAATGAACTTAATAAAATTGTAATTAATCAATTAAATATCTAAAATTATCAGTACTTATTAATTAATAAATCTAATTTTATTTTTCATGACATTATGATCGAGTGACAAACTATTTTGGACATAAGGCCATGGATCCTTTCCAAACATATATTTTTTACGTAGGGTTACTCTTTATCTCTATTTAACCTAGTGTAATAAATATTTATTTTTATGTACATATTATAAATTCTGTTTATATGTTCCAAACTATTTTATCCATGTTTAATCATCCTTCTTTGATGGGGAAATACATTTTTTAAAAAGGTTCTCTTCTCAATTCATCCTGATTTAAAGGAACTTCCGAATTTATTACCCATTTCAGGTGTACTCCATTAATCTATTTTAAGACACAATTATATTTTTAAAATAACTCATTTTTTTCATAAAAAAATATCTTGGTTCAAGTATGGTTTTATAAAATCAATTATTCCTTTTCCATTTTAATGAATCTTTAATGGTTTCCCCTTTAACCGTACTAAAATGTTTTCTTTCTACAGTTTCTTAAAAAAATCACTTCAGTTTGACATAACATATCGTGATGTATTCATATATTCCCTTATTAATTTCCATTTATGATTTTAATTCATCCTTTAATGGACACCATTATGATATTCAATTTTTCTATTCCTTTTGACATGATTGTGATACCAAATTATTTCTATGAGTAACCCTAATGTTTATGTTCAATTTCTGTTGTATGATTCATTATGTGGAAATATATTCATGAACATGTTATGATGGATTCCCATAAAGTTCTCTAATTCATTGGGTAATTTTTATTCTCCTGATACATCATGTGCAATGATCTTTGTGGTTATCCTTGACTTGTTATATATGTGCAATGGTCTTGGTGGTTATCCTTGAATCATGATCTTCTATGTGAAATGAACATTGAATCATACTAAAGTCATGTTTTCTGTTGCTACAACAATTCTATGATTCTATGATAATATGTCTCTATATTCTATATGTTATTATTACATAGGTTTAATCACATTCCAAGCCTTTAATATCATTATTTCATTCCTTCTAACCAATGTGCTAATATTTTTTTATGGTTTATTCCCTTAAAGTGCGTTTTAGCTCATGCATTAGTTAATGTATTCCCCAAATTATCTTATTTTGATGTAATGAATCAATTTATGTTTTTAAATTCTTATGAATATTAAAAAAAGATGTTTTTTTGGTTTTATGTTGATTATTTATGTATCTAATCTTCAAAAGACACTAGGTTTTTGGAACATTGGTTTTAATTAATGGTTATATATCCTTAAAATCATGTAATAATATTTTTAAAAGGATAGGGTCACTATATTTGGTATCATATGCAACACCCCAAGATTTCATAACATGTTATCTCATTAAAGTAATTCAATATCTTACGTTACATGCAACACTAGGTTCGAGTGCACCACAACTTACCAAACTAGCCGTTCAAAAAGTGGTAATGAATAGTATTAACTGAATTTTGAATCTTATATACTCTATATAATTTTAACATCCATATTATGTGTTTCTTAGATATAATATAAGAACAAATTCATATTTTAGATAAAATAAGTATTTTTAAAATAATTACAATTTTACTGCCTTTTAATGGCGAACTATTTTTAAAACCAATATTTGACACTTTTATATATAAATTTAATGAAATTAAACTCTTATCTAAAAATGGGATATAAAAATTTAGTATGGATAAATTTTTGGTAATTTTCTGATAACTTTCATATTGTGATGAATAGTGAAAAATACTATGTTTTAATTGAAAACAACTTTGTTAATCAAAATAATTTACAGTCTTAAATTATTAATTAGAATTATTTTTAAGTATAATTAGATTATATTTTTATCATTAAATATAATTTAGGTCATTAAATGTAATTTAACATTTAAACTGGACACAAACAAGTGTAAATATTTTGAGAGTTATTATTTCTAAAAAAACACACTTTTTGTATTGGCAACGGAAATTAATTTTAAATTAATTTTTTCCACTTATATGTTTTGATTTTGGAAATAGGGATTCCATATTTGGAATTAGTAGTTTCAAATTTTATAAATAGATAAATTTTATTTTTAGATATTATGAATATTTACTTCAGTAAATATTTTATTTACCATGGTTAAAGGGTAAATCAGGTAAATAAGGGTAAAAAAATATTATTATTATTATATTAAATTACCCTAAAATGTGTCATATTCCTATTATTTGATACATACCTGACCATTGGAATCCTTGGGTTGATTTTGGGACCCCATTGATCCACTTGAGTGTGATAATGACACTTTTTATTAATTACTTTAAAGTAAAGACAAAAATGACATAAACATATATCTTTTAGTAAAATAATTTTTACAAGGGTTATGTAAGTTATCATTTTAACTATAAATATTAATTTGAAAGATAAAATTATTTCCTACATCATGGTATTTTTTTATAATTTTTAGACAGCAAATAAATAATATTATTTGTGATACAATAATATACAGTGTTTACCTCATTAAAGAATGATTTAAAAAATGAGATTATAAAAAGTAAAAAAATATCCAAAACCTCTGCAATTCTTATTAAACGATTTTATTTCGAACATGAGTCATCTTATATTAGACTTTAATGATTTTTGGACCTTTATAAACCAAAAATAATTATATAATAAAATAATATTTTCAAACATTCCTAAAGAGCCTCTCCTCCCCCTTATAAAAATCCCTCACCTCTAACCCATTTCTCACACCTCTCAAGCCACTTGGCTCATCCAAACATTATCCAATTAATCTAACTACATCCCTCTATTTCTATTATAAGCCTTATCGTATGCATAAGTCACTTCAAGGAAGTCTTTTGGTTCAAACCAAAGGGAGTTACCTAATTTAAAGGTAACATCTCTTCTTAAGTTCTTTTCTTTTGTTTTACTTTTCCTACCCCTAAACTCTCTTCATTCCTTTCTTTTATGACAATGCTAGTATACTCAATATTCTAGGTTGTTTTTATGAGAATTATTTGAAATAAACTTACACACACCTTCACTTAATGGGTATAGAACATAATGTTTCTGTGGATGGCGGACTACTACCTCACGAAACGATGGTTGTTCAATCTTATACTACCACCTCTTATGGTGTTCATTATGATGACTCTATAATTATATATTATATTAATGATATTTATTTTATCTATAAGATTTTGTAATTCTCTTTTATATCATACCCTTATTCTTTTCATGTTGTATATATACGATAATTTCATTTGAGGAAGTGCGGACTACCTATAAGGCCCCAGCCTTATACATTACGTAATCTTGAGTTATTACAAGATTACACCTTGAGGATCTTTTCAGGTTTAGAGTTTTAGAGAATTAGATCATAAAACCTGCATTACATTCCACATTTAAACAAAGTGGTTACATAAAAGATAGTATTCATTTTTCCCATCAATGGAAACATATTTAAAATAAAACATGGATTCTTTCTTGACACTTCCTTGACACTACCATCATATCATGTACCTTTCCCTTGACCTGTGAAAAACATTTCAAAAACATGGGATGAGCATAAAAAGCTCAATAAGGGATATAAAAATATGGAAAGGGAACATGGGTACATATATACATAGGAATGAAATCATACTTTACCCATAAAACATAAACACTTTAACATACCTCATCAAATCATGAATAAATCATAGAAATCATAGGACATAAAGGTAACTTGAGGCATTCATAACATTCTTACGTAGGGAGTAACCCTCTTGGTTACGTTTAGAATACCCATCATAGTATATTCCCTAAATATCTTCGGATAAACCTTAACGTTTCACTCCTTCGCGTTACCCAATGCATTGGAGAGCTATATCGGGCTCACCCACCCTTAGTTTATCACGGAACCACCCGTCTTCAGAATAATGCCCAAGAACCACAACATAATTGTATCACATAAAACATGCTTAACGGAAACATAACATTTCCACCATTCAATCACAAGATATCAATACAAAACATTGATATAAAAACATTATGAAAACCATTTTCAATACCAAAATAAAACAAAAGTAAAACATGGTATTTATTTTTCTTTTAAAAAGAAGGTATGGCTTGTAGAAGAAGCCGAAACTCAAATAATGGTCACGGCGGCAGAGAAGTCATTGTTGCCACATACGTACGACAAAAACATTCCCTTTTTTCATTTATTAAATGCTTCGTATAAAAAAAGATTCCTTTTGAATAAACATAAAAGTCAAAGGGGTTTATACACTATATAAAAGAAAGTTGTGTATAAAACAAAATATGCATCAATGAAAGGAGATTGAGACGAAGTCCCATACCTCGGGTCCGACTTGACTTGGTCGTTCTTTAATCTCCTTAATAATAAACTTGATTTAATTTCAACTTGTTTAAGAACCTTTTTCAAGTTCATTATTCCTTTTATATCTCTTATTTCCATGTCATGAACACTATGTAATTATTTAAGTTATTAATGGTCGTTTTAACGAACATTGGTACTTGAGTCAAAAATAAACCCTTTATAATTACAAGTTGTTCATGTATACATTATATCCAGAATTTTATTCATGATGTAGATATCATATATATCATATATATCCAGTACATGCATGCATTTATAATATTACATAACATTTAGAGGTAAGAAAAATAAAATGCACCGTTCATGGAGACGGTAAGCCGTACGTACGCATGAACGCTGCTTCCATTTATATTTCGTATTTTATGAATTGGAATCATAATTATAATTCCAGTGTAATATCATATATAATATCATAAATCCATCCTTTATACGTCCCACATATGGTATTAACGAATCAAATCACTTTGAGGGGTGGTAGTCCGAACTTCCTTAAATGAAGATATCGCATTTACCCATAATGTAAACCATAAAGGTATGTCCAAAATGAAAAATACAGAAGATTAAGGAAAACATAAACATATTATATATCATATATAAATATAGTGTCATCTTAATGGTCACCTTTGAAGGTGTTAAATGAATGTTGAACAATCATCGTTTCGGGAGGCATAAATTTTCCATCCACGGAAACAGTATGTTATTTAACCATTAAATGTAGGTGTGTGTAAGTGTAGCTTGAATCCTTCTTATAACAACATCCTAGTATATTTAATATACTGTTTTTGTTACAAAAGAAATTAATAAAAAGAGTTAGGGGTTGGAGAATCAAAATAAAAAAAAAGAACACAAGTGAAGACATTAACATAAAATCGGGTAACTCCCTTTGGTTTGAGCTCAAAGGCTTCCTTGGGAAGACTTCTGCCCAAAGTGAGGCTTCAAGGAGTAAGAGAGGAAAGTGGAGAGACAAAATGGGCAGGTTTTGGCTGATAAAAAGGCTTTGGAAGTGTGGTTAAGGAAGTAGAGGTGGGGGCCTTTTATAAGAGGAATGGAGGGGCACTCTTGGAAAGTAAAGAAATGTTACTTTATTTGAAAATGAGTTTCGGATTTAAAAGGTCTTACATTGATATAATTCTAGGATAAGGTGATAAGGGTTCGAAATATACTCATCCAATTGGTCTTTGACAAGTGTAGGTCTTATATTTTACATTATCTTTTCATTTTATCTAAAACCTTTATTAATGAGGTAATTGATGCATCATCATGATGTCATAAATAAATTAATTTATATAATGTCTAAAAATTATTAAAAAACACTATGATGTAGGAAATACTTTTAGCTTCCCAATGACTATTTATAGTGCAAAAGATCATTTATGTAGACAAAATTAAAAAAAATTTACTCAGGTGATACATACTTTGTTATATTTAAGATCCTTTAAAAAAATTAAGATAAAAAGTCACTTTCACACAAAAGTGATTCCATGGGGTCCCCAAGTTTGGAACAAGGCATCCCATGGTCGGACATGAGATAACCAGTAGCATTATGACACATGTTGGTGTCCTTTTTTATTATTATGATATTATTTTATTATCCTTAACTACCCGATTACTCATTAATCAAGATAATTAAAGATAATTATCGTCGATACTATTCATAATGTCCAAAAACAAAAGAGTCTTGATTACATAATTTGGACCTTCTGATTCCAAATATTTAATCTATTTTACCAAATTCCAAACACATAAATTGAAATAATTAATTTAAAATAAATTCCCGTTGTCAAAACAAATAGCGGGTTTTTTTGAAACAATATCTATGAAAATTTTGGCACTTGTTTATGCCAAATTACAAAGTGAAATTAATCCCAATTACCACCATTGGATTAAATGGTAAAAATATATTCTATTTAAACTTTAAAACCAATTAAATACATAATCTAACCATATAATTAAATTATATGAAAAAGCAGTTTTGATGTAAAATGCAATATTTTTCACTATTCATTACAAAATGAACATTGTCAGAAAAATACAAAAAATTTATCCAATGTAAATTTAAATGTCCCAATCATAAAGAATATGTTTATTTTGACAAATATAGATTATAAAATTGTCAAAAGTTTGATTTAAAAATGGTTTTCCATCAAAAAGGTAGTAAAACAATCTTTTAAAAATATTAGTGTATTTCATGCTTAAGATTGGATTTATTCTCAATTTAAGCCTCCAAAACACTATCTAATTCATAAATATGCATAGATAAAAATATATATTATTCATTACTTACTTGGGATGTTACATCCTTCCCCCCTTTAGAAAATTGTGTCCCCGTAATTTATTTACTTATCGAATAAGTGGGGGTACTTATCCCTCATTGCATTTTCAGATTCCCATGTTGCCTCTTCAATCATGTGGTTTTTCCACAAAACCTTTACCTGATGAATCACCTTATTAAGTAACACTTGGTCCCTGTGGTCAAGAATCTGGACCAGTTGTTCCTCATAAGATAGGTTCTCTTCTAGCTGAACTACCTCTGGACTCAAAACATGAGATGGATCTAGCATGTACTTTCTCAGTATCGAAACATGAAAAACATTGTGTTACTGTGATAAACTCGGAGGTAAATCCACTCGGTATGCAACTGATACAACTCTCTCCATAATTTCATATGGTCCAATGAACCTTGGACTTAGCTTTCCTTTCTTACCAAATCGCATCACACTTTTCCATGGTGAGACTTTGAGAAAAACATGATCACCTACCTCAAAAGATAGATCCTTCCTCCTGTTGTATACATAACTTTTCTGCCTGCTCTAAGCTGTTCTCATGTGTTTCTGTATCAGTTGAACTTTTTCTGCCAACTCTTCTTCCAATTCTGGTCCCATCAGCATTCTTTCACCCACTTCATCCCAAAAAGCTAGAGTTCGACACTGCTTCTCATATAACTCCTCAAATGGTGCCATCTATATACTGGAATGGAAACTGTTATTATATGAAAATTCAACCAAAGAAATATGTTGGTCCCAACTTCCCTGATAATCCATAGAGCAAGAACGTAGCATATCCTCCAATGTCTGAATTGTTCGTTCTGACTGCCCATCTGATTGAGGATGAAAAGATGTACTAAAATTTAATTCAGTACCGAATGACTTTTAAAGGCCCTTCCAAAAGTTAGAAGTAAACCTGGGATCACGATCGGATACAATGGATAAATGAACTCCATGCAACCTGACTATCTCTTTAAGATACAAACGGTAAAGTTGATCTAGGGAAAAAGTATCTCCTATAGAAATTAAATGAGTGGATTTAGTCAAGCAATCAATAATAACCCAGATTGCATTATTACCTTGAGGGGTTTTGGCAGTCCCACAACGAAGTCCATGGATATATTCTCCCATTTCCACTCTGGCACTGGTAAAGGCTAAAGCATCCCTTTCGGTAACTACCGCTCTGCTTTAACCTGTTGACATTTCAAACACTTCACAGTAAAATCAGCAATATCTCCTTTCCTTCCATCCCACCAGTAATGCTCCTGAAGATCTCTATACATCTTAGTACTGCCAGGATGAATTGAAAATGGAGAACTATAAGATTTACATAACAACTCTCTCTTCAACTGTGAATCACAAGGCACACACAATATCTTCACAAATCTCAAAACGCAATCATTATCAATGTTGAATTCATGCAACTTACCTTTCTGAACCAGCTCTACCTTTTTCCGCAACTCACTATATTGCTTCTGTGCTTGCTTGATTCTATCTGATAAAGAAGATTTCACTGATACCTGAAACAAAACAGAAGAACATCCTGCACCAGCAAATTTTATGTGAAAGTTCATCAAATCCTTAACCAAAGGATCACGTTCCAAACGCAACGTTGCTAATGAATCATTACTTTTTTGACTCAAAGTATCAGCCACTTTATTTTCTTTTCCCGGATGGTAATGAATTGTACAATCATAATCCTTGATTAATTATAGCCATCTCCTCTATCTCATGTTCAATTATTTCTGAGTGAATATATACTTTAAACTTTTGTGATCGGTATATATTTCACACTTTACTCCATACAAATGATTCCTACAAATTTTTAAAGTGAAAACAACAACAGCTAATTCCAAATCATGGGTAGGGTAATTTACCTCATGAGTTTTCAACTTTCATGAAGCATAAGCAATTACCTAATCATTCTGCATTAGGACACAACCAAGTCCTTTCAATGAAGCATCACTGTAGATAACAAACTCCCCATTCCTGGAAGGTAGTGCCAAAACTGGAGCATTCACCAATTTTCTTTTCAATTACTGAAAATAATCATCACATTCTTTTGTCCAGATAAACATAAAACCCTTTCGAGTTAGATTAGTCATTGGACTAGATAACCGTGAAAAATTTATAACAAACCTTCGGTAATATCCTGCCAAACCAAGGAAACTACGAATCTCTATTACATTTGTGGGTCTTGATCATTCTTCAACAACCTTTGTTTTTACAGGATCAACGGTTATCCCATCTTTAGAAACATTGTGACCAAGGAAAGAAATTTGTTGCAACCAAAACTCACACTTGATGAATTTCCCATACAATTTCTTTTCTTTTAAGGTTTACAAAATAACCCTTAAATGTCTTTCATGCTCCTCTATAATTTTAGAAAACACCAAAATATCATCAATGAAAACCACCACAAACTTATCCAAGAACTCATGGAAAATTCTATTCATTAAGTCCATGAATACAGCAGGTGCATTGGTTAGCCCAAAAGGCATTACTAAAAATTTATAATGGCCATATCTTGTATGAAACGCAGTCTTCGGAACATTTGCTTCCTTTACCTTTTAGCTAATGGTACCCCGATCTCAGGTCAATCTTTGAAAAAAACTGAGCTCCCTGGAGCTGATCAAACAAATCATCGATATGAGGCAAAGGATATTTGTTCTTAACAGTGATGTTATTCAAGGCTCTATAATCAATGCAATGTCTCATAGAACCATCTTTCTTTATAACAAATAAAATAGGAGCACCCCATGGTGATGTGCTAGGTCGAATGGAACCTTTCTCTAATAAATCTTGAAATTTCTCCTTCAACTCTAAAAGTTCAATTTGAGCCATTCGATAAGGGGGTTTTGAAATTGTCTTAGCATCAGGAACTAAGTCAACAGTAAATTCAACTTCCCGATCTGGTATTATTCCAGGCAACTCATCAGGAAAGACATCAGGATACTCCTTTACCACTAGCACATCATTAATCTGAACAGTTCCCTTATTTTCAACAATATGTGCAAGGTAACATTCATTTCCATCTTTTACATGCTTCTCGGCCTCTTGATAAGTTATCAATAGTAAGGGTTCATTCCTTTACACAAACTGAAAGTCTTTCTGAAAAGAAACTTCTTTAGCTCTACAGTCAATCTTAGCATGGTAAATAGAGAGCCAATCCATACCCAGGATAACATCAAACTCTACTAGAGGTAGAACAATAAGGTTTGCAAGTAGGTTCTTTCCACAGATAAGGATAAGAAGATTCTTATAAATTTTTTTTGCCTCAACATTCCCCCCAGGTGTTTTTACCACAAGTTCAGGAGTCATTTATTGAGATGGTATTCCCATTTTACTAGAAAAGGTTTCAGAGATAAAAGAATGTGTGGACCCTGAATCAAACAACACACTGGCATAATCTGAAAAAACAAACAAAGTACCTGATACAACTTCATTTGATGGCCCAACATCTGCTGAAGTAGTTTCAAAGGATTTCACCACCCCTTTCTTCTTGTATTCTAACTGCTTCTCATCACTCAAGCTCTTCATCGAACAATCGTTTGCATAGTGACCCATCTCATTGCACTTAAAACATTTCACTAACTGTAAATAAAATTTGGACTTACCGTCACCTTGATCTTTTTCAGTGCAATCACGAGCCTTATGTCACATATTACCACATCGGTAGTACTTTCCAGAATTCAGAAGACATTCCCCAGCATGCCTTTTACCACATTTATCACAAACTGGAAACTTAGTTTTCTTACCATCAGACTTTTTTGAAGAATTCATCCCTTTCTCCTGCCACCTCGGTCTCTTCTTCTGCTGGTTGTTATAGAACACTTGATCATCGGAAAACTCCATTTCCACCTTCTCAGCACATCGAACAAGCTTTTCATAACTTTTAAACTCACGAGAAGCTAATTCCCTTCGATATTTTGGATTTAATCCTGATTAAAAATGATTGATTTTACTATCAAGGTCTTAGATAAAATTTGGAGCATACCCTGCCAATCGAGTGAACCTCTCTTCATAGGCACCCATGGAGTCTTCATCTTGCCTCAATTCCAAGAATTTCTTTTCCATCTGAAGTCGAACAGCCTTAGGAAAATACTTCTCAAGAAACATACCTTTGAATTCATCCCAGTCGAGAGAATCAATCTCATCAGCATCCCTGATATTTTTAACCATCAACCACCACTGATCTGCCTCACCCTCCAAACGGTAAATAGAAAGACTAACCTTTTGATTTTCTGAACACCCCATGACATTGAAAATCTTCTCCAGTTCTTTAATCCACCCTTCAACTAACACATGGTTAGATGATCCTCTGAATAATGGGGGATGTTGCCTCATGAAGTGTTCCACCACTAACATGTTTCTTTACGGTTGATCTGGTTGATCTCGTGCATGGATACCACCACCATTTATCGCTTGATTCAATTGCACCATTACTGCAACAAACTGTTCAGTTCCAATTCCGACCATCTCAGGATGCTGATTAGGAAGGTTATTTCCTTCTGTATACCTTCCTAGCACTGCTTCCCTATTTCCTCTACGGAAAACCATTCTGAACTAACATGTCTTAGATGAAGCAACATGGTAATCTCCAAATGCTATATCATTTCAAAAAAAATATTTTGGATAATCATTTAATAAAATTATAACTCCTAATGTTATCTAAACTGACCTTTGATACAAACTATAAGGCCCCAGCCTTAAACATTACTTAATCTTGAGTTATTACAAGATTACACCTTGAAGATCTTTTCAGGTTTAGAGTTTTAGAGAATTAGATCATAAAACATGCATTACATTCCACATTTAAACAAAGTGGTTACATAAAAGATAGTATTAATTTTTCCCATTAATGGAAACATATTTAAAATAAAACATGGATTCTTTCTTGACACTTCCTTGACACTACAATCATATCATGTACCTTTCCCTTGACCTGTGAAAAAATTTTCAAAAACTTGGGATGAGCATAGAAATCTCAGTAAGGGATATAAAAATATGGGAAGGAAACATGGGTACATATATACATAGGAATGAAATCATACTTTACCCATAAAACATAAGCACTTTAACATACCTCATCAAATCATGAATAAATCAAAGAAATCATAAGACATAAAGGTAACTTGATGCATTCATAACATTCTTACGTAGAGAGTAACCCAATTGGTTACATTTGGAATACCCATCACAGTATATTCCCTAAATCTCTTCGGATAAACATTAACGTTTCAATCCTTCGTGTTACCCAATGCATTGGAGAGCTATATCGGGCTCACCCGCCCTATGTTTATCACGAAACCACCCGTCTTCATAATAATGCCCAAGAACCACAACATAATTGTATCACATAAAACATGCATAAAGGAAACATAACATTTCCACCTTTCAATCACAAGATATCAATACAACACATTGATATAAAAACATTATGAAAACCATTTTCAATACCAAAATAAAATAAAAGTAAAACATGGTATTTATTTTTCTTTTAAAAATAAGTTATGGCTTGTAGAAGAAGCCGAAACTCAAATAATGGTCACGGAAGCGGAGAAGTCGTTGTCGCAGCATACGTACGACAAAAACATTTCCTTTTGTTGTTTAGTAAACGCTTCATATAAAAAATATTCCTTTCGAATAAACATAAAATTCAAAGGGGTTTATACACCGTATAAAAGAAGGTTGTGTGTAAAACAAAATATTCCTCAATGAAAGGAGATTGAGACGAAGTCCTATACCTCGGGTCCGAATAGACTCAGTCGTTCTGTAATCTCCTGAATGATAAACTTGAGTTAATTTCTACTTGTTTAAGAACCTTTTCCAAGTTCATTATTCCTTTTATATCACTTATTCCCATGTCATGAATACTATGTAATTATTTATGTTAATAATGGTCGTTTTAACGATCATTGGTACTTGAGTAAAAAATAAACCATTTATAATTACAAGTTGTTCATGTATCTATTATATCCAGAATGGTATTCATGATGTAGATATCATATATATCATATATATATACAGTACATTCATGCATTTATAATATTACATAACATTTAGAGGTAAGAAATGAAATGCACCGTTCATGGAGACGGTAAGCCGTATGTACGCATGAACACTGCTTCCATTTCTATTTTGTATTTTATGAAATGGAATAATAATTATAATTCAAGTGTAATATCATATATAATATCATAACTCCATCCTTTATACGTCCCACATATGGTATTAACGAATCAAATCACTTTGAGGGGGCGGTAGTCCGCACTTCCTTAAATGACGATATCGCGTTTATCCATAATGGAAACCATAAAGGTATGCCCAAAATGAAAAATACAGAAGCTTAAGGAAAACATAAACATATTATATATCATATATAAATATATTTTCATCTTAATACCCACCTTTTAAGGTGTTAAAATAATGTTGAACAATCATCGTTTCGGGAGGCATAAATTCGCCATCCACGGAAACAGTATGTTCTTTAACCATTAGATGTAGGTGTGTGTAAGTGTAGCTCGAATCCTTCTTATAACAACATCCTAGTATATGGAAGATAATGGTGTTGTTACAAAAGAAATTAATGAAAAGTTTTTAGGGGGTTGGAGAAGCAAAATGAAACAAAAGAACACAAGTGAAGACGTTACCTTAAAATCGGGTAACTCCCTTTGGTTTGAGTTCAAAGGCTTCCTTGGGAAGACTTATACCCAAAGTGAGGCTTCAATGAGTAAGAGAGGGAAGTGGAGAGACAAAATGGGAAGGTTTTGGCTGATCCAAAGGCTTTGTAAGTGTGGTTAAGGAGGTAGAGTTGGGGGCCTTTTATAAGAGGAGAGGAGGGGCACTCTTGGAAAGTAAAGAAATGTTACTTTATTTGAAAATGAGTTTCGGATTTAAAAGGTCCCACATTTATATAATTCGAGGATAAGGTGATAAGGGTTTTAAATATACTCATCCAATAGGTCTTTGACAAGTGTAGGTCTTAGAGTTTACATTATCTTTTTATTTTATATAAATCTTTTATTAATGAGGTAATCGATGCATCATCATGATGTCATAAATATATTAATTTATATAATGTCTAAAAATTATGAAAAAAATAAAATGATGTAGGAAATATTTTTAGCTTTCCAATTATTATTTATAGTCTAAAAGATCATTTATTTAGACAAAATTAAAAATGTTTTACTCAGGTGATACATACTTTGTTATATTTAACATCCTTTAAAAAAATAAAAAGATAAAAAGTCACTTTCACATAAAAGTGATTCCATGGGGTCCCCAAGTTTGGTACAAGGCATCCCATGGTCGGCCATGAGACAACCAGTATCATTAAGACACATGTTGGTGTCCTTTTTTATTATTATGATATTATTTTATTATCCTTAACTACCCGATTACTCATTAATCAAGATAATTAAAGATAATTACCGTCGTTACTATTCATAATGTCCAAAAACAAAAGAATCTTGATTACACAATTTAGAACTTCTGATTCCAAATATTAAATCTATTTTACCAAATTCCAAACACATAAATTGCTATAATTAATTTAAAAATAATTCTCGTTGTCAAAACAAATAGTGGGTTTTTTTTGAAACAATATCTATGAAAAGTTTGGCACTTGTTTATGCCCAATTCCAAAGTGAAATTAGTCCCAATAACCACCATTGGATTAAATGGTAAAAATATATTCTATTTAAACTTTAAAACCAATTAAAAAGATAATCTAACCATATAATTAACTTTGATGAAAAAGCTGTTTTGATGTAAAATGCAGTATTTTTCACTATTCATTAAAAAATGAACATTGTCAGAAAAATACCAAACATTTATCCAATGTAAATTTCAATGTCCCAATCATAAAAAATATTTTTATTTTGACAAATAAAGATTATAAAATTTTCAAAAGTTTGATTTAAAAATGGTTTGCCATTAAAAGGCAGTAAAACAATCTTTTAAAAATATTAGTGTATTCCATGCTTAAGATTGGATTTATTCTAATTTTAAGCCTCTAAAACACTATCTAATTCATAAATACGCATAGATAAAAATATCTATTATTCATTACTTACTTGGGATGTTACACTACCTCCCCCTTAAAGTGATATGACTCGTTCATACCATAAACGGAACATTTAAAGGATAGTGTTAATGAGAATACATAACATATATAAAATATTATATTATACATGAATAATAATAAACCAATGTATCATTTGGTTTTATTTCCTTTAAAAAAAGGCATGTTACATTCGTGCGTACGTATGGATTACCGTCTACACGAATGTGATGATATTCATTCCCAATCGTAACAATTCAAGAATAATTTTCATTTGATTATTAAAAAATATATTTAATAACATAATATTTTTCTGGATATGAATCAAATACATCCTATACATCACAAACATTACTTACTTGACAAAACATATAAATTAAAATGAATCAATTAACACCCAAAACAATTATACAACTAAAATATTATTAACAAAGCAATATTAGAAGACCATATATGAAAGCATATTTATGTATATAGTTCTTGTATAATTTAATAACAATGATTTAACTATTATAATGGAGGTTAACTTACCCTCAACCAAGGAAAAGTACAAGGTAAGGGTTAATTTCACAATCTCTTTGTTATCTAAGGTTTTTTTAATGTAAGTATCTACTGGGACCTCATTATCATCCACAACCGTGTTTTCTTAAAAATGTATTTCAAAAAAATTACTATTTACTAGACAATGGGTTAAAGTTATTTATACCCATATTTGACCTTATATTTTTTGAAAATAAGTTTTCCTTCGTTTTCTAAATAAGGTAGTTTATGACCCTTTTTCGACAAAATTTAGGTAAGAATGTCTTTTTAACTTATACGTTGGGTGTGGATATTTTCTCCATTATAACATCATGAAAGTTTAACTTACAAGCTTATAAGAATATTTTAAAAATAAATGTTTTATTTTATTATTATGTAACTCTTAAATGATTTTCAAATAGAAAGAGATAATTCTCTCAAATAGTTTTAATACCAATGTTTATGTTATGCTTCAACCTTTTCATATGAGGAATGTATTGGACTTAGTAAGTGATGGGTGGAGCCCACTATATCTCCTCGATGCATTAGTAGGCCTTATGATACAATTAGATATAGAATTGGCTGAGTACTTTCCCAATTTTTATATATGGTTTTCTCTGAGGCCTTAATCATTTTTTGACGTCTTGGTCGAGGCCTTGACCAAATGTTTCAGAATGCCCCGCATTATACATTCCTTCATTATGAAAATATTATTTATGGTTAATGTGGTTATTACACTAGTAGAATACCCATGACTATGTTTTATTATGACATTATTTACTCAGCTCATATTCCTTCCATAAAGTGTTCATGTTTATTATTTGTAAAGGCATGTATTATAAATTATTCCCCATTCCTAGTGTTTATGTTATATTATACTATATTACATACCCATACTGAGTATTTGACCACACACCTTTCTTATGATTAATTTTCCCAGGATATGAAGTAGTTAGTTATGAGTAACTTGCAAGCATAATCTTGGAGGCTTGGATGTTTCTAATCAAATAAATTAGTGTTGTATTTCTTTTCATGTTGTAATGTTGATCTTATGTATGTATCTTGTTTCCAATAATAATAAATTGATCGGTCTTTTGGGACATGATTCCTTGTATCATGCTAATGTTATGTAATAAAGCACTAACTCTGGGTAACTAGGTTCAGGGCGTAACATCAGAATACAATCTTGTTATTTTTTTATATTATGAATGTAGCACCTTAGTAATAACCCTATTGATAAGACTTAGTATGAGAAAACATCCCTAATTTTGGTTAGAATATAGTAAGTGGTTTATCAAGAAAACTCATTAGTTTCTAGATATTACAAGTGGATGTGTTTGGGTAAAAAATCTATCTATGAGTAAAAAATCCGATAAGGCATTTTATGCATGACTCAGGGTAACCTAGTATACAACAACATGCCTTATTATGTACCAAGTTTGACACGCTTGAGGGATATACTTGGGTTAATTCATAATATCATTAAAAACATTATTAAGGAAAAAATTCCCATAAGACTCTATTTTAGGAAATCAATTCTAGATATCCTAGATTGAAACTTTGGAAATCACAATTTTGGATATACTTTTCATTTAGAATTTTATCCTTTTATGCTCAATTTTTCCTTTTATTGTGGTTATTAATTAAGAATTCATGCCCCTATTTATAATTTATTTTTCTTAGTTAATGGATGTATATAAAAGAACCATTCCAATAGTAAATATGATAGGTAATGTGACTATATCTCTAATGATATGAAAAATATGATGGGAAAGGGTTCTCAAAACTTCATGAAAATACATTCTTAACCGGATCAAGTTATGAATAATATCATGAATCACATATAATTACCTCCTTCTCCTCAGTGGGATAAATTTTTGGCTGAATCATTTATGTGGAGAAGTCCTCCCATGTTGAGTGGATATTATGATCCCCACCTCATGAAATATTGGATTAAATCCATTGAAAACATATCCTTTATATTCCAGTACTCATAAGAAGAGAATGTTGTGATGGTGGTCTATCATTTTAAGGGGGAAGCTGATAAGTGGTGTACACTGATCAGAAACAAGAATCCCGAGAATGAAATTTATTCCATGGATTGAGAGGAATTCAAGAAAACGTTTTTTGACAAATAGTTTTCATGATCCCTCCATCTCAAGATGAAAATAAGTTTCCTAAGACTTAACCAGATAAAAGATGATTATATTGGGGAGTATGAAGAAAAAAATACATGGATTTCAAGATAAACCCCCATATTTGTCATGAAAAATGAAAGAAAGGTGGATCCATTCATTAGTGAACTAAATTATATTATACAAAAAGTTTTGGATATTCAAGACTTTGATATCTACTAAGAGATTTTATGTTGTTCTCTTAAGGTTGAGATTGAGCTTAGATGATCTCAGTGGACTTGTGGTCCTACTGAAAAAATAGGATAATTGAGTCTATTATGTGTGGATCAGTAGATAAATCCCATAATGAAAAGAAATACCAATATCCAATATGTCAAAATATTGGGAAGAACCATCTTGGGAACTGTCTAAAGGGAATAGGGATATCCATCAAATATGGAAGAATGGGGAATCTTGTAAACAACTTCTAAATGGATATGAATTGTCCCACTAATTCGGATGAATAAGGGAAAGTTAAGATCAATACATCACCTATAGTTTAGTGCTTCAACCACAAGGAACATGGGAAATATGTGAACTATTTCCCTAAGCCATGGTTTGTTAAATTTAATCAACAACAATAACATCCAAGGCAGCAGGAAAAGGAATATGTTCTCCCTACTACATAAATGGATCTGAAAAATGATGTTATGAAAGGTACATTGATTATTCATTTCGAAATTGTCAATATACTATTTCATTATGGTTCTATACTTTATTTCATATCTTGTAAGTTTTAGAGAACTATTCAACCACCACCTAAATATATAGAGTTTGAGTCGTCTGTTGTAATAGAAAATAGGAAAATTATTGTATCCAAAGTTTAAAAAACCTCCCCAGTGAATGTTTTTTGACTGATCCTCGCATAAAATAATTTCATACTGTATTTGGTAGACTGTAATGCTATTTTGGACATGGATTGGATATCATTATTCAAATCCAAAATCAAATTTCAGGAAAGGGATATTACTTTTTATATCCTAAAGCATCCTCAAATTCTATATAAGTGTAACAAGGAGGATGGATCTCTTCCCCTATCACCATATCAAGTGTGAATATTATTGCCTAATGATAAATAACACCTAGATCAGATGATTGATATAAAGGAGAGAATCATGCTCTAAGAAATGCCTATTGTTAGGGACTACACTAATGTGTTCCCTGCAGAGTTTTCAGGTCATAATCTTGATTGATAGGTTAATTTATCAATTGAACATTTTACTATTTCTCTTCCTACTTGTAATTCACCTCATAGAATGGCCATCATTAAGCAAGAAGAACTGAATAAGCAGTTAGAAGAGAATATATACAAAGTTTTTATATGCTTGAGTGTTTCACCATGAGGTGAGCTAGTCCTCTTTATCAATGAGGGTGGATCAATGTGCCTCTATATTGATTATTGTGAACTCAACAATATCACTATAAAGAATAATTATCCCCTTCCATGTATAGATGACTAGTTTTATCAGCTATGGGGGGGCAGTTATTTCTTTTTGGTTGACCTTTGTGAAGGATATTACCAATTAAAGGGGAGGATGTAAGATATTTCCAATATTGCATTTCAAAAGAGATATGGAAATATGAGGTCATAGTGATTCCTTTCAGACTCAATAATTCTTCAGAAATTTTCATGGATTTAATTAACATAGCCTTTAGAAATTCCCTCGACAAATTTGTGGTAGTCTTTATTGATGATATTCATATATACTCTAAGAGAAATGAGGTACATGGGGAGAATTTGAATACTATGTTGAAGACATTTCAATGATATGAACTATATAAAATGTACATTAAATGAGAATTCTATAAGACTAAATTATCATTATTTGGACATGTAATCACCAGAAAATGGATATATGTGGATCCTACAAAGAAAAAGTCAATCATTGGGTTTCCCAATCGAACATCTGTAATGGAGATCCATTAATTCCTTGGTATAGCTGTGTATTATTGATGATTTTTGAAGAACTTATCAGGATTTTCAAACTCACTAACAAAGATGACTCGGAACTAATAAAAAAATTTCTAGACCAGTAAATATGAAGACTGTACAAAATAGTTGAAGAAGAGGCTTATCACTGAACAAGTTCTTAGACTAATAACAAATGGTGAACTCTTTAATGTATATAGATATGATTCAAAAATGTTATTAGGATTTATACTGATAAAAAATGATAAATTGATATCATACTCCTCAAGATGGTAGAAAATCCATAAGCAGAACTATCCAACGCATGATCTGGAGTTAGCAGTTGTGATCCTAGCATTGAAAACATGACCACATTGTCTCTATGGGTAGAAATGTTTGATATATACTGATCACAAGAGTCTATAATATATACTCACACCAAAATATTTTAACATGCACCAATGAAGATAGTTATATCTCATCAAGGATTATAACTACTCAATCATTTACCATTGTGGTAAGGAAAATAAGATGGAAGGTTCTCTAAGTAGAAATAATATTACGTCATTATCAATGGTGAGAATTGAGAAGGATCCAATATTATTATATTTTCAAAGGTTGGACATGGGAATTTATGAAGAAAGAACATCATCAATGCATTCTCAAATGATTTCTCAGACATCCATTATGGAGAAAAAAGGATTCCAAAAGAAATAATGTGGAAATTCAGAAGAAGGTGGAATCTATGAGAAAGGGGAAATCCTCAAAGTTTAAAATTTATGGGGAGGGAGTTGTAAGTTTGGGTCATGACTATTTATACTATCTAATCCATAGATAAAGAAGGACCATCTGAATGACGAACATAGCTCAACCTTCTTGATTCACCCAAGAATCACAAATATGTATGGTGATCTACAAGAGAACTATTGGTGGGAAAATATGAAGAAGGAGATCACTAAATGTACATCAATGTTCCCTATATGTCAGCAAGTGAAGGATGAAAGGAAAAAATCTAAGGGGATGATGCAACCCCAACCCATACCAACATGTATGTGGGAGAACATTACAATTGAATTTGTCACAAGACATTCAAATACATCTAGAGGAAGCAATGTTATATGGGTTATTAAGTATTGTATTACAAATATAAACTTCTTTATAACAATTTTAGAGGACTAACAATTATATCATATTTCATAGATATACATAAAATAAGTGGTAAGATTTGTGGAGTACCACTATTAGTTGTATCTGATCGAGATCCGAGATTTACCTCTATGTTCTAAAAAACTCTCTAACTTACTATAATAAATGAGTTGAACTTTAGTACGACCTATCATCCCCAAACTAATGGACAATATGAGCAGACTATTTAGATACTATAAGACATGTTGAGAGCATAATCTAGGGACATCAATGGATGATGGGACTAGCATCTTCCACTAGTCATATTCTCCTACCATGATAGTTTCCACACAAGCATCCAAATGGCTCTATATAAATCCCTTTATGGGAAAAGATGAAGAACACTTGAATAATAAGATAAATTTAGTGAACTTAAGTTGAAAAGAACTTAAATGGTAAAATAAATATTGGAAAATGTGAAAACTGTTCAGTAGCACCTCAAGGTAGACCAAAGTCAATAAAAATGCTACACAGCAAATCATGGATGAGACCATGGGTTTATGGTTAATGTTATGGTATTCCTCTACATATCTACAAGGAAGGGGATCATGGTATTTAAGAAGAAATGAAATCTAAGTCTTAGGTACATCATCCCCTTTGAGATCCTTGATTATGTCGGAGTTATATACTATATACTAGAACTATTACCTACCATGTCTCAACTACGTAATTTATTCCTTGTATCCCACATGAGGAAGTACATACCTAATCCTTCAAATGTACTAAATTAATAGGGGTGAAATTGTATAATGATCTCTCTTACGAGGAGTATCTAGTGAAGATCTTGTACCATAGTGATAAAATTATACATGAAAAGACAACTCGCATGGTCAAAGTACTATGGTGGAACTATAAGTACAAAGAGGAGACAAGGGAACCATATGAAGAAAATAAGGAGAATTATCCTCACCTATTTTCCCCATAGTATATAAAAGTAAATTTAAAGTGAGAAATTTCATAAGGGGGAAAGAATGTGATAACTTAGAATTTTATCAATGAAAATTCTATTATTATAATTATGTTATATAGTACAATCAAAAAACAATCACATTAATAAAATAGTACAAACATTATAAATGAATAATGAATGAAATAATATGTTTTTCTAGAAGTTAAGAAACCTATACCAATGAAATAGTAATTTGAACATAGGAATATAAATATGACCCTTATGAATAGTAAGATGTCCAAATAAATAGTAACCTCACCATTGAAAGAATAAACAAAATTTAGGCATATTATAAATTAATGTATGATATAATTATATTATAGTTTATGTAAATAATTTTTTTTAAAATATTACTAATTTATTGGTATTTTATAAGTCATAACTCTTTAATTTATACTTTTATCATCAATTTTATAATTTAAATGAAAATATGTTTTCATAAATTGTATTCATAAATTAATATTTTATTTTAATATGATATTAGTATAATTTTATGATAACTTATTTAATTTTTCAGAGTGTTAAAAAGATAGATAAAATTTTAAAATATGTATTTATTGAGTAAGTGATTATTTCAATTAAAAATTTATTTCTCATATATAGAAAAATATTTTAATACAATAGAGTTATTTTTTAATTCTACATTTCCAAAAATATTTACGGTGAATTTTTTATATTTTTCTAAAATACTTGAATTTTTTGGTCAATTTTATAATACGATAATTTATGATAAATGCAATGCACAATGATTTTTGAGTCATTTGTGATGTATGGTTGAGGTAAGAACCATTATTTCAAACTCGCATGCACCATTTACTATATTTAGTCACAATAATCAATATTATTTCTTTCCATGGTCCAAAATAATAATCTAATAATTAAAATAATGATAAAACACACCTCTCCCCCACTATAAATATCACCCCTCACCACCTCTTCTCCTCAGACCTCCAAATAATTGAGCCTTGTCCAAATACTGACCAATAATTTTCCTAAACCCTTCCCCCACATACAGGATCTTTTAGTCTTGTAAGAATACTAATTTATTTTCCCTAATGATGTTCTCAAGGAGAAGAAATTCGAGTGGTAAATTCCTCTTTCCTTTTCTTTTATTTTCATTTCAGGTTTTTTATTTTCTTATTTTCTCTTCACTTTCCCTCATCCAAATGGCATGATAACTCTAGTAATATACATATATTTTTTTTATTATATTTATTTAATAACCCATCATCAATTTATTCACCTCTCCTATTTTAAAAAAATGAAAACACCATCCAATAGGTGTCAATTTATCACATTCAAGGATGATGGGATTTCAATTTCTATTATTGACTTAAATGAAGTTCATAAAAATATATTTATGGTTGAAACCAATTTTAAAATATTTATTATATCTTATTTAATATCATTTACTCATTATAGATACATTATAATAAATAAAAGAACAAAAATAGTATGTTGTTATAAAAAACTGCTGAAATTTATCTAAACAATTATCATTAACATGTAATGTAATTATTCATCCTTATATCTAGAAAAATATAACATATAAGACCCATTACACTTATGATTTTTTATTAATAACACATAAATTCTTTTTTAGTGAATTATACCCATTCTACATGAACTTCCATACTCATACACAAGCGAACCAATCATGAAATCTAAGAAAATGAACACTCCTGAATGACGAAATTTAACACTATTAGTCATCAAAAAGGCCATAAATGAACTTAATAAAATAATCACAAACCAGATATAGTCTCCATAAAAACTAACACCTTCCCTAGTTTTTGGTATGTTACAAAGGTGTTCCCTATCCCCATAAAATGACACAAGTTCCTGAGTATGATAAATAAAGGTTTGGTAATTATTTACCCAATTTTAGAAACATAAAACAACAAACAAGTTTAATAAAGTGAATCTGATTTTTTCAACCAAAGCATTCTTTACAAAAATTGTGATTTGAATTACATAACATAAACAATAACCCAAGTACTACCACAAGGAATGAAATCCCAAAAGAATAGCCCAAGAACTACCCTAAGTCAAGTGGCATCCCCCTCAAACCATCTCCACGACACTGCACCAATAAGGACCACTATTAACCCGAAAAACTGTCACTAAAAGCTTTACTCAAACCTATGAAAAAAAACTACCAAGTCTAATAACACCCAGAGGCGTAAAGAGGGTGTGAGACTAATCCCAGTAGCATTTTACCAATATAGATTCCATGAAATATATATTTTTAGACCAACATCTTGCAAGTTTTATAAACCAAAAGGCTCGTAATAAATTAAAAGGGATACACCTTTAAATGAAAATAGTTTTCAAGAGGGTTACTACAAAGAATAAAAACATTCAAATAAAACACACATGCTACTGAATTTTCCATATACACACTCCGTATACTGATGGTAAGTGCAATAAATCCATTGAACACTAGTTATGGGAACACCCCAAAGTACAATCTAGTTGTGGGCCCTAGGTACCTCATCTCTTAGTCAAAAGAAACCATAAAAAATATCCATTCTTATGAATTAGCCACTAGTAAGGAACACACCCATAATCTAGTGGTCCCCAATCATCATAATTTTTTTTTATGTTTTTATCATCAGGATTTCTATGTGAAAGAGGGAATAAATCACCCTGGATCACTATCATACTATTACATGTACACCCACCTAGATACCCGGGTTTCCCTCTTTATGCTCAATCAAGTTAAGCATCTCATAAAATACCTTTTGAATAAGAAAATTTATTTCTAAAACACACACACACACCAAAAATCCCACAAGAATGTCACATAATACACCTTTAACATTCAAACCCATTTTAACATCATACTACCACAAAAACAGTCCCTAAACATATTTCACACCTTTCATAAAATTTGATAAGTCATTTAAACAATTTGTAAAACATTATCAAAACGTTTAACATTAGAAATCACTACTTTACCTTTCAAAAAAACATTTTAGGACGACAAACAATCTAAAACAACACATAATTACCTTTTCACACTATGGGTAGCTCAATAAACCATTTATAATTTTCATAAAACACTTCCAATAAGTATAACAAGGTTTTTCACATTAAATCCATTAAAACCCATCTTTTAAGGCCAAAATGACACCAAAACCCTACCAAACCATATTTTTTAGCCTAAACCATGTTTAATTAACCAATTTCACTTGTTATAAAATAACACCAAATTATTCCACAAGAGTTACATATGAAAACACACCATTTCATGTAAAAAAGAAAACATTAAAATTAAACATTCAATCATTGTTACCAAAATCAATTTTTGAACCAAATATAATAAAATAGTAATATGCTAAAAAATTTATTCAAGAAAATTTAACTTATCAAAGAATTCTTACACATGGAGTCACCTACCTTTTGTGTCAAAACCCCAAAATCAATGTGTGAAACCTCAACTTCACCATAGTTGCACCATAAGGGAGAGAAAATGAACCCTAATCGACAATATTGGACCAAGGAAAAAAATTAAACACTAGGTACGAAACCCTAGTTGCTTTAAATTTACAGATTCAAGAAATAGGGAAGAAACTCTAGGGAGACGGAAGAAAATAATGAAGGATTAACTATCCTTGAGGAACCTGGATGTTTCCCTACTAAAAACCCATCAAAATGGGTTCCATGGGAGTATGAGGAATCTTGGAGGCCTCATATGGATGATAGGGTCGAATGGGGGTTGAATGGGGAGAATTAAGTTTATTTCTAGAAGGGAACTTGGAATTAAAAAAAGATTTTTAATGTTATGGACACCCTGCACAGTTTGGATGCATGGTTTAGAAAACTGTGAGGCCAAACCGTGTAGCATATTCTATCAACCCAAAAACATGACATTTTTCTCTAATTTCGAGGGTTCCTAGGGGAATTCAAGGGGTAGATATTGTTCAAGGATATCAGAAAAATACCCAGAAGGAAACCCCCTTTTCACCCCAAAACTCACCCAACTCAGGGGTATAAACCACCCCAACAAACATACCCCACAAAATGTTCCACTAGGAGTGTCACAAACTAAATTCCAATCCACCTCACCCTCATAACACTCATCTAAAAAATAAAATTCCAAATACTACCCAATACTTCCAATAATAATGATTTAGATCAAGGACACCCGAGACACCCAATTAATCCAAAAAACACCTAGAAAACAAGAGAAAAGTAAAAGAAAAACAAGGATTTTAAACAAAAAATGGAATTAAAATGACAGGTGTGAAATTCCCCCCCCCCATGAAGCTTTATATCCCAAGAAATCCACAACAAGGTCAGATTCAAAAACCAAATCCAAATAATATACCAAGATGGACTCCCTTTCCAGGTTTCACCTGCCCCCAAAAAGGCCAAAACACCTCGAGTTGATCAAATAAAGGAGCGGATACTCTCACCTACCAAAATTTACCCCACATGCCTGAAACAGGAAAAACATAATTAAACCACATCCCATGAAAAACCACATTAACCAATACCATGTGAATCTTAAGCAAATTACCAAAAATGAATGATGAATTCGAATAGGGTTCCAATAGCCTTACCTCAATAGAACTAGTGGGCATGCTCCAATCCCAACATTTTCCAAAGAAATAAGTTTGTAGTTAGATAGCCCCATAAACGATACAACCTACAACTAAAACAAAAGCAAGGGAAAAACTGATTTACACTAACACTGAGAGGTCTGGAAGGAATACCCACTATATAAGACAACTTATTATCCCAAGACAGAATTGAGACACCAATAGGTGGAGGCCCAAATGGACTCCCCCGCATAATGCTTAGACTAACATTAGACTCTTCCCAAAAGAACTTACCTGATACCCATGATGGTTATCCCCTCCAAAAGAACTAAACATATTAATTAACTAATATGGACTGAAATAAAAAAGACCCCATAAGACCCAATAACCACCACAAGGGGGGGTTGATCAATTAAACTCCAGACCAATCGAGACACCAAGTGGTACATCACTCCCACAAACATTTCCATCCTCAGATGAGTCTAACAAAAACCAAGATCAAAAAGATCCTAAAATTATACTCATACATGAAAAACTATAATGATTGTTTTACCCACAAGAGTTCAGGAACAAGGTCTGGGAAAACAAAACATAACCGCACATCCCTTTCCACCACACCGGACCACTTAGAATGAAACCACCACATCATAACTCGAACTATCTCTACATACCACACAAGATATTGTGGTCGAACTAAGATACCATAAACCCAAAGTTTTTCTAACTACACTCTAACATCACTCAAGGACAAATGGCTGGAGCTCAACTGGTTGAATCATCTTCAACCTCATAGTCAGGTGATGAAAACCCCTGAATAGAAATTCTTGCTACAGTGTCACAAGAAACTATACCACTATACAAAAACATCAACAGAACATAAAACAACCTTAAAATCCCATACCCTTTCAAGTAACCTTAATCATTATAGGGTCCTTGAAGATGCATATGAATTTCCCCACTCATCCCGATCAAGAAACAACATAAGAAAGAGTACAACGTTAAAATTTTCTCTCAAAACCAGGAATTTAGAGATTCTCAGAAGAGATACACACTTTAATTTGAGAATAATTCATAGAAAAGTTATATAATATACTTCTTTAACCATAAATTAAATCTCAAAATAGTAACTCACAATCAAACATGGACCTTTCAACTGACAAAGTAATTACTAGGAGTGGGACCTTTAATAAAGTCCCAAGCAGTATGAGATTACCACAAGCAACCCTAACATCCTTGAAAGACCATATTTTCTACAAAGGTGTCCGAATAGGAATCATTTCTTACGAAAAATCTATGAGAGACCCGGATTCTCATAAATCATGGAGCCAAGACCATCGAGCATGGACTTCTTTACCAATTCTAGATAGAACCTACAGACACAACAGTGTTAAACATCACCTTTAACGACTTAAGAAATCTAAATAGACTGAGGTCTATTTCAAACTTCCACATCCACTATCCTATTACAAGAGAATACACCTACATAAAAATAATAGGGGGTAGACTCAATCTCTAAATATCAAGAAAAAGGGTGTTATTTTGATCAACTAGATAAATTTTCCAATGGAAAATCACATGTGGATGCACTTCCACCATGCATTAACTCTTTTTGGGGGATACCCTAGCCAAAAAGATAATCCAAGGACCCAACCAAGATTTTCTATTTGTCAAAACATACCACAAACCATAACCATACCCAATATGGGAACTACGACAACGGTTTCCAAAACAATTCTTGGAAGAGACCACAAACCAACACTTTAACCCATTTTATCGATAAAACAGAAACCCAAAACATTATATAAAAAGAGGGGTTCTCAGACTCAAATCATTGCACAAAGAAAATAACAAAATAATTTATAACATAATACCAAAAAATGGTTTTAAAAATACAAAATTTTCCATAAAATTTATTTCATTGAAAATAAACAGGGTCGATGGTAAGTGCATTCACTAATGGTATCTCATGGGCCTCACACATGCATGTATACATGCAACACCTGGAACCCACCACATATCAACCACATCACTCATCCAACCATGCCATTAACCAACCAATGTTTTCATATAATCACATGAATTTGGTAACCCTTGAGGATACCATAGTCCAAAACCAAACCATTCCTATTTTCAAAATCAATACATTCTACCCAGAATTTCAATTTCAAAAAACCACCAACCTCAAAATCAGAAACCAAATCAAATCTCATGAACCATTTTAAAAATACCAAATCACTAATAAAAACACACTTTCAAATAATACACATAAATTTCAAAAAATCTCAACCCAATTCAAAACACTTCCAGTTTTATGAAAAACTCCATTTCGTCAACACCCATTTATTAAAAAATACATTTTTCTGTATTTAAAACAAGGTTCCAATATTTTATAAAACATTTCAAAATACCATTAATTAGAAAATTAAACTCCATCTTCAAATTCCAAATATAAATTTCAAAAAACATTATTCCATTGAAACTTCTTTTCCACCGTTCAGAAAATTCTCTTTTAAATAGATTTTCAAAACCCACTTTAACATAATTCATAATTTCAAAAATGGTGTAAACACACTATTTAAAATTTCAAAAGAACTCTAAAAATTAATTTCTACCCATTCATAAACCAAACCATTTCCTATTTACTAGAAAATCATTTCATAAAAATTCACATTTCTCAAATTATAGTTTATTTTTTATTTTCATACCAAGTTTCCAAGATTCATACATATGGAGACACAATATAATGTAAGAGGAAATAAGTACCGGTGGGTGGCTTGGACATATGGTTGGAGTAAATATTCTAATAACTTCACCATCATGTAGAGTGTTCTTGAGAAATATCTTTGGATCCACATAGGTTTCCAAGCACTGTGAGCTCATGAGACCACTAACCCAACTCTCTTTTCATTTCCCAATAATCAACAAACCGTGAAAAAAAATAACTCAGAGAAAACCCAACATCCTCTAGTGAATTGAATCCCATCATGAGGTGTGTTGTCCAGGAACCCTACTCAAAATTGGAATGTCATGTCCTTATAGCCCTAGCTCTGGTCTACCCAGACTCTTTACCAAAAGGACATGACCCGAAAAGAGAAAACCTCATCTGATTTCATTTTGTCATGAACTAGATCCGTTCACCCTCAAAACTGATTCCTGACCTAGTATATTGGAAATTCTTAAGGACATTACCTATATCTAGGGGCTATAAAATGATCTCTACTATGATAAATAATGGTTTTTCAATGATTTAACTGATTTTAAAAACATAAAACAACCAACAAGGATGATAAATTGAATCTGAATTTTTAAACCAAACAATTCTATACAAAAATTAGGAATTGAATCACATAACCTAAAAAATAACCCAAATAATAACACAAGGAATGAAAGACCAAAATAACAGAGAAAAAACCACACCACGGCAAGGGGCCATCACCCACAAGCCATATCCATGACATTGCACTAAGAAAGACTTCTACTAACCTGAACCACCGATACTAAAATCACTACCTGAACTTGGGACAAAAATGACAAAGTATACTTACACATAAAGGTGTAATTAGGGTGGTATCATAATCCCAGTTGGATTCCACCCAATGAGATTCCATGTATTAAAAACATTTAGACAAAAATCATGCAAGTTTTATAATCAAAACTGGTAAAAAAATTCAAATGGATGCAACATTAAATGAAAACAATTTTCAAGAGGGTTACTTTAAAGAAAGAACACATTCAAATAAAACACACATTCCATTGAAATTTTCTTCCAAACACACCATATAATGATGTTAATTACAATAAATCCATTGAGCACTAGTTACGGGAAAACCCCTAGGCACTAGATAACTGTGGGCCCTAGGTACCTAATATCTCAGTGAAGTGTAACCATAAAAAATATTCATTCTCATGCATGAGACACTAATATGGAACATACCAATAACCTAGTGGTACCCAATCATCATCATTGTTTAGTCAGGGTTTTTAGTGTCAGACATTTTATGAGAAATAAAGAAGAAACAACTATGGATAACTAGCATACTAGTATGCATCTGCCCACCTAGATACCCAGGTTTTTCATCTTTGTGCTCAGTCAAGTTACACATATCATTAAATACCATTTTCACATGAAATTTTTATTTATAAAACACACACACCAAACATACCATAATCATGTCACATAAAACTCATTTCGCATTCAAAATATTTTTAACATCATACTCGCACAAAACAACCTATAATAATGTTTCACACCGTTCATACAATTTGATAAATCATTTCAACCATTTATAAAATGTTTTCAAAACAGTTAACATCAAAAATCACCACTTTCCCTTTTAAACCCCCATTTTAAGAACACACACCCACCAAAACACCACACAATCATCCTTTTCACACATTGTGTAACTCAATAAACCATTTATAATTTTTATAAAACACATCCAAGAATTATAATAAGGTTTTGCAGATAAAACACATTAAAACCCCTCTTTCAAGGAAAAAAGCACACAAATACCCTACCAAACCAAAATTTTCAGCCCAAACCATGTTTACTAAACAACTTGAACATGTTATAAAATGACCCCAAATGATGCCACAAGAGTTACATATAAAAAACTCCCCATTCCAAGAAAAATCCATCTTTAAAATTAAATCTTTAATTAATGCTGCAAAAACAGTTTTTGAACCAAATAAAATAGAAATGGAAAATGATAAAAATGTAAATCAACAAAAGATAACTCATTAAAAAATTATTACTGATGGAATCACCAAACTTTTATGTCAAAACCCCAAGTTGTCGTGTGAAACATCAACTGCACCACCATCACACCATAAGGGATAGAAAATAAACTATAAACCACAATATTGGACTAAGAAACAAAAAATTATACCCTAAATAAAAAACCCTAGTTTTTGTACATTAAGAACTTCTTAAAAGAGGAATTAAACTCTATGGAAAAGGAAGAAAACAAACAAGGAATCACATAACTTGATGTGTCTCCACAAAAAACCCCAACAAAAATGGGTTCCATGGGAGATTGAGAGATTTTGGAGTCCTCCCATGGATGATAGTGTCGAATGGGGAATAATGGGGGGTTTATTTTTATTTGCAGAAGGGAAAAATTAGAATTACAAAAGACTTTTTAATGTGTTGGACACCCTACATGGTTTCATAAAACGTGCGGAAAAATTGTACAACATGTTTTGTCAACCTGAAAACATTTCATTTTGCTCAAATTTCAGTTAGGAAATAGGAGGATTCAACGAGGAGAGATTGGATAAGAATAAAAGGAAATAATTCTCAAAAGTAAATCCCCTTTTCACCCCAAAACACATCTAACTCAAGTGTATAAACCACCCCAACAAACATACCCTACAAAAGGTGCAACTAGGAGTGTCACAAATTCAATTCAAAGCCACCTCATCCCCATACCTTTCCTCTAAAAAAATACAAGGAAAAACACTACCCAATACTTACTATACTAATGATTTAGATCAAGGCCACCTGAGACAACAAATTTAAACCTAGAACACCTGTAAACTAAGAGAAAATAAGAACCAAAAGAGGATTTTAAATAAAGCATGGAATTGACAATATGGGTGTGAAAAAAATTATAATAAATAAATTACATGTAGAAAAGGTTATATAATTGTTAATTAATTAATAAAATTTGATTTTTCATGACATTTATTTCAAGTTTAGAACCATTTCAGACTTATGTTAAGGAATCATTTCTTAACCTCTATTTTTTCTTTCTGGTTACAATTTCTCTCTCTTTTCCAAAATTTAATTCCTCTTTATTTTTCTGTACTTATTATAAATTCTTTGAATATTTTATATGCTCTTTTATCTATGTCATATCATCCTTATTTTATAGGGAAATCCTTGGTTCAAAAAGGTTCCATTTTCAATTCTTTTCGATAAGCAAGTCTAACTAAAGGGAACTTCCCAATTTCTTACCCATTTTCTAGTTCATTCCATAATATGTTTTAAGACAACATTATTTTTCTAAAATTACTCAATTTTATCATGAAAAACTATCTTTAATTAATTCTATATTTATATAAACAATTATTCCTTTTTCATTTTAATTAATCTTCAAATGCTTCCCTTAATATGTACTAAAATGTTTTATTTATAAATTTTATTAAACACTATATGCACTTTAATATTACATCACATATCATGATATAAGAATACATTCCCTAATTAACTTTCATCTATGATTTAAATATGTCCTTTCATTACCACCATTATGTTATTCCCTTTTGATATACCTTCTGACATGATTATGATTCCCAATTCCTTCCATGGGTAACCCTTATTTTTTATGTTTTATTTCTTATGTAAATTAATTTATATGGAAAACATATTCATGAAAATGTTATTATTGTTTCACCAAAATAGCACTCCAATTAATTAGGTAATTTTTATTCTCATGAGACGTCATGTGAAACAGTCTTGGTGGTTAGCCTTGACTCGAGCTCCTCTATGTGAAATATTATTTGACTCTTGATAATGTAGTGATTTATATTATTTCCATATTACTATGGTTACATGTGTTGATTCAATAAGGTTTCCTTATAAATTTTTCATTCCTCTATGTTTTGAAAATCAAAAACACTTTATCTTAAGGAAAAAAAAATTCCCTAAGGATTATTTGCATATGAAAAATTTTCCTTCTTCAAGGAAATTGTTATCTTTACCATTATTCTCATTGTTTAATTTTATAATCTCTATAAATAAAAACCATTTTATTACTATGTATAAAATTGTGATTCTTATATAAAACCTCATGATCTTATAATTCCTTGGATATAGGTTGTTCTATTTTCAGACTCAAAATTCTCTGAAATTCAGACTCTGAATTCTTAAACATTTAGACTCCAAATTATCGGAAATTAAGACTCTGAATTCTCTGAAATTTAGACTCCAAATTCTATAAAATTTAGACACTAAATTATATGAAATTTAGACAAAAAATTATCTAAAATTATGACTTTTAATTCATCAAAATTATGACTCTTAATTCCTCAGAATCCCTACTCCAGATTCCTCATAATTTAGAATATGAATTCCTCATAATTCCAATTTCGAATTCATTGGATTTCAGACTCTGAAATATATAAAATTCAGATTCTAAATTTTATGTAAAAAAAATATGAATTTCCATGTCTTATAGACTCTGAATGTATATTTTTTAAAACTCTGAATTCTATTTTTTGTTACACTCCGAAAATATATTTGGTTAAGAAAACCTCATTTTCATAACACATGTTATTGTTTTGAAATATTGTTGTGTAATTTATTTCTAAATAACCATTTATTGAGTGACACATGTACATTTCCCTATGAAATTTGAGGAAAAATATGACCATTAGTGGAGGGATCTGACCTTTGGAGTTTTTCTTATAAATAGGATCTCATTTTAAATATTTCAAACATCGTTCCATAAATCTAGAGATTACATGATATGAAGTTATTTATAGAGAGAGAGAATCTCATGCCTTCTGCATACTGAACATCTTGGTCAGTTTGCTTTGTGTGACTCCAATTATAGCTGAGTATAATCAAGGGCTTTTGAGGATGGGAAGACATGTTTGATGAGTACCTTAATGTTTAACAACTTCCAAAGTTAGAAAGATAGAGGTGCTGAATACCTTAAAGATCGAGGGCTTGCGAGTATAGAAAGACATATTCCAATATTCCTATCAAGGTATTACCCTAGTGTGGGTAAGATGGAATTTCTTACAAGTATAAATCAAGGGACATTTATCGATTATTGTTGGATACCCTACTATTTGGGTTAAAATATTTCATCATTGTTACTTATTTTGTTTCAAGTTTATTTTTGATGCCTTTTGATAAAAGAAGAAAGTATAACTTTCTTATAACTTCTTATACATTTTTATATTCTGATAAGTAATATTATATACACTTTAAGGTATAATCGTTTCCTTGTAGACATTCCTTATGTTTCTTTTCATAACAATATTTCTAGAACCTATCATGTTTTTCATATAGAACTGTTTTAGGGTTTGTGAATTTACCTTGTTTAACATTGTTAAACATAGTTTTCATTAATGGTAAAAACAAATGTTTTTAACCTTAAAATTAACCCCCCCCCCTCTAGTAATTGAGAATCTACATTATTATTTCAATCCTACAAGTGGTATAATAGGAGGTCTCTAAAATACTCATATTCAAATATATGTTTTCTTGCTCGAGTTTTTCTCATTCTAAATTTTCTTGCTTAAGTTTTTCTTATATAATTTTTATCTTTGTTTAAAAACCTTTTATGCTATCAAAATTTTGTGGAAAGATATTTTATTATGTAATGGTAGGAATGAAGGTTAGTTTAATTGAAAATTTAGACCCTACTAGACCACCTATTTTTTATGGTGATGATTAGGAGTACTAGAGAGACATAATGAATACTTTTGTTATTAACATCAGAGTAGACAATTTTTTTATACTTATGGAAGATTAAAAAAAATTTAAAAGGAATTAAAAACCTTATATTAAAGAAAACTCAGTCAGCACCCCCTATGTATAAGAAGAAGAAAATCATATGCTGATGAAGTTTTTGCAATGTTGCGGGAAGAGAAGAAGAACAAGAAAGAGACCATGGATTTTTCCTTGATCCTACTGAGGAAAAGGATATGAATATTAAGGCTGCTAATGAGTATCAAAAACAAGATAAAGAGATGAAGAAGAAGAAGAAAATGTCTGAAGATTACATTATTCAATCTCTTCTCAAGGCCATTGAGAATAATTCAGATTAGATTCAGGTACCCAAATCATCTCTCAAAGAACCAGTACTAGTAGAGACTCCAGAAAAGAATATGGTAATTCTGGAACCCAAAGAAGAAGAAACTATTCAGGAAGAAGAAGTGGAATAAGGAGAGGATGTAAGTGATGACACTGATGATATGATAAGTCATGTTGATGAATGTAATTAGAAGGAAAGTCCTTCAGAAAAGCTATAAATTGAGACTTATCAGGCTGAATCAACCAAAATTAATTCACTAGGAAAAGAGGATGTAGATTAAGAAGAGGTTAATAAACCTTCTGCTGATGAGAGTAGCAATCATGACTTTATTCAACCAGATGATCTTAATGCAGATGCTGAGAAGGAAAAGGTTGATGATGATAAAATCATCCATGTATCAAATAGTGAACATCAATCCCCAAAAGCTACATATACCATTTATAAACCTGATAAATGAAAACTAGTGATAGTAGATACACCTAAAAAAGATATGGTAGCTAATAAAGTTATTGGTAGTTATTCAAAAAGAAAGGTCCTTGAGATAGTGAATGAATCCCCACCAATAAGGGAATACAATTCGGAATCATCCTTCTTGGGTCAGGAATTTGTGGTTCAATCATCGAAGAAGTTAGTTGACACCATTCCCATGATTCTGATTATTGAATTGAGGTTTCAAATGCCTCAGCATTCACTCGATCAGAAATCAGATTATGTTAGCATGCTTATGGAAAAATACATTACTAATGGGGTTGATTTAAAAAAATTATATATCGTGTATGATGCCCACAGAAGGTCTTGTAAGGAAATAACTACGTGGTCCAAGAAGATGATTGAAGAGCTAATAATTGTTGATGAATTTAAAGACGCATTGAATGAAGTCTTTGATAGAGAAAATGTGAGGATAAAGGATTTTATGAAAAAAATTCAGAAAAGCGTAATCTAGATCAAGAATTCTGGAATTAAGAAGTAAAAGATATGAATGGGAAACTTAATTATGTTTCTATGAATTTAAATCTAGAAAGAGATCTTAGAATTTAATCCCAATTAATGTTTGGTAAGAAATAAGTGCTTTTGAAATCTCAGGAAGAAATCCTAAAGTCTCAGGATGAAAAAATCAAAGATCTAGAGGAGAAAAATGAGGATCAGTAATAGTAGCTCAAGCACTTTATAAGGAGTGAATGAAGATAAAGACCATCGTGAAGAAGTTCATTCTAAAGGAAAAAAGAAGGATGAATTTTTTTTATTTTTCTTTCAAATCTGATCTTTTGTTGTAGCTTCCTCATACCAACATTTCCAATCATAATGAATATTCTTGATTTTGTTTCGTTTTTTTTTGTTGTATATATTTCTAATCATTCAGGTACAATATTTTATTCCCATTCTCTCTATTCCTTTTTGAAAATCACAAAGGGGGAGAAAGGAATGATAAAAAAGAATACTAATTAAAGAAGAAAATACCCTAAGTAAGGGGGGATATATCTAAGGGGGGTTTTTCTCAAAGAATATTACCTTATGAAATAAAAAGAAAAATATATTTAAGGAATCCAAGAATAAAATACTTAGGGTTTTCAAAACCTAAGAGGGAGTTAGTCGTATTCACTATAATTATTATGTAAAGGGAGATAAGTTCTTCTTTTAAGTTTATAAAGAAAACTTCTAAGTCAGTGTATTCATTTCTGTAAGGATGTTTGTGAATGTGTATTCTTTCCAAAAAGGGAGAGATTGTGAATTCAGTAAGGTTTATTTATGAATTTTCCAATCCTATTTTTTTAAAATCACAAACACTTTATCGTTAGACAAATTGTTTTCACTAAGGATTATTTTTGTAAGGAAAATTTTCTTTCATTAAGGAAAGTTTCATCCTGACCATTGTTTTCATTTTTCATTTTATAATATATCTAAATCAAAACCATTTTATTACTATGACTAAAATTCATATTCTTATATAAAACGTCGAAATCTTATAATTCCTTGGATATAGAGTGTTAGGTTTTCAGACTCTGAATTCTTTGAAATTCAGACTCCAAATTATCTAAAATTCAGACTCTAAATTATCTAAAATTCAGACTCCGAATTCTTTCAAATTCAGAATCTGAATTATCTAAAATTCAGAATCCAGATTCTCTGAAATTTGATCTCCGAATTCTCTAAAATTTGGACTTCAAATTATCTAAAATTCAAACTCTGAATTATTCAGAATTCAGACATTGAATTCCTCAGCATTCAGAATTCTAATTACTTATAATTCGAACTCCAAATTACTCTGAATCATGACTCTGAATTCCTCCAAATTCCTCAAACTTTTGACTATGAAATCCTCATAATTTTAACTCTGATTTCCTTAGAATTCGGACTCCAAATTACTCATATTTAAGACTCCTAATTCCTTAGAATTCAGATTCTAGATTCATTGGAATTCATACTTTGAAATCTATAGAATTTAGTTTCTTAATTCTTGGTAAAATAGAATCATAATGTTCATGTCTTATAGACTATGAATGTTTATTTGGTTATACTCCAAATTCTATTTTTCCTTAGACTCTGAAAAATAGATTTGGTTAAGAAAATTTATTTTCCTAATACATGTTATTGTTATGCAACGATGTCATGTAATCTATTTCTAACTTACCATTGGTTGAGTGACACATGTATAGATCCCTTTGAAATTCAAGGAAAAATATGCTCATTGGAGGATGGATCCAACCGTTGGAGTTGTGCCTATAAATAGGAGTTCATTTGAATAATTTCATACACCATTCCATCAATATAGATATTACATTCTGTGAATTGTTTTTTAGAGAGAGACTCTCATGCCTTGTGTACTGAACATCTTGTTCAGATCTCTTCATGAGACTCTAATTGTTGCTAACTAGAATCGAGGGATTCCAGGGATAGGAAGTTAGAGGTGTTGACTAAATTAAAGTTTGAGGACTCCCAGTGTCAGAAAGACAGAGGTTCCAACTACTATAATGATCAAGGGCTTGTATGTATATCAAGGAATATTCTGATATTCATATCAAGGGCTTACCCTGATGTGGGTAAGACAGACTTTCATGAAATTATAAATAAAGTGACCTTTATCCAAGGTTATTGGATACCATAATCATTTAGTTAAAATATTTCATACTTGTTACTTGTTTTGTTTCAAGTTTATTTGTACATTTGTCCATATTTTCGGAACCTAGAAATTTTTTCTTATAGAACTATATTAAATTTTATGAATTTACATTGTTCGACTTTGCTAAACTTACTTTTCCTTAAAGTTAGAAATTAATATTTTAAAACTTACAATTCACCCCCCCCCCCACCTCTTGTAAATGAGAATATACATTTGTATTTCAATCCAACAACATGTTTATATAAAACAATGTTCTATATGTTATGATTCCATATGTTTAATCTTGTTTCATTCCTTTTTATATCAATATTTTATGCCATTAAACCCTTGTACTAATCATTATTTTAATTTGTATTCCCTTAATGGTCTTTTTAACTCATCCATGTGTTCATGTATTCCCCAGGGTATTCTATTCCATTGTAAGGGATCAAATCAAGTTAGGATTTCCTTATGAATATTAAATAAAATATATTTTATTTTGGTTCTAGGTTGCTTAATTATGTATATAATCTTCAAAAAACTAGAATTTATTATCCTTGGTTTGTATTAAGTGGTTATGTATGATTAAATCATGAAATAATATGTGTTAATGGATAGGGTCACTATATTAAAAGAACCACAAGTCACTATAAAAGGATTTTAATGTATCAACATCAGGCATTAATTTTTTTATTGTTCTCAATATAAGAGGACCTCCTAATGAAAATCACCAAGATCGGGCAGTTGTGTGTTGGTGGAGTGGAATAGGGGATATTTGATCCCTGAACCACTATACATCACTATGTTATTTCCCATTATCTATTTATACTTCTCAATAATCTTTAATAGAGAAGTAACGGTTCTCTGATAAACAAGAGAGGTATTTTAAAACTATCAAGGTTTTTGAGGTTCACAATTCAACACCCTCCCTCCCACCTCTGGTGTCCTTTTCATTTTCATCCCCATCCCAAACTAATATAATTTTCATATAATAATAGTTTTCATTCCAATATATAGTTAACACCTTTTGATTCATTATATGTTAAATGGTGTCAAACTCCAGTAGGTTGGGATAAATTTTCTAAAAGAATGTTATTGGGGACAAAATTGGTAGATGAAATGGTTGATAATGTGACATTATTCAGCAGTTTGTGAGGGTAACTTAGATAAGGTATAAGAGTTATATATATAACCAAAATAAAAATATTTCATTCGAGGTAGAGTATTGTTTTTTCTTAATATATCTCTTTGGAAAATAGTTATTTTATTTTAGAATTAAATAAAAATTATTTCTAAAATTTATTGATCTATATGAAATTTTGGATGATTTTGGATGATTTTCTTAACTATTAGCCTTACCTTTTAGATTAAGTATTGTAAATTTCATGTTTCATGTTTAATTGATAAAAAAAATTTACTTGATAGATATCATGTTTTATGACATGGTGTAATTCAGTGGGAAGATGGTCTTTCCTATGCAGAAAATACATTAAAGATTATATATCCTATAGAGATGGTGTTTTGCAATAAGTTAACTCACCTTGTTAATGTTTGGTGAAATAACCGCATGTTTGAGTAAGTAACATGGGTACTTAAAAATTCTGTGAGGGAAAAATATTCATCCATGTTTAAGTACTGAATAAAATTTCAATGGTGAAATTTATTTAGCAAGGGGGAATATGACATACCATGCCATGTTAATGATATATTAATTTCTTGTTTTATTAATATTCAATATTATATTTTATGTATTTATATTTAAAATAGCAATTTTAATTAATTTTTCAATTTAAATGAAATAGTTTTACTCTAACTAAACTCTATTTCATAAATTATAAGGTTTTTTTAAAGTAAAAATTCTAAATTTTTGAAATTAAATGTTTTGAAATAAAATAAACTTTTTATTTCATCATTTAAAAATAATCTTAAGTTTATTTTTTGTACACTTTATAAATTGTTGATTTTTTGGGTGAATAATAAAAACTACTGATTTTACAAATAGTTGCACTTTTATAACATCATTGTGAAATAGTATGACATAGAAATATATTAATCATTTATATTGATGAAATGTGTATTTATAATGTAAACTAAATTAGTTAAAAACACTATTTTGAATTTGGAAACTCATTCTTAACATTTTGGAACTTATGTTATATTTTAATCTAATTAAAAAATAGATCTCCATATTTAATTGTATAGTTGGAAGGGTACAATTGATTTGGAATTGTTTTAATGTAAAATAACAATATTTTTTCTAATAATAAACCAATAAATTCGTGAGAAATTATTTTATAATTTATTTTGTTGTAAAATCATTTATAGGCTTTCAAAAGTAATTTTTTTAAAAATTGCTTTTTGTTTTATTTTGCAAACTTTTGTTATAAGTTATTTTTTCCACATTAGAAAAATGAATCTTAGAAAATGTATTCTATATATGGAATAATTATAATCTAATTTTTTAATAATTTCCCTTTCCTTTTGGTTTATATAAATTAATTACCAAATTAAGGAAATTCATCTCAGCTAAGGATAATATGGCTTAAATGGATTAAAATAAATTAATAAGGGTTCAATATAAAACATGACACTTTATTGAATATTTTTTTGATGATTGGATTTTAAAATATTCCTATATTATCATGAAAATTGGGTTTCTTTGGTTCCACATTCCATTTAAAATTTCTTTTTATTAATTTAGTACATTGAATAATTTAAATTATGTTGCTCCCTCACATATAAAAGGGAACGTCCTCTACTAACATCTTCAAAATCATTCAACACACTACATCCACCATTATAATCCCAAATACCCCCTCATATATGTTCCACATTACCTATTGGTTATGGTCTCTCCAAAATTATAACCATTAAGGCTAAAGTTGTAATCTAAATGAGGTTTTCTAAAGAATAGGTATAACTCTAAATCGAGTTATTTCAATGTTTATTTCATAATATAACTATATTAAACGTATAATAACCATTTTTATATAAAAAATGTTATTAAAAATTTTATTATAATTTATTATACTAATTTTAAAAACCTTTTTTAAATCAATTTCAATCCTATGGTAAATAAAAATATCACTCATGCATATGTGTGGACTATCTCTTCAATGAACTGATTTGATTAGTTTTACATCACTTCCTCACATGGATTGTCATTATAATGGATTTAATAAAAAATTATGAAAATTATGACATAATAATAATTCAATAAATATCAGATAATGTCTACTTTTATACCTTCCCATCTGTTGAAATTTTGAAAATTCCACTCGTGTGTACGTACGGAATATCGCCTCCATGATATGACGTATTTCATTTTTCAAATCATCCATTCAAGGTTGGTTCTAAAATTTTATTTAATGTATTGAGATAATAATTATGACATGATTAATACTACGTATATTATTGATAAATAACCCCTTTGACCATGGACCACCTACCAAAGTTTTTTTCGGATTATGAATTGAACATCCTCAAAAAGAACAATGTGAATTTAATCGATTTAGTAACATTATATGTAATGGTAATAAATGAAATAAAATATATTATATTGAGTAAATAAACTTGATAAAGGTTCATAAATAGGTAAGTAATTGATATAATTTTATCATAAATAATTTTAAGAACATATGTTTTGAGTTTGACATAAGGTAAGGGATTTTTCACTAAAACGTTATTTTAAATTTTTAAACTCTTTAACCTCTATGTTCGTGTTCTTAAAATTATTTTATAGAATTTACTATACAGAAATAAATGATTTTTAAATTTATTTATATACCATCTTTCACTTTATTTTCAAATAATTAAAAGTTAATCTTTTTAAATATTTTTCCTATGGCCCACCATAATCATTCTTTACAAAGCGTGAGTATATGTTTTTTAAACATTTACCACATGAAATATTTTTCATGTGGTCATAAAAATTATTCAATATCAAGTTTACTCTATGTTCTTTCATGATTTTTCAAATAAAATCTTATTTCCCATTCTTGTGGGTAATATTCCTTTTATGTGTTTTAAAATAAAAAAGATTTTGTATCCTTATTTTTACATTAAAACTAAAAGTGTTTATTAATATATATTGAACATAATATTTTATGGGATTTTATTATATAAATACTTGTTTATATGAATTTTAAATATTTTATGGCCCTTGTACATTGTTCATGATTATAATTGAGCTTGAAATAACTCTAAAATTCAATGAGTAATTATTTTTTCTCTAGATAATTATGTTGGAATTTCTTAGTTAGGTTTTTCAATTTTAAGGGTTCTGGTAGGGGTTATATGAAGATGATTTGATAAGGCACAAACATCACTTTTATAACAATAAAAATATTTTTTTGGAAATATTTTGATTTCCCATGTTAAAAATATGATCTTATACTTTTTTAGGGTTTATAATATTTTTAAGGGTAAAAGTTCTGTTTTTTAAGAAAACATTTTCTCTTGTTTCTCATGTTTTATAAGAAACCCATATGATTTTTATTTTCCCATAATTGTTCTTTAATAAATATTTTATAAAAAAATTTAAAATAATACATATTTATTGTGAAATAATATTAATATTTGAGCTCAAATTTTATTATGTATAAAGGGAAATGTTTGTTATGGATTTCATGGTTTTTCATGTGCATGAGGTTACATTAATTTTTATATATCATTCTAATGTTTTTTTGGTCATCACACATTTTCAAAATGTATTTCATGGGTCCTAAGGATGAGTTATAACTATATAAATGGGTTCTTTTCCAATGTGTTGGCTCATTTTTAAATAAAGAAATAGGGAGTTGAATGAAACAGAATTTTAAATTAAGAAATCTTGTTTTTTGGAAATAATATACATTTATTGGAAGTGTATACATTCTAGTGTATAGGTTTAGTATTTTTTTGTTTTTAATTTCTCTCAAAAATTATAAACCTATAATATCATGTGAATAATAGAAAGTGAAATATTTTCTATTAAACTCAAGATTATATGTTGTTTATGTCGATGGTCCTTATATTAGTGCTCTTGTTATTCATTTATAAAGGAGGGTGTTGTGTTTGTGGTTAATTTTTATGAATAAATTGTTCACTTGGGTTTTCTTGATACAATATAGAGGTGTTAACTCGTACAGGTCTTAGAATTTATGGCCTCATGAATGTAACAATAATAATTACGATCTGGAGCTTCTTGTATTAGTGTTTTCTCTAATTTTGTTGTGGTATTACCTAATTGGTGAGTGAATTATAATCTTCAAATACAATTAGATCATGATGTATATCTTCTACCATCATGATTTAAATTTTTTACAAATAAGGTGGGTGGAATTATTCTAGGATTAGGGCATTTATATTTCTTATACCCAAGGTAAAGGAAACATTTTGTCTAATTGTTTTATCATAAAGTTATATAGTGATGTTTTGTGTGAGTTAGGTGATCCAAGAAGGGTGATAAAGGATATATCTTATATTTTTTGTGGTTATTATTATTTATATTATGTTATTCACTTTGTTTTATAAAGATTATAAAGATAATTTATAAATTTTCCCTAAGACTCTATGAGGAAGAATAAAATATATTTGAGATTTAGTAAGTATAAATTTGATACATAACAAGTTTCTTTTATAGACTATATTTCTCTCAATAATGAATATGAGTTAACACCAAAAATTGCAATGTGGTTAAATAATATCCCAAAATAATGAATATATCTTAGATAAAATGTTTTCTTAGAATATGAGGTTATGATTATTGATTTTTTGATAATATTTCCTGATTATAATATCTATTAAACAAGTTTACATGAAAAGGGATAAAATTCATATTGATGTTGGAATGTGAATAATTATTCTAGTAATTTAAAAAAAGATTTATCAATACACTAGTATTGACCTTACTAATAATAAAATAATAATTTTTTATATATAGTGATGCATGTAAGAATGTAATAGGGTGTTTATTTATCATTAATGATATAGTTGTAGATTACACATCAAGGAAGTTGAAGACACATTAGAAAAACTATTAAAATCAGGACCATGAGTTATGAGCTAAAATATTTTCTTTATACATATGGATACACTATCATTATTATTGGAATAAATCCCTCATACTGGTTCTTTTTGTTTTATTACATTTGCTGAAAATTTTGAGGTTATTGACAAAAGTTGATTGTCAAAGCAGGAATGAAGAGTGAGTGTGAATGTATGCACAAACATCATAGTATGTGAGTGTTTGATCTAATTTTGCATGAATGTATGATCTTACGGGGCACAAAATTTCTGATCCCATGAAGTGTGAATGTTTGAACTCACAGAGCATGAATGTATTACCTGATCTCTTGAGGCATGAATATCATAACTGATCTCATGGATAATAAATGTCTAAACTAATATCATGGAGTTTGAATGTATGAATTGATCACATAGAGCACAAATTTCATAATTGATAATGCATAATCAAATGCAATGAGATCCCACGAATCAATCATGAGAAGGACCAAATGTTTTTTAGAAGATATCATGGTGAGTTTACATGAATAACACATGATTTTTAATTGATCTCTTGAAGATATCTTGTGGTGTTCATGAAAAAATATTGCTGAAAATGGTGGAGGAATCATTTGGTCATTAGAAATAAATCAACCACATGTTTTTCTATGGATATCGCAATGGGTTCATGAGAAGCATTAGAATACAATGCACCTAAACACATGATTCTATTTGGATCTTGAGATGGGATCAACTAAAGAAACTAAATATAATGATGAATTTTACTTGAAGCACTTGTGACATGAAGAATGTGATCATACATAGTTCTTCTTTCATGTGGTAGGTAATCCTGTAGAGAAATCATAAAAAGCATGAAAGGTGAAATTATAAGGTATTGGAATGGGTGGATAATTGGCATTTTAGATTTTTGGTGGTGGAATTATGCTTATAAATACACCTAACCCATCCTCAATATGATAATAATATTTCTTAATTGTTTTGATCTTAAGGAAATTAATTTTTCATGACATGAACAAAGTATTGTGTAAGAGTCTTGAAGTTAGAAAAATCAATAAAATATATTGAGAAATGATTTCATGAATTGAAGTATGAACTAGGTTTTTTTTTTTGAACATTGGTTTACCTTTTCTAAATTTCATGATTCACTTAAACTAAAAAATGTATCATGATCTTCATTAACTAAATTAGGTCTCATGATCCACTTGATCTGAATAAGGCCTCGTGATTAGTGTGATCCGAACAAGGTCATGTGATCCTTACTATTTGAACATGGTATCCGAAACTATATGAATAGAGGATGGTCTATTAAAAGATTTTTATGATAGTTTTTATGTTGTATACATGGGTAGACCAATAAGAGTCAAATGATCTACATAAACAGAATAAAGTCTCATAGTGGAGTCACACAATGAGCATGATTTGAAGGGTGACTCATGAAGGGGTATCATAATGGGGTATCATGTAGTAGCCTCACTCTAATGTGGTTTTCATATCATTGATGAAAAAATATCATAAAGACACATGAGTATGAATAAACATGGAAATGATTTTCAGAAGAGTCTACCTGAGGAGTAATGTATTCACTATAGAGATAGAAGTGAGATTTCAAAATGTGGATGGTTGTAAACTAGGAGGGATAATGGGTCTACTCCAAACTATGTAATAGTAGTAGGTGTGAGAAATCCAACCCAAATACCCTCCCAAACTAGTACCCTACCCAAATATCCACACAACCAAAGGGTGTATCTGATCTATACGGGTTGGAGACTATCAGTAGGGCATAAAAAACAACCAAAGGAAATGATTTCACCCAACATGAAGTAGAAAACATGACAAATTTACATATACATAAAGAAATAATAGAAGAAAACATGAATATATATGTCATAATAGATATATTACAATGAAATAAATAAAACAAAAATTGTAGAAAATCAATCTCCAAGATACAAGTCCAACTACAAAGGATGAAAAAAACTAAAATAGCTACTCCCACAATCTTCATGTGATAGCATGGAAAACTCCCACAATATCTCTAGTAGATACCCAAACCCAGCTGATAGAAAACCCTTCTTCCTCCTTGTAGTTCCTTTCCTTTCCCTACAACAAATTACATTCAAAAATATACTCACCTTTGAAGGGGTGTGTAAGGTATGATCTAAAAGGATCACTAGGATGCAACATAGGTTTTCCATAAAAAATCTCTATACATGTATCTGAATATTTCATAACATTAAATAAAACATTTCATGGTAATTGTTTACAATTTTTATAACCAAATCATGGGAAAAAATTAATTTTACCTTTTTACACATTTCCAAATATATCTAAGAAACAATATTTCAAATAATTTAATATTAATATATAAAATTAGATATGTCAAATCAACCCAAAAAATTTATCACATATCAAATCAAATCCATGGAATAACAACTAAAATAGTACAATCCAAAATAGTAGAAATAATAAAGTAGAGAAAGCATTCAAATCATAGGTAACATCATGCCATGTATCTCTCTAGATTGGGATAGCAAGGGCACTCATATCCCTAATATGGAAAATCGTTCATGCATCGATCCCCTGAAAATATGCATCGAATCTAGGTAACATAGAAATACACCATAAAATGAACAACCCAATAGTGTCTACCAGATCCCTAGAATAAAGGGCCTAGAGAGTATAGGAAAAACCCTTGAGTGAACCCCCTGATAGTATCAATGGATGAGACCTATAACTAAATCATCCACCTAAGTACAGAATTCTTCCCATATTCTTTATTTTCTAAACCTATTCATAAAATCATTTCATCAAGACCATGATTTGAATTACATTTCCAAAATCCATTTCAAAATTATTTGAAAACTCTTTTTCATTTACCAAAATCAGGGGAAAATCAACCTTTTTCAAAAACCCATTTCCACACACATAAAAAAAATCATTCAATCATTATATTTCATTTATAAAACAATTTATTAAAACAAACTAAATGTAGTTCATCCAACATATGCAATATTCAAAACCACATACCATAAAAAACGGGTCTCACATGCCTGTAATGGGATCCAAAAACCAATAACAACATAATGATGATAACGAAGGCCATAGAATCAATTTACACATCTCATAATTGATTAAACATAGAAAAAATACTAAAAGATAAATAAACAACCCATAACTCAAGGAACTCACACACTGCACCATAACCAACACAAGGGTTATCCTATAGAGGAAGATCATGTGATGGATCTATAAAGAATCAATAATAATCTCCATCTCTTATCAATGCATCTAATAGAACAATGCAATAGTTATATCATGATAAAAGGTAATGAATATAAAAAATATTATCACTTACCTGGAGAGATAAACCAAACCAAAATTTATATGACTTGTTAAATGAATCAATTCTAAAGGGTATAAGGTCTACACAAACAATTATCAAGGCATATGGGTCATGATAAAGAATGGATTAAAATTAATTAAATATGAAATAAATCATGAAGCACCCAGAAATCCAAACTCATAAATAATACAGGGCGTGTGATCCTATTACATGTTATGTAATCCATAAATCTCAAGTACACCGAAAAACTCATTTCTTTTTTATTAAAACCACAATTTTACCATATACATGGCTTAAAACCTTTACATGGTGCATAATAATTTAACCCTTTGTAACAAGCTCAAAAAATATTCCACACATAAATTATATATCATATAATCCCATTAGACGGTGTTTATTTTTCAAAAAAACAATGAAAAGTCCATTTTCTAGAAGAAAACAATAAAAACACTTTTGAAATTATCTGAACTTATGGAGGAAAATCAAATTCATTACATGTTTATAATGAGACTACATTAATTCAAAAAACAATACATCGTTGACATTTGGTCATTTTCCCCAAAAAAATTATCTCAATCCTCAAGAGTAGCAAGGCACCCCTAAATTATGAGGAAAATTAATATAGAGAATTTAAACACCAAAGGGATGGTGAAAAGACATTTCAAATTACCCACCTTAAGATTTTCTATCCCTAGAAGACTTTGTTAATGAAATAAGTCCAATAAAGAGGTTTGGACACTACTCTATCATCATTGACTTGTGTTCCAAAGTATTGTGAGAATCTGATCCACGTTTTCATATCACTCTAACCAGAAGAATCAAATTCCCACATAATAATTTTATAGGAGATTAAACAGTCTCTAATGGATTATCCACAATAACAAAAAAATTATCTATAAATCAATATCTTACCAACATATTACATTATAGTGATTATGATAGTATATCTTCAGTTTTGATATACGGAAAACAACATGGGTTCTTATTTTTAACTATAAATATTTATTGATAAGAAACCTTCATAAGATGCTCAATGACGTCAAATGGTTTAACACATCTTAGAAACAACATTTCCTAATTTTAAAGATTATGGTGACCCAACTAAGGAGATACATTCAATAAAACCTGGTCACCTAAAAAAACTACAAATAGTGATTCCACTGATCCACATAAGATTTATGTCAACCCTAGGCTTCCACAAGCCACTAATGTATATCTAGAAAACCTGAGTGATTTCTATTGCACAAGATTATATCATATATGAGAGGCCTCACCAACCTCTTCCCAAAAAAGATCTAACCTTCACTGATGACCATAAAAAAACAACAAAGGATCTATTCTGATCAAAAACTATTACTTATTGTTATAACAATAATAAACTATTCTAATATGGATATCCCAAGATCCACCAAAATCCAAGACGCGGGAATGGATTATTTCCTCTATGATCAGAATAGCACTCTCAGTCTGATTTTCTATTTATGGATGGTATGTCATACTCAACATGACCTAAGTCCCCATCGCCTCTTGGATAATCCTACAAAAATCCAATGTAACCCTAGTATCACTATCTAAAATAATGATAAAAGGAACCCCATGTGTTCTCGCAATCTCCTACTTGTATAGAATACTCAAATCATCAACTTTATTTTTTTCCCTAATTAGAGAGAAATTATTTGACTTTGTCTTATGATCAACCACCACCCATATAGCATTCCTCCCTTTGGTAGTCCATGGTAATCCAAAAAATATATCCATGGACACCACATCACATTAGAAAACATGTACCATAAATGATTGAATAAAACTATATGGTTTCATATTCTTTATCATTATCTATTGGAATGTGTTATAGGTGGACACATAATCAAAAATGTCATGCTTCATACCAGGTCACCAAAATTTCCATCTCTTGTCATAAAACATCTTTGTAGTTCCCTAGATAAATTTCTCATGAATAAATATGAAAATAAAAAATATATCCTTACAAATTTTAGGATGATAAAACCTATCCCTAAAACGTATAATTCCATCTAAAGATAGAGACCAACCAAAAATGGTCTCCCCACCACATAAGGTTTTTCAAATTCATCTAAAATCATCATCCTTATATAGACCATGCAAAATAGGCTCAAGGATATATGATTATAAATGGAAACTCTCCAAATCCATTTCTATAACATTATCTTGAGTATCTAGGTTCAACTAAATGAATATTACCATAAGGATACACTCTTTCATTGATTTTAGAACACCTTATGGTTTTCTTTTCCTGTTAATAGCATCTAGAATGGAATTCCCCTTCCCTAGGGTTTTGGTGATAACGATGTCAAATGTTTAAAGGTATTCTACCCACCACCACTTTCTGAGATTCAATTATTTCTATGAAAATATATCACTCGAACTCTTATGGTTAGAAAAGATGATGAACCTCTCACCTAAAATACATTGACTCCAACACTTAATCCCATTCAGAACCATAGAAAGATATAAGTAATGAATGGTGTAATTCTTCTAATTCAGTCAAGGATGTTGATTGTTATATGCTACCAGATGATCTTCTATCATAAGAATGAAACCCAAACCAACACCAACAACATCACAGAAAACCACATACCACATATCAGGCTCATGTAAGATCCAAATAGGATTTGACGTTAGAAGTCATTTTATCTCATCAAAAGAACTCTAAAATTTTTCATCCCATATGAATTTAATTACATTCTTGGTAATATTAGTCAAAGGTAGTTCCGAAATTGATAAATCCTTAATGAACCTTTTATATTGTCCAACAAGACCAAGAAAGCTTAAAATCTCAAAGACATTATGTGGCGCTTCCCAATAAAAAATAAACTTCACCTTCTCAAGATAAATTTAAAAGACATGATCAAAAATAAAATTCCCCAAGAAATTCACTTTTTGGATCCAGAAATTGAATATAAAAATATTACTATACAAATGGAGAATCTTAAAGATTTTCATAAGAAACCCCAAATAGTTCTTATGCTGATTCTTGGATCATGAATGAACCACAATATCATCTATGAACACTACCATAAAAGTTTCAAGATACTATGGGAATATCTAATTCATCAAAGAAAAAACTATAAGATCATAGGTTAGAACAAAAAAATTACATTATATTCAAAATGTTTATACCTACTCTTTAAATCCATATTCATTATTTTAGAATCCAGAACTATGAGATTATGATATCCCGAAAAAAGATCTATCTTTAAAAATCACTTTTCCCTTTATCTAAAAAAAATTCCTCATGAGGGAAACGATATTTATTCCTAACAATTACCTAGTTCAACTTTTGATAATCCATACACAATTGGAGTGAACCATCTACCTTCTTAGAAAAGATCACTTGAGTTACCCAAGGTGAAACACTGGGGTGAAAAATACCCTTCTCTATCAAATCATCCAACTCAGTCTTGGTCTCTTTCATCTCTGATGGTTCCATGTTATAGGAAGGTTTCGAGATCAGCTTCATACATGTCACTAGATCTATTATAAACTCCACATACATCTCTAGATGAAGCCCATAGAAAACATCTAGGAAAAAATCAGGAAAATCCATAACAATGGTGGAAAGATAGAAAAAAAAATTCATCAGGATTAACTACAACAGTGGACAAAAGACACTAGATCTCTAGTTTGGAAGGGTCAAAATAACCTGACATTGGATAACAATTTCAATGAAACAACCTATATCTCTAATAGGACACAATAAATGAGGCCCGCCAGTTATAACAATCAACCCCATAATGATGAGAGAGAATCTAATCCATCTCAATGATAACATCAAAAAAATTAAGATTTAGAATGAGGAAATAACATACTAACTCCATATCAACAATCAATATCGCACAATAAGGATACCTAATCCCCTTCTCTTTCAACTTTCCAAAATGTGTCCTTAAATCCCTAATAAAATACAATATCTCCATTTTTATTTTTATAAATATCAACAAAATGGAAAGATATAAATGAGTGGGAAGCACCATTATAAAATAAATAAATCTCTATAGAAGAATAAATAAATATGGTACCTATCACTATCATGGGACCCACATCTACCTCTTCCAGGAACTCATACATTATGTGGAGGTGCTTCAATATTGAGGATATTAGAAATATCCCTATAGTATTAAAAGCATTTTAATGCTCCACAATAGCCTTTGGACCCAATAATACTTTCCCATATTAATGAGTAGACATAGCCTAATTAGAAATTTTCATATGGAAATAACATCCAAAATTGTTGAACATCTTTGAAGTCATACAACAAGAACATTAGTTGCTTCCAACCTTTCCACACTAATAGAAATTTAGGGGCACACAACCTACTACAACTGAGGGTGCATATGAGGCATTCCACTAAGTAATGTCACCACCACTACTCCAATGATCCTTACACTTTTTGTTTTTCTCTTGCATTACATTGAAGCTTCTACTAGCTAGAAGATAAGTGTAAGAATATATAACCATTCATTCCTTGTGAATATATACAATCATATCCTTTTTCACTGTCTTTGTATCATTACAAATATTAAATATAAATACATATGATCCAATTTCCATTCATAAACCCTTCTGGTACATCAGCACTTTTAGTTGTTCATTCTTTACGACCTATAGTGAAAAATGAAATAGATTAACTAATTAATTTCTATATAAATACAACAAATTCACTCCATGTTGTAAATATAGGAACAATAGATACATCACTATCATCAGTATATATAAAAAACTATTGGAAAAGAGAGTCTAAAACACCTTCCAGTCTAAACACTCACTTATATATACCTATTCCTTGAAATTCGATGAATGATCTCTAGGGCCCCCAATTATTAATGAAATGAAATTCACTATGATACTCTAATGTGTATCTAATAAGTTAAAGATACAATAAATCATTTCATGATGTTCCACCTCCTATTGAGGTGCATTCGTACCCTTAAAGAATGGTGGATTATCCTGAGAAAATATCATGATCAATCCCTTTTTACTCCAACTCTCGGATAAAAATCCACAGCTATTTTTTAGAATTTAATTACATTTTATTCAATATAACGAACTATCAAAAAATTATATGAATAAAATTATGATCCAAGGGAGGATTACCTTGAAAATAATTAGTTTCACACTCCTATGGAAATTGTATAACACATCTTAGAGGCATACTAAAGCATATAGAAATATATATAATGGCCATACAATTTGTTATTCTCAGTTCAAACTAAAAAACAATAAGAAAAAATTGGGATTAAGATCAAGAACTCAAAATAGGAGACCGACATCTCAACATCCCAAGGTAACATGAGTCTTCTTATGGAAAGAGCTAGCCAGGTACTCACTACAACCTAACTCTCAATTTTTGACAATATTATCTCCAGTTTACCAATCATACCAAGACATAGAATCTTGATGAAATAAAACCATATGTTTTGAAACTGTGATAAACCCATCTAGATACCCTCTTATACTAGTACCCGGTCCGAATTTACACATACCTAAAGAGTACTCCTAATCCCGATCTGCTGGTGACTAGAACATAGAAAACAAAAAACTACCAAAGGGAATTATTTTTACCAACTTCAAGTACACAACATGACATATATACATATATAGAAAAAATTAGGAGAAAGAAACACTAATATATATTTCGTGATATATAGGTAAAAATAGATGTGATACAACTGAAATGGTATCAAAATAATACCCATGGGAAAGCCCAACTATAACAGATTTAAAAATTATAATTTCTACTCAAACAGTCTTCTTATGATATAGTGGGAACCCTCCCACCAAGTCGCCACCAACTACTCAAACCCTACTAATAGAAAACCTTTTCACATCATTGAGGGTCCTTACCTTTCCCTGCATTGAAATATATTAAAAAATCTATTCACCACTAAAGGTGTGAAAAAGGTGTGAGCTAATAAGATTAATAGTATACCACCCATGTGTTCCATAACAAGCCTTGATATAACAATAAAAAAATATAAACTTTAAATAAAATAATGAATGATAATAATTTACATTTTTTATATAAATATAATTGAAAAAACATAATTTTTCATTTTAATACATTTCCAAATAAAAGCTACGTAAAACAATTTTTAATAATTTAATATAAATATATCAAATTAGATATATAAAATAAAATAATACCTTGTATCATATATCATATCAAATCCATGGATTTAAAACTAAACCAATAAATAAAAAAACCACCAAAACAATCTAGCAGACACATAATCAAAAGCACAGATAACATCATGACAAGGATCACGCTATTTCAGGATAGTTGGGACACCCATTCACCCAAAATAGATAATCACACATGCATCAATCCCCTAGAAATATACATTGAATCTGAATAGCAGAGGAACACCTTAGAAAGTGAACCACCCAATAGTGTCTACCAAGTCCCCGGAAAAAAGGCCGTGAGAGAAGATTAACACCTCATGAATGAACCCGTGATATTATCATCATATGATCGATATTACTACACCTTCCACCCAAGTACTCAAGGCTTACCATGTTCTCTATTTTCCAAACCATTTCATTAAATCAATGCTTAGAAATCCATTTCATAAAACTATTTCACAATATATTGAAAAACATTTTTCATTTGTGAAAATTAGTGAAAACCCATGTCTTATAAAAACCCCATTTCCAAAAACACAAAAAAAATTATTCAATATTGTAATTTCATTAATGAAATAATTTATCAATACCAGAGCAATGTAGTTAGTCCAACATAGGTCAGTGATAAAACTCCATACCTCAAATCTTGGGTTGCACATGCACATAACATGATCCACAAACAATGAAGAACACAATGGAAATAAAGGAGGTCCTATAATCAAACAACACATATCATAGTTGATTCGATTTATCAAAATGTTAATATACGGGGAAGAAACAACCCATACAACAAGTAACTAGAATGCCTAACCACAAAAAACATATGGGTTATCCTCTAGAGGAATATCACAAGAAAGATCCTAAAAGAATCAAGAAGAATCATTATCTTAGATCAATAGATCCAATAGTATCGCACAATGGCACTATTTTGATCAAATGAAATGAATATGTGGAAAAGGATTGATTACCCTAAGAAAATAAACCCAATCAAAATAGAGATCAATTTTTAAATAAATCAATTTAGAAGGGTCGGTGGTCTCTAAAATCACCAGTAAATGAATCTTGTCCGAGAGGGATAATAGCTACAAACAAATTAAATAATTAATCATCCATAAATCACTCTAAAATGAGAACTCGTAATTATTACACTATGTTTAATTGGTTTTCCCATTGTTTAATCCACAAAGCTCATGTGTATATAAAAACATGTCTCTATTTTTTTTAAACTGAATTTTACAAGTTACACGACATGCAACATTTAAATGGTATGTACTCATTTCATGTTTTATACCAAGTTCACATCACCTTCCTAGAAAATATTACATGGAACATAATCTCATTTCACATCATCCATTTCTCCAAAAGACTATAAAAATTTGTGTTTCATTTAGAAAACAAAAACACCACATTCGTTTTTCTCTGATATTTGGGAGAATCTGTAATGCCATTAACCATTTATACCCAGAAACCATTAATTAAAATAACATACATACCTTAAATTTAGGTCATTTCCCTAGTAAATTCTTTCCATCCTTAGGATCTCCAAGATTCATCCAAATAAATAGAAAAATGAATTAAGATAATTAAAATACAATACATACAGTAACTATATATTATAGTGATCTTTAGTGGATTTTTTACATCAGCACAGTACCTTTGAATGCTCCTTAGACATATCCCAATGAGGGTAAACCAAATAATTTTGTTTCTATGAATATTTAATTTCCAACAACATAATGAAATAGAAATGGTATATAATTGAGTATTTTATATAATGAAACAAGATCTGAAGAGTGTTTTTTTTAATCTATCAAAAACTGATTCAACCCCCTCTCGGGGTATTTTACCTAATTTGGATAAAAATTTGTATTAAAGGGAAGGGATAAATTATTGTTTCCCACTCATTGGTTTCAATAGATGTTGTTATTACAAAATGTATTCTGATATTTTATGGACACAATTACTAGTTTTTGATGAATCAGATTTATAACTTCTTCTAATCATTAGGTATGGATATATTTGAACCTACGATGTTGGTATTTCTCTTAGTGTGGATAGTTTAGTTTTATGACAACAATACTTAAGATAATTGTATATTGATATTGAGGGAATAATTTCCATGGGAGGAGTTGTATAAAACACAATCTATATAAATTTGATGTCATATAGGTCAATGTATTCCATGTAGTAAATGATATTAAATATATGAAGGTGTTTCAAAATTCAGAGAAGAAAACTAACAGGTTCAATAGGAAAAATATGAGTATATGAAAATGAACCCCAGTTAGTCTTTAGATACATTATTTTAATGGGTTAATATTTTCCATGAATACAATAATGGTCTTAGAGAAATTATTCCATATGAAAAGATCATTAAGAGTATCTTGAGAATACTACCACCTTAGTTTAATCAGGAATTCTTTGTACTATGAGATAAATATTCAAAGGATAAAACATTAGATATATTACATAGTATTATTATCATATACTAGATGATAAATTATGATAATAAATATCTGTAAAATGGGGAATCTAAAGTGGGGGCTTTCAATAAAATGAAGAAGCTCACTATAGAGGATAGCTATGAATAATAAGAGTTGGATGTTGTCCTGCCTTTCCTTTCCACAAACATATTAATAGTAAAAGGAAATTTCAAATGGAAACTTCTTATAGCATGATTTAGATCTAATAAGGTTTGAAATATTATTGTAATGTTACCCCTAATAATTTATAATATGTTGATGACTATAAATTTAAAATTCCTAGGAAAAAATTCTTCAGCCTATGTGAATGGTATGATATTTTAAATGTGAAATTTATTCAAAAAAAGAATCTTCTTTTACAATATAATGATATATATTAAGAAACTAAGGTAGAAGAATTTGAAAAATGGATGTATCATAAAGAATGGTCCATGGTGGAGGTTGTGGGTAATCCCCATTTAAGGTTATAAAATGATGATTATGAAAGGGAATTTAAAATAATATTTTAACATTTTTGAATTAAAATAATTTCTTGAATAGGTAGATGTTTAAAAAACCATGATAAAAAATCCAATATGGAGGTTCATGATTCAAAACTCTTTATGCAGTAATCAGATGAAGAGAAATCTTTTCTAAAGGATGAAATTGAAAATAAGATATCTAACAAATTAGATAATTCCAGTAAAGTCATTGAGCTTAAACTCAAGGCTTAAAAACAGACCAAGGTTATCAATGGTATTAATAACACAACAAAAGATCAAATAAAACATATTTAATAACATGATGATAAAGTTATAAACAATTAATAAAGGTTAATGATCTATAAAAATAATACTCCTGATATGATTTTGGGAAAAACAAGTTCCACAAGTGATGGAATAATTCAAAATTAAAATTTAAAGGTCCAACATAATTGTCAAAGGATTTTCTAGAGAATAATATGTCATATCTTAATGAAACTATTGGTATGAGAGTTGATTTTAAATAGAAATCAATAATGGATGGTTTTATGCCACAATCTCCCACTCTGAGGTTGAAGATTGATTTTCGTATGAATTAGAATCTCAAGATTCAGATAAATAAAGGGACAATCAGTAGTATGTAATTGAAACACATTAAAACACCTCTTATCAGGTGTTATTTATGTGTAAGGATAGAGAATTCAAAAAATATATGTTCTATAGACAAGAGGTATCAACAGGAAAAAATGTAAATGTGACAGCCAAATAGATTTCAGTATTCCATGAATTCTTTTCATGTTCATTGTTTTTGGTGTGGAGAATTCAGACGCATGGTAATATATTTCTCATTAAAAATAAATAGGGAGTTATTGATGAAAAAAATAAAATTTTATATAGAACCCCATGGGAATATAAAATGATCTAAAATTGAAAAATATGTTTTGAAACTTTTCAAGATGATTTTGTACCATCATACATTAAAGAATATCAAGAACATTAGTCAGCATCAAGTATAAATCCAAATACATGGATCAAAAAGAAAAGAGTTTATTAGGTAATGGATATAGATATTTCCTTAAAATCAACATATTTAACTATAATATGCATTATTGATAACAGATGCACCTCCCATATCACAAGAAATAAGAATCCAGTGACATGAATTGGTAAAAACATGTAAGGTTTTGTAATATTTAGAAATAATTAAGTCTTTAATATCATTGGCATGGGGAAGACCAATTTTACAGGAAAATAAATGAGATGTGTATATATATATGTTCTTGAAGGTCTCGATAGAAACATTATAAGTGTTATTCAATATTTTGACTGGGTTTATGTTATTAGCTTAACAAAACATTGTGTATCATCAAGGGAAAAGATAGAGGGGTTGTTTTTCAAGGAATTTTCATGAAGGGGAATATCTACCTTATGAGTGGAGAAGAATACATGTGTTTATTATCTATTGAATAAGAAAAATATCTATGTAATAAGTTTCTTTGTTTTTTTGTCAATAATCCTTATAAAATATAGTAAAAGTTGATGTTTCTCATGTAATATATCATTACCCACATTCAAGTTTTTCTCTCCTCTTTGGTTGTTTTTCTCTTTAATTTTGGTGCATCATGGGACCTCCCAAGGATGGAGAACATTTGTTGAGAAATATAACCTATATTTTGTGGATGTATGTTTTTTTTGAATTAATGGAGTCCAAATATAAATGTTTTAATGGATTGGTGTGTTTCTCGTTAAGTTCTGAGAATTCCCTGAGTTCATTTGAAAATGTTTTAAGGAATCTAATGTTTTTATTATCTATAGGAACATTACATGTCATGTGAGGAGTACACATTGTGTAATGGTTTCTAAGATCAAGTCAGGAGAGGATTACACATCATGAATTATTACACTCTCTGTAAGGATTACATGTTTTGTAATGTTAAAATATCATTTTTTGATATAAAATGGTATAGGTACTTCGGTGTATGTAATACTTATGGAATACACAATATGTAAAGGGATTATATGATGTGTAAATGTCATATATGGAGATTTTATAGAACTTCCTTAGAATAATCTTGTTGAATTAATCCATGTGCCTCTCCCATATTGACCTAGAGCTCTCCACTAGTGATTTTTGAGACCTCAGTTCATTGCAAATTGATTTGTTCGACATTGGATCATCAATGAAGATGTGTCACATCTCTCCGGGTAAGAGATCCTTTCTAATTCTCCATTAACATTATTCATGATATCAATGTTTCATAGAACAATTTTATTTTTTGATCTGTTGTGTTGATTATTTTTATTCTTTTCTATATTAATTATCTGATCTTGTTCTGGGAGCCCAATCCTTTCTTGGTTGTGGTAAGATGGGTGTGCATTCATGTGGTATGTGTTGTTGCCACTTATTTTCCAACCATTTTTATTAAATTGACTCAATTTTTGGATGTGTAGATTGGTTTTATAGCCTCATTTTGTTTCTTTCTTCCTATTTGTAGATTCTATTATGAGTGTGTGTGATCCGAGTTTTGAGGTAGGTTGTTCTATCTCTGGCATGTACTGGTGAACTTCGTTTCCCCTAATTTTGATGAATTGTTTTATTAAATTAAATATAATTATATGATTGATTTTTTATATGGAACTAGTTTTTTATAAAATATGGTTCTCCCCAAATTTTGGTAAGTAAAATATATTTTTCAATTAATTTAGAAATGGTTTTAGGAAATGATGTTAAAATCATGATATGATATAATGGTTTGGAAAATAGAGCATATTAGAGGACTTGGGTACTTTGTTTCAAGGTATAGTAATAGGTATTATCCAATTTCGTGGAGGTTTCTAATAGGGATTCCCACTGCTCCCTAGGACCATTATTCATGGAACTTGTTAGACCTATTGGTGGGTTCACTTTATGGGGTGTTCCCCTACACTCGTGACATGATGAATATGTCTAGAGTCTTGATGTGTGTGATATTTTTTATGTTGTATATGATTTTCCTAGAAACCCAATCCTAGTTTGGTCCTTGGAATTTTTTTGTATATGCTTCTTGTCAAATTTCAGCTTTTTTTATTGTATTTTTTTTACTTTGATGGATTTGATTTTAAATTTGATGCATGATTTGAGTTTCCTTGATAAATCTAATTTGATATATGTATATTAAATTCCTTGAAAAATGTTTAATTCCATCATTTTGAAATATGGAAAATGGGAAATTAAAATTTTCTTCCTAGATTTTGGTATAAAAATATTTTAAAGAGTATATCAGGCCCTGTATTCATTAATGTTGAGAATGTCTGTGTGATTGTATAGAGACATGATATGGAACACCTAGTTAAGACACTACTAATCCTATTTTATGACACCTAGCGTGCCCCTTCAGCAGTTTCTAGACCTAGTTATGTATTTCAATACTGGGAAAGGAAAGTTGTTGTAGTGAGGTGGTGATTTTTTTTGTTGGGATTGGGTGGATGTACAATGAGATGGTGTGGGTTTTCTTACACTATCACATGGAGACTTTTCGAGTAGCAGTTTTGGTTTTATCATCCTTTACTATTTTAATTTAATTTTGGAAATTGTTTTTCTATATTTTTAGTTGTATTTCTTATATAATTCTATTTCTGTTATTATATATATATATATCCCATTGTTTCTAAATTTAGGTGTGTGTATAAGTCATGTTGTCTACTTAAAATTGGTTGAAATTGTTCTCTCTATTTCCTATTGATGCATGAGTACTAGATATCAGTCAATGGGGATTGGTAATGCCCTTCATGTACATGACGGTACTGGCCATCTTTCATTTTGAGACAGTATTCATGTCAGGTTCATCATAGTTTGGTATTTGAGGTGGTAGGTCCTTAAGAGAAATTTTCTTGTCTCGTCTGGTAGACTGAAGATAGGATTGTTGATACTTGAGAGGTATATTTTGGGGATTTTCTATCTACATCTTATTGTAATGAGACATAAGTTTCCATGGGATGTTGGGATGTGTGTCTCATGTTTTGAGTTCTTGTTATTAATATATATTTTTTATTACCGGTGTTCTGGTTTTAACTGAGATTATTATATTCTCTTCCTGTGTCATCTATTTCTATGTATAATATATTCCTCTGAGATGTGTCCCATGAGTTACACAAGATTTTGTAGCTAATTCACCTCAATAGAATCCTCATATGTGTTAGAACATTATCGAGGATATTGTGTGTGTAGTTACTATTATTGACCAAAATGCACAACATGATCAGAACATAGTTGTTCGGGTATAGATGTGGCTATAAGAGAGAGAGATCAATCTCAAGGGTTCATTCATTAGAAGCCACCATCCTCTGAAGACATATATGAACCTCAAGAGGTGAAGGATTGGCTTGGGAAGATTGATTAAATATTCAACTTCTTAGTTACACAAAAGAGTATCAAGGTGAAGTGCACAATGTTCAGACATGAGGGTCCCAACATGCAATGGTGGGACTCTATTTTCTATGTAGATATGCATGGGGGCTTGGACTGGAAGGGTTTCAGGACTCTATTATTCCATCATTTTTTTCTAGAGTCTCTAATGATAAAAAATTCTTTGGTTTTCCTCTCTTTTCATCATAGAGATAATTTTGTGTCATTGTACAAATATAGGTTTATTGAGATGGATTTTTTCCACTAATGGTTGAAAATAATGACTAGCTAAAAGATAAGAAGTACTTATATGGTTTTCAAGCAGATATCAGATCATATGGTTTTATGTGGAAACTTTGAATCTTTTTTGAGACAAAAGATAGGGATATGATGGGAAAAATGAATATGGTGAGTAGGGGTAGATATTTTAGCCCTTCATATTCACATATTTTCATATTTAGTGGTGCCACATGGAAAACGATGATGTGGGATGATTATCGTAGGAGTGGTGGAGGTGGTCCTTTGTAGCAAAACCCATTGCCACATCCAGTTACTTCTAGTGGTGTTTTTATGAATTATTATTAGTGTGGAAAGGTAAGACACACACAGTGTTATTTTCCTTCACCTGAAAATATGTGTTCTTGTTTTATTTGTTATAGTCATCTAGGAAATTTCTATCAGGAGGTTTCTACACCTTGATATGGTTAGGGATCGTCATCTCCAATGGCTACTACAACATACTCATATTTTTTAGTACTTCAGGGCTCCATCCAGAGGATTTTGTTGTGTAGAACCTTCAAACATTATATGAGTTTCATGTAGAGTTAGATACAAGTCTGGAAAAAGTGAGAGGTATAATATTTATTACATCTTTATTAGTGATTTAATTATTTGATACTCACGATTCCAACTCATTAATTTCAATCTATTTTCTGACATGCTTAACCTTCCAATAGAGCACATTTCCTTTATTATGGATTTAGTGACACCGATTGGGAAGAGGAAAGTGCAAGGTTCTTAGTTTCATTCTTGTATGCAATTAGTTACTAATATGTATTTATTATGATATTTTCTTGTTATTGATCTAAATTTATTCGATTTTTTCATCATGATAGATTGGATTATCATTCATCGTGTTGAAGTTGATTGTTATCATTGTCTTGTCTCCTCTATTTTAGTAGATAGAATCTCATATGTGTTTTCTATAGTGTTGGAACTAAGGTATGGTTATGTAAGACCTTTCTTCCTTGATCCCAAGAGTTTTCGGTCTGTTATTTCATTTGATCCCAATGATGTTTCTTATGTTGTTCATCTTCCGGATATTGTTTAGGATTTTCCTAATATTATCCTAGAATATATAACAATCCTTCCTCCAAAAATTAGGTAGAGAATATAATTTACCAGGTACCAGTTACATAGCCAATTTTGATACCTTTATATCATATGAAAATAGAAAAGATTGAAGATATCAATATTTAGTTGGAAAATATGATGGAAAAAGGTTCTATTCATAATAGTGTTTCACCATGGGTAGCCCCAGTACACTTTTCTAAGAAGTGAAAAAATTCACTTCGATTGTGAACTGGATATCAAAAGTTGATTGGGTAACTTTTATGAAAAAGTATCTTTTTCTATGTGTGGATGATTTATTTTGATCAGATAAAGGGGGAAAATTGGTTTTTTAGGATAAACCTTTTCAAGGTTATCGTCGACATAGAGTTTGGGAGTATGATATACATAATATGGATTTTAGGAGAAGTTATGTCCATTATAAATATCATGTGATGTCATTTGGTATGAGTAACTCTCATGTGGATTTTATGTATTTGATGAATCATACATTCTATTAGTCTCTCAATAATTTCTTAGTAGTGTTTGAGGATGATATTTTGGTTTACTCAAGATCTGATCATGAGCATGAGAACCATTTGAGTCTATTTTTCAAAATCCTAATGAGTCAAATTTTTTATGGAAATCATTCAAAAATAAATTTATAGATATGAGAAGTGAAGTTATTAGTACAGGTGGTTTTGGAGCATGGCTTATTAGTTGATCTTGAGACTGTAATGGTTTTATTTTCATGGTGTGAACCACATAATTTCTTTTATAATCAAATATTTGATGGCATTTCTTGATACTACTAATGATTCTCCATTTATTTCGGAAATTTCCAATTAACTTTGATAGCACTTACTATGATATAGGTGAAATTCATATGGTATGCATAGTGTCAGTCTTCTTTCGATAAGATGATATGACATAAAACAACAAATCTTATTCTAATATTACCTGATCTTAAAAAAATAGTTTCATTTATTCTTTTAGTGCTAGTTGTGTTTATGTGTTCATGCAGTATGATCATGTGGCAGTTGTAACACATCGATATTTTTTTATATTTTTTTGAATTAATTTAATATTTTTCATATTTTTCATTTCATGGGAAACTGTTTGTAGATTTATCTATATGGAAACACTAATTTTTTCCTTTCGTTATAAACAACACCTTGTTAATCCCATATAATACACAACACTGAGTTAGCATGTGTTACACACGAGACTAGGTTTAACCACCTTTTAATGGGGAACCTATTTTAAAACAAAAATTTTACACTTTTATAAATTATATTTGTCAAAATAAACTTATATTTTTTATTTGTAATGTAAAAATTATAATAGGGTGAATTTTAGGTATTTTTCTATGAAGTTTCATTTTTTGATGAATACTATAAAATACTGAATTTTAGTTTAAAACATCCATTTTCTTTAAATAATTATTAATGTTAAATTATATATTAATTTGTTTTTAAAAGTAAAAAATAGATCAATTATAAATCTATTAATCAAATTTATTTCATTGGAATAATTTTTATATTTAATTTAGATATAAAATCATATTTAACTTTTTAACATTTTAACTTTAAAAACCCACTTTCTCATCAGGTTTGCGGTATTAGATTTAAATTTAATTTAGACACTTATATGATTTGAATTTGAAAAATTGAAATAAATTGTTTTAATTATTAATATAATTATATAAAAATAATATCAACTTATTTTTTGACCAAAATTATTAGTGAATGTGATTAACATTAATTATAGAAATGAAGGTAAAATTAAGCTTAATAAGTTACTAAACATTAAACGTAAGAACCACAATGGCCTATAAACTTTTCCAAAATCTATTTTATTCTAATATTTATAATATATAAATTAATGGTTATAATTTTATGAGTTATTGGGATACTATTCAATAATATATCCCTATTTCAGAAATTATGTAAGGAAAAAAGGCAAAAAGGAACTCTCTTTACCTTTTACATTTATAAATCTTTGAGATATGGAAAAAATAACATGTGTTTGATTGATATGTTAATTTTAAAATATAAATGAGTTATTTTAATCATAATGATTTATAAATAATTTTTGGAGATGAATTAGTTACACTAAACACTTAACAAATCCTAACGCATGGATTATTTAGTTAATAATAAAATAAAATAAATGATGCTAAAATCCTTAAAAGCAAAGTAAATTTAATGAATTATTGTATGAATTTTTTTTAAGATTAATATATCATTGTAAATATATTTTAAATTAGTGTATATTTAGTTCCAATAGTGTTTTAATATTACCAAATTAAAATTAAATAAATAAATTCAAAATTAAAATTAATGTTATTTTACAGAAAAAATTATTTTAATATAAGATTTAAACTTATTTAAAGTCCTACCTTATAAAAAGTTATTTTTAAGTTTTAATAAATAAAAAATATTTTATATTTATGGATAAAATTATCTTTTATAATAAATATATGGACCTTGAAATAGTAAAAACATTGTTAACACGATTCGAGTTAAAGTAGTGTTTTCTGCTTTACATGTGTTTGTTTAAAAATTAATTTCCAACACATGTGACATATATATTTTTTAAATTAAATAAAATTTTTATAATTAAGTGGTACTATATTTTATAATAAATTAAACTTTATTTTAGTCGTAATGTTTAACTTACATAGGTTGGAAAATGAGTTAGCTAAATGAAAACCCAAAATGAAAAATATAAGAAAACTTAAATACTAAGAAAAAAATTATATAAATGAACTTATTTTTGTGTGGAATCGATTTTTTTATACCATAAATTAACCATAATGCATTATTTTTTCAGTTTTTAATAAAATTATGTAATGGAGACCTCCCATTAATGCTTTCCTTTTGGTATTTACTAGAATACCACTCATCCCCCACTATAAAAAGAAATTTACTCTTCCCCTTCTTCACACCTCTCAAGACACATTTTCTCATCCAAAATCTTAAAAAATAGTCTTCAAAAATCCATCCCCGAATCCTATAATCCTTAATTTTGGATTAAATCCTTTCAAACCAAGAGAAATTACCCAAAGAAGAGGTAACCTCCTTCTTCAGGCTCCTTTGTTTTATTTTCATTCTACACCAACTAGAATCTTCTCATTGAATGATTATATAATAACCTATTTATATTAAATATAAAATGATTCATTTACTCTATGTTTTTATCCAACACTTACACATATTTCTATCTAATGGGTAACTCACTTACCGTTTCGGTGTACAGTTAACTACCGCCTCACAAAATAATGTTGTTCACTTTTCCTTAAAATATATAATGGCTGGGAATTATGATAGAAACTATGTTTTTATATTATATATATTATATTTATTATGTATTTATTATTCTATAATTATTCAATAAAACATACATTCATTATTTAGATCTTGTGTAAATATGATAACTTCGTTTATCAAAGTGTGGACTACAACCTCCCCAAAGCGATGTGATTTGTTCAAACTTTACATAGAATGTATTAAGTGTGGTTTTAGTGAAATTATATGATATAGATGACATAATAATTCTATTTTCATTATGTTATATATATATATATATATTTCTTTTAATTATATCCATTCAATATGATAATAAAACAAAAACAATGTTCATGTGTACATATGACCTATAGTCTCAATGAACAGTGTATTCCATTTCTTATATCTATTTTATATAGTTTATTATAAAAATTTATATATTTAATATATATGATATTTATATAATTATTTATATTATTTAAATAAGTAAATAATTATAGATGTAAGAGTATCAAGAATAACAAGTCTAAAAATATATGAAAAACAATGTGGATAATACCTGAAACGTAACATTAACATGGAATTATTAATAAATGTGTGACATAAAGTCATAATAAAATCATATATGGTATTAGATTTAATAATATGGTTATATTTTTTATTTATAATAAACTTATATCTACATTAAAGTATGTTTTAATGTATAAAAATAAACTAATAACTTAAAGAAATTAAATATCATTTCACATTTTATTTCTATGAGATAAATACAATATTCAATCACTCGATTATTTTGTGTGTTTTATATACTAAAATATAAAGTGTTATATAATTTATATAAATTATTTAATTTCATTAAATGATTTAATTTATTGGAAACATTGAAGGGGGTCATGATTCTAACGATTATCCTGTATTATGTGTTTTCCTGTCTCACTTTTAGTTTTTGTGAGGCACAATACATTATCACCTTCTATTTATTATATGTGATGTGTATAAAGAAAATGGATGTATTACATGTTTTTTGTAATTAAATTTATAGTTATTTATATATATAGTTTATGAAATTTATTTAATTGGATTTATGTTTCAAAATTTACCAAATCAGTAAATTAGTTATGTCTCAATTTTCCTTCTTTGTCACACTTGTTTTGTTATACACCTATATTATTTTACGAGTTGTAGATAATTACTTTGACATGTTATATCATGAACCTTAATCTTTTAATGGTATTTTATTCTTATTGTAATTTTATTTTCAGACATGGGGTGTATAATTAAAATTTAACAAATGATAAGAGTTTATTCAAATAGTCTCATCATTTATCAAGATTTTTTATGATTATGAATCAATTAATGAAATATTATCATCTATATATCAAAAAATCAAATAGTTTTATTATATTATATTTATTAATGATTTATTCATCTATTGATACAATTTTTCTACACTTTGGTACATAATCAGATTAAGAAAGTGTTTTTAAGAATGCATGATTTTCCCCTCTCTTCAGTCATAAATCTATGCTCGTTTCAAAACATTATTTTTAAAAACGTTTTCAATATTGGTTTATAAGATTTTATTTTATTTTTTTAAAAAGGTTTTTATAAATGTCTATAACTCTTAATAAGTTTTCAAAATATTTTCAAATATACGGTTTCCAAAATGTTTTCATGATTTATTTATAAGTTTTTAAATTATTTTAAAATATTTCTTTAAAAAAAATCAAGATTTGTAAATATTTTTTAAATTTATTTTGAAAGAAATGGTTTTCAAAAACATTTTCAATATTTCTTATATATTTTCAAAGTGTTTTAATATAGTAAAAAATCCAATTTTTTTGAATATTTCTTTGTAAGTTTTCAAGGGAAAAGGTTTTCAAATAAATTTTAAGAATATTTTATTTGTTTTTAATGAATATTTTTTCAAAAAAATTGTATTCTTTATATTTTTTAAGAAAAATGTTTTTCAATATGTTTTCAACATTATTTTAAGAGTTTCTAATTAAAAAGTTTCCAAAAAATTATGTTCTAAAATAATATTTCAAATAATAAATGATATTTTCTTAAAAAATCTAAAGGATGTTTCAAAATTATTTTTTATATAAGGTGACATCCATTTATGTTACTCAAGACTTTATGGATAAACTATCCAAAGGTTAAATTCATATTCATTCCCTAGATGGTTTATTTTTTAATGGAATGATGTTTATGAAACTCTTTTCTATTTCACAAGTTATATATTAATAAAACATTTTCCTCTTTCATGGGTTATATCCTTTTAGATCCCTTTTATGTTCACGGGTTATGATTTGTTGAAATGATTATGAAATATATCTATTTTCCATTGTTATGTTTTGATTACATGTTTATGATACCCATTTGATCTTATGGGTTATGATGTGATTTTTTATGATCCTGTGGAATACGTATGTGGGATTTCATAATGAGGTGGATGGGATATATATCTATATCCAATCCATTGGATAAGAATTTATATCTCATGTGAAAATTATGGGAATCAAGCATATGGGCATGATTGACTTAGAAAAGATGGGGAAAGTTGGTCAAATATGGGTAGATAGGGAAACTCGATCTACTATGGTAATAAGGGGAAACCAGATCCACTATAGAAAGATGGGGAAACCTGATCCACTATAGAAATATGGGAAAACTTGAACCACTATGGGATGGTGGGGAACCTGATCCCTTATAAAGAATGGATTACGATTGGGTATGGTGGTGTATCCCTATGAGTAGGTTTAGTCCCCTTAAATTTCATTAATAAGTTTTTGCTATGATCCTTGACTTATATGGAATTTTTTATATGCTTGTGTGATTTCAAAAATAAAATTATTATTCCTATTATATGATAACATGGTTCGTGTTCTTGATTATATTATGATTCATGTCTTCAAAACTGAAAATATTTATTCCAAGTCTCCTCATTAAGATATTTTATATGCAGGGTATGATCTTCTAATATTATGATCACGTTCGGATACCCTTATACTCATGTTTTACTAACAAATCTCCCTTGTTTATACTTGTTGATAATTTTAGCACTCCCTTTGTTATATTTCCTTTCCCTATGTTATGAATAAAGGTTTTAAGTAGGATTAAAGAAAGGGAATATCTGTAACGGAAATGTTGAAGATTGTCTACCAAGTTTGAAGACTTTATTCTATGTTTCTAAAGAAATAAAAAATTTACTTTCCTCGGTCATGTATTTTTCTAATGTGATGAATTTTCATTTAAAATGATGTAATATCCTTGTATGTTTAGCCTAGTTCTCTATATTTGGTATCAAATTAATGGTTTAGTAAACCTATAAAAACTAGGATGATACCACTTTAATGTAATCTCATGGGATATTTATAAGGATATGTCTAGGTATTTATCTTAGTATAAGTTAAAGAATATAGAAAAGAATATGAAAATGTCATTGAAATTTGGTAAATGATAGATTTATTGGTTTCCTATAAATACATACAATTTTGTACAATACAATTTGATGTGGCTCTATCATAGATGTACATAGGGGTAATAACTCCTAAAAGGTGCATCAAAATTGACTTGAGCATAACCTTTTACACAATAATGGGCTATTCTGCACACCTAGTTTAACACCCCTAAGTGATATACTTTCGGAATTAACAAACACATTATGGATAATTATAAAGGATTTAAATATATATTGTCTATTAATTTCCTTGAAAAAACCTAGGATTCATAGTTTAAAGAAGTATGTGTCATGATTTAAACCTCCCAAAAGTGATTTTTTATTGTTATGTGGTTTCCATTCTGAGAAATGTTTCTTACACAAGTATTCTTGGTTTTAGTCAATGATAAGGACTAAATGGAAATTTTTTAACATTTCATTTTTTAGAAGTAGAAATTCTAGGAATTAATAATTTAAATTTTCTATCAAGAAATCACATGAAGTGAATCCGGAAGGTTGTATGAATATTGGTTATACTTTAAAATACAATTTAATCAAAAATGACATGTGAAAGTTATGGGTTTTTCTAACATTGTTGTTTACATTAAATATAAGAAGCATGTTTAGATTGTGGTTGAGAAACTTCAATAATTGATTCATATATCATATTATAGGATAAGGGTATTATGGAATAAGTTGATGAATCCTTAGTATGTGTTTATGAAAAATTTTGGATGAATAAAGTATATATGTTTTGGAATAATATGATTATGTTATATAAATCATGAAATATATAATTATTTTAGGTATAATTTATCCATTAAGGATTCTAAAGGATATTTTAAATAGAGAATAAAAAATAAAAAATGATTTAATGGAATGTTAATATTTTGATTAAAAGAAGGCAACCCTTAATGTGTTTGAGATTTAGAAAAAATTTCATTTATCTTGGTTATTTAAATGATTTATTTTGATAAATTAAACAATATATTATAATTGACATTAAAACATATTAATTAATTGATGAAAAAATTGTTTATGTTTTCACAGATGAAGTTTACAACTTCTTTAATTTAAATCATAAATAAAATAATTTCTAGAATAAGTAAGAATGCATGTTTTGGAAAATGATTAATAGTAATCCAGGTTATTACCACGTTTTTAAAATAATATGTGATATGGGTACTCACATGTTTGAAATGTGATAAAAAAGATATAATTTATTATATGTTGGGGATCATTGTTAGGAATATCCAGCAACCTTTGTTTAAAGGTTTATTAGCTTCATATATTTGAAGGCTTACAAGGATAACCATTTATGGAATGGTTTATATCAAATATTTAATATGGTTTTAGTGATTTAATATATTATCTCACCATGTAAGTTTTTATTAATATTGGATAACTTGTGAACTACTTTTTTTTCAATAAAGATTTATATAATAAACTATCATTCTATTTATAGATCTCATGGTTTTCTAATGATTTTGGAATTAAAAATTAACATTTCATCCATAATGTAAAATATGATGTGGGAATTGATCAAGGAACAAATAAAATATGATATTGTATATTAGTAATGGAATGAAATAATGTAAGAATATCTTCTTTTGGAAAAGGATATCTAAATATAATGTTGACCTAATACCTTAATTTTGTTGAAATGATGAAATTTTAAATCATAAAAAATTAATGAATTTGAGGCCCTCAACTTTCCTTTGATCATTCACTTATTTTTTATTTAATATCTCAATAACTCTCTATAATTATTTACGATTTTCCTCTATTTACATCTTTTCACTTCCCACATATGTTTTCTTATGTGGAAACCCAGTGATGTGTTACTTTGGTAACCATTATGTTTCAAACATTCACTTTTTAAAGTATGTTTTAGTATTCATTTTTATGATGTGGTTTTCTATGAAAATAACTTTTATGTTTTAAACTTTTAACAACACATAATAATTTTGAGGTTGAAATTCATTTTACAGGGGGGTTAAATGTAACACCCTCGGATTTTGTGATAAAAATTTTCAAATTAATTTAATCTTTTTTACATTTTCCATTTCACGTGATTCTGAATATAAAATTTTCTATATGGAAACACTAATTTTTTCTTGAATTATATTCAACACCATTTTAATCTTATGAAACACACAACATTGAGTTATCCTAAGTTACACATAAGACTGAATTTTACCACCTTTTAATAGCACGCCTATATTAAAACAAACTTTTATAAATTCGATACATTTTTTTTAAAAAATAACCTTTTTCAATTTGAAATTTTAAATTTATCTTAGGGTTATTTTTTGGTATTTTATTGTGAAGCTTCATTTTTTTGATGAATAGTGAAAATACTGCATTTTAGTTAAAACCTACCTCTAAATAAAATAATTAGTAATGTTTAATTATTTTTTAAAAGTAAAAATAGATCCATTATACATATATTAATCTAATTTAGATTATAATAAGTATTTTTATTTTAAATTTAGGAAAAAAATTACTTTTGAACATTTTTACTTTATACCCCCGCTTACTCACCAGCTCTGGGAGATTAGCATTAAAATATATTAGTCACTTATGTGAATTGAATTGGAAAAATTGGAAATGATATATTTTAATAAATATAATATTTATATTCTTATCACATAAACATAATTTTTGACCAAAAATATTAGTGAAAATAATTAAAATTAATTACAACAATTCAGATAAAATTAAGCTTAACTAGGGACTAAACCGTAAGCATAAGTGCCAAAATCACCTGGAAACTTTTCCAAAATCCATTTTCTACCTATATTTAAATAATATACATTAGTTTTTTAATATTATGATTTATTGGGATAATATTCAATAAAATTTACCTATTTCATATGTTATGTATTGAAAAAGACAAAAAATGAACTTTTCGTTCCTTAAAATTTTATAAAACTTTGAGATATGGTAAAACACATATTTCCTGGTATACATATTCTTTGGAAATATTAATGATTTTTTATTATCATAATTATTTATAATTAATTAATAGAGATGAATTTTTTACATTAAATACTTAAAAAATTCCCATGCATTGATTATTAAATTAATAATTAAAATAATTAAATGATCCTAAAATCAATAAAATTAAAACAAAATTAATAAAATACAATCATCCATTATTTTTATAGATTAATATATAATTTTACATAGATTTTAACTTAATATATTTTAATTCCAATATTTTTTGGAAATTTTTAAATTAAAATTAATTAAATAATTTCAAAATTAAAATTAATATTATTTTATAATAAATTATATTTTATTAATATATTTAAAAGTAATAAAAATCCTATATTCACCAAATTTATTTTTAAGTGTTAATAAATATAAAATATGGTCTATTAATGGACCAAATGATCTATTATAATGAACATATAGACCCCTAAATTGTGAAAAACAATTTTTGCACAGTTCTATTTAAAGTAGTGTTTTTGCGCGTTATATGTATTTATTTTAAAATTAATTTCCAAAACACCAAAAAATTTATTTGATAAATTATATATCATATTTATAATTTATTGGACCTATATTTTCTAATATATAACTTCTTAATTTAGTCATAATGGTTAAATTACATAAGTTGAAAAACTAATTTCCAAAACGGAAAATCAAAATGAAAGATATATTGAAACTTAAAGAAAATGGAACAAAATTATAAAAATTAATTTATTTTTGAGTTGTGAAGATTTGGTTCAACTTTAAATTCACATTAATCCATCATATTTTTAGTTTTTGAAGAACATGAGGTAAGGTAGACCACCCAATTGTTCGTGCCACTTTGTATTTACAAGAATACCCCTTCTCCTCCACTATAAAAAGGCATTCACTCTTTCCCTTCCTGATACCTCTCAAGCAAATTTTTATGATTCAATATTTGTCCAAATAGTCTCCCAACATCCCTAACCTAATCTTATATTCCTTCCTTTTAGATGGAATCCAAACAATTATTCCCTTTGGTGTAAACTGGGAAAAGTTACCCAAATAACAGGTAACATCCTTCCTCAATTTCCTTTGTTTTATTTTCATTCCACGCCCCATAAACTATTCTAATTACATTATTATATAATAAAATAATTATCTTAAATACATTTATATTTTTTAAAATAATTTTTCAACCTACACATACACACACATCCATTTAATGGGTAACAAATTTACTATTTTTGTGTATAGACAACTACCACCTCACATAAAAATGTTTATTTTTTCCTTACCATTTCTCATAGTTGAGAATTATGTAGGACACTCTATTTTTCAACTATATATTATATATTTATGATTTATTTATTCTTCTTTAATTATTATATGAAATATACCTCCATGTTTTCAATCTTGTGTAAATATAATAACTTCATTTTTTAAAGTGTGGACTTCTGCCTCTTAAAAACAATGTGATTTATTTAAACATTACATGGAATGTATTAAGGATGGGTTCATTGAAATTATATGATATATATATGATATCATAATTATACTAGAATAATGTTATATATATTTCAGTTACTTTCTTTATTTGAATACGAAAATAAAACAAAAATAACATTCATGCGTACATGCAACTTACGGTCTCAATGAACGGTGTATTCCATTTCATATATCTATCTTTCATAGATTATTATAAATTTTTTTATTCTAAATATATATTCTGTTTATATCCTTTTTACATTCTGAAAATAATAAAATAATTATCTCTTTAATTTTTCCAAGATTAAAAATTAAAAACATATATGAATAACAACATGGTTATTACCAGAATCATAACATTACCATGTAATTGCTATTAAAAGGGTAACATAAAGTAATAATAAAATAATATATGCGATTAAATATTAGAATATGGTACTATGAAATGTTTATAATAAACTTATAACTATTATACAAGATGTTTTAATTTGTACAAATAAAGTTTAGACTTAATGTAAGTGAATTTCATATCACTTATTATTTTTGCTAGATACATACAATATATAGGATCGAAATACGAATTTAGATGCTCAATTAAAAGAGGGGGTGAATTTTAAGATTAAAAACAATAATTTTTAACCTTAAGGAAAACTATTTTTAATAAAGTTAAACATGGTAATTTCACAAGACCTTTTTTAGTTCTACTAAACAAGCATTCTAGGTTCCCAAAATATGGTTCCAAAAATTAAACATAAGAAAATTTAAAAGGAAAATATTCTACCTTAAATAATATAGAATCATACTTATCAGAGTATACAAAATTACAAGAAATTATAAGTAAGTTATACTTTCTTCCATAATTAAAGTACAGTAGAAATAAACTTGAAACAAAACAAGTAACAAGTATGGAATTTTTTAACCCAAAGACAAGGGTATCCAACAACCATGGATAAAGGCCCCTTGATTTATACATTCAAGAAAGTTTGTTATACCCATACCAGGGTAAGCCATCGATAGTAATATCGTAATCTTTCTAGCTATTCCTACTAGCCCTCAAGCTATAAGGTTGTCAGAACCTCTGTCTTCCTATCACTTGATTTCCTCAAACTTTAATGTAGTTAAAACCCATGTATTTCTATCCCCCAGAAGCCCTAGATTGTATATAGTAACAATCTGAGTCACATGAAGAAATCTGAACAAGATGTACAGAATGAACAAGGCATGAGAGTCTCTCTTTATCTAGAAATCACTTCAACAGCATGAAATCTCTAAAGTGATGGAACTGTGGTGAGCTCGATCAAAGGAGATCCTATTTATTGGAACTTCTCTAATGGTCATCTCCGTCCTCCAGTGGTTATATTTTTTATTGAATCTTGGAGGGACCTATTCACATGTCACTTGAACAATGGTTAGTTAGAAACATATTGTATGACATTGTTTCATAAATATAAAAAGTATAAGAAAAAAAAATTTCTTAACCAAATCTATTTTTTCGAAGTCTAAGGAAAAAATAGAACTTGGAGTCTAACCAAATAAACATTTGGAGTCTATCATACATGGGAATTTGGATTATGTTTTAGAAAGAATTTGGAATCTGAAATCTAATGATTTTGGAGTCTGAATTCCAATGAATTTGGAATCGGAATTCAAAGTAATTTAAAGTCTTAATTCTGAGGAATTTGGAGTCAGAATAATGAGAAATTTGGAATCTGAATTTTAAAGAATTATGGGTCTGAATTCTGAGGAATTCAATATCTAGATTCAATGAAATTTGGAGTCTCTATTTTGAGGAATTCAGAGTCCAAATTTTAAGGAAATCATAAATTATGAGGAATTCCAAGTTTGAGTTCTAAGGAATTCAGTTTCTTAATTCTAATGAATTTAGAGTCTGAATTCTGAAGAATTAGATGTCTGAATTATGTGGAATTCAAAGTCCAGATTTCAAATAATACAGAGTCTAAATTTCATAGAATTCAGAGTCTGAATTCCATAGAATTTGAAGTATAGTTTTTAGAGAATTTAGTGCTTTATTTTCAACGAATTCAGAGTCTAAATTTTAGATAATTAAAAGTTATAATTTCATAGAATTCAGAACCAGAATTTCCATGAATTTTGAACCGGATTTTTAGAGAATTTATATTCTTACTTTTTGAGAATTCAGACCCTGCATTTCATAGAATTTGGAACCTGAATTTCAGAGAATTTAGAACCAGAATTTCTAAGAATTCAGAACCTAAATTTCAAAGAAATTATAACCTCAAAATATAATACTCTATATACAAGGAGTTATAAAATTCCTAGTTTTTATATTTGAAACCTAATATATATTTATTAATAAAATGGTTTAGATTTTGAACGATTTTAAAATGAACCATGAAATCAAAGGTAAAGATAAAATTTACTTAGAGAAAGAAAATTTTCCCTATTAAGATAATCCTTAGGGAAAAATATTTCACCTTAAGATTAAGTTTTATTTATTTACAAAACATAGAAGAATGGAAATGTTATAAGGAAACCTTATTGACTCAACAATATCCCTCTTTTTGGAAAGCACAACAAACTTACAAAAAAGAATATAAGGACTTAGAGTTTTTCTTTATTAACCTAAAATAAAAACTTATCTCCCTTTACTTATGGATCCTGGTGAATACGACTAACTCCCCCTTAGGTTTTAAAATCCCTAGGGATCATATTCTTGACTTTTTTAAAGATATTTTTCTTTTTATTTCATAAGTAAATCTTCTAAAATAAAACTCTCCCATAGATAGACTTCCCCTTCGAGAAATTTTCTTCTTTACTTATTATTATTTTTATCAATATTTTCTCTGCCTTTCTGATTTTCAAAAAGGAATAAAGATAATGGAAAAAATAATATAGTACCTGAAATATTATTACTATAAAACAAAACATATGAAGAACAACCATATTTTCATTACAATTGGAAGAATTTGTATAATAAATAAAATACAAAAAAATATTGGAGTTATAGAAAAGATATCATATTTATTTTTTCTTTTACATAAGCATCTTGAAATTGGAATTTATATTTTTAAGCACCTTATGATCCTATTCAAAATGCCTGAGCAGTTGATCATGATCCTCATTTTTCTTCTCAAGAGCTTTGATCTTTTCTTCTTAAACCATTTGAATTTCTGTCTGAGTCTTCAAAAGATATTCTTGCTTACTGAATTTTTCTTGAAACTAAATTCTAAGATCTATTTCCCTTTTCAGATTCAGATCAATAGAATTAAGATTCCCGTTAAGGTCTTTGTCTTCCTACTTCCAAGATGTTTGTTCAAGATTCAACATTTCTGTAAAACTTGTAGTAAGATCTTTGAACTTGTTATCTTTGGTATCAAAAGAATCCTTCACATTGTCTGGAAATTCATCAAGTATTATAATATATTCAATTTTATTCATTGACAACTTTGTAATTTCCATTCATGACCTCCTGTGAGCATCATACTCGATGAAGAAATATTTGAAATCATCCTAAAGCCTAATGAATTTCTCCATAATCATGCAAACCGAATCTGACTTTTGATCAAATGAATGCTGAGGCATCTGGCATCTCGAGTCAATACTCAGAAACAAAGGAATTGTTTTACCAGATTCTTCAGGGATTTAACCACAAAATCATAACCCAAAGATGATGATTCTGAATTAGATTCCCCCATTGGTGATGATTCTTTCTCTATATCATCATCCTTTCTTTTTAAACATCCACTAAAATCTTTCTTAGCCACCAAGGCTTTCCTAGGTGTTTCAACTAACACCGCTTTTAATTTATAAACTCTCATAAAGATATCTATAGCCTTTGAAGATTCATGTTCACTATCTGATAGTTGAACTATTTTTTCTTCCTCAACATTTTATTTCTCAACATCTACCAAATGGTCATCTTTTTTAATCAATTCAGGATTGATACTCTCTTTTTATATTGGTTTATTTACTTCTTTATGAACCTCTTCTTCTTTTATTGGGGAAACAAGTTTGAAAGATTCATCCTGGGATGTCTAGATTGATAATTTATTATAAGGGATTTACTTCTCATGGTATTCACCAAATTTCCTTATCATATCATCAGTGTCATCAATTCCTTCCTCTTCTTCATCTTCAACTTCCTCTTCTTAAATAATTTATTCCTCTTCATCAGGTTCTGGAATGACCATTTTCTTTCCCAGAGTCATAGGAAGTGATTATTTCAAAAACGATTCGGGTGCCTGGATTTGTTTCGAGGCTTTCTTAGAGTCTTTGAGAAGTGCATGAACTATTTCAGCCTCTGATTTATTCATCCTCTTCTTATTTATCTTTTCCTGCTTCTCATACTCCTCAGCAGCAATAACCTTTAAATATTTTGCCTCAATAGGGTCCAAGCCAAAACCAGCCTCCCCTTCCTTCATATTCTTCTTATCTTATCTCCATATAGCAACAACTTCATCTAGATATGTCTTCTGATTCTTTGATTTTGGAGGTGCTGATTGGGATTCCTGAACAAGAAGTTTTTTCTTTCACTTCTTGTTCCTTAACCTTTCTCTTCTTACCTACCTTCTTGGAAGTCTCATCCACTTCTGGCTTCTTGGATAAGTCTTCTATCTTAAATTCTGATAAATCATAGAATTCCCCAGATTCACTATTGAATCCAACCGTTATCCATTTCAAGGTATCATCACTAAGCAAAATAACCGTGAAATTTCGTGTCTTAGAGCTAAAATGAATTTTGAACGAATCAAGACAAAGAACTATGGGCTTAGAAATAATAGCCAGATACATAATAATATGATATTTTATAGCTCCATTCTTGATATTTGAAATTTTATGCAAGATATACTACACTTGATTAATCTTCATGACGTTCACCAAAAAATCAAAAATATAAATGTCACTTTTTATCAGGGTTTCCTAATCCCCATTTCTCAGAACAATAAATCCTAGAACCCATAACTCCATAATCTAAAAAAAATTAGAAAATTGGTTGATCTTTAGAGTCTTTACTCCTGATAGACCAAGGCACTCTATAGGATTTTACTTATCAAAACTTTTTAAAACCTCCAGTAGCTTGTGCGTATAGAATTCAGCTTCTCCCTCATAAAGAATTCCTATAATATTAGAATCTATACAAAACTAAAGATAATATTTGTATCCATAAGTCATAAAATAAAACCTATATTTTCCATCTTTAACAATTCTTCTAGCAGTCTCATAAAATTCTACCACCAACTACGGATACATAGTATCTTGTACCTTAGTTTTAGATACCCATAGATTCTACCAGCTATTCAAATTGATATTCTTAGAAATGGAAGAATCATTGTTAACAAATAATTTAGGATATAATAACCCCTCCCTTTATATCTTCCATTTACAATCTTCTTTTATGGATGAAATTTTCTTCTGGGGAGACGGTTTCAAAGTCATTCAAAATTGAGAAAACCAAAAATACTGAATGACCCTTAAGAAGAGAAATAGAGCTTCATTACACGATATCTTGACAACCAATGTGGGACAATGATTATGAGGGAACTTATATAGGCATTAGAGTGATGGTTCATATTCTTGAAAACATCTAATAGTTAAAACAAGCTTAATCAGATCTGATAGTTGAGATTAAAGGTGAATAATTATTTTGATAAGCTCCGATCTTTTGAGGTTTATTAAGATAAAAATTCGGATTTAAGGAATGATAATTCGAAAAAATAAAATTCTTAAACAAGATGAAAATACCAACATATAAAAATTTGATTACAAAAATTTAATAAAGGAAACATACCTTTTATATTTCTAGGAAAAGTATCAGTAATGTGGAAAATTCTTCATGAATATCTTTAGATTCCAAAAAACATTCTTTGCTAAGGAAGATTTTGAATACCATAAATTTTTTGAAACTGTAAATTTAGCAAGTAAACATAAAATAGGTTTTGGATTATTGAGATCTGAAAAAATTGGTTAAAACTGAAAATTTTTGTTACCAAAGAAAATTTAAGTAATAAAAATTTAATTACAAAAAAATTTGGTTACAAAAAAAATAAAAAAAATGGTTATGAAAAAATTTATTACCAAAGAAAATGTACTCCCTCAATGAAAAGGAGTTTCTTCATGTAAGAACGTAGGTTTCAAAAAGAAGTTAATATAGAATATTAACATACAATTGTAATTCCTAACATTTATTTAAAGTATTCAAATCTATTGGATGATAAATATTTTGTGAAAATATCAGCAAGTTAATCTTGTGTTCTGATAAATTGAAGAATGATATATCCTTTTTTTTGTGATCATGAAGAAAGTGATTCCTAATATTTATTTTTTTTCATGAGAGTGATATATAGGATTTTTTCTAAGAGAAATGGCATGAGTTTAATCACTCAATATTTTTGTTTTGGTAAGACTCATGTGATTTTCTATGAGTGTGTGTTTCAACCACAATACGTGTGCATAACAACTTCCAGATACTGCATATTCAGCTTTAGCAGTGGAAGGTGCTACTGAGTGTTTCTTTTTGAATGACCAATAAACTAATGAATATTCTAATAAATGAAAAGATTCGGATATAATTTTTCTATCTATTTTTCATCCACTAAAATAAGAATCCAAAAAAAATTAAAACAAAATCATTTCCAGAAGTATAAAAGAGTCATAAATCCATGGTTCTCTTTAAATAGAAAAACATTCTTTACACTGATTTTAAATTAAATTCTGAAGGATTGGATTGATATCTTGCACATAAGCATATTGAAAACATTTAATCTAAATGACTAGCTATCAAGTATAGTAAAATTTCTATCACACCTCTAAATAATGGTTGATCGGATGGTTTCCTAGCTTCATCAAGATCAATAGTATTTGAGGTACCGATTAGAGTACTTATACTTTTAGTGTTGTCATATCCATACTTTTTAAGAATATATCTAATAAACTTATGTTGAGAAATATAAGTTTCTTCTGGTATTTGTGAAATTTTAAAACCTGGGAAAAATATTAGCTCACCTATCATACTAATTTCAAATTCATATTTCATTTGATTTGCAAATGAATCAGTTAACGATTACAAATTTGAAACAAATATAATTTCATCAACATAAATTTTAATTATCAAAACATTTTTCTTATCTTCCTATATAAAAACTGATAGATCAACAGTTCCATGACATAATTGTTTTATACCATAAATCATGTAAGTCTATAATAGCATGCTCTAAGAGCTTGTTTTAGTCTATATAAAGATTTGGTATGTTTGAAAAAAATTTCAAAATGTTCTGTGTCTTCAAAACTAAGAGGTTGTTCAACATAAACTTCCTCTTTAACATATCTGTTAAGGAAATCACATTTTACATCCATTTGAAAAAGTTTAAAATTATTGAATGCTACAAAGGCAAGTAAAATACCAATAGATTCAATTATAGCTATTGGAGAATATGATTCTTTATAGTCTATTCCTTCTTGTTGATTATAGCCTTTAGCTACTAATATAGCTTTATTTCTTACAATAATACCATTTTTATCACACTTTTTCATAAAGAACCATTTTACTCTAATTACATAATTTTCTATAGGTCTTTCAACCAAGGTCCATACTTTATTCCTTTCAAATTCATTTGGCCCATCTTTTAGGGCTTTAATCCAATCATCAACACCTAAAGCTTCATCAGTGATTTCTTGTTATAATTTGGAAAGGAATGCTAGCTGATATACTTCATTTCTTAAAGAACTTATAGTCCTTATAGGTTTACTTACATCACCAATGATACTATCACTAGGATTATTCTTAAGAAACAACAAATTTGGGTTTAGTAAAATATGTTCATCAACATATGGTAGAAAATAAAATGGGGTAAATGCATCAGAAATAATTTCTTGAATATTTTCCTTATATGATGGATATTATATTAGGGTTTAATAATATGTTTTTGAAAAAACATCAGAAAATGTAGGATGGGGTTGTTTAAAAACAAAACGATCAGTTTCGTAAAATTTAACATGCACTATTTTTTCAACAGTACAAGTGTTTTTATTGAAACCACATTAAGCCATAGAAGTTTTAGAGTATCCTATAAAAATTGTTTCCTAATATTTGGGTTCAAATTTATGTAAATTATCTTTAGTATTCAAAATGAATACTTTACAACCAAATACCCCAAATTAGGAATGTTTGGGGTTTCTACCATTCCACAATTCATAAAGAGTTTTATTAAGAAAAAGGTCTAATCAAACCACGATTTATAGTATAATAAGTAGTACTTATAACTTCATTCCAAAAGTGTTTAGATATAGAATATTCAATCAACTTGGTTTTAGTTATCTCTTGTATAATTCGATTTCTTTGTTCAACAACACCATTCTGTTGAGGAGTTCTTGGTACTGAGAAGTTTTGAGTAATGCCTTTCTTACCATAACAATATTTCAGAATCTGAATTTTGAAATACTCCTCCATGATCACTATGAGTATTAATAAATGGAAGGTTTCTCTCATTTTTAACTTGGGATCTAAAAATTTTAAAATAGAAAAAAGAATCATACTTCTTTAATAGAAAATAAATCCATGTAAATTCAGTGTAATCATCTACTAAGAAAAAAACATAATATTTTTCTCCAATTCTTCCAGTTTGCATTGGACCGAAAATATCCATATGCACTAACAGTAATGAATCATAAGTTGAGACATCACTGATTAATTTAAAACTGCATTTATGTTTATTTCTATATTGTAAAGGATTAAAAACCTTTGAATAATCAAATCTAAGCTCCGGTAGATCCTTAATAAGTATTTTCATTGAGAGTTTTCATAGGTTCCTAAGGTTACAGTGTTCTAACCTTCTATTCCATAACCAAGATTGATTATCCATTACACAAAGGAAAGGTAGATCTTGGATACGAAGGTCTTATATGTTTATTGGGTACGCATTCTTTTGGATTTGGGCTGATAGAATAAACTCTTCCTTGGAACTATGTACTAAGAATTCACCACTCCTAAAATTTATAAGGTAACCTTCATCACATAATTGAATTGTGCTAATTAAGTTGTGCTTAAGACCCTTAACAAATAAAAAATTTGAAATTAAAGTTCTTCCAAGAATAAAAATGTTTCTTATACCAACAATTTCTCTCTAAGAATTATCTCTGAAAGTTATTTTTCCTCCTTTTGTCTTGAAAATATTTTCAAAGAAGTTTTTGTTACCAGTCATATGCTGAGAACATCCACTATCCATGTACCATGAATTTCTGTTGGTACTTTCTTTATTTTCCTGAAAATGAAAAAGTTAGAATTTCAGAACTCAAACATTCCTGGTTCCATAAATTTCAGAAAGAAAAATTTTAGGTATCCATATTTTCATAGCAAAATAATCTTTATGGAAACCTAAATATTGGGGTTTTTTATAAAGAACAATTTTTCTCCCAATTTCCACCACACTGACATTTTGTGCAAATTGGATCACTTTGAGGAACAAAATAATAATTACTAAAAATTGGTTTAGAATAGGTATAACCAAAACCAGAACTATTTCTTAAAGTTCAAATTTAATAATACATCTTTTTGAAATTTTCCTTACCTAGGGTAAAATTTGATAGAAATTTCCTTATGGAAAATATTTCCGACTTTAGTTTAATAAAAATATTTTTATCTTCAAAAACAATAGTTTTAGATCTAGAGTTAGCCTCTAAAATATTTTTCTTAGAAATTAAATTTTATTGATCCTTATAAATTTTCTCCTACTAAAAATTAACCTCCTTATGGTTTTAGGAAATAATTTCAAAAAAAAATTCATATCAATATATTTAGAAATATCTGATACTTCTTTGGTTAGAATGGAAATTCTTGAATTTTCCTTATCAAGTTTCATCATGAGTTTATAATTTTCATTATCAAGGAATTTAGAAAACCTAGACACATATTCATAAGAAGATAAAGTATTATCTTCATCATAAAAAGATTCTTCATTTGAAGACTCCTAATATTTATCATCAGTATGATTTGTATTCAAAGATACATTAGGGATAGACTCAGAATTGGGTAACATGGTTGTTAGAAAATTATTTTCAATGGGTAATCTAGCTAGTAGACCAAAATTCTAATAACCAGAAGATTCATATTCAGAGGATTCATCAGAAATGTCCCCTTTGATAACACACCAAGTTTCATTGCATTCAAAAAAAATTAGCCTTAGACCTATATTATTTCATTCTATTTCTTTCAGAATGATTTTCATTTCTATCTTTCTTCTTATTCATAAGACAATATATCCATATATTTCCTGATATTTTTTATTCATATAATGTAACTTTCGAGACTTTATTATCTTTTAATTATTTCTTCTTATATCTATAATGAGTGTCTTTATTTCCAACTATCTTGTTCATCCTTCAAGCAAGATTGGATAATTCATTTCCAGACTGCTCACGTTTACTTGACTCTGATAAAATAATGGCATTATTAGTCTTGGATCTTGTTACACTTTCAAGAGTCTAGGATTTAGTAATATTGTAGGCTACACTTCTATTGACATTCTTCTTCTTATTCATATCAGTATCTCTTTTCATTCATGTCTCGTGTTGAAGAAGATTTCCAATAATCTCATCAAGTGTAATTTGAGACACATTTCTATTCTCATCGATATCTATTCTATTAGGTTCCCACTCATTAGGCATGATATCAATAATGTTTTCTACCAAAGATTCATCATCCATAGGTTTCTCTCCCATAGATTATAATTTGTTGATGATAGTCATAAATCTTTGATCCACCTTACACACTGGTTCTCAATAAGTAAATAGAAATCCATGATAGTCTTCTCTCAACATAAATCTTCTAGTCTCTATAAATTTAGATGTACCAAAATGTGTAACCTCAAGTTTCTTCCAAATGTCGTTCGATGCTTCACAAGAAGAAATTTGACTATATATATTCCAGGTCATGGAACATAACAATGTATTATGTACCTTGTAGTTTAATTAATATTATAACCTTTCTAGATTGGTGAAGGTTTTGACTTCTTTTTCAAGAATTTTTTAATCTCCAGTTTGCATGACAAATTTTTCTACTCCAGTATTAATAATAAATGTCTTCATTTTATCTCTTTAGTACTCATAATCATTCCCATCAAATATAGGTGGTCTAGTTGGATTTATATTTTCAATTGAACAAACATTCATTCCTTCCATTATAAATTAAAATATATTTCCACAGAAACTTATTAATAGTGAAATTTTGTAAACAAGGATAAAAAATATAATTAAGAAAAAAAATTATAACAATGAAAACTTGAGCATGAAAACTTATATGTGAATATAAGTATTTCAGAGACCTCCTCTGATACCAATTGTATGATCTAAATACGAATGTAGATGCTCAATAACAAGAGGGGTGAATTTTATGTTTAAAAACATTATTTTTTAACCTTAAGGAAAACTATGTTTAACAAAATTAAAAAAGGTAAATTCACAAGACCTCTTTTAGTTATACTAGATAGACTTTCTAGGTTCTAGAAATATTGTTCCGTAAATGAAACATAAGAAAAGTTTACAAGGAAAATACTCTACCATAAAACATATAGAATATTACATATCAGAGTATAAAAATGTGAAAGAAATTATAATAAAGTTATACTCTCTTCCTTTATCAAAATACAGTGCAAATAAACTTGAAACAAAACAAGTAACAAGTATGATATATTTTAACCCAAATAGAAGGGTACCAACAAACTTGGATAAAGGTCCCTTGATTTATACTTTCAAGAAAGTCTATCTTACCCACGCCAAGGTAAGCCCTCGATAGGAATATTAGAATCTATCTTGATATTCCCACAAGCCCTTGAGTTATAAGGTAGTAAAAACCTATGTATTCCTATCCATATAAGTACTTGAACATTAAGGTAGTCGACACCTCTACCTTCCTATCCCCATAATCCCTCGATTGTACATAGAAATAATCGGAGTCACACAAAGAAAAATGAACAAGATGTTTAGAATGAACTAGGCATAAGAGTCTATCTCTCGAGAAATCACTTCAACAACATGAAATCTCTAGAGTGGTGGGACTGTAGTAAGATCATTAAAACGTGCTTCTATTTACAGGCACTTCTCCAATAGTCATCTCCCTCCTCCAACAGTCCTATTTTTTATTGAATCTTGGAGGGACATGTACAGGTATCACTCAAACAATGGTTAGTTATAAATAGATTGTATGAAATCATTTCATAACTATAAAAATTATAATCAATATAAGGTTTCATAAAAAAATCTATTTTTTTGAGTCTAAGGAAAAATTGAATTTGGAGTCTAACCAAATAAACATTTAGAGTCTATAAGACATGGACATTTGAATTCTATTTTACAAAGAATTTGGAATCTGAAATCTAGAGATTATGGAGTATGAATTCCAATGAATTCGGAATATAAATTCTATGGAATTCAAAGTTTGAATTCTGAGTAATTCAGAGTCTGAATTCTGAGGAATCCAGAGTCTGAATTCTGTTGAATTCGGAGTCTAAATTCTACGTAAATTACAGTTTGAATTCTTAGATATTCAGATTCTTAATTATAAGAAATTCGGAAACTCAATTATAAGGAATTTAGAGTCTGAATTTTGAGGATTTAGAAGCCTGAATTTTGAGGAATTTCGAGTCTGAATTTCATAGAATTCGAAGTCTGAATTTCAGAAAATTTGGATTCAAAATTTCATTGAATTCATGGTATAATTTTTATATAATTTGGAGTCTGATTTCAGAGAATTCAGAGTCTGAATTTTAAGGAATTCCAAACTGGAATTTTAGAGAATTTGGAATCTGACTTTCAGATAATTTGAAGTTTTAATTTTATAGAATTCATAAGCTGAATTTTAGAGAATTCAGAACCTGGATTTTAGAGAATTCAGAACCTAAAAACAAAATACTCTATATCCAAATAATTATAATATTCCGAGGTTTTTATATATGACACTGAATTTAGACATAGTAATATAATGTGTTAGATTTATAAAGATTTTAAAATGAACAAGGAAAACAAAGTTAAAGACAAAATTTCCTTGGAGAATGAAAATTTCCCTCATTAAGATAATCCTAATGGAAAAATATGTTTTCTTAAGATAAAGTGTTTGTGATTTTCAAAACATAAAAAAACGGCAAAGTCCTAAAAAACATTTTTTTACTCAACACCATATTCACCACTGGCTTACTTTATGTAGTTCATATACTACCCTATTAAATTTTATATCCTTAATTTACTCTATATAATATTGTTAAAATAATTAATTTATGTTATTCTTTTATAGGGATCATGATTCTAATATTAGTCAAGTATTAATTGTTTTCTCATCTCACATTTAATTTATGTGTGGAACAATTCATGTTTACATACTATTTATTTTATGGGGTGTGTATACTTTCCATGGATGTATTATATGATTTTTATAATTAAATTTATATGTATTTACATATCTATTTTAGGAAATTTCTTTCATGGGGCTTATTTTTCAAAATATTTTAAATCGGTAAAGTAGTTGTGTCTCAATTTTTCTTCTTGAAGACATGTGTTTTTTTATGAACCTACATTCTTGTATGAGGTTTATATACTTCCATTTTATATGTAACATTATGAACCTACTTATTTTAATGATATTTTAAGCTTCTTTTAGTTTCATATTCTTATATTGGTAGTATAATTCACAGTTACCAAGTGGTAAGAATTTATTGAAACAATCTCATCATCTATCGATAATTTGTACTATTATGCTTCCATTGAAAAAATATTATGATCCATCACTCAATAAATCTGTGGAATTTTATTATCCTCTATTTATTCATGATATATTGCTATATTGGTTCCATTTTTCCACTCTTGGATACATAATATGATTAAGAAACTATTTTGTAAGAAAATATGACTTCATCGGTCTTTTTTATCAGCAAACTGTGTTCTTTAAAAAACATGTTTTCTAAAAAAATTCAAGATTTATTTATAAGTTTTCAATTTATTTTCAAAGAAAAACTTTTTCTTGATAGTTATCAATAATTCTTCATTATTTTTTATAGTTTTTTAAAATAATTTTTTTAAAATGGTTTCAATATTTTTTTACATGTGTTCAAAGTATTTTCAATGAAATGATTTTCAAATGATTTCAATTATTTCATTATTATATTTTAATATATTTTAAAATAAATGGTTTTCAAAACATTTTCAGTCATTCATCATAATATTTTAATGTATTTTAAATGAAATGGTTTCAAAAAAATAATATTTCTTCATATGTTTCTGAAGTGTTTTTAAATAAAATGATTTTTTAAAATTATTTGAAGATAATTTTATAAGTTTTCAATGAAAAATATTTTCAAAATGTTTTGTGGATTATTTTATAAGATTTTAAGTAAATAGGTTTTCAAATTTTTTGTAGGATTATTGTATAAGTATTCAAGTAAAAAGGTTTACAAAATTATTTCAAGATTCTTTTATAGTTTTTCAAAGAAGTAGTTTTTTAAAATGATTTATGTTTTTAAAAAAAATTCAAAGAAAAAAGTTATTTTCTTCAAGAAATGTTTTTAATATATATTTCAAAATTATTTTCCATATAATGTGACATTTATTTGTGTTGCTCATTCCTTTATGGAGAAAGGATCTAAAGGATACATTCATAATCTTTCTATAAATGGTCTATGTTTTGATGGCATAATGTTTATGAAACCTGTATATCTTTCGTGAGTTATATATTTATAAAAACCATTTCTATTCCACATATTATATGATTATCAAAACCAATTATTTCCAAAAAAATTCTTTAAGAAATGATTATGATACCAATCTATTTTCGATAGTTTATGTAATGATTACAAGTTTATGATACCAATTTTATTTCATGGATTACGATATGATTATTTCTAATCTTCTGGCATATATATGTATGATTTCATTACGAGATGGGTAGGACCTATATCTCCCTCTAATGAAATGTGAAAAGATTTATTTCTCATGAGATAATGATGTGAATCATGTTGATGGCCTTGATCCACTATGGGGAGATGGGGAAACCAGATCCACTAATGGAAGATATAGAAACTCGGTCGACTATGGGGAGATTGGGAATTTCATGACCCGCCTCCCCGAGCCATGAACTTTGTCATATGACCCAATGGGTCTCCTGTAATACCTTGGTTGCCTTCCCAGCACACCATAGTCTATTACTCACTAGGGTCACTTATCAGACTAATGACTGTCCCCACAGGCCAACACATGTTCTTTCAGTGTGTTTTGTCCTCACTCACAGACACCCTGGGAAACTTCCAGTGTGTTTTGTCCCCACTCACACACACCCTGGGAAACTTCCCAGATAGCCTTCCCAACACACCATAGGCTATTACTCACTAGGTTCGCTTATCAGACTAATGAATGTCCCCACATGCCAACACATGTTCTTTCAGTGTGTTTTGTCCCCACTCACACACACCCTGGGAAAATTCCAGTGTGTTTTGTCCGCACTCACACACACCCTGGGAAACTTCCCAGAAGGTCACCCATCCTTATTAATACTCCAGGCCAAACATGCTTAACTGTGTAGTTCTAATCAGGTAGGCTACTAAAAAGAAAGGTGCACCTTGTTGACATGGGTAGTAACATTTAGCCTTCTAAGTCTCACTTTTCCAGGGGTGTTACATTATTCACTATGGGGAGATGTGGAATTTCACGACCCGCCTCCTCGAGCAATGAACCTTGTCATCAGACCCCATGGGTCTCCTGTAATACATTTGTTGCCTTCCCAACACACCATATACTATTACTCACTAAGGTCGCTTATCAGACTAATGACTGTCCCCACAGGCCAACACATGTTCTTTATGTGTGTTTTGTCCTCACTCACACACACCCTTGGAAACTTCCCAAAAGGTCACCCATCCTGATTACTACTCCAGGACAAGCATGCTTAACTATGGAGTTCTAAATAGGTAAGCTTCTGAAAAGAAAGGTGCACCTTGTTGACATGGGTAGTAACATTTAGCCTTATAAGTCTCACTTTTCCAGGGGTGTTACATTATCCACCCCTTTAAATCACAACGCCCTCGTTGTGGACCCGAAGCCTCAAACCCAAGTAGTGCATGTGTACTTTCAGCTGGGTATTGGCTCTGATACCATTTGTCACGACCCGCCTCCCCGGGCCATTAACCTTGCCATCTGACCCCATGGGTATCCTGTAATAACATGGTTGCCTTCCCAGTACACCATAGTCTATTACTCAATAGGGTCACTTATCATACTAATGATTGTCCCCACATGCCAACACATGTTCTTTTAGTGTGTTTTTCCCTCACTCACACTCACCCTGGGAAACATCCTAGAAGGTCACCCACCCTGATTACTACTCTAGGCTAAGCATGCTTAATTGTGGAGTTCTAATCAGGTAGGCTCTTGAAAATAAAGGTGCACCTTGTTGACATGGGTTGTAACATTTAGCCTTCTAAGTCTCACTTTTCCAGGGGTGTTACAATTTTCAAGACTCGTCCCCCGGGGCCCGCATCATGACTACCCCAAGCCCGCCTTCCATATGCCAGGGGCTGGCGACTAGCACCAAAGGCATAATTCCCTAGAACTGGGAAGGCATTGCTTTTATAAAATGTAAACACACACACAACCAAAGAACAAGAGGAAGCATACACAAAGTGAAGTAGTATAACAAGTGTGATGAAAGTATAAAGGGGCCGGAAATACACTCCCAATAGATGGTGATCTTAGCTACTAGTAGACTGGCTAGAGGTGATTTCTAGAGTTCTACACATAGATTAGACACTAGTAGAGCAGATGGTGATCTTAGCTACTAGTGTTTCCCAATGATTGACCATGAGGTTGGTCCGCATAAATATGAGGCTTCAGTACGTGTACTGATGCCTCAGATAGTACCTTTGGGTAGTGTTCCAGCTATATCACAACCTATAGTTCAGCAGTTTCAACTGGCGGTTCTGGTAGATGACACATGTAGGCTTAGTGCCTTACATGTTTTTCATCATCAGATACCCCTCAGGTTCCGAGGTGAGCCCGACTCACAGGTGGCTGAGGATTGTCTTGAGGAGGTGGCTAAGTGTTTTCTAGAGCTTATACAGCTTCGGCAGGACGATGTGACGGTAGTTGAGAATTTATCAAGGTAGCCGATCTTTCCTGGTACTCGATGAATTTGATACGATCAATGCTTTAGATCTTGGACCTCTGAGTGAGGTGTGTTTAAGGATATCTGATCCATCACTTTTTCCTCTATGCATTCCTACTTATGTTAGGGTGCTAGAGAGAACCTTTGTGGTTTAATGATCATTGGTTGAGAGGATACAAACATTGAATGTTAACAGTTGGAAAACATGAAACTGGAGTTAGTCTCTAAGACTTGGGCATGTGAGATGTTTCAGGAAGAGGAATTGTTAATGACAGATGAATCTGTAGAGCAGCAGATTTGGAATCGGAGCTATGAGAGCAGCATGAGGTGGTGAACATTTCGATATGTTACAACCACCCACTTTTGTAGTCCCCACTAGGCTCATGGATCTGGAGGGAAGGGGAAGAGAGTAGCTGCATGTGGTCAAGGAGTGTGACCCAAGGGCTCTAAGAATGATTTGAGGTATGGTCTGTGTCTACTACTAGTTGTCGTATCAATAGACATAGGTACCAATCATTCCTTCCTTCCACGAATTTTGTCCCAGACCTAGCGTTTTTGGTTAAGCCATTGACATGACCCTCACGTTTGGAGATACCTTTGGGAGGAGACTCGATAATCACACTTAAGTCGACGGTGTGATCTAACCCTTGAGGAGAGATTTTCAGTTGGAAACTCTTGGGGGCAGCGTCGAGGCCTTACGACATTTGTTTGGGTATGGACTGGGAAACCACAGTTCATACACAGATTGACTGTATTACGAAACAAAGGTTGTGGTTTTTCTACAAAGTTGGGATGGGTTTCCCTTGGTCATCAAAAAGGAAAACCCAGGCAGCACAAGATGGAATCATGCATAAGAGGGTGCGGTTGATCACTCATGATTCGTCCAGACATACCTCTGTGCTAGAATTCTCCAGAGTTGCAGCACCACTATCAGCTTTGATGAAGAATGGGAAACCCTCTGCATAGTCAGAGAGATGCCATCAAAGCTTTTAGGAGCTGAGGCAGCGGCTGAATAGTGCCCCAATCTTGAGGATTCTAGAGGAAGGCATAGGAAACGTAGTTTACTGCGAGGAATCAGGGACCGGACTCGGGTGTATACTGATCCAGGAGTGAGCAATGATCGTGTATGGTTCTTGACAATTGAGACAGTACGAGCAGAACTACGCTACCCATGACCTAGAGTTAGCAGCAGTGGTCTTTGCCTTGAAGATGAGGTGGCACTAACTTATGGGAGAATGCTTTACAGTCAATTCTTCCCACAAGAGTCTCAATTACATATTCTCGTAGAAGGACCTGAACCTGAGACAGTGGTGATGGCTCGAGTTCCTCTAGCACTACACCTTCGAGATAGTCTATACTCCTAGGAAGGGGAACATAGTAGCAGATGCTCTCAGCAAGAGATCGGGCATTCAGCTACTATGAGAGGCGACAGAACAGGTATCTGCGTTGCAGATATCCTTTGTGGATAGAGATGGAGAAACCTTCCTACAGTCTCTCACAATAGCTCATCTACTCCTTCAGCGAGTCAGAGAGGCATAGTGTGGGGATGTTGACTATGAGATGTAACGTGCTTAGATATCCATAAGGCAGGCGCCTGATGGGTTTTCTGAAGGAGGGGAGCACATCATCCTCTTCAGGGGACATACTATGGTACCAATTGCATTCGAGGAGGAATTTTTTAGGGAGTTTCACAATTCCCATCTAGCGGTACATCCAGGAGTGGTGAAGATGTACCAGTATCTCAGACGACAGTGCTGGTGGACGGGTATGAATAAGGTAGCAGCAGAGTTTGTATCATGGTGCCTCACTAGTCATCAAGTGATGGCGGATCACCAGGTACCAACAGTCTTGGTACAGCCCTTAGAGGTCCCGGAGTGGTAGTGGGATTGGATATCCATGGATTTAGTTATGGGGCATCCACGTACATCCAGGGGACATGACTCTATTTGGGTGATCGTAGACTGACTCACCAAGTCGGCCCCTTTCCTACCGATCAGAGAGCAGGGCTCATTAGAGAGCTTGGGATGCCTCTATGTTCAGGAGATAGTACGTCTTCATGGTGTGACTTAGACTATTGTATCTGATCGATATGCTAACTTTACTTCCCAACTTTGGAAGGGGTAGTAGGAGGCCTTTGGGATGCAGCTGCATCTGAGCACCGCCTTCCATTCTCAGACAGAAGGACAGACTGAGAGAACCATACAGACACTCGGGGACATGCTCCATGCATGTGTCCTTGACTCTGGTCATAGCTGGGAGGATCACCTACCCTTGGTGGATTTTGCGTACAACAATAGTTACCACTCCACCATCGGGATGGCACCAAAAAAGGCACTATACGGCCGACCTTGCAGATCATCTCTATGCTGGACTGACCCTGGGGAGTCAGCACTTATTGGACCAGAGAATTTTCAGGCTACGATGGAGAAGGTACAGATCATCCAGGATCATATGAAGACTGCATAGAGCAGATAGAAGTCCTATGATGATAGGAGATGGAGACAACTGGAGTTCGAGGATGGCGACCACATTTTTTTATGGGTCTCACCTCGATGAGGTTTACAGAGATTTGGCCTGGGCGGCAAGTTATCTCTACACTTCATTGGGTCATTCTAGGTCCTTAGAAGAATAGGCGAGGTGGCTTACCACCTGGCCCTTCCACCTCAGTTTCACTGGGTGCACGACGTCTTCCACGTATCTCAGATGAGGATATATGTGAAGGACCCGTCACACTTCATCGGTCATGGGGAGATGGACATTGATGACGGGGCGACATTCACGGAGGTCTCGGTGGAGATCAAGGATTAACATGAGTAGGTTCTAAGTGGGCGGTCGATTCCTCTAGTGCGCATTCGCTGCTAGCACGGGAACCTCCAGGAGAGCACCTGGGAGCGGGAGGCTCAAATGCGTGCTCAGTACCCTCATTTGTTCCCCTAGTGTATGTTGTAGCTTTACGGGAACGTAAATCCCTGAGGTGGGAGTAATTTAAAGACCTGTAAATTTCAAGGAAAATTTTTTCTTATATTGTTTAGAATTTTACAAGTCTGTGGCTTTGACGGCACTTGATTTCGAGGCCCAGTGTGCCCGGAATCAATTTCCTAATTTTTGTTCGGGTACATTCAGTAAATGTACGTGCAGGGTTTTCTATCTTTTTAACCGATGCTCGGAATTGAAATATGAGGGCACTGATGAACTCATAGTGCCGGTATTCGCCTAAGAGGCCCTTTATCGTAGATGCATTTTGACAGGAAGAGAAGTTAATTTTCGGTTTGTTATTAAAAATAAATAAATAAAAATTTGTGTTAGATATTTTTATTTTTAGAGGGTGGTTATTTCCTCCCAAGGGGAGTTAGAGGTGGGGTCCACACCCACATAACCTCCCATGAGAGGATTTTTGTGGGGTTGATCCCACACGTACCCTAAACTCTTAAACTCCCAATAACTCTCTTGAACTCCCCATAACTATCCCCTTCATTAATTACTTTGACAACTCCCCCAAAATTAATTGTGATCTCTCCACCTTCCCCTCTCTCTTTAATTCTATGAAAAAACTTTTAATTAATGAATTGAAACTCAATTAATTAATTAAAGTGGTTTGAAATTTTAATTACATGTTTTAATAAAATAATATCCATGGATATTATTTTATTTTGGGGGCTTTTGTTGTGTTGAGAGAATCTGGAGGAAGCTCTGGAGAAATAGATAGTGTTCTTATTTCAACAAAGAACGGTTTTCTTCCTCGATGAAGAAAGCTCTAAGATTAGAAGAACGCGAATGCCAATAACAACATGCCTTAGTTCCTCATCTCCGCAAAAAAGTAAGGAGACGCCTCTTCCTCCTTGGACGCACACCGACGTCATCTACGAATCCTCTCCCCGCGACGTCGTCTTCTGTGACGCCTACTACAGCAAACCTTAATTCGAGGTATGGGGGTTTTCTTAATTTATTTTAAATAAATTAATTCTTCGATCTTGTTGTATACAAGTGAACATCCTTGCCTATATGTTACTCCCAACGCGGAGGGCACGGTCCGAACGAACATGGCCCGACGACCCTCCGTTGAACCTTGTTCTTCTTCAATGGCGACGGTGACAGAAAGGATAGCGGAAATGATTGAAGGTGGCAGCCATATGCCAGCCGCGTGCGGAGGAACCACGTCCCGCAACCGCGGGCCTCTCGGCCAACAATGAACCGGCCGACTAAAGTCGGACGGACCGAAGAGACTGCGGCGCCACAAGGGGCGCCGCGCTGTGGAGAACCGCAGGCCGCATTCTATGGGCAGATTCGGCGGGTGAACCGGCCGGTAGGCGGACGGCCAGGATGAGAAGAACAGAGGCGCCAAGAGGGCGCCGCGCTGGACGAACCGCGGCCCGCCCATGCGGGCCGCTTGTGCCAAGAAGGCCGGTCAGCTTCAGCTGGCTGGTTAGAGAGGGTGATGCCGCTCAGCACTGCCGGTTCGGGTAGTTGGGGGGTCACACCCCCGCCTCAAACCCCTTGTCCCCCTCGGGCCGAGCCGCGGATAGGCCACGCCGTGTCGGGCCAGGCCGGGCCACACCAAGCTAGGCCACGCCGTGCCAAGTCGCGTCGCGCCGGGCCGGGCTGGGCCGCACCGTGACGGGACGCGCCGCGTCGGGCCGGGCCGCGCCCCCTCGGGCTGGGCCGAACCGCGCATTTCATCGGGCCGGTCCGACACCCCTATCGGGTCAGACCCGCCAAAACTGGGTTAACTCGACCCATCGTCCCATTGGGCTTAACGAGCCGAGCCCGTTTTCACTTAAAGATGAATAACTCGAAGACCGCGTGTCCGATCGACATGCCGTCTGCGGCATTGGGACCCTTGCAACAATTTGGTCCTTTTGCGATACTCTAATTGAGTTTTGGATGACATTGGGGAATGTTCAGGTTAGAAATGAGCGTATTTTTAACCGGGCCCCTGGAACGGAAAATCCAATATCTCTCAGACTGGGTGTAACATCCCAAGTAAGTAATGAATAATAGATATTTTTATCTATGTATATTAATGATTAAGATAGTGTTTTAGAGGCTTAAAATGAAAATAAATGCAATCTTATGCATGAAATACACTAATATTCTTAAAAGATTGTTTTACTGCCTTTTGATGGAAAACCTTTTTTAAATCTATCTTTTGACAATTTTATAAGTTATGTTTGTCAAAATAAACATATTATTTATAATTGGGACATCAAAATTTACTTTGTGTGAATTTTTGGTATTTTTCCGATAAAGTTCATTTTTTTAATGAATAGTGAAAAATGTTGTATTTTAATTCAAAACCTCTTTTTAATCTAATTTATTTATATGATTAGATTATCTTTTGAATTGGTTTTTAAGTGAAATTAGAATATATTTTTACCATTTTATCCAATGTTGGTCATTGGAATCAATTTCACTTTGAAATTGGACTTAAACTAGTGCCAATCTTTTGATACTTATTGTTTCATAAAAACACGCTATTTGTCATGACAGCGGGAATTAGTTATTAAATTAATTAATTAAACTTACATGTTTTGAATTTTTTAAAATAGACATCATTTTTGAATTCGGAATATCAAATATAGCTTAGGGTGAAGTTTTGGTATCTTTCTGAAAAACTTCAATTTTTGATGAATAGTGAAACCACTAAGTGGTAGTTAAAGAAACTGATTTTTCGTTTAAATGAAACATTGCCACTTCTGTGATTTTATTTTCAAAAATCCAACATACATGGTTATCATTAAGAAGTAAAATGTGGTTCAATGAGATTAAAATAATTTTTTTGTGAATAGTAACATTTAAGTTCTTAATCGCGATTAGTGGTAATTAGTGTAGTTTAAGGTAAAAATAATGTTTTAATAATATGAGATGAGCTTGACACATGTCCTACCCTCATTGGATGTGTCATGACCGACCAGGAAAATCCATGGGTCAACATTGGGACCCCATGGAGCCACTTTGGTTGGGAAATGACATAAATAACTTCTTATTTAATGTTAAAGTAAAAATGACACAAACATGAGATTTTTTAATAAAACAACTTTTACATGGGGTTATACAAGTCATATTTTTTATTATAAATAGTAATTAGAAAGCTAAAAAGATTTCCTACATCATGATATTTTTTTTATAATTTTTATACTTTAAATAAATTAAATTATTTATGACATCATGATGATGCAGCGATTATCTCATTAATAAAGGATTTAAATAAAATGAAATGATAATGTAAAATCTATGAACTACACTTGTCCAAAACCTATTGGATGAGTTTATTTAGAACCCTTATCACCGTATCCTCGAATTATATCAATGTGGGACCTCTTAAATCCGAATACCATTTTAAAATAAAGTGACTTTTCTTTACTTTCCAAGAGTGCCCCTCCTTTCCTCTTATAAAAGGCCCCCATCTCTACCTCCTTACCCACACTTCCAACACCATTGGCTCGGCCAACCCCTGCTCATTTTTTTCTCTCCACTTTCCTCTCTTACTCCTTGAATCCTAACTTTGGGCAGAAGTCTTCCCAAGGAAGCCTTTGAGCTCAAACCAAAGGGAGTTACCGGATTTTAAGGTAATGTCTTCACTTGAGTCCTTTTGTTTTATTTTTCTTCTCCAACCCCCTAAACTCGTTTTATTCATTTCTTTTGTAACAACTCCAGTATCTTAAATATACTAGGATGTTTTTATAAGAAGGATTCCAGCTACACTTACACACACCTACATCTAATGGTTATTGAACATACTGTTTCTGTGGATGGTGAATTTATGCCTCCCGAAATGATGATTGTTCAATATTCTTTTAACACCTTCAAAGGTGGCCATTAAGATGTCACTATAATTATATATGATATATAATATGTTTATGTTTTCCTTAAGCTTCTTTATTTTTTCATTTTGGGCATACCTTTATGGTTTCCATTATGGGTAAACGCGATATCTTCATTTAAGGAAGTGCGGACTACCGCCCCCTCAAAGTGATTTGATTCGTTAAATACCATATGTGGTATGTATAAAGGATGGAACTTTGATATTATATATGATATTATACTTGAATTATAATATACCTTTATATCATTATGATTCCATTCAATAAAATACCAAATAGAAATGAAAGTAGCGTTCATGCGTACGTACGGCTTACCGTCTCCATGAACGGTGCATTTCATTTCTTACCTCTAAATGATTATGTAATATTATAAATGCATGCATGTACTGGATATATATGACATATATGATATCTACATCATGAATATCATTCTGTATATAATGGATACATGAACAACTTGTAATTATAAAGGGTTTATTTTTTACTCAAGTACCAATGGTCATTAAAACGACCGTTATTAACTTAAATAATTACATAGTGTTCATGATATGGAAATAAGTGATATAAAAGGAATAATGAACTTGAAAAAGGTTCATAAGAAAGTATAAATTTACTCAAGTTTATTATTCATGAGATTAAAGAATGACCGAGTCAAGTCGGACCCGAGGTATGGGACTTCGTCTCAATCTCATTTCATTAAGGCATATTTTGTTTTATACACAACCTTCTTTTAAACGGTGTATAAACCCCTTTGACTTTTACGTTTATTAAAAAGGAATATTTTTTATATGAAGCGTTTACTAAATGATAAAAGGGAATGTTTTTGTCGTACGTATGTGGTGACAATGACTTCTCCGCCGCCGTGACCATTATTTGAGTTTCGGCTTCCTCTACAAGCCATACCTTTTTTTTAAAAGAAAAATAAATACCATGTTTTACTTTTCTTTTATTTTGGTATTGAAATTTTTTTTCATAATGTTTTTATATCAATGTGTTGTATTGATATCTTGTGATTGAAAGGTGGAAATGTTATGTTTCCTTTATGCATGTTTTATGTGATACGATTATGTTGAGGTTCTTGGGCATTATTATGAAGACGGGTAGTTCCGTGATAGACTAAGGGCGGGTGAGCCCGATATAGCTCTCCAATGCATTGGGTAACGCGAAGGAGTGAAACGTTAAGTTTTCTCTAAAGAGATTTAGGGAATATACTGTGATGGGTATTCAAAACGTAACCAAGAGGGTTACTCCCTACGTAATAAAGTTATGAATGCCTCAAGTTACCTTTATGTCTTATGATTTCTATCATTTATTCATTATTTGATGAGGTATGTTAAAGTGATTTTGTTTTATGGGTAATGTATGATTTCATTATTATGTATATATGTACCCATGTTTCCTTCCCATATTTTTATATCCCAAACTGAGATTTTTATGCTCATCCCAGGTTTTTTTGAAATGTTTTTCACAGGTCAAGGGAAAGGTACATGATATGATTATAGTGTCAAGGAAGTTTCAATAAAGAATCCATGTTTTATTTTAAATATGTTTCCATTGATGGGAAAGAAGAATACTATCTTTATTTAACCACTTTTTTTATATGTGGAATGTAATGCAAGTTTTATGATCTAATTCTCTAAAACTCTAAACCTGAAAAGATCCGCAATGTGTAATCTTCTAATAACTCAATATTAAGTAAGGTTTAAGACTGGGGCCTTATAGTTGGTATCAGAGGTCGGTTTAGATAACTTTAGGAGATAGAATTTTATTAAATGATTATCCAAAAATATTTATTTATGGTCAAATTGAAGTGATATAGCATTTGAAGATTACCATGTTCCTTCATCTAAGACATGTTTGTTCAGAATGGTTTTCCGCAGAGGAAACAGGGAAGCAGTGCTAGGAAGGCATGCAGAAGGAAATAACCTTCCGAATCAGCATCCTGAGATGGTCAGAATTGGAACTGAACAGTTTGTTGCAGTAATGGCGCAGTTGACTCAAGAGATAAATGGTGGTGGTATCCATGCACGAGATCAGCCAGATCAACCACAGAGGAACATGTCAGTGGTGGAACATTTCATGAGGCAACATCCCCCATAATTCAGAGGATCATCTGACCCTGTGTTAGCTGAAGGGTCGATTAAAGCACTGGAGAAGATTTTCGATGTCATGGGGTGTTCAAACAATCAAAAGGTTAGTCTTGCTATTTACCGTTTGGAGGGTGAGGCAGATCAGTGGTGGTCTATGGTTAAAAATATCAGGGACGCCGATGAGATTGATGCTCTTGACTGGGATGAATTCAAAGGTATGTTTCTTGAGAATTATTTTCCTAAGGCTGTTCTACTTAGGATGGAAAAGCAATTCTTGGAATTGAGGCAATAGGAAGACTCAATGGCTACCTATGAAGAAAGGTTCACTCGATTGGCAAGGTATGCTCCAAATTTTATCTGATACCTTGATAGTAAAATCAATCTTTTTTACTCAGGATTAAAGCCAAAATATCGAAGGGAATTAGCTTCTCGTGAGTTTAAAAGTTATGAAAAGCTTGTTCGATGTGCTGAGAAGGTGGAAATGGAGTTTGTCGATGATCAAGTGTTCTATAAAAACCAACAGAAGAAGAGATTGAGGTGGCAGGAGAATGGTAAGAATTCTTCAAAAAAGTCTGATGGTAAGAAAACTAAGTTTCCAGTTTGTGATAAATGTGGAAAAAGGCATGCTGGGGAATGTCTTCTGAATTCTGGAAAGTGCTACCGATGTGGTAAGATTGGACATAAGGCTCGTGATTGCATTGAAAAGGATCAAGGTGAAGTTAAGACCAAATTTGATTTACAGTTAGTGAAATGTTATAAGTGCAATGAGATGTGTCACTATGAAAAAGAGTGTCCGACAAAGAGCTTGAGTGATGGGAAGCAGTTAGACTACAAGCAGAAAGGGGTGGTGAAATCCTTTGCAACTACTTCAGCAGATGTCGGGCCATCAAATGAAGTTGTATCAGGTACTTTGTTTGTTTTTTTAGATTATGCCAGTGTGTTGTTTGATTCGGGGTCTACACATTCTTTCATCTCTGAAAACTTTTCTAGTAAAATGGGAATACCATCTCAAGAAATGACTCCTGAACTTTTGGTAAAAACACCTGGGGGAAATGTTGAGGCAAAAAGAATTTATAATAATTTTCCTATCCTTATATGTGGAAAGAACCTACTTGAAAACCTTATTATTCTACCTCTAGTAGAGTTTGATGTTATCCTGGGTATGGATTGGATCTCTATTTACCATGCTAAGATTGACTGTAGAGCTAAAGAAGTTTCTTTTCAGAAAGACTTTCAGTTTGTGTACAATAATGAACCCTTACTGTTGATAACATATCAAGAGGCCGAGAAACTTGTAAAAGATGGAAATGAATGTTACCGTGCACACATAGTTGAAAATAAAGGAACTGTTCAGATTAATGATGTTCCAGTGGTAAATGAGTATCCTGATATTTTTCCTGATGAGTTTCCTAGAATAATACCAGATCGAGAAGTTGAGTTTACCATTGACTTAGTTCTTGATGATAAGCCAATTTCAAAACCCCCTTATCGAATGGCTCAAATTGAACTTTTAGAGTTGAAGAAGCAATTTCATGATTTATTAGAGAAAGGTTTCATTCGACCTAGCACAACACCATGGGGTTCTCCTGTTTTATTTGTTAAAAAGAAATATGGTTCAGTGAGACTTTTCATTGATTATAGAGCCTTGAATAACATCACTGTTAAGAACAAATATCCTTTGCCTCATATCGATGATTTGTTTGATCAGCTCCAGGGAGCTCAGTATTTTTCAAAGATTGACTTGAGATTGGGGTACCATTAGCTGAAGGTAAAGGAAGTAGATGTCCTGAAGACCGCGTTCCATACAAGATATGGCCATTATGAATTTTTAGTAATGCCCTTTGGGCTAACCAATGCACCTGCTGTATTCATGGACCTAATGAATATAATTTTCCATGAGTTCTTGGATAAGTTTGTGGTGGTTTTCATTGATGATATTTTGGTGTTTTCTAAAAGTAAATAGGAGCATGAAAGACATTTAAGGGTTATCTTGCAAACCTTAAAAGAAAAGAAATTGTATGGGAAATTCAGAAAGTGTGAGTTTTGGTTGCAACAAATTTCTTTCCTTGGTCACATTGTTTCTAAAGATGGGATAACCGTTGATCCTGCAAAAAAAAGGTTGTTGAAGAATGGCCATGACCCAAAAATTTAACAGTGATTCGTAGTTTCCTTGGTTTGGCAGGCTATAACCGAAGGTTTGTTAGAAATTTTTCACGGTTATCTAGTCCAATGACTAAGCTAACTCGGAAGGGTGTTAAGTTCATCTGGACAAAAGAATGTGATGATTGTTTTCAGGAATTGAAAAGAAGATTGGTTAACGCTCCAGTTTTGGCACTACCTTCCAGGAATGGTGAGTTTGTTATATACTATGATGCTTCATTGAAAGGACTTAGTTGTGTCCTAATGCAGAATGATCAGGTAATTGCTTATGCTTCACGACAGTTGAAAACTCATGAGGTAAATTACCCTACACATGATTTGGAATTAGCTGCTATTGTTTTCGCTTTAAAAATTTGGAGGCATCATTTGTATGGAGTAAAGTGTGAAATATATACTGATCACAAAAGTTGAAAGTATATATTCACTCAAAAAGAGTTAAACATGAGACAGAGGAGATGGCTGGAATTAATCAAGGATTATGATTGTACAATTCATTACCATCCGGGAAAAGCAAATAAAGTGGCTGATGCTTTGAACGTGATCCTTTGGTTAAGGATTTGATGAACTTTTTCATAGAAGTTGTTGGTGAAGGATGTTCTTCTGTTTTGTTTCTGGTATCAGTTAAATCTTCTATATCAGATAGAATCAAGCAAGCACAGAAGCAAGACAGTGAGTTGCAGAAAAAGGTAGAGCTGGTTCAGAACGGTAAGTTGCCTAAATTCAACATTGATAATGATTGTGTTTTGAGATTTGGGAAGAGATTGTGTGTGCCTTATGATTCACAGTTGAAGAGAGAGTTGTTATGTGAAGCTTATAGTTCTCCATTTTTAGTTCATCCTGGCATTACTAAGATGTACAGAGATCTGCGGGAGTATTACTGGTGGGATGGAATGAAAAGAGATATTGCTGATTTTACTATGAAGTGTTTGACATGACAACAGGTTAAAGCAGAGCGGCAGTTACCGAAAGGGATGCTTCAGCCTTTAACAGTGCCATAGTGGAAATGGGAGAATATATCCATGGATTTTGTTGTGGGATTACCGAAGACATCTCGAGGTAATAATGCAATCTGGGTTATTGTTGATCACTTGAATAAATCTACTCATTTCCTTGCTATACGAGATACTTTTTCCCTAGATCAACTTTCCCATTTGTATCTTAAAGAGATAGTAAAGTTAAATAGAGTTCCTCTCTCCATTGTATCTGATCGTGATCCCCGGTTCACTTATAACTTTTGGAAAGGCCTTCAGAAGTCGTTGGGTACTGAATTAAATTTTAGTACAGCTTTTCATCCTCAATCAGATGGGCAGTCAGAACGAACAATTCAGACCTTGGAGGATATGCTACGAGCATGTTCGATGGATTATCAGGGAAGTTGGGACCAACAACTTTCTTTGGTTGAGTTTTCATATAATAACAGTTTTCATTCCAGTATACAGATGGCACCATTTTAGGCATTATATGGGAAGCGGTGTCGAACTCCAGCTTTCTGGGATGAAGTGGGTGAAAGGAAGTTGATGGGACCAGAATTGGTAGAAGAGATGGAAGAAAAAGTTCAGTTGATTTAGAAACACATGAGAACAGCTCAGAGTATGCAGAAGAGTTATGCGAACAACAGGAGGAAGGATCTCTCTTTTGAGGTAGGTGATCATGTTTTTCTCAAAGTCTCACCATGGAAAAGTGTGATTATATTTGGTAAGAAAGGAAAGTTGAGTCCAAGGTTCATTGGACCATATGAAATTCTGGAGAGAGTTGGATCTGTTGCTTATCGAGTGGCTTTACCTCCGAGTTTATCTCAGGTACACAATGTTTTTCATGTTTCGATGCTGAGAAAGTATATGCCAGATCCATCTCATGTTTTGAGTCCAGAGGTAGTTCAGCTGGAAGAGAACCTATCTTATGAGGAACAACCGGTCCAGATTCTTGACCACAGGGAGCAAGTGTTACAGAATAAGGTGATTAATCAGGTAAAGGTTTTGTGGAGAAACCACATGATGGAAGAGGCAACATGGGAATCTGAAAATGCAATGAGGGATAAGTACCCCCATTTATTCGATAAGTAAATAAATTGCGAGGATGCAATTTTCTAAAGGGGGGAAGGATGTAACATCCCAAGTAAGTAATGAATAATAGATATTTTTATCTATGTCTATTAATGATTAAGATAGTGTTTTAGAGGCTTAAAATGAAAATAAATGCAATCTTATGCGTGGAATACACTAATATTCTTAAAAGATTGTTTTACTGCCTTTTGATGGCAAAACATTTTTAAATCTATCTTTTGACAATTTTATAAACTATGTTTGTCAAAATAAACTTATTATTTATGATTGGGAAATCAAAATTTACTTTGTGTGAATTTTTGGTATTTTTCCGATAAAGTTCATTTTTTAATGAATAGTGAAAATGTTGTATTTTAATTCAAAACCTCTTTTTAATATAATTTATTTATATGATTAGATTATCTTTTGAATTGGTTTTGAAGTGAAATTAGAATATATTTTTACCATTTTATCCAATGGTGGTCATTGGAATCAATTTCACTTTGAAATTGGACTTCAACTAGTGTCAATCTTTTGATACTTAGTGTTTCATAAAAACACGCTATTTGTCATGACAGTGGGAATTAGTTATTAAATTAATTAATGCAACTTACATGTTTTGAATTTTGTAAAATAGACATCATTTTTGAATTCAGAATATCAAATATAGCTTAGGGTGAAGTTTTGGTATCTTTCTGAAAAACTTCAATTTTTGATGAATAGTGAAACCACTAAGTGGTAGTTAAAGAAACTGATTTTTCGTTTAAATGAAACTTTGACACTTATGTGATTTGATTTTCAAAAATCCGACATAAATGGTTTTCATTAAGAATTAAAATATGGTTCAATGAGATTAAAATAATTTTTTGGTGAATAGTAACTTTTATGTTCTTAATCGCGATTAGGGGTAACTAGTGTAGTTTAACGTAAAAAAATGTTTTAATAATATGAGATGAGCTTGACACATGTCCTACACTCATTGGATGTGTCATGACCGACCAAGAAAATCCATGGGTGAACATGGGGACCCCATGTAGCCACTTTGGTTGGGAAATGACATAAATAACTTTTTATTTAATGTTAAAGTAAAAATGACACAAACATGAAATGTTTTACTAAAACAATTTTTACATGGGGTTATACAAGTCAGATTTTTTATTATAAATATTAATTGGAAAGCTAAAACGATTTCATACATCATGATATATTTTTTATAATTTCTAGACTTTAAATAAATTAAATTATTTATGACATCATGATGATGCATCGATTACCTCATTAATAAAGGATTTAAATAAAATGAAATGATAATGTAAAATATATGAACTACACATGTAAAAAAACTATTGGATGAGTGGATTTTGAACCCTTATCACCTTATCCTTGAATTATATCAATGTGGGACCTCTTAAATCCGAATACCATTTTAAAATAAAGTGATTTTTTTTTACCTTCCAAGAGTGCCCCTCTTTTCCTCTTATAAAAGGCCCCCACCTCTACCTCCTTACCCACACTTCCAAAGCCTTTGGCTCGGCCAACCCCTGCTCATTTTGTCTCTCCAATTCCCTCTCTTACTGCTTGAAGCCTCACTTTGGGCAGAAGTCTTCCCAAGGAAGCCTTTGAGATCAAACCAAAGGGAGTTACCTGATTTTAAGGTAATGTCTTCACTTGAGTCCTTTTGTTTTATTTTTCTTCTCCAACCCCCTAAACTCTTTTTATTCATTTCCTTTGTAACAAATACAGTATCTTAAATATACTAGGATGTTTTTATAAGAAGGATTTGAGCTACACTTACACACACCTACATCTAATGGTTATAGAACATACTGTTTCTGTGGATGGTGATTTTATGCCTCCTGAAACGATGATTGTTCAAAATTATTTTAACACCTTCAAAGGTGGCCATTAAGATGTAAATATAATTATATATGATATATAATATGTTTATTCTTTTCTTAATCTTCTGTATTTTTTCATTTTGGGCATTCCTTTATGGTTTCCATTATGGGTAAATGCGATATCTTCATTTAAGGAAGTGCGGACTACCGCCCCCTCAAAGTGATTTGATTCGTTAAATACCATATGTGGGACGTATAAAGGATGAAACTATGATATTATATATGATATTATACTGGAATTATAATATACCTTTATATAATTATGATTCCATTCAATAAAATACGAAATAGAAATGAAAGTAGTGTTCATACGTACGTACGGCTTACCATCTCCATGAACGGTGCATTTCATTTCATACCTCTAAATGATTATGTAATATTATAAATGCATGAATGTACTGGATATATATGAAATATATGATATCTACATCATGAAAACCATTCTGGATAAAATGGATACATGAACAACTTTTAATTATAAAGGGTTTATTTTTGACTCAAGTACTAATAGTCGTTAAAACGACTGTTATTAACTTAAATAATTACATAGTGTTCGTGACATGGAAATAAGTGATATAAAAGGAATAATGAACTTGAAAAAGGTTATTAAGCAAGTAGAAATTAAATCAAGTTTATTATTCAGGAGATTAAAGACTGATCGAGTCAAGTCGGACCCGAGGTATGGGACTTCGTCTCAATCTCCTTTCATTAAGGCATATTTTGTTTTATACACAACCTTCTTTTAAACGGTGTATAAAACCCTTTGACTTTTACATTTATTCAAAAGGAATATTTTTTATACGAAGCGTTTACTAAACGAAAAAAGGGAATGTTTTTGTTGTACGTATGCGCCGACAACGAATTCTCCGCCGCCGTGACCATTATTTGAGTTTCGGCTTCCTCTACAAGCCATACCTTTTTTTTAAAGAAAAATAAATACCATGTTTTACTTTTCTTTTATTTTGGTATTGAAAATTGTTTTCATATTGTTTTTATATCAATGTTTTGTATTGATATCTTGTGATTGAAAGGTGGAAATGTTTTGTTTCCTTTATGCATGTTTTATGTGATATGATTATGTTGAGGTTCTTGGGCATTATTATGAAGACGGGTGGTTTCAAGACAGACTAAGGGCAGGTCAGCCCGATATAGCTCTCCAATGCATTGGGTAATGTGAAGAGTGAAACGTTAAGGTTCTCTGAAGAGATTTAGGGAATATACTGTGATGGGTATTCCAAACGTAACCAAGAGGGTTACTCCCTACGTAAGAAAGTTATGAATGCCTCAAGTTACCTTTATGTCTTATGATTTCTATCATTTATTCATGATTTGATGAGGTATGTTAAAGTGATAATGTTTTATGGGTAAGGTATGATTTCATTCTTATGTATATATGTACCCATGTTTCCTTTTCATATTTTTATATCCCTTACTGAGATTTTTATGCTCATCCCAGGTTTTTTTGAAATGTTTTTCACAGTTCAAGGGAAAGGTACATGATATGATGATAGTGTCAAGGAAGTGTCAAGAAAGAATCCATGTTTTATTTTAAATATGTTTCCATTGATGGGAAAGAAGAATACTATCTTTATGTAACCACTTTGTTTATATGTGGAATGTAATGCAAGTTTTATTATCTAATTCTCTAAAACTCTAAACCTGAAAAGATACTCAATGTGTAATCTTGTAATAACTCAAAATTAAGTAAGGTTTAAGGCTGGGGCCTTATACTGGGTGTCTGATTGACGCGCCATATGTCACGTTGAGTTCCTATTGATGAGACGGAACGTTGGGATACATCAACTCCAGACTTTGTGATAGTTGATGTATTGACCCCCCTTGGCTCGAGGAGAGGACCCTCTTAAAATCGAGCGTGTTGTGTGCAGGTACCCTAGAGCTTTCAGTGACTACGACGACTACTGTGTTGGGATCCTCTGTGGGTTTTACGACGATGACCAAGGTACTCGGATCATCCGTGGGTTCGGCAGCGAGGACGACTGTACTCGGATCCTATGTGGGTTCGGCAGCGACAACTACTGTACTTGGATCCTTCGTGGGTTCGGCAGCAGTGACAAATGTAATTGGATACTCTGTGGGTTCGGTAGCGATGACTTCTGAACTAGGATACTACGTGGGTTTGGCAGAGGAGATGATTCAAAGGCTACATCTAATCATCTCCACCCCTCTTTGTGAGTAGTATACCTGTGTGAGTTGAGTCTTGACTCCCAATCATTATCATTGATGTGATTTAATTCTTTCCTATGTGGACTTTGTTATTCTTGGGCTCGAGAGTTGGAGCCAAACTGCAATTGATAACTTAGGTATATGTATGGGCATACACCTAAGTAGGGTTGGTTGATACTTTGTGATTGTATCTTTCCTTTGTGGTTTATCCTTAGTGGATATAGGGAGACCTTCAGGGGTCTTAGGGTCCCTAATGATTATCATATACTCACCCCTACACGGGATATGCCCGCACTACGTTGTGTTGGATGCAGACGATGGACAACACTGATTGAGGTGGATGCTTGTGGAGCTGGATGGTACCCAGATGTGGACCACTTGGCGGGACGTACACGGGGCGGACGGTCAGACCTGAGGAGCTGAGGAGACCATTTGTACCCACCCTTTAGGTGGTATATCCGGAGGATGACTCAGTGGTTTCTGCTTTACTTTACTGTTGTTGTACTTTCTTTTCAGTTGTACTATACTTTCAGTTGGGTTTGTATACTGTCCCATTTACTTTTCAGTACTTAGTTTTGTACTCAGTTTTACTTAGTGCTTACTTCACTTGCATACTCTGTTGTGTTTGTTTACTTTTATAAAGGTGATTCCTTCCCTTTTACTGGGATTTATGCCTTTGGTGCTAGTCGCCAGCCCCTAGCCTATGGAAGCTGGGCTTGTGGTAGTCACATCATGGGCCCCGAGGACGGGTCGTGACAGGGAAACTCAATCCACTATGGAAATATGGGGAAATCTAATCCACTATGGGAATATAGGTTAATCCAATCCCTTATAATTAAAGAAATTAGACTATTTATGGTGGTGTTTCCTACTCAGTAGGTGTATATAACACGCCAATCTTCCACGGTACGGTTCTCTTTGAATAATACAGTAGCGTGTGTTGTATGCAATTTCGAGTTCTAACACACATCACAACCAATCAAACTAGCCATTATGAATAGTAATACCCACTTTTTAAAATTTTATACATTTTATCTTTCAAAATTGACTTCATTTTTGGATTCAGAATATTGAAATTAGCTTAGGGTGAATTTTTGGTACTTTTCCGATAACTTTCATATTTTGATGAATAGTGAAAATTACTAAATTTTAATTAAAAAAACTTTTTTAATCGAAATAATTATGAATTCTAGTGGTTTTAAAGTGTATTTAGAATATATTTTTACTATTAAATCTAATGTTGGTCATTGGACATAATTTAACATTAAAACCAGACATAAAAAAGTGTCAATCTTTTGATAGTTATTGTTTCTTAAAAACACGCTTTTTATTTTGACAGCGGGAATTATTTTTAAATTAATTTCTTCCAATTCTGTGTTTTGAATTTGGAAAATTGGATTCCATATTTGGAATCAGGATTCCCAAATTTTTTTAAATAGGTAACTCTTATTTTTTTGCATTTTGAATAATTATTTCGGTAAATATTTTATTTAACATGGTTAAAGGGTAAACTGGTAAATAAGGGTACCAAAATAATATTATAATAATATTAAATTACACAAAAATGTGTCCCAAACATATTTCTTGATACATGTCCGACCATGGTAATCTTTGTGTTGATTTTGGGACCCCATAGAGCCACTCGTAAGTGATAATGACACTTTATATTAATTAAGTTAAAGTAAATAAAAAATGACATAAGCATATATCTTTTAGAAAAACAATTTTTACATAGAGTTATGTATGTTATATTATCAACTATATGTATTCATTAGAAATATAAAAGTATTTCCCACATAATGGTATTTTATTTATAATTTTTAGACATTGAATAATTAAATTTATTTATGACACAATAATGATGTAGTATTTTCCTTTTTAATGAAAGAATCAAATAATTGGTATTATAAATGTTAAAATAAATATAATTTGAATGTTTTGATTCCATAAACGAATCTTATTGGTTAATATGAAATTTTATTATTGCATAAATTAATTTGGTTCGAATTAATAATGTTGTTATGACTTTAACAAAAATTAATTATTGAATAGTGTCAAAATTGATATAAATGAATTTTTTAAAACATATTATATTATTAATTGATATTATATTCATAAAAATATAAGGATCATCCAAAGTACTTATAAAAAGATAGGTGTATCATTAATTGACCTCTTCGGGGTCTCTTGAAAGTATATAGTAACTTTATAAACCATATAATATAAAAATACAAAGTGACATGGTAAATGTCAAACTAATTAACTAAGAGTTAAAACTAAAAGATAATGTTAATAAAGTAACCCAAACCTATCTAAAACCTATTTCTTGAGTGGTTTTAGACCCATCCCCGCCTTATACTTTGAATAATTTAATTTGGAGCCATTATAAATGGAATATTAATTTATTATAAAATAATACTTTAAGTTTTTTCTAAAGAGTCCCTCGTCCTCTTTATAAAAGAACACCACTTCTAACCAATTATTCATACCTTCAGAGCCTTTTGGTTCATCCAAAACCTGAAAAAATATCCTCTAAACTTCTCTCACTTAAACCTAGATGCCTTATTTTGATCATAAAGCTAACGTAACGATCCCTTTTGATCAAATCAAAAGAAAGAACCCGAAGAAGAGGTAATGATTTCACCACCATCTTTCAAGTTCCTTTCTTCTTCCACTTCTTCTTTCTTCGTTATTTCCATTCTAAAATAATAAATCTAGTATCTTCTATATACTGTCATGTTATTAAAAATATGTTACAACCATATTCATTATTCTATCCATTTTTTGAATGACATGTCACCATATGTGCGTACGTACGGCTTACCGTCTCCACGTCGTGGTGTAATTGTTATTCAAAACATTATTATTTGTATGGGTATGATAATGATGTGTAATTGATGTAAATAATAAATATAACATGATAATGATTATGTATATATGATATACCATCCAATTATATATTATTTTAATATCAAAAGAATTATATTGTCGCTCGTGCGTACGTACGGACTACCGTCTCCACAAACGCGATGAGAATCATTCCCCATCGTATCCATTCAAGACTAATTTTCATTTGATGATTAAAAATAATGTTTAAAGCCTTGATATCATTCTGGATATGAATAAGACACATCCCATCCATAATTATTATGACTCACATAACAAATAATACAAAGAAAAAGGAATTTGTTAACACCTGAAACGACGATAATACTAAGATATTATTAACAAACCAATGTTAATAGATCATATATGATATCATATTAATGTAAATGATTATTTTATAATTTATTAACAATAATTTCACCATTATACAGGAGTTTAACCTATCCTCGAAAAAGAAAAGGTACAAGGTAAGGGTTTATTTCACAATCTCTTCACTATCCGAGGTTGTTTATACGTAATCATCTACTGGGACCTCTTTATCATCCACATCCATGATTCTTAAAAATATATTTCAAACAATTCTTACTATTTTACAGACTACGGGTTAAAGTCATTTATAACCTTTTTTGACTTTTTATTATATTTTTATAAAGGAATCTTTCTGTCGTTTTTCAAACAAGGTCCTTTTTAACCTTTTCGAAAAAATTAAGGTAAGAATGTTTTTTTAAACTTATACGGCGGGTGCAGATATTTTCCGCTATTATAAAATCATAAAAGCTTCCATTAAAATCTTATAAGAATATTTTCAAAGTAAATGTTTTCTTTTATATTTATATGACTCTTAAATGATTTCAAAAAAAGAGATATTTCTCTCTAATAGATTTTATTTCATCTATGTCAAAATCATTTTAAATGTTTTAAAGATTTATTCTTATAAACCATTCTCATTAATGTCCATGTTTGCAAAATGGTTTTAAGTATTTATTTAAATGGACATGAATGTTTTAAAATGATCATTACATTAAAAAATTTCAAAGTGTTGTGTGACACTTTGATTCAAAAATGTCTTTAAATGTCTTCCTTTCTAAATTGTGTGACTTTTAAATGTTTTCATGAAAAGGGATATTTCAAAGAGTTTTACAAATCATTTCCATCTATGTCAAATCCTTTAATGAATTTTAAACTTGTTTTGAAGTTAATTTATTATGATACGAAACTTCCATAATGTATTGAAGGTTTTGTGATATGTTTGACTGTGGATGTGTTATTTTTATACCATTCATGGTTTATGGTTAAAGTATTCACATTTCATATCCAGGTTCTAATAAGAATGTTTTTGTTATGTTTAAACAATTTCATATGAGAAATTTATTGGACATAGTAAGTGACAGGTGGGGTCCGCTATAGCTCCTTGATGCATCGGAAGGTCTCATGAGACAACTAGACATGGAATTGACCGAGGCCTTTTTCCGATTTGATTTATGGTTTTGGCCGAGGCCTTTATCATTTTTAGATGTCTTGGTCGAGGCCTTGACAAAATGTTTTAGAATGTCTGGCATTATACATTCCCTCATTATTGAAATAACATTGATCGTTCATGTGGTCATTCGACTAGTAGAATACCCATGATTATGTTTTATTATGGAATTATTTACTCAACTCATATTCTTGCCATAAAAGTATTCATGTTTATTATTGGTAAAGGAATGCAGTTTCAATTATTCACCATGCTTAATATTTAAGTTATTTTCCGCTCTATTTCATACCCTTAATGAGCGTTTGATCTCACCCCTTTCTATGTTTTATTTTTTCCAGGACTCCAAAAAGTGTATTGTGATTGATATGCAGGGTTAAGTTAAGGGAATAATGGCATTCATAAAAGATTACTTATGTTGTGTTGTATGTTATAAATGGTAATGTAACATTCATGTATGTAATCTATTTTCCAATAATACTAAACTAATCGGTCCTTTGGGACTTGATTCCTTGTAATCATGTCAATGTTATGTAATAATGCACCGACTCTGGGTAACTAGGTTCGGGGTGTTACAGTTGGTATCAAAGGAAGTTTAGCAATAACCTTGGAAACTATATTTAGATAAAATCTGATTAGAGCACATTACCCTAAGATATACTATGAGGATTAGTATAGAATAACTTCCTAGAATTTTGGTATTGTAGAGATTTTGTGAGTTTTCCACGAAATACATCCCTTTCTAGATACGAGCAGGTAGAGGCGGCTCTGGCATAGATGTACCTAGGGGTAAAACCCGAAAACACCACTTTGATCTAGACTCAAATGGGAACTGGTGCGCGACAACGGGCCTTGCTGCACTCTTTGTTACGACACTCCCAGGGGATATAATTAGGATAATTATCATTTTCTTTACAAACAATTATTAAGGGATTATGAGTATATACTTACTCAAAGAAAACATTTTTATGATTATGGATTATATCCATTAACTGTTCAATTTATGTTATGTATTTTACAAGTTTGGAATTATTCATTGCAATTCATAAACATACCTAGTATATTCCATTGTATTGAAATGGCGCCCAGTAGAAGGAATGTGAACTCCAGCAATACATATGATCCAAAGATTAAGAAGGATCATATCTTCCACGGTATTAAGCCAACATTTAGAAGGTAAATAGTCTCTCATGTTTTCTCAACATATGAAGAAATAGTATCATGTGTTAATAAGATAAGTAAATAATTCCTAAAGTCCTATGGCTTTGAAGGGAAGCAAGAGAAGAAAAGGATGGAAGAGAGAAATATGGATAAAGGGAAGAGGGAAAAAAGAATTTTCCCATATGTGATAACTGTGGGAAGAAACGCCCTAAAACTTTCCTGAAGGGAATGGGAGTTTGTTATAAGTGTGGAGAAAATTGACACAAAGTACGTGACTGCAAGGGTCAAAAAAAGGTTTCAAATGTACAATGATTCGTCTGTAAAGAGTTGGGACACTACACGAACCAATGTCCAAATCATTAGAGTATGCCCCAAATGATGCAATTGGATAATAATCAGGTTATGATACTACCTCAGATGAAGAATAATGACTTGTTTTCTTATATTTTTATTACAGGATTATTTCATTTGAGTTTTGTATCAATAATATACTGGTTATATGAATTATGGAGATAAATAAGGATTATACTGCAGTACTATTTTATTGAGGATTTGAGATTATATGGTTCTTAGAAAATTGACTTAATAGTGAGCTACAATTTTAGTAAAATACATGGTTTAAGGAAATGTAATCCTTAATATGGTCCCGATAATGTGGTAGTGATTTTTGGAATAAGAGATGGTTGATTTAAAAAAATTATATTGGATATTCTTGACTACCTTGAAACTGATTAATGATTTTTCATTGTTGGAGTTTACAACATTTTTGGATAGAAGGAGTATATCTAGTATTCTATAAAGAATAAGAGAGAATGAATGTAATCAATAAGGTTTTATGGTAATTCAAGATGTTACCATGTTTTAAAATAATACATGATGAAGGTGTTCACATGTTATTACATGGAAAAAAGGTTCTTCATTGTGTTAACTTCCTTATAATTTTTGTACTATGAGTTTGAATAGAAGTATTTTTGATAAGTCTAATGTTTGGAATGGATTAAGTTTGAAAGGTTATTTTTGGATTTTTATAAAAGGACAACACGTAGACCGTGTGACAACCCATCGCGTCGGACAAAGCTGCAGGAATCGAACCCACAACCATAGTGCGATTGAGATTTATCACCTACCATTGGACTATGTAATGTTCTTAGATGGTATAATGTAGTTTTCTCTTTTAAAGGGTCTGGTATGTGAATTATAAATTCATTATATTTTGAACCCTATACGATTAGGATAAATAGAGTTTTTTTAGTTGTATTATGTTTTGGGGTGAAAGATGAGTTTGTGGTAGAAATTTATTAATGGATAAAACTCTAATTATAAAGTAAGTGTATCTCTTTATGTTCTTATCTAGTCTCATAAATAAATTCCTCAACATTAATAAAATGAACTTAGTACAAAAATTTTGTCCTAGATGGAACCTTAGATCATCACAAATTTATGGCTTTGTGATTGTTGGCCTTTTCATAGAAATGTTCTCTACCACTATCAATTAGATATTGATGGTTATATTTCTCTTCCATATCTGTTTTTTCCTACATGGAACCCTAGTATGTGTTATTTTCGGTAACCTTCACACTTACCAATCTTTATTTTAAATAGAGGCCTCATTAATCCATTTTTTATTGTAGGATTTCAACTACGATATTTTGAAATGTCAACCCCAAGATTCCAATACCAAGCATAAATTGTGAGGATGCAATTTATTGAAGTAGGGGAGAATGTAACACCCCAATATTCCATGGTATGCTTCTCTTTGAATAATACAGTCACGTGTGTTGTATGCAACTTCGAGTTCTAACACACACCACAACCAATCAAACTAGCTGTTATGAATAGTAATACCTAATTTTGAAATTTTATACATTTTATCTTTCAAAATGGACTTCATTTTTTGGGTTTGGAATATTTAAATTATCTTATGGTGAATATTTGGTACTTTTCTAATAACTTTCATATTTTGATGAATAGTGAACATTACTAAATTTTAATTAAAAACATCTTTTTTATCAAAATAATTATGAATTTGAGTGGTTTTAAAGTATATTTAGAATATATATTTACCATTTAATCCAATTTTGGTCATTGTACATAATTTAACATTTAAACCGGACATAAAGAAGTGTCAATCTTTTGATAGTTATTGTTTCTTAAAAACACGCTTTTTTGACAACGGGAATTAATTTTAAATTAAGTTCTGCCACTTCTGTGTTTTGAATTTTGAAAAATGGATTCCATATTTGGAATCAATATGCCCAAATTTTTTAAATTGGTAACTCTTATTTTTAGACATTTTGAATAATTACTTCGGTAAATATTTTATTTACCATGGATAAGGGTAAATCCGATAAATAAAGGTAAAAAAATAATATTATAATAATATTAAATTACCCCAAAACATTTCCTAACCCTATTGGTTGATACATTTCCGACCATGGGAATCTTTGGGTCGATTTTGGGACCTAATGGAGTCACTTTTAAGTGATAATGACACTTTATATTAATTAAGTTAAAGTAAATACAAAAATGACATAAGCATATATCTTTTAGAAAAAAAAAATTTAATAGTGTTATATATGTTATATTTTTTAATACAAATATTCATTAGAAAGATAAAAATATTTAATACATAATGGTATTTTATTTATAATTTTTAGACATTTAATAACTAAATTTATTTATGACACAATAATGATGCAGTATTTTCCTTATTAATGAAAGAATCAAATAATTGGTATTATAAATGATAAAATAAATATAATTTCAAAGTTTTTATTCCACAAATGAATTTTATTGGTTAATATGACATGTTAGTATTTCTTAAATGAATTTTTTTTGAATTAATAATGTTTTTATGTTTTTAAAAAAATTCAATTTTAGAATAGTGTCAAAATTGACATAAATGAGTTTTTAAAAGAAATATTATATTTTTAAATGATATTATATTATTTATAATATACTTTTCATACATAGGAATTATAAATAGATAGGTGTATCGTTAAAGGACTTCTTGGGGGTATCTTTGATGTATATAGTAAGTTTATTAACCATTTAATATAAAAATACAAAGTGACATGGTAAATGTCAAACTAATTAACTAAGAGTTAAAACTAAAAGATAAGGTTAATAATGTGACCCAAACCTGTCTAAAACCTATTAATTGAGTTTTTTCGACCTATACACACCTTATACTTTTAATAATCCACTTTTTAGAAATTATAAACCGAATATAAATTTATTATAAAATAATACTTTAAGTTTATCCTAAAGAGCCCCTCCCCCCCCCCCTTATAAAAGGACAACACTTCTAACCAATTATTCATACCTTTAGAGCCTTTTGGTTCGACCAAGACCTGACCAAATATCCTCTAACCTTACCTCAATTTAACCTAGAGGCATTGGTTTGATCATAAATCCAACATAAGGATCCCTTTTGATCAAATCAATATGAAGAACCCGAAGAAGAGGTAATGATTTCACCACCCTCTTTAAAATTCCTTTCTTCTTCCACTTCTCCTTTATTTGTTATTTCTATTCTAAAATAATAACTCTAGTATCTTCTATATACTCTAATTTTATTAAAAATATGGTACAACCATATTCAGTATTCTATCCATCCTTTGAATGACATGTCACCATACGTGCGTACGTACGGCTTATTGTCTCCACGTCGTGGGGTAATTGTTATTCAAAAAATTATTATTTGTATGGGTATGATAATGATGTGTAATTGATGTAAATAATAAATATAACCTGATAATTATTCTTTATATATGATATACCATCCAATTATATATTATTTTAATATCAAAATAATGATATTGTCGCTCATGTGTACGGACGGACTACCGTCTCCACCATCGCGATGAGAATCATTCCCCATCGTATCCATTCAAGACTAATTTTCATTTGATGATTAAAAATAATGTTTAAATACTTGATATCATTCTGTATATTAATAAGATACATCCCATCCATAATAATTATGACTCACATAACAAATAATACCAAGAAAAATGAATCTGTTAACACCCGAAACAACGATAATACTAAGATATTATTAACAAAGAAATGTTAATAGATCATATATGATATCATATTAATTTATATGATTCTTGTATAATTTCATAACAATAATTTCACCATTATACAGGAGGTTAACCTACCCTCTACAAAGGAAAAGTACGAGGTAAGGGTTTATTTCACAATCTCTTCACTATCTGAGGCTGTTTATATGTAATTATCTACTAGGACCTCTTTATCATCCACATCCATGATTCATAAAAATGTATTTCAAATAATTCTTACTATTTTACAGACTATGGTTTAAAGTCATTTATAACCTTGTTTGACTTTTTATAAGATTTTTATAAAGGAATCTTTCCGTTGTTTTCCAAACAAGGTCTTTTTTAACCTTTTCAACAAAATTAAGGTAAGAATGTTTTTTTAACTTATATAGAGGGTGTGGCTATTTTTTGCCATTATAAAATCATCAAATCATCCTTTAAAAGACTATAATAATATTTGAAAATTAAATGTTTTCTTTTATAATTATTTGACTCTAAAATTATTTCGAAAAAATAGATATTTCTCTCAAATAGTTTTGATTTCATCTATGTCAACCTCATTTTTAATGTTTTAATGATTTATTCTTATAAACCATTATCATTTATGTCCATGTTTGAAAAATGGTTTTAAGGATTTATGTAAATGGACATGAATGTTTTAAAATGTTAATAACTTTAAAAAGTTTCAAAGTGGTATGGGACACTTTGATTCAAAAATTTCTTTAAATGTCTTCCTTTCTAAATTGTGTGACTTTTAAATATTTTCATCAAAAGGGAGATTTCAATAAAAGAGTTTTACAAATCATTTCCTTCTATGTCATATCCTTTAATGGATTTTGAAATTGTTTTGAAGTTGATTTATTATGATACAAAACTTTTATATTGTATTTAAGGTTTTGTGATATGTTTGACTATGGATGTGTTATTTTTATACCATTCATGGTTTATAGTTAAAGTATTGACATTTAGTATCCTAGTTCTTATAATAATGTTTATGTTATGTTTAAACATTTTCATATGAGGAATGTATTAGACATAGTAAGTGATGGGTGGAGCCCACTATAGCTCCTTGATGCATCGGTAGGTCTCATGAGACAACTAGACGTGGAATTGGCCGAGGCCTTTTCCCAATTTGATTTATGGTTTTGGCCGAGGCCTTAATCATTTTTAGATGTCTTGGATGAGGTCTTGACAAAATGTTTTAAAATGTCTGGAATTATACATTCCCTCATTATGGAAATAATATTGATGGTTTATGTGGTCATTCGACTAGTATAATACCCATGATTATGTTTTATTATAGAATTGTTTACTCAGCTCATATTCTTTCCATAAAAGTATTCATATTTATTATTGGTAAAGGAATTCGGTTCAATTATTCACCATGATTAATATTTATGTTACTTTCTGTTGTATTACTTACCCTTACTGAGCGTTTGGGCTCACCCCTTTCTTTGTTTTATTTTTTCCAGGACTCCAAGAAGTGTATTGTGATTGATATGTAGGGTTAAGCTAAGAGAATAATGGCATTAATAAAAAATTATTTATGATGTGTTGTATGTTATAATGTATAATTTAACATTCATGTATGTAATCTATTATCCAAGACTGCTAAACCGATCGGTCCTTCAGGACTTGATTCCTTGTAGTCATGCCAATGTTATGTAATAATGCACCGACTCTGGGTAACTGGGATCAGGGAATTAGAGTGTAAACCTCATTAAGTTCCCTAAAAGGTTTTTTCAATGAGCCTTGATTTATAGGTAATGTTTTTAAATGATTATGTGTTTTCCAAAAATTCTATGTCATAATCTGATGATATGATCACATGGTTCATATTCTTTATTATCTTATGCTTCATGTCTTTTGAATTACTAATATATATTCCGTGGCTCTTTATTATAGTCTTTTTTATATAGGGTATGTTCCTATAATGTTATGATCATGTCATCATACCCTTATACTCATGTTATTCTTTCATGTCTCCCTTGTTTACAATTACTAAGAATCTGAGCACACCACTTTTTAGGTTTCCTTTCCATGTGTTTGGAAAAAAGGTTTTAAGTTTGAGTACTAAAAGGGAATATCTTTAAGGGAGATGTTGAAGATATCCCACAGAGTTTGAATATGTGGTTCCTTGTTTCTAGGGAAAATAAACTATCAAGGTTCTAAGGCATGTATGTTTTGTAATGTGTCGAATATTCATCAATAATGATGTAATATCCTTGTATGTTAATCATGGATCACTATATTATCTAACATCTCTCATCATCTTCGACCAGGTGAGACAAATTACTCAACTCATGATCTAGTACCTCCCACAGTTATGCATGGGCATATGTGTTGGAGATGAAATCTTTTTAGGAAGAGTTTCATAGTCTTTTCTGAACATAAGAGTTGAGATACATCATTTCTCAAAAATAATTAAATCTTAGAAATATTTTTTGGTTGGAATATCATCAAATGTTTGATATTAATATCTCTTTCACCTTAGGGAAATGGAATGTCATTGTATATGCTCTTAGCATAATAGTTCCATCACAAGATATTTCATAATCAAAGGAATAGTAGAACCATATGAAGATTTTAGCCCAGTTGCATCTAGATGATCGGGAGGCTGTTTTAGGCATGGTTATGACCGATGTTCAGTAATCAACATCTCTATTTGAGTCTATTATTCAGATTCAATAATAGGTTTATGAGTTCAAAATAATTCATGAAACCATATATGGTGGGGATACCATTTCAGTTTGGTCTCTATCTTCATATGGTATTCTCATTTTTGGTGTTTTTTTGTCATCCCTGCATCTATGAGGATCTTAGTTTTTTTTATTATCATATTTTTTATAGATAATTCATTTGATAAATTTGAATATGTATTATGAAATGATACAGTGGTTCTGGTGGCTGAGTAAGAAGCATGACATTGTTGATTATGTGTCCCACTGTTACACCTACCAATAGATAAAGGAAGAGAATCTGAAACATTCTAGTTTTCTATAGACATTTTTAATGCTAGTTTGGAAATGGAATGAGGTATACATGGAGTTTTTTTTTGGATTACCACAGAATCTATAAGGGAGGAATGTTATCTAGGTGGTGATTGATTAGTTGAAAAATTAAACTCACTTCATTTTGATTAGGGACACTTCTAAGGTTGATGATCTGGGTAATTTTTCTATGCATAATATTGTGAGGTTACATAGGGATCCTTCTACTTTCATTTAATTCAAGTATCCAATGTTTAATTTTAGGTTCTAGAGAATTATCTATGAGGTGATAGTGTCATAGGTCAGGTTGGGTGTTTCGTATCATCCATAGATATACGGTCATATAGAGCATTCTCTTCAAATTTTTGAGGACATTCTTTATACCTATGTGTTGGATTTTAGTGGATTATGGGTTACCCATCTAGGACTGGTTGAGTTTTCTTATAGTAATAGTTATCAATCATCGATCAAAATTGATCCTTTTAAATCTTTGTATGGGTTCCCATGAAAATATATTCTTTTTCAGGAAGATTGGGTGAAGCTTAATTAGTGGTACCAAGTTTGGTTTAGGAGATGTCTGTGAGGATTCAGGATGTACGTTAGTGTCTAGTTATAGAAAAGAGTCGACTAAAATCTTAGGCAAGCCTATCGTATCATACTTTGGATTTTTTTCTTATGTGAACATTTATTCATCATATATTCTCCTCGATTGGGTCACCATTAGCTTATAAAAATAGGTAAAGATGGTCTTGAGATATGTTGGACCATTTTTTACCACTAATCAGCTTGGTTAGGATTCTTATTAGTTATCCTTTTTGGTTTAGTTGACAGATATTCATAGTGTTTTCTACATATCAAAGATCAGGAAATACCATCTTGATCCGTCCCACATTATGATATGTGAAGATATTTATTTAGATAATGATGTTTCTGTTGTGAAACTTCTTGTAGAGATCATTGACTCTCAATTAAATGTCTTATAAGGGAAGTCAATTTTTTGTCAAAGTGTAATAGTAACATGAATAATATTAACATGATTCCTAGGGTCACAATATATTGATGAGGGATCATTTCCCTCACCTCCTTACTAATCTTCATTCTTCTACATTATTTCCTAGGGATGAAAAGTATTGTGGTGGGAAGTTTTTAACATCTCATTACCTGCTTTCAGGTTTTTACCTTTTCTTTTCTTATGTTCTTCTTTAATGTGGGTGTATATTATGACCTCTCGGTAATAGAGGACATTTTATGAGAAAATTTAACTAAATGTAAGGGAGTCATATTTTTTGAATTCATGGTGTCCAGTTATAAATGTTTTAATGGATTTGTGAGCTTATCCTTCAGTTCAGAAAATGTCTAAGTTAGTTTGAGGATTCTATAAAGAATCTATGGTTTTTAATATCGCTAGTAACTTTACACAAAATTTAAGGAGTAAATGATGTGTAATGGTTACTAGGATCAGGTTATGAGATGATTACAAATCCTGAATGATTACAAATCATGTAAAGGTTACACAATTTGTAGTGTTAAAATATTTTTTTAAATAAAAAATATGTCAACTTTTTTGGCATATGTGATCCTCATGGATTACATGATCTTTGAAGGGATAAAAAACCATGTAAATGTTTGATAAAGGGGTATTAGGTAAATTCATTAGATAAATATAGTTTTATTATTCTTCATTCATCTACCCTATGAACCTAGAGCCCACCTCTAGTGATTTTGGAGACCTCCATTTATTTCATATCGATTTGTTCGGTATTGGATCATCTGGGTATTTTTGTTACATCTCTTTAGTTAAGAGATCCTTTTTTCTTCCTCATTTCATTTGATCAAAATATCTCTATTTCATTGTTATATTGGATTTTTTTATCCATGGTGTTTATTCCCTTCAATCCTTTATATATCCATTGTGTGATCAAGTTTTAGGGGTTGATTCATTGGTTGGTTGTGGTGTGGAGGGTGTTCATTATTGAGGTATTTTTTTTACCTCTTCTCTGATGACCCTTTTTTAAAATTGAATCAATTTTGAGATGTTTATATTGATTATAGGTCATCTGTTTTAATTGTTAGTTTCTTCATATTCGTAGATTCTGTTGTGGTCATGTGTGACCTGATTTTTGAGGTAGATGGTTTTTTCTCTATCCTATGTTGGTAAAATTCAATTTTACAATTTTTTAGAATTTTTTTATTAAATTATATTGGCTAATATGGACAATTTGATCTATGTTTTTTGAATATGGTTTATATAAAAAAAAATTCCCTGGGTTTTTGTACATCAAAATGGTTTTTCAAAGAATTGTGATATAGTTTTGTGAAATGGTCTTAGAATAATAGTATGATGAAATGGTATGATCATGTGTTTTGTAAAATAGAACACATGGGAAACCTTGGGTACTTATGTGGAATGTATATTAATAGGTCTCATGCATTTTGGGGGGTTTTTTCATAGGGATTTTCTTTTCCCCATAGGTCTGTTAAGGAGGTTCACTTTCTGGGGTGTTCCTCTACTCTCTAAACTTTATTCATATGTCTATAGGCTTCATGTGAATGTGATTGTCTATGATAGGTATGAGTGTTCTATTTATCCTAAACTAGAGTGATTTTTGGCCCATTTTTATCTGTGCTTATTGGCCTATTTTGGTTGTTTTTGTTTGTACTCTTTTTTTGTACAACCACATATTTGATATGATATCTGATGAATTCTTTTCCTATGTGATATATATATATTTCAATATTTGTATATTAAATAATTTGAAACTAATTTACCTTATTTTTTTGGAAAATTATAAAAGGGGGATGTTATGTTGCTTTTCCATGAACATAATATAAAAAACTGCTAAACTGTATATCATGCCTTATTTTTCTTAAATTTGAGCACTATTGGAATATTATTTAAAGGCTTGATATGGAACACCTGGGTGAGAACCTATGGATCCCATTTGATCACACCATGTGTACCCCTTTGGTGGTGTATATACCTAGTTATGTCTTTTTATATAGGGAAAGGAAAGGTGTCGTAGTAAGGTGGTGAGGCTTTCTATCAGCTAGGTTTGGGAACCTAAATTTTGAGATGGTGGGGGTTTTCCCACACTATCAGATGGTGATTGTCGGAGTAGCAGTTTTGTTTTTTTTTCATCATTTTTTGTTGAACTTATCTCTTAAAAATTGTTTTACTACCTTTTTAGTTATATCACTTTCATTGACCTCCTTCAGTTATGATATATATATATATATATTCATTTTTTTATTCTAATGTTTCCTTATGTACATGTGTGTAGAGACCAAAGCTTTAAATACATGGAAATTACATTAATATTTTGGAATACATAATACATCCCACAAACAGACACCTAATGAACATATTAGTTTAGTGAATTTTGAAACATGGAACACATTCTCTTAACATGGTGAAAGATCTTAAATATCTTCCATAAATATCATCCCCTTTATTTTTCATACCTAAAACTTTTCCTTATATGTCAGGGAAAAGAAAACATAAAAGGGGTGGGCTAAGATGATCAGTAAGGGTTAATATAAAAAATATCATATAAAATGTTAACATAAGAATTTAAACACATGAACATAACTTTTAAAAATCATAGAACATATAAAATGTATAAAAATCTTGAGTCATGTTATGAATCTTGGCATTTCATAAGACATAAATCATAAAAGTGCATGAGCTATGAGAAAATAACTTTGGCATGAATCATGGAATTGTGAAAAACACATAGGAAAATAAAATCATTTCCATATTATCAAAGGATCATTTAAAAGACCATTATTGTGTAAAAATTCCTATACTGATCTGAGTTCACTCTTCATTCCAACCCTATATTACGGAACCATATTTACTTTTGGTTCCATCCCTATATTATTGAACTAGGATTACATTTTTTTCCAGTGATGTATTACTAAATCAGATTTACTTCTCATTCCACTCCTATCTATATCATGATATATAAATCTTTACAAAGTGTGTTAGAGGTAGATATAGGCACATAATCAAAATCATACATAAGTGTGTAACAAAAACATAAATCATTTTTCATAGCATAATACACAGAATAAAATGGGTTTCTTAAACATCATTCCATCATAAAATAACCCATATAAAACAAATGGATTTTAAAAATAAAATTCCATAATTAGAATAATCAAAACATGTGAGTAATTGTGATAAAATCATTAAAAACATAATGATTAAAACACAAGTAACATCACAAGATGCAAATAAAAAATAATCATGACATATCACATGAAAAGAATTTCTAAGGAGAATTCACTTTCTGTTTTTAAAAAAATTTCATTTATTAAAATTACAAATAATTTTAATAGAAAAAATTTTATTATAAAATAACCTTTTCATCTTAGAGGGTAAGTTTCAAGGAAATAAGGCGTCATGAAACATAAAAATCCATTAATCCCATATAGGTTAAAAAACATTCTTCTCATACATTTTATAGAAAATTAAAAAAGATCCTCATTTTGAAAATGAAAGAAATATTCATCCATAACCTCTAGTAAAAACAAAAAAAGGGTAAAAATTACTTTAAACCTCCATAGAAGAATAGTAAAACATCTTATGAAAGAACTTTTAGGAAATATGGACGTGGATGATAAATATACCTAGGAAAATACATACGTAGAAACTATATTTTATAAATTAAGTCAAATTGTATTCCTGCATGGATATATAAATATCATAAGCTTCATAATAATAATCATAAAAACATTCATTGGTTGAATAAACACCACTTAAAAGAAATAGGTGGTGTATATGGCATATGTTCCACAGAAATAAAAGTGAGACAAAATAATCCCTTAACGTAGGTATGATATCATTTGTATGTATCCAAAACTCTTATACAATGATTTAAATTATTTAATTGATTTATTATATAATAATAATAATTTTTATGATGTCATATATGATCATATTATCATCTATTTTTTAGTAGCATTTCATTTTTACTCGTTATTCTGTTATTAACTACTTTATGTTCTTTTGAATGTTTTCTCAAAAAAATTTGGTTATCATTATTAATTCATAGATATAAAAAAAAAATATTATTTTAACATTTTATATACCATATTTATTCATTTTTTACATTTATATTATAATGCATTAATATATATCTAATATAATTAATCACATCTCATCGTAGATATGGTAGGTCATACGTATGCACGAGCAATGATATAATTCCGATAATTATGAAATGCTTTAGAAGTGGATGACAGATACGTTCCTTCAGAATACATATCATGTTGTAATAATCAAATTTAGTAATTATTTTCATTATTATATCCATACAATTTGGGGGGTGGTGGAAAACATATTACACCACATTGCGGAGACAGTAATTCATACATACCCACGCATGGTGATTCCGTTTTTTGTGGGATGGATAGAAGGTGGAATATGGATTTCCCATAACCATAATAACATATCATAATATGATTTATACTATATTTATTACTTTATAAATGAAAAAACTCAGGAAATAGAATTTGAATAAGAAGAGAGTTTGAAAGAATCGGTATAAGATATTATCTCTTCTTCGACGAGTTCCCCCTAGATCATCTCTTAAAGCACTATAGTTGGTATTTTTAGAAAACCAAAACCTCTATAATGTAACTAGAAAACTTGATAAGTTAAATGGTCTTGGGATAGATGATTTTTAAGGCTAAAATAGAATTATAATTGTGAGTGAGGATGTTCCCTTTTATAATTGAGGTGAGGGGCACATTTGGAATCTCCAAAAATATTAATTTAATATAAAATCAAACCACATCCAAAAACCTAAATATGTCCTTATTTAACATAATAGATGATATGCGGTTGTAATATAATCAATAAATAATTTTTTACATGTTTTGTCTTCATTTTAAACCTTATTATTTTGTTTTACCCATAATTATTCTCTTTTTATTTTAACTAAGGTAACAAATTGCCCAATATTAAAATTGTGTAATTTTTACTTATTTTAAGTCAATAAAACCATAAATGATAAGTATATGAAATTTTAGACAAATTAATAATTATTTTATATTTTTGAAAATATATTATGATTTCTAAATAATTTAATAAATCATTATTTTTACAAAATATCAATAGTGACATTTTTGATACTATTCATTTAATTGATTTTTAAAAACATCAAGATAAGATGTTAAACTCAAACCAAATATTTTATTATATATATAGGTGTTCGATTTAATCTAGAATATTTGTTTTATATATTAATTATCCAAAATTATATTTTATTTTTGTATTTTTAATAACATTAATTTGATATTTTAAATATTAAAATCAGTACTACATCAGTTTTGTGTAATTTTTTAATATACATATTTATTGGGAAAAAATTATAAATAAATATTACAAATAATATAAATCATATATATTTCATAATAGTAGTAATAGTTGAATATTCCTCCTTGAAAATCCGACATTAAAAATGTTATATGCATTAAAACTTGAATGTTACAACTTTAACATCCCTTTAAATAAAATATTATAGGTCTCATAATCATTTCTATATGAATCAAAATCATAAATAACTTGATACTTGGATGATTATGGTCAATATATACTCTAACAATGACATTTTATAAAGTTTTTTTTTATTTTTATGGTAATTATAATTTTAATTAAAATTATTTTATTTATTTTTACTCAATTAAATAATTTATGCATCATCATTTTATAAACCATTAGGGAAATTATTTAATCTCTAAAGATACTAAATAAATTACCATGAAATATATAATTTGATTATATTTTTTAAACTATTTATTAATGAATTTTATCATGTTAATCACAATATTAATATTATAATACATCTAAGAAATATGGGGGTGACATTTTGTCACTTTCAGGTCACTTTCTTTTATTTTAACAATATTTATATCAATTTCATGGATATAAGTCTATTAAATGAGTATATTAAGATAAATAGGTGTTAAGGGTATATTATTAATCATCCAGTAGTATTTTTATATGTGTTAGGGTAATTGTATTTTCCTTTTCATATTAATTTGATACATAAATTACCAGATTTGGCTTTAACCGCATTAAATAAAAATTATCATAGTTACTATTCATAATATCTGAAAAAACAGTAACCTATAAAAAAAATTTGGACCCATTGATTATAAATATGAAATAAATTTTTTGAAATTTGAAGCACAGAAGTTTTACTAATTAAAATAAAATTAATCATGTTGAGGAAATGAGAAAACATGTTTTTAAAAAGTAAATACCATCAAAAAACAAACATGTGTTTATATAAAATTTCATTATAAAATTACTTCCAATGAAGAAAATTGGATTAAATTATATAGACATAGTCTAATTTTTCTTTAAAACCAGTTAAAAGTATAGTATAGTAATATAAATAAATTAGATAAAAAATTTGTTTTGAATCAAAATGTCGTATTTATCATTATTAATTAAAATATCAAAGTTGTTAAAGAAATAACAAAAATTAATCCAAAATAAATATTTATTTCCCAATTCCAAATAAAAAATTTATATTTCAAAATGTAAATTATAAAAATTTTAAAAATTATATTTAAAATGGGTTCTCCTTTAAAAGGGGGTAAAAATTCCTTTTTTAAAATCATTTTATCTGAAAGATTGAATTTGTTCTTATATCAATTATAAAAAACATATAAGATTAATTTTAAACAATATATTGAATATAATATACATATATTTTATTAATAAAATCCAAAAATATTGATTTTATTATTTTATAAAATCACTTATTTTCATTAAAATAGTAATTTAGAAAAAAAATCTTTTATTTCAAAAAAAATCATTCATTTATAATTATTTTCTAATAAAATAATTAATTATATATATATATATATGTTTAAATAATATTTTCATAATTTGGTTAATGTTTTTCATATCTTACATTATAATGTCTAGGTTATAAGGTAATATATTAGTATTTAGTTGTTCAGTTAAACTTGGTCTTGTATGAAATAAATTTTATCAAAATAACTTCAAAGTGTGTGTAACACAAGACAAGAATAGTGTTGTGAATACCAAATGATAATTTTTTGTTTCAGGTAGAGATATATTATCTTGGTGTAGAGTACAACATAATATATCAAAGAACTAAAGAAATAATTATTATAAAATTCTCGGGGTGTTGTATTTTACCCACCTTAAAATGAATTTCTACCTCAAAATTAACAAGGGTTATAAAAGGATTAATACTTATAAGTTTCTTTCATAGAAAACCATATCCTAAAAAAGAATACTAAATTTTTTTTAAAACAAATGTCATGTTAGAACCATTATAGTTACCCAAATTAACTCGTCACTAGGTTTCCACATATAAGAACATAGATGGGAAGCGAAAACATGGGTATAGATGAAAAATCTAACCATCATGTTTTGATGGAGAGTGATTGAGATCAAGGTTTGGAGAAAGTTAAAAATTAAAAATCCATAAATCTTTGATGATTTTAGGGTCCATTAGATTCATTTTAAAAGAAGTTACTATGGTAACATTTTTGGTTATAAGATTATTTCTCTAGAGTTGAAGAATGATAATAAATAGTTACTTGATAAAGTATAATATCATCCTTTCCTTATGCCTTGATAAATTTCCACTTTATCTCTTATTATAAGAAATGAAGTTTAACTTTTAATTTCTAAAGAGTTAGTAGATCATGCAATCTATAAATAGAATGATTGGCCATTCCATCATTTTTTATCACAACAAAAATTTTAGAAAAAGTAATCAAATATGCATAAGTAATACTATACTGAGATTATAGAATCTTCATTTAGAGTTTAACTTGTACTATCCATAACTTTATAAACTTAAAATCCTTCTGAAAAATGAAAATCCAAAACATTAGAAAGAGGTAAATTAACTCGACTTATCATCTATCCCTCATATATAATAAGGTATCCCTTCCTGATCACGTTAAAGACATGTGAAAGCCTTCATCATGTATTCTCTTGAGTCATGGTATGAACCTAAATTTCCATATATCCTTATTTAAAAAATACATGTTTCTTTATTCTAAAACTTATGGGATATATTACATAAGTCCAAAAAAAATTATAATTCGTACAAGATAACATAAACCTCTTTTCAACAAATCCATAATTAGTTCCTCAAAAACTAGCATTATCCAATTAAATATTTAAACCCAACATATCTTTATCCAAACATAGTTATCTTAACATAAGGTAAATATTAAGAGATATATTTCTATTAATCATGTGTTCTAAAAAATTATCACCTTACCCTTAAATAACTTTTCTAGGTCTTTATAACTATTAAAAATCTAATCCTTAATGAAATGATTATACTGAAAACACTTATATATTTAATGATTCATATAACATAATATTTGAATTTCGATACAAATACACCTCAATAATCTAACAATATTCATAAAACATTACCCATGATCTGTCATCCTAGTATTTCCTAAAATATAAATTAGGTCTTAAGGATCCTAAACTTTAATCTAACCAAGAATTTTAGGTTTAAAGTAAACAATAATGCTATAACACCCTATACCTTTCAAATTTTCTTTATAATCTCTTTATTCTCATCATTATAACCAATAATTATACCACATTCATGATTCATTTTGTGATATTTCAACTTAGGAAATCAGTTTTCATAATTCACATACATTCCACATCTGAAACATTCAAGGATAACTATGTTCTATCTTGTTCTAGATATTAACTAAAATTAGAAAGAAAAGTTTGGGAAATGAATATCAATGATTAAAAACACATATATAAGTTAAATTACATATAAAATTTAAATATATGATATCTTAGGATTAATCCCAGTTTATTCATGATTACCACAAAAACTCTATGACTGTAACTTATTTATAGACTGATACTTAGGACATCCTTAGACATATCCATCAAGAATATTTAGAAGGATATCAGTAAAGTTCTTCCTGATTATTTTCCAATGGTTGACTAAACCTTTGCTATAATACTAACTGTAGAGACCCAATATTGATGTACGTGGACATTACATAACTTTTCTAGAGCACCTAAAATAGGACACAAATAGATACACAATGACCATATTAGTGTAGTGTCTATGGAAACTGGGAACAAATTATATTAACTGGGTGAATGATATTCAACATCTACCAAATTGATATTTCCCTTTATTTTTCCTACCTCAAACCTTTCTCTATATCCTCAGGAAAATAAAACATAAAAAGGGTGAGCTCATATTCTTATTAAGGGTAGATAAGGAAAATATCAAATTAAACATGAATATATGAATGTAAAAACATCAACATAACTTTAGAAAACCATTACACAAATAACATATATCAAAATCATGATTCATTAAATAAATCATGGTAGTTCATTAGACATAAATCATAAAGGAAAATTATCCATGATAAATTAACTTTCATAATAAAATTGGAATTTGGAAAACACATAATCATAGAAAATAATTTCCATATTAGACAAGGATCATTTACAAGACTATAATTTTGGAAAAAGTACTAGATTTAATTGAGTTCAGTCTTCATTCCTTCCCTTTTATTACTGAACTGGATTTACTTGTTGTTAAAGACCAATATTACTGAACCAGATATACTTGTCATTCCTGCCCTGTATTACTGAATCATATTTTCCTTCCATTCCATTCCTATCTATCTCATGAGGAAGAAATATTAACCCAATTAATTGGAAGAAGATATAGGTCCCACCTATCACATAATGAAAACCATACATATGTTTTCTATAAGAACATGACTCATTTATCATAGCATAACCCATGGAATAAAATGAGTTTTTTAAATATCCTTATATCATAATATAATATATATAAAACAATCATATTTCATAATTATAATTTCATATTAATCATGATAAAACCATATATGTAATAGGTATAAAAAATTAAAAACATTACTAATTAAAACATAAGTAACATGAATGGATTAAAATGGAAAAATAATCTTTAGATATCACGTGAAAATAATTCATTAGGAAAATACACTTCTTTTTTTGAAAAAAATTTCATTTCATAGATTTCAGTGAAATTTTTAAAGAAAAAATGTTATTATAAAATAACCTTTTAATCTTTTAAGGGATTATTTGGGTAAATAATATGACATGAAATCATAAAAATCTTCTCATGTCATATAAGTTAAAAAATATTATTCTCGTACTTTTTTGAGAAAAGTCAAAAAGAACCTTCTTTTGAGAATGAAAAAAATATTCCTCCTAAACCATGTAGTACAAAGTCAAAAATGGGAAAAATTACTTTAACCCTATATAAGGGAATAGTAAAACATTTTATGAGAACAATTTTAGAAAAATTGGTGTGGATGATAAATATACCCCAGTATATACTTACATATAAACAATCTCTTATCTATTTATAATCAGTTGAATCATATTCCTCATAAACTAATGAAACTTATATGCATATTTAAATATTATAACCATCATAATAAGAATCATAAAAACATTCATTGGTAGCATAAACACCACTCAAAAGAAATATATGGTGTATAAGGCATGTGTACCTCAAAAATAAAAGTGAGACAAAATAATCCTTTACCATAGGTGTTATATCTTTTTTATGTACCAAAACATCATTTATAGTGATTTAAATTATGTCATTGATTTATTCCAGAATCATAATCATTTTTATTATATAATATATAATCTTATTATCATCTGTTTGTTAGTAACATTTCACTATTACATGTTATTATAGTATTAACTATTTTATGTTCTTATGCATGTTAAGTTATGGTTCTCCTTATTAACTCATATTTATATCATTAAAATGATATTAACATAATATATACCATATTTATTCATTCTTTGAATTTATATATTCAGGATTTAATGTATATCATGTAGAATGGCTCACATCGAATCATGGAGACGATAGGTCCTATGTATGGATGAGCAAATATATCATTCTAATAATTGTGAAATGGTATATAAGTGGATGGTATATATGTTGTTAAATAATCTATATCATGTTATAATAATCATATATGGTAATTATTCCCATAATTATATATATCCAAGAAATGTGGTGGTGAAAACTATATTACACAACGCCGTGGAGACGGTAAGTCATACATATGCACACTTGGTGATTTCATTTTTTGTGGGATTGATAGAGGGTGGAATATTTTTGTTCCATATCCATAAAAACATCTCATAATATTATTTATATTATATTAAGTAAATTATAATAGAAATAACTCATGAAGAGGATGTATAAAAATAATGATGTTTGAAAGAATCGGTATAAGAGAGTACCTCTACTTTGAGGATCTCCCTCTAGATCACCTCATAAAGCACTATAGTTGGTCTTTTGAGAAGACCAGAACCTCTATAATGTAGTTGGGGAGTTGATAAGGGAATTTTTAAGGGGATAGCTGAGTTTGAGGGCTCAATGAGAATTTATATTGTGAGGGAGGATGTGCCCATTTATAATTGAGGTGATGGGCACATTTGGAAACCCCAAAAATATTAATTTAATATAAAGACAAACTGCATATAAAAACCTCCAAAATTTACTTATTTAAACAATGAGATGTCGTAAGTTTGTAATAAAATCAAACAATATTTTGTAGATAAGTTTTTATTTCATTTTAAAACTTATCATTTAGTTTTACTCATAATTATTCTCTTTTAAGTTTAACTAAGGTAACAAACTAATCAATATTAAAATAGTGTAATTTTTACATACATAAAATCAATCAGACCATAAATAAAAAATATAGAACATTTTAGAGTAAAAAATATTTATTTTATATTTTTTAAAATGTTTAATTATTTTCGAATATTTTAGTAAATCATTATTTTGACACAATATCGACAGTTTCAATTTTGAAACTTTTCAATTAATGGATTTTTTAAAATATCATGACAAGATTTTAACCTCAAAAAATATTTTATTAAATTTATAACAAGTCAAGGTAATCTGTTAGTTTTTTTGGATATATTAATTATCCCAAATATTATTTGTTTTAATATTTTTAATAACATTTATTTTATTTTTCCATTAATAAAATAATTACAACATGTGTATTGTATAATTATTTAATATACTTATTTTGTTATTAATAATAAAATATAAAATATTATGAAGAAGATAAATAATCTATATTTAATAATAATACTTATAGAAGAATATATATTTTGGAAAATATATCGTTAAAAATTTTATATTTATTAAAATATGGGTGTGACAACTTTAACATCAATTTAAATAACGAATTATAAGTGTTATAAATTTTTCAATATGGCACCAAATTATCAATAACTCGACCCTTGGATGATTATGGTCTAGATATACTCTACCAATCATATTTTTTAATGTTTTTGGGTCTTTTAGTGGTTATTATCTTTTTAATTAAAATTATTTTATTGATTTTTCATTAATTAAATATTTTATACATCATCATTGTATAATCCATTAATGTAAATATTTAATCACTAATAATTTCAAATAAATTACCATAATGTAGATACATTCATTATCTTTCTGTAGATTATTTATTATTGAATTTTTATCATTGTTATCACTATATTAAAATTATTATACTTATAAGAAATAAGGGGATGACATTTTTTCACTTTAATGTCACTTTCTTTTATTTTAATAATATTTATATCATTTTCATTCAAAAAAGTCCATTAAATGAGTCAATTACAATCCTTAGGTGTTGAGGGTATATTATTACTCATCCAATATTATTTTGGAAGGTTTTATAATAATTTTGTTGTCCTTATCATATTAATGTTTTGCCTAAATTACATGATTTACCTTTACCTGTGTTAAATAAAAATTACCATAGTTACTATACATAATATCCAAATAATAAAATTAACATATTATCATAATTTTTAACCATTTATTCTAAATATGGAATCCATTTTTTAAAAATTCCAAACACAAAATTTGTAGTAATTAAATCAAAATTAATCACATTGAGGAAACAAGAGAACATGTCTTTAAAAAGTAAAAACCATCAAAAGATTCACATGTGTTTATATAAAATTTTAATGTGAAATTACATATAATGAAAAATATTGATTAAATGATAAAAAATTAATATAATTATACCCTAAACATTAAAAGGATAATCTAATAATATAATTAAAGTAGGCTAAAAAATAGTTTGAAATTAAAATGTCTTATTTTTCAATATTCATTAAAATTTGAATGTTATCAGAAAAATACCAAATATTTATCCAAACTAAATTTTTATTCCCCAATTTCAAATAAGAAGTTTTCTTTCCAAATATAACTTATAAAAGTATCAAAAACTAGCTTTAAAATGGGTTTTTCATCAAAAGGAGATGAAAAATCTTTTTCCAATACTCCTTTTATCCAAAAAAAATGAATTTGCTCATATATCATCTATAGAAACCATAAAATATGAATTCTAAACAATATATTGAATATATTTAATATATATTTAATTAATAAAACCCATCAAGAGTTGTTTTATTATTTTATAAACTCACTTATTTTCATTTAAATATTTTTTTCACAACAAAACCATTTCTTTTATTTAAAAAATAATTTATAATTAATTGATCACCAAATAATTAATTATGTATAAATCTGAGATAAAATAATAATTCAGTTAATATTTTTCATATCCTCTATTATAATGGCTAGTTTACATGGTAATATAATAGTATTTAGTTGTTCTCTTAAACTACATATTGCATGATATGATTTCTATTAAAAGAGCTTGAAATTGTGTGTAATACAGTCCAGGAATTTTGTTGTGTATACCGCAAGATAGTATGGTGTAGCATAGAGCACAATCATATCTTGTTTTAGGGTACAACACAATACATCAAAGAAATTAAAAAATATATCTCATAAAAATCTTGTGGTGTTACAATGTGTATATCTTTCATATTGTTTACTTTAGGATGGGATAAATCATTCACTCTATATTTTGTTGATGCTCGAATGATAGATTCCAGCCCATAGAGATTTAGAAATCCCTTCAGGTACATGACTGTTCAGGTCAGGTACTATTTTGAGAGGGTATTCATGTTAGGTTTATAAAATATCAACATCTCCCTATGTTATTAGGTGATCATACTCATTTGTGCATTTCATGTTAGTAAAGGAAGATTACTCAAAAAATATGGAAAAATATCAAAGGTCAAAAAAAGTTTTTAACTGGATCATATTTATGTATGTGAACCTATTTCACCATTTTTTCTTGATTGAAAGAGATATTATTTCTATATCATTGATTATTTTTGTATAAAGGAATGGGCTTAAATTATCAACTATAAGTCTGAGGTGTTTAGTTTCATAATTAGTTATCGAAGGGAAGTTAAAAAGATGCTAGATCAAAATATCTAGATGTTCCGAAATAATAATGGAATATATTTTAGAAATATAAAATTAGTGCATTATCTCAAGATACATTGGAGAAGAAAACATATTTTAGCAGTAAAAACACTGTAGGAAAATGGAGTGGTTGAGAGAAGAAATCTGATTATCAATTACATTTCTAGAAAAATTCATAATGATAAAGAAATTTCTAATAAATTTAGGAAATAATTAGTTTTTACATAATTTTTCATTTCTAATAGATCATTATTGTGTTAAATGAAAGAAAATAATTTATACGTTCTTTTGTATGTAAAGAAGTTAACATTGATATACATTTGAGTTTTTTAGAGTGTATTTTTTATTCTCAATAAGGATGAATATAAGAAGTTTATATCATACAAAAATAAAGGGATATTTATTAGTTTCTAGAGAAATATAAAAGAATATAAATGATTAAATAAGTGGTTGGAAACATTTATAGAGATAAATGATGTTGTTATGGTAAAAAATGAGTATAATATTCAAGAAATTCATGACTAGTATTAGGAGTATAGTGGGGAAGAAGTTAGTAGCTTAGTGTGATTACAAGTACCAAAGAAAACTTAAGATGAAATTTCAGATTATGAGTGGAATAAAACTATAACGAAACCAAATATACAAGTTGAAATTGATTGGGAGAATATCATCAGGGATTAGGAAGCTCCAGTTCACATGAAGAGAATAAAGACACTACATTATGCATCATTCTTATCATGGGTAGAAAAAAGGTGTTTTGAAGATTCTTCAAGATGTAGTATTTGGTTTCAACAAATGAATGAAGAGCATGAAAAAATAGAAAATAAATAGACATGGGATCTCTTTTTGAAGCCAACATATATAAATTTCATCAGAACCATATGGGTTTTACCTAAAAGTATGGATTAATATAGTACAATAATTAGAAAAAAATCATGACCAGTGTGAAATTGATTATCCAAAATAGAGGGTATTGATGTTGATGAAACATTTTAAACTATTTTAAGGTTAGAGACAATTTGAAAATTCATGTCCACAACAATGAAATGGAAATTCAATGTTTTCCAGATTGATTTCAAGTTATCATTTTATAATTGGGTTCTAGAATAAGAAGTTTATATTGAATAGATATATGTTATTATAATTCATTAAGATGATAACAAAGTTTTCTGGCCAAAAAAGGCTCTATATCAGTTGAAGCAGGCACCATGACCATGGTATTCAGAACATGATTAGTATTTCAAGAAGCTAATTTTTACCATGGTGAAGTGGATTATAATCATTGTGTTAGTAATGAGAGTAATCAAATGATGACGGTGCTTGTATATGTTGATGATATAATCTTAGGTGGATTTAATTAACATAAGTGAAAAATTTTGTATAATTCATGAAATGAAATTTTGAAATGTCAATGGTCAGTGAGCTAGCATTTTCCTATGTTTTACAGATAATTCAAGGAAGGCATATGACATTTATTTCACAATAAAAGTCTATTATGGAAGTTATGAAAAGATTTTGGTTTGAAACATACAATGAAACTAAAACATTTGTTTCTATATAGATAAAATTTTCAAGGGATGATTAAGGTGAAGTAGATAATACCACCAAATATAGATAGATCATTGTAAATCTATTATACATAACAACAAGAAGACCTAATATTGTTTTTTCCATATTCCAAGTGTGTGATATAGTTTTAATCCCAAATAAATCCACTAAAATGATTTTAAAAAATGTTAAATTTAGTATATCAATGGAATAGTGAATATTGGTTTACTATAGAATGAAAAAGCATAGAAAGAAATATTTGGATTTACATATATAGATTATTCTGGTTCAATAGATGATTGGAAGTCAATCCCATATGGTTCCTTATATCTTGGAAGACTGTGTATTTTTTTCTAAGAAAGAAACAAGATTGCATTTATTTGAGCACCATAGAAGCTAAATTTGTTGTTGATGATCAAGCCAACGTGTAGTTTCTATGGATGAAGTAGCTGATGGAAGATATGTTAGTCGAAGTTACATCTCTAATCAGAAACCATTGTGATAATTAAAGTGAAATAAATCACAGAAAAAATCTAGTCCATAAATCAAGGAAAAAAGAATATTAAAATTAAAATTAACTTTACCAAGGATAAATTGGATAATGGTATTGTGAATCCAAATTATATGCCTACAAAATAATAGATTGTGGACATCCTAATGAAGGATTTACCTTGAGAAGTGTTTGAATATAATTGACTGAATCATAATGTTCAGTCAACTCCCCACACCTAAATAGTATATATGTAGGACCTCCTTCTCCCAAAGGTATAGTTTTTTCTCCTAATTATTTATATGTGTTCTTTACCATGTTACATACCAAAAAGTAGTGACTTTTGGATTTTTGGAAAAGGGGATAATATATATTAATCAGTACATGAGGAGAACCTAATAGAGGGAGAATAAAATAGGGGAGATTTAAATCTAATTCTGGTAAAATTGGTCTATCAAAGAAACAAAATCATGCAAAGTTGTTTCCTTTAGGTTCATGATGCAAACATCAAACACATATGTGTAAGGAAGTGATCTTGAAGTCTTATCTTGTTTAATATTTTGGAATTTCTAAGGATTCTAGAATTATGTTTAATAATGAAGTGATTCATCACTAATATTTTGGTGATAAACATTTTTATCATTTTAACAATGACTCATGTGGTCTTAGATTGTGTGTTAGGGAAGTCCTTGATCACTATATCGGGTTTCATATGGAAAACTGTTTCATATCCACATGACTTTGGGACTTGTTTTCTCTTAAAAATTATATGTGTGTTCAGAAAACCCAATTGAAAAGATTATTGGAAAAATACCAATTATTGGTGCCTGTGGGTTGATGGTGTTTTCTGACAAGTTATGATGTTGTTGACGACGGATTATAGTCAAAAGAGACATGAAGAGTGACTGTGAATGTTTTAACTAATCCTACAAATCATGAATGTATGACCTCATAGAGCATGAATTTTTGATATAATTGTATTAAAATTTTCTGATCTCTTATAGAAATAATATCTAATCTCATGGAGTGAGAGTGTATGAACTATTCTCATGGAGTGTGAATTTCTAAACTAATTTCCTACAAAATGAATTTTTGAATTGATCTTGTGGAGTGAGAATTACTAAACTAATCTTGTGGAGCACAAATGTTTAAATTGGTCATGAAAAACACGAATGTGATAAGATCTATAAAACTAATCATGTGAAGCAATTCAAGATTCTCATAAGATCATGGGGTGAGTTCACATGAAACACACATGATTTTAAGTTGATCTCAAGAAGATATCATGTAAATTGAGTTAAGGAAAAAGGTTCTAAATGATGGAGATATCTTCCAGTTGTTTGAAATCATGTGACCACATGATTGTCTCTGCATGTCCAAACAGGGTCACGCAAAGTGCTAGAAGACAATGGAGCTAGCCACATTATTGAATTTGGATCATGTGATAGATCATGAAAAGCACCTGAAGTTAGTGATGATGATCACATGAACCACTTTTTACATGAGGAAGATGATCATGTGATGTTCTTGTGACATGAGGTAGGTAATCATACTGAAAGATCACATGTTTTGCATAAGGTGGATTTCTAAGGTGGTGGAATTGATGGATAGTTACGATGTTCATAGTTAAGGTGGTGGATTTAGGTATAAAAATACCCCCTAATTCTTCTTTAATACATTAATAAGTTTTATTAAGTGTATTAATCTGATAAAAAATTATTTCTCTTGACCTAATCAAATTATTGTCCTGGTGTCTTGTGATCCGTGTCAGTAGTAGAATGTCCTGCAAAAGGTTATCATAAAAGAGACTCACAAAGTGAATTATGTGTTGGGTGTTTTCATTAATAAGAATACCTAATTATATCTCATGATCCATGTGAACTAAAAAAGTTTACTAATCCATGTGAACTGAAAAAGGTCTCACAATCCATGATATTTAAACAAGGTATAATGATCCACATGATCTGAATAAGGTATCATGATTCATGTGATCTAAAAAATCCCATGATATACATGAATAGAATAAGGTTTTGTAAAATTCCCTTATTATAGGTGTTATAAACTATACATAGGCCAACCAATCATAGTCATGTGATCTATAATAATGGAATATATTCTCATAGTTGAGTTAAGACATGTGCATGATCTAAAGGGTGTCTCACAAAGGGGTACCAGGGATGGATCATTCATAGGAGTATCACATAAAGGTGGTTATCAAATCAATGATAAAAGAAGAGAATAAAGAAATGCGTGATTTTTATTCAACTCAGAACAAATTGTCAAAAGATTCTGCGGGAAGAGAAATTATCTCAATTTTGAGAGAGAGAAATGAGCTTTCAAATTATGAAGGGTTCTAAACCAGGAGGGATAGTGAGTCTTCTATGAACTTGGTAATAATAGAGAGATTAATTAGATTTATTATATAGGAACATTTCCTTTATATTCTTCTTGAATTTATCCCATTGTGGTTGAACCAAGTAAAATTTTTGTGTCCAATACATGTTTTAATTTCCATTTATATTATTCATTGGAAATGTGAGAGAAGTGATTTTTTTTCTAATTATGAAACATGATCCAAAGATACCGTAGTTTTAGTCTTTCAAACCCATATTCACCCCCCCCCCCTCATCTTAGTTTATTTAGCCTAGTTCGGATAAAATTTATGATTAATATTTTTTAGAGGAATCACAAGTTGGAAAAAGAAACATGGAATCATGAGGAATAAATTAGGAATGATTACCCTCATTTGATCATGTTTATATGTAAACACCAAATTTTGAGGATGGATTTTTTTTTAAGTGAGAAGTGTGTAGTTATGGATAAAATTATTTTATGGAATGAACATGTTTTATTACAATTTAATGGATTATAAATACAAAGTAAAAATTTATTAATACTTTTATAACTTATAATTGAAAATAGATAAAAATAAATAATTCAATAATAATATATATGTTTCCAATATGATATTATCTAATAAAAAATATTTTTTTTTGTATGGACAATATATAGGAAGAATAATATAATCCATGAAGTAAACATATTTAAGGAGTTAAAAATAAAAAGTATTATTTAGGGGATTGGTTTGGATAAATTTATAGGAATTAAATATGGCCTTTATAACCATTGGCCTCTTTGATTGTTTTCCAGTATGATCTTTGTTGATTAAAACCCTTATTCTTTATGACTATTTTCCATTATGATTCATGGTCATTATAAATATTGGTAATAATGTTACTATTGGAATTATTTCATATAAAGGTTAATGGTGAGAGATAGTTGATACAGAATAGAGAAAATATGACCCCAACTAGTAAGAACATCCCTTGTGAATTTCATTTATCAGAACATGGGAGGGAGGTGGAATCACTCAGGTTATTTTGTAAAAAATCCCAAGTTGATATTAAACAATGAAGACTTGATTAGAATCATTTGTGAGATAATTTCAATGTACTAAGGATCACTATGAGATAAATGTAGGAAGAACTGTCTCATAAAAGTACAACCATCACACACCTTACCCTTATGAAATATACTATTGCGATAAGTCGTTATGTATCTTGAGCTCAAGTGATTGAAAGTTATTAATTATTGAAAAATTAAATAGTGGTTATAATGATCTCACATTTTTACTTAATGTATCATCATTATATAAAAAATGAAATTCATATAATTAGAGGATGAATTTGATTAGAATTAGTTTAGATACAAAGAAATTGTCAATATATTTTTTGAAGATATGATTTATAATTTAAATAAAATATATTTTTATAATAAATTTTTAAATTTTAATTGAATTTTATTATTCAAAAAAAGTTTGTAAATAATAATATTTATTGCTATATAACTAATAAAATGCTTTAATAAAAACATTTTTAGTTTTTCTTTGAGTTGGAAAAGTGATCTTGAGATAAAAATCAGTATTTTCCCATAAATAAGTATTTTATTTAAAGATTTAATTTCTCATATTTAGGAAATAAATTTGATAAAAATTATTTTTTTAATTAGTGTGTAAAAATGATCCAATAGATAATTTTTCATAATTTTCTAAATTAATTTATTTTTTGGGTAAAAAAATACAGTATAATTATTTGTAATTATTATAACAACATAATTACTTCAAATTGATTAAATAAGTAATAAAAAGGATTGATGTTTCAAAAAATGGTATTATTTGCTAAAAAAAATTTCAAGTTCTTAAATTATTTTCAAAAACCTATAAATATTCTTATAAAAGCAAAAATATATTCTTTGATTTTAGAAACAATTTATTATGAACAATAATCTATTCTACCATAAAGTTAATATAAAATAGTCAATTTTTCATCTAAACATTAAAATTTAAAATTACATATCTTAAATATAAAAACCTGTGAACTAAAACAATGGGAAAGATAATGGTTTTTCATATTCTACAAACTATATTTCATGGGCCTATATTTATAAATTAAAATTCAATTCTTCTTTATTTGATATAAACCCACGAATTATCCTATTCCTATCCACTTAAATGTTATTAAAAATAAAATTCATCTCTTTTGACCTCTCAAGAGTCTCCCCATTGAGTATACAAGGTTCTAAGGAGTTCATCTCAAGATATTATAAGCTAATTTGGAAGTTAAGGGTTTCTCAACCATCCATAGTTTTTTTCAAATGTAATACATCTGTTATAATAAAAATTAAGATCATTATCATATACTTATATGATTTTAAATATATTTTATTATCTTTAAATTAATATATTATGAAAGAGATATTGTATATTCCTTCTCATTATAGCATTTTTCTATGTTTTTATTATGTTTAAGAAAGGTTTCCCATGCTTCTATTAATTTTTTAAAATATTTTTAGTAACTTTTATTTTTAGTGAGAAATGTATTTATACTCTATTTCTTAAATAAATTATTATATAATCAGTTATATATCCTAATAAATTAAAAATATATTACTTTTATAATAAATTATAATTATTAAACTTCCCCACTCAGAAGTTTGGTAAAATAAAATTTGTGTGATTTCATAGTAATGACATCCCTATGAGGATATGAATAACTGGATGCAAATTATAAAATAGATTCACCTAGATTTAGAAATCATATAAAAGAGTAGTTTGAAATTAAATAAATATTCACTTACTGCACAATATGTGTACCAAATTTCACACCTAGTTAGACACTCTTACGGAATATTTTTGGGATGATAAAAATAATCTTTACAAACCAGAATAATGGATTTGAATTTATCATTTCATTTTCTCCTACTATTTCAAATTATTAAAAAAATTAATAATTTTTATTGATATTAATATTTCATTATATTAACATACACCACTATTTTTTTCTAATTTTTTCAATAATGGTATATTACATAAAATTTTGAATATCTTATAGTTTCTGTATGGATAGATTTCATATTCACCTTGATATCCACAACATTCAATTGAATGGAAGTTTATCTATTACTTTTATAAGTTTGTATATTGATTTTTTATATATGATTAAGTATGTGATTCCTTAGAAAACATTATGATATATATTTTTTATCCACATCCATCATATGATGTATATATTTTACATATTGTGTTATGGTTGGGGCCCAGAATTATATAGTCCCTTAATGCATCCGTAGGTCTCATAATAAAAATTAGATTGTCACGAACCGAATCTGGTCGCCACCAAAACCGGCACCAAACCCAGCCCGTGACATGACCCAAAGGGAATTACCTATCCCCATGGGCTGCCAAAAGTTCCCGAGTATCAAACAAATCTAGTTTGGGAACGATTTACCCGAGTAAGAAATCATAAATCATAAAAAAACAATCAATTATTAGAATCTGAAATTTCCATGCTAAACAATTCTTAACAAAACCAGATCTGAATACATGTGTTTAAAAAAACTACAAGTGGTCTAAAAACAAATAATGACAATATAAATACATCCCCATGTACTCTACATGACAAAGGGGTCATCACCCGCAAGCCTTCTTTGCAACTCCTCCCCAACGATGGGGACTAACACCCTGAACCGCCATCACCCTTAGCCTTCCCTTTACCTCAGTCAAGCATAAGCAGGTCTACTTATACCCAAGGGGTGTAAGTAGGGTGTGATCCTAATCCCAATAGCATACCACTAGATGATTCCAAAGATCATGCAATTCAATGTGAACAAAACATGCAATTTTAATACACAACATGAAACAGTGTTAAAATTCAAAGAAATGCAACTTTCAAATGAAAAAAGTTTTCAATCAGAGAATTTCAGAATTTTAGCACATTAAATAGAAAAGTGAGATACTGTAAAGTACTTCCAAAAACACCCCACAACAAGGGTAAATACCACAAATCCAATGAGCATCAAAATTGGGAACACCCCTAAGCACTAGGTTGTCTCGGGCCCTATGTACCTCATACCTCAGTGTAGATTAACCATAGAAAAATTCATTCTTGTGCACGAGACACTAGTAGAGAACATACACATAACCTAGTGGTACCCAATCATCATCCACATAGTTTATTTAGAGTTGTCGGTATCCAAATGCTAAGTGGAACAGGGACAAAACCCATCTGATCTACTAGCCGTACTAGTACAAATCCGCCCCAACTAGGTACTCGGGCTTCCCCTTTTGTGATCAAAAAATATCAGCAAAAAATACACATCATTTTCCATATAAAATATCACTACTAGTCACAAACAAATATTATAGTATCTACACACATTTTATACCATTTAAAACACACAATAAAATAATTTTATTTTCAATAACACAACCTCTCCAAACATCACATTGTTTTGCACCCAAAGCTCTTTAAGATATCCACTTTGCACACTATGTGAACACTTGTAAGTCATTAAAAAAATTCAGTTCAATACCCTTTAATGAAACCAACAATTCAGTTATGGGGCATCCCAATGTGAACCAGAAAGTTATATATTTTAAAAACCACCATTTTCACACAAACATGGCACCTAAAGCCCATTTGCTTCCCAAACACCATTTAAACAAACATTCACAGCAACAACAAAAAATTATAAACATTAAAAACATTATTTTTAGTCCTAATACAGTTCAATAAAATCAACTAAGTAATTATAGGTCATCCCAAAATGAACCAATAAAATATTTGAATGAAAAAACCCCAATTTCACCAAAAAATAGAACTTAAAATTCATTTTCATTATAAATGAAACTAAAACCAATTTTTACAGAAACATTCAAGTGAAATAATCATTAAGGTACCATGAAAACATCAAGTTAATTCACAAAAATTGCACACACAATGGAATCACCTACCAAAGTAACAAAAACCCTTGAATCTCCATGCGAAAATCAAATCGCACCCTCGCCGCACCAAGAGAGACCTAGATCAAACATAAAACAACAAAAATTGGCCAAGAAAGCCCAATGTTAAACCTTAGGTTCAAAAACCTAGTTTCTGGACATTATGAAACTCAATGATAACCAAAGAAACTATAAAAACAATGAATGAAACCCAAAGTAGTTTGGAAGAGGAATGAAAAGGGCCCATTTACTTGAAGTATCTTGAAGTAATCACTCCAAAACACCAGTAGCTGAAATTTAAAAGAACCAAAAATTAGGGTTCATTTGAAAAAGATATATTATATCAATTAGGAACTGGAATGGAGGAAAAATCTTGGGAATTGATAGAGTTATTAAAGAAAGACTTTACCTCTTCAAATCTGGGCAATGTTAGGAAGCCTATGAAGTTCGGCACCAAATAGCGATTAACCAGAGCTCCAAAGAGTGGGGAGAGAGTTAAGATGTGCGGCTGGGTTAATTGGTATTTGTTGAGACTTGGAATCAAAGAAAAATCCAAAAAAATGAATAAGTTATAACATAATCAAAAGTTATTTTTAATACAGGAATTGGGCTTTCGGGCAGGCCCAACCCCTTAGATAAAAACCCAAATAAACCCTGGTTATGGATTTCTAAAAGCTCCAAATTACCTTGGTGGTGTTAATAGGTTATGGGAGGTCAAGTAGTAATTTGAATGGATGGAAAATGTTGAAAAATTAAAACGTTATAAAAGATACAAAATTTATTTTTTAATCTGGAATTGGGCTCACGGTTTGGCCCAATTCATGAATACTCATCTATTCCTCCATAAAACCTAGGGAAACCCCCAAAACAAAGCAAGGATATAAATTAAATAAAAAATAACTTTAAAATATGTCTTGTATGTGAAAATTCTTTCCACCATAAATAATTCTGCCCCCAGAATTCCACAACAAGACCATATGCAAAAGCAAAGCCCAAACGATAGACCAAGACAGACTTCCTTGCCATGTTTTTCACCCGCTTCAAAAAGGACGAATATCTCCAGTTGATCAAACAAAGGAATATAATACTCTCACCAACCAAAAATAACCCCACTTACTTAAAATTATGAAACACATTCAAAAAACATCCCAAAACAAAACACCTCAAACACTACAAGACAACACTCAAGCAATCCACTTGAAACGAACAACGAACTCGAATAACGCTACCACAACAATACGTAAACAAAACCATTGGGTGTTATCCAACCCAAAATTTACCCAAGTAAAAAATTTTTGTATAGACTTGAATGATACTACCTCCTACCTAGAATACACCAAGGAGAAAACTGATTCACTAGTACGTGGTGACCCATTCTGGACATCCCACCACTAGGGACAACTCAATTTCTAAGACAGAATAAGGATAACAATTGGGGAAGGAACTAATGATATCCCCATCATAAGGGTTACAATAACACTATTACTTTTCCAATATAACATACATGATACCCATGATGGGTCTCCCCACCATAATAACGAACTCAACTTTCCTTAAGACAAAATCAAGACACTAACAGGGGGCCTCGAACGGACTTCCCGCATTAGGGGTAGATTAATATCAGAATTCATCCAATGAAACATACCTGAGACCCATTTTGGGTATACCCAAAACAAAACCCAACCATATTAACTAACTATTATTGGATAATAATAATAAAACAACAGAATTTTAAGGAGTTCGCATGGTCGCATGGTTGGTTCACACAGTTTGGGAAATCGTGAGTTAACTATGCGGATCATTCTGTCCAAAGAGGAAACTTCACATAGTTTCCTTGGCCAATGATCATGGATGTGCAGAGACCATGTGGTAGCTACTTTCTATTATCACACGGTCCCCTGGGTTGGCACATGGTACTACTAACTGCACACAAACTAGGCACTTCAACCTGCTTAACCCAAATTTTAAACTTTTCTCCAAAAACACAAGGGAACCCAAAGGAAAAAAAATCAACTCAGCGTATGACATGGGAAGATGGTACTCACACCTCTTTCCACCAAATGTGAGAAATTAGAACAAGATGATGACACCAGAGGTTTAAACTATTATTATCTTTCATATTGAGGATATGACCTTGACAAAAAGTGTGAAGGACTCTAGGATTTCCCCTAACTACACGACATCTTCTCTCTAGGGCCTATGGCTGGAGCTCAATGGATTGAAGCATCTTCGGCCTCATAGTTAGGATTTGGAAACCCCTAAACTGAACATCTTCTTCTAGTTCCAAAAACAATTATACTATAATCTCAGATGGTCTCATTGAGACATGACACACTTCAAACCCACTTTTCCCCAACCCATCATTTTACTAAAACAAGAACTTAGAGGATGCACACACATCACCCCTTTTTTTCTTCAGATGCTAAACAGCAGAATGAAAGGACATATAGAAACACATTTCTCTAGAACATAGGATTTAGAATTTCCTATAGGGAGACACACATCCAACAAAATAGTTACTCTCATAAGATTGCACAATCTTCACCCTTATAGTCAAATGAACACATGACATCGAATGGCATCACCGAACATGACCATTGTGGATAAAGGAAAACACCAGGAGAGGGACCTTCTACTGAGTCCCAAACAGCACATGATTCCAGCAAGTGTCCATAATAGCCACACTGGGCCAGATCTTGCACGCTGGTTGCCTAACATGAACTCTTGCTTCAATGAGACTAACGAAAGACCCAGAGGGCCTTTAAGACATCATTCTACATTGAAAACCTTGAACTTCATTGACCTTCGACAACTTAGGAAACATAAGAAACTAAGGTCTATTTCAACCTCCCACAAACACTCTCCCACTATAGGGGGATCCACATAATTGAAAAAGAAGAGGGGTAAACTCAATCTCCAAACCTCAAGAATAAATTCTTTATGTTGATCAACTGGAGGATCATCCAACGGTGAATCACCATAGGACAAACATGAATCATACATTAACACTTTATGGGGGAGTAACCTAGCCTACAGGAAAAACCAAGGACCCAACCAATCTGGTCATTTGGTCACAACAGACCACAAACCTAAACCGAACACATGAGGGGATCCACCACATTGGCCTCCCAAACGTTTCCTCAAAAGAGACCACTGACCAACACTTCATTCCAACTTATCAATGAAACACAAACCTAAAACATCGTTCAAAGAAGAGGGGTTATTGAACTCGAAACATCCCACAATAATAATCCCGAAAACACATAATTCATACCTCCCAACCATACATCATCAAAACACAACACTTTCCTTCAAAAACATTATTTAAAAAAACAGTGTTGGTCAGTTGCGCATTTACCGATGGTATCTCATGATCCTCACACATTCATGTTTACATGCCACACTGGGAACCCACCTCATATCCATCCATATTACCAAATAGACCTATGCATGTGGTCACCCTTGAGAATACCAAATACCAAAAATCAAACCTTTCCTCTTTTTAAAATAAAACTTTTAACCACAATTTTCCTTTCTCAAAAACACTAACCATAATATCAAAACCCAATTTTTCATCTCACAAATCAATATAGAAAAGAATTCATAATTCAATAAAAGAACATATTCATTCCTTTCACAATTGTTTCAAAACATTTCAACAAATTTCAAAACACTTCTAATTTCATGAAAAACACCATTTTATAAATCTCCATTTAATTAATAACTCAACTCTTCTCATTTCAAGACAAGGTTATAAAAGTTCATAATTTTTTTTCAAATGTTCAGTAGTCACCAAACCCAAAATCCATCTTCAACCACCACACAAAAATTCTAGAACACTTAATTCAATCCAAAACACTTTTCCACGGTTAAAAAAATTCCACTAGAAACATATTTTCAAAACCCAAATTAACATAGTTTAAACTTTAAAAAGAGGTGTAAACACATAATTTACCCTTTAGAAATAATTCTGAAATTTCATTTATAGACTTTAAAAAAACCATTTTCACTTTACTAGAAAATAACATCACAAAAATTCACACTCCTTAAAGTGAAGTCATTTTTTTTCTTAAAAAAAACCAAGTTTCCAAGATTCCAAAACAAAGAGACACAAGACAATGTGAGAGGAAACTAGTTTCAGTGGGTGACTTGGACATATGGTTGGAAGCCATATTCCAATCACTTTTCCATCACAGAGAGTATTCTAGGGAAATATCCATGGCTCCACATGGCTTTCCAGGCCATGTGAGCTCACTGAGATTATTCTCCCAACTCTTTTTTCATTTCCCATAGTCATCATTAAACCAAGAAAACCAAAGGACTCAGATAAATCCATACTTCCCATGGTTACATGAATCTCGTCATGAGGTGTGCTGGCCAGGCACACTACCCATGACTGAAATTTCAAGTCCCAAAAATCCTAGCTCCAGACTATGTTGACTCTTCCCCAAATAACATGTCCCAAGGAGCGAACCTCCTCTGATACCATTTTGTCACGAACCAAATCTGGTCGACGCCAAAACCGGCACCAAACCCAGCCCATGACATGACCCAAAGGGCGTTCCCACTCCCCAAGGGCTGGCACAAGTGCCCGGGTATCAAACAAATCTGGTTTGGGAATGATTTACCTGAGTATGAAATCATAAATCATAAAAAAACAATCAATTATTAGAATCTGAAATTTTCATGCTAAATAATTCTTAACAAAACCAGATCTGAATACTTGTGTTTAAAGACACTACAAGTGGTCTAAAAACAAATAATGAAAATATAAAGACATCCCCATGGAATCCACATGACAAGGGGGTCATCACCCACAAGCCTTCTTCACAACTCCGCCCCAACAATGGGGACTAACACCCTGAACCGCCATCACCCTTAGCCTTCCCTTTACCTGAGTCAAGTATAAGCAGTTCTACTTACACCCAAGGGGTGTAAGTAGGGTGTGAGCCTAATACCAATAGGATACCACCATATGATTCCAAAGATCATTCAATATAATGTGAACAAAACAAGCAATTTTAATACACAACGTGAAACAGTGTTAAAATTCAAAGATATTCAACTTTCAAATGAAAACAATTTTCAATCCAAGAATTTCAGAATGTTAGAACATTAAATATACATGTGATCTACTATAAAGTAATTACAAAAAACCCCACAACAAGGGTAAATACCACAAATCCAATGAGCATCAAAATCGAGAACACCCCTGAGCACTAGGTTGTCTTGGGCCCTATGTACCTCGTACCTCAGTGTAGAGTAACCATAGAAAAATCCATTCTCGTGCATGATCCACTAGTAGGGAACATACCCATAACCTAGTGGTCCCCAATCATCATCCACATAGTTTAGTTAGAGTTGTAATTATCCAAATGCTAAGTGGAACAGGGACAAAACCCATCTGATCCACTAGCCGTACTAGTACAAATCCGCCCCACCTAGGTACCCGGGCTTCCCCTTTTGTGATCAAAAAATTTCAGCAAACAACACATATCATTTTACATATAAAATATCACTAATGGTAACAAACAAATATTACAGTAGCTACACACATTTTATACCATTTAAAACACACAATAAAATAATTTTATTTTCAATAACACAACCTCTCAAAACATCACATTGTTTTGCACACAAAGCTCTTTAAGATATCCACTTTGCACACTATGTGAACACCTGTAAGTCATTAAAACAAAATCTCAGTTCAATACCCTTTAATGAAACCAACAATTCAGTTATGGGGTAGCCCAATGTGAACAAGAAAGTTATATCTTTTAAAAACCACCATTTTCACACAAACATGGCACTTAAAGCCCATTGGCTTCCCGAACACCATTTAAACAAACTTTCACAGCAACAACAAAAAAGAATAAACATTAAAAACATTATTTTTAGTCCTAATATAGTTCAATAAAATCAACTAAGTAAATATAGGTCAGCATAAAATGAACCAATAAAATATTTGAATGAAAAACCCCCAATTTCACCAAAAATTGGAACTTCAAATTCATTTGCATTATAAATGTAACTAAAACCAATATTTACAGAAACATTCAAGTGAAATAAACATTAAGGTACCATGAACACAGAAATTTAATTCACAAAAATTTCACACAAAATGGAATCACCTACCAAATTAACAAAAACCCTTGAATCTCCATGTGAAAATCAAATCGCACCCCCACCGCACCAAGAGAGGCCTATATCAAACATAAAACCACAAACATTGGCCAATAAACCCCAATGTTAAACCCTAGGTTCGAAAACCTAGTTTCTGGACATTATTTAACTCAATGATAACCAAAGAAACCCTAAGAACAATGAATGAAACCCAAAGTAGTTTGGAAGAGGAAAGAAAAGGGCTCATTTACTTGAACTATATTGAAGTAATCACTACAAAACACCAGTAGCTGAAATTTAAAAGAGCCAAAAATTAGGTTTCATTTGAACAAGATATATTAGGTCAATTATGAACTAGAATGGAGGAAATATCTTGAGAATTGAGAGATTTATAAAAGAAATACTTTACCTCTTAAAATCTGGGCGATTTGAGGAAGCCTATGAAGTTTGGCACAAAATCGTGATTAACCAGAGCTCCAAAGAGGGGGGAGAGAATTCAGACACGCTTCTGGGTTAATTTTTTTTGGGTGAGACTTAGAATCACCAAAGAATCCCAAAAATTAAATAATTTATAACATAATCAAAAGTTATTTTTAATACAGGAATTGGGATTTCGGGTAGGCCCATCCCCTTAGATGAAAACCCAAATAATCCCTGGTTATGGATTTCTAAAATCTCCAAATTAACTTGGTGGTGTTAATAGGTTAGGGGAGGTCAATTAGGAATTTTAATGGATTAAAAATTTTGAAAAATGGAAAAGTTATAAAAGATACAAAATTTATCTTTTAATCTGGAATTAGGCTCACGGTTTGGCCCATTTCATGAATACTCATCTATTCCTCCCTAAAACCTAGGAAACCCACAAAACAAAGCAAGGATGTAAATTAAATAAAAAATACCTTTAAAATATGTCTTGTATGTGACATAGATTCAGTGTTTATTTTTTTCCTTACCCATTTACTTGTGATGTCTTGTAATGAGTCCTTAATTTTTTTATGATGTTTATAATTATTAATTATATAAATATTATATTAGTTATTTATATCTTTATATTGATTGATTTTCATGTTATTCGCTGATATACTATGCTCACAGTTTCTATGTAATATCATAACTGGATTTATTTATTCCTTCTATATTTATTTATTTCATTCATACTCTATGATATATTCTACTATATAATACCCTTACAAAGTTTCTATACTCACCACTTTATATTGTTTTCCATTTCCATGAGAAACCTAGAAGATTACTATTTTTGACATAATTACTTATTAGGTGAAATAAATAATTTTTTAGGTATATAGTTGATTTATCTTAAATATTAAATGTAATTTAATATTCATTAATGTATTTAGTTCCTAAGATTACTATAATATTGAATACATTGCATTGTGATCTATGTATTTTATATGATTATTGTAACCCATTGAGATTTTAAAAGAATAGTTCTATTGTAACATTGGTGTTTTTTATGAGTGTAAATTTTCAAGGGAATTTGAGCTTTCCTAGTTTCTGAATGTAATGAGTCATTAAATGAGACTTACAATGTAAATATGGTCATTTTAAAAACTAACATTATTGTTTATAGGATGTGTTTTATGTACCTAGAGGTGTCACAAAAGTTTGGATGATTTTTTGGAGCACCAAACTCCAAAAGATAACTTTTTGGTAGAAAAAGATAGGGTGAAAGATTTGTTTAAACCATGAACTCATCATGAGAAACTTTGTTTACCTATAAGGGTTTTCATACAATTTTATAAATAGTGCTTGGTGGGGAACATGTCCATTCACAATGTCTACAGTAAACTGAAGAGTTGGTAAAAAGATCTTCACACGGTTCTCCAAACCATGTGTCTAACCATCATGGTTAGTGCCACTTAACAATTAGTAGTACTTGTTTGGAACACAGTTATCACAAAATATGTGGCCAAACCATACAAGGTATTTCTCAGGAAGAGTATGATCCACATGGTTGGTTCATAGTTTCTCAAACTATGTAGACAAACTTTGTGCCTCATTAAAAATGGTTGAAATAAGTATTTTTCTCCTCCATACACATTTATTTTCTTCCTCTTATTTCTCTATAATTTCTCCCATTTTTAGAATAATAGAGCTCCCACTTATGGCCTCCTATATGACTCCATATATATATCTCATACAAGTTCTAGTTTGGGTATCATTAGGCATGTTGTAACCATATTAGTGAACTCCCAACTTCTCTTGCTTCCATCTTCATGTTCCCTCTATATATGGAATAATAATTCTATGTGGTCTATTTTATCTATTTCTGGTGTGTTTGTAAAAAATTGTGATTTATATCATTTTAAATCAAATAAAATCTTGATATTGGATGGGTGTACCATCCTAAACATGATGTAGGTGGTTTATACCTTTTATATAATGTTTTTTTTCATATTAAATTATCATCAATGTGACACATGAAAAACTTTTTTGTAAATTAATCCTAAAATTAATCAGTGTCGTAAATAAATTGTGTGAACCATAAATGTGATTCCCACATAGAAACTTAACTTGGTTGGGGTTATAAAACTCATCATGGACCACCTCTAATTTGGGTTCATCCATCTGTCTAAGCTAAGAACCACCCCCTTGGTTTTTTGAGCTTTCCACCTTGTTTTGGAGGCCTTAAATAAATTAAATGAGTTAATGAATGGATTAAATAATGATAGTGAAATTAATTGGATTATTATACCTAGGAATGGTAACTAACTCATCCTTGACTTTAATATTATTTGTTTTATTTTTGGTATTATAGTGTGACACTGATGTTGATTAATGATATAGAGCCGATATTTATTAAAGTATAGAAATGATCTTGATTATGGTATGGAACTAATGAGGGAGTTGAGGTATAGAACCAATGACATTAATATACACATGTATATTTAGTTATGAGTATGCCTAATCCATGGGACTTGGGTTCCTAGACCATGTAGGTATACACTTTTCCAAGATCCCTTGGATGAGTCCCTTGGTCTTGAGGAGGTATCTTTGGTTTTACTCCTTGGGAACAAGCCCAATTAGGTCTCATAATTTTTCATATGTGACCTATTCAATACATATTAGTTTCTTTCATTCTTTACATTTATGAAATAATATCCATCATTTATCACATTCTCATAGTTACAACCTCGGTTCATAGACATGTTTATTTATTTTTCACTATTTTATAACTTATCTTTTTTAACTGAACATGGTTATAGTTATTATACATAAGATGTGTTTTTATAGAAAGTGTTATTGGTGGACTAATAATTATATTTCACACCATGTTCTGGATTATAATTAATACTTGGTCAGACTTTATGGAGGCAGGTAGGCACAAAGGAAAGTTTGTGATCATGGATACTGGATTTGTGCATATCATGGGAGCTTGGGAGAATGGGATAGAGCCATGGATACTTCTTTTATTGGAGAAATAATTTTTATCCATTTTTGTTATTTTAATTACATGTGTGCATGTGTTCCTACTTTCATGTATGTCCTGATTCTTTTATAGATCCATAACATACTCATCATTATGTATATGACGCAACTTATCACTACTATTACATGTGTCTATCTTGATTATCACTTCTATTTGGATGATTTACTTATGTTGTATGGATTTTAATTATTATTCTTATATTATTTACTCTTTCATTATCACTAGTGTGCTACTCTAATCATGAGGGTATAGTCTCCCCACTCTACCACCGTAGACCCTCACTATTAGTTGTTGGCCTTTGGTATACAGTTAGGCGTTCTAAAATCCAAGTAGAAAACCAGCACGAGGAACCATCAAAGTTCCTCCCATGTTTAAGCACTACAAGTGGTATTATAGGTTCTTATTCCCTTTTTATTAATACTCAGGGATGGTATACAAGAGACTTGTAATGTGTTTTCACATTATAAATAGATTCTCTCTAGGTCCGGCCAAACCATGCATGAGGGAAAGATCAAGTTTCTAGGGATGAGACTATTTTTATCTATTATAGTACTTTATTATTTCACCTTGAGGTATTCTTTTACTTCCAATCATTATTGGTTTATGATTTATAAAATTTACCCTTGTTCTGGTATGGCTAGGATGTATATTACAGGAATCATTGTAGGAACATAAAGATTCACATGTCATTCATATACCATGAAATCTATATTACATTTATCGAGTGCCTTATTATGTTCCATATTTATTCTTCTACCTTCTAAAGTGATTATAAAATGAATATTTGTTTTTGTACACTTTTTGGGTGATTTTCTATACGCTTACCTATACTCTCTACTTACATAGTAGCTTTCTCTAATTACTTCCCTACTTGCATGATGAATTTAGCATGTTCATCTGTATTATTTACTAATTTTATAGAATTTCTTGTGTAATTATATTATATGGTCAATTAAATAAAGTTTCTACATCAAAATAAATGGATTTTCCCATATATCATGAGGATGACATTTTATTTAACTAACCAATTATTACTTGATTGAGTTATGGATCACATGTTTCATGAGATGAAACCTTAATGTTTTCATTAAATGGGTTCCGAATTTGAAATTAATATATCATATGGGTGCTATATAAATTGGTGAATAGTGAACTATATAATATAACCATCTCTTATGGACTTTTTGTATTCGAAAAACATGGTTGATAACCAAATTTTAGTTATATGAATGCCAATTAAAACTTATAAAGGAAAGTACATTCATAATATGGGAAGGATAATTCATCTAATTGAACCATGATACTTATATATATATATATCAATTTTAATTTATACTTGTAATGATTTCCTTTCTAAATTCTTATAACTATATAATATGGGCATGGAGACCCATATGACTAAATTCCCAAATTCCCGATTGGACCCAATTAAGTCAGTTGGGGCATCTTTCTTATAAGATAAACTCATTAAGGGTGTGTTTAATCTTGAATAAAATAACTGTTATGGATTTTACTTAAATGATATGCCAATTTTAATTTATAGGGCATCGACTATATAAATTAGGAATGGTTTCCAATATAATTGAATGGATATTAACATAATTGGACCTCATTAATCACCTTAATCTGAATATTCCATTGTACTTAACACCACGGGGTTATAAATATGTTAATGTAATGGGTAATTAAAGTAACGAAAATATCTTTTATGGTGTTACATATAAATGTATGGTGTCATATTACTTTACTATCCCCCTTAATGGATAAAAAAACTCATTATCTACTTTTGAGATTTATTATTATTGGGTGTCTATTAGTTTACATTCCAATTGGAAACCAAAGAGTGTTTTCCTCTATAGATTTGAAATTGGCATTTTCTTTAATTGGGCCCGGTTTTGAAAAACATATGGGTTATTTAACATGGTTAAATGAAAATTATGAGTTAAATTTTCTAATAAAGGATATAATTAGTTAAATAATGTAAATGGTCAGGTTTCCCAAACAACTATATTTTATATCCTTAGTTTATGAACTATTTTAAATATTGACACTAATTAGAATTATTTAAATGTCATAAAGTTGATTATTTTAGAGGTTTCTTGTTGTAAATAACCTAATTTAGGGGTCCATATAAAATTTTACCTTGAGATTTGCATTGAATGGGAATGGGAGAATTATCATAAAACTTTGGTGACTTATTTTGAGGATTCATTAGACCTATAGGTTATGTGGTGTGGCCTAGTGATAATTTCTGGTATGATAAAATTTTAGGGTCGTTTACTTAGGTAAGTAAGGGGCTAGACTGATTATAGTATTTCCCTAAGAAATTAATGCATTTATATTTTTTTCATGTAGTTTTATAATTTGATATATTGTTCGGGTAGCATTTGTCAAGAGTAGGACTCTAGAAAATGAAAAAAAACATAGATAGATGGGTGGTCGTATGGTAAGATAAACCTAAAGAGAGTATTAACATATGAATTTACTGCAATATGTCATCCATTGATTCTTTATATTATAATTTTAACCTTTTATTGATCATCCCTTATTTAGGATACTCTATAACAATCAGGACCTGGTGGCCCAATATTTGGTGGGTGATGTTGTTTTGCTTATGATGATAGATTCTAAAAATTGTGGGTCGATTCATACTTATGTGTTTGAGTATAAAAACGTATAAAATAATTTTTATAGGTGTTTTTAATGTCATTAGTAGATTCCCATATATGTGATATGGTTCTCAAGCTATAGACCTTAGGGCTAGGTGGATTGGCCTAGATTCCCACACTTTCACTCAGACCCCAGTAGGTGAATGACATTATTGTGTTGAGGAAATCATGTGGAATAGGTTGGTGTGAGACTACTTTTTCACTTTTTTGTAACCTTATATTTGTTATCATTTTTAGAATTATGCATGATATATTCTTGAGTCTTTTGATTCAAGCATGAGGATGCCTTTGTATTTGTAAATCACCCTAAGTTCTTATTTATTGAAACTGGTTTAAATGGGTAGGAATGCTTGGATACATCACTTGATTGAAAATTAGTTGTTTGGTTGATGATTTATTTTTGTAAACAACGTCATGAGGCTGGATGTTTTTTATTAAATTGTGAAATAGGTATGTTGCTTTTTTTAAGATGTGTACCAAGTGGACTTCTGTCTTAATGAAATTTGATGTCTCATGTAGCATGGTTAGTTAGATTATATTGATTCATGACTCTAAGGAATGTGATTACGGATTTCAATTGGGTGGTATGGTATAATATATCTATTGTTAATGAAAATAACCTTTTACAATGTTTTTTTGTGGTAACTACTAAATAAAATTCAGTGAATGTTCATGTGAAAGACAATGAATGATGGTCTTCAAAGAAGTGATTCTTTTGAACATGATGACCCAATGATTTTAGAAAATTTAAATGATGTGCCCTGGGTGAGGGTGAATTTTAGAATATATCGGGTGTCGTGAAATTTTTGACCTATAGTTAGACCTTGACATGAATGGTAAAAATACATGGTTTTAATAAATAAATGAATTAAGGTCTGGATGATTTTGATATGAGCATGGATCAGATAGATAAGTACATGCCTAAAAATGATATCTCAGAGTACTCTATGTCTAGAGGTGATCATTTCCACTATATTGACATCACCCTGAGTACGCTAAGATCGTTTTGTTTATATTCTTAGATACCTATCTAAATATTTGTTATGGTTTGATGAAAAGACTCCTTGGGAGTTTATCTCAAGGCATTGTTTTAAGATAGTATAAATGGTTTGTAGTACACTGTTGAATGTTGGAAGGTTATGAACCTTATTAAAATTCAATTTAGAGTTATCCATGAGAATTGTTCTCTAGGAATGGGAATGGGAGATGGTTGAAATTTACGTTAATGCTCAGGAAGATAAGGTTCTAAACAATTTCAGTGGTTATGTCTAGTGAGGATGGGGAATGGGTTTTGGTGATTAGTTTTTATTTTAAGGATGCGATGACTTGTATTCTTGTAAGGCGGGGTGAAGAATGTTAGTCACTGTGGATGACCCTCATGAGAGAAGGGTTATTTGACATTTATAAAGGTTGTGTGATGGTTTTTTTTGAAAATCTATTCCATTTAACATATGAAAAAATGTATAGATTTAATCTCCAGTAAATTTAATATATGGTTCCATAATAGATTTTGGTGAAATTTAGACATTGGAATTACTCCCAAAGGACCATATGATGATCCATGTATATTAAACCAAAATATTTTTTGTCCTAGTTTTATTGAATAATAGTTTTGAGTAAGAGATTGTTTGATTAAGAGATTTCACTAGAATTTGGATACAATCTTTGAAGAGAATACATCGAAAAATCATAGTACGCCTTGGGATAAAGCATAAAAAATACACTTTTGGTTACATGTTATACATAGGAGATGAATGTTTCTTAAATAGTTGATTGTAGGTCGTTCAACTTGTTTTTTCTGAGTTTTTGGATGAGTTTGGTGAGGAAATAAAATCTAGAATCTCTTCAGGATGAGATGGGTGCAACATAAAGGTTCAGCCATGAATTTTTCAAGGAAAACCAAGTGTGACCAATTTGAGAATGGTTGATTGGATTTTGACCATTTTGATTAGATCGAGGACTGAGGGTAGTGAACTCACAATTAATTTGATAAATGTTTCAACAGTGTCTCTATAGTGATATTCATTTGTATCATCAATAAATTTCTATGGTTGGTGTATCATGACTCATAATTGGTCATCTACACTAGAAACAATGGTTCAAATCACCATAGGCTGGATGATGTAAGAGAGAATGAAATGGTCATGTCTCAAGTTAGATGATCTAGGGTAATAATCATCTTGATGTTTCATCTTGGTATATTAGTATTAGATCATGTTTAACAATTTAAGAACAGTGCATTTAATGTAGTTCTTCCTAGTGGTTTAGGAATTTGGGAATGCAACGTATTCTTTTGAGTGATATTTATTGACCTAAGGAGGTTATGTTTTTTTAAGTGATCCCCAAGTCTTCTCAGGGATTATAAGTTCTATGTTTGGGATATTGGAATGTCCTATTTTTTTATGGGTGGAAATTTTCAAGGGAATTTATGTTTTCTCGATTGATGAATGGGATGAATATTTAACTGGTCCTTGGGATGTAAATATGAGAATAGAAACATATGAAATTGTTTTTTATGTTTTTTAAGGCATAAGAGGTTTATTGGGATTTTGGATGATTTTTAGGAGTGTCAGGATTTGAAATATTACTTTTTAGGGGAAATAGATGGGGTGCATAGTTTGTTTAAACTGTGTAGTCCCTAAGAAGAAATTGTGTGGCCATGTAAGGAGTGTTTCATAGTTTGATAGACCATGATAGGTGGATTTCATGGCCATGTGGATTTCCTGTAGTAAAATATTGAGGTGGGAACATGAGATGTGCATGGTTTCCAAACCATGCACCTGGCCCGCATGGTTAGTTCCACTTAACATGTTGCACTACAGAGATAACACACAATTGTTCCAAACAATGCATCCAAACCATTTTGCATATGGATATTAGATAGTATGATCCACATGTTTGACACATGGTTTGCTAAACTATTCATACTAACCATGTTCTTCATTAAAGAGAGGTTAAATGGATATTTACCCCCCCCCCCATCATCATTTATTTTCTTCTTCATCTTACTCCTTTATTTATCTCATGCATAGGACACTTGAGCCCCATGTCCTACCAAATTATTCCATGTCTTTCCCTCATATGAGCACCGATTTAAGAATTATAGGGATATTTGGAACTATATCAGCACACTATTGACTCCACTTTATTCCTTTTTCATTTTCCATCACTATATGGATTACTAAATCCATATTGGAACATTTTCCATTTTATTATGGTGTTTTTATAATCATCTGATTTATCTTGTTTCAACTTAAATGAAAGCATGATATTATAAGGGTAAACCATCCTAAACATATTTTCAGTGTTCTATACATTTTTCCTAAGTTTTATTCCCTTACTAAATTATCAATAATGTTCCACATGCCAGGATTTCTATAAATTGATACTAAAATTAATCAAGGACTTAAATTAATTGTTTAAACCACAATTTTGATCCCACATTGCACCATAACTTGGTTGGAGTTTTGTAAATCAACCTAAACAACCTATTAGGGGGGATGGTCTATCTTCCTAAGCTAAGAATCACCCCTTTTAGAATGTGATGTAGGACACTATCTTTTTCCATGTACATCGCTCTTTAGTTTTGGTTGAACCAATTCTAGATGGGTTTTCTTATCTTATTAAACCTATAGTGGTAGAACCATTTATTTGGGGGTGTGTATCTTTATATTGGGAAATGACCTAAATTTGGAGGTTGTATATTTTGTAATTAATAGAGTTGGGGCATAAATACATCAAGGGATTTCATGTTATTTTCATGGTTTGGAAGGATTCAAAGGCGGTTCAGTATTCTATTATAGAATTTAGGTTGGGATCTGTTTGTTGGGTAATTTCATGTCATGAAAATTTTATATTATGTGAATCTTTTATTGAGAACAATTCATGAACTGGTTTATATCATGAAAAAATTACACTTAGTTAAACTTGTTCACATCGTGAAATTCTTGATCGGGGTTATTTTAACCTGAGGTAATGTGTTTCTCATCATATCTGAAAAATTGAAACACTCACAACATTAAAGGGTTTCACATATTAAATCTATCAGGAATAGTTGGTTTAAACCATGCATCCTATGTGATTTTATTTCATTCAGGGGGAATCTTTATCTCTCAACACCTAGGGTTCCTCTAGGATATTTTTGAGTGATTCCTTTCTTTTCGGATATCACAATCTAGACTTTAATTTTTGGTGAGTTCCTTCACTTTTTTGTTCATATTCCTTATACTTTTTCTCAGTTATCATAGTGTGATCTCTTGAAAATCATTGAATTAGGTTTTTAAGTTATGTTTTGTGATTTAGGTTTCCCTATTGATCTTCATCACCATCGTTATTTATTATTATTACCTATTAAAAGAGTTTCTCTTATCACCGTAAAATGTTAGGTGGTCTAAAAAATCTCGATGGTTGGTTTCTATTTGTTAAAGTATATACAATATTATAGAATTACACCAATATAACATAGACACTAATAAATATAATAATGGGTGATGATAACCATGTGTTTGGACTAATCTTTGGATCCCATTGGATCTAATGGTGTTGAGACAATGATTTTGGATACCCGTAGAGTGATACTACCCTAGAACAATAACGAACTGGCTAATGTATTAAAATGTGATTTACTAGGACATGATATCTCAATTATTACCTATGATATATTCTCATTGGAAAATGTAATCATTTACTATTTAATGGTTGGTGATGTTTTGATATAAATGGTTCTGAGCACTAGAATGATAACGGATTAAGGTATGATTAGATGAATGAATGGATAATTGAAAGAAAAGTGGTAATTTTTTAAATAGAGCATTGTGACTTATGATTTTATGTCATTTTATTCCATCCATTATGACTTGTGTTGTGGTTTATGATGAAATACTTAAATAAGGTACTTGGTGCAGTGCTGTTGAAATGATTAAATAATGATATTTTCCTGATGATAATTGAATTCTTATATAAATGGATTTTCGTAGTGATATCAAATTTTAAATATTATGTTATTTTCTCAATTAAAATTAAATTATTATATAAAAAAATCATGTTTATGTTGTAAGGATTATAGGGCTTGGAAGAGTTATGTGATTATTTTATTGACTTGTGGTTATAGTGGGAATGGTTATGCTATGTGATCATAGATATTCAAGCATAGTTCTGAGGTAGGTTTCTTGTTGCAATTTATTAAATAATTGATTAATATACTTGTTTATCACATTATTGCATACACTTGTTATCATAACGATTTTGTTTAAAAATGGTGGTTTGGACCACCTGACTTTTAATCAAACCCTATTCAATATTTCTTTCATTACCCAAGTATATTACATGGATACAAGTTTGAATATGGGAAAAGGACCTTGTTTTTTGTTGTTTCTTTCTGGATGGGCTGGGGCTTGGAGGCACAACCGACCAGGGATTCAGGACCAGGGTCTTTTGAGTTTATTTTTTTCATATTATAATTTTATCTATATGACCTTTATCATTTCATTTAGTTACATTCCTGATTGAAATTTCATGGTCTATTATTATTTGGTTTACTTAGTACATATTTTATCATCATGTTATATGATGTATTATTTTCTCTATTCTAGTTACTCTGGTAGTTATTTATCTTTGGTGTATTGAAACATTATACTAGGGGGTACAATCTCCCCACTATACCCCTACTACTATTTAAAATCCTATATTATAAAATGAGGCACACTTTAAGTCTAGTAACCAACTTGATTTTTCTACATGAGAGAGTGCAAGATCAGCGGACATTAAAAAGTTGTATTAGAAGAATCATGTTTTCATTTCTGTTTCTTTTCTATTTTAGTGTAATTCCCAGAACCTTCAATTCTAGATTCATTACATAAAAATACTATGTATTGTTTTATATAATACGAGCAGTTAAATAATAGATACTACAATACATTAACTTTTACAGTCCTAGTTTGGGTGAATTAGAAAACTTCATATAATTTATTTGGGTATAAAATAATTCACTTTTTGTGTTCTAACACAAAATATGTTTATCTTATAAATTTTAAGATTCATGTGAAAAATATTTTAAAGAAGGGATTGGCATTAAATTTCACAGTAAGGGGTTTTAAAATTATTGAACGGCCATTAATGAAATATTCTTCAAAATATAACTTTTGAGAAATACTTTTTAACTTCATTTGAAAATAATTTAAAAAAAATACCTTTGGAAAATATCATTGAAATTATTTATTCTTTGAAAATATTAAAATACAGTTAGAATATGTAAGAGGAAAAATATTCTTTAAAAAATAATCCAATGAATTTTCTAAAAATAATATGAAAACTTTTTAAAACAAAAAATTGGGGAAACTTGAAACATTATAGGTTGTCTTGGTCCTACCCACTTTCTGAGGGATGGGTTAACTCCCCAATTCTATACCATATTTACAACATTTAAGTACAAAATTTTTTATAAAAAAATTATTCTTACTCTAAATATAAATACATTCTTTACAAGAATATATACTTTAATGACATTTAAAACATGATCACATATGCTTATAAATAAATTTACACATATAAATTAACTAATAAAACGTATGATAAAATGTAGCCACTGAGTTTCTCCACTTTTATACACCTCATAAAAACATATAATGAAAATGAAATATTAAATAACATTATTTTATTAAATTTTTCATTAAATAAACTCATAAAAACCATTTCAAAATTATTTTTCTAGAAATATATGTTTCAATAAATATACATACATATACAAATAATAAAAACTAATGCAAGAATAATAAATGAAAGATATTTCATGACTGAAGATAATGACCATATCTTATATTACATGTGACATTAATTATTTTTCATTTATTTGAACGCATAAAATGATATTTTTTATTATTTAAAACATACTATAAATAATAAATATAAATAATAATATAAAATAATAACTTTTATTTTTTCTAAAGGAATAAATTAATATAATTGCCGTACTTTACAAACATTGATATTACTTCAATGTTGAAGAATATTAATTAAAAAAATTAAAAAATCTACAAAAGGACTGTATAGGTATAGTTTCCTTTGAAACTGGGTAAAATAAACAACTAGTTTATAAGACATCTTCATTATCTCCCACTCATTTTATCGTAACTGGACCCATTTCTTACATATCTTACTTAATACTCTTCTTCATGACCAGGGGAAAATAAACATATGAAAGGGTGATCTCATATTATAATTAAGGGTAAAAAAGGTGAATATTAGTCATATCATAAACATAATACATAAGAACATACCATTTCAAAATCTTTACTGCATTTGAAAGATCGTGATATCATCCAATGTGAAAAATCTTCAAAATTCATAAGAATAAAGGAACATGATCCTAAAAGTCATAACATAAGAAATAATATTTTTTGGAATATACATAATCATATAAAATCATTTCATATTATTCGAGGTTCATTTCTAACACGATCATAGTAGACAAAGTACATTACTGAAACAGGTTTACTTGTTGTTCTAGCCTTGTATTACTAAACGTGATTTACTTTTTATTCCAGTCATGTATTTATCAGGTGACATAAATCATTACCAAATGAATTAGAGGTATATAAAGGTCTCACCAACCTCATAATGAAATCATTCTTACATGTTCCATGAATAAATAAATCATAGCATTACCCAAGGAATAAAATGGGTTTCTTAAACATCATTCCATCATTATCCTTATAAAACAAATGGATTTCAGAAAAATAATTCTATCAAAATAACATATAAAATCATACTATTAATAATTATAGAAACATAAACATATTTAAAGAATGTCAAATTATATGGAAAATAATTTTGATAAAACACATGAAATTAATTCTTGAGAAAAATATCCTTTCTTCTTTAAAAATATTTTGTTTCCTCAAAATACCATGAAATTTTAAGAGAAAAGAATTTATTTGAAAAAAAATTGAAATAATGTAGAGGATGCTTCATAGAAAAAAGTAATTATGAAGCTGTAAAAATCCATTCATGTCGTATAACTTAAAAAATATTCTCCTCATACTTTTGTTGAAAAATTCAACAAGTACCACTTATAGAATAAAGAAAAAAGATTCATTTCATATCGTTTAGTAAAAATTTTCCAATGGGTAAAACTGATTTTATACAATTATTGAATAATAGAAATAGTGTTATATTTTTAGGGAACATGGATGTGGATGATAAATATAAACCATAAAATACTTATTAATAATGAAATCTTATATGATAATGAGTTTGAAAAAGTTTCCCCTACCCTAGGATCGATATCCTTCATATGTATCTGATCCTCTTGTATAATGATTTAAAAAATTTCATTGAATTTTTATAGAATAATACTACTTTTTATGATATCATATATGATCTTATTATCATCCATTTATTATTAACATTTAATTATTACTTTTTATTTAGATATTAACTGCTTTATTTGCTCCTGTATGTTTTGTCAAATAAGTTATGTTTATCCTTCATATGTCATATTTACATCATTAAAAAATGATATTAAAATAATATATCATATATATTCATTATATACATTTATATAATCATGATTTAATGATGATAATGTAGAATTAATCACATCACATCATGAAGACTGTAGGTCGTACGTACGCATGAGCGACAATATCATCTCCATAATTGTTGAATGGTATTAAAGTGGGTGGTGGATAATATTTAAGAACCAATATCATGTTATAATAATCATATATATTTATTATTTAAATAATTATACCCATCTAAGTAAGGCTTTGGTGAAAAAAATATTACACCATGGTGTGGAGATGCTAAGTCTTATGTACACACGTGTGGTGATTTTATTTTTCGTAGGATGGATAGAAGTTGGAATAGGGTTGTTTCATAATTATAATATAATCTCAGTATATAATTGATACTGTAGTTACTAATTTATAATGAAAAAACTCATTAATAGGTAGTAGAATAAGTACGAAATTTGGAAGAATCTGTAGAGAAGACTACCTCTTCTTCAGCGTGTTTCCTCTAAATCTTCTCTTAGAGCACTAGAGTTAGTCATTGAAAAATACCAGAACCACTATAATGTAACTAATGAAGTTAATAAGGGAACATAGTAGGATATGGTTGAGCTTGAAGCATTAATGTGAAGTGAAGAGGTTAGGGAGGAGGTTCCCTTTTATAATTGAGGAAGAGGCACTTTTGGGATCTTCAAAAAATATTAATTTATAATAAAATCAAACCATACCCAAAAACCACCAATATGTCCCAATTTAGAATATGATATGATATTGTATTTTAAAATAATCAACAAATAAATTTTATTCATGTTTTTATGTCAATTTAAACATTATAATTTTAATTAACACTTAGTTATTCTATTTATCTTTAATTAAGATAACAAATATTTCAATATTAAAAGGGTGGGATATTTAGATATATGATGTCAACTAGATCATAAATAAATATATTAGAACATTTTATACCATATAATAATTATTCTATGTTTATTAAAAATATTTTATGATATTTCAATAATTTAATAAAACATTATGTTGATAAATAATCAATAGTGTCAATTTTGACACTATTAAATTCATTGATTTTTAAAAATATTAATATAATAAGTTAACTTCAAAAAAAATATTTTATTATATTCATAAGATGAAATTTAATATATAAAAATTATTTGACAGCATCATCCACTGGGGTCTCAGCATCATCCTTGACATCCTCTCGGCTCCCTCCCCGACTACCCTTTCCAGCCACGCCTCCACCTCTTCCAGCACCTTTGATCCCTGACATCTCCTTCCACTGGATTATCAGCATCTTCCTCGACACCTCCTCCAAACCCCTTTACCATTCTAACTCCATCCTCAGTGTCAGGTTACCCGGATACCAAGATTCTCAACTCACAGCCTCACCCTATGGATCGCAACCCATATTCCATTATGCATCGTCTTTAAACTTCAGCTATGCGGTAATTTATTCTTGGGTCACCACCTCCGACTATGCATCACAACCCCTATTCCATACCACATCTTCTTTTCAGTTTAGGTCTATGATTATTTTTTCTCAGCTGGGTTCCTCCAACTATGTGTCACATCTCTTATTCCCTCCCGCATCAACTTGGAAGTTTAGGTATGAGATTAATTACGTATTCCAAAACCTAAATACTTTCTGTATATTACGTATTCTCATCTGGGTTCCTTTCTTTATATCCATTCTTATACATTTCTCATATCATTTTTCTCTTTTTTTCTGATTCATGGGAGTCTATGCAGATTTACCTTTTCAAGTTAACATAAGGTAACTAAAGTTTCATTCTAATTCATCATATTTCAATACTACAATTATAATTTCTCTTAAGAATTTGCCTTATGTTCTTCATAATACTGTTTCGTTATTTACATTGTTTGTAATATGATCACATTAAAACCTCCAAGTTAACATGTTTAATCTGATTATCCATTTTGTTTAGGGAAGAAATGTTTGATATACATTGGCTGATGCATGGGAGACTATTCATATCTATAACTTATTTAAGTTCTTGTTCTAAGAAAACCAAAATTGTTATATCACCATAGGTGTTCTTTCATTTTCCCATTTTTTGTGTTTATTGTGTTCTCTTAGGAATTATGCAGGTTGATGTTCTGGTTTAGTGAATGGTTCATTGTTTCGAGAACTAAGGTTAATCAATTGTATCCTTTTTGAATCTCCCATGGTAATTATATGGAGTAATCAGTACTACATGGATACTACTATAGTTGACATCATTGAATTCGTTTTCTATTTCAACCAGTTTTCTAGTTAGGATTTTATTTACTTATAACCTGTTGAATATATATATATATATAATGATTCATATATATGTAGTTCATTCAATATAAAAAACATGTTTGAAACAAACTTTTAATATATATAGTCACATATACATATAGTATACTTGGATAATACAATTCAGATTCCAGAATCAAATATATTGATACATGTGTTCTTTCATTTTACCATTTTTTGTGTTTATTCTGCTCTCTTAATACTGATTCAGGTTTACGTTCTGGTTTGGTGCATGGTTCTTTATTTTTAGAACAATAGTTAAGAAATTTAATCCTTTTTTAATCCCCCTTGTTAAGTATAGGGAATAATCAGTACTGCATTTCTACTACTATAGTTGACATCGATGAATTCAAATTCCATAATCAAACTTATCGATATATGGTTTGTTTAGTTCCTTATATTTCTTTTGGAATTGTCATATTACTGTTTTATTGTTATATTTCATTAGTATATACCCTATTTTTTTAACATTATCTTTATAGTTCGTTCAATTGTTATCTACATAATTTCCTAACTATGATGGATGATATTGAGTTTGAAGATTTAGTAAAAACGTACAATGAAATTATCCAGTATTCTTTCTACTCTCTTGATTGTCTTCATATTTGTAGTCCGCATTTATTTCTAGATTTTGTACCACTAATTACAGCTTTTAATATATTCAATATAGTCTATTAATGTGGGTTTTCGAACATGCGTACAATGTTACATGGTTTACTATAACATGATTTTCAAGAAATACAACATCATGGAACATAGAAGCATTGTTATATTTTTTAATCCCCGTAATTTTTTTTAATGAAAATGGATGAACCTTACAATCTAAGCCATCTATTTCATTATATTATCTGGTATTTATTCACCAATCACTATTTGATGCATGTTCTTCCAAATTCAATATTATTCATGATCTCTTCTTTGATTCTACACTACATGATAATTGAAACGATGTCGAATGAATTTACATGTCTATTTTGATTTAGGTATAATTATCACCATCTCTTTCCTTTCAGGGTAATGGTATCAACGATTCATGGTAATTGTTTCTCACTATTATTTCTATTTCCATTTTCATAATGTTTCTTTTGTTATTTTGTTTTTTGACATCAGTATTTGTTTGATACAATATTTTGCTGCATCTTCTAAGAATATAGTTTGTCATGTACATTTTGAAATTTATATTTGATTCAACTGTTGTCTATTTTCTTTTTATGAAGTACTATCTCAAAGCGATATATGATTTGGTCAGATTTGACAAGCTGTTGAAGCAAGCAGGCCTAGACATTCAGCGCTGAACCTGTATAATGTCTACACCCAGTGGAATTTTGCGTAATTTTGGATTTTTATTGTATATACAAGATATTCATGTGTTTGAATTCATGGAATTTGACTTTTTTTAATTCATTAAAAAATATAGGGGTTTCCCTGTTTGGATGAAATATGCTCTAGGGATCAGTTTTAGAACAAATATTGGTCCTTTAAAGGTTAGTTTCAGAACATATAATGGTCCATTCAATAATTCTTTCTATTATGATTTTTTTGGTTTTCAATCCTAAACACTCTGAATAATTTTCTGCGATGAAGGTGGGATTGCATAAATTTATAGTGAAAATTGTTAATATGATTAAAGCAGGTGGATTATTCCAATCCTAAGGTGGCCCTATAATATTATCTCTAGGTACTGAATTCTAGGTAATTATGTTCTTTAATTTTTATGTTTTTTTTAAATTTCATCTTCATTTTCTGTAAAAAAAATTCTAAAAGTGTTTAGTATGTACAAAATATTTTTGTGTTTGAAGAAAGTAGTCCTATACATTCATCCCAAAATCAGTCTTTATGTTCGTTCCATGTGGGATTTCAGGTAATTCTAAATGTTTTTAGTATGTTGTGTTTCAATTCAATAACTTTGATTGTTTTTTTATTCCACTAAACATACTAAATATGGGTGACATCTTCATACATGTCACCCAGCTATGTACATTAAACATCCAAGTCTTTTTTTCTTTCTATTTTCATATAGATGTTTCACATTTTTTAACATTTTTATACCTATTAACTTCTTTCAAACTATCCAACAATGTTAATTAGATTTACATATTACTAAAAAATACACATAATGTTGTATCCTATATCACTGTTTAGCACTTCATCATGAATAAGATGATTCTTTCTTATGATTTCATTTTCAATCAACTTATTTCCTATTGATCATCTGCTTAGGTGTACATATAGTCGTTGATTCATAGAAATTTTTCTCTATTGATTAAAATACAATCCCATAAACATTATAATTAAGGGTGGAAGGTATAACTATCATCATCTGTCATTTTGTAGATATTCCATGATTTCATTTTGATATTCCATGTTTTCTATGTTTTCCGTGTTTTCCAAATTAGCATCCACTGGAAATTTACTAGCATATAGTCAGATTTTCCAATGCTATTTTAGTTACATCTATTTTAAGTCTATAAAAGTAATACTTTTGTGCGAACATGGTGCATGGAAACTAACACCACCTTATGTTAACAAACATGTTGCAAGCAAACAACCAAATCCTCATGTAAAACTCAACCAATTTCAATCGTAGAAGTTGGTTGAGGTTGTCAGGTTGGACTGATTCATAAGAACTACACACCAGCTGACCAATTGTTCCCATTGAGTGGGGTGCTTCTTCCATCAGGTATTTCTACGGTACTAACTGAATCTTTACTATTGTATCCTCCATTCCCTTCATTCTATTGATATTTTTGTATTCCATTTTTTTTCCAAATATTCACTCAGGATTTCCTTCTGTCCTAGAAATCATTACAGTTTTTATGAAATTATCAATACCTCTTTGGTTTATTCAAGAATGTTATTTCAGCACCCTGTATTGAACATCATGGTTATTCATACTAGGTTAATTGGTGAATGAGGTATCAGTACAATACAAAGAGTTATGTTATTGAATTGCATAGTTTTTTTGGATTAGAAATCATTTAATGTTTTATTCATCACCACTGTCAATTTATCCATCTGTTTGTTGATTCATAGATGCTGAAGTGGTGGTCATTCGCATTATGGTATGTTCTCCTTGTGCAATTTATGTACTGTTTAATTGAAATATTTGAGCTGTAATGAAATGGTTTTTATTTCATAATTCTGTAAATTTATTGAAGTTGTTTCAGGAATATATTTGTCTATATTTATTTAATATACAAATTAATATTCAACTTTTCTATTCATCTCTATTCGAATTTGTAAACTGGAATATATTGTTTTATATTTGTTAACAATATATATTCATTATTAATAGTAATTTATTCTAATCTACAAGTTTTTAAATATTATGGTTTGAATATTTCATATAACTTATATGTACGTGGAACTGAAAAATATTGATTCATATTTTTTAACAATATTTTTTGTTTTTCCTAACAGTAATTTCTTAGAATGCATATGTTTGTAAATATGCAGGTTTGCATATTTTTTGTAACTTATATGTATCAAGTCTATAAATATAGATATATTTGAGCAGAAATGAGTTGAGCTGTCAGGAACTTCAATGAGAAAATATATGAATCACTCACTTGTATGGATCCAACTTTTCAGTATCAAATTGATTAGGCCATGAAATACATGGACAAGACTGAAAAAAGGTGATTGGTATCCCTTTTCTTTAACATGTTTTGTTTCAATATTGGGTCCCTATAAACTTGACTATGTCTTACTACTACCAATAAAGGCTATATGGAATTTTATATATCTCATTGAAATTCATAGGTTATGTTATTCACCATTTCAAAGCCACTCTGGTCAGAATTCAAGCATGATTATCTCAAAGCCTTTTCTGGTTGTATTATGGCACATGGCGGTACTTATGGTATGTAAGAACATAGTTGTTCTTGAATACCATGACTTTCATAGTTTTTTAGTGATTATAACTTTAACTGGAACTAAATTTTATATTACATTATACTGCCATTTATATTGCATTTTATATCGAACTTTATATTTCACTCTATTTTAGTTCATGTTGTACCCAAACTGTAGTTTACATTCCTGTTTTCATAGTTGTTTCAATATAACATTATATTGCAGTTTATATTGAATTTTATATTTCATTGTCATGTACTGAGATTGAATTTCCCTTGTATATTATATTATCATGCATGTTGTTTCCAAATTAAGAATACAATTTCCTTCTACAAGCATTCATTATCATGCATGTTCATAGTGAGTTTGGTCGGTACTCTTGATTTATGTATTTCTAGTGATTACTATTTTTTCTATATATACAGTTGCTTCCAATGGTTTTATTTGTCCATGAACACAATATCTTTGTTACCATCTTACACCATTCTCCCTTGCATTCACTCAATCTCTTCACACAGACCACAAAAAAAGATTCATCCATATATACATTTGCTTTCAATGGTTTTATTTATAGTTTTTATGAAATTATCGATACCTATTAGGTTTTTTCTAGAATGTTATTTCAGCACCATATATTGAACTTCATGGTTATTCATACTATTTTAATTGGTGGATGAGGTCTCACTATGATACATAGAGGGATTTTCTTGAATTTCATAGTTTTTTGGATTAGAAGTTATTCAATGTTTTATTCATCACAAATGTTAATTTATCCATATGTTTTTTGTTTCATAGATGATGATGTGGTGGTCATTCAAATTATGGTATGTTTTCCTCATGCCATTTAAGTACTGTTTAATTTATATATTTGAGTAGTAAAGATATGGTTTCTGTTTCAACATTTAATAATGTTATTAAAGTTGTTTCGAGGATCTATTTGTTCATATTTATTTAATATAAAAATTCAGTTTCTACCTCTCTGTTCATATATATTGAAATTTTTAAACTTGAATATATAATTTCATATCTGTTAACAATATATATTCATTTTTAATAGTAATTTTTTCTAATTTATAGGTTTGTAAATATTATGGTTTGAATATCTCATATAACATACATGCACCAGGAACTGAAAAATTTCTATTCATATTTTTAACAATATTTTTTCTTCTTTGAACTAGAACTGCATTTTATATTCCATCATACTACCATTTATATTTCATTTTATAGGTTTCTACTAGTGACCACTTCTAAAATTATTGTTAAATTCTTTATATTAAAGTTTATATCACTTCAATATCATGAATTACATCTTTTATAATTGGATTAAGTGATGTATCAAAATGGTTAGTGAAGAACTATAAATGTTATAAGCTGCTGTATTATGTTCTGTGGAATTCTAGTTGCACATACCTACTATTTTTTTATTATATTTGGAGTTTTAGGTGTCTATATTAAGAGTTTATTGTGTTGTTGGATGCCTAAAAAGATTCTATAAATAAATTAAACTATAAAAAATCCATAATCGATCTTCTGGTTATTCAAAATTTTCCCCGATGTCACTGTAGTTCTACTTCTAGAAAGTGAAAAATTCAGATTTTGTTACCGACTATGTTTTGATGATTACTTGAGTTTTAGATGTTAGATTGAGGTGATCTTTACTGATTTCAAAAGATTAATAAGATAATCAAAATCAGTCATAACTGGATAAAAGTCTTGCATGATCATTTTGGTACTTAAATGTTGTCTCAAAGATATTGTACTTTTGCTTCTACAGAATTATCTTTTATTTCTTTTTTAGTTTTAACAGTTTAAAATGAGTTTATTTCAGGTTTTATGTTTGGATATAGAAGGCAGAAATTGATCAATCAATTGGAGGGTTTTTGTGTCCTAAACCACCAGGTTCCCTTTACAATTCTACCGGGGGCCCGCTGATGAAATTTCTTCTGTTCTTCACACCAGAAACCCGATAACTTCCCTTTAGATGTTAGTATGTAGTTAGTTATACTCACATTAATTTAGGATATCTGGTTAGAATTTTGTCTTGATACGGATGCAGTGTGAAGGGGGTATTATGAATGTCTACCATTTGAAGACTATTAGCGGGCAGCAACATACCCCACCAAATTTTGTTGTTGTAGATTCATTATAGTTTGTATGTTATCATCTTTTATGGTAATATATAGTTTCTCTTAATTGATTTCGATAGATAGAAAAATGCAAGGTGCATTGAAGCTTCTCTGTTTTGGCTGTCTCCCACACGCTCACAAGTTTGATTTCTCTATTCCTCTGGCTTTTAGGTTCTATTTCCCTCTTCCATGTTTCTTCTTTTTTACTTCAACTTCATATTTCCTAAATAGATTCCCTATTACCTCTTTCCCTTTTTAACTCCCAGGTTTAAGGGGCCCTTCACATGTTCCCCCTTTCAATTTTCTCTGCCTCCACCCCTGCATGCTCCGCCTTAGTCTCCCTTAGCCTGCTCCACCTCCGCCTCTGCCTCTACCTCCGCCTTCGCCTCCGAGGCCTAGATTCCTTTTCTCATTACTTTGATATTTTTCATCTCTATAATTCACAATGCTTCATGTCCTAATGTTGAAAATTATATTTCATATTTTCTATTCATATTATTCATTTTTTCTTATCTTATCTTTATTTATAATTCTAATATGAGAAATATATATATTATAAAAAAGAAAATTGGAAACACAGTATACTCATTCTACATTTAATAGTATACTGAATTCATTTTACTTAATTTAGTATATGTGAATTGCATATTCAGTATATGCATAATAATATCAGATTGAAAAAAAGTTATATTATTTTTCATTTAAGTGCAAGTGATTTTCAGGTAGTTCCAATAAGTTAAGGAGGTTTCAATATATTATTTTCAACTTGAAATACCATATAAATATTGTAATATTTAATTTTTAATGTGATAAATATGTATATTACATATTATGGAAAAAAGAATTTAAAACCGAACATGTTTATTCTATATTTAGTAGTATGTTTAATGCATTTTATATATTTACTATATGTAGATTACATATTCGGTAAATTAATACTGCATACATAAAAAAAGGATCGCAATTTTGGAGTATCTTTTGGAAAAATGATGAGTTTGGGTTTCTGGTAGAGCCTCATCGGTTTAAACGCTAGGCGCTATTATTTTCTTTAGAGATTTTTGAAAACAACATCCAGAATTATCACCATCTGTTTGAAAATAGTTTTCATGTTCCATATATATTTTAAAATGCCTCAAAAATCATGGATTTTCATAAAAATTATTTCATCCATGCAGCTTATCAACTTGAATATCTATGCTACATTCTATTAGAATCAACATAAATATACAAAAATACTAATACTTTTTGTGATATTATTATCATAACATACAATAATTTATATATAATTGTTTATAGATCCAGTGATTTATATATGCAATGCTGATTATGGATGTTGTTTTCAGAAATCTCCAGGAGGTGTTACATATGGAGTGAAGAACTGCAATTTTTGGAAGACTGGAATAAGTGGATGTTGCAAAGGGATTTCTTATGGTTTTTGGTTTTCATTTCAGGCTTCAAAAGTTAAGTTTCAACTTCTTCTATTTTTTGGTAATTAATTATTTTATGTTAGAATTTTTTTGAATCTGCAATTATATGTATTCTTATTTTAAACATTTTATTCTTTGAAGAAAAGTCTTTCAGGCATTTGAAGTTTGATATTTGTACAGTGTGACATAATTACTTGGTGACATTAATACGTATGTTGTATGTTTTGAAACTTAAATGTCCATTTCAATGTTCTTTTCATTCATGTCCATTTTAATATTATGTTGTATATACTAATGATGTATAATAATTTTTTCAAGTTATTTTCATAATATCTCAGTGACATTAAAACTTTTGTTATTTCATTCATGTTCGTTTTTGAATGTACTTTTTCTAATCAATGTCAATTTTTTCTTTTTACTCATGTATTTGAAGTTCAATACTTATGTTGTTTTCTACATCATGAACTATTTTCTTTTCCTTATTCTTTTATGTTATGATTCACATTCATTTCATTTTTTTAATGTTCTTTTTCTTTTCAATTGAATGTTATCTACTATATTCAAATGTCAATTTGACTGTATGTTTTATTTTTCTTGTATATTCTCTTATATGTTTTCTATATTTTCAATATTAAGTATCACTATTTTTTTCAATATATTCAATATTCATGTTCGTTATTAACTTTGAAATATAGTTTTGTCTTCTTGAAAATAAGCATTGAACGTATGGTCGTGCGAACGCACGGGTAAGTACTAGTTTATTAATAAAAAATACAAGTATATACTTGATTTATATTTTTTTCATAAATAATTTTTAGCAAATGACTTCAACGTGCATTTTCTAAAGTTAGTTATATTTATTCCTATTATCCCAACAGCTAGGTTAGAACGGTCATTTTTAACTATGTGCATATCGCAAATCTTTTTTACTCACAATTGCGTTCAATACAAGATATTGAATAATTAAATTTATTTAGAGAAAATATTTCATAAAAACAAATGGGTGTTACATTCAACCCCCCTTAAACTAAATTTCTCCCTTAAAATTAATCACTTGGATACAAACAGAGTAGGATAACTCTCCCACATCATGTTCTCATATTCCCACGTAGATTCCTCAAATTGGAGGTTCTTCCCCAAAAAATTAACCAAGATAGTTTTCTTGTTTTGCTGAACATTTTCACCCTGATACAGACTCTCAATCAGTTGTTCTTCATAAAAAATATCTTTCTCCATAGGTATGACTTCTGAGTTTAGTGCATGTGAAGGATCAGGTACGTACTTTATCAAGAGAGATACATAGAACATATCATGAACTTGAGAGAGATTTAGTGGAAGCACCAATCAGTAAGATACCTTCCCAAAATGATCCAAAATTTACAAAGGACCAATATACCTAGGTTGAAACATTCCCTTATTTCCAAATATCATTACTCTCTTCTAGGGGGACATTGATAGAAAAACCTTCTCACCCACTTCAAACTCTAGTTCTTTTCTTGGGTTTTCATTATAAATTATTTATCAACTCTGAGATACTCTAATGTGTTGTTCAATATATATGATCTTTTCTACCATTTCATTGAAAATATTAGGTCCTAATAGATTTATTTCTAAAAACTAATCCTTGAATGTTGGAGTTATTCACTTCATTACATTGATGGATTCATTAGGATCTATCTGAAGACTGTTTTGAAAGCTATTGTTGTGTGAAAATTCCACTAGAGGTATGTGTTGAACCCAACCACCTTGTAAATCTATAGAGAAAACTCTCAACTTTTCTTCTAGAGTTTGAATTTTCCTCTCAGGCTGATCATATTTCTATGGATGATAACTAGTGATGAAACATAACTTTTTACCTAGAGCCTACTGAAGAAATCACCAAAACATAGAGGTAAAACTTGAATCCCAATCATATATAATGGAATGTGGTACTCCATGAAATATTACAACTTCCATTACATATATCCTGGAAAGCTGATCAAGAGAGAAATCCTCACTAACTGAAATGAACTGTGCTGACATAATAAGGCAATAAACTATAAACCATATACAATTATGGCCTTTATATGTTTTGGGAAGTCTAATGAAAAAGTACATAGTGATTTTTTACTTTTTCCATTATGGTATAGGATATGGTTGTAACATACCCTTATACATATGTATCTTATCCTTAACTTGGGGAAAAACCAAGCATTGAGAAACATATCAGGCAACATCACTTTTCATGCTATCCCACCAGAAATACTCTTTCTGGTCCTTGTAAATCTTTGTGCTTCTAGGGTGAATAGAGAATGAAGAACTTTGAGCCTCTTCTAATAGCACCTTCTTTAATTCTAGTATGGGAGGAATACAAACCAGATTTTTGAACCTTATTCCTCCATCCCAATCAAGGATGAATTTAGGAACATTTATCACTTTATTTGGTAGTTCTATATCTTTCTTCTCCAACACTTTAATATTCACCTGTATAGATAGGTGAACATTCATTTGAGAAAGATAATATTTTCACCTTCATTTAAAATTTCAAGATCGATCCTTTTAAAATCCATACATGTTGGATATTTTTTGTTCCTCTTCATGGATATTCTAGCATCGTCCTTTCGGTTCAATGTATCTACCAACATGTTCTCTTTCCCTAGGTGGTAATGTATTGAGCAGTTCCAATCTATAATCAACTCCAAAAATCTTCTTTGATGTATATTCATCTCCTTTAGTGTGAACATATAATTTAAACTTTTATCATCAGTATAAATATCACACCATTCACCATAAATATTATGCATCCATATATTTAATGCAAATCTTACCACAGCTAACTCCAAATCATGAGTTGGGTAATTTTGATCACGGTTTTTCAACTTCCATGAGGCATATGCTATCACTATATCATTTTTCATGAGGACACAACCTAAACCCTTTTTGTATGCATCACTGTAGATCACAAACTTTTCTCCACTAAAAGGTAGCGTGGGCATAGGTGCAATGGATAACCTTCTTTTGAGCTCTTTGAAAGTCTCTTCACATTCCTCTGTCCAGATGAACATAACTTTTTTTTAGTCAACTTGGTGAGTGGAATAGATAATCATGAAAAATCATTCACAAAACATCGATAATATATATCCCAACCAAGAAAATTTCATATCTCATTTACTTTTTTTGCCTTTTCCAACTTTCAATAACATCTGTTTTTTTTTATCCATGGATATCCCCTCTTTTGATATTACGTGAACCAAAAATGAAACTTTCTGAAGCAAAAATTCACTCTAAGTAAATTATCCATAAATATTATCCTTTCTCAGGGTCTTACATATACTTTTCAAGTGATCTTAATGCTCTTACTTATGCTTTGAATAGATAATAATATCATCAATAAAGACGACCAAAAACATTAAAGATAGTCTCTAAATAATCTATTCATTAGATCCATGAAGATAGAGGTGTAATTAGTAAGACCAAAGAGAATCTCTATAAATTCATATTGTCCTTAACTTTTACGGAATGTATTCTTTGGTATATCCTCTTTCTTGGTCCTTAATTAAGGATATCCTGAATGAAGATTAGTCTTGTAAAATATTGAGCTCGGTGTAGTTGGTCGAATAAGTCACTAATGTATAGAAGATGATATTTGTTTATGATACTGATCTTGTTAAGTTCTTAATAATTAGTTAAAAGTCTCATTGATCTATCTTTATTCTTAAAAAACAAAATATTTTCTCCCCAAGGTGACCCACTAGGGCATAATAATCCCTTATCAAAATTATCTTGGGGTTGCTTCTTTAATTAATGTAACTGAATTTGGAACATTCTATATGGTGTCTTAGAAATAGGAATAGCGCAAAGTGTTAGTTTTATTGAAAAATTAACCTCACTATTTGGTGGATGACATGGAAATTAATCTGGAAATACATCATCAAACTCCCATAGAATGGTTGTATTCTTAACTGTGAATTTCCCCCAACCATTTGAGATAAATATCCTTCATTTATGGAAATAAAGATCCATAAGATGTAATAAATTTCTACAAGAAGGTTATATTCATCCTTGCACCGATAGATGATCATATATTGATTTGCAATATGAAATGTGACTTCCCTTCATTGGAAATTGATATGAGATCCATATAGAGAAATCCAATGTGTTACAATAATCACATAAAATTCCACTATATAAAGAATAAAATGATTTTTTGGAAGCACATTACCGAAAACATCAATCAAATAATAATTATGAACATTTTATGTGAATTTTGTTCCATTTGAATTTTTCATAGTTAACTCGACATCTAATTTTTTAGGTAAGAAAATTACACCCTTATAAAATTATTCATAAATAAAAGTGTGGGTGGATACATAATCAAATAAAACATTTTCTTCTTTAGATTGGATGGTAAGTGCACCTTTCACCACTTCATTTCCATACTTCATGTAACTGATAGTGATCACATGTGGCCTTACTTTGTCTTTGGAATTAAGAGTTTTTAACATCAATCATCATCAATAACCCTTGTATTATGACATTTATTGGAATAATGCCCCATTTCCTTTCCCTTGGAACATTGAAGTGTAGGAGGTGCATTCTATGTATCATTTTCTCAATTCGCATCATTAGACATATTTTTCCCCATCACATTAGTATTTAGCTGGCTGATAACCTACTTTTCCATAGTAAAAACATTTACTACTCCATTTAATACAATTCCCTCCATGTTTTTTTCCACACATTAAGAATAAGGGAAAACTCATCTTCTTTTCATTGTGGTCTTTATATTTTTCCTTGAAATCAATTTTTATCTTCTTATCAAACCCATAGGACTTATGGGTTACACCAATGTCCATATCAACCTTTAGACAACATAGAATGATTTCTTTATAGCTATTGAAGTCCCTTATGGATAATTACCTTTGGAGACTTGGTTTAAACCACTAATGAATCAATAAATTTTACTCTCAGGTCGGATAATAATTCCAGAAGAAAACCATTCATGTCTTGTAAAAAAAATTTGTATTCCACAATGGATTCGTTGTAGGTTTTCTTAAGTTCAAGGAACTCCTTGTCCATCTTTTTCAAATAATGTGAGGAAAGAACTTATTGAAAAATAAGTTCATTAACTCATCTCATTCCATGGATTCGATTTTATCTCTTTGACTTATATTCTTGATAATGTTCCCCCATTGATTAGATTCACCATCCAGATGATAGAGTGCTAATATGACTTTATCATGTTCTGAACATTGGGGAACTGAAAATATTTTTTCAGTGGTAGTGATCCATTGTTCATAAACTAATAGATCACAAGACCCACTGAAATATGGTGGGCACTGCCTCATGAAGGAATCAATATGATTTTGTTCCGTACTTTTCTAGTTTGGAAGTCATGCATGAATCGTTGATTGAGACAGTTCTATGAGAATAACTAAAATATTTTTCATTCCAGCTACCACAACATTTGGTTTCTTAGGAGTACAATCATTTCATTGCATGTCACATTCAGCATTAATGTGGTTCCTTTGAGTTCTAGTCATTTACTAAAACTAAGATGCATAGTGTGAGGAACACTAATTATAATTGTAAAACCACAAAATCATGAATAAAAGTTAAATTATGGACACTTCAGTTTTTATCCAAGGTTATTCATGACTATTTCTGAAACACATGAATTGTAACCTATACTTAGATATATCCTTAGGGTTCTCACTATGGTTTTATCATCCTTGTATCAAAAGGTTAACTATAACCTTACATTGATATTAACTATAACACCACCTAATTTATATACATTAATATTAATTTAAGGTTTAAGAATATTCATTACCAAATATAACAAATCAAAAAAATGACCATATATATATAGTGTATTTAAAAACTTGGAAACATAAAAAACAGGTTCATAAGACATATTTATTATCTCCCACTCATTTCATCACAACTCGGCCCCTTTTTAACATATCTTACTTAATACCCTTCTTTATGACCTAGGGAAAAGAAACATAAGAAAGGGTTATCTCATATTCTCAATAAGGGTAAACAAGGGAAACATAAATCACATCATAAATATATTATATAAGAACATAACATTTTGAAATCTTATCCTTCATATGAAAGATTTTGATATCATGCCATGGGAAAATCATGAAATTTCATAATAATCAATGAATGTAATCCCATAAGTCATAGCATGAGACAAGGATTTTTTGGCAAAAAATGAGAATATAAAATCATTTCATATTAGTCAAGCCTCATTTCCAATACCATCATAACAGAAAAGATCTATTACTGAACTGGGTTCTTTATCATTCAGGCCTTATATTACTGAACTGGATTTAATTGTTATTCTAGTAATGTCTATATAATGAGATATAAATATTTACCCAATGCATTGGAGGTATATATTGGTCATAACCATATAATAATTAAATCATTCTTACATATTCCACAAATACATAAATCATATCATAACCTAAATAATAAAATGGGTTTCTAAAACATCATTACATCATAATCCTTATAAAATAAATGGATTTCATTAATTAAATTTTATAATAAAAAATCATTGTTATAATAAGGATAGAAACAAACCTGATTTAAAATTTTTCATCTTAGATGGAAAATAATTTTGATAAAACACTTGAAATTGATGCTTGATGAAAATATCATTTCTTCTTCAAAAACATTTTCTTCTCTCAAAATGCATTGAAATTTTAAATGAAAAGAATTTATTTGAAAACAAACATGAAATAATATAGAGTAATATTATTTAAAATAATGCATTATTAAGATTTAAAAATCTATTCATGTTTTATAAGTAAAAGAATAATATTATCCTCATTCTTTTGCTAGAGAAGCAAAAAAGCACCTCATATCAAATAACAAAAAAATATTCCTTTAATACCATTTAGTAAAAATTCATCAATGGGTAAAATTGACTTTATAAAATTTTAAAATAATAGAAAGAGTATTAATTATTTATGGAACATGGATTTGGATGATAAATATACCCCCAACAAATACTTACGAATAAACAATCTCACATAATAATAAAATTGAAAACATATCCCTTACCATAGGTCTGATATTATTTGTTTGTATCCAAACCTACATTATAATGATTTAAATAATGACATTGACTTGTTAAATAATCATATTCATTTTTATGATATCATATATGATATTACTATTATCCATTTGTTAATAATATTTAATTATTACTTGTTATTCGGATATTAACTGCTTCATTTGAGTATGCATGTTTGTTAGAATATGTTTTGTTTATCTTTAAAAGGTCATAGTTATATCATTAAAAATGATATTAACATAATATATATCATATTTATTCATTTACTAAATTTATATAATCTTGTTTTAATGATTATAATGTAGAATAAATCGCATCGCATCATGGAGATGGCTGGTTTTACATTCACACGGGTGATAATATCATTCCCATAATTGTTGAATGGTATTGAAGTGGTTGGTGTATAATATTTTATAATCAGTATAATGTTTTAATAGTCATGTATATTTATTATTTCCATAATTATACCCATCCAAGTAATGTGATGGTGAAAAACAGATTACGCCACAGCATTGAGACGGTAAATTGTACGTACGAATGCGAAGTGATTTTGTTTTTCATAGGATAGATAAAATGTGGAATATGGTTGTTTAATAATTATAATAATATGTTAGTATATAATTGATTATATATTTATTAATTTATACTGAAACAACTCATCAATGTGACATAGAAGAAAAAATAAGTTTGAATGAATTGGTAGAGGAGATTACATCTTCTTCGACGTGCTTTCTCTAAATCTCCTCTTAGAGAACTAGAGTTGGCCTTTGAAAAAGACCAAAACCTATATAATGTTTCTAGGGAATTTTATAAGGTAAATTTTAAGGGCATATCTGAGCTTTAGGTCTCAAAGTGAAGTGAATATAATAGGTATAAGGTTTCCTTTTATAATTGAGGTGAGGGGAACTTCCGGGATCTCCTAAAAATATTAATTTATAATAAAATCAAACCCCACCCAAAAACCTCCACAACATCCCAATTTCCAATATGAGATGATATAGGGTTGTAATCACATCAACCAATAATATTTAGACAAGTTTTTATGTCAACTTAAACAATATAATTTTAATTAACACATAGTTATTCTATTTAATTTTAATTAGGATAAAAAATATTTCAATATTAAAAGTGTGAAATATTTACTTATTTTATGTCAATTAGACCATACATAAGTACATTAGAACATTTTAGACCATATAATAATTATTATAAATTTAAAAAAATTATAATATTTAAATAATGTAATAAAACATTATTATTATAAACAATTAGTAGTTACAGTTTTGACACTATTAAAATCATTTATTTTTAAAAATATTAAGATATTAAGTTAATTTCAAAAAAAATATTTTATTATATTTCTAAGAGATCAATGTAATATATAAATTTCATTTTACATATTAATAAATCAAAATTATTTTTATTATAATATATTTAACAACATGTATTTGATATCCCCATTGATAATGTAATTACTACATCAATTTTGTGTAAATATTTATTATAATTATATGTTGAAAAAAAATTAAAATTAAAATACTATAATGAATATAAATACACTATATTTCAAAATAATATAATTTGTAGAATTTAACTTTTGTAAAATCCAACATTTAAAATGTTATACCTTTAATATTATGAATGTGAAAACTTTAACATCACATTAAATAGACAAATATAAGTGTCAAAATTTCTTCTATAAGGCTAAAAATGGTCACTAAATCGACCCTTGTATATTTATGGTCGAAAAATACTTGACCAAAAGTATTTTTTCCAAGTTTTTTGGTCCTTTAATGGTTATTAATATTTTAATAAAAAATATTTATTGTTTTTTCATCAATTAATTAATTTTTTCATCATCAAAGTATAAGTCATTAATGTAATTATTCATTTTCTAAAAATTAAAAATAAATTAAAATCAAAAATAAAAAGATTTTATATTTAAAATGAGTATTTATAATCAAATTTAAATTCTATATAACCTTTTATAAAAAATTATTTAGTTATTAAAATTTTTATGAGAGGTATTTAACTTTTATTTAAATAAAATAAATTAAATGTTCTAATCTCATCCAAGTGGCTACCAAAGGACACCATTTTTACCCCAATTATGATTTAAGAAAAAAAAATCATCTAATAATATTAATACAAGTTTTAGGGTAATTTTATAACAGTATTATTATCCTTAATTACCCATTTTACCCTTTTACTGTGTTGATAAAAATTACCACAATTACAATTTATAATGCCCAAAAATATAAAAAAATGATATTTACATAATTTGGACCGACTACTTCCAAATATGGAATCCATATTTAAAATTTCAAAACATAAATTTTTCATTAATTAATTGAAAATTAATCTTGTTTTCGGAAAGAGATAATGAATTTTAAAAGTTAAAATATTACAAAAGATTGAAATGTTTTTACATCTTAATTAAATGTAAAATTATTGTTAATGATATAAATTATATTTAATGATAAAAGTATATTATATTTATACTTTAAAACAATTCAATATTATAATTTAACCATATAAATTATTTTGATGAAAAAATTTGTTCTCAATTAAAATATTGTTTATTTTTACTAATCATAAAAATATCAAAGTTATCAAAAAAATATTATAATTTCATCCAAAGTATATTTTTATATCCTGATTCCGAAGAAAATGATTATGGTGTCATATAAAAATTATTAATATGTGAAAATATTAATTTAAAAGCGGTTCTCTATTAGCCCGAATAGCTCTAAGGCCTTCATTATTATTGATTTTTGATAACCCCCTTTCAAGGGATGAGAGGGAACCCTTATAGGGCCCATAGGCCAAGAGATTACATGACTCGTAGGTCATAGAAATTATATAGACTATACTCGGAACTCCTCCTCCCAGCTTCTTCATCGTTATATCATCTCTCCACCTTCACATGGCAATTTGGATAGGCTTCTCATGCAATCATAGGTGGATCCCGATGGAAATGTCATACCCTCTCTTTCTGAAAAATCCTCTTAACTTCTACTCTTTTTAATACACCTTCTATAAATCCACATCTGGAATCTACTCCTTGTAGAGTCTGTCTAATCACTTTAGCACAATTTCAGGTGGCCCAAAGGCCTTGAGGTGGCCTGAAAGCCCTACTGGCATGAAGGCCTTGGGTGGCCTGAAGGCCTTGGGTGGCCTACAGGCCTTAAAAGACCCGAGTCCCAAACCGGTGGCCTGAAAGCCCAAATATATGAATAGTTCTGACTGCTACAGTACCAACCAATGCATGATACGGTGCCTACTACAGTACTTCTATAGCAACTAGGAAATATGTCTCCACCCGGTTTTGAACTTGAGTCTCTTCGATGCACTTGTCGAGTCCTTGCCAACTCGGATGAGGCACTTGTGTAGGGGTTCTCCATTAAAATGCGGAAAATTGCTCTTTTTAAAAATCTAGGTTTATATGCATAGAATATGGTTTATTCATACCCTATAAAAAATATCTATTGGATGAATATCAAAAATAATTTAATAATAAAAAATATATTTCATTAATTTTGTTTACAAATAGTAAATCACACAATTTATTAATACAAAAATATAAATATATAATTGATTTAATTTTTTTCCTAAATAATTTGTACCGAATGACTTCACCAGAAATTTTAATAAGTTATTTGTATTTATTCCCGAAAACCCAGTAGTTGGGTTAAAATGGTTATTTTATATTAATAGAATCAAGTGGTTTATTTAAACTCATTATTGTGTGTAATTCAAAATATTTAAGAATTAAAATTATTTAGAGAAAATATTTCATAAAATAACAGTTTTTTACTATTATATATATTCTTATTATGAATATACACATTTATATTTTGATAAAAATTATAATTAATTTGGAATGAAGAGTTGAACAATATCAAATATAGTTTTATAACATAATATAAACATTGAAATTATTGAAAATATATTGATTATATCATAATTTATATGAGATACTAATTTTCCCGTAAATTATTTATTTAATAAATATTTTTAAAAAAATAAACCGTAATAAAGCACCCATAGAACAATATTTTAGGTCATAATTTATTATTAAATTTAAATAAATTTTGTATACATATATTCATTTGATAAATAAGTATAATTCTTATGATAATAAAATAATATTTGAAAATATAAATTCATTTACAAATTCATCTAAATTAAAATAGAGGGATAAATTAATTCTAATGAGAATTAATTCTAAAAACATATATTTTTATAAAACATACCTTAAATTAAAATGAAACTAAATTTCAAGTTTCGTATTTACTAATGTAGAAGCCTAGAAATTGCCAATTTTATACATTTGAGGATAACCATTTTTCTTTCATTCTCCACCCTTGAACCCTTTATTTATCTCTATTTTTGAAAACCATCCCCCATAAGCATACTAAATCACTGACATATATAAAAATGTCGTCTTAGGTTGATAAACATAAATTATTTTCAATATTTATTATTTTTATCTTCAATCGTATATGTCCATTTTTGAAACTGATCAAGAGAGACATCCCAGTCTCAAAATTTTAGGTCCTGAGGCGATGCTTGATGATAATGATAAAGTATAAGAATGTTTTCTAATTTCATGATGTTTAAAAATTTAGTTTAGATATATTTCTATTTTCTATTGATTGGTACAGAATGAAATATATAGAGAAAATAAAAAATCTAATATAGATATGGATTGAAAATAGTATATTCTTCTTCAAGAATCATCAATAGTTAGCCATACACAAAACAATCCAAAATAGATTGTTAAAATTAAAAATGGGATAAAAAAACTCTATCAAATTAGTTAATCCATTTGAAAAATTCAAAATCGTGAAAAACACTGACATCGAGTTGAAGAAATTAAAAACACCAACAGGGACAGAAAATGTTGATGGGAGAAGCAGGTGGATGAAATAAAAAAAGTATGCATTGTTGATCCAATTTAAAAATATCAATCCATTAAAAAAATATGTACTTGAAAATATAAAAAATTGGAGAATAGAAGGACAAAGAATATGAATCTTCATGAAAAAACTAACACTCAATTTACTCCATCTGAGGTCAAATGAAAATTAGATCTAGTCTTTCGAAGTGAAAACTTGGACTCAACTCTCCTTCTTCTACTCAAAATTCATCTAGTTTTCGAATACCCTCAACATCATGCTCGTACTTGCCTCCTCACTTAGGGCATATTCTCTGCACTTTATCATTAACCATCTGAGAACTGATCACTCACCTTATACCCTCTTCACTCTGTCTAACTCCCTTCTTCGGTCAAACTCAACTCTCACTCCCCTTTATCCATGAGTTTTCAAAAAAAATTCTTATGGGAGATCCAAATCACTTTTATCACTTATTTTATCAATTTTTTTAATTATTACATATATTAAATTCTATCAGAATAATTCTATTAATATATTTATAATTTAAAAATTCAAATTAATAATATAAAATTTATATAATAATATTCATATATTTAAAATAATTTCATTTATTATTTATTTATAATTTCAAAATTATATAAAAAATTTATAATATTTATGATTTCATAAATATTCATAATCCTTAATATACATATTTTCATATTTTGAAATTTATAATCCATATATTGATATATTTTTAATTCTAAATTTTTATATAATAGTCATAATATATTATTTTTTTCTGTTTCCTTTTATAATACCATTTATTTTTATTAATTAAAATATATATTTTCAAAGGGATATTTATATATTATACTATATTTAAAATTATTTTATATATAAAAATACTCATAATTTATTAGTTAAATAATCATTAAAAAAATTTGGTCATTAATATAAATTGTGTATAAAATTATTTTACTAATATTACATTTAAAATAAATTATAAACTATAAATTTTTATAGAGATTAACTAATTTTAATATTCAGAATAATTTTTGTATAAAATTAAAATTTAACATTTTGAAAATATTATTTATTTACATCTTTAATGTTATATAATTATTCATTAATATCATTATTTCAATTAATAATATTGTATTATTAATAAAAATAAATGATTAAAACTCAGGTTCTTACCTTATGAAATGTAAAAAAGGAAATTAAGATGTGTTAGGGCTTGGTAATGAGCTTGTTTGTGGGAGTAGTTAACCCATGTATATGGGAAAATCAAAGTTCCCAGGGTTGTTACTGTTTTTCATGATGTTTTCTTGTTATGGTTGATGTTATTTCACATTGGATGATTAACATATTGTGTGATGTTATCATTTCTTTATATTCATACTCATTTCATTGTATTTCATAAGATGTCTATGCATGCATCATGATAGAAACATAGCATATATCTTGACATGAATTCTTCATGATAGGGATATATTTATTCCATGTGATATATTTTTTATATAAAATGTGATATTTGATACCTTCTATATTGTGTAAATAAAAATGAAAGAACTGTTATGTCATACAAATTCACTTACTAGTCCATTTTTGAAGATACCATGACCTAGTGGTTCTCTTCTGTTGTCACCTGTTGAGGTTGAACATGCAGTAATCCAAAGTTTTAGAGGATTATGTTTTTCATTGAGAGAAAACACATCCTCTTTGTCTTCAAATTTAGCATCAGGAGAGTAGAAATAAGTATGATTCTAACAAAACTGAATAAGATATTCTTGTATTTGTTGAGGTTTATATGGATTTTCAGCATTGTGATAGCTTCTTGAGGGTCATGTAATCCATGGAAATGAATATTTTTTTCACCGTACCATTGATGTATGAGCTAATGAGAGAGTTTCATCTATAGCATCTTCCTTCGATCAATAGGGAGGGAGGCCCCTAGCCAGCCCAGTTCAAGATATAGTCATTTAAGAATATATTCAAGAACCTCAAGACACCCACTGAAATGATGGTGAATCTTGCTGCATATATTATTTATGGACCATCCAAGAAATGCTTCTACCTGATAGAGAAATATTTTTAGCAAGATAAGTTATCCTAGATGTACTTAGAGTAAATGTTTTTATGTAACTTCAATCTATAGACATTGGGGGATGAGAAATATCATGGGTTTATTTCATGATATATGAGGGAATATCAATGATGGAATATGTTGGATGTTTCAAGTAATTTTACTTCATTTCACCATAGTTGAAGGCTGATGAGATTTATAGGGAGAGTTATTTCCAATATAGGATCTGAATTGAGATCAGGTCATAGGTGAACATTATTTCTGGAGTAGATTTTTATATGTTATGAATTAGCCTCTCATCATGTAAGGTAATGTGAGAGAGACCCTAAGAAATGGTTGAGAACATTCATCATGGGGAACTGGGAGCTCTTATTCTAGTATAAAAATCATTTCTATGATAGTTTTCAATAAGGAAAGAATGGGAAGAGTATCTTGGGTAGTGGGAATCTGTCACAGGACCATGTTTCTTTTTAGTTCTATCAGTTTGGAATGTTTGGTCACAAGATGCCTCAATATCTGTAACTTTATTTAGAGTGTTTTTAGTGCATTTGGATAGGTAACATATAGATGTTTTGAAGGGGAATACAATAATAGACCAGTGTTAGGGAATTTTGATAGGTACTCATGACTGGTAAGGACTCGACTACCCCTTATCAAATTAGTAGTTGGAGTTCCACTAGAATTTCAAGTAGATATAGGGGGTGTGGTACCTAGTGTATAAGTGGTGGTACAATAAAAGGTAATAGTATATAGTAGTAATACTAGATCATAGGTAATATGAGAAATTTATCTATATGTTATGTAGTCTTCCCTTTCTAGTTTGGATGTAGTACCTAATACCACCAGAGGTATGATTATTGTATTATCTACTTTAGCATATTTTTTAATTGATATAGGATAATCAAATTCATTTATATCTACTATTTTTTAAAAATATTTTTTTCTTGGTTTTAAAAAAATTGGATGGAATTTTGACCATCAACGCATTTTTTGGAGTGCATTTAGAGAATATAAAATGGTGCAACACATGTTATCTAGAAATTGGTGGTTACAGTTTCATTTGGAAATTTATTTTCTTGAAAATTATAGGTTTTGATTTGATTATTGGTATATATTATTCAGTTATATACTAATATTGGTTTTAATATTATTAGAGGAAAGATACCTTTCCATATCTAGAATTAGGAATTTATTTTCACTAGGGTGAGTGGGATCTTTGAGGTGGTAGATTGGGACCAATTCAGTGTAGAATATATTATATCATAGCTTAGATGAAGGGTATTTCAATAGATGATAGGGGAATACATATAGATACTTTTACTCTAGTGGTAGATCATTTTTAGGATGTCTTTCATGATGAGTTTTATGGCTTACCGCCAGATCAGGAGATCAAATTCATGATTGATACCAAGAGTTTATATAATCTGAAGGTTTTATCTCTGAGGGATAGATTATATGGTGGGGAGACACCATCAAGATGGCCTCTTGGTAGTGTAAGTTTTATTATTTTTTATGGCCAATTTTGGGTTCCTATGGGATTTCAAAAGGATCTGATAACAGTGTTTCATGATTTTAAAGGGGCGGTACATCAAGTTCTAAAAAATTTGTATTATAAACTCTGTAGATAGTATTATTGACCAGGAATAAATAAAGAGGTAGTGGGGTTTTTGGAAAAAAAATCTTCTATCAACAGGTGAAAGCCGATAATCAAAGGCCTTTTGGGGTGTTGCAGCCTCTATGCATTCCAGAATAGAAATGGGATAATGTCATTATGTAATTTTATAGGATTACCTAGGATACCTCACTAGAATGATTCTATATGGGTGATTATGGATTGACTGATGAAGGTATACTACTACTTTTCTATCAAGGATACATTAACTGTTAATGATTTCGGTAGTTTTTACATGCATGATATTTTTTGGTTTCATGATATTCTAAGTAGAATTGTTTCTGATAAATATCGTCATTTCATAAATCAGTTCTGGAAGTCTCTTCAGAATGATCCGGGATCATCGGTTCTTCTGATAATATCTTATCATCCATGGACTAATACCTAATCTAAATGGACTATTAAAATTCTAGAGAATATTTTGTGAGCCTATGTTTTGGATTTTAGTGGTTTATATTAGAAGAATTTATCACTCATGGAGTTCACTTAAAATAACCACTTTCAGGCATCAATCAAAATGTAAAATTTCAAGGATATATATATAAGGACATTATGTTCAACTATTTATTGGTTAGAGGTAGGGCAGTCAGTGCTTGTTGGACCGAGTCTCATGCAAGAGATTTCTGAGTAGGTTCAATTGATCGGGAAGCAGATGGTGACTACACAAATTTGGTAAAAATATTACATTGGCCATAAAATATGACCTATGGTGTTTGAGGATTCTCATAATGTTTTCTTTTGGGTGTAACCTAGGTTTTGGAAATGTTATATCATGAAACAAGGGATGAAAGCACCCATGTTTGTTGGGTTTTTTGAGATAGTGGAAAGGTTTAGTCTAGTGTAATAATGATTATCCCTTCCATGGTGCTACAGTTCCTTGAGAAATGTGCTTCATGTGTCACTGATTTGGAGATATCATCATGAACTTTCTTATATGGTGTATTTTAATGAGTTTGATCTTGGTGTATTTGATTTTTTTAAGAAGTATCAGATATGTATTGTAGACCATAGTGGAAAGTATCTCTAGGAAAATACTATACCTCTAGTTCAAGTGTAGTGGTAGCATGGCTATGAACATGAGGAGATCTAGGAGAGGGAATATGTCATCGATCATAGTATCCAAACATGTTCTTCAAGATGCCATAGTGATGTTAGGATCAACATGGGGATGAGATATTATATGGTGGAGAGGTTTTAAGATTCGGTATTTTTTATGTATGTCTCTCTTCGGTTTTCGTTGAACCTATACTAGATGGGTTTTTTGTTCTTCTTAAAACATTGGTGGTAGATCCTTTTCTTTGGGTTGGAGGGATTCTGGTGGGGAAATAACCTAGATTTCTTGGATGATTATTTATTTTAATTAATGGAATATTGTTATAAATGTGCCAAGGGATTTCAAGGTATTTTGTTGTTTGGAAGGCTTCAGAGGTAGTTTAGGCTTTTCCTATAGAATATCGACTGGGAGTGGTATTCTGGACACTTTCACTTCATGAAAAATTTACATGATGTGAATATATTACTAGGAATAAGACATAAACAAGTTTATATCATGAAATAGTTACTTTCCAAGACAATTTTTCACATTGTGAAATATTCGATCAAGGTTATTATAACAGGAGGAGACACATTTCTAGACATATCTCATTAATTGATAAATTCATGTCTTTAAATAGTTGTATTTCATTAATCTCTCAAGAATATAGATTTTAAATCACATAGTCCATATGATTTTATTTCATTCATGGTGCATCTTTCTCTCTCAATCCCTTGGGTGACTCCATAAATTTTTACAATGATTCATTCTTTTCTAGAAATATTGATAAATCATTTAATCTCTGGTGAGATTATTAACTTTGGTTTTCCCCATCTATCATCTTGTTATCCACTATCATGGTGTGATCTTATGGACCACTATTTAATTGGGTTTTGATCTTGATGTTGTGAAATATAGTTTTTCTTTATCATCTCCATCACCTTATATTATTGTTAGTGTCACCTATTGGAATCATTTCATGGTTCACTAGATAAGTATAGGTGGTCTAAAACAAAGACCTCTGGTCTGTTTCTATTTATTCACATGTTTTCAATTTTATTTGATTTCTCCAACACTACGTGTGTGTTACAAAATATTAAAGGGTGATTATAATCATGTGTTTGGACAACTCTTTGGATCCTAATAGATCTAATGGTATTTTGACCTAACTTGCAGCTACCTACTAGAAGATACTATCCTATAAAAATAATGAAATATCTAATGTATTAAAATATGATTTAGCATGACATGAAATCTCAAGTGATTTATTGTGAGAGATTCACCTAGTAAAATGGATTCCCTTATTATTGAATGATTAGAGATGTTTTGATATAAATGGGTGTGTGTACTGGAATGATAATGGCTTAAGGTATAATTTAATGAATGAATGGATAATTGAAATAAAAATAGTAATTTTCTAAATTGACTTTTGTGAATGTTGATGTTATGTTGTATTGTACTATCAATTATGACATAAGTTGTGATTTATGCTAAAATGCTTATATAATGTTATTTTCCTAGTAATGCTAAAATGTTTATAAAAATTTATTTTCCCTTTAATATTGAAATACTTATATAAATGGATTTTCTTGGTTATTCTAGAATACTTATAAAAAGGTATTTTCCTGATTATGTTGTAATTATTATAGGACATAACCCATTTATGTGATTATGTCATAGACTTGTGGTTACAATTGGTATTGTTATGTTACATGCTTAAAGATATTCCAGTATAGTGTCAAAGTAGCTTGTTGGTTGTATTGTATTAGATGATTCATTAATACAACTATTTATCTCATTATTGTATACACATATTAACAAAATGGTTTTGTTTATAAATTGTGGTTTCAACCTACTAAGTTTTACTCACACCATATACAAGTTTTTATTGGGTGCTCAATCGTATTACATGGATATCGGTTTGGACAAGGGAAGATTTTCAATGTTATTGGCAGGATGGGATAGAGCTTGGAGACGGAGCTAGCCAGGGATTCAGGTTTGAGGTATTTTCAGATTACTTGTTTCATCTTGTTCTATTATCTATATGTCTTTCAGCATTTCACTTAGTTACATTCTATCCTGACATTACATGGTTCATTATTATTTGTTTTACTTGGTTCATCCTTTATCTTGTAGTGGTATATTTTATGGTTTCAACTATTTACATTACTATGATATTTATTTATTTTTGATGTATATAAACTTTTTAAAATGGGGTGTAATTTTCCCATTATGTTATCAACATCCCTACTATTGTTTAGCAGCCTTTGGAATATTGGTAGGTGTTCTTGAGGTCCAGTTACAAACCTGATTTTTCCACATGAGAGGATTTCATTTCCAGGGATGTTCCATGTGATCTTTCCACCAGGTTTTAGAATCCTTAAATAAATTAAACAAGTTAATTAATGGATTAAATAAGGATATGTAAATGAAATAAATCCTTATATATGGTCATGGAAATGAACATAGAAATAACTTTTATAATATTTTTTTGATTTAGGATATTACTATATGACACTGATGTTGATTAAATATATAGAACTGATCTTTATTACAGTAAGGAACCAATCTGGATTATGGTATGGAACTAGTGAGGGTGGTCATGGTAGGGTTCCTATGGCCTCTATATATTTCCCCAAATATCGGCCTGCGTTAAGTATAGGGAATGGGTTCATGAACCATATTGGTCTTCCCTATTTTGAGTACCCTTGGATGATTTCATAGGTCTCATAGAGGTCGCCTTGGTTTTATGCCTTAGGACCTGGCCCATATAGGTATGATACTATTTCATATGAGGAATATTCTAAAGTCTATAGTTACATTCATGATTTACATTTATTTATTTGTATTCACCATTTATCACCTAATCATAGTTTCATCCTCTTATTATTTTGTTTTTATATATCAATCTCTCGTTTATTTCATACCTATATAATTGCTAATGGTAATAATTTTTATACACAAACTATATTTGTTAAAGAAACTATTGGTGGTGGCCTATTGAGTATATCTCAAAACCTTTATGGGCCACAGATTGGTACTCAGAAAGGCTTCATGGATTCATGTAGGGTTAATGGAATGCACTCAATCTTGGATGATTGATTTGTGCGTAGCATGAGAGTGTGGGAGTGCGGGACCGAGCCTTGGTTCGTGATACAATTAGATGAATAATTTTTGGTTTTTTTGGTAATTTTTATTAAATATTATTATGTTTTCTTACTTATATGTACACATAGAATTTTTTATAGATCTATTACATACTCATCATTAGGTATATGATATCATTTTTTGTCTTGATTGTCAACATTGTCTGAATGATTTACTTCTATTACTCAGTTTTTCATTATTATGATTCTATTATTTACTCATTAATTATCACTGTTATGATACTCAAATCCAAAGGGTATAGTATTCTAAATTTACAACCTTAATACTTCACTACTATTTTTTAGCCTCTTGTATATGGGGTGGAGTGCTATATTTCTAGTGGGAAATCAGTATTGGGAACCATCTAAGTGGATCCCAGGTCAGGGAACAACATTTAAGTTTGATAATGTATATGGCATAAAAAACCAATCATAGAAGATAATGTAACACCCACAGATGTTATTATATATTACTTTTTAAATAAATTCAATCTCTTTGATAGCTTGTGATGCATGAAACACCTGGTTTAAAAAAACTCGATACACTATGAAAATATTATTATTTAAAAATGACTATTATAACCTTTTGTTAAATTAGAAGGTATGAATTGGGATAACTATGTTATAAATCATATATTTTACACATTTATAAAATAAATTCAATGATTATCTATTGATATAAATAAAATAATAACCATCTAAATAGAAAGAAATTATTTTTAAAAAACAATATTTTTTTAAAGGCTGATTTGTCACACTTTGTGCACATAATTTAAAATATATTTTTACAAGTTCTAGAAACTATATTTGAAAAAATCAACATAATTTTTTAAATCTAAATTTCTAAATTATCTTTGGGTTATTTCTTGAGAATTTTTTGAACAGATTTATTTTTTGATAAATAGTGAAATATAAATATTTTTATTTAAATTAGTCTTTTTGTTTAAATTATTTACAAAGCCAAATTATATGTTAAATTGGTTTTAAAGTAAAATTAGTTCAATTATATTAAAATTTAACAAAATAATATCATTTAATCATATTTATATTTAATTTTGATATAAAAACAATTTAAAATTTTGAATGTTTTTCTTTGGAAAACCCATTTTTTAACACATATATTTAATTGATTATAAATTAAATTATACAATAACTTATAAAAATGGATTTTATATTTTTAAAAATTAAATTTTATATTATTTTTTAATTCAAACTTATTTTTTGACATCAATGAATAGTGAAAATAGTAATGATTAATTATTGTGATTGAGGTAAAATAGGTTTACCAGGGGTTAAACTAAAACTATAAGGATTAAAAAAACAAAAACCTATCAAATTACAATTTTATGGTTATATTTATACCTTATAGATTCTATGATTATAAAATGGTTTATTTTTTGTCATTTTTTAATGAGAAAAACATCATTTTAATTCTTTCTATTCAAACATTCTATGTATGTCCTCTCCCCCAATTATAAAAGGAAACCTACTCTCATCTCACTTCTAAACATCGAAACCCCATTTTTTCTAATAATAAATACTTAAATAACTTCCTTTCATCCCTCCCCTCATCGTATAATCTTTTTCTATCATAAAAACATCCTAGTAAGGATTTTGGTGCAGACCAAAAAAATTTGTCTGAAGAAGAGGTAATGTCCTTAAAAAAGAATTTTATTTTATTTCTTAGTTCACATCCTTAAGATATTATTAAACCATAATTATATAATAACATAATTATGTTAAATATACTTTTATGTGTTTATTTTAATTTCAAGACCTAAAAACATCTCATCCTCACTCAAATGGGAAATCAAATCGTTGATCATGTGTACGGTGGATTACGGCCTTACGAACCAACATAATTAGTTTTCTATCATAACATCTCATGAACTGATATAATGATTTATATTATGATTATATATTATATTTATGATATAATTCAATGTATGGAATTATAATATCATATCTACTTTCTAGAATTCCATTATTAGAGAATGTGATAACGTCTTTCATGTGTGCGGAGGACTACCGCCTCACTAAGCGATGTTCATTTTTCACATATGATTTGAATGGAAGGTAATAAGGATTAATTAGATTTTTTTTATGATATTAATGAAATACTATCCATTATATAAAATAAATATATAATATAATTTATTACCATACCATCCTTTGAAGAAATGATAACGATGATTGTTTGTACAGTGGACTATCACCTAGCGAAGTGATGTGATTTGTTTTTATTTCCACATCACATGGATGGTATATGTAAGTGTATTTATGAAAAAATATATATATTTATGAAATAATTTTAATACTATATAGGGAAAATAATAGTTACCTTCTTTTCATAATGATCATAGAAAAATAGAAACATTACTCATGTGTTTGTATAACCTATCATCTCCATGATTGTAATGTACTTCATTTTTCATACCCATATTACATGACAACCTTAAAATTTATAATATATCTATAAAAAGGATAATTATTTCATGGTTACCATTATTTATATTATTAATTGATACTCTATTTTACCTTATTCAGCTTACCAAAGTGATTTTGGACATATGATCTGTTTTTCATTAAAACATCTGATGTGAAAAAAGTTGGTTATGTAATTTAATATGACATGGTAATGAATAAAATAAAAGGAATTATAAGATTAAAAAAGGTTTTCAATAAATTAAATAATTAAATTTATTTTATTATTTATGGATATAAATAATAAACATGATGAATCTGACTCAAGGTAAGGGGTCTTTCTAACCCACCCTTTTCTTCTGGTTATGACTATTCTCTCTAATTAACTTTATCTTAATTTAAAGTTATATAATGATTTTAAAATATGTATATTTGTATCTCATAAATATACCCATACTATTATCCCTTACTTTTATGGGGTAATACATTCCTTATGATCATCTCTCAAATTCCTTCTTTAAGGAATCACTTTTGATTAAGTTACGACACAAGATTATGCAACCCATATCATTCTAAGGGCAATTCTTATGTTTATGCATTATTGTTGATATCATTATGTGAAACAAATATTCATTTTCATGACATGAAATTTATGGGTCATCATATAATTATATATCCCTCTAATTGATTGGGTAATTTCTTTAGTCTCATGAGATGTCATGTATGAAATTAGGGAGTGAACCTAATCCATTATTGGACTCAGTCCACCTTGTAATGTTTTCTAGGAAGTTAGTATTAACTTATTTTTATGTCATATTGTATTTCACTGACACTTTTCATGTTTAAATAATATTATGATGTCATGATATTTATTTTTTTTCTACCATTCAATTTCTCATGTACCTTCTCTTTTTTGATATCATGTTATACCTTTGAATCACTTGTTATGATTACTTATCATGTGTATTCCCTTAATGGGATTTTTATCTCATCCATTTCTTTAATGTATTCCCAATGTTATCGCACGGTATTTTATAAGATCGAATATATTTAGGAGCTCACAATGTAAAATAAAATAATAATTCCATGTTTTAGTTCCCTTCTATGTTTTATGAACCTATTCTTCCAAATACATTATGCAATTATGATACTTATATTATAATTTTAGGATATTTTGTTAAATAATAATATAATAATATATTGAAAAGGATTAGATCACTATATTTGATATCATAAGAAATGTGTATTTAAAATTTCAAACTAGGATGAAAAAACATTAGAGAGGACCCTATGGATAGGTCTAAGAATAAAACTACAGATATAAAAATATCATTTAATCATAGTGAAGTATAGAGTTAGTAGTTTCTAAGAAATTACAACTATTTATATACATTACAATTGGACGTGGTTCAAGCATAGATCTTCTAAGGTTTAATAACTCCAAAAAATTTACATTTTTGTTTACTTGAGCATTACATGGTATATGAAAATGGGACTTACTATGTACCCGGTTTCACACACCTAGGGGATATGCTTTGGGAATTCAAAACCACTTTATGAACCATCATGAAGGATTTGAAAAAATTATTATCATGGATGAACTAGGTTAAATATATAGTCTATTAGATTGAAAGGAAGGTTTCTTGATTTAGAAATCTTATAAATAATTTTTCATGATTATGTTGTTACCCACTATGAAAATTTTTCCTCACAATTTGATTTATGGTTTTGGTAAATAGTGGGAACCAGAAGGAACTAGGTTAATGTTGATGTGATAAACAATGTGTTGATGAAAAACTAAATGAGATGATGACTGAAGTGAAAGATATTATGATCATATCTAATTATTATTCAATATATATGACTAAAAACCTTCTCCTTAACGAACTATGGGACTTACTAAATAATAAAAGGATATAGTTCACTTAGAGATCTGGTGGTGGGGACCATGGAGGAAAGAAGATTTAGTTTCCTATATATCATAAATATGGAAAGAAACACCTATGTGAATGTATCATGGTAACAAGAAGATTTGTTGCATGTGAAAAATAACTACAAAAATAAATTAGTTATCAAGGAAAATGTAAAGTCCAGTTAAAATAACGGATGATAATAATGGTCGCAATAAGGTATCATCAATGGTTAAATGTTTTAAATGTGGATTGTACATACATTATGCATATCAATTTCCTAGGGTAAAATGTCAACAAGTTGATAAAAAAGTTTTTAATAGTAATTTTTTTCTATTGATGATGAATATATTAAAAATTACATATGAAAGTATATAGGTATTAAGGAATGAGCTGATTAGTCCTAGTTAATGGTTTCAGAATGATGTGGAATGTTTGAAATTTTTATTTAATATAATTGAAATATTATGGGATTTATGAAATATGTATATATAAGGATTGTTCTATAGATGTTTTGTGTTAAGAATTTTCAATAGTATATTGAACGTCCTAGAAATTTTATTTAACGGAAAGGTGATACTCTGTGGAAAAAACACATCATTGAGTAAAAGGTAATCTTCTAGATGTGTTTGATGTTGAGGTAATTAGTTTGTTTTGTGGAATATAATTATCTGAATTGAAGACCATAAGATTTACGAATATTTATTTTATGAATGATTTTATTTTTTAATATGATCATAATATTCTTGAGAAGATTATAGGATCATGGATAATTATGAATATGATCATCACATATGTTTTCCATAGTTTTATAAAAAGTAAAACCCGTAAGTTGGGTGACAAACCATATCATTAGGCAAGTCCAGGGAATGAGCCCAAAATAGAAGGTTGATAAGGTTATAGTACCCACCGCTCGCCTAAATGATGTATTGGTTAATATAGCATTGTTTTTATTTACAGTGTTTGAAGGTTCAATATATTTTTGATATTTGGAAGCATATTATAGGATCAAGTTATTTTATTTTATAGTCAATATGGATATTTTAAGAGATTTTTAATTAGGTTGAGTTATATATAACAATTTTTGGTTTAATGTAAAGGATTATTTGGTAAAATTCTAATATATCTTTAAAGATGTAAGTTAAAAGGGTTTGAGATAAAATTTGAGGTTAAAAACTTATTTCATGTTGAGTTTATTGAAGTTAATTTGGATATTTGGTTATTTTATTAAGGAATGATCTATGTTAAACCATTGGTTTCATTATTGAATTTTAGATATTAATATATTCATATTGATTTTTGGTATTATATTAACATGTGCTAACCATTTTGGTTTCAAAAAATATATGAGGGATAACTTGTTACTATATTATGAACCTTATGATCTATTAAAAGTAAATTTTAGTCATTTAGGTATAAAAATATTCTTATTGCTTATTCATTTCCTTAAAGTTAGAGGTAAAGTGAAAATTGATCAAATAACAATGAAAGGATGAAATTATGTTTATGAAATAAAAAATATATCAAGTTAGTATATTTTCTCATGTTCTCTATCATGATATAAATTTAATTCCCCAATACTATGTTAAGTATATTGAACCAAAAAATGGTACCCTGTTACCTTAATATTTGGTGAGTTTATGGTATTTTAATTCATCATAGATTTATGTTTTTTTGGTTTTTGATTTTTTCATGGACATTCAATTTTTTTTTATAAATGACCTATATCACTCTCTATTAATCCTTGGGTGTTTGTATTTTCTTCCATGCCCATACCTTCACTAACCACAAATTTCCTCCTATTTCAAAACATTAGTATGTCTTATTCTAGATGACCATCATATTTCCCTATATATCTTATCAATAGTATTTTTTATTAACAATTTTTATGATTTGGGTTTGACAAAAAAAATTAAAATGAAAAACCCTTGATTACCAAGATAAATAATAAATTGTGAGGATGTAATTTTCTCAAGGGTGTATAATTTAACACACTGAGATTTTAAAATAATAACATTATGATCAACAGTGTAAATGATATGAAACGTCAATATTATAAGGTAATGTGACACTACGATAATTTATGATATATTTATTTCTAAATAAATTCAATAGCTTGCACTGAACACAACACTGTATTTAAACGAAACATTATACTCTATTATAATATTATTATTTAAACATGACAATTATAACCTATTTGTTAAATTAGTTGGTATTAATAGGAAAAAATAAATTATGAAACTTATGTTTTACACATGTATAAAAATAAATTAAATGCATTTCTATTGATTATAATTAAAATAAAAACCATTTTAAATATAAATAAATATTTTCTAAAAAACTATTTTTTCAAAAATTTGGATTAGTCATACATTGTATACATAGAATAAAATTAGTTCTCAAAAATTTTAAAAAAATATTTTTTAAAAAATAAAATTAATTTTTTAAATCTGCATTTCTAAATTATATTTGGGTTAATATTATAGAATTTTCTAAAATATTTATTTATTGTTAAATAGTGAAAATTACTTCTTTTTATTGAAAACTTCCTTTTGGTTTGAATTATTTACAATGTTAAATTTTAATTTAAATTGGTTTTAGATTAAAATTAGTATAATTATAATAAAATATTACTAATTTAGTTCATTTTAATCAATTTAATATATAATTATTATATAAAAAAATTAGACATTTGGAAATTTTTCTTTTGAAAAACCATTTTTCAACATGACTTCAGGTTCAATTTTAAATAAAATTCTACCCCTTCTGTGAGTTTAATTTTTTAAAATTGATTCCATATTTTTAATAAAAATAATTTTTATTCTCCAATAATTTAAACATAATTTTTTACCATAATTAATAGTGAAAATAGTAAAAATTATTTATCACGGTTATGGTAAAAACAGTTTTACCATAGGTTAAAATAAAACAATAATTGTTAAAAAATGACACAAAATATATATAATTAATATTTTATGGAAATATATAGAAATTACATCATTTAATATTTCAAAATAGTCATTTTTATCCTTATTTCATGATAAAAAGATGGTTGGAGTTCATTCTTTCCAAAAATTCCAAGTGTGTCGTCTCTGCCACTTATAAAATGCCACCCCCTATCCTATCCTTTAAACACATCCAAAACACATTGTATAATTCAATGCCTACTAAAATAAAGTCATTAATTCCATAAAACTATCCTAGAATGCTTTTTTTCTTAAATTCAACCTAAAGGTCTTTTTGTGAAATCCAAAAGATGTATTCTAAAGACGAGGTAACGTCTTTAACTGAGAATTTTATTTTATTTATTATTTCACATAATAAAAATTTTATTAAATATTTTATCTATAATATACTCTGTATATTAAATATATTTATATGTTTTTATGTTATTTACCTATAATTATATCCTCCTCCCTCAAATGGGAAATGAAATCGTTGATCATGTGTACAGCGGACTACTGTCACACGAATCGACATAATTCTATTTTCATCACCGCTTCTCATGAATGGATATAATGAGGTATATAATTTATTTATATGATATTGATGATATTATTATAATTATTTAATTATAATATCATATATACCTTATCACTTTCCATTTTATAGAGAATGTGAAAACGTTGTTCCGGTTTATGGAAGACTACCGCCTCATGAAGCGATGTGATTTTTTTCACTTACACATTACATAGAATATAATAATGATTGATATGATTTTAATATATTATATTAATTAATTTTTAACCATTATATAAAATAAATATATCATAAAATTTCTTACCATTCCATCCATTAGATAAATTACAACGTTGTTCATATATACGATGAACTACCTTCTCACAAAGCGATGTCATTTGCTTTTATTACCGCATAACATGAATGGTATATGTAAGTGTATTTAAATAAATAATATTATATTTATGATTTAATTATCATAATTTAAAGATAAAATAAAACTTACTTTATTTACATCATGATAATCGAATAATAGAAACATTACTCATGCGTACGTTCGGCCTACCGTTTCTATGATTGTAACATAGTTCATTTTTCCTAACCATATTTCATGGATGGATTAAAAGGTATAATTTTTATATAAAAATTTAAATTATGTAATTACTACCATTATGGAGTTGATTAATTAATAATCTATTTGACCTTATTCAACATAAAAACTGATTTTATACATATGATCCATTTATCGTTAAAACTTATAATGTGAGATTAATTGGTTAAGTAATTTAATATGACATGGTAATGAATAAAATAAAAGGAATAATAATCTTGAAAATTTTTCTTATGATTTAAAATAATTAACTTTAGTTTATTATTTTGGGAGATAAATAATGCATGTGATGAATCGGGCTCAATGTAAGGGAACTTTCTAACCTACCTTTTTTTTCAGGATATGACCATTATCTCACATGATCACTTTCTATATATTTGAGGTTATATAATGATTCTAAATTCTTTGTGTATGTATCTCAAATGTATAACTATATTATTCTTCCTTCCTTTGATACGGTAATACCTTCCTTATAATTGTCTCAAAAATTCCTTCTTTAATGAATCTATTTTGATTATACTATGAGACAATAATATGAAACCCATTTCTTTCTATGGGTAATTATTTTGTTTGTGCCCTATGATTGATATCCTTATATGGAACTCATATTAATGTTCATGAAATTAATGTGAAGGGTTGGGCCTTAATTATATAATACTCTATTGTATTGGGTGATTTTTTAATCTCATGCGACTCTAGGTATGGGATTCAGTAGTGAACCTAATCCATTGTGGGACTTTATCCACCATGAGATGTTGTTTTGGAAGTTATCCTTGACTGGTATTTTGGTATTGTTTCCTTTAATTTAAACTTTCACATGTTTATAGGATCTTATAATACCATGATCTTTATATTATTCTACCACTTTATAACTCACATAACTTTTATTTTATGATATTATGTTATACCTTTGACTCACATGTTATGATTCATTAACATATTTATTCTCTTAATGAGATTTTTAAATCACCCATTAATATTGTTTATTCACTCGGTTATCTCATATATTTTTAGAAGACCAATGTATTTAGGATCTCATAATGGAAAATAAAATAAACATTCCATGTTATATTTTCCATAAATTTATTATAAACCTAGTCATCCAAATACACTAGGCCATTAAAATCCATATGTTGCAATTATTGGATATATGTTCTTTAGGATCATGTAATAATATGTGTAAAAGGATTTGGTCACCATAATTGTAACAAAATAAAAATTTAATCAAGATTAATATAGTTGATGTTATTATATATATTCCACAATATCCTTTTATAAAGGCCTTGATTTAATTGATGAAAAACTTGACTAGTTTTGGAATTTCAGAACACAAAAACAGTAAAAAGGGTAAAATGATATATTTACCATAGAAACTATCTTGTAAAATTATATGATGGTTCTATTGACTCTTGTTGGTGGTGTCTCCCTTGAGATGAGTTTTCATAGAAAGAAATTCTTAGAGGGGCCTTGATAAAATATATTAGAAATAATATATTATTTGTATCCCTCTCATTATGATTGGGATAAATTCTTGATATATCTTTAACAAAATCTTGGAGTGGAAAATAGAGACTGTGGTTGGGTCTGGAATGTTGGATTACTCTAAAGACTACCATAGTTTGGGTACATGGTAGAGTTTTCAGTATTGAATTTTTTTAGGAATAATTAATATTTGTTAAATAAATTCTTATTTATTAACACATGTGAAAATTTCAATATATAAAAAACAAAGCTTTGTATGAGAATTTTATTTTTCTATTGATTTAAAAATGGGAATTTTTACCCAAGAGAAATATAAACCCTGAATGGGTTTTCGTTTTTGGAACAGGCCTTTTTATAGGTGCTTTAGTTTAATTTAATTAAACATTAATATCCCTCCATCCAATTATATTTTCCCCCTATTAATCCAAGGAGGGAAAACTCACTTTTTTTCTCAGCGGTTACAATAGTGTTGAAGAGGGAGCTTCATCTAAAGAGACCGATGGAGAAATATTATGAAGCATCAATGATTGAATACAGAACCAAAACCTCAAGATTCGATATTCCTCCATGAGTTTAAGAATCATTATTTAATTTAATTCATATTATTAACATTTTTCAAGTTTATTCATGAACTTAAACTATTATTTCATTGTATAATGTGGTAAAAATTATCGATATCTGACTGGACAAAGGCCATTGATGGTGATGAAACATGTGGTTTTGTAGTGATTTGACCAAAAAAATTGATTGAGTTATGTCAGTTGAAAAAGATACATGGGTTCATTACATAGTGTGGGGTGAACCACCATTAGAATGAAAGATTCTCCGGTGAGCTTCAAATAGTGGTGGTCAGTGTCATGGGAGGCTGATATGATGGGAGGTTAGTGTGATGAGAGGACAACGTGGGGACCAACCAACAAGACAGGTGTCCTACATGAGTTGAATATAGAGTGTGGGGTGGCCAACATTGGGTATGGGTTCTCAGATAGGGGATGTCCATCATGGATAAAGGGAGGTTCCCAAATGGTTGTTTCTACTCTTGAGGAAAGATGCTCGAAAGGGAGGGTGATGTACATGAACTCCCCAAGAATTTATATTTGTATATAATTAATATTAATGATAATGATAATGATATCACTTTTATTATTTTTATTATTATTATTAATGTTATAAAAAATCAGTTTTGGGTTTAACATTTTACAAAAACATTATATTGATATACTGTTTACCCCATCATGTCCTAGATTTTGAGATAAAAAATTTAACACTAAAATTGAGTTCTTAAATCTGACCCATGGAACATGATTTAGGCCCATACATGTAATATTACACCTTTTTTGTGATTAAAATTTTATTTTTAATCTCTCCCATTTTTTCAAAAAATTAAATTTTTATCCTATGTATTTTTTTCATTTAGATTTTGATGGTGAAGTTTGTTCAAAAATCATAGAATGGTTCCATTATGAGATATGAATATTTTTAATTTATAACCCTATAACTAAAATTAGATTGTGGGTTAGTCTCAGTGTTTCCCTCTATATATAATATTATCTGGAAATTAATTAAGGACATACATCAAATTTGAATATATTTCAAACATCTCATATGCTCCTAAGTTAGAGATGTTAAACGTGGGGTTTATGGGAGAATGGTAATTATGATGTGAGAAACTATTCTTATATATTTTATAATAGTTATTTTTAGAGACATTTAGTATCAAGAGTGGACGACACATAACATTTTCAGTATCCCTTCAATCAAATTTCTGGTTTCAATGACATTGGAAAAAAAGGTCCTAGAGGCAGGTTTTGTTTTTCCTTTAGTTATATCATGAATGTGGGTGTGTTGGGTCATCCCCAATAAAAAAATATTTGTTACATAATGGTTTTAGTGATCTATTTATGGTAATTTATTTGATGTTCAAGGTTGGTGATCCACTTCTAGCTAGTTGACATCCCCTGGTAAGGTGAAAAATATTTGGAGGTATTTTTTGGATGTGGAGAAGATAGTTATAGTGGTAACTAGAAATATCTTTGGATCATGTTCTTAGGGATATTGTTACATTGTATTAATATGTTTCCCTTTGTTATTCCACTATAGTATAATTGGGAAGAGTAAGTGAGGAATAAACTAATTGTTAGTTGATCAACTTCCCCTGGAAATTTATTGGGATTCAAGACTATCTAGGGTCATCTCATAGTTGATGAGGGATTATTTCCCTATTATAGGATGGAATGGAGTGTGGGTAACACATATTTGGTTTAATTATCCCCCTCATATATCATATAATTATTAATGGTGTGGGTTCCCCCACTTCAATCAGTATCGTTTTTGAACTTCGAGCATGAGGTGTTCAGATAGTCCTTATATCATAAAGTGTTAGGGGAACTACATCTTCATCAGGAGTAAGTTATTTTCTTTGTGTGGTGGTAGAGTGATAATGTAACCTTATAAGTAGTGGATAATTATAAATTTTCCCCTTAATATGGAATATTATTAACTATATCCTTAGGTTTCGATGTGGTATTTTCAGTTACAGTTCCCTCATGAAGACTGATGTGGTTTGATATTTCATGTCACTTTAACGACCCTGAGTCCCGTAACCCCGATTCAGTATTTAATTTATTACATTGATATAATATACAATGGATAAAAACACAAAATTTCAATAATTTTAACTGTCTTTCAAATCTAGTTACATACATGATTCATATATTACATTTGAAACATAAAAACATAAGAAACATTCACGCATCCCTGAAATCATTAAAAATATCCATCTTCATATACTGGGGAAAAGAAAAAAAATAAAGGGTGAGCTTAGATGACCAGTAAGGGTGACATACCATAGAATCTATCTTGAGTAAATAATGAATAATCAATATGGCAGAGTGGATAATCAAAACACATGTCATTCAATCAAAAACTTGATCTTAAAGTATATTCATGGTTAATATCAACATAAAAATTACATGGATAATAGAAACTAAATTCTTAATAAAATAAATGAATAAATCTAGAGATTCATGATCTTATCATCAAGGCCTTATCCAAGATATTATGAATTTTATCATTAAGTCCATAAATAATACATTCTTAATAAATGTGGAGGTGTAATTCTATATACCCATAAAATATAGAATTCATGTTGTTTTGCCTCATGAGACATGTCAATGAATCAAGGGGGTATCTATAAACGAGACCCACCAGTTACTTTAATACCCTTTTTATTCATCATATACATAATAATTAATATGTTTCATTCTAAAAATTCTATAAAAATCAATATTTATCCATATTGAATCCAGAATATGGAATATTCCCCCAATCAATTAAATAACTTTATAAATAAACATTCTTCAACTAAAAATATCTGTAAATTTTATATGGTTTATACATAATAAAAGTAATATAAATCATAGTTAATTCAAACATTATTTTTTAAATAATTATATAAAAGAGAAATATAATTTCCAATGAATAATAGAGCGTAATAGTGAATATGATCACAATAAATTGTATGATCTCAAAATAAATTATAATTCGTAAATATGTAATGGATAATATAAGACCATTAATTCATAAAAAATAATGGTATTATAGTAAAACTAAGTATTTAGAAAAGAAAATGGTATAAAAATATTAAAAATAAAATCCGTGTAACTCTGTATAACAATAATGTTTTAAATCATGTCCAAAATTATTTTAATTCCACTAAGAAAATTAAACCATTTTCTTTATATAACATTTTAAATAAAAATTACTATAATATTTATATATATTTTTTAAAAAAATAAAAATATAATTTTTATAATTATTATTTAATCAAAAGAACTTTTTTTATGGAGGGAACATATTTTCATGTTATATAGGTTAAAAGATAACATTCATTTCAAACTCTTATAAAAATTCATGAAAAATAATTATTCAAGAAACATTTTAAAAAAAATAATTTAAATCCTTTTTTAAATAAATTAAAAGGAATTCAAAATTAATTTTTAAAAATATTACATGTATAGGTAAAAAAAATCTAAAATAATTAAAAGATCATACATATGGAAAACAATGATTCCCAACTAAATATAATAAATAAGATCAGTATACCTCATATGTAACATACTTATTGATTCTTGATCCAAAAAGAGAAGAAATTGAAAATAAACATTTAAACCCAAAAAATAAATAATAAATAATAAAATATATGGGGATTAATATATTAGAATCATATAATTTTCAAAAAGTAAATATAACCATAAATAATTGTACAATAAAGTGTGCATGTGATATAAATAATATATTTATGGTATCTACTTAGTCATGCATGTTTTATCGGCATTTATAAGGAATTTAAATTTATTAAATAATTTCCTAATAAAATTATTCATATATATTCAATTTTTATTTTTATTTTATTAAAATTTTAAATCCATTCATTTGATAATTATTACTTATGTAAACCATTTAAGTTTGGTTAGTTAATTTCTAAAAAAATAATTTGGTATATTTTCCATGTTTAAAGGAGTTATGAAATTTTTTACATAATATTTGGAATTTAAATAATTTCATTAATATAATTCTTATTCATTATATATAATTTTATAATCATTCATTCATGGTGGTAATAAAAAAATGAATTACATCTCTTCAAAGTGGTGGCAGTCCACACTTGTGCACAAGTGACATTATCATTTTCCAAAGGATGGAAGGGAAAGAGGGTAGATGATATATTATACTTAAATATTTCTAATTATTCAATAAATATCATATATATTTATTAATTAAATATTTATAACCATATAATAAAAGTGGTGATGAAAAATTAATTACACCACTACGTGTAGATGGTAGGTCATACGTATTCACGATCAATGTTTTTTTTCCATTAGATGGAAAGAAGATTAAAAATGGATACTAATTTAACATAAAAACATCTTTGTATGGTTAATATACTAATTTAATTATTTTATTATGATTATTTAAGATTTTAAGGTTGTTTAATAACAATGGAACTTGAAAATATCTGTAAGAATATATACCTTATATTTTAGTAACATCCTTTGGATTACACCTTAATCTTTATTAAAGTAATCTTTTTGTGAGACCAGGATCTATGGGATGTGATAAGGGATTTTAGTAATATATTTAAATGTATTTTTTATCTAATTGTATCAATTATTATGGATAATACAAGATTGGTGGTTCTATTTTATAAGTGATCTGGGTGGAAAAGTTTTAAAAACATAAATCATTAATAAGTAATATATGTATTAATCAAGTAAAGTAGAATAAAAATGTCAAAAATTAAAATATGATAGTTTTGAGTTATAAATAAAACAAACCAATTATGTTTAATACAGTTTTTTGTTATCTTTGTGCCTTATAACTTTATTTTAACCCTTTCAACTCATTTTACACTTAACTAAAGTGATAAATATTTACCATGGTAACAATTATTATGATGTAAAATTAACATATTAACTAAAACTAATAATTTTGAATGAAAATATATAATCCATTTTAGATTATTTGATAAACATAAGAGATAAAAATTACTTTAAATATATGTTAGCAAAAACTTTGAAATCCATTTTTAGAAAAATGGTTCTTTTAAGCATAATACATTTTTACAAAAAAATAAACTATAATTTTTATATCAATGGAATTAATTAGATTATTTTAAATAAAAGAATTATTATTTTTAATTTAATCTAATACAAAACCAAAACTAACTTTATAAATACTTAATTAAGAGAGATGAACTAAAAATGATTATTATTTGAACAAAAATATTTATTAAATTTCCAAACAGTTAAGCATATATTTCTAAGATCAAAATTAAATTTTTATATGGATTTAATTCATTATTGTGTGTATAAATATATATTCTATAAATAAGGTTTTATTATGTTTAAATCCATTATTATTTGATTATAATGTCATAAAATTCAATGTTTATGTAAAAACTGGTGTTTTTAATTATTCAAAAAATAATAAACTACTTCTAAAAAATCAAACTAAGATAATTTTGACATAATGAATTAAAAAATAAAATTAACTTCATAAAATTAAATTTAAAAAATATATTTTTTTAATATCAATCTTCAATAAAATTATGTATATTATGATTTTATTTCTTTAGAAATAAAATATTACTCATTATAATTGAATCTTGGGTGTTACAATCTTCCTTCCTTTAAAAATTAAATCATTTAAATTTATATAATGTTTTATAATAAATAAATTATTGAATTTAATCATTATAAATTTGTTAGTTTCCCATGATTCACCTTTTATTTTATGAATTCTCTTAAGTGCATTCACTATTTGAGTCATCTGATTCTACCACAATTTTACTCTAGTATCATGGATATAGATGTATTATTCATAGTAGGATAAATATAGTTCAATTTCAATTTCCTTATATTTGAGAATATGTTTTTATTTAATCAAGTATTTCCTTAACAAATATATATGAAACACATCATGATATTTTGAGAGGATAAGTGTTATTACCAAATGTTAATCCATAGCTCCAATTAATTCCATAATTTAAAATGGCCTGATTTACGTAGTAATCATCTTCCTTTTATTGATGAACATTCTAATACCCTTCCATGGAAATAAATTTACGAAAACATGATCCCTTATATAAAATTTGAAATCCTTTCTTCAATCGTATACATGTATATTTCACCTATTTTGAGTTATTTTGAAATGATTATGAATATTATTTACTTTCAATATTGTTTGCTTTAAAAAATTTGGTTCCAAAAACTTCATTTCCCCAACATCATATTAACACTTATTTTATGACATATTTTCCCATATAACACTTAAATGGTTCTATTTCAATTATCAAATAGAATTTATTATTATATTAAAATTCTATCTAAGGTAAAAAATGATCTGAAATACCTTGGAAGTCATCTAAGAATTACCTCAACATGTTCTTTAATGTTTGAATAGTCCTTTTCAACTTTCCGACTATCTGTGAATTATAATCAGTGATGAAATTTTGATCAGTGTTAAGATCCTTCTGAATACTCTTGTAAACTTTCAATGTAAACCATATAACATGATGAATTTCACCATAATGTCTAAAAACATTAGTAATATAGTGTTGTGTGAGGTTCTAAAGTTGTTGGTCTTCTCTTATATTGATTAAATGTGTAGAATTTGTATGGGTATAAACAATAACCCTAATGGAATCATTCTTTCAATGAGTTTTTGGATCTCCGGTGACAATGTTCATAGTAATATCATCTCATTTTCATAGAGGAATTAGTATAGGTTTCATTATTCATTTTTTGTGTTTTCCCTCATCCTTTTCCTATTAAAAACCCAATTTTATTAATTCATTGTTTTTAATTTTCTATTTCATTATCTCACCAAAAATTCTCACCCAAATCTTGTTACATTTTGGTGTCACCGGGGTGTATAGAGAAAGTTAATCTATGAAGTTCATCTAATAAATCTATCTTTAACTCAAGGAAGGATAGAATACATAGCCTATTTTTAAATTTCAATACACCATCTTCATTGATGATTTCTACCATATTCCCACCATTCATGAATTTTATTTTATTTTATTTTTGATATTTTTATCATCAATCTTAGAACATTTTATTTTCTACAATAAATATGGTATGGAAATAATTTGGAATAGATTCCATGATTCCCCTAGAATAAATATTCTTGTATTCAACTTTATTAAATTCATGAATATAGGATCATTAGGAGACATCATTTTAGTCAAAACTCCATTATATGTCTTATACAATGTATCTGGTACCTTATTTTCTTTCCTATAGTTGTTGTGTATGGAGCATTCATAATCCTTAAGTAGTTTTATCCATATCCATTCTTCATATTGATCTATTTATATGAGAAGATGTATTTAAATGTTTTGGGATCCATATATATTTCATATTTTAAACCATAATGGTAATGAATCCATATCTTGTATTTAAATAATAAGGCTTCCAACTCAAGATCATGGGTTAGATAATTATATTCATGATTATTTAATTATCTTAATTCAAAGTCTACCACTCTATCATTTTGTATAAGGACACATCCAAGTTCTTTGCTAAATGTGTAAAGACCCGTAAATTTCAAGGAAATTTTTTTCTTAATTTTCTTTGGAATTTTACAAGAGCACAGCTTCTGACGGCGCCTGATTCCGAGGCCCGGTGTGCCCGGAATCAATTTCCGAAGTTTGGATCGGGTACGTTCAGTGAACGGACGAGCCGGTTTTTTCTAACTTTTGAACCGGTGCCCGAAATCGAATTCTGAGGGCTCCGATGAAATCGCAGCGCTGGTATTCGCTTAGAAACGCCTCTTCCGGAGTTGTGTTTTCTCGGGTGTGGTTTTTAATTTTCGGGCTTAGAGTTAAGAAATAAAATAATTTTGCTATAACTTTATTTTTTTCGCTTAAGCCACTTGGAAGCCACTTGAAGCAACTTAAAGGCGGCTTGAACTGAGTTGAACTGGATAGGATGCTATCCAGAAATATCCTACCCCTTGGTAGGATATTTGTGAGGTGGGGCCCGCACGAGCCCCGCCGTTTCTTTCCGCTAAGAAACGCACCCGTGAAAACCCGTCTTAATGAAAGTCAACTGACGCGTTTCTTAAAATCTTAACAGGCCATTTAATTGGGCTGTTTATTTCGTAAATTAAATGAGCTATTTCTTTCGTTGAATTAATTCTATGAATTAATGGTCTGTTTCTTATCTTTTGAAATTCAAATGTTTAGTTGTGTAAATAAAATAAGGCTTAAGCTTATTTTATTTTGGGTTGAAACTTGTGGCGTGGAGAGGATTTGGAGGAAAGCGTTCTTCTTCGGCGAAGAACGCGAAGAACGCAAAACCTACGGAGATCGACGACGCGAATCCTTGTACCGCGACGCCAACGGATCTCCCTTCGCGACGCTTCTTCCGCGATGATCCAACCCCGCGACAGCCTTCGATCGACAACAACCAAGGTAGGGGGTTGCGCTTCTTTTTATTTTCTTTTTGGATTTCAACAACAAAATGGATTTAATTATTATTAATTAAATCCGTATGTTCTTGGTCCTCGGAGATTGTCGACGCGACGCCCTTCCGCGGTGTGACGATCACCTCCTTCCGCGACGGTCAATTCCGCGACGACCTCGCATCCGACAGCGACGACGAGGTAGGGATTTATTTTGGGAATTACCCCCCTTTTTCTTTTTATATTCCCGTAATTGTTTCCTTAAAAAGTTAAAGAACTGGATTTGTGAAAAATTTTAAAATTATTAAAATTGTTGTTTCCGTTCAAATAAGGAACCCGTTTTTATGAAACAATATTATTTCATTAAAAATTGTTTCGGATATGCGTTCATGTGTTGAACTTTAATTTCTTCCGTTGTTTTTATCTAACGTGGAGGGTGCGGGTCAAACGAACACGGCCCGGCAACCCTCCTTCGTTCTTCGTGTTTTGCGGATTTGGCGGGCGACGACGGAACGTGCCGCAACGGGTGTTTGATGATCCCGCAGTAAAGAACGGAACCCGGGAGGAACAACGGCGCAGACGGGAAGGAAAACGGTCCACCGGAGCGACTCCGGCGGCCCGCGGAAGCCGGTGGTGGCGCGGGTCGCCGGCGGCCGGAGGTGGCGGCACCCCGCGGGTGTCCAGCGCGACACCCCGCGGGTGCCGTGGGTGCCGCGGGAGTGTCACGCGGGGCGGCGGCTTTCCCCCGCGTCGGCCGCTCGGCCGAGCCGAGCCGGACCGGCCCTGGCCGGGCCGGGCCGGGCCAACCGGGTCGGACCGGGCCAACCGGGTCGGACCGGGCCGGGCCAACCGGGTCGGACCCGACCCGGATCGGGCCAACCAGGGGGGGTCGGGCCGGGTCGGCCCGGGCCCGGACCCCCCGTCTTCGGCCAGACTTTGTTCAAATGGTCGTATCTTGAGCTAAGGGCCTCCAAACGACCCGCCGTCAGCGGAAACGCGATCCCTGGATCGAGACGGTCGTTTCGGTTTATCGCACTCAAGGTTTTGGAATACTTTGAGTTCAACCGGGTTGGTTCGTACACGAAACCAGCCGGGCCCTCGGAGCGGAAACGCTCATATCTTGAGCTACGGACGTCCGATTGACGTGCCGTCAGCTTTGTTGAGTCCCTCTTTGTGAGACGGATCTTTTGGCACCCTCCGCCCGAGGTTTGGACGCAGGTGGAGTACGGTTGGGTTGGTTTTGCCTTAAAAACCAACCAGGCCCCTGGGACGAAAAAGCCAATAACTCACAGACCGGGCGTCCGATTGACGCGCCGTCTGTTGCGTTGAGTTCCTGTTGACGATACAGAACTTTTGCAATCCTTCGCCCGAGTTTTGGATACAGTTGGTAGTGGCCGGGTTGGATCGCACCCGAAATCCAACCGGGCCCCTGGAACGGAAAAGCTGATATCTTTCAGACAGGACGTCCGTTTGACGAACCGTCAGCGGCTTTGACATTCACATTGAGAAACGGTCCCTATGAGTATACCCTATGAGATATCGGGGTACAGTTGAGATACGGCTGGGTTTGGTTCGCTCACGAAACCAACCGGGCCCCTGGGACGAAAAGACTAATAACTCACAGACAGGGCGTCCGATCGACGCGCCGTCTGTTGCGTTGAGACCCCTGTGACGAGGTGGTCCTTTGAGATACTTCTTCGTGGGACCTTGAGATACTTGGAGTATCTACTTGCAGCTCGTGGAGCGGACCCTCCCAGAGACGAGTGTGCGGAGTACGGAGACCGTGTAGCCGACTGAGACCTGACGACTGCTTGACCGACTCGACTTGGAGTGAGTCGACTAGCCCAGTGGACGGAGCACTACTTTGTTTGGGTGCAGACCCATGGCGGATGGAGCACTACCTGTGTGATAGTGCAGACCCGCGGTACTCGTCCGGAGAGTACCTCTGCAGGCTACTAGGGGGTGTGCACTACTGTGTTTGGGTAACATACCCCGGCGGGAAGCACTACTGTGTTTGGGTGGCTGGCCCGCGGTACTCGACAGGAGGAGTACCTCAGCAGTCTTAGGTTAGTGAGCAGTACCTCGGAGTCGTGACAGGACCACTGTACACTCCAGAGACGGAGCTCTTCAGCAGTTACGGTTTCGATAATGAAAATCCTGGTTTGAGCTGAGACTTTTGACCTTGTGTTTACCTCATGATTGAGATGGGTCACTTGATAACTTAGGTATATGTATGGGCATATACCTGGGTAGTGGTTATCCGTTGATTTCTCAATCCTTGTGTTTTCTCATGATTGAGATGGGTTACTTGATAACTTAGGTATATGTATGGGCATATACCTAAGTAGAGGTTATCTGTTGAGATCTTCTTTGTGGTTATCCTTGTTGGATTTAGTGAGACCTTGAGGGTCTCAGGGTCCCTACTGAGTATCGTTATACTCACCCCTGCACGGGCTATGCCCGCACCTCGTTGTGTTGGTTGCAAACGACAGGCAGTGCTGACGGAGGCCGAGTGTTCGAGGACTGGACGGTACCCAGAGGTGGACTACAGGACAAGTCAGTGTCCGGAGGTGGACTTCACGGTGAGACGACACTCAGAGGAGGTTGAAGGATGAGAGCACTATGGAGGCTATCTGTACCTACCCTCCAGGTAGGATTCGTGGTGGACGATCCAGGAGCTGCGCCATCTGTACCTACCCTTCAGGTAGGATCCGAGGAGGACGACCCAGGAGCCGCTTCCGTCCCCCAAGCTGTTGTCTTTTTCTTTTGTACTTTGTTCAGTTGTATTTGTACTTTCTTTTGGGTTTGTATTCTGGACCATTTACTTTTCAGCACTTCTTTTTGTAATTAGTGTTTTACTTCCGCTTGTACTCTGTGGTGTTTTGTTACTTTTATAAAGGCAATGCCTTCCCAGTTATCGGGATTTACGCCTTTGGTGCTAGTCGCCAGCCCCTGGCCTATGGAAGGCGGGCTTGGGGTAGTCACGGCACGGGCCCCGAGGACGGGTCGTGACAAATTGGTATCAGAGGTGGTCGGTTCTACTGCAGACTCTGATCTTTCTTTTTGTGAAGCAATAGTGTTAAGGGTACCGAGTGTGGTTTTCAGTTCAGGGAGTCCAGTGTTGGTGCGGGCGGCCGACGTATCCATACACCAGGACCCTGGCAACTGATTTCAGACTTTGTGCACGAAAACACTGATTGCGTGTGTGTTTTCAAAGGTTTCCCCCCTTAAAACAGCTCAAACCAGGTCAGCTCACCAGGTATAATCGTTTGACCGTGTTACGTTGTTTCTTTCAGGATGCCTTTTCTCGGACGACCAGCTAGAGCCCAGAGGGATGTGCGTGCTGACAGCCTGTCGAGTGACGAGGCTTCGGTACAGGGCCCTCTTGCAGTTGAGGCACCAACGGAGGCGCCAGCGGTACTACCATACGTTGGTCCACCGATACCACCAGCCCCAGCAGTAGGCGATGCCCACTACTTGAGCGCGCTGCATGAGTTCCAGCGCCAGAGGCCACCCAGGTTCGGGGGAGAGACGGACCCGCAGGCGGCTGAGGATTGGCTGGAGGCTGTGGTGGGAGTCTTCAGGCTAGTGGGGACGCCATCAGACTTCATGGTGACCTTTGTTGCCAGACTTCTTCAGGCATTAGCAGGCAGGTGGTGGAGCCACTTGTTCCAGTTTTGCGATGGGATGGCTTTCACATGGGAAGACTTCGAGACCTTCTTCAGGGTGGAGTTTGTGCCAGTAGCTCTACACCCCGAGCATGTTCAGGAGCTGCTGCCTTTGCCGCGTGTTTTTCGATCAGAAGCCGAGTCATCTGTGGGAAGTAGACAGATGATGCAGAGGTCCAGGATAACCAGACCAGCAGTTGGGCGATCTCAGGTTTTAGGACCGGTGGTGCGGGGCACCTGGGGTGGGGTCAGAGCCAGGCGTGCCAGAAGCATACTGTGTTACTCGTGCGGTGGAAAGGGGCACCTGGCACGTGACTGTCCGACTCCTCGTACAGTTGATCCATAGGATTTTGAGGATCCACCGAGGCAGAGGCAGCGACAAATGCTTGAGCAACAGTAGAGCAGTGGACAAGGCAGTAGAGCTCCTGGAGCAGGTGGACAGGAGCGAAACTAGTGGATACGTCTCTTGTACTTCTAGTTCCATGTTGATGTTGTTTTTGTGTCTTTGTACCATGAGCTGCAATAAATTAAAGACACTTATCTTGTGATGTTTTCTTTCCTGTCCTCTTTTGTGATGTTACTAAGTGGTCCTGGTTAAGACTGTTGACTTGACCCTCACTTTCGAAATTCCTACTGGAGGAGACCCAGTGACCTCACACTGATGCCGACAGTGTGACTCGACCCTTGGAGGCGAGAGTGACAGTTGGATCTCTTAGTAGTTACGTCGAGGCCTTACGACGTCATCCATGGCATGAATGCATCCTTCATGCCAGGATTGACTGTATTAGGCAAAGAATGTGGTTCATCCAGGGGATGAGACCAGATTTCTCTTATCGGCAAAGAAGAAATCATGGCAGCTCTTGTGAGGCTAAAGGAGGTGCAGTTCATCCAGGAGCGGATGAAGACTGCACAGTGCAGTAAGAAACAAGGAACCGGTGCCAGTCTTAGAGACTCGGGCGTAATAAATGTTTCAAGAAGAGGTAGCTTTAAATAGAGATGAGTCTGCGAAGCAGTAGACGTGGAGGCAAAGCTAGGAGAGCAGCATGAGGTGGTGTACATCTTAACATGCTACAACCACCCGCCTTAGTTATTCCCGCCAGGCTCAGGGAGCTGGAGGGCGGAGGAAGAGTGCGGCTGCATGCGGTCAAGGAGTGTGACCCAATGGCTCTAGAAATGATTCAAGGGACAGTCTATGTCCACTACTAGCTGCTGTAGTAACAGACGTCGATATGAATCATTCCTCGCTTTCACAAATCTTGTTCCAGACCTAGAGTTTCCGGTAAGCCGTGGACTTGACCCTCACGTCTGGAGATACCTTGAGAGGAGACTCGATAATCACACTTACGCCGACGGTGTGGTCAGACCCTTGAGGCGAGAGTTCTGGATGGAATCTCTTGGTGGCAGCGTCAAGGCCTTACGACGTTAGTTTGAGTATGGAATGGGCAATAACTGTTCATACTCAAATTGACGGTTTTAGGCAAACGTTGGGATGGGTTTTCCTTGGTCGGCGGAAAAGGAAACCCCAGGCAGTGCAGGGTAACTCTTGCACAGGAGGGTGCGACCGATCACTCTTGAGTCGGTCAACCTTACCCTCATAGCAGCAGTCGTTTTGAGTTTCAGTTCTAACATAAATGGAGACCTCTGTAGTTCGAGGATGACGATCACGTCTTCTTACGGGTCTCACCTCGACGAGGTTTACGGAGATGTGGCATGGGAGGCAAGTTATCTCCGAGGTTCAACGGACCTTTCTAGGTCCTCAGCTGGGTAGGCGAGGTGGTTTATCGCTTGGCCCATCCACCTCAGTTTCACTAGGTGCACGACGTTTCCACGTATCTCAGCGTAGGAGATACGTGCACGACCCGACACAAATCTTTGACCATGGGGAGCTGGTCTTTGGTGATGAGGTGACTTTTACGGAGTTTCCTGTGGGGATCGAGGATCGAAAAGAGCGGATCCTAGGAGGATGGTCGATTCCTCTTGTGCACTTTATTTGGCAGATCGGGGACCTCTAGGAGAGCACTTGGGAGTGGAAGGCTCAGATGAGTGCTCAGTACCGCCTTTGTTTCCCTAAGTTTGTGTTGGAGCTTTACGGGGACGTAAAGCCCTGTGGTGGGAGTAATGTAAAGACCCGTAAATTTCAAGGAAATTTTTTTCTTAATTTTCTTTGGAATTTTACAAGAGCGCAGCTTCTGACGGCGCCTGATTCCGAGGCCCGGTGTGCCCGGAATCAATTTCCGAAGTTTGGCTCGGGTACGTTCAGTGAATGGACGAGCGGGTTTTTTCTAACTTTTGAACCGGTGCCCGGAATCGAATTCTGAGGGCTCCGATGAAATCGCAGCGCCGGTATTCGCTTAGAAACGCCTCTTCCGGAGTTGCGTTTGCTCGGGTGTGGTTTTTAATTTTCGGGCTTAGAGTTAAGAAATAAAATAATTTTGCTACAACTTTATTTTTTTTCGCTTAAGCCACTTGAAGCCACTTAAAGGCGGCTTGAACTGAGTTGAACTGGATAGGATGCTATCCAGAAATATCCTACCCCTTGGTAGGATATTTGTGAGGTGGGGCCCGCACGAGCCCCGCCGTTTCTTTCCGCTAAGAAACGCACCCGTGAAAACCCGTCTTAATGAAAGTCAACTGACGCGTTTCTTAAAATCTTAACAGACCATTTAATTGGGCTGTTTCTTTCGTAAATTAAATGAGCTGTTTCTTTCGTTGAATTAATTCTACGAATTAATGTTTCGTTTCTTATCTTTTGAAATTCAAATGTTTAGTTGTGTAAATAAAATAAGGCTTAAGCTTATTTTATTTTGGGTTGAAACTTGTGGCGTGGAGAGGATTTGGAGGAAAGCGTTCTTCTTCGGCGAAGAACGCGAAGAACGCGAAGAACGCGAAGAACGCGAAGAACGCCAAACCTGCGGAGATCGACGACGCGAAACCTTGTACCGCGACGCCAACGGATCTCCCTTCACGACGCTTCTTCCGCGACGATCCAACCCCGCGACAGCCTTCGATCGACAACAACCAAGGTAGGGGGTTGCGCTTCTTTTTATTTTCTTTTTGGATTTCAACAACAACATGGATTTAATTATTATTAATTAAATCCGTATGTTCTTGGTCCTTGGAGATCGTCGACGCGACGCCCTTCCGCGGTGTGACGATCACCTCCTTCCGCGACGGTCAATTCCGCGACGACCTCGCATCCGACAGCGACGACGAGGTAGGGATTTATTTTGGGAATTACCCCCCTTTTTCTTTTTATATTCCCGTAATTGTTTCTTTAAAAAGTTAAAGAACTGGATTTGTGAACAATTTTAAAATTATTAAAATTGTTGTTTCCGTTCAAATAAGGAACCCGTTTCTATGAAACAATTTTATTTCATTAAAAATTGTTTCGGATATGCGTTCATGTGTTGAACTTTAATTTCTCCCGTTGTTTTTATCTAACGCGGAGGGTGCGGGTCAAACGAACACGGCCCGGCAACCCTCCGTCGTTCTTCGGGTTTTGCGGATTTGGCGGGCGACGACGGAACGTGCCGCAACGGGTGTTTGATGATCCCGCAGTAAAGAACGGAACCCGGGAGGAACAACGGCGCAGACGGGAAGGAAAACGGGCCACCGGAGCGACTCCGGCGGCCCGCGGAAGCCGGTGGTGGCGCGGGTCGCCGGCGGCCGGAGGCGGCGGCACCCCGCGGGTGTCCAACGCGACACCCCGCGGGTGTCCAGCGCGACACCCCGCGGGTGTCCAGCGCGACACCCCGCGGGTGTCCAGCGCGACACCCCGCGGGTGTCGCGGGTGTCCAGCGTGACACCCCGCGGGTGTCCAGCGCGACACCCCGCGGGTGTCGCGGGTGTCCAGCGGGACACCCCGCGGGTGTCCAGCGCGACAGCCCGCGGGTGCCGCGGGGTTGTCACGCGGCACCCCGCGGGTGTCCAGCGCGACACCCCGCGGGTGTCCAGCGCGACACCCCGCGGGTGTCCAGCGCGACACCCCGCGGGTGTCGCGGGTGTCCAGCGTGACACCCCGCGGGTGTCCAGCGCGACACCCCGCGGGTGTCGCGGGTGTCCAGCGGGACACCCCGCGGGTGTCCAGCGCGACAGCCCGCGGGTGCCGCGGGGTTGTCACGCGGCACCCCGCGGGTGTCCAGGGTGACACCCCGCGGGTGCCGCGGGGTTGTCCCGCGGCACCCCGCGGGTGTCTGGCCGACACCCCGCGGGTGCCGCGGGAGTGTCACGCGGGGCGGCGGCTTTCCCCCGCGTCGGCCGCTCGGCCGCTCGGCCGAGCCAAGCCGGTCCGGCCCTGGCCGGGCCGGGCCGGGCCAACCAGGTCGGACCCGACCCGGTTCGGGCCAACCAGGGGGGGTCGAGCCGGGTCGGCCCGGGCCCGGACCCCCCGTCGTCGGCCAGACTTCGTTCAAATGGCCGTATCTTGAGCTACGGGCCTCCAAACGACCCGCCGTCAGCGGCAACGCGATCCCTGGATCGAGACGGTCGTTTCGGTTTATCGCACTCAAGGTTTCGGAATACTTTGAGTTCGGCCGGGTTGGTTCGTACACAAAACCAGCCGGGCCCTTGGAGCGGAAACGCTCATATCTTGAGCTACGGACGTCCGATTGATGTGCCGTCAGCTTTGTTGAGTCCCTCTTTGTGAGACGGATCTTTTGGCACCCTCCGCCCGAGGTTTGGACGCAGGTGGAGTACGGTCGGGTTGGTTTTTCCTTAAAAACCAACCGGGCCCCTCGGACGAAAAACCCAATAACTCACAGACCGGGCGTCCGATTGACGCGCCGTCTGTTGCGTTGAGTTCCTGTTGACGATACAGAACTTTTGGAATCCTTCGCCCGAGTTTTGGATATAGTTGGTAGTGGCCGGGTTGGATCGCACCCGAAATCCAACCGGGCCCCTGGAACGGAAAAGCTGATATCTTTCAGACAGGACGTCCGTTTGACGAACCGTCAGCGGCGTTGACGTTCACGTTGAGAAACGGTCCCTATGAGTATACCCTATGAGAGATCGGGGTACAGTTGAGATACGGATGGGTTTGGTTCGCTCACGAAACCAACCGGGCCCCTGGGACGAAAAGACTAATAACTCACAGACCGGGCGTCCGATCGACGCGCCGTCTGTTGCGTTGAGACCCCTGTGACGAGGTGGTCCTTTGAGATACTTCTTCGTGGGACCTTGAGATACTTGGAGTATCGACTTGCAGCTCGTGGAGTGGACCCTCCCAGAGACGAGCGTGCGGAGTACGGAGACCGTGTAGCCGACTGAGACCTGATGACTGCTTGACCGACTCGACTTGGAGTGAGTCGACTAGCCCAGTGGACGGAGCACTACTTTGTTTGGGTGCAGACTCATGGAGGACGGAGCACTACCTGTGTGATAGTGCAGACCCGCGGTACTCGTCCGGAGAGTACCTCTGCAGGCTACTAGGGGGTGTGCACTACTGTGTTTGGGTGACATACCCCGGCGGGAAGCACTACTGTGTTTGGGTGGCTGGCCCGCGGTACTCGACAGGAGGAGTACCTCAGCAGTCTTAGGTTAGTGAGCAGTACCTCAGAGTCGTGATAGGACCACTGTACACTCCAGAGACGGAGCTCTTCAGCAGTTACGGTTTCGATAATGAAAATCCTGGTTTGAGTTGAGACTTTTGACCTTGTGTTTACCTCATGATTGAGATGGGTCACTTGATAACTTAGGTATATGTATGGGCATATACCTGGGTAGTGGTTATCCGTTGATTTCTCAATCCTTGTGTTTCCTCATGATTGAGATGTGTTACTTGATAACTTAGGTATATGTATGGGCATATACCTAAGTAGAGGTTATCTGTTGAGATCTTCTTTGTGGTTATCCTTGTTGGATTTAGTGAGACCTTGAGGGTCTCGGGGTCCCTACTGAGTATCGTTATACTCACCCCTGCACGGGCTATGCCCGAACCTCGTTGTGTTGGTTGCAGACGACAGGCAGTGCTGACGGAGGCCGAGTGTTCGAGGACTGGACGGTACCCGGAGGTGGACTACACGACAAGTCAGTGTCCGGAGGTGGACTTCACGGCGAGACGACACTCAGAGGAGGTTGACGGACGAGAGCACTGTGGAGGCTATCTGTACCTACCCTCCAGGTAGGATTCGTGGTGGACGATCCAGGAGCTGCGCCATCTGTACCTACCCTTCAGGTAGGATCCGAGGAGGACGACCCAGGAGCCGCTTCCGTCCCTCCAGCTGTTGTCTTTTTCTGTTTTACTTTGTTCAGTTGTAGTTGTACTTTCTTTTGTGTTTGTATTCTGGACTATTTACTTTTCAGCACTTCTTTTTGTACTTAGTGTTTTACTTCCGCTTGTACTCTGTGGTGTTTTGTTACTTTTATAAAGGCAATGCCTTCCCAGTTATCGGGATTTACGCCTTTGGTGCTAGTCGCCAGCCCCTGGCCTATGGAAGGCGGGCTTGGGGTAGTCACGGCACGGGCCCCGAGGACGGGTCGTGACAAATTGGATCAATATATATCACAAATCCATCCTTTTCCAATGGTAAAGTCAATATTAGTGAATTAACCAATCTCCTATTTAATTCGTTCAAACATTCTTTACATTATTTAGAATATACAGACATAATGCCTTTAGGTTTCAAATTGGTTTATATTTTAGTTAATCAACCAAAATTTTGAAAAAATTGCTGATAGTAACTCACTAATCCAAGGAAACTATATACATCAATTATATTTATTGGAATGGGACATTCTAACATTTTCTCTATATTTAAAGGATCAATTGATATTCCATCCTTATATAAAATGTGGCCAAAAAAAGAAACTTCATGAATCTATAATTCTAATTTTCTAAATTTTCTATTTTACTCCTTTTCTCTATGAGTCTTAATAATGATTCCAAAATAATTCTTAAACTAATAATTGATTTTATATTATATTATGTTAACCTTAAAAAATACCAAAAATATATTATTTTTGTAATCTGTCAATATTATGTTCATCATATCCAAAAAAACATAGGGTTATTTAGTCAAAGTAAAAGGGAAACATAATAAATTATTAATTTTCATACCTCATATGAAAGAAATCATTTGAATATCTTTTTTCTTTACTAATTTTTGATGATACCTAGAACAAAGATATATCTTTTAAAAATATTGAACTCTATGGTTTTGAAAAAACAATTTATCAATGTGGGTAAGAGAATATTTTTTCATTATATTAATGTCATTGATCTCACTATAGTCAATGCACAACATCATAAACCTATTTTTTACATAACAAACAAATAGGGTATCCCCTTTCTAAAACACTAGAGAATATGAATACCATATCACATAATTCATATATTTATTTCTTTAGTTCAACTAATTCCATTTTTTCCATCATATAGAGATGATTAGATGTAGGTTTCTCATTAAAGAAAAGGTCAATAGAAAAATCAAATTTACGATATGGTGGATGTATAGGTAGTTCTTTAGGGAACACATAAATATATTCCTGCATATTAGTTTCGTACCCAATTATGATAATTCCTTTCCCATTAATATGTTTGATCTAATATTATTCTCATATAATTTCATTAAAGAAACTTCTTATAGGTGGATCCAGACATGATTCAGATGATTTAGTCTCCCATCTAAAGGTAAGGGATTCCATATCTTTATCCTAAATCATAATCACCTTCTAATGGAAATAATATTTTTCATTATAATTTAAAATAAAATCCACATATAGGATTATATCAAATTTAACCACCAGTGTAATATTCATTCTTTCAAATAGGGTATGTCTCTGTTTAAAAATAGGAAATGACTGACAAATACATATTTCAATAAGAGTTCCACATTGAGTATTGATTGTAAATTAATTTATTAAGGTACTATAAAATTTTATATTTTTTATAGAATACATGTAAAATATAAAAGAGTTTTATGATACATAGTTAAATAAATCGAAGTTAATTTTAATGTTATGATCAATACACCTACCACCACATCTTTTGGAACTTTAACCTGATCTGTGGTAATCAAATAAGATATAATTCTCTCATAATCATCTTTTATGGGTGGTTAGAATGACATATGAGGCATTAGGTTGAGTAATTCCCCATGTATTTATAGTTTAATGACTGAATAGTAGTGGATTGTTTCTTTTATTTGAATTCATGAGACCTACAGCTTATTTCTATGCATTTGAATAAAAAAAACTATTGTTCCCATTAAGAATGTACCAAGATGTTTCTTTCCACAATTATCATATGTTGAAAATATCATCTTCCATCTATTATTTTTTCAAAAAAAATTCTTTTTTATGATTTCTTAGCTAACCCCTTCATTTATTTATTTATATTAATGATATAACACCTAGAAAATTATTTCTCATCATGATGAAACTTGACAATATCATCATATAATGAAAATTATTGTGAAGATAGTGCCATGTGGATTCAACACATAATCTCATTAACAAAATGGTCATTATTGATTACTAGATTATATATTTATAATAAATTATTCATAAATAATATTTTAAAATTTTTATCATACTCTATAACACATTCTTATTCCTTCTATTTTAAATTATGGTAAATTCTCTTCATTTCAACTCACTGCTCTCGATGGAATAATTTCCCAAATAATATCAATTTAAATATTCATAATTACACATATTATATTCCATATACTCTTTAGTGTTCTACATCAATAACCATCATTGATTGGAATTTCCTTTATACAATACACTACCAGAATAACCATTTCCCCTTCATTACTTCCCGAAACCAACAATATCTTTTTGAGGGACTACATTCATTATTTTTCTACTAATATATTAGTATTTAAATTAAATTATGAAGTATTATATCTTATGAATTATTCAAACATAGGTGAATCATATTGTGGAACAACATGTTTCTCTATAAAGTTAAGGTTCTTTTTTATAACCTGAGTCAACACCCCTAAAATAGATATGATCTTCTCAGCTAAAAAACCATCTGTATTATCTTTCATGGTAAGGAAACACATACATTGAATACAATTTTTTATTCCCTTCCTTAGACTAAGAACAATCTCTAAATAATGGAAAATAATGAGATATCTTATAATCATCATGAATATTTATCCATGAAATAAGAATCCCAATGATGGAAAAATTATCAAATGCCCTAAGGGGGTATCATTATTCTCATGTTATCTATGTTCATCTAAATTATAGTTCCCAAGGTTCTTACAAAACATACTATGATACCAACTATAATAACCATGACTATATTAATTCATAGTCATTGTTTACATTTTTCAATTAGTACAAGATATAAGGGAACATACCAATGAAGATCAATCAGTGTAATAATCTTGGAAAAATAAATACTTTCATTATTACCACATTAGATTATAAATACATAAATTATCCTAAAAACATTTCTGCATCCTTGAAATAATTCAAAATATCCTTCTTCATATCTAGGTAAAGGAAAAAAATAAAGGTTGAGATCAGATGCACAGTAAGGGTTAAGTACAATAGAAACTATGAAGAGTAAATAATGAATAATTTATATGGTAGAGTGGATAATCAAAACACATGTCATTCAATCAAAAACATGAGATCAAATTACATCCATGGCTAATATCCATCCAAAGTTAAGAATATTTTATTATACAAAATGAGAGTTCACCCTTGTCAAGGTGGTCTAAAGTAGTGTAAGTTGAGTGAATTAGCTTTGGAAAAAATTACAAAGTCCACTGGGAGGTAATCCAAAGAAGATAATATCATACCTAAAATTCCCTGGATGCCTTTGGATGCTAGAAAATCCATTAATTTATTTAATTTACACCATGTGTGGGATATATAAACATGAATTGTAATGATATTGATGAATTTATGGATATGGAAGCTAATTGGCCAGGGGATATCACCAATTCCTTGTATGGAATTAAGGGTAGTAGTATATTCTGATTCAACATCGGTTAGAGTGATGTTGTAAGAATAGAATATTTCATGATAGTTATGGATGGAATGAGACTGTTCCAGAAAGGAATACCTTCCACAACTATAAATGTTTATTAAGGCCATAAGCACTAAACACGTAGAGTCAAAAATGAAAAATCCACCCCGTATGAGACCCGAGTTTCCAGAATCATCAATTTTGAGTTTGAACCTAAAATTAGGTGCCCTCTAACACACCCAATTTCTCAGGAATTTAGTGCGCTTTACTAGGAGGGTCAACTTACTATTATATAAGACTTTCCATAGTGAATAAAATTAATCCCAGTACTTCAAAAGAGTGTTCATGTCCACCATAAGAAATATAAATTGAGTCATAAAGCTAGCGACAGGCTGATCACACTACTAAAATGTGTTGTGTTCCTTGAATTCATAATCATCCAACATCCTATTTCTAGAAAATAAATCATTACCTTATACTCCTAAAAATTGTTTCCCACCCCTTTAAACAAAGACTGAAGGAGTTTGAAAATGGATTCGATCAACATATCGATGTCCATAAGGTCCCTGAAACCACTCCACATGGTTGTATCCCAATCACTTATAAAGAAAATGTGGATGATCGATTCTTACATATGAATATGGAAGCAACAATATCTAGATATAAGATGGATGACCTTCCTCTATATCTTCTCATTAGTTGAAACAACACATTTAAAAAATTTCTATACTAGGAAGTAAATTTCCTTAGAATCTCCCCGCACCAAATAGGGCCCTCCCCCAATCAACATGATCATCAATAGGATTTTGGATAGTGTAGTATGATTTGGATGAGAATAAACCTGTATGAGAGACCATGAATAAATGTATTTCATGGTCCACAGATGTCATAATGTTTCTGAATATTCCTCACTATTGAGTATTCCAAACTTCCTTGATAAAGGATGGGTACTTTTTTGCCTTCAAAAAATGAAATATCATGACAAGGTAATGAGGAAATCTGAGGATCATGCCTACCCAGTTAAATTTCTATAAATTAATCTCCCCATGCCCTAGAATCCTCTGAGAATGGAATTTATACATATGAATGTGCCCCTTCAACATCTTCAATAAACACAAAGGTCTCCCCATATGATTATCTAGGTCTATCTAGTACTTACTCAAGTTAAAGTTACCCCAAAGTAAACTTCCTTCTAGAACTGCCTATGTGTGCTTTGATTGGTAGCTATGCATCAACTCCCTCACACTTATAAGGATAATTCCCCTAGCCTTTATTTATTTTTCTAATCTATTGCATGAAGCCCGGTGTAAATAGCCTTACCAACGTGCATCCCAAATAAATGATTACAAAACATTATCAATACTCTTATTCATTGTATTTAGGACCCAAAGAACTACCAAAATGTGCATAGGGATAGTGGTAAAAATGGTGTTAACATGATTGATCCGGCATCCGAATGATAGGAACAATTTTTCCAGTCTTTAATTTGACTTAATATCTTGTTGATCGCTCCCTCAAAATGGTCGATACATATCTATCTCCAGGAAATTGTGTAACCAAATAACTTAATGTAAAATTTCCTCTAGTGAATACATGTAATGTATTTAATTCTTTTACCACGATAGATCAAACATGACCTTTTACTATATATGATAATTTTTGAGTAGTTAATACACTTCCCTATCTATAGCCTATAATATTACAAAATATTGTTGATTCATATAATGGATATTCTATTTCTATTAATAAAAAAGACCATATCAACTTTAAATAGGAGGTGGTATATACAGACAAAATTGTTTCTACACTAAAAGTGAAGGAAAGATCCACTATAAATCCTTCTAGTGAGGGATCTTCTAAGAGAACCCTTGACTAGAATGAATAGACTAGGTGGCAGGGGATCCCCTTATCTCATCCCTTAAATGGAATTATTGTAAACAAAACTTGTACCCATAAAATATTTCACAATCCATGGGGATTAGTAGAACATAAAAATATGTTAGTGACCCAAGCCGATAACCCCATTCTCATCATTATATTGATAATAAATTTCTATTATAATCTATCATAGGACTTATCCATATCAATATTGATGACTACATTTGATCCAAAATTCTTTTTTTCGATGTATGATATTATTTCATAAGCAATGTAAATTTCTTCATGAGTAGATCATATAATAATGAAACCATGACGTTCATAAAAAACCCATCCTGGGTAGTTCACTAATAGTCTTTTATTTATCACACTCAAAAGGATTTTATAAGGGAAATTACACATTCTAATAGGGGGTTTGTTTTTATGGGAGGATGGGTCTTTAAAATTCATAGTGAGAATAAAGGAAGTAGTGCATGCCACTCAGAGAAGACCACCACTACAAAAGAAATCATGAATCATATCAACGATCTCCCATTTAAAAATCTCCCAATAAGCCCTATAGAATGAGCCAGGAAAATCATCAAGCCATGAGATCTATCTTGATTGAGAGATATAAATACCTCCCAAATATCCATATACTCTATAAAAACCTCTAAAAATTATCTATGTATTCAAATACAACATTTGTAATGAAATCAAAAGTGACATCCTTTCCCCCTTTGATATCAATCTTTCCTTCATGGGTTAGGATCAACCAGAATAAATCTAAAATGAGTGTTATCCATACCTCCTACCTCAAATGGGTCACTATCAGAAATTCCATAATCCATGAGGATGTTTGTACATACTAATTTCTTTTTTTCTTTGATATTTGTGTTGGAATAGACCATGTTTCGATCACCTTCACTCATACATGTTTCCTTGTATTTTTATTGAGTAGTTATCTCTTGTTTAATAAGAAAATATTCAAGTATATTTTATTCCAAATGATTTATTAAAAAAATTAATCATCCCAATTTTTCTTGAGTCTGACTTTCTCTTACATAATCTTGGTTTTTGAGTAAATCATGCCCAACTAAATGAAGAGTCTTAATTCTGATCCATTCTAGAGGATCACTTTGAAAACAAAATAATTTTTTTAAAATACAAACCAAAAGTTTTTAAGAATTTTTTTATTATAAGATGACCTCACCGTTGAATGATACTCAATATCGTAGGCTCGCCTACTAGAGTAGAAGAACTATCCATAATCAGAATGCTTGGGATCTTGGTTAATTAGAAAAAGAGAGTGGCCATATATTCCCTAGACCTATTGGGTAACATTTACATTAGGAAATAGGGAGATGGACTCCATTTTGGATAAACAATGATCAATCTAAAATCATATACACATCTTTCCGCATTTATTAATGCACTAGGTGAATTTATCACCTATAAATCCCATGTATGAGAGACCCTTATTGATCAAAAAGGTTGCAAATTCGTATCTTCCTTTCTAAGGATAAATCCCACTCCCTTTTTTCTCTAAGGAATCTAGGATCGTATTAAAACTACCCCCAAAGAACCATACGACATCCCCTAGGTTGAAATAATCAATATCATTACACAAATTCTTTCTAGCATGCATATCACACTTGGAATATATGAAGGAGAATAAAAGTCTATACCAACAAAAACTGACCTTATTCGAGATGAATTGGTATGATGTAACAATATTTACCATCCAGTCCTTATCCAAGCCATTCTTAATAAATGTCTATGTGAAATACAAGAAACCAATATAATATGGTATGCCATTTATTTTATCTTATGAGACATTTCAATGCATTAGGAGCATCTATAAATAGGACCCACCCATTACTTAAAAATCCATTTCATTTATCATATATTTAATGATTAATACAATTTATTCTCAAAATACACTATAAATTAATATTTGTCTTTATTGAATCAAGAATATAGAATATTTCCTTATTAAATAAATAACTTGGTTAATAATATTTTTTCAAATTAAATAGTAATTGAAATGTTATATAATTGAGACATCATCAAAGTAAAAGAAATGATAATAAATTCGACCACGATATTAAAAATATGAACATTAAGGAGAAAAATAATGTACAATAAATATTGGAGAGTGATATAGAACATCATCACAAGAAGTTTAATAATCTCAAAATAAGGTATAATCCATAAACTAGTAAAAGATTATATAAGACCATAGATTCATACAAAATTATTTTTTAGTAAAACCATGCCTTCAGAAAAATAATAGAATCAAAACAATAAAAATAAATTATATGTAACTTTGCATAAAAATAAAGTTATAAATAACTTTCAAAATTATCTCCATTCCTTTAATAAAATAATAACCTTTTATTAAGATAAAATTTTAAATAAATATTACTAGAATATTAATAAAATATTTGGTCTTGAAAATAAACTTTCAAACTTGTATATAAACATTTAATTTAAAGAATTTTCATGAGATTAGGAAAATCAATTCATGTATTATAGGTTAAAAATAAAATTATTTTTACACTTTAAAGAAAATCAAGAAAGAATATTATTCCTTAAACATTTAAAAAAATATTTTTAACCCATTTTAAATAAATAAAAAGTTAGTGAAAATGAACCTATAAAAACATTTCTTTTATAATTAAAACCTTTCATAATTTTTTTTGAAAAATATGGATATGGAAGATAAAGATTCCAGACCAAAAGGAATAAATAAAGTCGGTATCCATTAGTTGTAACATAAAAAATTATCTAAAAAGAGATGAAATGAAAAATAAATATTCAAAATCCAAACATTATTAGATAATGAAAATATATATGGGGTCTAATATCTTAGTATTATATAATTTTCCTAAAGAAAAATTGAATATAATCAATCCAGAAATAAAATGATATTATAACAGAATTTCCTTTTCATATGTCTCTCCTTAGTCATTCACATTTGATCATCATGTATAATAAATTTAAATGTATTAAACAAAATCTTAATAAAAAAATTCATCTATATTAATTTTCAAGTTCATTTTTTAATAATTTGAAATCCATTTGTTAAACAGTTCTTACTTACATGGACATCTATGGTTTCTCATTTAATTTCTCCCAAATTACTTATTATCTAGGGTTAAAGAAGTTAAGAAATGGTTCCTTCATTTAAAAAATGTTAATAATTTTTTGAATATTATTTTTATTAATTATATACAATTTTATAATCATTCATGTGTGGTGGTAGTATAAAAATGATTCACATTGCTTCATGGAGGTGTTATTCCACACGTACATAGGAGTGATATAAACATTTTACAATGGTTAGAAGAAAAAGAAAGTAGATGATATATTATATTTAAATAATAATTATTATTTAAATAATTCAATATATATTCATTAATTCTATATTTATAACCATCTACATAATGTGGTGATGAAAAATTAATCACACCAGCACGTGGAGACGGTAGAATGTACATACGCATGAGCGATATTTTTGTTTTCCATAGGATGGAAAAGAGATAGAAAATGAATATAACATTAACATAAAAACATAAAAATTTAAATAATATACTTATTTAATTATGTTAATATGTTTATTGAATATTTTTGGGAGTTTTAAGGAGAAATAAACATCAAAAATATCAGTAAGAACATATAACTCTTCCTTTGGTAACCCCATTTGGATTACAACTTAAGCCTTCTTGAAGTGTTATTTTGGTAATACCAAGACCTATAGGTTGTGTGAATTGATGTTAATAATATATTTGGGTTAGTATTGGGAATTCTATGTTGATCATGTAGTGTGAATAATAGGGGAGATAGAGCTCCCATTTATAAGTGAGTTGGGTGGAAAACTTTTAAATACTTGAAACATTATTCTATAATATATGTCATAAAAAAGTCAAGTGGCTCAAAATTTTTCTATATCATAATATTATAAAATAATGGTTAAAATAATATATACCAATGAGGCTAAAGATATTTTTTTATCTTAAATCATTATCCATTTATTTAAACCATTTTAACTCATTTTACCCTTAACCGAACTGATAAATATTAACCATGCTTACTAATGGTTATGAACAAAACTTAAGTTTAACTTATTATGTAATATTGATTATTTTAATTCCAAATATGGAATCCATTTTAAATGAACCATTTTTAGAAAATATAAAATTAAATTTTATTATATTTTTTCAAAATGCAACAAAACCAGTTTTTAGAAGAAAAAATATATTTTAAGTATTAAAATGATTTTATAGGAAAATAAAATTTAATGATGGTATAATGAGATTAATCGTATAATTTCACATAAATATATTCTAAAATTTATTTAACCAAACAAAAACTAAATGCAACCTTTTAATTACTTAATAAAGAGAAAATAACTAACAAAATAATTTTAAAAATATTTCGTAGATTTCCAAAATGATGCTTATATTTGTATGTTCATCATTATATTTTTATATAAATTATATTAAATATTAAATATATATTTTATCTTGAAAAAAAATCATAAAAAATTAATTCATTGATATATCATTATAATGTTATAATAGTAATAGTTGTTTGTAAATCGTAATTTTTCACTATTTACCAAAAAATAAACTTTTTATAAAAAATTTCAAAAATTAACCCTAGTATAATTATGAAATCATGAAATTAAAAAAAAATTAATTTCAAAAAAGTAAATTTATAAAATTTTAAACATTAAGTTCTAATAATATTCTTGAATAAAGGTATATGGATTAAGTTATTGTTTATTTTGAATGAAAAACCATACTTACTTTAACCGAAACTCAGGTGTTACAATCATATAAATATTGGGTGGTTTACCCCCAAGACACAAGATATATCTTTAATATATGAGTAGGGTGGTGTTTTTCAAATGGTTTTTATAGTGGGGAGGTGTTTTCTTTTGTGGCAAGAGATTTGTTCAAGGAATCCTCATTCCATATAAGGATTTTACAATTGGGTTCATTCTTGGATTTTCCCCCCATGAGTTATTATTGGATTCATACTAGGAAATGAATTAGAATATTCCTCACTGGATGGTTCTCTCCCACTTTATAAAGTTAGTTGGTTGTACGATTCATCCCTTGGATGTATGTTAACAAACATCCCTAATGCCCTTTTGGTATTCGTGGAGTATTACTATATTTTCATATACTCACACCTATATGGGACTTGATCCCACAATTGTTATGTTTGTAAACAAATAACATGGGTTTATGATGATATCAGTGTGCATGTAGTTGGCAGTGCTAGTGGATCTAAAGATTAATAGGGATGGTATATTTGTGAATGTCATTTCTCAGGATGGAGTTGGGGTGACATTATGATCCCTTATTCTATTCATTTAGGGTTGGTTATTTTAGAGTTTTGGGACTATATTTTCCCACTTTCCGTAATAGAATTTATATTGTATTCCTTGGGATTTTTAGAAGATATATAAACTAATATTTTATATTTCAGATAATTTTATCTTGTGTGTTTGTGGTTTTTATGGAGGTTAGGGATGTATTTTTCCATGTTTTTCATATGTTAATGCCTCCAATATGTGATATATGTTTTCGTAGTGCTTATAACCATAATGTTTTCTATTTTAAGTGGGCTTAGTGTGGAACACCTAAAATATTATCATCTAAGGAGTGGAAATGATGATTCGGGTCATGTAAGAGTGGTATCATAAAATATTTTCCTACAAAATTTTTTTAGAGATATGTTCGTCATAATATTGATATATACATGTGTGTAAATAATGATTAAAGGTTCCTACATTTGGTCTATATACAAGAAACCCCCCTAGGATGTATTTTTCATTTCATTACTATACAAGGAATCTAATAATCTACTAACTAACTTGAGTTCCTATGACATCAGTTATAGGGCACAATTGGATAGGTCATGAATTATATATAATTGTCTAAATGTTTTGTCTCAAAACAAGATATATTACTCCCTAAGATATCATCATGTAAAGAGTGTGGTGATTTCCCTCACGGAAAATATTTCACTAGAGGAGAAATATGGACCATGGGAGAAACATTATTATTATGGGATGTGTGATATTCACAATGATTCTATCATAATATTTAGTATGGTTTAGTTAATAGATTATTTAGATCTATAGAAATAAAAAAAAATTGTTCTGGTATGACAATTAAATCATTATATCCCTATAGGTATGGTTGGTACTTCCTTGACTGAGGTATATTCCAATGAGGTGTGAGTCCCCAATATGAGATTTTCGGGTTTGGTACTCCTTTATGGATAAAGGTGTGTAAACTACCATCATTGAGGAACAGTCTCTCCATTAAGGCATGGGATTTGATACTCTCTCAATTTCAATGAGGTGTGGGTCACCAAAACTATAGTGGGTTTGGTACTCCCCTTGTGGATATGGTGTTGGTCATCCATCTACAATGGTTATATTTTATTCAAGATAGGGTGTGGTTCTTCTATAAATGTGATCTAGTACTCCCCACATGCATGGGGGTGTATAATTTCATATATAGTCACATGGTTTCATTTTCTAGTCATGAGGTTGACACTACCTTGGTCCTAAGGAGATGTGGATACCCCATACTATAGAAAAGTTAGTACTCCCATATGAGATAAGTCGTGGGTCCTCCATCAGTTGAAGTTGATTTTGGGTGGATTCACTACCAGTGAGGGTTATTACCCCATTGTCAGTTGTATGGTCACTCAACGAGGTGCGGGTCCCTATTCCTATAATATAGTTTGAAAAGAATTCATACAATGAACAATGTTGGTAACTATCTCTTGGAATATGGTGTAGATTAATGATAATAAATTACTGGGGTTTTGTGTAGACTATTAGGCTCTTCCATGTAATGGACAATGAGTGTGATGATCTAGATGTTGGGCTTAGGAAACATGGATGGATAGCTTGTTTCTCCCTATATCTGTGAGACATACCTATATAGAGACCTTTTCTTGTGATAAATGGTTAGGTGATGGGTGATAATTATTGTGATTGTTTTCTCCTAGTGTAATCTATGGGTAGATCCTGTTCTACAGCACCGATAAGGCCCACAATGTAATATTTGGCATTTTTTTCTTTGGATCCCATTTTTGTTAGCACTAGTGAATGATTCTCTCTTGGAGTTTAATATTTGTATGGGAATCTAGAGATCCCATTGGTTTCTTTTGGTAAAATTAGAATGAATGGAGATGTACTAGGGGGGATATAATCTCCCTTCTTCATTTCTATTGGTGCGAAATTGAATTGGAAAAGAGTTATTACTGATAATATGTTATACCAGAGTGGGGACTAGTTTAGATAATTTCAGTGATAATTGATCACCAACTACCTAAGTTCATGTTAATGGATATCGTTATGAGTTTTTTCATGTCAGATCAGATGGGTCATGGGTTGTTTTTAAAAGGGAAAATGAGACCTAGTGATGAATGGGGACAACCCTCAGGAAGCGTTATCTAGTTAATTCTTTGGTTTTGAGCATGTATTCACGTAATAAAAAAATTTTAGAGGACTAGTCACATAGATTTTGATAATGGGTGGTCCTTTTTAATGTGATATTTCTTATATGAACTTAGTAAGATATGTGTTGAGTTTTTGGGAGAGTCCTCCTTCAAGAGTTTCCATGAAGCTGAAGTAGTGGCAGAGCTATACTCTTTATTTTTTGTTTCTAGATAATGAATTCATGTTAATGGTGATTTTTGGATTCCATAGTGTTGGAACTACTTATGTGATAATTTAGTGATGGGATATATGGCTCAAGTTTGGTTAACGTGGTTTTTTTACTATTTAGTGGTCAATTTTCTCAGCTTTTTTCCATTTGGGTGGTGTAGAGAGGTTTTAAGTGGTAGATCCCTTATAGAATATTGATCACTACATTGAAGAAAATGATTAAAAACTAATATGTGATACAAAATTAATAATCCTTTCATGATTCCCCCATAATTAATTCCTTGACATATGTGTTATATCGTAGGGATACCAATGGTTTAAATAAACTCTTCATATTTGTGCTAATGGGAATCCAACTGTAGTAAAAGGTCTTTAGGTGAAAATTCTTAATGAAAATTGTGATGTGATTCACAATAGATTCATGAACGTCCCCTGTGGTGAGTAGAGTCAATTTATTGTTTGTGAATGAATGAAAATCTTAGAGGCATAGTTTAGAATGTATGTGATAGAGAAGGTATTTGTTCCCAAGTGTGGATTCGTTCTATGTCCTTATGGATGTATGGACCTTAAAAGTTCAGAGGATTTAATTCATGAGTTTTTTATCACTCTAAATGAGTATGGTTTTTGGGTTTCTTGGTGATTTATTTGGTTTTTTATCTTTTCTAGGAATAAAAGTGTAACACCATTAGAATTTGTGTTAATTTTCAATTAAATATATACTATATTTAATATATTTTTCACATGAATCACCAAACTCGAAAATTTTGAGATGATTTAAAATTAAATTATTAAATTTAAAAATTATAATATTGTTTTTGAACTTCTGGGTATATATAGAAGTAACCATATTATGAAATCAATCTAGAAAATATAAGAATTGGAATCCAGTAGTGGAACTCTTCCTTATGAGGATCATTTTTCTATGTTTAGAAGTGAGGTAGTTTTAATGTCTTAGTTTTTTCATGTAATGATTTGAATTATATCATGTAATTTTTTTGATGTTAGGCACTGTGGCAACACAATATTCTGAGGCCCAGTGATCCCAAAATTAATATTTGAAAAATTTAAAATATATTAATATCATACATGCTCAATTTTCCCAAAAATTAAAATAAATATACAATGGAGTCTCTTATTGATAATTTTATTCCACCATTTATTTAAAAACACAGGTTTTATCATATGTGTGAAAAAACATTTTTTTAGCATCGGGCGTTTGTGAAAAAGTTATCACGGCCGCTAAAAAAATAAATTATTTATTTTATTTATTTTATTTCATTAACATAGATACATAGGTACCTACTCTATAAATACCTTATTATTAGTAAATATAAGTGTTATCCATATATCCTTAGAGTCCTAGAGACTCTCCTTTGGAGATTCATTAGTGGATAATAACTGATTGGATGATTACATCGGTACCACAAAGATCGTCTATGCCAATGGATTTTGTGGATCTTTCCAATGACGAAAATTTATAATCATTATTCATCAAAAATAAATCCAAACTCCCTATAATATTTTTATTTATATGGTTTCATATTTTTTTATTTTCCCCATTTCAAATGTGGATCAATTCCATAAACAAGAATTGATCCACGAATCAATTGTTCATTTATTTCATGGTTGATTTATTTGTTTGTTATTGATTACTCCTCTTCATTCATATATTCTACAGAAATAATATATATTTAAAATGAGATAATTATTAGGTTCATTCTTCATGTTTATAGTTTATGTTCCCTCCCCCCATTTATTTTTATGATCATTGAGGGAAATTTCTTTGTCCTATGGTTCAATTAATACCAGGAATTTGATCAGTACGCAACCATTCTTCAGCACAACTGATAAATATATTGGGCAAATTTCATGATCAATGGTTTCATTGATGTAAGATTATGGAGGATGACCAAAAGTGGATCAGTATTGGGCCGATGGATTCCATTTTCTTGATGGATATAAGGTAGTTTCTTTGTGTGGTGATGGTTTGGCTCGATGGACTGATTTAAATGTATATCGAGGCACAATTTATGATGAGTGTAAATGGAGAGGGTTGTTCGAACAAAGATATGAGTTTCTTGGATATATCAATGGATGTGGTGATAGATCCAGACGATGCATTAAAGAAGCACAGAATCTCAAAAATTTAATGGTACACGATCTGTAACCTGAAGATACACATTTTGTGTGGCCATGGTTGTAGCACTAGGGCTTCCATGGAAGTGATAATGAATAAAGTAAATTTGGTCCCTAAAATACTCTATATAACTTATGTATGGTGGTATGCCATGTATCTCATAGGATACATGATCACGAGTTGAGTACACGGGCTAATCCATGTACTCATACACTGTTAAGGTGCATGGGATGAGTCGGGTAATCGGACACAAATAGGTGCATATGGACACATCTCTAGGTACATGGGAACAAGAATATGAACATAGGAATATTAATTGGTAGGTATGAATTTAGAGGTACACACTGTGCACCTTATGTGCACATCATGTACTTCCTTGGAGATGATTTGGATCCCTTCACCTCTTCATTATAAACCAGGTTTCATTGTGTGTTATTCCTTGGTCATTTCATATGATGGTATAGTGTGGGATTATATTATCCATGTTGAATCATGATCCTATTTATGCGTTCACTATTTGATAAAGTTTAGTGCATCCCCTCTATATATCTAGTGTGGTATCCTTTATCATTCCTATGTAGGGTTTTTAGTATTTTCATGGCCTTCATGCATAAGGATTTCATCCTCTATCAAGTGGAAAGATCCAATATGGTATGTGGTATCCCCTAGTGGACATGGGTGTGATCCCCTACCTATATTATGATATCCAATATGGTAATCGCTGAGATCTAGTGATTACTTCTTCATTGGGACCCAATGATCATGAAATCTTGGATGAGCATCGCCAGTGATATCATGGCTAATATAGTGTGTACTCCTAGAATGAGGATTACCTTGAATCCTTGAGTAATATTTTTTGGATGGTTGTATTGGTTGAGACCTATTGATATTAGGTGTCTATTTTGATTAAATCTGGTTTTTTGTTTATTTTATTCATGTTGTGAGTTTAATACTCTTGATGAATTATGTTTAGTGATTTTGGGGTGTGCTACTGGGTCATCTTATACTCACCCCTACATGGTATCTTCCTACACATATCGTGTTTTATGAATAAGATTTCCCTTTTGATGATGTCCTAGGAGAATAGGGTGTAGGCAGAGCATAGTTTGGAAAGACAAACAGAGGTGTTTTCTCAATGGATGTATTTGAATGTGGTCACATCCATCTGATAATGTTAGAATCAATACATTTTTTGGTTCTGACTTTTTTCCATTTATGACTTTCATCACTATTTTCATACTCTAATGTGGAATAGATATTTTCATTCATTTATGGTAACCTTTTATTTTACTTTATCTTCAGTATATGGCCTTACAGATGTGTGTGTGTGTGTGTGTGTGTGCATTAAGCCAATGCCTTCCATGTATGGGTTATTCCTACTTAGTGATGGTGTACATCCCATGGTCTATTATAAGCAGGCTTTGGGTAGTCACACTCAACATATCGCTAGATAGGTGGGCCCCTGTGGGTTGGGTTGTGAGAGGTCGATCTTAGAAGATTGGTTCTACCTGAGGACCAAATCATATATATTTTTCAAGAAAGGAAATTTGTTTGGGATTTATGTCCACATTTTTTTAGTGTTTCATGTCTGGATTTCTGGCTATGGACTCTAGTGTTTTTGCAGAGGCCAACATATCCATTCAACATGATTCTGATAAACAACTTGTTGAATCTGTATATGTATACACTGGTTGAAGGGAAAAATTGTTACATGCATAATATAGGAGTGGGTTATGGTTTTCATTACCTTATTGAGTCATCCCCCCAGATATCTCTTGACCATGATACATATTGTTTTTTTAGGATGCCACCATGAAGAAATCCATCCAGGATTATACTGTATGGACATGAGTATGATCAGTCAAGTGATTAGTCTTCGTTGTAGGGGCCTTTATAGAAGGCAGTACCTATGGGTGGTTTACCAGTTATGCAACAACCCATAGATAATTATATAACACCGATAGTACTAGTTGAGGATGCACATAGGTATATTATGTTTCATGATTTACTGAGGTAGTGACCACCTAGGTTTCAGGGTAAACCAAACCCTATTGTTCATGAGGACTAGTTAGAGGTAATCACTTGAGTTTTCCACCTCATGAGGATGCATATAGATTAGATAGAGGTCCTTGAATAAATTCTTCTTCAATGATATATTATGATATGGTGGATTTTTTTGACACAATCACATGATGATACCACTCTATCCAATTAATAGTTCAAGAAAATATTTATGGAAGAGTTTCATTTGACCACATTGTGATTTATGTGCATCTACGAGCTTCTTCATCTATAGCAGGTAATTAACAACATAGTAGAGTGTTCGGTGAGGCTTATTGATCTCTCATAATAATCCTTGTATATGGTGATAATTCCTTTCTTCAAGATAGGGACTTTAGAGTAGGGCCTACACCAAATTATTAGGTCTTTAGTAATATTTCTTTTTATTCCCACCAGTACCAAAGTGCTCAAGTGGGCTTCGGTTGTAGAGAGATTCATGGAAGAGGAGCCACTGATAGAGGTTGTGGCAAGAGTTCCTCCTGGATTATGATTTTGAGATCACATATACTCTTGGGAATGGGAACATGGTATGAGATGCTCTCATCGGGAAATCTTTTTTCTCAATTTTTGACTAAGTCTTTAGATCAGTTAGCCTCATTGCAGTATTACTTAGTGGGAAAAGATAGTGCTTCATATCTTCAGTTGATGGTTGTTACCCCACTTATTTTATATTTTGTTAGGTAATCTCATTATGAAGATATCTATTGTGAGAAGTTATGTACATAGTTATCCACTAAAAATACTCGTTATAGATTTTATGAAGGTGAGGATCACATTATCATTTTTAGAGGAAAGACAATGGTATCATTAGCATTGTGGGAGGAGGTAATGAAGGAGTTTCATACATCCCCATTTGTGGTATATCTAGATGTGGACAAGGATTACTAGGACCTATGATGACAATTTTTATGTCCATGAATGAAGAAGTGTATAGAGGGTTTTTTCTATTGATACTTATCTTTTAAAAAAGTGAATTCTATGCACCCGGTACCATCGGGTTTAACTAAACCCCTTGAGGTGTGAGAGTGGTAGTGTGTTGGGATATATATGTACTTTTTGATAGGTTTACCATGTATGTTCAGAGGACACAATTCCATTTGGGTGATTATAGATCTACTCACCAAGTCAAGACACTTCTTAGATATTTGGGAGTAAGGTTCAATAGAGATATCGGGGCACAATTACATTTAGGATATATTCTGGTTTCATAAAGTTATCCCATCAATTATTTCAAACCATGATTCCTGCTTCATGTCATGATTATGTAGAGGATTGCAGTGTAACACCCCAGGTAAATAATTAATATGAAATTTTTATATTTATCCATATTTGTGAATAAAATATTAATATTACTTTAAAGGTAACTCTATGCTTAATGGCTTACCCAATACACAACAACGAGTTCCTTTGAAATCTTACGTTGCACTCTAATAATAAAATAATTTTATTTTAAATGGTAGTTAACACCTAGCCATTGTAATGATGGGAATGAACAGAACTAACTACAAAATTATTATAAATTTTTGTAAAATATTTTTACTTTTTACAATAAATTTTAGAGGATTAAAAATGCAAATGAATCCAATTTTAAGCATAAATCTTATAATATTCTTTAAAAGGTCGATTAACCGCCTTTTAATAGAGAACACTTTTTAAATATACTTTTGACAATTTTATATGTTTTATTTTACAAAATTAAATCCTTCTTTAGAATCGGGACATCAAAATTTAATTTGTGTAAATTTTTGGTATTTTTTCAATAAAGTTCATTTTTTAATGAATAATGAAAATTGTTGTATTTTAATTCAAAACCTATTTTTAATCTAATTTATTTATATGATTAGATTATATTTTGAATTTGTTTTAAAGTGAAATTAGAATATATTTTTACCATTTAATCCAATAGTGGTCTTTGGAATTAATTTCACTTTGAAATTGGACTTAAACTAGTGTCAATCTTTTGATATATATTGTTTCATAAAAACACGCTATTTGTTCTGACAACAAGAATTAATTATTAAATTAATTAATGTAACTTATATTTCTTTAAATTTTTAAAATAGACATCATTTTTGAATTCGGAATATCAAATATAGATTAGGGTGAATTTTTGGTATTTTTCTGAAAAACATCAATTTTGATGAATAGTGAAACCACTAAGTGGTACTTAAAAAAACTGATTTTTCGTTTAAATGAAATTTTACCACCTCTGTGTTTTGAATTTCAAAAATCTGACATACATGGTTTTCATTAGAAACTAAACTGTGGTTCAATGCTATTAAAATAATTTTTGGTTGAATAGTAACTTTTAAGTTTTTAATCGCGATTAGAGGTAATTAGTGTAATTTAAGGTAAAAATAGTGTTTTAATAATATTAAATGACCTTGACACATATACTACCCTTATTTTATGTGTCATAGCCGACCAATAAAATAAATGGGTCAACTTGGGGACCCCATGGAGCCACTTTGGTAGGAAAATGACATTAAAAATGTTTTATTTAATGTTAAAATAAAAATGTCACAAACATGTGTTGTTTTACTAAACCAATTTTTAAATGGGGTTATACAAATCACTTTTTTGACTATAAATATTCATTATAAAGATAAAACGATTTCCTACATCATGATATTTGTTTTATAATTTTTAGACATTAAATAAATTAAATTATTTATGACACCATGATGATGCAGTGATTACCTTATTTTTTAACGATTTAAATAAAATGAAATGATAATGTAACATATAAAACCTAAACTTGTCAAAAACCTATTGTATGGATGGATTTAGAACTCTTATTACCTTATACTAGAAATATATAATTTTGGGACCTTTAAAATCCAAAAAGCATTTTATAATAAAGTAAAAGTTTATAACTTTCCAAGAGTGCCCCTCCTCTCCTCCTATAAAAGGCCCCCACCTCTACCACCTTACCCACACCTCTCAAGCCTTTGGCTCGGCCAACCCCTTCCCATTTCATCTCTCCAAATCCCTCTATTCATCATTTAATCCTCACCTTTTGGAAGAATCCTTTCCATGGAAGCCTTTGATCTCAAATCAAAAAGAGTTACCTGATTTAAAGGTAATGTCTTCCCTTGTGTTCCTTTGTTTTATTTTGCTTCTCCAACCCTATAAAATCTTTTTATTCATTTATTTTATAACAAAACCAGTATATTAAATATACTATGATGTTTTTATGTGAAGGATTGTAGCTACACTTACACACACCTTCGTCTAATGGTTAAAGAACATACTGTTTCTGTGGATGGCGAATTTCTGCCTCACAAAACGATGATTGTTCAATCTTCTCTTAACACCTTTCATGGTGGCCATTATGATGTCACTATATTTTATATATGATATATATGGTATTTATTTTTTCTATATTCTTCTGAATTTTATATTTAAAACATGCCTTTATGCTTTTCATGTTGTGCAAATGCGATAATTTCATACGAGGAAGTGTGGACTACCGCCCCCTCAAATGATGTGACTCGTTCATGCAATACATGGAATGTATAAAGAATGAAATTAATGAACATATGTGACCTATATAACATATATATTATACTGGAATTATAATATATAGATCTCTCCATAATTTTTAATTCCATTAATATGACAAAGAAATGAAAGTAGTGTTCATGCGTACGTACGGCCTACCGTCTCCATGAACGGTTAATTTCATTTATTTTTGTCTCAAAATGTTATGGAGTAGTATAAAATGAATACATACTGGATATATATGATATTTAAATCATTAATACTATTCTTTAGATGATTTACTTATAACTACATGGACAATCAATTTCAAACAAGTTCATTTTTGACTCATGTACCAAACATCAACAAAAACGTTTGATATGAACTCACATTATTAACCAATTATTATAACATTTTAATAAGTGATATGAACTGAATAATAATCTTTAAAATAGGTCCTTAAGAAATTATAAATTGACCAATGTTTATTATTCATGAATATAAAGAAACGAACAAGACAAGTCAGACATGAGGTAATTGATCCAACCTCTGTCGTTCTTTTTAAGTACTCTCTTTTATGTCATTTCTTATAAGATCATCATTCTTATGTTTGGTGATGTTATTTTATATTAATCATAATGTAATTTTTTTTCATATTATGAGAGACCCTATTTGATCTCATAAATCCATTTTTGGAATTTTTAAGTGGCACTGTTAGGCTACCGAGTTTTCGTAAGGGATTTTTCATCTCACTTTTATTCCTGTGAGATTTATGCTACATTTTCCACCATTTTCCTTTGAGTGGTGTATTTAATGACCATTATTCTACTATTGGTGTAATATAATTTAGTTTATGGGTATTTACATCAATGTTTTATAGTCATTCTTTCATGGGGTGTACGTTTTGGAAGTTACCCAATTTGGTAAGGAAACCTTTCACCCTCCTCATTTTAAAAGACATCTTTTTTAGGTATTTTAATATTATTATGATGGGATATGTTCTTATATATCCTTATTGTTATAAATGTTATCTCCAAGTGATGAGATTCCCCTTTTTATCTCTCATCAACACATTTTCTGAATTTTGAAGTGACGTCGTTAGGCTGTCAAATTTTTGAAAGGGAAATTCTTAACCCAATTTTGATTCTTTGGGATAAACTTGTACTACATGAATATGTCATTCTATGAATATGTTTGAATAACCTCTGATTTTTTTACACTTAATATCCACTTATATTTGGTTTATTCGTTTGTCACATATAATTATGTAATTGATTTATCCTTAATCCAAGGATACCGTCTTTGTAAGGGACTTCGTCTCGATCTCCTTTCATTTAGGGCATATTTTTGTTCTAATACAAGGTTTTCTTTTATATGGTGTATAAACCCCTTTTACTTATACTTTTATTTGAAGGGAATATTTTCTATAAGAAGCATTTTACTAAATGACAAAAAGTATGTTTCTTTTTAACGTACGTGGTGACAATGAACTTTCTGCCGCCGTGAGTATTATTTGATCATTGGCTTCCTCAACAAGCCGTTATATTTTTAAAAGTAAATAAATACCATATACTCTTTTTTGGTATTGAAAATGGATTTGATAATGGATTTTTTATGTCAATATATTTAAGTGATATATTGTGCTTGAAATGTGGAAATGTTTTCTTTCCTTTATAATTGTTTAATATGTTATGATTTTATAATGGTACTTAAAAATTTGACGGGTGGTTATGTGATAAACCATATGACGGGTGGTGTTGTGAATACCAGGGCAGGTGGTTATGTTATAACCTCCAATTCATTGGGTATGGAAGTCGGTCGTATGGATTTTCCATTAATTATGTGTGGAAGTCAACCGTATGGTTATTACATTTAAGTATGTTTATGTCCCAAGTTACCTTTATATGTTATGTTTTCTTTATATGGGTTTTATGGTAATCTTTTGGTTACAAAAGGGTAAGTAATGGTATTTTATTCAGTGAAGAGTTTTTACTACTTCATACAGGTGAAAAGTATTACTTTGGTAAAGTACTCATGGTCTACTTGTTGTTTTGAAAAACTAACAGTTTTCAGTCTTTGTGTATCCTTTACTGGGATTTTTATGCTCATCCCAAGTTTTTGAAATTTTTTCCACAGGACTTAAAGATTAATAGGGTCAAGGATGGGATCAAGGAAAGACATTCTATCTAAAAACTGGAACTAGATATGTTTCTTTTTAAGTTTTTTTTATTTTATGGAAACTTAGTAGAAGTGTATACTATGTAATATTTTGAGATGTAATAGTTATGACCTAATTATCTATAACTCTAAACCTGAAAAGATAATCTATGTGAATTATTCATTTAATTCATGATTAAGTAATTTTTATGGTAGGGGCCTTATAGTTGGTATCAGAGGTCGGTTTAGATAACTTTAGAGGTTAGGGTATTCTCTAAGTATAAGTGACATTACCATAATGGTTAGGATTTCAGAAAGAGTCCTAGTTTTATATAAAGTGAATGAGTAAGTATATCTTAGTGTTTATCTTCCTCATTAGTACATGATGGTTATTTTGATATACTCACACTGACCTTTTTGGTTTTAATAAATGGCTGGATCTAGTAGGAACCAAAGTAACAGTGGATGTGAAGGAAACTGTGATAGTTTTCTGAGCAAACAACTAAATTATATGGGAGCTACAATGAGAAATCTTGTGTTTATCCTGAACCAACTATCTAGAGTCATGATTGACCACCTAAACCTTGGTGATTTCTATAAGGCATTATATATGCGAGAAACAAATCCCTACGGAACTACAGGTAATAATCATAAAGGTAAGTGTGTTAAAAAACCTATGTGTCAAAGATGTGGAAAGAAACACCTACGAAAATGTTTCAAAGGGATAGAAATATTCTATAGATGTGGAAATGAAGGTCATAAAGCAAGAACCTTCCATGGAAAAGGGAAGCATCTAGTTGACTCGAGGAAAGGGAAAGAAGTTCTTTCTGAGGGATCAATTGAATGTTTTAAATGTGGTGTGCATGTTCATTATGCAAACACATGTCCTATAAAGAAGTTTTCGGAATGGGATCACCAAGATCGTACAAATATTCATTTACCAATACCTAATGCCATTCTGATTGAGGATGAAGAAACTGACAATGACCAATCAAAGGTATGGATTATTTCTTAACTTTTGTTTTCCTATTTTGGAATCTTAGGATATGATTCATTATTTTGTTTGTAGGAAAGAAGTATTTCAGAATAAGTTGGAAAGGAATGGTTAATGGATCATGAAGAATGTTGAATGAGTAAGAAGTCAACATATAAGGGCTTCAAGAGTTATAGTGAAATTCTTAAGAGTATTAAGTCTCTTTTGATGATGGGGTTGCATTAGAAGACTTTTTATAGTATGTGTAACCCTGATGTTTGATATATGAAAATTTTATTCAAGGAATAGTTATCTGTTCTTTTGTGGACATAGTTATAAAGAACCATTTGGGTTTATATGATCCTTACTTTTGAGGTAATTATGGGTTACTATATATTATGATGCAAAGTGAAAGGCATGAGATAAAATTGAGGTTAAAATATTTTATGGTTATTTTTGATGATTTTATCTCTTTCTGGGGAATGATTTGAGAATTATATAGTTTGGAAAAAGGAAAACACGCAGACTGTGTGACAACCCGTCGTGTCGGACAAAACTGCGGGATTCGAACCCACAACCAAAGTGCGACTGGTATTTATCACCTACCACTGGACTACGTGAAGTCCCTGGTTAGTTTGAATAATTCTTTTTAGTTAATTGATTTTATTAATTAAGAATACGTTTATTTTGGGTTATCTATGGAAATTATTAACCTATCATGGAGGATATGTGATTAAGTTAATTACTTTTCAATACGAGACTTTAAAAGAAACTGATGTTGTTTGGAGATAAATGTTACGATTTAACTTGGAAGACTATGTGATTAAATCCTTCAAATATTTGGGTTTCAATTTTAGTCTGGTTTACTTTTGGTCTTCGTTGAACTTTGGGTCTTGTTGGAAAAATTTTAGAGATTAAGAATAGATTTACTTTTTATAAAGGATTATCCTTTTTGGGTATTATCTGATCTCATACTAACCTTTTTTGTTTTAGTTTTGGTTAAAAAGACATGGGAAGTATACAGTTCTCTTTTGTGGATTAGGTGATTCTCTAGAATTTGATTATACCTATCTTAATGTAAACAAGTCACCCTAAATACTCATCCTTTGGAGAAAATATGAGTTCGTGTAAGAAATCTAGTAAAAGTTGAAAGTCAACATGACACGTGAGTATGTTTCCTTATGTTTTAGTTATGATCAAAAATAAATTCCTCAATGAAAAGTAACTAAAAAAATGTTGTCCGTTAACTTTTCCTATTGGGGAATCCAATACCATTTAACCCATTACAAGTTTGTGATTTTCTGGTGGTTAACTTTCTCCTAAACATGTTTTCTACCACACTCCCTCGGAACATGACCCTTTGTTTTTTATTCCATATCCATGTTTTCATACATGGAATCCTAATATGGGTTAACTCGGGTAACCTTTTTACTTCCCTTTATTTCTTTTAAAGTGATATTTTAATTTACTCCTTTTCTGATGTGGGTCTTTCAATGAAGTTTCTGAGCCCAATTTTAAAATTGTGAGGATGCAATTCCCAAAAGGGGGGAAGGATGTAACACCCTAGGTAAATAAATAATATGACATTTTTTATCCATATTTTTGAATAAAATATTAATATTACTTTAAAGTGAATGTTATGCTTGATGGCTTACCCAATACGCAACAACGAGTTCCTTTGAAATCTTACATTGCACTCTAATAATAAAATAATTTTATTTTAAATGGTAGTTAACACCTAGCCGTTGTAATCACGGAATGAACAGAACTAACTACAAAATGATTATATATGTTTGTCAAACATTTTTACTTTTTACAATAAATGTTAGAGGATTAAAAATGCAAATGAATCCAATTTTAAGCATAAATCTTCTAATATTCATTAAAAGGTCGATTAACTGCCTTTTGATGGAGAACCCTTTTTAAATATACTTTTGACAATTTTATATGTTTTATTTTACAAAATAAAATTCTTCTTTAGAATCGGGACATCAAAATTTACTTTGTTTAAATTTTTGGTATTTTTCCGATAAAGTTCATTTTTTAATGAATAGTGAAAAATGTTGTATTTTAATTCAAAACATCTCTTTAATCTAATTTATTTATATGATTAGATTATCTTTTGAATTGGTTTTAAAGTGAAATTATAATATATATTTTTCATTTAATCCAATAGTGTTCATTGGAATTAATTTCACTTTGAAATTGGACTTAAACTAGTGTCAATCATTTGATATATATTGTTTCATAAAAACACGCTATTTGTTCTGAAAGCGGGAATTAATTATTAAATTAATTAATGTAACTTATATGGTTTGAATTTTTTAAAATAGACATAATTTTTTAATTTGGAATATCAAATATATCTTAGGGTGAATTTTTGGTATTTTTCTGAAAAACTTCAATTTTTGATGAATAGTGAAACCACTAAGTGGTACTTAAAAAAACTGATTTTTCATTTAAATGAAATTTTACCACCTCTGTGTTTTGAATTTAAAAAATCCGACATACATGGTTTTCATTAGGAAGTAAAATGTGGTTCAATGGAATTAAAATAATTTTTTGGTGAATAGTAACTTTTAAGTTTTTAATCGCGATTAGAGGTAATTAGTGTAATTTAAGGTAAAAATAATGTTTTAATAATATGAAATGACCTTGACACATGTCCTGCCCTTATTGGATGTGTCATCGCCGACCAAGAAAATCCATGGGTCAACTTGGGGACCCCATGAAGCCACTTTGGTTGGAAAATGACATTAAAAACTTTTTGTTTAATGTTAAAATAAAAATGTCACAAACATGTGTTGTTTTACTAAAAAAAAATTTAAATGAGGTTATAAAAGTCATATTTTTTACTATAAATATTCATTAGAAATATAGAATCATTTCCTACATCCTGATATTTTTTTTATAATTTTTAGAAATTAAATAAATTAAATTATTTATGACACCATGATGATGCAGTAATTACCTCATTATTTAACGATTGAAATAAAATGAAAATATAATGTAAAATATAAGACCTACACTAGTCAAAAACCTATTAAATGGATGCATTTTAAACTCTAATCACCCTAGACTCTAAATATATAATTTTGGGACCTTTAAAATCCGAAAATCATTTTATAATAAAGTAAAAGTTTATAACTTTCCAAGAGTGCCCCTCCTCTCCTCTTATAAAAGGCCCCCGCCTCTACCACCTTACACACACCTCTCAAGCCTTTGGCTTGGACAAACCCTGCCCATTTCATCTCTCCACATCCCTCTCTTCATCATTGAAGCCTCACCTTTGGGCAGAATCTTTTCCAAGGAAGCCTTTGAGCTCAAATCAAAAAGAGTTACCCGATTTAAAGGTAATGTCTTCCCTTGTGTTCTTTTATTTTATTTTGCTTCTCCAACCCTCTAAAATCTTTTTATTCCTTTATTTTGTAACAAAACCAGTATCTTAAATATAGTATTATGTTGTTATGTGAAGTATTAGAGCTAAAATTACACACACCTTTGTCTAATGGTTAAAGAACATATTGTTTCTATGGATGGAGAATTTCTGCCTCACGAAATGATGATTGTTCAATCTTCACTTAACACCTTTCATGGTGTCCATTATGATGTCAATATATTTTATATATGATATATATGGTATTTATATTTTCTATATGCTTCTGAATTTTATATTTAAAACATGCCTTTATGCTTTTCATGTTCTGAAAATGCGATAATTTCATACGAGGAAGTGTGGACTACCGCCCCCTCAAGTGATGTGACTCCTTCATGCAATACATGGAATGTATAAAGAATGAAATTAATGAAAATATGTGACCTATATAACATATATATTATACATTAATTATAATATATATATCTCTCAATTATTTTTAATTCCATTAATATGACAAAGAAATGAAAGTAGCATTCATGCGTACGTACGGCCTACCGTCTCCATGAACGGTGCATTTCATTTCTTTTTATCTCCAAATGTTATGGAGTAGTATAAAATGAATATGTACTGGATATATGTGATATTTAAAACATTAATACTATTCTGGAGATGATTTACTTATAACTACATGGACAATCATTTTCAAACAAGTTCATTTTTGACTCATGTACCAAACATCGACAAAAACATCCGATATGAACTCACATTATTAACCAATTATTATAACATTATAATATGTGATATGAACTGAATAATAATCTTTAAAATAGGTCCTTAAGAAATTATAAATTGACCAAAGTTTATTATTCAGTAATATAAAGAAACGAACAAGACAAATCGGACTTGAGGTAAGGGATCCAACCTCTCTCGTTCTTTTTAAGTACTCTCTTTTATGTCATTTCTTATAAGCTCATCATTCGTATGTTTGGGGATGTTATTTTATATTAATCATAATGTAATTTTTTTTTTCATATTATGAGAGACCCTATTTGATCTCATAAATCCATTTTTGGAAGTTTTAAGTGGCGTCGTTAGGCTGCCGAGTTTTCGTAAGAGATTTTTCATCTCACTTTTATTCCAATGAGATTTATGCTACATTTTCCACCATTTTCCTTTGAGTGGTGTATGTACTGCACATTATTCTACTCTTGGTGTAATATAATTTCGTTTATGTGTATTTACATCAATGTTGTATAGTCATTCTTTCATGGGGTGTACGTTTCGGAAGTTACCCAATTTGGTAAGGGAACCTTTCACCCTCCTCATTTTAAAAGACTTCTTTTTTAGGTATTTTAATCTTATTATGATGGGATATGTTCTTATATATCCTTATTTATATAAATTTTTTGTCCAAGTGATGATATACCCCTTTTTATCTCTCATCAACTCATTTTCTGAATTTTGAAGTGACGCCGTTAGGCTTCCAAATATTTGCAAGGGAACTTCTTAACCCAATTTTGATTCTTTGGGATAAACTTGTACTCCTTGAATATGTCGTTCTATGAATATGTGTTAATAACCTCTGATTTTTTTACACTTAATATCCACTTATATTTTGTGTATTCATTTTTCACACATAATTATGTAATTGATTTATCCTTAATCCAAATATACCGTCTTTGTAAGGGACTTCGTATCGATCTCCTTTCATTAAGGCATATTTTTATTCTAATATAAGGCTTTATTTTATATGGTGTATAAACCCCTTTGACTTATACTTTTATTCTAAATGAATCTTTTCTATACGAATCGTTTTACTAAACAACAAAAAGTATGATTCTTTTTAACGTACGCGGTGACAATGACCTTTCCGCCGCTGCGAGTATTATTTGATCATTGGCTTCCTCAACAAGCCGTTATATTTTTAAAAGTAAATAAATACCATATACTCTTTTTTGGTATTGAAAATGGTTTTGATAATGGATTTGTTATGTCAATATATTTAAGTGATATATTTTTCTTAAAATGTGGACATGTTGTCTTTCCTTTATAATTGTTTTATGTGTTATGATTTTATAATGGTACTTGGAAATTTGACGGGTGGTTACGTGATAAACCATATGATGGGTGGTGTCTTGAATACCAGGACGGGTGGTTATGTTATAACCTCCAATGCATTGGGTATGGAAGTCAGCTGTATGGCTATTCCATTAAGTATGTGTGGAAGTCAACCGTATGGTTATTCCATTTATATTTGTTTATGTCCCAAGTTACCTTTATATGTTATGTGTTATTTATATGGGTTTTATGGTAGTCTTTTGGTTACAAAAGGGTAAGTAATGGTCTTATATTCAGTGAAGATTTTTTACTACTTCATAAAGGTGAAAATTATTACTTTGGTAAAGTACTCATGGTTTACTTGTTGTTTTGAAAATCTAACAGTTTTCCTTCTTTGTGTATCCTTTACTGAGATTTTTATGCTCATCCCAAGTTTTTAAAATGTTTTCCACAGAACTTAAATATGAATAGGGTCAATGATGGGATCAAGGAAAGACATTCTATCTAAAACATGGAACTAGACATGTTTTTTTAAGTGTTTTTTTTATTTTATGGAAACTTAGTAGAAGTTTCTACTATGTAATCTTTTGATATGTAATAGTTATGACCTAATTATATAAAAATCTAAACCTGAAAAGATCCTCTATGTGAATTATTCATTTAATTCATGATTAAGTAATGTTTAAGGTCGGGGCCTTATATGCAGAATGCATCTGGGACTCAGTTTCATTTGAGCATGAAATTTCACCCATTGACAGATGGCCAAACTAATTGCACCATTCATGTTATAGAGAAAAAATTTCAATCATTAAAGTTAGACTTTGGTCATACTTGTGATAATCACCTACCCTTAGTGATGTTTTCGTACAAAAACAGCTACCAATCCACCATTGATATGGCACAATTCGATGCATTGTATGGGTAACCCATAAGGTCACCACATTGTTGGACTGTTCCATGTGGCTCAGTACTTATGGACCCAAATATGGATTGATTTATGATGGAGTAGGTTCATAGAATCTAGGAGAAAATTAAGACTATACAAAGCCTTCATAAATCCTATGAATACCAATGACAGAGTCTTTTGGAGTTCTTTTAGGGATATAATGTGCTTCAAAAGCTCTCATAAAAGCATGGGTTACAGATATATGAAAAAAGTGGAATGTTATCACCATGTTTCACTTGTTGTTTCCAAATATTGTATAGGGTTGTAAAGGTGAGATACCTCTTGTACCTACCACCATAGTTATATCAGGTGCATGATGTCTTCCTTATGTTGTAGCTGAGGAGGTATGTGTCAGACCCATTTCATGATATCTACTAGGGTGATCTAGTCATTGAGAATGTAGATAAACTTATAGAGTACCTTTTCGGGATCTAGTATCAGCAGGAGAGAATCCTCTATGGTCAAGTGATTCATTTGGTGCATGTCTGGTGGAAACATGGGAATCTTAATGAGAGCACCTGAGAATGAGATGCTCAGATATGAGATCAGTACGAACATCTTTGTGAGTATTACTTATTTATTTTTGAGATGTAAGTACCTAAGGTAGAGATAATGTAATGCATCAGTTTTTTACCATGTAAATATTTAAAATATATCTAGTAATATTTTGTGTTGAGACAGAGAAATATTTTGAGTCTTGGTGATCCTGAAATTGATATTTAAAAAATATTAAATATATCAATATTATAAAATCATAGTTTTCTTGAAAAAGTGTAATAAATATTGAGAATAGTATTTTATGGGAAATCTAAGGATACTGTTGAGTTCAGAACATGGGATTTACCCTAGGCACAACATAAACTTTTTCATCATTAGGCCATTGTGAAAAAATTTCTATAGGTTCTAAAAATAAATATATTAATTATTTTATTCATTTTATTTTTTTAATGTGATAACCTAGGGCCATCCGCTATAAATACCCAATTATGGGTAAATATAATTGTTATCCACATAAACATGGATACCTAGAAAGGATATGTTGGAGATACATTGGCAGACATCATTAGATCGGACAATTAAATAGATACAGCATGAATCGTTACACCAATTGATTTCAAGGATCTCACCAAATATAACCAAGAAGAATCATTATTCATCAATGGTCTACCCAAAATATTGTTAGGATGTTTATTTATGTGTTTTTAGACTATTTTATGAATTCTATGCCAAACAAGGATCAATTCCAAAAATATAAATTGATTCTTGCATTGAGAGTTGATTTATTTTACGATTGATTTATTTTTCCATTGTTGATTATTCCTCATTGTTTTCATATTCTATGACAATGGATTGAGGCTAAAATAAAAAATAGTCAATATTCATTCCTCATGCTTATAGTTCATGGTTTTCTACCCCATTTATTTTCACGTTCTTCATAGGAAATTTCATTTGAACCGTGGTTTGATAAATTTCAGGTATCTAATCATTGTGTGACCATATGGGTTCAGTTTTTGTTTAAGTATGTGACTAAGGAGTAATGAAAAAAGTATTAATATAGGAGAATTGGGATTGGATCGATGAATTCCCTTTTTCTATGGTACATATAAGTGGCTTGGTGTGGTGATAGTTAGGCTCGACGGACTGATTTTTGAGAGAATCGAGGCCCAGTTTCTAATAAGCAGTGATGGTGGCAGTCAGCGGACCTCAAATATACATTTCCCAAAAATATAGATGGTGGTAGTGATATATCGCAATGGTGTGTGAAGGAACCAAAAAATATAAAAGAATCAGTAGTACATGTCATGTAACCTGTAGATACATATCATGTGGGGCCCTAGCTACGGTGCTAGGGGTTTTGTGAAAGAGATAAAGATCACAACTCATGTTTTCCCACATGTCATGTGACCATTTATTGATCTAATTTCATGTATCTTGGACGATACATGGGAATGGGTCGAGGGAATGAGTTAATCCTTGTACTCTGACAAGGCCACAGTATGTGGGTAGAGTAGTGTACTCGTACATGGCCAAGTTTACACAGGTATGACATAAGGTACACAAGAATGATCAAAGGAACATTGGCACAAACATGTTAATGTATGGATGTATTAATACATGTCGTGTACCATATTTACACATCATATACATTCATAGATATGGCCTAGATCACGTTGTCTATTCAGTATAGACTCGGTTCAATTGATCGTGGTACCTTGGTCCTTTCCCATGATGGTATGATTCAGTATTACATCCTCATAATAGAATTGTGATCCCCTTTAGAGGTACATTATTTTATAGAGTTCAATGTATCACCATATGGGACCAAGGTGGTATCCTCTATCATTTCTAGATTGCGTTCTAGTATCGACATGATCACCATGAATAGAGATTTGATCCCCTATCTAGAAGGTTGATCTAGTAGGGTTTTTGGTGTCCCCTAAGGTCCTTAGGTGTGATCCCCTACTTGGATGATGTGATCTTATGAGATCCAAAGAGTAATTATTGGTTGGATCCCAATGAACAAACCTCTTGGATGAGAGTCTCTGGTGATAACATGGATCATGGAGTGAGTACTCTCAAAACTAGTGTAAACTTGTATCATCGATAAGTGTTATATCATTTTCATTATTTATTGATTCCACTTGATACTGGTTGTTTATTTTGACTATATCTAGGTCCCTTATTTTTGTTATTATTATAATATTACTAATCTTGATTCTTTATGCTTAGTGATTTCAAGGTTTCCTACTAGGTATTTTTATACTCACCACTAAATGGTATCTTCCCACACATGTTGTGTCTTATGTGGATGATGACTCTTATAATGGTCTCCTAAGAGGAAAAGGAATAGGCAAAGCATAGTTATTATAGACAAACCAGGGTGTTTTCTAGGTGGTTGCATTCAAGATTGGTATCCTACTTCTGAACAGGTTGGACTCTCTGCTATTTTTGGTTGGGCTTTTATTTTTCCCCTTTATCTCTTTCAGTAATATTTTAATACTCTAATGTGGGATATATTTTTTCATTCATTTATGGCATCATTTTTTTTACATTCTCAGCATTGTATGGGCTCGGAGATGTTTGTGTGTGTGCATGTACATTAGGCTAATACCTCCCATGTTTGGCTTATTCCTTCTCAACATTGGTAATAATCCCCTAGCCTGCTTTATGTAGTCTTGGGGTAGTCCCACTAATCTAATTATTGGCTATGTGGAACCTGGTGGTTCGGGTCATGACATTAGCTTTTTTAGGGTTTTCCAAAGACCAAGCCCAAGTAGAATCTAACAATTATGATATGATAGAAATCATTTGAGAGATAATTTCATATTTCTATAAATTTATACAATATACATTCTATCTAAACCACCTCCCATGAGTGCCACCTGATCTTATCTTATCCATATGTCATATTATGATATCTTCAGGGGTTATATTATCAGTTGTCAGGGTGTTATAATAATGTAAAATTAATTTAATAAGTTATTTATGTATTAAAAATATTTTATACATCTCATTTTTTTACTTTTAGAGTAAAAATAGTGTTCATTTTCATACTAATACATTAATAAAATTCAATTAGTATAGCTAAAAAACAACTAAGATAATTTTATCCCTAAAATATATTTCCTTGTAAAACTATCTTTTTATGCACTATGAATTATTTATTTCAAGGAACTAAAGATATTATGGTTATATAATGATAAAATATATTTTTTATATATATTTAAAATAATTAAAGTAGTAATTTATATGAAATAATTATGAGAATAGGTAATATTTTAAAAAAATCTATATAAAAAGTATCTTCAGTATATTTTACATTCCCATTCAAAAGTTATATTAATAAATTTTAGAATTAAAATTTGAAAAAATATATTCATACTTGTATTTTTGACTATACTATTATGAAAGGAAAAATTTTTGGGATTATTTATGAAAATATTTTTTAGGTGAATAGTGAAATATTGTGAATGTTATGACGTAATAAGGATATATTCATAACTTCATGTTTATGAACTATTTTCCATGTACCATGATTTACATTATAAGTAAAATAATACATTTAAAACTATTGGGTTTAATTTATAAATCTAAATTTGATATTTTAGGACATAAGTTATATTTTTTGAAACTATTTTTAATGTGTTATACATTTATTATTTTATGATTAGTTTTATCATATTTAAAAATTATATCAAATAAAATGGATTTCATATTTGTAATCAGTAGTTATAAATTACATAATAATATCCATTATATTTTGTATACATAAAATGGATTAGTTAGGTAAAAATTAGTTTCCATGGTGAAGGTAAATTAAATTAAAAATGTATTAACATAGGGTAAGAGGCCTAAAACATGTTAAGAACAAGTATTCAAATTATTAGATGAGAGGTGGCTCAAAAATACCCTTTACACAATATTTTATTGTCCATTGTTGGATCCTTTTGACCCTTGAATAGTTACTTTTCCTTTATATTATTACAAAAATGTCACTCTTTACTTATAAAAGGAGACTTTTACTACCCCCATTAAGGGCACTCTAATTTAAATTTTTTTATTATAATATTCCATTTTTACTTCCCCTAAATCCCAAACCTATGTTTGGATCCTGGATCCATGGTAAATACCTAAATCCCCCATTTCTTATAAGTCCTCCAATGGAAATATCATGTTCTCAATGTGAGTACTAATCATTCCCTAACCAATTTTACTGTATACCTTTACCTTAAAAATATAATTTCTACATTAATATATAATTACATAATTATTATTTTTATACATAATGTTACTATGTTGAGGGGGTAATCATTATCAACCTTTCCACTTTTCCAATAGAAAATAGAGAACATCATTCTTGCATACTTGCAGAATAGCACCTCCATGAAGCAACATATTTTATTATTCATAACCACCAGATATTGGTAGTTCTAAAAGGTAATTTCACGAATAAATAGAATATTTATAAAATCATTATGATTTTAAAAATATAAACCATTTTCTACCTTTCTATCGTTCTATGGAAAATGAAAATATTGCATGTCTATACATACAGACTACTGCCTCCATGGAACAATGTATTTATTTTTCACTACCACCATACATGTATGATTAAAAAAATTATAATAACTCTAAATTATTTTTATTAAATAATTATGTATATGTATGGGTTTTGTTAACATGATATTAACATAGAAAATTTTTCTCCTTAAAATTTAACTGTAACAAGATCTTCATTGATTTTTTTCATTGTGAATCAAAACAAAAATTATGTTGTAAATTAATTAGGTATTTATAAATCATTAAAAAAAATATTATAGTACCTTTTATAATATAAGAATGAAAAAAATATCAAATAAATATAACTGACATTGACATTTTAATAAATCCCAAAAATAATCAAAATCATTAAACATAACATAAGGAAAATAAACTATAACTAACTAATAAATGTATAAAAATGAATATAATTAATGTTTAGGAAATTTACTGATAAAAATATGGTTATAAAATAGTTTATTAATATGGTCATGCTTATAGTATATGTGGTTAAATATCAATCTTAGAAGTTTGGATTAAAAGGTAATACATTTTCCAGACTCAACCTCTTTTCTAGATTCATAATTTATTATATTTTAATATGGTTTTACAAGATGGATTTTTTATATTATATGTTGACATTATAATTAATTTAATAATTATTTTATTATTATTTACATTAAATTATCTCTTTATACATAAAATCTAATGATTTTATGAATAATTCACATCCTCTCTAATTGAGATATTTCTCTTCTATATCCATATTCACTCATCCAACCAATGTAATCCATTCATATTTTTAAAAAAATATTTTTTATTTATATTAATGCTTAAATTTATCTTTACATCATTTCAAATGAAAAATTTATCACATTATTTATTATTTTTGTTTTAGTAATGTTATTTTCACAATATTAAAAAAATCCCATTCAAGTTCATATTTTATTATTTTCTACTCCACATTTATTACATAAAACCATTATGTTTTTTTCAATGATCTTTTATTTAGATTTATTTTGAAGTAGTACTTAAAAAAATTAATGTTTTATTATTGAAAAATTATTTTTTAAAGTTATTTTTTTCTTCTTATTCTATGAAAATGTTAACAAATGTTTTCTGAAGACTCATTAATGTTAATATTTCATTTTTATATTTAAAATATATAACACCTGTAGAGTTATACTTTATGATTCTCTTTATAAATTGATTGATAAAATAATAATTTTGGGTGATTGAAATTTTGGTATCAACTGACATATTATTGGTAACATATTATGTGATACCATATCAAAATAAAATGAAATGAATTTTCATAATAACAATTTTCATTATATATTGACTAATTGATATCTTTTGGAACACATTTGTATATATGATGACAAGTGGGGTCTAATATCTCCCTATAATTCATTGGTAAAGGATTAACATATCATGAGATACTAATGGGTCGTAGGTTTGTAAAACATAACTCACTAATGAGCCATGGGTTTGTAATTCTGTTTCCACTAATGGGTCATAGGTTTTCCAAACCTAAGCCACTAATGGGAAATAGGTTATTGAAGCCTAAGTTACTAATGGGTAATAGGTTTTTGATTCCTCGCCCACCATTTAATGATTCTTTGTACTAATGTTAATGCCAAAGTTCTTTTTTATTCTATGTTTCATTGTCATGTTATATTTCCTTGACATAGTTCTATGATTATACATCCAAAATCATGTTTATTATCACATGATTCCATAATATTTTGTCATGGTATATGTTATTTCATTTGATATTACATGTCACTATTACATAAATGGTCTTTATCGATGCTATAAATGAGCTTTGTCAATGCTAAAAAGTGTTGACAATCTTAGGTATTTTAAAAACATGTACCCTTTATCAGTGCTCAAAAAAGAATTATAAATAATCCATTTATTAATTCTAAAAACTTGATGATAAATATAGGCTTCATCGGTGCTTATTTTTATTAGGGATAAAGGGGTACTTTATTAGCTCTTTCTCTAGAAATAATAAAGGTCATAGCATCTACTATAAAGCTACAGCCCTATAAACAATAATGAAATAAAAAAACATACTGATTAGAATAAAATATATAGAAAACATGATTGGAATACAAATATTACATTGAAAAATCATTTAAATTTAAAATTTAAAAAAATATTTATAATAATGTTCTAATTACAGTTAATCAAAAATTTTAAAACCCAATATAAAAAATCAAAACTCTTATTGGATTTATCTAATGGTCAACCACTATACAAAAGCTTTTCCATACAATAAAACCAATGTATATTTTAGTAGTTGAAGATAAAAAAATTTGTAGATTATAATTTTAAGGTTATAAAATCCACAAATTATAAATTATATTATTATTTTTTATTAATTATTAACTATACTATTAATAAATAATTATACTATAAATTATACATTAAGTTGTTAATTAATAAACTATATAAATTATATTATTAATTAATAAATAAATTTATTATATTATTAGTAATTAATTATCTTAATTTATTAAATAATGATAATAATTATATCATTAAATGATATTAAACTTCAATATTGAAAACATTCTTTCAAGTAATACTGATCTCATCGTGTGTTTGATTGATGTGTGGTCAATTATAACACATCACAAATGAACTATGGATATTTTTCTTAAATTTTGGAAAAAATATGGTCTTCTCAGTTTTGGTTATGTGATGTGCATTTTAAACTAAAAAGAAAATTTTATATAAAAAACACACACTTTGATTCATACCACCCATATCATTTTTCAGATTGATGTTCGGTTGATTCCTATACATCACAAATCAATTATGGATCATTTCTCAACAGTTTGAAAACAATATGAGCTTATTTTATCAATTTTGGATATGTGATGTAAATTTCAAACTGAAATGGAACTTTTATATTGAAATCATGAACTTTGATTCATACTAACCACATCATGTGTTGGATTGACATGTCGTTGATTCCTACACACTAAAAATGAATTATGGATAATTTTAAAAAAATTAAAACAATTCATGTTTTTTATCACATTTCAATATGTGACGTGTATTTGAAACTAAAATGGAACTATTATATTGAAAATACACATTTTGATTCATACCTCTCACGTAATGTGTTTGATTGGCATGTGGTTAGTGCCTATACAAAATAAATTAATTAGGGATAATTTTCCCAAATTTTGAAAGCAATATGAGCTTGTTTTATTATTTTTTCCTATGTGACGCATGTTATAAAGTAAAATGAAAGTTATATTGAAAACACACACTTTGATTCATACCACTCACATCATGTATTGGATTTATGTGCCATTGATTACGAGACGTCATAAATGAATTATTGATTTTTTTCATAACGTTTGAAAACAATCAAAGATTATTTTCCAAATTTTGGCTATGTGACATGTGTTTTAAAATAAAATGAAAATATTATATTGAAAAATCACACTTCAAATCATAAATACCACATCATTTTTATGATTAACATGAGGTCAATTTCTACACATCATAAATGAATTATTGATTATTTTTCAATTTTTTAAAACCAATCTGAGCTCATTTTCTCATTTTTGGCTATATGACATGCGTTTTAAACTAAAATGAAACTTTTATATTGAAAACACACACTTTCCATAAAAAAACATCATGTGTTGGAGTGATTTTAATTCTATTCCTACATAGCAAAAATTAATTATCAAAAGAAATTATAATTTTATAAAATATTACAATCTCATTTTCTTCTTTTTTACATTATCACGCATGTTTTAAACTGAAATGAAACTTTTATATTGAAACCACACATTTTGAGTCATACCACCCACATCATGTGTCATATTTATGAGAAATCAATATCAACACATTATAAATAAATTTTGGATTATTTCCTTAAATAATGAAAACAATATGAGCATGATTGCTCAAATTTTTTATGTGATGTTTTTTTTAATGTAAAATGACCTATATATTGAAAACACACACTTTGAGTCATACCTACCACATCATGTGTTGGATTGATGTGGGGTCGGTTTTTACATGAAAAATATTAATTATGGACAATTTTCCTAATGTTTGAAAACAATATGAGCGTGTTTTATCAGTTTTGGATATGTGATGTGTGTTTAAAAAATGAAACTTTTATATTCAAAACATGAACTTTGATTCATAAAGAACACATTATGAATCAGATTGATATGAGGTAAATTACTACACATAAAATTAATTATGAATCATTTTTCTAATATTTTAAAATAATACAAGATCATTTACTCGGTTTTATCCATGTTATGCATGTTTTAAACTAAAATGACACTTTTATATTAAAAACACACACTTTAAGTCATAAAGACCACATCATGTTTCGGATCAACCTATAGTAAATTACTATATGCTGAAAATGAATTATGGATCATTATCCTAATGTTTGAAATCATTAAAAAATGGTTTTCATACAATATAAAACATGTTTTAAAATAAAATAATGATTTTCTATTAAAATACACACTTTAAGTCATACCAGACCCATTGTATGTTAGATTGATAGGCAGTTGATTCCTATGAATCAGAAATAAATTATATATCATTAACGTAATGTTTAAAAATAATCTAATCTAATTTCATTCATTTTTTCTATTTGACATGCATTTTAAAGTAATATTAAACTTGTATTGAAATCATGACCTTTGTGTTATACCACCCACATCGTGTGTCGGATTGATATGAAGGTTATTCCTGTACATCACAAATTAATTATGGATCATTTTACTAAATTTTGAAAACAATATTATCTTGTTTTATTATTTTTGAATATGTGGTGTGCCTTTTAATCTAAAATGACAATTTTATTTTAAAAACATGCACTTTGAGTCATATCAACCACATCATGTGTTGGATTGGTGTGTAGTCGATTCCTATAAGTCAGAAATAAATTATAGATTTTCTTACTAATTATAGAAGAAAATCCAAGTTCATTTTCTTATTTTTAGATATTTTACATGTTTTTTAAATTAAAATGACTCTTCTATATTGAAAACACACAATTTTAGTCATAATTACCACATCGTGTATCAGATTGATGTGTGGTTGATTCCTACATATCAAAAATAAATTATGAATAATTTTCCTTAAGTTTTAAAACAATATAATATCTTATTCTCATTTTTGAAAATGTGATGGACATTTTAAAAAATTGTCATCATTATATTGAAAACATGAACTTTGATTGATATAGACCACATCGTGTGTCGGATTGACGTGTGGTCATTTTCTATGCATCATAAAAAAATTATAGAACATTTTTATAATGTTTACAAACAATCTAATATTTCTTTCAGTTTTAGCTATTTGATTTGTGTTTTAAACCAAAATTACACTTCTATATTGAAAACATGCACTTTTGATTCATAGCAACCACATTGTGTGTTGGGTTGATGTATAGTCGATTCCTACTCATTAAAAATGAATTATGAATCGTTTTCATAAAGTTTGAAAGGAATAAAAACCTGTTTTATTAGTTTTGACAATGTGAAAAACATTTTAAGTAAAATGAAACTGTTATATTGAAATCATGCACTTCAAATCATATTTAATTCATCATTATTAATTTGACAAATTGATAATGTAATATTAGAAGAAAAATATAAATAAATAATTTACAATACTGCATGAATATTATTTTTGGAATAATATTGTCTAAAGAATTATGAAACTAATTCTTCATATTCTAAATATATATATTTAAGTTCATAGTCTATACTGGATCATATAAATAATAGGTAATCACCTCTAATTGATGTCATTATACATCCAAAAACTATGTACTCTACCCACCCATATCATAAAAAAGTAATTCTTATTTTGATTATGTAGACTATTAAAAGTTTTGGATGTTTTGAGAAAATATTTATTAAAAAACAATTAACAGATATTTTAAATCAAATTTTAATAATCTTCATAAATCACCTATTTGGTTATGATAGTATATTAATGGTATATAATATACTTCATAAATTTTTCAAACATAATATCTATAATTGTTGTCTTTATTCTATTTCAATCACTTTAGAAACGTTGACCAAAATGTGTAAATTTTTCTAACATGTGTTTTGATTATTAAATCTTAATATATATACCTTAATTTGTTTCTATTTTAATAAATCCATAGTATTTTTTTTTCTATCACTGATCTCATACCATGATTTATCCTATATTTATAGATTACATATCCTATTAAAACTATTATTAAAAAAACTTAAACCTATAATTGGAATTTTATGTGTAAAATTTTGATTTAATTTCATTACAAATTCATAATGGACATCATGTCTGGCCGATTTATTGGAAATTTTTTATTTGGATCCAAAAAATAAACATTATTGGCATCCAATTTTATTGATATTATCATTTTGTGCATCCTAAAAAATAAAATAAAAATTAGAATTGAATAAAAGAAAAATATATTTTATATTATTATATTTTAGTGTTTTACCATTGTATTATAGACATAAATAGGACTCTATGTTCTGTTATTTTTTTTTCAAACTCCATGTTTAGGTAATATTTTTTTAATATATTTTGATTATAAAGAAAAAAATTTTGTAGAAATGATAGAGGTATTAATGATTTAAACTCTTACATTTTAAGGTTTTCCATTTATATAATAGTAATATATAAAAATATGTAAAATGAGAATATTTTTTGACTATAATTATTACAGTGGAACATTTTTTTCAAAAATAGATTAAGAAAATGTGCCTCATGTTTGTATTCAGAACTGAGTCCCCATCTATTCAAACATGATAATCTCATTTATACCCTTAAGACTAACTGCATCTATGATAGAATCCATAAATATTTATTCTTCATATCCAATGTAGGACATATTTATATATTTGAATGTTGTATCCAAATGAACTTGTATTGTTAATATATATGGTAGTGGAACAAGTGGGGGATGTTACTCTCATAAGGTTCTTTGGATTTATTTTTTGTTCCAGTAGATTTCATTTATTTTACCTTTTGTTTCCCCATTATTTTGTTCATATATAAGATGATGCCTAATTTTATAACTTTTTAATAAACTTTTAAAGGTTATTCATTTAAAGAAAAAAAATAGGACATACCTCATGTATCTTTATAAGAGTGTATGTAAATTTTATAAAAGTTACAATAAAATTATAGACTATGGTAACATTTAGATCATCAAGAGAAATAATAAATTTAGCTATTGAATCATGAGCTAATTCAATCCATACTATCACATGAAATTTTGGGATTTTATTATTATGTATCATGTCTCATCCGATATTGTAAACCACATCCATAGGAACAAGGTGATGTGTAGGTTTTTAAAGATATAAATCAAATAAAATTTCACCCTATATCATTTTAGTAATATTAAGTTATTGAAAGTTATTTGATTTACATTTAGGTGAAAGATTTATGAAAAAATTTATTACCTTAGGTAAGGAAAGTGGTTTATGGGAACAGATATCCTAAAATCTAGTGAGTTCTTGTTGATCTTCATATACTGGTCATTGTTCCACTACTATTTTTCTTTGGTCCTTTCATAATTACTAGTCCACCAAACCAGACTGAAAAATAATATCTTCAAAATAATATATCTATTAGTAAATTTTTTTCATAGTCTCATATTTATATATTTATGGATTTGTCTTCTCAAAAAAAATTCAATATGACACCCTAAAATCTGCACCACTAACAGGGCCATATTTTTCTAGCTACATCAATGCTACATAAAGTAGTATTCTTTTAGGTACAATCGAGGCTGATTCTTATGTCTAAAATGTATAAAAAAAATATAAAAATAAATACATGTTTTTATGTAATATTTCTATAAATCATAAAAAATACCATTATTCCATGCTTATACATGTTTCTCATATTGATTATGTTTCTTTAACTTCTATTTTACCATCATTATTTACATGGGGCTCCTTCTATAGCATATTACATTGGATGGAAGTGGTTTTGGATTCTGAATCGTCAATCTATATATACACAAAAAATATTATTTCATTTAATTTCTTATAAAAAAATTATTATGGATTTAAAATATATACCACATTCTTATCAAATTAGTTTTACCCATACTTTATTTATGGTAGGGGTACCTGGGTTTTGATGCACATTACTTATTTTCAGCACTCCTTTGTTTTTTCATAAAATAATAATTATGAATCAAAGTGAATAAAATAATTATTTCCAAATAAAATATTATTGATTAAATTGAACCTAAATTGATTTATCTTCATGGTTACTAATGAATATTTTCTACGTTTTATGGATTATAATGTATGCATACATAGCCAGTGGGTGCACCTTTGTTTCCCCTTAGAATCCTTGAGATGATGCTTTTTAATAACTATCCAGAATCCTCTATGTGTTTTTTGATGTCCATTAAGACATATTTATCATGGAAATAATCTAAAATAAATGACCCATATAAGGGATAATAAAACTTAAATCAAAGTTTCATTATATAATATTTTAGTAAATTAGAGAAAGTATATCATAAAATTACCCAAATATCTACCAAAATGATTTCCCTTAATGCATTCATGAGATTGTGACACATATTTATGTTAATTAGAACATGAATTCTCATTATGACCCCATTGTAAATAATAAAAATTGAATTTTTAGGGTTCATAGGTTGTGCATTTTTATTTAGGACTATCCTAAATTTTATACCTTTTCTCCTTGCCTTAATAATATTAGTTAACATGGTGATGCTATTTTGTTCATTTTTTTATTCTATATATTGTCAGTCCCCTAATAATTCCAAAATTTCATCATCCAACCCCAATTCTTATTTGGGATTGGTAACATCATCATTTGAAGAATTCATTATATGCATGATTAGTTAAACATTTAATTTATATTATGTAAATTTAGTAGACAATGAATAATGTTTTAAGGAAAATCATATTATATTAAAAAACATAAAAAAGTTCATTAAACTCTTTTTTTATTTAATGGTTTAAGGGATTTGTATCCTATATATAGAATCCAAATACCATACTTGTGGTACCCTCTAATGTAAAATACACTATATAGACTGAGACATTCATGAAATTATTGTGATCTCCCTATGAAAGGGTATTTCCCAATTAAATTTCCATCCAACCCCATAGTTTTTTTAGTTTCCAAAAGAACAATTTACTAATTATTTTTTTCAAGATCTATGAAAAAATATTTACACTACATATGATTTCATTATGAATGAATCATCCTTATACCCTTCTACACTAAGATTCACCTTCACGAGTCCCAATTCATTAACTTTAACTAAACTTATGTTGTCAAATCATTTAGAAATAAAACTTCACACATGAAATGTTGTGTAATCAAAATTTTATATTTATTCTATTATACTAAAATATGACATAGACACATAAAATGGATTGTTATACTTTGAAGAAGATATGTGAATCACTTCTTCCACAACTATAACTCCACTTTTTTACATCATATTGTGTTCATATTGTTCTATTTTATAGAACATATAAAAATTAATTAAAAAACCAATGTAAGATATAAAATTTAAATTTGGTTCCTTGGCTAGCCATCTAAGTCATTAAAGAATTTAATTCAGATTTTTTGATAACTCCTTATAGATATAATCTCATAACAAACCTAGAAACTGTTGATTATGGATATTTTGTATCCACCCATTAATATGTGATAGATTAAAATGTCAAATAATTTACTTATGGGATTCAATATATTGACGAACCACTACACTAATATATAAAATTTAAAGTTGAGATTTCTCCCTATATATAATGGTAATTGTAACAACATCTATTCTAGAAATCCCTTCACCCATAATGTGTATATTGTGATGAGATTTTGGGTGACTGACGCTACCAATATTTGATAGGTATTTGTTACATAATTCTATATCTCCTTCAACAATATATTACTCTACAATACATCCTTAATGAGGAATTTTATTATTTATATACCCTTTTAAAATATTTATATACTTTTCAATGTGTTACATTGATCTGTAATGGACAAGACCACATAGTCGAATAACTATAACCAAGTAAATCATTGGGTGGACCATTACATCAAATAATTAAGGAGGTAATAGCATCTCTAATTAAGATAATATGACTTAATTATCATTATTAATGATTGGAAACTTCACTGGGTCTATATAATTACTACACATGGCTTTGAAAAGAAGAAAATATGGTCAATGTATATCCTAAATTTTTAGAAAAAAAATGCAATGTAAAGTGACAAGCATCAAATCATTCATCAAAACATGAAATTCATGTCATTTTAGACCCTATAACTTCAAATTATTCATTAACACATGATTCTTGATATTATATGAATACCCCTCTATAACTATTACTGTAAAGACCCGTAAATTTCACGGAAGTTTTTTTCTTAATTTTCTTTGGAATTTTACAAGAGCGCAGCTTCTGACGGCGCCTGATTCCGAGGCCCGGTGTGCCCGAAAGCAATTTCCGAAATTTGGCTCGGGTACGTTCAGTGAACGGACGAGCGGGTTTTTCTAACTTTTGAACCGGTGCCCGGAATCGAATTCTGAGGGCTCCGATGAAATCGCAGCATCGATATTCGCTTAGAAACGCCTCTTCCAGAGTTGCGTTTGCTCGGATGTGGTTTTTAATTTTCGGGCTTAAAGTTAAGAAATAAAATAATTCTTCTACAACTTTATTTTATTTCTCTTAAGCCACTTGGAAGCCACTTGAAGCCACTTAAAGGCGGCTTGAACTGAGTTGAACTGGATAGGATGCTATCCAGAAATATCTTACCCCTTGGTAGGATATTTGTGAGCTGGGGCCCGCACGAGCCCCGCCGTTTCTTTCCGCTAAGAAACGCACCCGTGAAAACCCGTCTTAATGAAAGTCAACTGACGCGTTTCTTAAAATCTTAACAGACCATTTAATTGGGTTGTTTCTTTCGTAAATTAAATGAGTTGTTTCTTTCGTTGAATTAACTCTACGAATTAATGGTTCGTTTCTTATCTTTTGAAATTCAAATGTTTAGTTGTGTAAATAAAATAAGGCTTAAGCTTATTTTATTTTGGGTTGAAACTTGTGGCGTGGAGAGGATTTGGAGGAAAGCATTCTTCTTCGGCGAAGAACGCGAAGAACGCCAAACCTGCAGAGATCGACGACGCGAAGCCTTGTACCGCGACGCCAACGGATCTCCTTTCGTGACGCTTCTTCCGCGACGATCCAACCCCGCGACAGCCTTTGATCGACAACAACCAAGGTAGGGGGTTGCGCTTCTTTTTATTTTATTTTTGGATTTCAACAACAACATGGATTTAATTATTATTAATTAAATCCGTATGTTCTTGGTCCTCGGAGATCGTCGACGCGACGCCCTTCCGCGGTGTGACGATCACCTCCTTCCGCGACGGTCAATTCCGCGACGACCTCGCATCCGACAGCGACGGCGAGGTAGGGATTTATTTTGGGAATTACCCCCCTTTTTTTTATATTCCCGTAATTGTTTCTTTAAAAAGTTAAAGAACTGGATTTGTGAACAATTTTAAAATTATTAAAATTGTTGTTTCCGTTCAAATAAGGAACCCGTTTTTATGAAACAATTTTATTTCATTAAAAATTGTTTCGGATATGCGTTCATGTGTTGAACTTTAATTTCTCCCGTTGTTTATATCTAACGCGGAGGGTGCGGGCCAAACGAACACGGCCCGACAAGCCTCCGCCGTTCTTCGTTCTTGTGCGGATTTGACGGGCAACGACGGAACGTGCCGCAACGGGTGTTTGATGATCCCGCAGTAAAGAACCGAACCCAGGAGGAACAACGGCGCAGACGGGAAGGAAAACGGGCCACCGGAGCGACTCCGGCGGCCCGCGGAAGCCGGTGGTGGCGTGGGTCGCCGGCGGCACCCCGCGGGTGTCCAGGGCGACACCCCGCGGGTGCCGCGGGGTTGTCACGCGGCACCCCGCGGGTGTCTGGCCGACACCCCACGGGTGCCGCGGGAGTGTCACGCGGGGCGGCGGCTTTCCCCCGCGTCGGCCGCTCGGCCGCTCGGCCGAGCCGAGCCAGACCGGCCCTGGCCAGGCCGGGCCGGGCCAACCGGGTCGGACCCGACCCGGTTCGGGCCCACCAGGGGGGTCGGGCCGGGTCGGCCCGGGCCCGGACCCCCGTCTTCGGCCAGACTTCGTTCAAATGGCTGTATCTTGAGCAACGGGCCTCCAAACGACCCGCCGTCAGCGGCAACGCGATCCCTGGATCGAGACGGTCGTTTCGGTTTATCGCACTCAAGGTTTCGGAATACTTTGAGTTCGGCCGGGTTGGTTCGTACACGAAACCAGTCGGGCCCTTGGAGCGGAAACGCTCATATCTTGAGCTACGGACGTCCGATTGACGTGCCGTCAGCTTTGTTGAGTCCCTCTTTGTGAGACGGATCTTTTGGCACCCTCCGCCCAAGGTTTGGGCGCAGGTGGAGTACGGTCGGGTTGGTTTTTCCTTAAAAACCAACCGGGCCCCTGGGACGAAAAAGCCAATAACTCTCAGACCGGGCGTCCGATTGACGCGCCGTCTGTTGCGTTGAGTTCCTGTTGACGATACGGAACTTTTGGCATCCTTCGCTCGAGTTTTGGATCAAGTTGGTAGTGGCCGGGTTGGATCGCACCCGAAATCCAACCGGACCCCTGGAACGGAAAAGCTGATAACTCTCAGACAGGACGTCCGTTTGACGAACCGTCAGCGGCGTTGACGATAGCGTTGAGAAACGGTCCCTATGAGTATACCCTATGAGAGCTCGGGGTACAGTTGAGATACGGCTGGGTTTGGTTCGCTCACGAAACCAACCGGACCCCTGGGACGAAAAGGATAATAACTCACAGACCGGGCGTCCGATCGACGTGCCGTCTGTTGCGTTGAGACCCCTGTGAAGAGGCGGTCCTTTGAGTTACTTCTTCGTGGGACCTTGAGATACTTGGAGTATCGACTTGCAGCTCGTGGAGCGGACCCTCCTAGAGTCGAGCGTGCGGAGTACGGAGACCGTGTAGCCGACTGAGACCTGACGACTGCTTGACCGACTCGACTTGGAGTGAGTCGACTAGCCCAGTGGACGGAGCACTACCTTGTTTGGGTGCAGACCCATGGCGGATGGAGCACTACCTGTGTGATAGTGCAGACCCGCGGTACTCGTCCGGAGAGTACCTCAGCAGGCTACTAGGGTGTGTGCACTACTGTGTTTGAGTGACATACCTCGGCGGGAAGCACTACTGTGTTTGGGTGGCTGGCCCGCGGTACTCGACAGGAGGAGTACCTCAGCGGTCTTAGGTTAGTGAGCAGTACCTCGGAGTCGTGACAAGACCACTGTACACTCTAGAGACGGAGCTCTTCAGTAGTTACGGGTTTCGATAATGAAAATCCTGGTTTGAGCTGAGACTTTTGACCTTTGTGTTTCCTCATGATTGAGATGGGTTACTTGATAACTTAGGTATATGTATGGGCATATACCTGGGTAGTGGTTATCCGTTGATCTCATGATCCTTGTGTTTCCTCATGATTGAGATGGGTTACTTGATAACTTAGGTATATGTATGGGCATATACCTAAGTAGAGTTTATCTGTTGAAATCTTCTTGTGGTTATCCTTGTTGGATTTAGTGAGACCTTGAGGGTCTCGGGGTCCCTACTGAGTATCGTTATACTCACCCCTGCACGGGCTATGCTCGCACCTCGTTGTGTTGGTTGCAGACGACAGGCAGTGCTGACGGAGGCCGAGTGTTCGAGGACTGGATGGTACCCGGAGGTGGACTACACGACAAGTCAGTGTCCGGAGGTGGACATCATGGCGAGACGACACTCGGAGGAGGTTGACGGACGAGAGCACTGTGGAGGCTATCTGTACCTACCCTTCAGGTAGGATTCGTGGTGGACGATCCAGGAGCTGCGCCATCTGTACCTACCCTTCAGGTAGGATCCGAGGAGGACGACCCAGGAGCCGCTTCCGTCCCTCCAGCTGTTGTCTTTTTCTGTTGTACTTTTTTCAGTTGTAGTTGTACTTTCTTTTGGGTTTGTATTCTGGACCATTTACTTTTCATCACTTCCTTTTGTACTTGGTGTTTTACTTCCGCTAGTACTCTGTGGTGTTTTGTTACTTTTATAAAGGCAATGCCTTCCCAGTTATCGGGATTTACGCCTTTGGTGCTAGTCTCCATCCCCTGGCCTATGGAAGGCGGGCTTGGGGTAGTCACGTCACGGGCCCCGAGGACGGGTCGTGACAAATTGGTATCAGAGGTGGTCGGTTCTACCGCAGACTCTGATCATTCTTTCTGTGAAGCAATAGTGTTAAGGGTACCGAGTGTGGTTTTCAGTTCAGGGAGTCCAGTGTTGGTGCGGGCGGCCGACGTATCCATACACCAGGACCCTGGCAACTGATTTCCGACTTTTTGCACGAAAACACTGATTGCGTGTGTGTTTTCAAAGGTTTCCCCCCTTAAAACAGCTCAAACCAGGTCAGCTCACCAGGTATAATCGTTTGACCGTGTTACGTTGTTTCTTTCAGGATGCCTTTTCTCGGACGACCAGTTAGAGCCCAGAGGGATGTGCGTGCTGATAGCCTGTCGAGTGACGAGGCTTCGGTACAGGGCCCTCTTGCAGTTGAGGCACCAGCGGAGGCACCAGCGATACTACCATACGTTGGGCCACCGATGCCACCAGCCCCAGCAGTAGGCGATGCCCGCTACTTGAGCGCACTGCATGAGTTCCAGCACCAGAGGTCACCCAGGTTCGGGGGAGAGACGGACCCGCAGGCAGCTGAGGATTGGCTGGAGGCTGTGGTGGGAGTCTTCAGGCTAGTGGGGACGCCATCAGACTTCATGGTGACCTTTGCTGCCATCCTTCTTCAGGCAGCAGCAGGCAGGTGGTGGAGCCACTTGTTCCAGTTTTGCGATGGGATGGCTTTCACATGGGAAGACTTCGAGACCTTCTTCAGGGTGGAGTTTGTGCCAGTAGCTCTACACCCCGAGCGTGTTCAGGAGCTGCTGCCTTTGTCGCGTGTTTTTCGATCAGAATCCGAGTCATCTGTGGGAAGTAGACAGATTATGCAGATGTCCAGGAGGACCAGACCAGCAGTTGGGCGATCTCGGGTTTTAGGACCGGTGGTGCGGGGCACCCGGGGTGGGGTCAGAGCCAGGCGTGCCAGAAGCAGACTGTGTTACTCGTGTGGTGGAAAGGGGCACCTGGCACGTGACTGTCCGACTCCTCGTACAAGTGACCCATAGGCTTTTGAGGAGCCACCGAGGAAGAGGCAGCGACGAATGCTTGAGCAACAGTAGAGCAGTGGATAAGGCAGTAAAGATCCTGGAGCAGGTGGACAGGAGCGGAACTAGTGGATACGTCTCTTGTACTTCTAGTTCCATGTTGATGTTGTTTTTGTGTCTTTGTACCATGAGCTGCAATAAAATAAAGACACTTATCTTGTGATGTTTGCTTTCCTGTCCTCTTTTGTGATGTTACTAAGTGGTCCTGGTTAAGACTATTGACTTGACCCTCACTTTCGAAATTCCTACTGGAGGAGACCCAGTGACCTCACACTGATGCTGACAGTGTGACTCGACCCTTGGAGGCGAGAGTGACAGTTGGATCTCTTAGTAGTTACGTCGAGGCCTTACGATGTCATCCATGGCATGAATGCATCCTTCATGCCATGATTGACTGTATTAGGCAATGGGCGTGGTTCATCTAGAGAGGGGATGAGACCAGATTTCTCTTATTGGCAAAGAAGAAATCATAGCAGCTCTTGTGAGGCTAAAGGAGGTGCAGTTCATCCAGGAGTGGATGAAGACTGCACAGTGCAGTAGGAAACAAGGAACCGGTGCCAGTCTTAGAGACTCGGGCGTGATAAATGTTTCAAGAAGAGGTATCTTTAAATAGAGATGAGTCTGCGAAGCGGTAGACGTGGAGGCAAAGCTAGGAGAGCAGCATGAGGTGGTGTACATCTTAACATGCTACAACCACCCGCCTTAGTTATTCCCGCCAGGCTCAGGGAGCTGGAGGGCGGAGGAAGAGTGCGGCTGCATGCGGTCAAGGAGTGTGACCCAATGGCTCTAGAAATGATTCAAGGGACAGTCTATGTCCACTACTAGCTGTTGTAGTAACAGACGTCGATATGAATCATTCCTCGCTTCCACAAATCTTGTTCCAGACCTAGAGTTTCCGGTAATCCGTGGACTTGATCCTCACGTCTGGAGATACCTTGGGAGGATACTCGATAATCACACTTACGCCGACGGTGTGGTCAGACCCTCGAGGCGAGAGTTCTGGTTGGAATCTCTTGGTGGCAGCGTCGAGGCCTTACGACGTTAGTTTGAGTATGGAATGGGCAATAACTGTTCATACTCAAATTGACGGTTTTAGGCAAACGTTGGGATGGGTTTTCCTTGGTCGGCGGAAAAGGAAACCCCAGGCAGTGCAGGGTAACTCTTGCACAGGAGGGTGCGACCGATCACTCTTGAGTCGGTCAACCTTACCCTCATAGCAGCAGTCGTTTTGAGTTTCAGTTCTAACAGAAATGGAGACCTCTGGAGTTTGAGGATGACGACCACGTCTTCTTACGGGTCTCACCTCGACGAGGTTTACGGAGATGTGGCATGGGAGGCAAGTTATCTCCGAGGTTCAACGGACCTTTCTAGGTCCTCAGCTGGGTAGGCGAGGTGGTTTACCGCTTGGCCCATCCACTTCAGTTGCACTAGGTGCACGACGTTTTCCACGTATCCCAACTGATGAGATACGTGCTCGACCCCTTCGCATATCATCGACCATGAAGAGCTAGACGGTGGCGATGAGTGTCTTATACGGAGGTTCCTGTGGGGATCGAGGATCGACAGGAGCGGATCCTAGGAGGATGGTCTATTCCTTTTGTTCACTTTCTTTGGCAGCGCGGGAACCTCCAGGTGAGAACATGGGAGCGGAAGGCTCAGATGCGTGCTCAGTACCGCTTTGTTTCCCTAAGTTTGTGGTGAAGCTTTACGGGGACGTAAAGCCCTGTGGTGGGAGTAATGTAAAGACCTGTAAATTTCAAGGAAATTTTTTTCTTAATTTTCGTTGGAATTTTACAAGAGCGCAGCTTCTGACGGCGCCTGATTCCGAGGCCCGGTGTGCCCGGAATCAATTTCCGAAGTTTGGCTCGGGTACGTTCAGTGAACGGACGAGCGGGTTTTTCTAACTTTTGAACCGGTGCCCGGAATCGAATTCTGAGGGCTCCGATGAAATCGCAGTGCCGATATTCGCTTAGAAACGCCTCTTCCGGAGTTGCGTTTGCTCGGGTGTGGTTTTTAATTTTCGGGCTTAAAGTTAAGAAATAAAATAATTTTGCTACAAATTTATTTTATTTCGCTTAAGCCACTTGGAAGCCACTTGAAGCCACTTAAAGGCTGCTTGAACTGAGTTGAACTGGATAGGATGCTATCTAGAAATATCCTACCCCTTGGTAGGATATTTGTGAGGTGGGGCCCGCACGAGCCCCGCCGTTTCTTTCCGCTAAGAAACGCACCCGTGAAAACCCGTCTTAATGAAAGTCAACTGACGCGTTTCTTAAAATCTTAACAGACCATTTAATTGGGCTGTTTCTTTCGTAAATTAAATGAGCTGTTTCTTTCGTTGAATTAATTCTACGAATTAATGGTTCGTTTCTTATCTTTTGAAATTCAAATGTTTAGTTGTGTAAATAAAATAAGGCTTAAGCTTATTTTATTTTGGGTTGAAACTTGTGGCGTGGAGAGGATTTGGAGGAAAGCGTTCTTCTTCGGCGAAGAACGCGAAGAACACGAAGAACGCGAAGAACGCCAAACCTGTGGAGATCGACGACGCGAAGCCTTGTACCGCGACGCCAACGGATCTCCCTTCGCGACGCTTCTTCTGCGACGATCCAACCCCGCGACAGCCTTCGATCGACAACAACCAAGGTAGGGGGTTGCGCTTCTTTTTATTTTCTTTTTGGATTTCAACAACAACATGGATTTAATTATTATTAATTAAATCTGTATGTTCTTGGTCCTCGGAGATCGTCGACGCGACGCCCTTCCGCGGTGTGACGATCACCTCCTTCCGCGACGGTCAATTCCGCGACGACCTCGCATCCGACAGCGACGGCGAGGTAGGGATTTATTTTGGGAATTACCCCCCTTTTTTTATATTCCCGTAATTGTTTCTTTAAAAAGTTAAAGAACTGGATTTGTGAACAATTTTAAAATTATTAAAATTGTTGTTTCCGTTCAAATAAGGAACCCGTTTTTATGAAACAATTTTATTTCATTAAAAATTGTTTCGGATATGCGTTCATGTGTTGAACTTTAATTTCTCCCGTTGTTTATATCTAACGCGGAGGGTGCGGGCCAAACGAACACGGCCCGACAACCCTCCGCCGTTCTTCGTTCTTGTGCGGATTTGACGGGCAACGACAGAACGTGCCGCAACGGGTGTTTGATGATCCCGCAGTAAAGAACGGAACCCGGGAGGAACAACGGCGCAGACGGGAAGGAAAACGGGCCACCGGAGCGACTCCGGCGGCCCGCGGAAGCCGGTGGTGGCGCGGGTCGCCGGCGCGGCGGCGCCGGCGGCCGGAGGTGGCGGCACCCCGCGGGTGTCCAGCGCGACACCCCGCGGGTGTCCAGCATGACACCCCGCGGGTGCCGCGGGGTTGTCGCGCGGCACCCCGCGGGTGTCCAGCGCGGCACCCCGCGGGTGTCCAGCGCGACACCCCGCGGGTGCCCCGGGTGTCCAGCGGGACACCCCGCGGGTGCCGCGGGAGTGTCACGCGGGGTGGCGGCTTTCCTCCGCGTCGGCCGCTCGGCCGCTCGGCCGAGCCGAGCCAGACCGGCCCTGGCCAGGCCGGGCCGGGCCAACCGGGTCGGACCCGACCCGGTTCGGGCCAACCAGGGGGGGTCGGGCCGGGTCGGCCCGGGCCCGGACCCCCGTCTTCGGCCAGACTTCGTTCAAATGGCCGTATCTTGAGATACGGGCCTCCAAACGACCCGCCGTCAGCGGCAACGCGATCCCTGGATCGAGACGGTCGTTTCGGTTTATCGCACTCAAGGTTTCGGAATACTTTGAGTTCGGCCGGGTTGGTTCGTACACGAAACCAGCCGGGCCCTCGGAGCGGAAACGCTCATATCTTGAGCTACGGACGTCCGATTGACGTGCCGTCAGCTTTGTTGAGTCCCTCTTTGTGAGACGGATCTTTTGGCACCCTCCGCCCGAGGTTTGGGCGCAGGTGGAGTACGGTCGGGTTGGTTTTGCCTTAAAAACCAACCGGGCCCCTGGGACGAAAAAGCCAATAACTCTCAGACCGGGCGTCCGATTGACGCGTCGTCTGTTGCGTTGAGTTCCTGTTGACGATACGGAACTTTTGGCATCCTTCGCTCGAGTTTTGGATACAGTTGGTAGTGGCCGGGTTGGATCGCACCCGAAATCCAACCGGGCCCCTGGAACGGAAAATCTGATAACTCTTAGACATGACGTCCGTTTGACGAACCGTCAGCGGTGTTGACGATCGCGTTGAGAAACAGTCCCTATGAGTATACCCTATGAGAGCTCGGGGTACATTTGAGATACGGCTGGGTTTGGTTCGCTCACGAAACCAACTGGGCCCCTGGGACGAAAAGGCTAATAACTCACAGACCGGGCGTCCGATCGACGCGCCGTCTGTTGCGTTGAGACCCCTGTGACGAGGCGGTCCTTTGAGTTACTTCTTCGTGGGACCTTGAGATACTTGGAGTATCGACTTGCAGCTCGTGGAGCGGACCCTCCCAGAGTCGAGCGTGCGGAGTACGGAGACCGTGTAGCCGACTGAGACCTGACGACTGCTTGACCGACTCGACTTGGAGTGAGTCGACTAGCCCAGTGGACGGAGCACTACCTTGTTTGGGTGCAGACCCAGGGCGGACGGAGCACTACCTGTGTGATAGTGCAGACTCACGGTACTCGTCCGGAGAGTACCTCAGCAGGCTACTAGGGGGTGTGCACTACTGTGTTTGAGTGACATACCTCGGCGGGAAGCACTACTGTGTTTGGGTGGCTGGCCCGCGGTACTCGACAGGAGGAGTACCTCAGCGGTCTTAGGTTAGTGAGCAGTACCTCGGAGTCGTGACAGGACCACTGTACACTCTAGAGACGGAGCTCTTCAGTAGTTACGGGTTTCGATAATGAAAATCCTGGTTTGAGCTGAGACTTTTGACCTTTGTGTTTCCTCATGATTGAGATGGGTTACTTGATAACTTAGGTATATGTATGGGCATATACTTGGGTAGTGGTTATCCGTTGATCTCATGATCCTTGTGTTTCCTCATGATTGAGATGGGTTACTTGATAACTTAGGTATATGTATGGGCATATACCTAAGTAGAGTTTATCTGTTGAGATCTTCTTGTGGTTATCCTTTTTGGATTTAGTGAGACCTTGAGGGTCTCGGGGTCCCTACTGAGTATCGTTATACTCACCCCTGCACGGGCTATGCCCGCACCTCGTTGTGTTGGTTGCAGACGACAGGCAGTGCTGACGGAGGCCGAGTGTTCGAGGACTGGACGGTACCCGGAGGTGGACTACATGACAAGTCAGTGTCCAGAGGTGGACTTCACGGCGAGACGACACTCGGAGGAGGTTGACGGACGAGAGCACTGTGGAGGCTATCTGTACCTACCCTTCAGGTAGGATTCGTAGTGGACGATCCAGGAGCTGCGCCATCTGTACCTACCCTTCAGGTAGGATCCGAGGAGGATGACCCAGGAGCCGCTTCTGTCCCTCCAGCTGTTGTCTTTTTCTGTTGTACTTTGTTCAGTTGTAGTTGTACTTTCTTTTGGGTTTGTATTCTGGCCCATTTACTTTTCAGCACTTCCTTTTGTACTTGGTGTTTTACTTCTGCTTGTACTCTGTGGTGTTTTGTTACTTTTATAAAGGCAATGCCTTCCCAGTTATCGGGATTTACGCCTTTGGTGCTAGTCGCCAGCCCCTGGCCTATGGAAGGCGGGCTTGGGGTAGTCATGGCATGGGCCTCGAGGACGGGTCGTGACAATTACACTAGTAACTAAGATGAAAAAAATTAATTTTTTCTTGTATAGGTAGAGTGTGATCTATTGGAAGAAGAAAATTTCATCTTTCACTATTCATTAGTGCCAAATATTCCCTTATCCCCAAGTCAATCATGTCCAACCTCACCTATGTTTCATCTTTAGTTTTTTATGGTACATTTAAAAATGTTACAATAAGAATGTAAAATATATTTTTTTCTAAATGTATGAAATCAAGGAAATTTATTACATATAAACAATTCAAGTATTGGAATTCGAAGGAAATTGATACCTTTTAACAACATAATTTCATAAGGTTTTTCAAAAAAGGTTTACTAAAAACAATTTCAATATCTTATAGTTTATCAAATAGTTGATCACCTGTTTATGGGGATGATGTTCTACCTTGTTCTATATTTCTATCGAATGGTGATGTCTAGGATCAGTATTTGTGTCACTGGGGTAAAAATTTTTGATGTAAAGAAATTATATCTTTTTGGAATGTTTCAACCTAACATAATGTGTTCATTAATCACAAATGTGACACCCTAATATTAATTTAGTTTTATATCCTAAAAAATTATATAAGTAGGAAACTCATTTATAATTCCATAAAACATGGCTCTTAATGTGAATTCATCTTCTATGTGAACAATATAATGTGTATCCCATATAAATTTCAAATCATCAATCAATGGATCAAAATAGACATCAATATCATTACAAGGTTTTCTTATCCAAATATAAGTAGATAAACCATAATTTATTTGTGCTTCATGCATAACCATGGTGGAAAGTTATAATTTACCAACATAACTTGTAATGTCTTGAACCTCTCCGGCCCATTCCTTTGTCAAAAAGAGGGTCTTGAAGTGTTCTGGAGGGTAAAATGGACTTTTCCCACAGTTTTTAGAATTTTGAAACTACACGTCGTGTAGTGTGAGTACACACCGTGTACCCCCTCGTAGGGTATACCCTGTGTTGAACTTACCATGTGAAATAATTGGGTAAACACCGTGTACCCCAAACTACACGCCGTGTAGTCCCTCCCCGCGTACGTGTTACCCTCAAACCGTGTGTTGACCAGTCAACGGCTGCGTACCGCGTTGAAGGCCGTGTTGGAAGCCGCGTGGTGGCTGCGTGAAATGGCCAAGTACACGCCATGTACTTTTGTTTTTCACGCCTATAAAAGGAGGGGTCCCCTCTTCCTTTTCAACACACCCCTCTCCTCCCCTTTCCTTAGAGCAGAGCTCTCCCAAGAGACTCAAAGGCTTCTTTTTCTTCCATAACTTCTTCATCCAAGCTCCGATTTACAATCCTTCAGTGGCCACATAATCTTAACGATGAGGCGGAACTTCTGATCTTGTATTTTTTGTCCTTTCCTTCCCAGCTTCCACCCAAGGAGGTTTTGCCGAGTTTTTCCAGAAGCGACGGACGCCGATGGACATTTTCGAATGTTGATATGAGGGAGCGTTGTGATCAGAACCTGTTGAGGTAGGGGTCTTTCCTTCGTCTCTCTAATTTGTGCAACATGTGGGGTGGGTTTCCTCTTGTTTACGTGAAACACTTTTGAACCGTTTTAATAAAGATAATAACTTTCTTAAATAACAGGGGTGGGAGGTTTTGAATGCAGTTACCTTTTTATTTATATCATGTGATAATGTGTTGAGAATTGAATAGGCTTATGCCTACTGAAAATCATGGTCGTTGGGGGGCTTTTCCTGCGTAATTAAATGATGCCCTATCTTTCTAGACCATTTATGGATAGAAACTTCATGGAATGTGGAAATTGGTTAATCACGTAAAGTTGGTTGATTAAATGAAAATCTGGAACCCTTGTGTGATCACCCCGGTTGAACTAAATTGGAATAATAAACGTGTGGGTGTTGTTGGGGTTAATTTATGTGAAGGGGTTGTTTTGTGGGTTTTTTTGGATTGAGTGAGCAGTTGGGCTGTGGTTGTCTTGGTTGTGGGTTGGTGTGAATGCTATGATAGTGATGGGCAACAGGGCTGTGATGAACGGTATCAAGGGATGATGATGTATGGTGTGGTTGTGGTTATGGTGGTTGGTAGCGGGGCTGCAGGGATGGGTTTGAATGTGAACGAACTATGGGTAGTGATTAATAAATAAAAGTGGAAATGTTAATGAATGGTAGGGCATGATTGTGGAATAGGAATAATAGTTAGTGGGGTTGGTTGATTAATAAGAAGGACTTGGTTGTGTTTCTTGGGTTTTTTTAACGTGATTTGTGGATGGAAGGGATATGTTTTACGAATTATCGATGTGGTTAGTTGTGGATAGTTGCCCAGTAGTTAAGGAAATAATAAACTAATTCTGTTGAAACATGAAAACCTAAATGGGGTTGGGGCTGTTTTTTGTATGCATTCTTCGTAGTAGTAGTGTCGAGGCACGTGCTCGGTTCTTTGTTTAGAAGCCATAGGTTGGGCTTAGTGTTTGATATATATATATATATATATATATATCTGTATCTTTGTGTTTTTATCGCACCCCACCCATGTTGAGCACTTAGTGCGGAACACTCCCATTTCATGGGAGAGGGGGTGTTTTCCCCTTAGTTACTAGCTCCTTCCTACTCCTTCTTCCCTAGGATGTGATGGCTTGAGGCGACCATACTCCCAAGACTCATCGGGTAGGTTTAGATTGGGGTGGTTTAGCCCAAGACTCTTCGGGCAGGTTTTACTATTTCCCAAGAACCATCAGGATGAGGCCCAGGTGTGTGCGGGTGGGATATGTGGTTGTGAGGCCCAGGTGTGTTCGGGTGGGATACGTGGTTGTGAGGCCCAGGTGTGTGCGGCCAGGATACGTGGTTTTGAGGCCCATGTGTGTGCGGGCGGGATACGTGGTTGTGAGGCCCAGGTTTGTGCGGGCGGGATACGTGGTTGTGAGGCCCAGGTGTGTGTGGGCGGGATACGTGGTTGTGTGACCAAAGTGTGTGCGGGCAGGAAGAGTGTGGTAGCGTCAGGACGTTCTCCGTTAGGAAGAGCAGCTAGCTAGTGGGGGAAAAAGGTGTGGGGTACCCAATACTCTTGTTCTTATATACTACTACCTGTTGTGATTGTGTTTTAGTGAGTGTGGATGGTGAGGTTGGGTGGATAGAACTCATTGCTAGGTTTCTTCTGTTGTTCTCATGGGACATTAGGATGTCTCCCCACTTGTGCATGAGATCTTTAGGTTTCCCTACTGAGTATACTTGTATGATCACCCTACGTTTACTTTCAGGTTTCCAGGAGGACTACCAGGGCCGTGCGGGACCCTACTAGTCGGGACAGTTGGAGTTGATGCAGTTTGATGTACATGTTTCTTTTGTTATTGTACTTTTCAGCTTTCTTGTACTTGTACCTTGTTTCATAACTATTTAAACATGCATGTGGGATTGGTTTGGGTTTATTTCTATACACTTGTCATTTTTATTTTTGGTGGTTGACTTGTCCTATTTCCCGATCTTAAATAATAAAAAGGGTAATGCCTCCCATATTTGTGAAAACTCATACCCTGGGTTCTAGTCACCACCCCAGGGCCTACTGGAGGCGGGACTCGGGGGTCATTATCTCCCTTTCACCATTTCCAGCTCAGGAGGGGCATCTTTGGTGGGAGGGGGTCGTGACAGAATGGTATCAGAGGCAGGTTGAGAGATAGGATGGAGTCTGGAGTTAGGCATAGTGAGGATTTCATGGGATGGTAGGGAAACAGTGTTGGTTAATCATGGTGTGTGACATAGGCCAGGGAAGACCGACTAGGACACGGGATTTTAGGGCCCCCCGTGATCTGATGCAAGGACTCTGAGCCTACCGAACGACCAAGTGAGACCAAATTGATTGCAGGGTAGAGACCCTAGGGAAGGTACATGCATCATCATGATTGTATTTTACTTGATTTGGGCGTTCTGGGAACGAAATTGAAATAATTTTATAAAAAAAACCTTGAGAAATTTCCTTACTACTTGGGCTTAGGTGATCCTTGTTTACCATACAGCTATGGCACCTGGACGTCGTCCCCAGGTGACTCAGAAGGCCGAGGGCCAACAGATCCAGGCGGTCGATCAGTTGAGGATTGACCGAGAGGAGGAAGATATCCAGTGGTAGAAGACTCTCTGTTCTTTCCAGTGACAAACCCTCAAGAAGTACGAGGGTAGTACTTCGGATACGGAGATGGAGGGGTGGATTGAGGAGCTAGGGATCGCTTTTACCTTCATCCGTGCTCCAAGGGAGTACTAGGTTCTCATAGCAGTTAGTCATCTGAGAGGTGTGGCATGACAGTGGTGGACGCTCTACCTCGAAGAATGGATAGAGGCAGAGGTTCCGTGGGCTGACTTTGAGAAGGAATTCCGAGAGGAATTCCATTCTTCCATGATCAAGGAGGAGAAGCGGCAGGAGTTACTCTCCCTCCAGTAGGGGAGTATGTATGTACGAGGGTTGGAGATCATGTTCAAGGATCTCCTACGCTTCGCTCCAGATCTATTTTCGGATGAGGAGTCTCGGGCGAGACGTTTGGAGGAGGCACTTCATCCTTCGCTCCAGTATGCTTTCACCCCCTTCATCCTTCCGACGTACTTGGCAGTACAGAAGAAGGTAGAGGTTTTAGAGAGGATGAACTCACTGGGAGGTGCACCACGTGAGGGATTTCATCCAGGTTTGTCGAAGGGGATGGCAGTCAGCAGCAGGTCTCCTGCGACGAGACCTTCCAGGTTCAGGCCAATGGGGAGCAGGCCCCCGCAGTTCCGGTTCAGATCTTCAGGTCCTCGTCCCTTTTCCACGAGCCCTGGACCGAAGTGTTTTTCTTGTGGAGGTGTCGGGCACATTCGGAGTCGGTGCCCGACCTGAGCTCAGTACGGTGGAGGTGGGCAGGTTCAGCACCCACCTCAGCAGCACCAGTTGCTGGCGAGGCCCTTCCAGCAGCAGCATGAACATTCTCCTCCGAGGGCAGACCTTGCGGAAGGAGGCCGACCTCAGGGTGCTCCTCAGGGACCTCGACCATGGCATGGTCGAGGAGGTGGACGACATCAGAGAGGCAGAGGAGCTGGGCGTGGACAGTTGCACGCAGTAGAGTTGGCAGCTCTAGCGGGACCAGAGGTGGTGCGAGGTACGATTTGTTTGTTCAGCACTCTTGTTTCTACTTTGTTCGATTCAGGAGCTTCGCACTCCTTTGTTGCACCTGGTCTTGCCCATGCTTTGGGACTAGATGTAGAGAGAATTTCTGTACCACTGGTGCTGAGTACACCAGTTGGAGTCCAGACCAGCGTATCTTGCATTTTTTGGGGATGTGGGCTGACGTTGGGACAACATCGATCTAGTGGGGATCTTCTTCTATTACATATGCAGTCATACGATGTCATCCTAGGCATCGAACGGTTGTTTTCTGTTAGTTCCGTTATCTACTACTTGTAGAGAAGAGTCGTGTTCTCCGACGTGGATGAGTACCGTGTAGCTTTTGTTGATGAGAGGAGCTATCAGGTGGGAAGCCAACATGTGGAGCCTCTCTTTTCTTTGTTAGGTGGGTTATCAGTGGTTCCAGCTGATACAGATATGATGGATGTCTCGGAGGTTGTTAGGGAGTTCCTAGATGTTTTTCCCGAGGAGTTTGTGACTCTACCCCCCCCCCCCCCCCCCGACGTGATGTTGAGTTCGGGATAGACTTACAGCCTGGTGCCCGTCCGATTTCGATATCCCCTTATTGGATAGAACCTTCGGAGCTACAGGAGTTGCGGATTCAGATTGACGATCTGATGGAGAAGGGTTTTGTTCAACCCAGTGTGTCGCCATGGGGTGCTCCAATTTTTTTTGTGAAGAAGGCAGATGGTGGTCTCAGTCTATGCATAGACTACCTAAGGTTGAACCAGGTAACAGCCAAGAACTGTTACCCCCTTCCAAGGATAGATGATATCTTCGACCAGCTGAGGGGAGCATGTTGGTTTTCTAAGATTGATCTATGATAGGGATATCATCAGTCGAGGGTTAAAGACAGTGACATCTCGAAGATGGATTTCAGGTGCAGGTATGGGCACTTCGAGTTTATAGTGATGCCATTTGGAGTTACGAATGCACCAGCTATGTTCATGGGACTTATTATCTTTGTCTTCCGAGAGTTTCTGGACCGGTTCATCATTTTCTTTATCGATGAAATCCTGATCTACTCAAGATCAGAGGAGGATCACATTGAGCATCTCAGGGTAGTCATGGAAGTCCTTCGACACCACCAGCGTTACGGGAAATTGTTGAAGTATAAGTTCTTGACACAAGAAGTGCACTTCCTTGGGCACGTGGTGTCTCAACATGGAGTGTCAGTGGACCCATCGAAGGTGGAGGTAGTTGTTTCTTGGGTAGAACCCAAGAGCGTGGCAGAAGTTTGTAGTTTCCTGGGGTTAGCAGGTTACTATTGGAGGTTCGTTTCGGACTTCTCTCGAGTTGTTGCTCCATTGACAGCTTTGACTAGGAAGAACCAGGTCTTCTTATGGAGCAAGAAATGCTAGAAATATTTCAACTACCTGAAGGAGAAGTTGGTCAGTGCTCCCGTACTCTAGTTTCTAGAGGAAGGGTTGTTTTATGAGGTGTTTTTTGATGCTTCTGGCATTGGTTTGGGGTGCGTACTGATGCAGAAGAAGGGTCTGATCTGTTATGGGTCTAGGCAGTTGCACCCTAATGAGCATAACTATTCCACCCATGACCTGGATCTTGTAGTAGTAGTGTTAGCACTGATGTTGTGGTGACATTACCTCTTTGGGGAGCTCTTTTTGGTCTTCTCATATCACAAGAGCTTACGTTATATCTTCTCCCAATGTTACTTGAACTTGCGGCAGCGGAGATGGGTTGAGTTTCTCCAAGACTATGACTTCGATATCTCTTACACTGAAGGTAAGAGCAACGTTGTGGATGATTCCATGAGTAGGAAGTCAAATAGGGAAGTGGTTCGGGAATCCACTGATGCTTGGAAAGCGTTGGGAGAGTTGGTTTCCTTGCACTTGGATGCAAGGGTAGAGGGTGTTAGAGGCCATTTTTTTCAGATGATGGTGCAGTCCTCCTTGTTGCAGCAGGTGGAAGAGTCTCAGTGGGGCGACTCTGAGGTGGAAGTGATGCGGGATCGTGTCGATCAGGGAAACACTCCAGAAGGATGGTCAGAGGACATCCGACATCGGATACTTTTCCATGGAATGTTTTTTGTTCCATAGGATATGCGTGAGGGATTTCTCCGTGAGTTCCATATATCAGACTTCGCAGTACATCTGGGAGTTTCAAAAATGTACCGAGGCCTGAGGGAACAGTTTTGGTGGCCCGGGGTGAAACGGGAAGTGGCGGAGTTTGTGGCTAAGTGCCTTGTGTGTCAGCAGGTAAAGGCTGAACACCGTGTTCCCAGTGGTTTGTTGCATCCTTTAGATATCCCCGAGTGGAAGTGGGATGACATCTCAATGGACTTCGTCACAGGACTACCAGAGCTCAGGGTGGTTATTATGGTATCTGGGTGGTGGTGGATCGTCTGATGAAATCAGATCACTTCTTAGCAATTAAGGAGTCGGTCACGGTGAGTACCTTAGCACAGAGGTACATAGATGAGGTGGTGCATTTGCATGGAGTTCCGAAGACTATCATCTCAGACTGGGAAACTCGGTTTACCTCACGAGTCTGGAGGGGGTTACAGCATGCTTTTGGCACCCAGCTATGCCTTAGCACTACTTTCCACCCCCAGACCGACGGGCAGACAGAGCGGACTATCCAGACGTTTGAGGAAATGCTGCGAGCATGCATTCTAGATTTCAGAGGATCATGGGTACGACACTTGACTTTAGTAGAGTTTGCCTACAAAAACAGCTTCCACACTACTATTGGCATGGAACCATTTGAGGCTTTGTATGGAAGACCATGTCGTTCACCCATTTGCTGGGCAGAGGTTGGTGAGACAGGTGCTCTTGGGCCAGAGGTAGTGCAGAGCACCACAGAGAAAGTCCAGCTTGTGTGTGAGAGGATTAAGGCGGCTCAGGACCGACAGAAGTCTTATGATGATCGTCGGAGGAGTCCCTTGGAGTTCGAGGTGGTAGATCATGTGTTCTTCAAGGTTTCCCCTCGACGGGGGAAGAGGAGGTTTGGGAAAGGGAGCAAGATCTCACCTAGGTTCATCATACCTTTTGAGGAGCTGAGGCGAGTCGGCGAGGTGGCATATCAGCTGGCCCTGCCACCTCAGTTAGAGAAAGTTCATGACGTCTTCCATGTCTCCCAGCTTCGTCGGTACTTACACGGAAACTCTCACGTTATCGACTAGGGAGAGTTAGATATGGGAGATGACGCGACCTTAGAGGAATGACCAGTCAGAATCGGAGATCGTAAATAGAATGTGCTTCGTGGATGAACCATTCCCTTGGTTCGTGTGTTGTGGAGGCATGGCGGCCTCGAGGAGAGCACTTGGGAGTATGAGACCCAGATGCACGCTCAGTAGCCGAAGTTGTTTTGACTTGTGTTTTTCCTTGTTCTTCTGAGCTTTGTTTTTGTACTATGTACCTTTGATATATGGAATGCTTGGATTGTCGGTTATGAGACCCTTTTTTTCTTCATTCTATGGAAGTGTGTAGCATGTCCGGATGTGTGGCAAAAAGGGAAAAAATTTATCCTTAATCAAGACGCATTAATGTGGATGCGATTAAACCCGTGCGGGCGAGTCAGTGCCACCTAAAGAGGATAATATATCAACATAAGAGAAGTAATTTTCCCAAACCACATGTTCAGTGTGTTGTTTGTGTGGTGTTGGGGGTAGTTCAAGTTGGAAAAAAAATCTTAATGTATGGAAGTGGGAAGACCCGATTCTTAATCGAGACGTATTAATGAGGATGTGATTGAACCCGTGCAGGCGATTCAGTGCCGCCTAAAGTGGATAATACCTCAACATAGGAGAAGGAATTCCTAATACCTATAATTAGGGTTTATGGTTGGGTTCCTGTTATAACGAGGGCCCTAAGAGGTATCTTGTTGGGTTCCTTCGGGTTGGATTTTAAATTATTGGGGACGAGAATGTTTTATGAGGTATTTGATGTAATGGAACAGACCTCTCCAGCCCATTACTTTGTCAAAAAGAGGGTCTTGAAGTGTTCTGGAGGGTAAAATGGAATTTTCCCACACTTTTCAGAATTTTGAAACTACATGCCGTGTAGTGTGAGTACACGTCGTGTACCCCCTCACCGGGTATACCTCGTGTTGAAGGCTATGTCCTTACCATGTGAAATAATTGGGTACATGCCATGTACCCCAAACTACATGTCGTGTAGTCCCTCCCCGTGTGTGCATTACCCTCAAACGGTGTGTTGACCAGTCAACAGCCACGTACGACGTTGAAGGTCATGTTGGAAGCTGCGTGGTGGCCACATGAAATGGCCAAGTACACGTCGTGTACCATAAAGTACACGTCGTGTAATTTTGTTTTTCATGCCTATAAAATGATGGGTCCCCTCCTCCTTTTCAACACACACCTCTCCTCCTCTTTCCACTGAGCAGAGCTCTCCCAAGAGACTTGAAGGCTCTTTTTTCTTCCATAACTTCTTTGCCCGAGCTCCGATTTACGATTTGTCAGCAGCCACGGGATCGTAACGATGAGGCGGAACTTATGAGCTTGGATCTGTTGTCCTTTCCTTCCCATCTTCCACCCAAGAAGTATTTACCGGGTTTTTCCAGAAGTGACGGATGCCGACGGATGTTTTCTAAAGTTGATATGGGGGATCGTTGTGATCAGAACCTTTTGAGGTAGGGGTCTTACCTTTGTCTCTCTAATTGGTGCAACATGTGGGGTGGGTGTCCTCTTGTTTATGTGAAACACTTTTGAACCGTTTTAATAAAGATAATAACTTTCTTATATAACGGGGGTGGGAGGTTGTGAATGCAGTTACCTTTTTATTTATATCTTGTGATAATGTGTTGAGAATTGAATAGGCTTATGCCAACTGAAAATCACGGTCGTTGGGGGCCTTTGATTGCGTAATTAAATGATTCCCTATCTTTCTAGACCGTTTATGGACAGAAACTTCATGGAATGTAGAAATTGGTTAATCACGTAAAGTTGGCTGATTAAATGAAAATTTGGAACCCTTTTGTGATCACCTCGGTTGAACTAAATTGGAATAATAAACATGTGGGTGCTGTTGGGGTTAATTTATGTGAAGGGGGGGGGGTTTGTGGGTTGTTGTGGATCGAGTGAGCAGCGGGGCTGCGGTTGGCTTGGTTGTGGGTTGGTGTGAATGCTATGTTAGTGATGGGCAGCAGGGCTATGATGAACGGTATCAAGGGATGATGATGTATGGTGTGGTTGTGGTTATGGTGGTTGGCAGCGGGGCTGTAGGGATGGGCTTGAATGTGAATGAACTATGGGTTGTGATTAATAAATAAAAGTGGAAAAGTTAATGAATGGTGGGGCATGATTGTGGAATAGTAATAATAGTTAATGGGGTTGGTTGGTTAATAAGAAGGACTTGGTTGTGTTGCTTGTGTTTTCCTAACTTGACTTGTGGATGGCAGGGATATGTTTTACGAATGATCAATGTGGTTAGTTGTGGATAATTTCCCAGTAGTTAAGGAACTAATAAACTAATTCTGTTGAAACATGAAAACCTAAATGGGTTTGGGGTTGTTTGTTGTATGCATGCTTCGTAGTAGCAGTGTCGAGGAACGTGCTCAGTTCTCTGTTTAGAAGCCATAGGTTGGGTTGAGTGTTTGATATATATATATATATATATATATATATATATATATATATCTGTATCTTTGTGTTTTTATCGTACCCCACCCATGTTGAGCACTTAGTGTCGAACACTCCCATTTTATGGGAGAGGGTGTTTTCCCCTTAGTTACAAGCTCCTTCTTGCTCCTTCTTCCCTAGGCTGTGATGGCTTGAGGCGACCTTACACCCAAGGCTCTTCGGGTAGGTTTCAATTCGGGTACTTTAACCCAAGACTCTTCGAGGAGGTTTTACTATTTCCCAAGAACCTTCGGGATGAGTCCAAGGTGTGTGCGGGTGGGAAACATGGTTGTGAGGCCCAGGTGTTTTCGGGCGGGATACGTGGTTGTGAGGCCCAGGTGTGTGCGGGCGAGATACATGGTTTTGAGGCCTAGGTGTGTGCGGGCGGGATACGTGGTTGTGAGGCCCAGGTGTGTGCGGACGGGAAGAGTGTGGTAGCATCAGGACGTTCACCGTTAGGAAGAGCATCTAGCTAGTGGGGGAAAATGGTGTGGGGTACCCAATACTCTTGTTCTTATATACTACTACCTGTTGTGATTGTGTTTTGGTCAGTGTGGCTGGTGAGGTTGGGTGGATAGAACTCCTTGCTAGGTTTCTTATGTTGTTCTCACGGGACATTAGGATGTCTCCCCACTTGTGCACGAGAGCTTTAGGTTTCCCTACTGAGTATACTTGTATGCTCACCCTACGTTTACTTTCAGGTTTCCAGGAGGACTACTAGGGTTGTGCGGGACCCTACTAGTCGGGACAGTTGGAGTTGCTGCAGTTTGCTGTACTTGTTTCTTTTGGTATTGTACTTTTGAGCTTTCTTGTACATGTACCTTGTTTCAGAACTTTTTAAACATGCATGTGGTATTGGTTTGGGTTTATTTCTATACACTTGTTCTTTTTATTTTTGGTGGTTGACTTGTCCTATTTCCCGATCTTAAATAATAAAAAGGGTAATGCCTCCCATATTTGTGAAAACTCATACCCTTGGTGCTAGTCACCACCCCGAGGCCTACTGGAGGTGGGACTCGGGGGTCATTATCTCCCTTTCACCATTGCCAACTCAGGAGGGGCATCTTTGGTGGGAGGGGATCGTGACATAACTGGTCATGTACTCTGAGTTTTAATTTATATGCTAAAAATATTTATTTCATCTGTAGATAATGAAAGATAGTGATTTCTTTGATCATTTCCAAATTTAGGATGCTCATAATCAATTTTCTTCCATTGATCAGAGTCATTTAGGTGACATAGTCTCCCATCTTCAATTCTTATATTTGTGTTCCTTGTTATTTGTCTATCCATTTCCTAACATCCATATAATCATCTAAACATTGGAAAAATAGAAAATTACCGTAAAAACATTTAAGTAATTGATTCATATTTCTTGTATAGATCTTCCTCACACTTATGGAATTTTCTAAGTGATTTATATTCCTTCATAAATAGTATTCAATCATTTGGATGAGCATGTATTTTTTTCCTACCAATTTAACGTAGTATTTATTTAGCATCATATATTCAATAAGTAAGCTCAATTTATTATGGTATCATATCATTTAGTAGACCAAGTAGTTATAAAACGTTTTTTTCACTCTTTCTTCTACCATATTTTAAATTATATATCTTTAATACAACAAATAGTATTGTATACTTATTAAAACTAGTATACAATATACTCTTTTAATAGTTATTTAACTCCTCAAATAACTTTGTAAAATCATGAAGGAAATATTTAGTATAACACCCCCAATTTTGGGTACATGACTATTTATTCATGTATTTTGAGTCTATATGATGCTCATTTAAGTTTTTGTATATACCAATGGGTTTTGGAATGTTTTTGGATGAATTTATGGAGACTCACATTTTGTTCATAGTTAGTGGAAATCAGGAAGCATATCCAAGAAATAGTGCTATGGAATACATTGGGAATCGAAAGGCGCATATTTAGTGCATGGTTGGGAAAACCATTTGGATTACCAGGAGAAATCATTATTTTTTGAAATATAGTGAAATTCATGGTTAGTGCTTAGTTTTTCTAAGCTTGCATTCTAACCATGTGAGTTATGGCTTTAAGATAGTAGCTTGGCACTATTGGCGCATATTTTTGCAAACTGTGTGGCCTAACCATGTAGTGTATTTGTGTCAATACATAATAAGATATTTTAATAGAAATTATCTCCTTATGAACATGTTTTTTCCTAAACCACCAATAACATGATTTCCTTTTTATAATAAGGCATGAGAGATTATCCCCTTTGATCTGGGAGAAATCTATAAGGAAATCAAAGTGCATTGGATGCATGGATTCATTGGTAAGTGTATGTTATTCTTTTTTATTATTATATCCATGATTATTCTCTCTCTAGTAACCATATATCTATTCTATTATGGATAGATATATGTTTTATAAATGGTTTATGATTATTTTTTTAGATCTAGTGAAGGTAATGTGAATTGTGATTGGATATTGAATTTTTGTTGTGTTGTTATTTATTTGTGCCATTGTTTATATAGTAGGTGTCTTATCTGTTGACTCCACATGATTTAGAACGTAAATTCATAGATTAATTAAATTATTTTCTTTAAATTATTGGGAAATTATTATATGACTCCTGATAGAAAACTTTTTTTGTTATTAGCTTGTGAATTGTAAAAATTTGATTGTTTTTTTTTAAAAAGACTTTTTTATAATATTAAAATGATGGTTTTAAAAAAATTGGTTTTTAAACATGTAAGGTATTTTTTAAAATGATTAAAACTAAATAAATGGTTTTTTGTGAAATGGGTGGAATTGAATTTTTTTTGGAAATTCCTTGGAATGATGTTGGTATAAATAGTTGGTCGTGAGTTTAATGGTATGGATATGGATAATGGTTATGAAGTACCACTATCAATAGGATAGAGTATGGACACGAATTTCTATCATAAATGGTGACACCAAGCCTGAGTGTGTGTGTTATTTTGTGTGTGGAAATGGAAAGTAATATTCCAAATCTAATTATAAATTGTTTTAATAAATTATTGATGGTTTCCTTGGAAAAATGTTTTATGGATTTTATATGAACTATTTTTACTGCTTAAAAAGGTTGTTTAAATTGTGAAAAAAAATTGTCCTAGTGAAGTGAGTTGTTAAGTCATTGGGGGAATCCTAATGAGTTTATACTAATCCCCCTTTTTAGGCACGGTTTTATGTTTTCAGATGTTATATATTAGGACACAGGTAAAGGAAAGGTATCTAAGGTTTTTAGTGGTGCTTCTTGATACCAAATCTTGACATGTGGATTGGTGCTTTGAGCAGGTGGGGTGTTGTTGATTGTTTCAACTTTAGAGTTTTTCATTTTGGTTCATTTTTTTCCTCTTGAGTATGTACTTTGGTTTCTACCTGTATATATATATGATTTTTTGGTTTGGCTATGGTTGAGTTGTATTTTATACTCCTATATTATATAGGGGGGGGGTTCTATTGTTGTGGTTTTTATTTTTAATCTTTCAAAGGTAAAATAATCTCCCATATGTTTCAGGGTTTTTTGAATTTACTTCCTACTTTTTGTGTCTCGGGGACATCACCTAAGGCATGTAGCTCCCCTTACACTAGTTAAGACAAAGAAGTAGGGTGGGATGTAACAAATGGTATCAATTTTCAGGAAACTAGACATTAAAATTTTATCACTTTGCTTGATCTAGGAAATAAAAATGGTATCAGTCTTCGTTGGTCCAAATATCTTTTTAGGTCAAATGGTTTTACCATTATTCAGTACCTTATGTAAGAAATTGTGTCAATTTTGTTTGATGATGGAGTTATAAATAGCATTTTTCCATCACATGGATAGTAAAAAGGAGATATGATTTTCGTAACATGAAATGTAGATCATAAAAAGTTATATCTAACCTATTTCTAATGAACTTCAATTTACTAGGGTGTTTTGGTACATTATTGTTTTAAGACACTTCTAGGTGAGTTTTCACCTCATCATCATGGGTTTAGATGATATATTTTTAATGAAATACATAGATAATAAGACTATCCATTAAGACTTCAATGTTAATTTTGAGAAAAATAATTTATGAAATGGAAAAAAAGTGTGCTTTTTTAAATTGAGAAAATAATTGTTTTGAAAACATAGTTGTAATATTTTAAAATAATTTGTTGAAATATTGATAATTTTTAAATTGAGAAAATTTATCTTGTAACATATGTTAACGTGGTATATTGAAAATATTATTCCATTAGTTTATAATGAGTGTGACTAAATAAACTTTTGTTTTGGTTATAGTGAATGGTGCTAGGTAGGCATCGTACAAGCCAACCAAAAAAGGCTGCTGAAAATGTGGTCACACCTGAGCCACAAGGGAACCAAAATATGGTTTAAATCATTTTTTAAGATTTCTATGCCATGTATAAGGGTAATAGAAATAATGTAACATGTTAAGTTGACTATTCAATTCACTTCCAAAAGAATAATCTTCCCATATTTTGGGGGTATTTTGAATCCAAAAAAAAGTAGATGTCTGGTTGAATAGGATGATTCAAATATTCGATTTTCTTAGGATAGTGTCGTAACTAAAATTAAATTTTGTTACAGGTATTTTGGATTATTTTTCACACCAATGGTGGAAATTATCAATTTAGTATTAATTTGACCAAGACCTGACATGGGAGGATTTTGAGGAATTTGTTAACAAGAAATTTTATTCTCACATCTTTCAGATTGCTATAACAATAGTCTTACTTGGTTTAAAGAAAGAGAATATCTATATGAAAAATTATGTATCTAATAGAGTTTAAATGGTAGAGTGGGATATATCTGGAAATAAAATTGGGGGGATAATGTTTATTTTTATATAAATATGTGGGAAATCGAATATTAGGAACAAGTTAAAGAGGGACATATACATATAGACTGCTGTGATACCTTAGAATCAGACTATGAGATCAATAAATATCCATCCTTGATCCAAAAGTAACTTGGTATATATTTAGTGTGGTCCACTAGATTACATCAAGCGAGATTTTATGGAAACACCTATAGTATGTCACAATTGCAACAATATGGGTTATCTTTAGTGATATTGTCACAGTTCTCTAAGGTCAAGTGATAGAGAAAAATCTCATGTTTCAATGGAATATTATGTTTGAAGAGATGAGTGTAGTAGAATAAGTATCATTATTAGAAATGAACAAGCCAAGGTGATTCTAGAAACACCATGACTCTTCAACCAGTGCTACCTCAACTGGATATTAAAGAGGAAAGTGCTACAAGTAAGCAATCATATGTAGAGAATAAAATGAGCAGAGATGATTAATCTTGTCCTTTAATGTTGATATGTATGATTATATTAAATTATATACTTATTAAATATTTTTTTGATATGTACATGTACTAATTGTTTATTATTTCTCATGTTGTTGATAATATGGTCTATTTTAGATGATGACTTTAGTTTTTAAACTTCAAAAACCTCTAGGCCAAAGAGAGTGTTAATACTTTATGTATATATATTGTTTTATAACTACCGATGGGGATTGGTTGCATTGAAATTTCTCTATTAGTGATATAGATGTATATTAACTGATTTTGGGTATGGATTGGTTGAAATCGTTTGATGCCCACATTGATTTTTATGCTCGAAATGTTAGTTTCACATCTCAATATGGAATTGACCATCTATTTAGAGAAGATTGTGTTGTAAAGTCTATTAATGAAGGACTTTTAACAATGGTATTTGGAACTGTATCTTATCAGTTAAAAACACTTGCCTACAAATCTATGGATGATATTGAGAGTGGATATTTTTCAACTATTATTGATTAGTTTTATGATGTTTTCCCTGAATATTTCTCAGGTTTTACACCCAAAATAGGATTTTATTTTATGATAGATCTCTTACTAGTGACCATTTCTATCTCACTTCATTCTTATTGGATATCACCAAATTAATTGAGGTATTTAAATGTTTAGTTGTAATAGTTGTAATATAAAGGGTTCATTTGACCAATTGTATCTCTATGGGTAGTAATAATTCTATTTTTGAAGAATGTGGGTGGAACTATTATGCTTTGTGTGGATTATTGTAATCTTAACAAAGTTGTGATAAATAATTGGAATCCTCTTCCATGCATTTATGATCTATTTGATCAATTGAGGGGATCCTATTATTTCTCTAAAATTTACTTAAATTCAGGATATCACCAATTGTGAGTTCATATGGACGATATTCCAAAGAAAACTTTCAGAAATAGATATGGACATTATAAATTTTACATTGTTCCTTTAGGTCTTATGAATACACCACTTATCTTTATGGAACTGATGAATCAAATATTTTAAGGTATATTTATTTTTTAATGGTGATTTTTTAAATAATATAATCGTGTATTCTATGAAAAAGAGGATCATGGGAAAAACATGATGATAGTGTTGGGTATCATATGGTTATATCATTTGTATTCCAAGTTATCAAAGTGTGATTTCTGGAAACAATAGGTAAGTTTCATTAGAAATTTCATTTCTAAAAAAATGTGTTTATATGGATACGAAAAATATAAAATCTATTATCTATTAGAAAATAATGAATATTTTTTTTGAGATTTATAGTTTCCTTGGGTTATAAGGATTCTACAGACGTTTTTTACGTGATTTTTCATGTGTGGTATCACCAATAAAATCTTTGAAATGAAAGGTGTTCCTTTCCAATACAATAATGAATTTAACAAATCCATTAAATAAATTAATTTTAGACTTACATAATCACCTATACATACTTTTCTATAGTCTATATGGGTCTATGTAGTCTATTTTGATGCATCGAGATTTTTGTTGGGATGTCTTCTCATGTAGGGAGATCATGTTGTTTCTTATAGTTCACGAAGGTTAAAGATGCTTGATAATAACCACCCAACACATGACTTAGAATTAGCTATTGTAATCCATGATTTAAATACTTGATTTCATTACCTCTATTGTGATAAATTCATGATGTTTATAGATCATTAAGTTTTGAAACACATTTTGTCACAAATATATTTGAATTTAAGTCATTTCAGATGGATGAAGTATCTATAGATGTCTGAATTTGACATGATGTATACACTGGGTCAAGTAAACTCTATGGAAGCTTCATCAAGAAGGAATTAATGTGCTCAATTAACTAAATATATTGTAGACCAGTGGAAACTAATTTTAGTCCTATAAAATATGCAGCTATATTACTCAAACCATGGTAATGTTATAGTTTTCCTTCCAGTCTCATTTGTTCCTAATTTGGTTGAGAAGGTTAAAGTTGCTAAGACATATGATCCTTATTGTGTTACAATGAGGTCAAAACTCAATTGTGGGGAGAATATTGAGGAATGAATTTTGGATAGGAATTTAGTATTGTGGTTTGGATATCAGAAGGAAATACGATTGGAATATCAAGAACAACTTCTTAGTTCCTACGAAAATTCGAGATGGGACATTCACTATGGGATTCAGAAAATTTATAAAGCATTGAGAATATAGTTTTTATGGGTTGGTATGAAAAGATCTATAGCGGAGTATATCTTGAGATATCTCACCTGACAGCAGGTCAAGATGGAGCATCAATTACCTATGGGTATATTGTCATTTTTACCAATTTTTATGTAGAAATGGGAGTAGATAGCCATGGATTTTGTAATAGGTATATCAATGATAGTTAGGAAACATGATTCCATATGGTTGATAGTGTATTGGCTCACAATGTCAACTCAATTCATCATGATTCAAGAAACTAATTTGGTGGAAGACAATTATAAAATCTACATTTTATAAATTGTAAATATGCATGGAATTCCAGTCTCAATTGTATCAGATAAAGTCCCCAAGTATATTTGTTTTAGAAACTATAAAACATGTTCTTGGAACAAAACTGACTATAAGTATATCTTATCATCCCCAAATGGATGGATAGTCTAAAGGGACAATACAAGCATTGTTGTATATGGATAGGGCTTATGTGATAGATTTGTCTGTCTTGTGGGACGATAATTTACCATTAGTGTGGGTCTCAAATAATAATACTTACTAGGAATCGATACATAGGTATTATTTTTAAGAATTTTATAGGCATCTGTTTCATTCTCCACTATGTTTGGTAAATACATGTGAGACTTCACTAATTGGACCCAGCCTTATGAAAGAGGAAACAGAAAACATTCAGTTGATGATAAAGAGAATGAAGACGTATCATATTCATCAAAAACCATATGTTTATCATCATCAATGACCATTTACATTTGAGGTGATTGATCATGTGTTTGTGAGAATATATCCAAGGCTTGGGTGCCATCATTTTGTTAATTAGGAAAAGTTATCACCTAAATACAAAATCCCATTTAATATACATGATCAAGTTGGTGAGGTAGAATATCAGTTGTATTTTATACCAAGGTTAAGTCAGTGAAAAATGTGTCCCATCTATCTCATTTAAAGAGGTATAAACCTAATCCTGATCATGTGATTTGATGGGATCAAATAGACCTAGAGACAGTTACTACATTGATTCATATGCTAGTATGGATTTTGGATAGGAAATAGAAGATATTTAAGGGGAAAATAATCTATCTAGTGAGGTTTTAATGTAAAAATGGTCGAATTTAGGAAGAAATGTGGGACAATGAGAAGAAAATGGTGGATCAATGACCTTAACACTTCTAGGCTAATGGGTATTTTCTACTTTTTGAGGATGAAAAGTAGAATTGTGGGGAAAATATAGTACATATATTTTTAGGTACATGGATCTATTTATTAATTTATTTTGAGTCTATATAATTCTTTATCTATGTTTTAGGGAATTATTGAGAGGTTCTAGAACATTTTGGAGTCATTTCTAGAGGTTCAAGTTTTGTGCACTATTAGTAGAAAACCTGTAGAATATCAAATAAATTGTGTAAGGGAAGATAGTGGGCACTGGGATGGAACATGGTTGGAGGAAAATTTAGGAAAACATGTGGATGCTTAGGAGAAACCATTATTATTGAAATAGAGTTAAATTCATGGTTGGCACACAGTTTTTCTGACTGTGTGAGGTATGTTCTTAAGATAGTATCACAACATGGTTGGTGCATGGTTAGCAAAGCTCTATGGCCTAAACAAGTGGTGTATAGGTTTACCTCATTAAAAAGTGTATCTAATCTAAATTATCTCCTTAATCACTTGATTCCCATAAACCTCCCATAACATAATTTATTTTTTCTCTCAATGTGTTAGATTCATTTCCCTTTTTTCCGGGAGGGATCCATATAGGAATCAATGTGCGTTGAAGGCCAAATTCTTTTTTGCGTGTATTTTCATCCTCATTATTCATAGATACAAGGTTCTTAACTATCTTAGAACTATATATCTATTATATTATGGATATACCTATGTGTTATGAATGTTTTATGATGAAATCATATTGGATATAATGAATGGAACGTGAGTTGTGATTTGATATTGAAGTTGTTTTGTGTCATCCTTAATTTTCCCCATAATTTTTTAAGTATGTGGCTTATTTCTTGACTCCACTTTATTTTAAGGCTTAGATTAATTAAATTATTATATTAAAATTATTATAAAATTCTAGTGTGACTCTTTATGGAAACCTTGTTTTGTTATTTCCTTTTAAATTGTGGAAATATTTTTGCGTGTGGGAAAACCCCCTGTTTATAATTATAAAATGATGCTTAAAAATTTATGGTTTGGTTTTGATGCACGTAAAGTATTTATTGAAATTATTTATAAATAAATAAATTGTTTTATGAGAAAAAAATTTCATTGAAATTGTTTTTTGGAAATGGATTGGAATTATGTTGGTATAAACCATTGGGTTTGAGTTGAATGGGGTGGTAAATGGTCATGAAGTGCCACAAATAATGGGATGGAGTATGTATGTGATGTTTCACCATAAATGGTGACACCAAGATTGAGTGTGTGTGTGTGTGTGTGTGTGTTTGTGGTTGTGTGTATTAACCTGGAAATGAATATTCCAAATTTAATGAGAAATGTTTTAAAAAAAAAATTTGATTGTTTTCTTGGAAAATTGGTTTGTGTATTTGTTATTAACTATTTTAACTACATCAAAATATTTTACAAATTATGAAAACAAGTTTTTTCCTAGTGTAATTAGTTAGTAAGTCATTGGGGAAACCCTACCGAGTTTAGACTCACCACCTTCTTAGAAATTGTAGTGCATTTTCATAAGTCATCTATTAATACATAGGAAAAGAAAAGGTGTCTCAGCTATTTAGTAAATCATTTTAATACCATTTCATGACATGTGGAGTTAGATCTTGGAGATGGTGGCGTTTTCAATTGTTATAAATTTGGTGTTTTTTATTTTGTGTACTTTTTTTTCCTCATGAGTGTTTCATTTCTTTTTTACTTATACAATGATTTTTTTGGTTTGGTTGTGTTTTATTATTATTTTATACCCTTTCATCATATGTAAGTTTTTTTTGTTATTGTTTTTGTGGTTTAGATGTTTAATTTTGAAAGAGAAAATCTTCCCCTAAATTTTTTAATGCTCTTGGATTTTACTTCCAACTTTAAATATCTTGGGGATGTTACCTAAGGCCAATAAGTCTTCCATAATTTCTCAAACCAATGAGGAGGGGTGGGATGTTACAATCAATTTTCATTTTCATTTCATTCATACGAACTCCATTTTAATTTACACTAGTATTCATCTCAAATGATTTATAAATTGTAGTATCATCCCAATAAATATGAACATTCGGTTTCTCCCCATGTTTATTCAAAAATTTAGAGATATTATCTATTCTACGACAAATCAATTGTTCTTCCACCTCTTTTGGATGAATTTTTCTTAAATAAAAACAATTTAAACATAGAAAAAAGATTTGAGAAGGATCTTATGCATGATCTATATCAAACTTGATAAACTCTTTAACTCCATCCTCATACTCTTTTATCATATGATTTCCATCCATTCATTTTCATTTCATATCCATACTATAAGGTTAAAAAATATAAATATTTTGTAAAAAATAAATAAATACACGTACGGTATTCATAATCAAAGAACAAATTTATAGATACTTTTAATAAGGGGAACCCAAAATTTTGATTTTATTGGTGATGATTCCTAACAAGTTATCATTTTACATAATGGTAGAAATAAAATAAACAAACAATGGTCGTTAAAGGGTTTTATGGTTCTCAAGATAGAGAATAAGTATTAGAACCCTCTTAAATAATCATTTAAGCTATATAAAGCTATTATTTTGAGACAATAAACATCAAATGATATGTATTGAGATTTTTTTATGATGGTGGAAATAATTGTATGAATGGAATATGTGATATAAAAAAATTACAAAAACTTAAATTAAATTTTAATTTATTAAAAAGAACATATATCAATAATGTTCACTCATTGAATTATTAATAGTTATCAGTTTTGTAAGAACCTGGTTTTTCTATGAGGTAAGTATACTTTAAATTTTATAATAATTATTTATTTTTGACCTATTATGGATGCCTAATGAGTTTACGGTTGTCTCAAGGGTATTGGGACCTTGTTCTCAACTCGAAACCCTATCTGGTGGAGAAAAGGTATGGGGAACAGGGATAGTAGAAACCATGCGAGTCAGTCCACACAGTTTTCCTAACTATGCGAAAGATAGAATATGGTCTGAAGGAGGCCACACAGTTTGAGGAAATCATGCCGCCAAGGGAGCATGATTGTGTGGGAGGTCTAAATTTTTTATGAGATCCATACAACACATTTGGAGCATATTTTTCTCTGATTATACAGCCTAACAATGTGGGGCCCCACTTGCGGTAGTTTCATGAACATGGTTGGTGAACGTTTTGTCCAACTGTGTGGCCAAACCATGTTACCCTATTTTTCTTGGTTGAGTTTACCATTTTTTTCCTTAAAACCATATTTATATTACCCCTCTCATATTTATATCATACCCATTTTCTGGGAAGCTTTATACTTTGTATTGTCACTCCCAAACCCCCTTTAAATATTTTTTTATCCAGATTCTTTAACCAAAGTTTGATTGAAGCATCATCTGTTTCTATGGATTCCTCCAGTTAAGCTCTTCAATCCTTAGTCTTAATTTTTAATTATTATTTCAATTAATGACCCTAATTTAATACAGGATCATAATCCCTACTTTCAAGGTGTTGATCTATTCTTCACATTTATTCTTATACATGCCAAACTATATGCTAATACTAGATGAGGAGAGTGTTATATGCTTGAGTTAGGTGTTCTATGACTTATCCCTCAAAGTCTCTATATTTTATAAATTGACGTCATTATGTGAATCTTGATTTCATCAGGTGTTTCCTATTAAATTAATATGCCTTTCTTATAATCATTGTGATCATATTCTAGATACCTTCTTATATATGTTCATCACTCTGTTGGAGGTTGATACCTCATCACCTTACACCCAATATAGGGTATTCCCTTTATTATGCCTTAAATAGTTTTTTCTGACTATCTACCCAGATATTCGGGTTTGATACCACTTAACCCTTCTATGTTAAGTGTTATTATATAACAAATGGATCCTAAAATGATAAGTGTCTATAACATGTATTGTTTCCACTTGAATCTTCTAAGTTAAGTGTCCCAATAAATTAATTAACCATTCAAATGTTAAATGTAAAGAACATTTATATATATAAATTGGCCTATATATTTATAATTGAATGGAATATGGTATCATGTCCTTATCCTACATTTTCATGCTTATCAATGGTAAAAGAATTAACCTGCTAATTTAATATGGAATCAATGTAATAAATGGTTTCATTTCCTATTAGCATTTTCACCTAGTATGGAAGGTAATGGAATGAACCTTCTAAATTATTAAATTGCATGAGTATTACATGAAATATTTATATAATGGAATATTTATAATATGCCTATTGAATATTGACCTTCTTTTCTTTATTAGAGATTTCAAACTTGAGCCAGCCTTGGATTCCTGATGGAATTCCATGAGAACTCAGAAAACATCATTTCGATTCAAATATCTGGTTTCCAAAGGAGATACCCACCTTGGAACATGGTCTGTTTCTACTAGAAGATTCCTTTCATGATGTTGTATGATCCATTTTCTATCTTAAAAATATTAGGATGCCTTGGATACACTCCTTGGATCTAGCTTGATTTATTCAGACATGTGACTCCATGGATTCACCTCATTTATTCTATGTCATTCTTAGCCCATTTTACCTTAGATGAGATCTGTGGACTATGTTAAAACTATTTATAATGGAATGACTTGGGGAATTTCCATTGGATTACACTCATACCCCTTAGCTAGGCTCCAGGTAATTATTTAGTTGGCACAACCCTTAATATTAGGGATTCCTTAGTTATTATAGTGGATCCTATTTAACTATTATCATCATCACAAGATACCTTGATACACCTTTGATTCTTTACTATTATTATTATTATTATCATCATCATCATGGAAATTTTTTAGTATTTATTATATATCAGTTGACTTATTAATACAAACTGAACTCAATTGAATTAATCAAATGATTACAAGTTTAGAAAAATTTCCATATGAGGATAAATAAGGTATCAGTTATCTATATTGTATTTATTTTATTTTACATATACTTTTACATTGTTTCAGTTTATATTCACAAACTTTATAGTATAGAATCCATTGGTGGTTTCCTACTAAGATCTATCTCACACCCTATCTGGGCAGTTGATGGTACCCATGAAGATTATATGTATGATGTTTATAAAAAGAAGAAGCATCCTACTTTGGACACCTAATCTTGATTTCCTTCCTAGGATTGAGCATGGTAGTAAATGACCAGGGCAGTGCTCAAGAAGCCTAGATATTTTTTGGATTCTTTTTTATCCTTTTCTGTATCATGTATTTCCTACTTTCATGTATACATTTTTTCCATATTTCAAGAAACATGACATAAATTATCTTAATTTTTTATATAATTTAGTTCTAGATTTTGATTATTAACTATTTATTATATTTTATGTCTTCTTTCAATATGGTAGGTTACTAGTCTTGTTGATATATTTTTTGATTCATTTGTCCCATATGATTGAATATGCTTTTGGTATTTATCTATTGTTACCTATCCACTATGATAAACTCTTAAATGAGGGTATAGTCTCCCCACAAAGACACAATAGGCCCTAGATTCTAGTCAATAGCCTCTATTATATGGGTGGGCACACTTGAGGCCATGTGGCCAACCAACTTTGGGGCACCTGTGAGTGGAACCTGGGTCAAGATGTCACATAGTGGTATCAGAGTTTTATTTTCTTGCCTTAATATTTTTAGATAATATACATGAGATTATGAATTGTTTGGAAATAGTTATAATCTATACTTGGGAATAGATAACACATGTTCATGGTAAATATAGAGTTTCCTTAAATAAGAATTATTATTTTGTATTACACTTATTACAATTGATATTCTTTCACTATTGGGTGATGCACATGCTATGTTATGGTTCTTATTATTATTATTATTATTATTATTAAGGATTCAATTTTATCCTTGGTATGATGGTATGAGGTTAAGGAAGCTTCAATCATGCATCTTCATAGGCACTTATAAATCATGTGTCGTGAATATTCCATGGCATATATGTGAATTTCACTACTTTAATTTCTTATGTTTCCTGTGATAATTGAGTGATCTATGGATTTTTATATATATTCTTCTACTATTAACAACTTATAAAAGGTAGGGGGTTAGTTATTTAAGGTGACAACATCAATCTAAATAGTTTTTTCTTGTATCGGTTGATGGTGGCATCTTAAATAGCTAGTTTATGCCCATATCAGCTATATACCCATGTTTACATAAGCTACTCTTTCTCCATAATTGAGTGATTTTCAGTTTCTATCCATGAGTTTTATGGGCCCTCATGAATTGGAATGAGTAATTAACCAATTTTATCCATCATATATTACCTAATACATTCTGAGACAGAATGTAGATGGGATTAAATGAAAATTAAATGTGTTTTGATAACAGTGATAAGGTTTATGGGTCCTTATTTACTGAGAATGAAAATCCATTTTAATTGAACCTTTATATAATTTTATAAGCAAATAAAAACTTATAATGTGAATCTTCACATATAAAATTAATTTTTTTTTCGAGTAATTGAAATGGTAAAATGTAGTTGACCATTCATCTAATGGAACCCATGTACATTAAATACGACCACCTAATAATACCAAGCCTTCTAAGTGGGTATTTGGGGTAGTACCTATGGTAGTGGTCCCTTATTCTTACTTTCTAATTCTCCTAGTACGTCAATCTATTAAAAAATTATTTGAGTTGTGTACTTTTCATTTTTGGAGTTACAATACCATTACATCCTCAAGCCATGCGCCAAGAGGGTGGAGATGGCCATTCTCTAGAGATGGTGGGTCCTAATCCACTCGTCATCCCGCCAGAAGTTTCACATGATGAACTAGTAGTTATACCCAAAATAGGCACTAATTCATAGATTCAAGATAGTTTTCTATGTATTATTTAGTCCATTCAGGCTGCTCCATGACCTGGACCTACTTTGGTTAATCTGACATGTTAGTTATTATAGCAGTGTCCTCCCATATTTTCATGGGATGGTCATCCATAGGATATTGAGTCTTGGATGGAGTCCACTCTATATATCTTTGAGCATCTAGAAATTCCTCCATATAGGAGGTTCAAGCTTGATAAAAACAATCTACATGATTCTTCTAAACACTTGTGTGATGTGATTACCTAGAATGGTCTTCATCATTGCATGTTCTAGGATGATTTTCAGACTGTCTTCTCTATTCACATCTTTCCTCATATGTTGAGAGCTGACTGAACCAGATAGTCTATTCACCTTGACCCTAGTCTTATGTCTGTTATAAACTATATAGTGAGTTTTACTGAGTTGCATTGCTTTTCACCGCTTCTAGATAGTGATGAGAAATCATGTGGTAGATACTTCAAGGATGTGATTAGGTATTACATTAATACTTGGGTTACTATATTTCACCTACATATATTTTATGATATTTTCAATCAATCTCTTTTAACTAAGTGCAACCTGAGGGAAGGAAATATTTTTTAGAACATGGTCTTCGTTTCAAGGTTGGGTAGCAATTCTTCTAGTAAGTGGTAGGGTTCCCTTGAGTTTTCTATTCTGAGAAATGGAATCTATATTATTCTCACTAGAATCTCCATTATATTCTATTAGTGTGGATGTAAGGGGGATATAAATATTTAGTATGATAGATACCTGATGGAGTGTCATTCTTGCAACCATATGGGGAATATTCAAATATTTTGTTGGATCTTTCCATATGCTTCTAGTGGAATAGTATCCACATTAGTGCCACATTTAGGGGTTGGAAATTTTACACCATGTACAATGAGGAGTAGGAGTAGCACCGATAGGACTGGCTAAGGATTTGGTCACGACCATGATAGTTATACTTCTAATTATCAGTAATAGTAGAGGGGACCTATTCGGGGTAGTCTAGTTGTATCACATGACTATGGATTAAGACATTTTCATTCATTACATATAATACCTAAGGATCATAGTGTAATACCTTCAATAGTATGTGGTACTATTCTAGTAGCCTCTACTATTGTATCTACACTAATTGATAGATGTGCTTCTCATTCCTTTATCTTCTTATCAACTACGGAAAGTATTGTGTTAGAGATTTAATATTACTATGGTGATATGAACCTAGAAAAACCATTGGGAGTATGGTTATAGGTTTTATTCCAATGCAGGGTTTATCCCCTTTAGGTAGGAAGTTATCATTTTTTATGGAACTTCTTTATCCTTGAGATTATGGGCTTTGATGTCAATCACAAGATAGACTAGTTGGATTCCTATCATGTCAATGTGGACTTATATCATCATAGGGTTATTTTTTCATCACTATAGGGAGTTATTTATCTTCAAAATTTATAGTGGAATGTCCATGCTAGTATAGATAGACTACACTATCATAATCTAGGTGGAGTTATCACCCAGACAGTTACTCTCTTTATAAAGGATTAAGGTTTTTCTCAGATAGATTTTTCTCCTATAGTATATCATTTCGGGGTCATTTTCCCAATAATTTTTCTATATTTTTACCAGAGAGAGAGTTATATTTTACAAATTGATATCTTTCCTAAATAAACTATAGTTTCCATTTTTCTATACAAGATGGCATATACTGAGCTCTATGAGCTTAAGAGATAGTTGGAAAATCTGGAATCATAATTCTTTATCAAACCCAGTACTTCTTATATGGGTTCACCCATGATTTTCACTATTAAATAATATGGTTCCATTCATCTATGAATGGATTACCGATGTTTCAACCAACTTATAGCTAAGAATTGATATCCACTAACATGAATAGATTAGTTCTTTGACCATCTTTGAGGAGCTCTGGTTTTCTCAAAAATCAACCACAGATCGGTCTACCATTAGTTACAAGTCATACCTTTAGAAATACCTCATATAGATTTTAATAGTAGTTGTGGTCTTTATAAGTATATTTTTAGTTCATTGGATCTTACAAATGAATTTTTTGCTTTTTGTGGATTTTATGAATACGGTTTTCCATCCCTATCTAGATTCTTTTTTCATGGTCTTTGTGGACGACAACATGGGGTATTCTCCCACTTGTGAAAACCATGATAGACATCTTGAGATCATTATGAGTAAACAAAGAGAGCATAATATTTATTTCAATATTCGTAAGTTCCACTTCTATATCAACAATGTTTAATTATTAGGTCATACTATCTCAGAATCTAGAGTATCTATTGACCTAGAAAAGCTGAGTGTTGTTGTTTTTTATGAGCATACTAAGAATGTATTTGATATATGGAGTTTATTAGGTATGGATAGATATTAAAATCATTTCATAAAAGAATTATTATACATTACTAAACCACTTACTAGTATTACAAATAAGGGGTGAAGTTCCAATGTTCAAAAGCGTGTGAGAAATCATTTCAAGGGATAAAAGGGACGCTTATCTCGACACTAATTATGATTCATCCAGAGAATGGAAGAGGATATACATTATTATTTGATTCATTCAGAATTAGTTTGGGGAAGTTCTGATGCGGGAGTATATAGTTACTGCATACAGATCTTGATAGATGACGTCTGATGAGATGAAATACCCAACACACAACCTTGATCTAGTAGTTGTTGTCCTTGTATTACATTGCTAGAGAAATTATTTGATAGGTGAGAACTTTTTGGTGTATATGGACCATAATACCCACAGATATATATTTAAACAAATTGGAATTAATCTAATATATCTAATATTGGTTAATGTATTCATTCTTTTGACTTTTATCTTGCCTATATTCCTAGAAAATGAAATGTGGTAGTATATGTGTTGAGTCCAAAAACTCATGAATAGAACATACTGGAATCCAGTGATGAATGGAAATTGATGGCTCTCATTTCTATGATGCATTTAGATTTTCATGAGAGTCACAATCATTCATATCTTATAGCTCTGGTAGTTAACTCTTCCCTTCTTGATAGGGTGAAGAGCATATAGTTTTTAGATTTTAAAGGTTTTGTTCTCTGAGAGAGTATTTCTAGTGAGGAGCAACCTATGAATTGGTCTATTGATATATATTAAATCCTTTGTATTCATTGTTGTGTTTGGGATTCTGTAGATATGAGATAGGAATCGATGCATGAGTCCCATGCTTCTTAGTGGTCAGTTCATCCTGGCATCTCTAAGGTGCATCTAGATATGTGATGCTAGTATTGGTGGCTTGGGATGAAATGTTAGAAAGATTGTTTTATCACTTGGTGTTCCACTTGTTAGTAGGTGAAGGTAGAGAACCAATAACCTAATGGATTTTTACAACCATTCCAATTACCAAATTGTAAATGGGAAGATGTTGATATGAATTTGGTAGTTGTCTTACTGAGGTCACCTTAAGGTAGAAACACATTTTGGGTAGTCATGGATCGACTAGTGAATGTATCCCACTTCCTTCCTATCTGGGATACTTTACAATTTTATTATATGGTAATATTAAATGCTTGTGAGGTTATACAGCTACAAAGGGTCCCTCATACTATTTTTTTAGATAGGGATTCTCATTTCAAATTGAGGATATGGAAGGGGTTACATAATGATATGGGTATAGAACAAATTTTGAGAACAACCATTCACCCTCAAACTAATGGTTAGTTGGAACAGATGATACAAGTGTTATAGGAAATGCTTCAGGCATGTTTCCCTGATTTCGATGGTTCTTGAAAGAATCACATTCTTCTATTTGAGTTCTCATACAATAATAGTTTTCTTTAAAGGATTCAAATGGATACTTATGAGGCCTTTTATGGAAGTCCTTTCCGTTCACCCATGTGATGGTTAGGGGTAGGAGAGGCAGCATTACTAGGTCCTCTCCTCATGCAAGATATATTAGAGCTGGTTCAACTGATCAAAAATAATATGTCTATTGTTCAATATAGATAGAAATCATATGTCAATTTCCACTGACAACCTCTAGAGTTAGATGTCAGTGGTCTGGTTTTCTTATGGGTATCACCCAAACATTTGAATAGATAGATATAGAGGTAAGGGAATCTATCTTCATGCATTGTTGAGCTGTTTAAGATTCTAGATAGAGTCAGGATGATAGCCTATCAGTTTCCACTACCTCATAGGTACTGTGTCATGTATTTCATCTTATAAATTTCATAGCTCCATCGTTATCATGTTGACCCATATCATAATTTTAATCTTGAGGAGGTTTAGTTATATTTTGATCCTTCATTTGAGGAGTATCCTATACACATCATTGATTGGAGAACGAAGGCTCTTTGAGGTATTTATGTCCCTTTAGTACGAATCTTATGGTATCACTACCGGGTACCATGCATGACTTGGGAGTGGGAGGCCAACATATGTGCTCTATGGATAGAGTTATTCTCAAATAGTGTTATGCCTCCCTTGTAAGATGAACTTGGGGAAGACTTCCTTTAAGGGGGGAAAATTGTAAGAACAAGATTTTTCTTTGAGGTTTTTATCCTTAAAATTTCAATCTTATTTTTTATATTTGACCTACTATGGATGCCTAATGAGTTAATGGTTACTTCAAGGGTATTCAAAATATCTCAAAACCCTGGTCGGTAGAGAAAATTTTTGCACCACAAGATTATTAGAAACTATGTGAGCTGTTTCGCATGGTTTTCCTAACTATATGAGAGCTGGAAAGAGCGCTGAAGGAGGTTACAGGGTTTGAGGAGACCATGTAGCTAGGGGAATATGACTATTTTTATGGTTTGTGGTTTTTTTAAGATCCATACAGCATAGATGGTGCATGGTTTATTAGACCACACAGGCTAACTGTGTGGGGTCCCTATTAAGATAGTTCCATGTGTGTGGTTGGAATATGGCTTGGAAGACCATCTGATCAAACAATATGACCCCATTATTCTTGGGATAATTTACTATTTTCCTTTAAAACCCAATTAATCATGCCCCTCGCCTAATTATCTCATTTATAGTGGTAGAGATGATTCTCCCTTCATGTCAGATCTCCCAAACCCCCTTTTATAGATTTTTATCACATTTGTTCTTATCATGACTGATTGATGCAATGTTAGTCTCTTTGGATTCCTCTAGCTAATATCTTCGATCCTTAGGCTTAGTTTTTTATTCTTCTTTCCATCGAAAATTCTATTTTGATGCATGCTCATATTCCTTTTACGGATTTGATTAGTTCTTTAGATTTCTTTCAATCCAGACCAAACTAAAGGTTGATACTAGAGGAGGAGAGTGATATAGGCTCAAGGTAAGTGTTATATTGTTCATACCTCATATTTTCATTATTTTATAAACTATCTTCGTTGTAAGAACACCAGTTTCATTAGGAATTTCTTATTAAATTCATATGAATGTTTTATAATCATTGTGCTGATATTCTAGAGACCTTTCTATATATGTTCATCACTCTGTTATAGGTTGAGACTTCAACACCTTACATCCCTTTCATTTTATGCTCTTTATTATACCTTAAATGGGTTTTAATGATTTTTTATGCCCCTGTTTTGGTGTTCTATCACTAGAACCTTCAAAGGTAAGTGTTATTATATAATAAATGAACCCTTAAATTCTAAATGGATTGCACATGTATAGTTTCCACTTAACCCCTATAAGTTAAGTGTCCCAATCAATTAATTAACTTTTAAAATGTTAAATGGATATTATAATTATAGATAAACTTGGACTATATATTTATAATTTCATTTAATATATTTTCATGTAATTAGCTTTCTTTATCATGCTTATGAAAGTTAAATGAATGAACCTGCTAAATTAATATGAAACCAAGTAATAAATTGTTGTATCTTCTATTAGTTTTATCACCGAGTATGAAAGTAAATGGAATGAACCTTATAAATTATTAAATGGTATGAGTATGAAATGAGATAATTTATACAATAAAATATATATAAGGTTCCTATTTCATATAGATGTTTTTTATCTTTATAGGAGTGGTCAGAATTGTGTCGTCCTTGAATTCACGAGGGAATTCATCGAGTGTTCAAATGATGTCATTAAAATTCAATGATATGATTTCCAAGGGATATACCCACCTTATAAAATGGTCGTTTTCTACTAAAATATACTCATTATGACACCATAGGATCCCTTAGCTATCTTCTGGATATTAGGATACCTTAGATATATTCCTAGGATCCAACTTGATGTCTACATACACATGACCCCATGGATTCAACCCATTGGGCCCAGTCATGCTTAGCTCATTTTACCTTGGATGAGATCCTTAGACTCAGATAGAAATATTTATAGTGGAATCCCATAATTGATACCCCTTTGATTTCACTTATACCCCTTAGACAAGATTCATGTTATTACTGAGTTGGATCGACCCTTAAGGTTAAGGATTCCTTAGTTGTTACCTCGGATCCTCTTATATTATTATCTTCATCACATGATTCATTGATACATCTTGTATCCTTTTTTATTATTTTTATCATGGTAATTTGTTATTATTGTTATATCTCATAGGACTTATTTATATAAACTGAACTCAAATGAATTAATTAAATGATTACATATTCAGAGACATTTCCTGTTAAGGATGAAATAGGTATTAGTTATCTTTATAATATTTCTTTGCTTTTATATATACCAACGAACTGTTTTAGTTTATATTTATAGACTATATAGAATATACACCCTTAGTGGTATCCTATTAATATTTATCTCACACACTATCTAGTTTTTTGAAGGTAACCAAAAATATTATATGTATGCAGGTGATGAAAATGGGATGTTTTATACTTTAGACACCTGATCTTGTTTGATTTCTTAGTATGAGCTAGGTAGCAGATGATTGGTCTAGAGATCAGGATTCTTGGATTGTTTTTTGCTTATTTTTAACAATTTTGTACAATATTTATTTCTGGCTTCCATGTATACCTATTTTCCATCTTTCTAGAGACAAAAAATTTATTATTATAATTTTATATATGATTAATTTTTATATTTTTTTTATTATATTTTTTATGGTTGTTTATTTATGTTTATGCTATGGAGGGTTATTGTTCATGTTGATATATTGTTTTTTATTTTGTGTAATCTAATTATATATGCTTCCTCTATTTATTTTTTGTTTCTTCTCCACTATACACCAGTCTAACATAAGGTCCATTGACACACCCTAGGCCATCACTACTAGTAGAAAACCACTCCATATTGGGAGGTATGATTTAGGCCATGTGGCCAACCATCTTGGGGAACCTTTGAGTGGCACATGGGTTGGTACATCATAAGTAAAGGTAAAAATTTTAAGTATAATGATAGTTATAGTGGGAACCCTAAAAACATTACTTGTGTTAAAAAGTTATTTTTTTTCGAGATAATCAATTTCTAATGACTATAACCATGAAGATCAATTTTTTATGAGTATAATGAATTAAAATTTCCACTAAGCCGTGTACAATTCTATCTTATTCAAGTATGCAATAACTACTAGATCTATGGAAATTTATTTACATTATTTGAGATGTATTATTCAATAAAAAATTATTTTTTTCAACATTGGTGGAGAACATCATCATATTTTGAATGATTATTGCATTATAGGTAATGTAGGTAAGTGAAAACTATTTAGATCTATTGAAAACTCAATAACTCATTCCAAGGTTAAACATTTTTCTATTGTTAATGGTTCTCTGTTTGATGTTTTTTGGGGGGAAATGTTGTAATTCAAGAACATTCTCTGTATCTTTTCTAGGTGGGAGTCCAAAAAAAGGGAGGAATAGATGTTTATTCATTTAATCACTTGTTACATGGTGGGAAAGGTGTTGTTTTAGTGGTAGGTTGATTAAGAGATGAACTGGATGATCTTTTTTCAGATGATGAAAACTTTGATAGGGACCTGTCACACCCCGACCACAGATACTACTTTATTTTATTCTTTCATCGATGTTGGATCTTTTGGTTGAGTTTTGGGTTGATTGCTGAATAGAAGTCCTTGTGTTTTTGGGTTTTTGGGTTTAATTTTATTCCTATTATTAGTTATTTTTTTGGATTAAGATAATGTTGCATTTCGGGGAGTTTGTGACACCCACAGTGTCACTACTTTGTGTTAAAAACATTCAGTGATCTTTGAGTGAACTTTCCTAGTGATTGGGGTGTAATTTGGGGGTTTTAGGCCAATTTTTGGGGTTTCACGGTTTGAGCACGGCCTTTCCAAACCGTGCCACCTAACCACGCAAAGTTGCAGGAGTTTCCAGTATCCCCGCACAGTTTTCACATGGTTTGACAAACTGTGCAGCCAAACCGTACAACCACTTGCGGTATTTATAACTTTTGACATGGAACTCCGATTTGGGTGATTCAACCTCCAAAATGAAGCCCTCTCTATTGGGTATCGACCAGAGGAGCCTCCCCCTTTTCCTGCTTAGATTTGGGGCGTTTTGGTGGCGATGTGTCAAGAAAGGTTGGTGGTTCTTCATGTTTCCTACATCAAATCTTCTCTCCTTCTCATTCCCTCTTTTTTCTTGGGTTTCCTTTGGGGATTTTCTTCCATGGACAAACCCTAATGTCTAGGTTTTATGTTTTTTTAGTTTTTCTTTGGATCTATGGTGTGAAAATGGTCATTGGGGATTATATCTCTCCTCCCTTGAAGTTTTGTTCCATTCGCACATGGTTGAGGTAGGTGTTTCCAACTTTTTCCTTTTCGAAACACTCCACATGCACTTGTGTGTTTTAATTTAATTTTTAAATGTTTTTCGCACCTCTAATATATCTATTTATTGATGCAAATGATGTCTTTGTATTGGTATAATTTACTAAAAATAGGTTTTCAAAGGGATTTGTGTAAAATACCTAGGTTTATTGCACCTAGGGTTATTGTTTAAAACCTCATTGTTCTTTAAAGTTAAATTTGGGTTTTTTATAAAATGTCTATCCTTAATTATGGTGGGATGGTTATTTATTATTTGTTATCTTGATTTGGTGTGTATGGTTTGGTAATGATTTATCTTTATAAAAGTGTTAAAATGTCGTAAAAAGGGTTTTATGGTTACAATGGGATTGTTTTATGTTCTTTGAATAATGTGGATGGTTGGATGTGGTTTTAAAGAAAATGATTGGTTTTGTGGAATTTTTTTTTGGGTGTTCCTTGAAATATTAGTTTCCTAAATGTTGTTTAAAATGGAATCCCATGGGGGGATATGCATGTTTGGCTTTTGGTGTGTGTGTTTTGGAAAATGTTTGGCTTGAGGGGTTGTTTGGAATTTCACACTTGAATATGGTTTTGGAAATGATTTTGAAATGTTTTGGTAAATGCATTTAGTTTTGTAAACATATAGGCCTGTTTGTAATTGTACCTTTAAAGGTGATGTTTTGTGTTGATTTTAGAAAAGAATGTGATTTGGAAAATGTGAATGCTCGGTTGGCAACTTAAGGTGTTTTAAAAGATGGTTTGAATACTTAAGTGATGTGATGGCCTATTTGGCATGTTTTTAGTGTTTCATGTTTTTCCTAAAATGTGGAAAGGCTTGTTTAGAAAAGTTTTGAAGAGTTGGTGTTCCTCATGGTTTTTGAAGTGAATTGTAAATGTTTCGGTTTGCTTAATTTCTAAAGAGTGGGTTTGTGATGTGAAAGTGGTGGCTTATGTAATGATATTCTTGGTGTGGTTGATAAATGGTTTATGTGGTAACATGTGATGTGTGAAATTTGATTGAGCACAAAATGTGAAGCCTAGTTATCTAGGTGGGAGAACTTGTACTAGTATGCTAGTGATACTTGGTGGTTTGGCCCCTGTTTGACATAGAAAGTTTGACAATGACAACACTAACTAAACTATGATGTAGATGTTGGGGACCAATAGGTTATGGGTATGTTCCCTACTAGTGGCTCGTGCATGAGAAAGGATATTGTTATGGTTACTTTTCACCAAGATATGAGGTACCTGGGGCCCACAACTAGCTAGTGCCTAGGGGTGTTCCCGAGACTAGTGCTCAATAATTATATTGCACCTCTCGTCGGCATAAGCTAGGTTGGGTTGGTAATTTTAAATGTAATTGTTTTGTATTTAATGTTACATTATTTGAAATTGTTTTCCATTTAAAGTTGTTCCATTAAAAAATTTACTACTAATGTTTGGGTTGGGTTTTTGTTATAAAATGATAGTTTTCTTGAAAAATGGATGGTGGCATGTGTTGGCCTTGGAAATGGGAATGTTGTGGTTGTTTAATAAAATGTGAAAAAAACCTATTTTTATAATTTTAGTTTAAACTAGTGTTAATGGACTATTTTGGGAAAGGAAACACTTGGAATCTGTGGTGATTGTCTACTGAGATGTTAGCTCACACCATACCTATACCACTTGGTGTCGGTAGACCCGAGCTGTTTTGCAGGTTCAGGTTTTGATCAAGTTTTTATGGTTTGAGTTATCTCCTAGAGTAGGGTGGTCTTGTTCTTGGATGTGACCAGGAGGTCACATGGATATCATTTTAGTATTTGGTTGTTTTATTTTATTGTAACTCTTGGTTCTTTCAGTGTTAGTTTTATTCAGTTGTATTTGTATTGGACTAGATTGTTTTTTTTTTGAGATTTAGTTGTGGTTAGCTCTGCTTCATTTTCAATGTTGTATATTTTGATCCTATTTATTATTGGGCCAAATTGTTCCCTCTTGTTTTATATATGATTCCCAGCACTAGTTTCCAGTCCGTGGGGATCAGGAACGACCTTTGGATCATGTCGCGGACCGGGTCGGGTGTCGGGTTAGATGGCATTCCATCCTGGTTCGCGACAAAATGGTATCAGAGGGAGTTTCTTGTTATTTGGGGTGTCCGGTACATGGATACTAGGGTTGTAGAGACTCAGGAGGTAGGTGCAGGAAGGGCGTCACGAACCCTTGCTTGTTCTGAACCTCGAGTCACCAGGGGTAGTCCTGGAATGATTCTTGTGTCCTATGTTGTTTTGGAATTGAGGGATGAAAATGGAGGCAATTTGGGTAATGTTGTGGCCTTACATGGGCTGGTGACCCATGTGAAGTCTAAGTGCCCGGTTTAAGGCCCTCCTAGTGTTATGACTTACTTGGGGCATGGTTCACCACCATGTTGTCGGGTTAGGCATAGACACTAGTTCCTCTTTCAGGTAGTTTGTTGTTGGTTGTGTTTTGATTTGATATTGCTTTATGTGAGTGTGTTGAAAATGAGAGTTTATTTTCAAATGGAAAACAATTTAAATGAACATGCATTCTATCAAGTGGGTTTAAATTGGTAAAGTTGTTTTTGAAACATTGAAGGTGTTTTGTGTTTGAGAATGTGAATGGAATGTGGACCTTGGTATTTCTTATGGACATTGACATGTGTGTGGGTATATGTGGGAAGTGTGTATTGGAATAAGGTATTGGAGATAGATTGACACACATGTAATGGTTTATAAGGTACCATGGGTTGGGTTCTCAATTTAAATGTTTGGTATGATTTTCCTTAAGTGGGTTTTAATGAGAAAATGATTTTAGAAATTAGTTTTTTTTCTTGAAAAATGGGTTTTGGGTATTTGTGAATTAGACTCGAAATAAGTCATTTTTGAGTTTTGAAAGGAAAATGATGGTTTTTGAAAAAGAATATTTAGTTATTTTTTGTTTTTACTTTGCTTCGGAGCCAGTTGGTTTTGGTTTGAGGTGTTCCTCTTTGTTTGTGCCTCAGTTTGATATTGGATTTGGTATGCAATTTTCATGTTGTTCAAAAAAAACTCCACCCAGAAAGGTCCGCAAAGTTCTTAATGAGTCATGCCTGGTCCCTTTTCCTCCATAATTTTTTCTTGTATTCTATGGTTATTGGGATTTTCTTGAGGCTATGCAGTGGGTTGAGGAAGTCAAGCGTGTTTTTAAGTCATTGGGAACTCCCGATACTGTTAGAGTCCATGCAGTACAAAGGTTGTCTGAGGGTCCATCCTTGGACTAGTGGGGGGGTTGGTTTCCCCATCATCAACGGAATGTGACATGTCATGGGAGGTGTTCAAGTCAACTTTTATCCAACAGTTCATATCGGAGGAGGTGAAGAAGAGGAAGGTGGAAGAGTTGTGGGATGTTTGGCAGGGCCAGTGATAAGTAAAGTCTTATGTTGAAAATTTAGAGAGTTGGTTACATTATCTTCGGGTGTAGTGTCTAGGGATTAATTGAAGGACCCTGTCTTTTTTTTGGGATCTTCATCTTGAAATTATGGAGAAAGTTCCCTCATCTAGTGAAACATGTTTCAAGATGTTGGTGGATGAGGAATTAATGGATGAGCTGGTTTTTGGGGTGCATCCAGTGGTTGTTGGTTCTTGTAAAGGTTCCCCGTCTGGCAAGTAGAGTGTTACAGGGGTACCAGTTTCTGAAAAACATCCCTTGTTGGCTTCGGCTTCCAGTTTGTTGGACCATTTTATTGTAGGTTTCTAGTGCGGCCAATTTGGTAACTCAAAGTTGTATTATCATATTCCTCCAAAGACTTGACATTGTTGTGACTATTTATGCCATTTAGAGAACATCTGTAAGGGGTGTTTTCTGAAAAGTAAGTCTTGAAAGGAGGATGTGTGGCCAGACTGTGAGGCAGGAGATGTTTCAGCCATCAGAGCCCCAACCACAGGTCTCTGGGTGAAGCTCGCGCATAGTTAGGAGTGAAAAGGGAGTGTGAAACCCAACCTAGCTTTGTTTTCTGTGTTGGTATGGAAATGATTAACATATCCTTGTTATTGTTAACTTTATTTTGTAAGTAAAACTTCTATGGTAATGGTGTAGTTAACTAGATATCCTGTAACCCAACAGTTGATTCTATCTGAATGTTTCCTTTGAAAGTTTTCATTCTCCTTTGAGTGTGTCTTGTCTTCGCGAAGGCCAGTTTTGGTTTTAACTTTTGGCAATGATCATTTGGAGATGCTGGATTTTTTTTTAATTGGTGTATTTTGGGTTTGGTTTGTTTGGTAGGGTCCTGGTTCAAGTGTTGGTAGTGTCCAAATTGTATATCGATGTTCAGGTTTGACCCCGGTTGAGGATTTTGGTTTCTAGAGTTTCGGGAAAATTTCCTAGGAGAAGCACGGTTACTGCATGGTTTTCAAAACTATGTGTCCCCAGCCAGGTGGATAGAACCAATATCATGAACAGGGCATGACCATGCGGTAGGTCTCATAATTGTGTGGGTTAGTGTCATTTTTGGGCAGAGGCGTTGGAGCTGTTGACACATAATTTTGAAACTGTGTTGCCAAGTCATGCAGGGTGCCCCTTCCTTCTAGTAGTTTATGAACGGTTTAGTAAACCGTGCGGCCAAACCATGCAAGTCATATAAAAATTTTAAAAGTTAAAATCTCTTTATCCTAGTAGCAGTGTGGGTGTTTTTTGAGGTTTAAATGTTGTTCGTATTAGTTGATCTCTTGTGGTGGGGAGAACCCTCTCATGTTCTCCCCTCATCCTCATTCATGCATTGTGGTTTCTTCCTGATCGGTCGGGCATGAATTGTGGAGTGAAAATTTATCCCAGGGTTCATGGTTTCCCTTTGGTTTTTGTCGGTCATGGACTTGAGCTTTGGTTGACTTTTGTCAAGGTGACTTTCTCGGGGCATAAAGTGTCTGTGGTGGGGAGAATTGTCACACCCCGACCACAGATACTACTTTATTTTATTCTTTCATCGATGTTGGATCTTTTGGTTGACGTCTAGGTTGAGTGTCAAACAAAAGTCCTTGTGTTTTTGTGTTTTTGGGTTTCCTTTTATTCCTATTATTAGTTATTCTTGTTGATATTAAGATAAAGTTTCATGTCGGGGAGTTTGTGACACCCATAGTGTCACTACTTTGTGTTTAAAACATTCAGGGATCTTTGAGTGAACTTCCCCAGTGATTGGAGTGTAATTTGGGGGTTTTCTTCCAATTTTTAGGGTCACACGATTTGAGCATGGCCTGGCCAAACAGTGAAACCTAACCATGCAAAGTTTCAGAAGTTTCCAGTAGCCCCCGCATGTTTTGCACACAGTTTGACAAACTGTGCAACCAAACCGTGCAACCACTTGCGGTCTTTATAACTTTTTATGTGGAACTCCTATTTGGGTTATTCTACATCCAAAATGAATCCCTCTCTATTGGGCATCAACCATAGGAGCCTCCCCCTCCTTTGTGCTTCGATTTGGGGAGTTTTTTGGGTGATGTATCAAGAAAGTTTGGTGGTTCTTCATGTTTCCTTCATCAAATATTCTCTCCTTCTCTTTCCCTCTTTTCTCTTGGGTTTCCTTTGAGAGTTTTCTTCCCTAGCCAAACCCTAATGTATAGGTTTTATGTTTGGTTCGTTTTTATTTGGATCTAGGGTGTGCACATGGTCAGTGTGGCTTAGATCTCTCCTCCCATGAAGTTTTGTTCCATTCGCACATGGTTGAGGTAGGCATTTCCCACTTTTTCCCTTTTGAAACACTCCACATGCACTTGTGTGTTTTAATTTAATTTTTAAATGTCTTTAACACCTCTAATATATCTATGTATTGATACTAATGATGTCTTCGTATTGGTATAATTTACTAAAAATAGGTTTTCAAAGGGATTTTTGTGAAATACCTTGGTTTATTGCACCTAGGGTTATTTTTTAAAACCTCATTGTTCTTTAAAGTTATATTGGGGGTTCTTATGAAATTTTTAGCCTTGATTATGGTGGGATGGTTGTTTATTATTTGTGATCTTGATTTTGTGTGTATGGTTTGGTAATAATTTATCTTTTTAAAAGTGTTAAAAATCCATAAAAGGGGTTTTATGGTTACAATGGGATTGTTTTATGTTCATTGAATAATATGGATGGTTGGATGTGGTTTTAAAGAAAATTATTGGTTTTTTGGAAGTTTTTTTGGGTGTTCCTTGAAATATTAGTTTCCAAAATGATGTTTAAAATGGAATCTGAAGGGGGGATATTCCCGTTTGGCTTTTGGTGTGTGTGTTTTGGAAAATGTTTGTCTTGAGGGGTTGTTTGGCATTTCACACTTGAAGATGGTTTTGGAAATGATTTGGAAATGTTTTGTAAAATTCATTTGTTTGTGTAAACATAAATGCCAGTTTGGAATTGTACCTTTAAAGGTGATGTTTTGTGTTGATTTTAGAAAAGAATGTGATTCGAAAAATGTGAATGCCCGGTTGGCAACTTAAGGTGTTTTAAAAGATGGTTTGAATGCTTAAGTGATGTGATGGCCCATTTGGCATGTTTTTAGTGTTTCATTTTTTTCCTAAAATTTGGAAAGGCTTGTTTATAAAAAAATTTAAGAGGTGGTGTTCCCCATGGTTTTTGAATTGATTTGTAAATGTTTCAGTTTGATTAATTTCTCAAGAGTGGGTTTGTGATGTGAAAGTGGTGGATTATGAAATGAGATGCTCGGTGTGGTTGATAAATTATGTATGTGGTAACATGTGATGTGTGAAATTTGATTGAGCACAAACTGGGAAGCCTGGGTATCTAGGTGGGTGGACTTGTACTAGTATGTTAGTGATCCTGTGGGGTTTGGCCCCTGTTGAACGTAGGAAGTTTGACGATGACAACACTAACTAAACTATGATGATGTTGTTGGGGACCAATAGGTTATGGGTATGTTCCCTACTAGTGGATCGTGCATGAGAAAGTATATTGTTAGGGTTACTTTTCACCGAGATACGAGGTACCTCGGGCCCACAGCTAGCTAGTGCCTAGAGGTGTTCCCATGACTAGTGCTCAATAATTATATTGCACCTCCCATCGGCATACAGTAGGTTGGGTTGGTAATTTTAAATGTAAGTGTTTTTTATTTCATATTACATTCTTTGAAATTGTTTTCTATTTAAATTTGTTCCATTAAAAAGTGTTACTAGTAATTTTTGGGTTGGGTTTTTGTTATAAAATGATAGTTTTCTTGAAAAATGGATGGTGGCATGTGTTGGACATGGAAATGGGAAAGTTATGGTTGTTTAATAAAATGTGAAAAAAACTATTTTTATAATTGTATTTTAAACTAGTGTTAATGGACTGTTTTGGGAAAGGAAAAAACTTAGAATCTTTGGTGATTGCCTATTGAGCTGTTAGCTCACACCCTACCTATACCACTCAGTGTCAGTAAATCTGAGCTGTTCTGCAGGTTCAGGTTTTGATCAGGTTTTTCTGGTTTGAGTTATCTCCTGGAGCAGGGTGGTCTTGGGGTTGGAGGTGACTAGGAGGTCACATGGGGATCGTGTTTGTAGTTGGTTTTTTTATTTTATTGTAACTCTTGGTTCTTTCAGTGTTAGTTTTATTTTTCTGTATTTGTATTGGACTAGATTGTTTTTTTTTTGAGATTTAGTTGTGGTTAGGTCTGCTTCATTTTCAGTGTTGTATATTTTGATCTGATTTATTATTGGGCCAAATCGTTCCCTCTTATTTTATATATGATGCCCGACACTAGTTTCCAGTCCTTGGGGACCGGGAACGCCCTTCAGATCATGTCGCAGACTGGGTCGGGTGTCAGGTTAGATGGCATCCCAGCCTGGTTCGTGATAGGACCTATCACCTAGTCATGAGAACCCAACATTTGAATAAAATAATTATTTCAAATCTAATAAACAAGAAGACTTAGGTTGGGGTTCTCAAGCTTCTGGAAACACTGAAGAACAATCACATTGGGGTTTGATTAATGCTTCAAATTTAATCAATTTACATGGTTGTAGTGAAGGCTCAAATAACTGCAATAAAAATTGAATCAAGTGGGGTCCAAGAGAAAGAAAGAACTAAAAAAAAGAACAACACCTACTAATTGGGATTGGGGTTGGAATGAAATTGGTTGGAATCATTAATGGGTTCAAGAGGGGGAAACAACTTATAAGATTGAAAAATTATAGAACTAGTGAACTTTGAATGAAAAAATAGTTATATTCGGTCAACATGAAAATTTTATTGATACAAGTTCTATGTATTTTGTTGGAAAAAATAAAATCCAACCCACATCTCTGTGGTGACACCAAAATGTATTACATTTTAAGAAGGTTCATGTAAATGATTCATGTGGTTGGTGTACTTCATCAAATGTTGAAAACTAAAAACACTCTTATAAGAGCAAGGAGCTATGATAGGAGAATATAACATTAAAAAAATTATGTGATAATTAATCGAATTTTCATTCGACTATCATATATTATAAAAAATCATAACCCATTAAATTAAAAAAAATCAATATTAAAATTTTTCATTGATCTTCTATTATTTTCGTTTAGCTGGAATATGCTCCCGCGTCTGGTTTTGGCTTAATAGAATCGAGTGAGGGAATGTGGCCAGTTCAGATGCGCTAACTTAGAGTGCTAATGAAGGAAGATGGTGGCCTTGTGTTTTGAGGTTGGAGATGATGTTACAAATGTTATATTGAAGCATTGTTGGTTGGATGCGGCTGTTATTATGGGGATGCACAATGATAGGGGAATGGGGGTAGTATAGCACATGAAAAAAGAACTAAAATGAAAAAAATGAAAGAACAACTAAGGAAGAGAACAAATACGCACATACATTAGATTTTCATTGGGTTGATTCATTAAACAAGTGTGAGGGAGTGCGGTGGCATGGTTCGAATTCTACAAAGGCAAGAATATTGCAATGAATTGAGTTGTGTTAGGGTTGTATTTATAATATTGGTAAGGATTTTATTAGATATTTTTATAAAGGGTGAATAGAAACTATTTAAAATAAAATAAAAAATATTAAAAAAATATATATTAAAAATGAATATATATTTTTAAAAAAAGTAAAAAATAATTAACATTATTAAGGAACATATAATTTAAAATTCATGAATGTTAAAAATGATTGAAATTGAATAATGAAAAATTAATAGACTTCAAAGATATTAAGAAATGGATAAATTTTATCAATTATATAAATTATCTAAAAAAATAAAAATGTTGCTTCGGCAGTGCCGTAGGTGTGAAAGGAGGTGGTCACTGACAACGACTATCTTTGGAGGTGTAGTGTTTGATTTCTGTGAGCCCTCCCCCGGGAGAATGTTTCCCTCCACTGATCTGGTCGCCTTGCCAGATCACCTAGTTCTGACAGGGTGGGTTGAATGGGAATGACCCACCATGCTGATGAATTGCAATGATGACCCATCACTGCTCGGGTCGTTACCCTATGAGATTCTCTTCCATCTCGATAGGAAATGGCTCTTTACCGACTAGGGCTTCTTCGGATGACATCTTAGCGGGGAGGGTGGTTCCTAGGTGTGGAGGGCTCAAAACGGTCACTCTTGGTGATTAACTTTCCAAGAGAGTATCTAAAAATTTAAAAATGAATATATATTAAATTGAAGATGAATACATATTAAAAAAATAAATGATAATGAATAAGTATGTATAAATAAATATTTAATATTAATAAATTATAAAAAAATGTTACAAATAATTAACACTATAAGTGAAAAAATAAAATCAAAAACACTAAATGTTAAAGAATAAAAATGAATAAATTGAAAAAATATAAAAAATGTTTAATATTATTAAGGAAAGTATAATATTAAAAATGAATAACTTATAAAAATATAAAATAGTACTAAATAGTGTATATGAAATAAAAAATTAAAAAATGAATAAAATTTACCGATTAAAACATAATATATTTAATATTTTATGTTACTAAAGGATGTTCTATAATTAATATTGAATATTGAATAAATTACATAAATATTATGTGTGTGCCTATTTCAATATAAAATTGTATTAATTATGAAAATGTGTGTGAAATTAATGTATATTTATATATATAACACAAGTTTGATATATATTCAATTGAACACACAAATAATGACATTATATAATATGTAATGTCTATTACTAAATACTGATTAATCATATTTTTAATTAATATTAATTTTTTACTATAAACCATTTTTTCACTATATATATGACTTATAATATGTCAAAACATATTTTTTATATAAATCATATTTAAGGAAACATTATATATTAATGTATATGTATATATATTAATATGAAAATATTTATATATTAAAATATTAAATATATTGACAAACAATTATGTATTAAAAATATAAAAAAATGATTAAATTTAAAAAATATTAAATTAATGAATGTTAAAAATGGGAGAAATTTAATTAAAAATCAATACATTGAACAAATACTAAATGAATGAATGAGAATTTTCAATTATTTAAAATTTTAAAAAATGGAAATGAATACATATATTAAGTATTAAAATTAAAATTGACTTAAAAAATTAAATTTTAATCAATAACTATGTATAAATAAATTTTACAAATGAATAAATTACAAAAAATTTAAACAAATAAATAACCCAAAATGAATAAATTACAAAAATATTAAAAAAATTATCAATCAAAATATTAATGATAAAAATGAATAAATTTTAAAAATGAATAAGTGTTATTAATTATATAGATTATTAAAAAAATAAAAAATGTGTATGTGTTAAAATGATAATGAAAAATATTAATTATATAAATTAAAACCATATTAAAAACACTAAATTTTATTGAATAAACATGTATAAATAAATATTAAAAATAGATAAAATTAGAAAACTATTAAATAAAGAAAAATTGAAAATGATTAAATTACAAAAAAAATATTAAAAAAATTAATTTTATTGATGAATAAATGATATAGATATTTAATTAAATTGCAAATATATTATAGCTCACTATGTGAGTGTTTTTACATTAAGTACATATAAGTGTGTAAAATTAATCTAGCATAACATTGATATATGTAGATTACAATTGTATTAAAACATATTAAATGTTAATCAATAAATATAAATAAATTTCAAAAATAATAAAATTTAAAAAATATTAATAAAGTAAAAAAATTAAAAAATGAATAGATTTAAAATATAAATATATCCATTATATATTAATAAATAGTATATATTAAATATAAATATAAAAAGTGAATAAAATTTAATAATTGAAAACATCTCATATTAAATATGAAATATTAATAAATAAAAATCTAAAAAGTTAATATTTAAAATTTAAAATTTGTTTATATATTTGTATCTATAAAATTAAAATAATTTCCTATATGTACTTTTGAAATTATTTTATGAAATATTAAGTGTAGAAGATTTCGTAAATTTTCTAATTAGTAGTTAAAAATTTATTATTTGATGTATATTTCAAATGAAAAAAAAATACCACTTATATAATAAAATTTTATTAAATATCCATTAATATTAATGAATAAATTTTTTTTAATTAATATTATTTTTTAATCGAATTGTAAACTATTTTTCACTAAATATATGACATATGAATATAATTTATAATATTTTAGTATTATATAAATAATATTTAATGAAGTTATATGTATACATATATATATATATCAATATATATTTCTATATGAAATAATATTTTTATTAACTTATAAATTTATTTTATATGCCATTGTTAATTAAATATCTTGTATATAAATTTTTATTCAGTCCTATATAAATAATATCTAATAAAATTTATTATAATTTTCTCAATATAAATATACTTATATATTAATATATATTTTTAATGATATTTTTTATAAATATACATTTTGTTAGTTTTTTTATCACTGATAAAGGTCATTCTTTTTCAGTGCTTAAAAACATTGATAAAGCACTAATCGATATAAGGGCATTTGTAACTGTTCAAATGAGAAACCTCCAAAGGCGGGTGCTAACATAAAAAGTGTATACCTATCCCCCCTCACACCTCCCCCTCACTCACTCAAACCTTACCATCTTCGCCATTGTCTCTTATCCTCTCCTTCACTGTGCCCATACTCTCCTTCTCTAACACATGTATCCACCTCCACCTCCCTCACCCCTAGATCCCTCTCCCTCCCTAACTCCCCTATTCACCTATTCACATGAATCCCTCCCAATCCATCACTCAAATTATATATTCTCTGTCTGGAACATCAATCAGGTGTCATCCCCCCCCCACCAACTGTCAGAGAAATCCATAGTTTTCTACTCTCTATCAATATTCCCACCTTCATCATCTTTTTTGGCCAACCAAAATATTGGTTCTTTATTATTGAATATCCAATCAAAGTTTTATTTCAATTAATTTGCATATATTTTTTTAGTTGCTCTACTTTTTTGTCTTTGAACTGTATTGGTAGAATGTGTTGGGGCTCTGAAGGAGTTGTCATGAGTTTTTTCAATTTTCGATCAATTTCTTCCACCGTTGAGGATAGAAACATCAGTTCTAATATTCTATGGGGAAATTTCATCCAGATATGTATTAGGGATTTGTTTTGGTAAATCCTAGAATGTTGTGATTCGTGGTGTCATGGAGCTCATCTTGGAGGGTGGAGCATCTTATGCATTAAACACTTGTGTTCTAGAGGTTTCCTTTATAAATAAGAATAATTACATGGTGAGTTGTGGTGATCCAAACTCGGTGATGAAGGAACATATTGAAATGATTTTTAGTAGGTCAATTTTAATAAATCTATCTTCAACATGTTAATTATTTTTTTATTTTTGAAGGTGAATTCATCATATAAATGTTTAGATATGTTCCTCAACCTTTTTTATATAATAATTATTGATCCTTGATTTAAGATATCATTTTGAATTAGATAAATTCATTTTATTTTTTTTTACTTAGTTTCTTATACTACAAGAATGTTTTTCTTTGATCGTATGAAAATATTCTTTATGTATAGTGATTCCAATTCTTATAGTAATTATTTTATGCATGTTGTCTTTCCTTTTTCATCTTCTTCATAATATATCCCCACCCTTGTTATAAGGGAACTTATAGATTCCATTTAGTGGTTTATATTTTAAATTTCATTCATTTAGGTACAGTGTGAGAAAACAAGATGAAATATTCAATGTAAATATTTTTTATTTATATTCCCCTTGAGTTAAAAATAAAATCACTTGAATAATTTTATTTTTTTGTATTCTACATGTAATTGAACATGGTAGTTTCTATTGATATTGATTGTTCTCATTAAAATTAAATATCAATCCTTAAATTTTTTTATCATAGCCATGGGAGTTGATATTGATATTGATTTTCCTTATATATAGATGTTTGGAGTCAGATAGTGGTGTAAATATTCTCTTGCATGTTATTTTTTGGATCAATTTTTCTCTTTAAATTTTACAAAAAGATATCTCTTATGCTATAGTTTCCCAAAGACCAATGTATAGTTATAAAATAATATAGTAGTGACCAAAAAAATTATATGTATTCTAATTGAATTCTTTTTGATTTTTTGGAATTATTTTTTGTTATTTATTTTCAAAAAACATCTAAATATGTTCAGATTTTAATTTAATCTCCACATTTTTTTATTTAGTGCACCCTTTTCATTAGACTATAGTCATCATGACCTATCCTAGAGGGGGTCGTGTTGCGACTCCCCTATCCCACCACCAATAGTCTAGGGGCTGGCAACTTGTGTCGAAAATTCATATCACTAACATGATAGGCCTTATCCTAAGTACACGTACAAATGCACACATATCAAAGACTATATAATTATAAAATGTAAAAACAATTGAACAATCATGCATATATACGTCTAAATCCCACAACTAGAGTATGATAGAAAGTAAAGGAAAGTAAACAGGGCCAAATACAATCCCACTACAAAGGGTATGAAAACACAAGTTCAACCTGAAAGGAAGTACTCAGGTCTACTGTCAAAAGATGTAGGAACACGCATCAGTCTGTTTGGTCTCACTAAGCACCATCAGGTCTTGGTAGATTTTAGAATATGTCAAAAAATTGATCATTTGTGCAAGAAATGACATGCGTAGGAAAATCCTTGTACGGGTGTATATGACAATACTCAATAGGATACCCCAAAACCAATAATTATACAATAAATGAAATGAATTCATATCTACATAGTTATATGTCTACAATACATATAACATGAATATCTAGATATACTCAACAAGGATGCATAGTCTAAAGGTATGTCACAATTATAGTATACCAGCCTAAGATTCCAACTCAAAGATTCCACAAAGAACTCATCTGGGAGAACACACTCCTAAGTATGATAACACTGATGACGTCTATCCAAGAGGTAGTTCTTATTGGGAATCATCATGATAAAGTAAATGCTAATGTTCTAAAGAGAATATGCTACACAGATGAATATCACTACCAAATAAATGGGGTGATACCAACAAATCAATCTAAATTTACCCACTAAGTAGAGGAACGGTGCATGCCTAGTGTTGGTCACGATGATACTAAGAACTCCACTTAAGAGAAGAAGATGAAAAGAGGATCTCAGTGTGGGCCTCTCTGAGGGATTCCAATGCCTTTATCCAATAATTCCTTCCCAAGGGATCATATCCCTAGGAGTAGGATATGATTCCATACCCCCCCCCCCCCTCGATGAAAGGATTAATGGAATTTACCCTAAAGAGAATTTTCCATGATAGGTATGACAACATATCAAATCTACATATAATAAATTACACATCATGTAGAATGGTTACATGTCATGTCCCTTAACCACAGGTCATGTTCATGTAAACAAATCTTGTCTCTTTCACATGTCTGTGTAGAAGTACACTATGTGTACGGTGCATGTGTAGTCAGTACACAACTCTTTACAATGTAAATGTGCCAGTGTACCTGGTATAGGTCATGTCTATTTGGGGGGTACACAACATGAACCAACCTGTGTACTCCAACATGTGTTTGTGTATCCTCTATGGTACATGCTGAGTCTCCAAGAAGGAACCACATTCCATGTGATAGGTTTCACATGTCATGTGATACTTAAGTTCCTTTGAAACCATGGCCCCCTCATAAGGTTTATGACAACCCTGCTTTTTATTACAACTTAAACATGCTTTATTACATAAAACTTCACTTGATACAACAAAGAAGATCGAGAGGTTTAGTGTCTTTGGGGCTTAGGATCATTACATAAAAACTTTAAACTTGAAATACAACATCCTCATTGAAAACTTCCTTTACATGACCACTACATTCCTTCGTACTTAGCATTGCATGGGATAACCTGAGGACATGCATAAGAAAAGGGTGAGCTATAAAGCCCAGTAAGGGAGTACACAATGAATAACATGAGGAGTACAATACATGTTAGGCAATAGGCATATCAATAGAGCATAAGAGAGACATGAACATAAAGGCATGATAAAGCATGATAATCATAACATGGAAATGTGGCAACAACACTTAACATTGAATTAGCATGAGCCAAGGCTCATTGCACATGGAGCATGAGTAAACCCTCATTGCACTTGAAGCACGAGTAAACCCTCGTTGCACTTGAATTAGCATGAGTCAACACTCATTTCACATGACGTATCATGATACTATACTTTACCCAATGCATTGGAGCGCTATCAGGGCGCACCCTTCTTAAACATTTCATTTCATGCATAAGTGTGCCACATGGATCATAAAAAATGGATTCATAAAACATAATCATTTATTCCACGATAAAGGAATGTGGAATTCATACATGAAACTTTACAATCAATAAGTAAACGTGCATAAAGGTGAATACCCTTGATGGAGAAATGGGCATGGTATTCACTACACAATGATAATAGCTTAAAAAAAATCGGTGTGATTTCGGCAGCGTAACGGCGTGACATAAGAATTCATAAAAAAAAGCTGATGAGAGAGAAAGGGGTTCCTCATCATATTTACATGTAATGGACAGTAAGAAGGTCATATAGATACATGTCCCAACAATTGAAAAGGAATTTAGATTCATGATACAAAAGTATTGCTTGAATATAGAAGAGGAGAAAAAGGTTCCTTTCGGAATTTCGGCATAGTAACGGGTGTACATGGGAGGCATTTAATGAGAGAGAAAGGGGTCTCCCATCATTCAAACAATAAGAGGGCAGTATGGGAGAGGTGCGAAACCATACCCCAACATTCATAAATTAAATTAAAAGGGCAATACAACTTAAAGAAAATTGACAAAAATGAGAAAGGAAGAAAAACCCTTACTTGGAAGTGTGCTTCCAAAGGCTAGAGAGAGGCTTGTGAGAGGCTTCTTGGGAGCTTGGGGCACCTTGAGAGGATTCTAGAGAGAGTAGGGCAGAGGTTGGACGAACTTAAAGGGATTTGGGTGAGGAGGAAGTGGGAGTTTGGGTGGGTTTATATAGGAAAGGTGAGAGAATTCTTTATTATTTAGGTTTGGGACCCCTTATATTAAAATAATCCAAACCACAAACCATCCCATGGTATTTGCCCATGGTTTCTGGAAAAGGAGAGAGGAAAAAAATATTTTACAAGTCCAAGGTCCGAACTTATTAAAAAATTAGGGTTGCTTATGTGGAGGTGAGTCACACTCCCATGGAAATTAATTTAAAAAGGCAAAGTGTTGAATAAGTCTTGAGGGCTCCATTAATGCTTTGAAAAGTGAGTCAAACAAACCCAAAACCTCATTATTTTAATGATAAAACATATATTGGCCGAACCTAAGGATTATGGTATTTTATTACATCACCATTGGGTCATTATGATGTCATAAAACACATTATATATTTAAAAGGTATTTAATTTTTACCCAAAAATTGGACTGTCTCAGAAAATTATGAAAAATTCACCGTTGGATAATTTCGACGTCCTGATTCCAAAAATAATATTTATTTTATCTAAATAATTTTCTAAATATGTGAATTTTCACTTTTAAAATAAAAACCGACATTTATAAAGAAATTCACGGGTTTTGACAGAAATGGCTTTCAAACCTTAATAAACATTTTAATTGCATTCATAAAATTATAAGATAATTTATATTTAATGACAATTAATTTAATATTAATAATAATATTTTATTAAAATATTATTTAATTCAAAAATCCTCTAATTTAATAAAATATAATTCTTAATTAAATAATAACTAAAAACACCATTTGTACTTTAAAAACTAATTACAATGTATCAAAAATGACTAGAAATTATATTCATTATTATATATAAAAAAAATAATGTACATGAACATGGTTCTACTTATTTGTTACATAACCCCTTAAAATAGCCGCATAAGACCTAAGGGTAAGGTGCGCGATGGTGACAGACTCTTGGGGTTGCTCGGATAACATCGCTCGAGTGGTGATCTCTATCAACTTCCATTTTTCCCGTAGACGATCACGTTCGAGCTTGACTTGATGAAGCTCAGCTTGGGCTTGGTCAAGGGCAAAGCCCAAAGACGCCACCTCCTTTCCGAGCTCCGACAAATGGGCTTCGTAAGGGGCAATTCTACTGGATGAGGCCATCGCTTCCTTTGTCTGAGTAGAAAATTGGTTCGTTAAAGCCTTATATTTAAACTACCCAGACGATCACTGTTCAACGGCTATAAAAGTAACGGTCACAAATCTTAACGTAAAACTTAAAGAAGTTGACATCTTATAAAAACATTTTTCATAAAGAAACATTTAACTGGATCAAGAGGGATTTTCCATTAATGAAACTTTGGGTCGTTACAACATTCCCCCCTTAAGAAATTTCGCCCTCGAAATTTTCCTTTTCCCACACTAAAACAAATGTGGGTAACTTAGCTTCATCATATCCTCCGACTCCCAAGTTGCTTCTTCAAACTTGTGGTTTCTCCACAACACCTTGACGAGGGGCATTGTCTTATTTCGTAGAACTTTTTCTCTACGATCTAAGATCTTCACTGGTTGCTCCTCATAAGAAAGATCATCTTCTAATTGTACCACCTCGGAAGAGAGTACATGTGAAGGGTCTGGTATGTACTTCCTTAAGAGGGATACATGGAAGACATCATGCACCTTGGCCATAGTAGGTGGAAGTGCTAGTCGATAGGCCACAGCCCCAACACGATCAAGAATCTCGAAGGGGCCGATGTACCTTGGACTTAACTTCCCTTTCTTCCCAAACCTCATGACCTTCTTCCACGGAGATATGCGTAAAAACACCATGTCTCCGACTTTAAACTCAAGGTCTCGTCGACGATTATCTGCATAACTCTTCTGTCGACTTTGGGCTGCCTTGATATGCTGCTGAATGGTTTTCACCTTCTCCACCATTTCTTCGACCATTTCTGGTCCAAGCAGCTTACGTTCACCGACCTCATCCCAACATGCCGGTGTTCTGCACCTTTTCCCATATAGGGCTTCATATGGTGCCATTTGGATGCTCGAGTGGAAACTATTATTATAAGAGAACTCAACTAGAGGAAGATGTTGATCCCATCCTCCTTTAAAGTCCATTGAGCACGCTCTCAACATATCCTCAAGTGTTTGGATAGTCCGCTCGGATTGGCCATCAGTTTGAGGATGATAGGCCGTACTGAAGTTCAGTTCAGTATTCAGAGCATGTTGAAGACTCTTCCAAAACTTAGAGGTAAATCTTGGATCTCGGTCAGACACAATAGATAGTGGTACTCCATGCAACCGTACCACTTCCCTGATATATATCCGTGCCAGTTGATCCAAAGAGAAATCCTCTCGAATAGCAATGAAGTGTGCAGTCTTTGTAAGACGATCCACAATAACCCAGATTGCATTGTTGCTTTTGGATGTCCTTGGAAGTCCAGTGACGAAGTCCATGGTGATGTTCTCCCATTTCCATTCTGGTATGGGCAATGGTTGCATCATCCCCTTAGACTTCTGCCTCTCTGCCTTCACTTGCTGACACACCAGGCACTTTGATGTATATTCGGCGATCTCCTTCTTCATATTATCCCACCAAAAGTTTTCTCGGAGATCTCGATACATCTTTGTGCTCCCTGGGTGAATAGAGAAATTTGAACTATGTGCATCATCCAAAAGTTCCTTCTTCAGCTCCGAACTTGATGGGACACATAGTCTTTTCCCAAACCGCAAAATTCCTTCTTCATTAACATTAAACTCTGAGGATTTTACCTTTTTGATAGCTTCCACTTTTTCTTGGATTCTCGCATCATCCTTTTGAGCATCCTTTAACCTTTCCAAAAGAGATGGTTGAGCAATCATTTGTGAAAGGATTGATGATGTTCCCTTCTTTATGATTCCCACATCCATCTTCATCAAGTCTAAGAAGATTGGATCCTTCTCAATTCTCATCATCGATAGAATTGCTGGATCCTTTCTACTTAGGGCATCCGCCACCTTGTTCGCCTTCCCAGGGTGGTAATGTATTGAACAGTCATAATCCTTTATGAGCTCTATCCATCTTCTCTGGCGCATATTAAGCTCTTTCTGTGTGAATATATATTTAAGACTCTTGTGGTCCGTATATATCTCACATTTCTCTCCATAGAGATAATGCCGCCAGATTTTCAAGGCAAAGATCACCGCCGCCAACTCCAGATCATGCGTTGGATAGTTTCGCTCATGGATTTTCAACTGTCTTGAGGCATAGGATATCACTTTATCATTCTGCATCAGCACACATCCTAAGCCCTTCTTCGAAGCATCACTGAATACCACAAAAAGTTCCCCACTTGTGGGTAAAGTGAGCACAGGTGCAGTGATAAGCCTCCTTTTCAACTCCTTGAAGCTTTCTTCACATTCATCACTCCAAGCAAACTTTACTCCCTTTCGAGTTAGCTTGGTAAGAGGGTTGGACAATCGTGAGAAGTTTCTCACAAATCGTCGATAATATCCAGCTAACCCCAAGAAGCTACGGATATCAGTTACCGATGTTGGCCTCGGCCATCCCTCAATTGCATCTGTTTTGGAGGGGTCCACAGATATCCCGTTGCTTGTGATGATATGGCCCAAGAATGAGACCTCCTTCAACCAGAACTCACACTTGTTGTACTTGGCATAGAGCTTCTCCTTGCGCAAAGTCTCCAGTACAGTTCTTAAATGCTCCTCATGGTCCTTCTTGGTTTTGGAGTATATCAGAATATCATCTATAAAGACTACCACAAATTTATCTAGGTAATCTCTAAAGACTCTATTCATCAAGTCCATGAATATTGCTGGAGCATTGGTGAGTCCAAAAGGCATTACTATGAATTCATAGTGCCCGTACCTTGTACGAAAAGCAGTCTTGGGGATATCTTCCTTCTTCACCCTTACTTGATAATATCCCGACCGCAAGTCGACCTTGGAGAAGTATTGTGCTCCACGCAGCTGATAAAACAAGTCATCGATACTTGGGAGAGGATACTTGTTCTTTATCGTGATTTTGTTAAGTTCACGATAATCGATGCAAAGCCGCATTGACCCATCCTTCTTCTTGACGAAGAGGACTGGTGCACCCCATGGTGATGCACTTGGGCGTATAAACCCTTTATCCAGATTCTCCTGTAGTTGTTTCTTCAGTTCTTCAAGCTCAACCACAGCCATTCTATATGGAGTCTTGGATATTGGTAGCGCCCCAGGTATAAGTTCAATTGAGAACTCAACATCTCTTCTAGGAGGAAGACCAGGAAGTTCCTCGGGAAATACTTCAGCGAATTCCCTCACAATAGGCATTTCTTCAAGGGTGGTTTCTTCCTTGGACTCAATCATCTGAGCCAGATATGCGTGCTCATAAGGCAGTAATATCCATGCTTGAGATGATGGAGCTAAAGGAGATTCATCTTCCTCCTGACACTTGTAAAGAATCGGGGGTCGATTCTCCATATGGAGTGTGATTTCCCTCTCCCGACAATTTATGTTGGCTCTATATAAGGAAAGCCAATCCATGCCAAGAATTGCATCAAATTCCACCAAAGGGAGTATGACGAGGTTCGCCGGGAAATTCAATCCACAGATTATAACAGGGGAGGACTTATACTCATGGGATGCAATGATTGCCCCATTTGCTGTACTCACCGACATCTTTACTTCCATGATTTGTGGTGGTGCAGGGATTATTCTACTAAACTTTTGAGATATAAAAGAATGCGTAGAACCTGAATCAAAAAGTACGTTCGCTATTCTTGAATGAATAACTAGCGTACCTGTCACCACTTCGTTGTCGGGGTTCACTTCGGCAGAAGTGATGGCAAAAGCTCTTCCTTGCTGTCTTGGAGGTTGTTGATTGCCTCCGATAACCCTTGGATTAGGGCACTGATTCGCAAAATGACCCGGTTCTTTGCATTTGAAGCATTGAACAACGCGTTGAGGTTCGAACGGAGCGTTCCTCCCCTCCGTCGCAGCCGCGGGTCCTTCTTGCTGACAGTTAACAGCTAGGTGCCCTTCTCTTCCACACTTGAAGCATTTTCTTGTCCCCCTAAGGCAATTTCCAGGGTGCTTCTTTCCACACTTTTGGCAAGTGGGGTGCTGGAATTTCTTAGCGCCGTTGGATTTATCCATCGGACCACCAGCATTGAAGTCCACCTTCCGCTTCTTGTCCCCATGATACCCCTGTGATTCTCCGATCTCCATTTCAACCTTGAGGGCACATCGGACAATCTCCTCATAGCTGTCAAAGTCACGGATCGCTAATGCTTTCCGCAAGCTAGGCTTCATCCCACCAAAGAAGCGGTCAACTTTGCATTCGGGGGTAACGACAAAGCCGGAAGCGTATCGTGCAAGCCTTGTGAAGTTTGCCTCGTACGCTCCCACAGATTCTTCATCTTTCTGCTTGAGGGAAAGGAAGTCCCTTTCCATCTTAAGACGGAGGGTGCGTGGAAAATATTTATCGAAAAACATCTTCCGGAATACCTTCCATTCCAAAGCCTCGATCTCCTCATCAGGCTTCGTATTTTTGATCAATGTCCACCATTGATCAGCTTCACCCTCCATACGATAAGTCGCCAGGAGGACTTTCTCTTTTTCAGAGCATTGGAGGATGGAGAATATCTTTTCAATGGAGTTGATCCATTGTTCAGCAATCGTGGGATCGGATGATCCACTAAACGTAGGAGGCCTTTGTCTCATGAAGCTTTCAATAGCGACTTGTTCTTTCTTAGGGGGGGTTGAACGTTCCTCTTGACCAGTGTTTCTATTCAAAACTTGAGTTAGCTGAGAGAGAAGCGTGACAAAGTTCGCGATTCCCGCTCCCATCGGATTGGGCATCTCATTAGTACAATCATCGCACTGATCTTCACAACGGTTGTTAGCCCGAGTTCTCCTATTACCGGCCATTGGCTGGAATAAAAGGAAAGTTAGGGGTAACACATAAAGGGTAATCCAAAGACAAAAGTTGATGACTTATAAATAAACTTTAATCTCTTTAACTCATGAGTCTATAGCATTCAATCCAGGCTTTTCATGATCTTCCTTCTAACATATATTCTTAGGGGCATTTTTCCCTTAATAAGGGTTCATACTAAGATTGTGAATTTATCAAAACATATCCCCCGGGAGTGTCGTAACCAAGAGTGCAGCAAGGCCCGTTGTCGTGCACCAGTTCCCGTTCGAGTCTAGCTCAAAGCGGTGTTTTCGGGTTTTACCCCTAGGATACATCTGTGCCAGAGCCGCCTCTACCTGCTCGTATCCAGACAGGGATGTATTTGTTTGATAAACCACTTACTTAGTACTTACCAAAACTTAGGGGAGTTTTTATTATTCTTAGTCTTGTATCTAAGGTCTTACTAGGGTTTCCTAATCCCAAAAATAACTAAACCTATCCTCTGATACCAACTATGACAACCCTGCTTTTTATTACAACTTAAACATGCTTTATTACATAAAACTTCACTTGATACAACAAAGAAGATCGAGAGGTTTAGTGTCTTTGGGGCTTAGGATCATTACATAAAAACTTTAAACTTGAAATACAACATCCTTATTGAAAACTTCCTTTACATGACCACTACATTCCTTCGTACTTAGCATTGCATGGGATAACCTGAGGACATGCATAAGAAAAGGGTGAGCTATAAAGCCCAGTAAGGGAGTACACAATGAATAACATGAGGAGTACAATACATGTTAGGCAATAGGCATATCAATAGAGCATAAGAGAGACATGAACATAAAGGCATGATAAAGCATGATAATCATAACATGGAAATGTGGCAACAACACTTAACATTGAATTAGCATGAGCCAAGGCTCATTGCACATGGAGCATGAGTAAACCCTCATTGCAATTGAAGCACGAGTAAACCCTCGTTGCACTTGAATTAGCATGAGTCAACACTCATTGCACATGACGTATCATGATACTATACTTTACCCAATGCATTGGAGCGCTATCAGGGCGCACCCTTCTTAAACATTTCATTTCATGCATAAGTGTGCCACATGGATCATAAAACATGGATTCATAAAACATAATCATTTATTCCACGATAAAGGAATGTGGAATTCATACATGAAACTTTACAATCAATAAGTAAATGTGCATAAAGGTGAATACCCTTGATGGAGAAATGGGCATGGTATTCACTACACAATGATAATAGCTTAAAAAAAATCGGTGTGATTTCGGCAGCGTAACGGCGTGACATAAGAATTCATAAAAAAAAGCTGATGAGAGAGAAAGGGGTTCCTCATCATATTTACATGTAATGGACAGTAAGAAGGTAATATAGATACATGTCCCAACAATTGAAAAGGAATTTAGATTCATGATACAAAAGTATTGCTTGAATATAGAAGAGGAGAAAAAGGTTCCTTTCGGAATTTCGGCATAGTAACGGGTGTACATGGGAGGCATTTAATGAGAGAGAAAGGGGTCTCCCATCATTCAAACAATAAGAGGGCAGTATGGGAGAGGTGCGAAACCATACCCCAACATTCATAAATTAAATTAAAAGGGCAATACAACTTAAAGAAAATTGACAAAAATGAGAAAGGAAAAAAAACCCTTACTTGGAAGTGTGCTTCCAAAGGCTAGAGAGAGGCTTGTGAGAGGCTTCTTGGGAGCTTGGGGCACCTTGAGAGGATTCTAGAGAGAGTAGGGCAGAGGTTGGACGAACTTAAAGGGATTTGGGTGAGGAGGAAGTGGGAGCTTGGGTGGGTTTATATAGGAAAGGTGAGAGAATTCTTTATTATTTAGGTTTGGGACCCCTTATATTAAAATAATCCAAACCACAAACCATCCCATGGTATTTGCCCATGGTTTCTGGAAAAGGAGAGAGGAAAACAATATTTTACAAGTCCAAGGTCCGAACTTATTAAAAAATTAGGGTTGCTTATGTGGAGGTGAGTCACACTCCCATGGAAATTAATTTAAAAAGGCAAAGTGTTGAATAAGTCTTGAGGGCTCCATTAATGCTTTGAAAAGTGAGTCAAACAAACCCAAAACCTCATTATTTTAATGATAAAACATATATTGGCCGAACCTAAGGATTATGGTATTTTATTACATCACCATTGGTTCATTATGATGTCATAAAACACATTATATATTTAAAAGGTATTTAATTTTTACCCAAAAATTGGACTGTCTCAGAAAATTATGAAAAATTCACCGTTGGATAATTTCGACGTCCTGATTCCAAAAATAATATTTATTTTATCTAAATAATTTTCTAAATATGTGAATTTTCACTTTTAAAATAAAAACCGACATTTATAAAGAAATTCACGGGTTTTGACAGAAATGGCTTTCAAACCTTAATAAACATTTTAATTGCATTCATAAAATTATAAGATCATTTATATTTAATGACAATTAATTTAATATTAATAATAATATTTTATTAAAATATTATTTAATTCAAAAATCCTCTAATTTAATAAAATATAATTCTTAATTAAATAATAACTAAAAACACCATTTGTACTTTAAAAACTAATTACAATGTATCAAAAATGACTAGAAATTATATTCATTATTATATATAAAAAAAAATAATGTACATGAACATGGTTCTACTTATTTGTTACATAACCCCTTAAAATAGCCGCATAAGACCTAAGGGTAAGGTGCGCGATGGTGACAGACTCTTGGGGTTGCTCGGATAACATCGCTCGAGTGGTGATCTCTATCAACTTCCATTTTTCCAGTAGACGATCACGTTCGAGCTTGACTTGATGAAGCTCAGCTTGGGCTTGGTCAAGGGCAAAGCCCAAAGACGCCACCTCCTTTCCGAGCTCCGACAAATGGGCTTCGTAAGGGGCAATTCTACTGGATGAGGCCATCGCTTCCTTTGTCTGAGTAGAAAATTGGTTCGTTAAAGCCTTATATTTAAACTACCCAGACGATCACTGTTCAACGGCTATAAAAGTAACGGTCACAAATCTTAACGTAAAACTTAAAGAAGTTGACATCTTATAAAAACATTTTTCATAAAGAAACATTTAACTGGATCAAGAGGGATTTTCCATTAATGAAACTTTGGGTCGTTACAAGGTTTCCACATGATGTGAAGATCAATTTTACATGTCGTGTAACATGGATTTTTCTAAAAATCCAGATCTAATTATGTGCATCCCAACCGTTGCTCTGACCTTCGATCCAGAAATATACTTTCTAAAAAAACACATATCGAGCATCGTCTAGTCATTCCATCACTGAATCAATAAGATCAAGACCTTCAATCAGCTTAGAAAATGGGATTTTTAATTATTCTTCATTGCATGCTGAAGACTAAAAAAATCAGGTATTTGTGTCATCCAATCTGTTGTCGCGTCATCATCTCACCACCATTAGCTTGTTCCAATCCTAGATCTATGATATCAGATAGTTTCTCCATGAAAAGGGTGTGAAATGATTGATTTATTAAGATATTTCAAACCCTAGAACAAACAAAAAATTCATGTGGTGAACAAAGTGCATGGATAGAAAAGTACAAGAATAGATAAGAGGAATGAACCTCGATCGATGTTTGTGTCGATATCGATTCATTAATGTTATAATGAAAAAAGAAGAATAAATAATTTAAATCATGAAGAAATTCTCCCAAACCCTAATTAAACGAACCCACCCTACAAAATGAATGATCTACAAATCAATCTATTAGTTAATAGATTCACATTCATCATAGAAATAAATAATGGGGGAAAATAAATCAAACAACTATTGTATCTTTATTTGGATCAATATTTAATAAACAATGATGTAGTGTCATATTCGTTGGTGAGATCCTTCTTTTTTTCCTATTCTGTTATCAATCCTTGATTTTATCTTCATCCACCAATGGAATCTTACTCCATTCTCTCCAATGTCCCTCTAATGGTTTGAAGTGTTTTGTGGATAATACTGTAAATTATCCATAATCTTCTATTTAAAGAAAAGGAATTAGGTCACTACATCTCTACATAAATTAAACAAATAATCTAATTTGATTAATTACTTTATTCATTTTAAGTTCGTGACAAATTTTCCACAATTGACATGCACCGACTAAGCTTAAGTCATGACTAGGGTGAAACTCACATTCTAAACTCAACGGCTCCCTCATATTTCTTATCTATGAACCCTTTTAAAAGTTATTCTAATTTTTCATGAAATCAATGTGCATGTTCTATTTAATATATTTCAAACATTTATTCCAAGCACACTGAGCCTCAGAACCACTTGTTTTCTCAGCGCTAGGTCTCAAAAATAATCCATACAATATCCAAAAATAATACATATAAAATCCTAGTCATTAAATTCTCCCCAACTTGGGGCATTACATCACCAAAAATTCAAAACAAGGGTTACTCAAAAAGATGTGGGTACTGAGAATGAATATGAGACTCCCACTCCCATGTGCACCCTTAATGGTTCTCTTGATTCCACTAGACATGCACAAAAGGAATCTCCCACCCACAGAGGATCCTCTTCTATCAGTCTTCAATCTCTATCGGGTACTCAATAAAGGTCACTTCATCCTTGTTGTCCAGATCACCCCAGTCGATAATGTGTGATGGTTCATTCATGTACCAATCCATCTACGACATGATTAAGATTTCGTTTACCCAGTCTAACTATAGAGGTAGAGAAAAGCTGTATTCCACCTTTCCAACACTATGTAATATCTAGAAAGGGTTGATGAATATTGGGGATAAATTTCCACCCTGGACAAATATCCATAATCCAAATTGAGTTGAAACTTATAGGGTCTCCTTCCATAAACTCCAATGGCCACTATCATCTATCTACGTAATACATGTGATGGATCTGTGCACTATTCATCTACTCATAGATGATCTGTACCTTCTTAGTAGTTGTTCAACCCATCTTCGAGCCCATGTGTGATGAATCTCTTGGGTTAGTCCATAAAATTGGTGACCTATAGGGTAACCCGTACAAATCCCCAAATGGTGTCATACCAATAGAAGAATAGTAACTCTTGTTTTACACAAACTCTACCAGTGGTAGGTCATCCTCCCAACTAAAGCCAAATTCCAACATGTAAGCTCGCAACATTCCCTCTAGAACCTAAATAGTCTGTTCAGTTTGGAAATTATATTAGGGGTGAAGTGTTATTCTCATGTATAACTGATCCCTAAATTCATCCTTTAATCCCTTCTACAACCAATATGTGAAGTAATAATCACGTTCATAAGAGATCGACGATGGAACTCCATGGAGTTGAACTATATTCGGAACGTAGAGGCATCCCAAGCCCTATATTGAACTCTTATCTCGTATAGCTAGGTATTGAGATGAATTGGTGAGTCGTTATATGATCACCTAATTAGAATCATGTCCCTTAGATATACATGGTAATCCCATTATGAAATCTAGGGATATCCCATCCCACTTCAACTCTGTAACCACAAGGAATTAAGCTAAACCCACTAGAAATTGGGGCTCAGCATTCCCCTATGATAAGTAAGGCATCGAGAGACAAACTCGACAACTCCAATTTTCATTCTTGGAAACCAATACTATTATCGAAGGTCCTAGTACATACTTTCCACACCTGGATGTACCTCAAAAGGAGATGTATGAAACTCATTCAGAGCCTACTCTTGCAACTTAACTGGTACCATCGTGTGCCCTCTGAAAATAATAATGTTCTCCCCACCCATAAAAAATCCTTCAGAAGCATGTCCCATGGATATTTGAGTATGTAGGGTCTCACAGTCAGTATCCCCAAGTTGTTCCTATCTGACTCGCAGTAAGAGAATAGGGGTGACAACCATCAATGGAAGGTAAGTTTCTCTATCTCTATCCACAAATAATATCTACAACAAATCCAAATGCATTGATTCCTTGTTCACTAACTATGATAAAGATATCATACTAGGAGTATCTACTAAAAAATTCCCCTTCCCAAGAGTATATACAATTTTGAAGTCATAATCTTATAGGAACTCAATCCCACACATATACTCAAGTTAAGATCCTTCTAGTAGAAGACATATTTGAGATTCTTGTGATCAAAATAAACAACAAACAACTTGCACATCAAGTGGTGTTGCCACATATTTTATGGGAAGACTACCACTACAAAATAAATATTGTGGGTCATGTAGTTCTTCTCAAGTTGTCTCAGCTAGCATGTACCATGGTAAATCATTGATTTCTTCTACATCAGTACACAACCAAGTCTAGTTCCTAATGCATCGTATAACACTATGTACTTGACACCCTCCTCTAGAAATCCCAAGATGGGAGTGCTCATAAAACTATACTTAAACTTCTAAAAAGTCTAATATCACCTCTCTATCAACACAAAATGCTTCCCCTTTTGATTAAAAGTTGTCATAGGGTCAAATATTCTAGATAAATCAGGTATGAATCTTCGGTAATAGCCTACCAACCCATGGTAGCTCTGCACCTCCACCACGCTTTTGGGTGGTTCCCAAGCATACTCTTCCATGACCTTGGTCGGGTCCACTACCAAACCATCTATTGAGATAACTTTTCCTAGAAATTGGACTTCCTGAATCAAGAACTATCACTTCAAGAGGTTTAAATTAAGATGTTTCTCTCAAAGTATGTCTAGAAACATCCTAAAGTGTCTCACATGCTCCCCATCAGACTCTAAGTACACAATGATATTATCGATGAAGACTACTAAAAACTGGTCTAAGAAAGGATAAATGATATTTTTGATGAGTCCCATAAATTTTTATGGTTTTTTTTTCATTCTAAATGGTATCACCAAGTACTCATACTAACCCTAGAGACATCAGAATTTTTGTTTGTGGTATATCTGCATCTTGTACTCACAACTAGTGATAGCTTGACCTGAGGTTTACCTTCAATAACCATTAATCCCCTCTCAATAGAAAAAATAGTTCATTTATCCTTATTAGTGGATAATTTTTATTTATATTCACCTTGTTCAAGAAATTATATTCCACAGAGAGCATCAAGATTCTATCTGACTTCTTTGAAAATAGAACTGGAGATGCTCAGGGTGAAACACTAGGTCTAACAAAGAATTTATTATGAATGTCCTCCAACTTCTCCCTCAGAACACAATGCTATATGAGAGACATATGATATGATATAAAAGATATCATTGTCATCTTGGGGTGTCGATCAATACATAATTCTATCTTCTATTGAGGTGGAAATCCTAGAACATCCTAAGGGAAGACATCCTCATACTCTGCAACCAATGTAGGAACCTGGGAACTCATAACATGAACTACAACAAGGGTTATTCTATCAAACTGATGAGAAATTATATTTACCCTCCTATGCATGAGTTCACCATATGATGTATGGGTTTCCTTTTCACCAATAAAGGAAAACATGGTTATTTCATTGTGACCACACCACATCCTTAACCTAAAATATTTAATATAGGCATGAACTATTGATGAACAGTCTATAACAAGAATTATTTCATAAGGACTCAATGCGACTACCAAGAGATTCTAACTAAAACTATCACTTTCAAGAGCCAAGTAACATTTTCTTCATAAGTGCATGATCACTTGGTCTTCTCTAGTAAGAGTCTCCAAGCATAAGGGTTGGGCTAAGGGTTCAACTGGGATCTCTAATTCTCATACAATGTAGGTGGAATGAAAGTAATGAATTGTACCTATGTCTATCAATAATACATATAAAGTCGAAAAGACTCATTTCATACCTCAAATCATTCTTGAATCCTCTGATTCATAAGCTTTGACCACCTAAAATTGTCCTTACCCCTTTCCTCTAGCTCTCTGAGCCTAGCATGGACCACCTGTGGGTAGTGGTGGTAATAATTCAAAGAATTGACCACCTCCTAATGCTCTCCAAGATCCACTACAATGTCTTATAGCTTGAGAACATGTCTTATCTTACCACTTCATCTACCTTAGGGTCCCATCTATGGTCTCTCACTTAGTTTTTCCATGGGTCGAACAATTCCATGCAATATATACCCTTCCATAACATGAGTAGCACTGCCTCTCCATTTGCTGACTAAACCCACCCTGTGAGCCCTGAACCATAGATCTTTTATCATGGGACCTCCTCCTAAAATATTTACCACATCTAGGTTCTGTAATACTGATGCTGAATCCTTGCTTCAAAGGCCTCTACTCTTACATTTCCAATGCTCGCAACCACTGGTTGTATCTTCTCATCCATGAAACTATCTACCATCAAAGATTACTCTATCATCCCCACATAGGTAGGAATTCATAGAGTGATAACACCAACTTTTATGAATATATGTAGACCAGTCTCGAATATCAAATTCTTTAAGAACTAGTCATGAACTATGTCCATAAAGTACCTAGAAATGTTGTTAAACCTTGATGGATACTCATCTAATGTCTTACTTCCCTACTAGATATGAAGATGTTCTTCGATATGTATATCCCTTATCTCAGCTAGTGAGAACTCCCATATAAAAAGGCTCTCAAACTCTATCCATGAAAGAGTAACCTTGTCCTAATATTGGGTCACTAAAACCCATCATTGATATGTTGATCCATGAAGAAATATCACCCCAATACCTCCATCTAATCTACTGAAGTATAGACCAGATAGAAAACTCATGTCACCATCTCAAGCCAAACCTCAACCACCTATGGGTTTGGATTTCCTTGTAACCTAAGGGGTATCTATCACTGAAACTCAAGAAGTGTTCTTATCCTAAGCACCTCATCCACTGGTATAGAAGGATCCACATGTGTCTCTACATGTTGTGGTATAGCTGGTGCACCACCTGGAGGTAACACCTCAAGAACTGGTCCCTGTATTGATGCCACATCACTGAGAGGATCATCCTCCTGATCATGATTTTGAATCCTAAATGGCATACATCATGGAGGCATCTTTAAAGTAAAAAATATGTACCACATTCAATGAGTTTATATGATTCATGTACCATTTTTTCCCCTGTAACTAGCGTTATCATGTACTGAGTCAAAAATAAGGTGATCAGAGTCCTGGTTTATGGATACATCGGCCATCACAATAACATTGAAGTCCCTGGACTTAATTTCAAACTTGAAAAACTTAACAATTTTTTTTTCCAAACCAATCTCACGGTCATTAATACTAAATTAGAACCATCCCCTTTGATACCACATTTTGATGACCCATCCTAGAGGGTCCCATTTCATGACTCTTCAAACCCTCCTTCAATAGGGCAGGGGCTGGATACTAGAACTGAGTAGATATATCACTGACATTATAGGCCTTAACCTAAGTACCTATACACACTCACATATCTCCAAGAATATACAAGGATGAAATGTAAAAAATAGAATAACCAAGAATGAATACATCTAAATCCCACAACCAAAGTATGATAGGAAATAAAAGGAATTAAATAGGTCCAAATACAATCCCATGACAAAGTGTATAAAACACAAGTTCAACTAGAAAGTATATATTTTGGAGTGTTACCAAAATCCATGGGAACACACCTCAGTCTATTCTGTCTCACTAAGAATTTCCAGATCCTATTTTGTTTAGGTATCTATCAAAAGTTTGATCTTATAAAAAATACATGACATGTGTGGGGAAATATCATGTAGGTTTTAGTATAATAATACTTAAAAGGACACCCCAAAATAGAAAATAATACAACAAAAGAAATAAAATCATCACTACACTGGTATATGTCTAGAACACATATATCGAGAATATCCAGATATACTCAAAATGGATGCACAGTCGAAAGGTAAGTCACAACTGTAGTATCCTAGCCTATGATTCCAGCTTGAAGATTCCACAAAGCACACATCCAAGAGGACACACACCATTGCCTTATAGCACTGAAGAAATCCATCCAAGAGGTAGTGCTCTTTGGGTCTCATCATGTGAAAGTACATGCTAAAGGTCTGAATAGAATACGATAAAAATATAAGGATCACTGCCAAGGCTAGGGGGTGGTACCAAAATAACTTCTATATTAGACCGCTAATTAATGGATCAATGCTTGCATAGATCTGGTCACAAAGATACCAAGAAATCCACATTGGTAATGAAGATGAATATATGATCTCGCTTCAGTCCCCTTAGAGGAATTATAATGACTCTATTCAAGAAGTCCTACTTAAGGGATCATGGTCCTAAGAGTTGGATATGATTACCTACCAACCCTTTGGGAAAGTATAAAGGGAATTCAACCTAATTAAATATGTCTAAGATATGTGGGAAAAGGTCTCTAATACGTATATAATAAAGTACACAGTCTAAATAAGGGTTACAAATCTTGTCCCTTGACCTCGGGTCCAGCCTGTGTAAACAATCTATGTCTCTTTCCCATGTCTGTGTAGAAGTACATGGTTGTTGGTTGCCTGTGTAGTTAGTAAATGACTCTAGACCATGTAAAATTTCTTGTTTACCAATACATGGCTTATCCCATGTACATGTTCTAGGTTGTGTTCATGTGGGGGGGTTCAAGATGTTCTCCAACACGTATAATCCAACTCATATCTGTGTACCCTCCAATATACACATCGAGTCTCCATGAAGGGACCAAAAAATGTTTGACTGGTTTGACAAATCATGTTATACTTAAGTTCCAATGAAACCCTAGACACCATATAGGGGAGACCACACAACATGTATCTCTACTTTACATGCCATGTAATGTGTATTTTTTTAGAAATCTCGATCTAGCTTCATGCATCCTGGTCGTTGCACCAACCTTAGATCTGGTGATTGATTTTACACAAAAAAAAAGATAGAGACTCATCGAGTCATGCCATCATTGAATCAACAATATTTGTTCCATTGATCTGATTGTAAAATATTATTGTTTTCCATTATTCATTGTGTGATAAAGAACATGATAATCAGACATCTACATCATCTGAACTACTACCACTTCCATTGTTGCACCACTGTTATGTCTTTCTAATCCCAGATCTATAATATAGGATTTTTTCTCCTAGAAATGGTTATATAAAGATCAATTTATCAAGATATTTCAACCCCTGGGTCAAATGAAGAACACTTTTAGTGAATGAAGAATCAGGGGAGAAAATCTTAAGAACATATAAGTGGAACGAACCTCAATCGTTGTTTTTTCGATATTGATTCATTTCCATTAGAACGAAAAATGAAGAATAAAAAATTTAAATCATGAAAAAATTCTCCCAAACACCAATTAAACATACCCACCCCCACAAAATACATGATCTGTAGGTCAGTCAGTTAGTCGATTGATTCACATTCATCATAGAAAATAACAACAGGGAAAAAATAATCAAACAACCATTCAACCATAATTTGAATCAACAATTGATGACTAACAATGCAGTTTCATAGTTATTGGTGAGATCCTTTAATTTTTTTCCTGTTTTGATCATTGATCCTTGATTCAGTGGTCATTTGCCAACAGAATTTCTCTCTATGATCTCTAATGGCCCTCCAATGATTTGTAGGGTTATGTGACTAACCCTAAAAATTATCCAAAATAGTGTATTTAAAGAAAATAATTTAGTTCACTACATCACTATGTCAATGAAACAAATAAAATAATTTAGTTAATTATTTTATTCATTTTACACCCTCAAAGGATTTTCCACATATTACCCACGCTGACTAGCGTTAATTCACACCTAGCGTAAACCTCGTGTTCTAAACTCAATTGTGCCTTTAGATTTATAATTTGGGAAACTTTTCAAAAGTTAGTCCACTTTTTTCAATAAAACTGCACACACATGCTATTTAATATAATTATTATATTTCAAATATTTATTTTGGGCACATTGGGCATCAAAATTGCATGTCTTCATAGCTCATGGTCTTGAAAATAATCCATACAACATCCAGAAATAATGCATGAAAAATTTGATTCACTACAATTGTCTATAAATTTCTATTATCAATGAGAATTTTAAAATTTTATTATGGTTTTATATTATACATTTTATATATTAATTCTTTTTTTGTTCATTAAATTATTATAGTTCAATGATATATTTTAAATATATGTTATCTTCAATATTTAATAACTAACATTGAAATTATTTTAGGTATGTGTGTAGCTTAAAATTATATTAGGTACATTCTACCCCACTTCATTCATTCAATATGATATATTTTATTCAATTTCCCTATCATTTTTCTTTAATCAATATCTTATCTCACTAACATACCTACTGTTTCTTAATGTATTAAATATATTGAAGCACAGTTTAATGTTTTATAAAATAATGTTATAGTAGAAACCAGTATTCCTAACTTATATATCATTATTTATTATTTATCATTTTTATTTAATTCTCACTATTTCTTTCTAGTTCTTTTTATTTTTTAATATTTTCAGGGCATTAAGGAAAATGGTTGGAAAATCAAACTTTGAATCTCTAGCCTCAAATTTCATTGGTCAAATATAGGTTTGTAAATTTTTTTGTGGTATTTTTTTGTAACTTTATTGTCACGCCAAAGGTCATCGTTCATATTAGATCATAAAAAATGATGACTTTAAATATTTAGAAAAAATTAATTTGGAAACTTTGATTCTAAAATAGTTAGTATTGGTTTGGTGTTTTTAGGAAGGGAAAGATAAAACCATAATCTTTTTTATCAAAGTATGTTTTAATATAAATCATACCCATTAATATGTTTTTATTATGATTTTACTCCAATATAGTGTGTGTTTATTATTCATGATTCCAATCATCATTTTTTCTGCCTAAATTCAACTCAGGTACCTTTTACTCCTTTATAGTGAAAGTTTTTCATCAATCTTGATTCTTATAATTATTTTTTACATTCACTTTAGTTTTTTAGGAATTTTTTGTTCTATGTTTTTTTCTCAGCATCATTGTTTTGATTAGTGTCCATCACTAGGTTCTTCCATGGTAACTGATACCTTTAGTTTAGCATAACCTTAATTTTTTATCCCATTAAGAAAAAATTAATGTTTATGTTTCATAAAACTAATCACTAAGATATGGTCTTGAATATTATTGAGATAATACTAGGATATATGAAACCCATATGTAAAAAAATATATAATCCCTATTTTAATTAATTTCAGTGATATCAGTACCATAACAAAATATGATTTTTTCTCTTTCACATTCAAGGAATTTCCAAAACATTAATAACCATTCAAATGCAAATATTTTTATTCCCATAACATTTGAGGCTTCTAGTTTAGATCCCAGATTGTTAATTGAATCATTATATTCAAATAAATTTGAGTACATTACATATAATAATCTATCTTTATTGTAATATTTTAAGAAATTTTTTTAAAATAATCATTATTTAAATATCATTTAATTATAGTTAGGGTGGTGTTTTCTTCTATAAATGTAAAAGAAAATATATATATATATATAACTAAAAATTATAAACATACATGTTTTATACCATTTGTTTTCAAAACTAAGACATAACATATATAACAGAATACCAAAACATTATAATTTCAGATTAAAAGGACGATTTGAACATACAAATGTTGGAAGGACTAGAAACTATATAATTCTTGGTATGCTCTATTCCAAAACTAGCTTACTTTAGCATTACTCATTTTCATATCTCCCGTCATCCCACTCTGCTTCAAATAATGGTATGTAAGTGTATTTCTCTAATGCTTCTTTAATCATCTTCATTTAATATCTCAATGTTCCTTCTCTTTATTCTCTATATCTACTTCATAAATAAAATTCACCTACATATGACTATGAAATTGAGCTCGATTAAAGGTAAAAATAGATCAATGAAATGTTATCACAATCTAGGAAGTGTTAGAATTTTTTTTACCTCTGATATATAAACATTTTATTCAATGTTCCTGAACATCTGGTTTATTGATGTGTGATACTCATGAAATGATTTCAGTATAGAAAGATAGATATTCCTTGAGATTATTTGAGTTTATATTTTATATAAATGTATGATAAGCTTCATTAATACAATTCACTTTCTTGTGATTTTAAATTTTTTTAATTTTCCATTTCTTTTAATTTTTCATATAATGTGTATCATAATATATGGGCTTCAAGTCACATTTTTTATGTCTTTACTTTTCATATTAAACTACAGTTTCTTTTTTACATGATATATATTATTAATTATACATGTATAAAATATAGTGACATAACTTTTTTTAGGATAAACACAACATTGGACTCTCTTGACCAAGCATGTATTGGTTTAATGGATTAGCCAGGAAAATTTCTTTTAGAATAAAAAATATCCAATCTAAACCAAATCTATGATTTATTATTAGTTCTCATGAATTTTTATAATTTAGTTCTATATAATCTATTCAAACATGTTTTTTATTAAATAAATACTATGTTTTATGTAATTATTATGTTTTACTTATTCTGTAAAGAATTTTTTGTTATATTCCATGTGCTATGAAGTATTTCATGATGCATTTATAGTTAAATTCATACTAACAATTTTATTTTTTAGATATTTTTTATTATCTTAATGTTATGCTTAAGGCCACTATTATGGGACCTTTTTCATTACATCTGACTCAGGACAGTGTATCCTGTCTATTTGGGTTCTTTTATATTCTTTTCTTTCTACACCTACTACCAAAAGAAGATAAAAATAAATAAATTACTACAAGTATATTTTTTCAGCTTTTTAAAAAAAAATTAAATTTAATGATGCACATATTGTATCTAACCTTTTGGTAAATTCATTAATTCATTCATACACAATAATCATACATGAATTTTTTTATCATCACTTCCTTATAAAAATTATAAAAAATTTAGTAGTATTAATTAAAAAATTTAATATAAAACCAAAGGGGATTAATTAACAAATGGAAAATAAAATTTCAACATTCATAGAATGTTTCTAGTTTATTGTATAATGTATAATTTCCCTTATTATTATTATTATTATTTATTTCACATACCTAGGTATATATGGAAGATATTTTTATTAGATGTTGTAGTGTTCCTTTTTTTGTTTGATCAGTTATTTTTCATCTTTCCTTTGCTTTGGTGGAAGATATTTTCTTTTTTTACAGTAGTGTAACATTTTTTTGTTTGGGTGGTTGTTGTTAAACTTTCTTGTTAACTGCACATGAAGGTTTAATTATCGATTTTCATATTGCCTTTTACACATTAATTCATTTGGTCCACATTACATTCGATAATATTTTTGTTGGAAAGTGTTTCAAATATAATTATATCACAATGATATATCAAATATTAAGTTATATTGCACTATCGAAAGTCAACCATTGTTAAACACTCATTTACAAGTCTGAGAATGCAATAATTAATACAGATAAGTTTAAGGGTCACTATGAGGTATTTCTATGATTTTAAAAATACCCATTTCTCTTTGATTGAATCTGACATAGATATTATATTATGCATATCTCATAATGCTGTGATATATAATTAATTATTGTTTTTTAGTATTTCCCTTTTTAGTTTTTTGAATCTTTTTATTTTTATTTTATTTAAAATTTTCTTTGTTAATAGGGACTACTATGTCTTCATCATACCATTTCCTTGGATCTTCTTTTTTGTTTAAAGTTTCAATTAAGTGTTTTTGTCGGTTATGATCAATTATTTGGATGATAAAGTCTCATTTTCCCATTTAATTATTGTTATGATCAATAAAATTAATAAAATCATTTATACAATTACATTTTATAAAAGTGTTCATTTGATAGAACCAACATCAAATAAAAAGGATGATATGTATTCTCCTATTGTTGGGAAATATGATAATGGATCCCCTATCTCTACAAATTTTGGAAATTTTCATCCTGATTTATTTATGTTAAAGTAGGATTTATACTTAGAAAAGTTTTCAATTATACATCTCTATGTAACTTTAAAATCTACATTTGGGTGGGAAACCACTATCAAAGATATTTTACATATGTACACGTGTCATCTTCTCGTATTTCTTCCACCTATGTGACTGATCAAGAATAGAAATTGCACACTTTTTGTAGTTTTTTATTTTATATATTTTGTTATTATTTTGTTTTTTTATTTAGTATGACATTAATAATGTTTATTTTTTAAAAAAAATTATAGTCTAGTGAACACAATATACAAGGACCATTAATGACAACCATAGGTGTAACATCCCAAACCCAGACGCCACTGAACAGTTTCCAAATCCCAGTTGGTCACATAGCCTCAATTGCATCTCCCTGAATTCAAAAGGATGATGACTAGTGGTGATGGCCTAGAGTGTGTCTGTGGAGAGAGAGAATCACATCATAACAAGAGTGTAACATAGAATTATAGCTATAACAGTCAATAGTCTATGTAGATATAACAAGCATAAAATTGATAAATTAACAAGATAGGAATATGTGAAAAATCCAAAAGCATCTCATAAAAAATGATGATAATACATGTACATAAAAAGTATCCAAAATAGGTACACAATAGTACATTGTAATACATGTATCCAAAATACCTAGAAACCCAAAAAATTTATATCTCTAAATAGAATTATGATCCTCATATTGATCCCATGCTCTTATGCTCCTAAGAATGGCACAAAATCAACCCTCTAACTATGTGGGATTTCCCTTGTCCCAACCTGCATCCAAGTAATTTGTTTGGGTACCCAAAGGTGGCCAAAATAGGGTGTGAGATACATTCCCTATAGGTAACCACCCAAATTTCTTTACAATCTAGGATTTAAAATATAATTATATAGGAATTGTGTAGGTAAATAGGTAAGCAGTAAATGAAACTACAAATTCACATGGTATGTAAAATAAAAAAAGAAATCTTTAATAGCCTCTCAATAATTCCTTCAAAAGATGGTCAATATTCTATGCAACATAGCTATAAGTAATATAAATTAAACACCACAACATCACCGTACAACCATATAACTATATATACCATGGCCTTTTCTTACAACCTGAATTATTAAAAACATCCACGGCTGAGTATTTGAACCAAGCATTTCATATTTCTCATGGTAATTCCATATATCAAAAGTTTCATACCATGAAGATCCAGATCCAAGTTAGAGAAGACTATGGAATCCTCATCAAGTCCTAGGATAATCTCAATGGAAAATCAGTTAGTCAGTAGTTGGATTCCTAAGCACATGTCAACCGAACATGTCCCACATAAGTCCAAGAATTCCATATCCAAGGGGTAGAAAATCCTGAGGCATCCCATATAATCAATACCCAAGGATCACACTCAATATAAGGCATTCACTACCACAATTAAGATCCAAGGAGAAACATACAAGGTTTCTATTAATTCATTCTCCATTTCATACCATATGATTCTACCCACTCATATAATCATTAAAATCTATTTAAATCACATGATTATACTCACTCATATTTCACAATTCACATTCAATAGAAAACAATGAGTATACCCACTCATTTAACCCAATTATTTACAATTAAACACTTTAATAATTCAATATCCACATGATATCACATGGAAAAGGTTGTAATCTAGCTCTTAAACATCTCATTCAATTCAACTCATTTATTAAAGGGATTCCTCTAACTACTCAAGCATTAAATCACCCCATGGGTGGTTTAACATGGCTTTAAGAAGAACAATTCATATTTCGTACCCCATGTGTGTCATTGGTTGGGGAAAATTACCAATTTGTTTCAAGGGCAACTAAGTTCTTCCCTAAGAGGTATTAATTTACTTAATTTAATTAATCATTTAAATTCCAGGTTCATGCCATAAAGTCCAGTAGGTGGGACAATGGCAGGTATCCCAATAAAGCACAAAACCAAGAAACAAATGTATATAACACATAGTGTACCTCGATAGTAGAGTTCTCATCTAGTATAAAATCCTAATTAGACTTAGATTGGGAAAAAAATGAAGGATGCATGAAGAACGTGAAATTAGGTAAAACCATCTAGCACCTAAATAGAGTCATAGATAGGAAGGAGAATTATGAACGACTAAAAAATTAATTGAGTACTCATAGATGTGAATCCAAATTCACGTTCCACACATTAATTAAATATCAGAAGGAGATTCATGGTCAAATTCTACCTAATATATTCAAAGGGAGCTACAAAATGTGATGGATTTTGGGTAGGAGATAAAATGTATGTTTAGGTTAAAATAGATTTCAATTTAATTTAAAATTATAAAAATTACCCAAAAAATGGATCGCATGGTTTGAGCACATAGTTTAACAAACCTACACCAACCGTGCATGGTTAATTATAGGAGAAGGGAACCTGCATAGTTACCTCACATATTTTGACTAAATGTGTGGAAACCATGCAAAAACCCACTATAAAAATTGCATACATTCCCACATGAATATGCAATAAAATTTTCATATTTTTTCCTAACCATATGTCCACCTCTTTCTCTTTTTCCATGAATTTCAAAGTTTATAAGACTGTGTGGCCTACCCTGCATAGTTTTAACTAACCATGTTCCATTCCATTTTCACCCCAAAACATGGTTTATGAGCTCTAAACAAGTCTCAGACACCCCCGATACTTTCACGACCTCAAAGGTCCTTCAAATTATGTCATATTTATACATTGAAATTGAAAAAGAATGTATTCGTACCTCATATGAACATGTAGGTTTTTACAATCATCCCCCCTTAAATAAATTCATCCCTGAGTTTCCCGTTGAAAGGTGGTCAAGATTCTTCTGAGAACAATTCTACCCACTAATCATGTACGTCAGCCTCTCATTCCCAATCTTCATCCTATAAAAACCTGTGTTATCATAGCTCCCAAACTAGAGGAATTAAGCATCCTTGGAGAACCTTTTTGTTCCTATAATTGATAAAAATAGAATGTTCCTCGAAGGATTCATCTACCTATAACTCAACCTCCTTAGGTTGAAAAGCATGAGATGGGTCCGAATGATAGTTGTGTAGCTGATATACATGGAAGATTTTGTTCATGTCTTAATACCTCTAAGGTAATTGCAACTAATAGGCTACCATCTTAAATCTTCCTAGAATCTTGAACGACCCAACATATTATCGTGAAAGATTACCATGTCTCTTGATTCATCTATTTCCTTGCATCTATGAAACATGTAAAAATACATGATCCATGACTTCAAACTCTAGAGGTTACTTATGGAATTTGGTGTAAGATTTTTGTAGAGACTTTAAAGTAGCCATTTTCTTCTGAATCAATTTGACCTGCTCAGAAATCTCCTACATGATACATGGTCCTAGTAAATCTTATTCTTCTACCTCTAACCAACACATGGGCGATCATCACAGCCTTTCGTACCAAGTGTGATTAGGTGCATCCGTATAGTCTCCTGATCGTTATTGTTATAGGCTAACTAAACTAGGGGAATATGTCTGTTCAAAGAGCCACCAAAATCTAGGGTGTATAATCATAGAATGTCCTCAAGAACATATATTATATTCTTATACTAACCATCAGTCTAAGGGTGGTATGTTATGCTCTGAAGCACTAATGTACCCAGCACCCTCTGTAAACTTTGTTGGAAATGAGATGTAAATTGTGCATCCCTATCTGAAATGATAGTGTGTGAGACCCTGTGAAGTTGTAAAATATCATCGATATGCAACCTCCTAAGGTTATCCACCCTGATAGTCTCCTTGATTGGAAATAAATGAGAATCCTTCCTGAAATTTTCAATAACAACCCACACATCATCATTACTTTGAGGTAACCTTGGTGAACTAGTCATGAAATCCATCGCAACATAATCCCATTTCCACTCTAGAATAGGTAAATACAATAAAAGTCTATTTGGTCACTAATGTTCATCCTTCACCTGCTAATAGGTGGAACACCTCGAAAGATAACTAGATACCTCTCTTTTTATACCTGATCACCAGTACTGATGGCATAATTCATGGTACATCTTGGTGACATCGGGATGTACTCCCCAAGATGAGGCATGAAACTCCCACATCAGCTCCTCACGTATATCCACTGGAACCCAAACACGTCCATGGATATGAAAAATCTCATCCTCACCTATGGTCTAACTAGGAGGTGGGTCCTCACCTGCCACAATTTCTTATAGGACTAGGACTTTTGAATATGATAGATTCATATTACTCATGATATCCAATAGGGTATAGGTCATATCTAAGGATGATAGAAAAGTATTCCCAAGATAGGCATGAATCTTCTAGTCTTCCATAGAGAAAAAATCCATGAGCTTCCACTTTCTATTGTCCTACTAAACTGAATATATCTAATCCCTACTTCTTAGTGCGTCATCCACTACATTTACTTTACCAGGAATATAGGAAAGCTCAAATTCAAAATATTATATGTACTAGACCCATCCTCACTACTTTAGATTCATAGCATGCTATGTAAATATGTACTTGAGGATTTTGTTAGTCCGTGTACACCACAAAATGCTCTCCAAGTAGTGTCTCTAATTTTTCAATACATGAACAACTGTAGCTAACTTGATATTGTGTGGGGGGTAGGTCATCTCATGTTGACTCAATTGTAAAAACCCATATACCAAGACTATGTCTCCCTACATCATCACTGATATAATTCTAGTACCTGAAGTGTCAAAAAACATAGTGTAGCTTATGCCCTGTTCTGGAAGTATCAGGTCCAGTACCGAATTCAATCTCTCTTTAATCTCTTGAAAGGTTTTCTCACAAGAATATGGCCATACAAACCTCACAATATTTTTATTCAAGTATGTCAACAGTGCTATTAAAAATGATAATTCCTATATGGAATGCCTATAATATTCATCTAGCTCCATGAATGTCCATATTTCAAAGGAGTTCTTGGGATTTCCCCAATAAAATAAAACTCTCACCCTCTCTAGGTCAACTAATACTTCTTTCTCTAATAAAATTTGACCAAATAATTTAATATCATCCATCCAATAGTGGAACTTTTTGATCTTATCATATAAATGATTCTCTACCGGTGCATCCAAAAAAATATCAGGATGTTTGGAATGGTCATGTCAATTGTGATAATACACAAGGATAACATCAATGAAACCCACCACAAATGAATCAATATAAGGATGGAAGAGACGGTTCATAAAATACATGAAAATAGTCGGGGCATTCATAAGACCAAATGGAAAAACCAGATACTCATATAGACCATTCTTTCTATGAAATGATGTATGAGGAATGTCTTCATGTCGAACATGTACCTGGTGATATCCATATATCAAATCAATTTTTTAGAACTCCTGAACTCCTCAAAGATGATCAAATAGGTCGTCTATCTATGGTAAGGGATTCCAATTTTTAACTGTCTGATAATTCAATTTTTGGTAATCCACACATGGCCTAAGGAAAAATCTGCATTTTTTTGAAAAAAAATTGAGAACCCTATGGAGAAGTACTGGGTAAAATAAACTCATTTTCCTCCTAATCCTCAATCTACCTCTTGAACTTCTACAACTCCATCATAGAAATCCTATAAGAAGTAATGGATATCGGTGTAGCTCCTGGAACTAGCTCAATAGAGAACTCAAACAATCTCTTAGAAGGTAAACCAAAAAATTCATCTAGAAACACATCCCTAAAATGATCAACCATTATAAGAAATTTTTTCTGACATGTTCCACGATCATCTAAATACAAACTAGTGATCTATGTTTTCATCATGCCCAACCCATGATGTTGTGCTCCATATTGGATCTACTGTACATCTCATTCAACCTTTTGATTATAAATTATACCTTATAGTGATGTGAAAGTAACCCTATGGTGATATCAATCAATGTATGCTCAATAGGATACTAGCTAGTCCATCTTGAGTATGACATCAAACCCTATAATCTCAAGGATATAAATATTCCAGAAGAAGTAACACCCAAAAAACTCAAGTGGGAACTCCCTACACTAGTTTAAACCTTTATTTCTTATTCCGAACAACTTTTCAAGTGTCATATTGCACTCAAAAGAAAATATAACTTATCACATGGTGATTCACTATTTTATTTCAACCATACACCACTATTTTAAAATAATTTTGTATAAAAAATTATAAGTTTAGTAACAAATTTAACTTCATGTTTGAAATCATTACTTTTTTTTAATCACTGTTAAAAAGGGTAATTTCACTTTTTTGGATGTTTTAATTCTATTTGGAGGTGATTTGTAGGGCTTGGATCATGTTGAAGAAAAATGGCCCAAAATGTGTGAGATTCCAAGAACACCAGTGGACTCAAACATACACTACATCTGATCCATGTGTTAAATTGTGATAAAATTTGGTTATATGATTCAAAATTCATAGGTATACAACTCTTCTATATAAAAAAATGTCAATTTATCCATTAAACGTCCCAACCAAACTAATCTTTTAAAGCCCCTGAATATGCACAAACTCAAAAGTAATGTGTTGTGTTTCATTAATATCTCTAGATTTTGACCTCCAAATGATGAAAAATGTTTGGTGAAGATATCCAATAAGTGGAGAAAAAAGTTTTAAGTTTTTTTTAAATAAAGATAAGACTTTATGGATGCTAAAAACCCTGGTACACATGGTTTTAAGAAATCTGTGATCCCAAAATCACCTTCTACTTTTCCTATAAAATGGAGCCTTGGGAACCACATTTTCATGTTCGACCAAGGAGTGAAATTGTTTCATTTTAGAGTTAAAAAGGAGTCCTATCCTAATAATATAAGTTTTGGATGCCCTTATCCTCATACGGGGATCAAGGATGAAGGTGAAGTTCCACCCGAGCCTCCTCCTTCTCCTAATAGCGAGCTAAATAGTGGACGATCATTTCAAGAGAGCTATATATCTTGAAAAGTGAGTTATAGAACATTTTTTCTGAATGTTTGGTGTAAATTTTGTTTGAAAAATTTCATATATGTATTATCTTAACATGATCATTCTTTTAATTCATTTATTGGCTACACTTATGTGTAAAACATTTTATTTCAATACTGATTGGGTTGATATTTAATTGGGAATCTAGGGTTGCTCTGATTAGAAAACCCATGCATCCTATTTCTCTCACACATACATAATATTTTAGTATGATTTAGTATCCCTTGTTATTTTATTTATATTCAAATATTTACAAAATGATTATTGTGATATGATTTGGTTCTTTTTGTATCATATTAAAGTGAATGGGGGAATTAAGATATTTATTACCCTCAACTGAAGGATTCCATTAAAACATATATAATTTTCAAAACAATGAACTAAAAAATATGTGTGGTGAACATGAAATGACCTCCTTCCCTCATAACTCTTAAAATAATATCTTTATTTTTATACTATTAAAATCTTTAAATTATGTCATATTCATAAAACATTTATTCAAAATGACTCTCCTATTTTAGTACTTTTTATAAAAATACACACTCTAAACCTATAAAAGTTATTTTAGAGACAACCTAGTGTCTTACCTATACTATAAATCAACTCTAAAAATATAACCAATTTGACGTGTCATGACAACATGTTCAATAATGAACCCAAGGATTTTCACTATAGATGAAAATATAAAACTATGCAATGCACCTGTATCAAAAAGTGATGATGCAATTTTAGAGGATACAAAGATTGTACATATCACCATAGATGGTATGGAACCCTTCTCCTTAGGGGTATGATATATAGAATATATATATCATGAACCACAGCCTTGTGACACAACCCAACAAGTTGGAGTATGCCCACCCTGATGTTTTGTGGAAAATAGCTTCTGGTATCCTTGTCCACGACCACCACTACCTCACCCTGATCGACCAACACAACTCCTTCTCCCTATCTGAAATTTAACTGAGAAACCTGTTCATGAACCTAGTTTTGGTGCCGACCCCCTACCACTTATAGCTAGAGAGAAGGTCCTGTAGAAACATTGCATGTGGAACATCCTGCCTCAAACCCAACACTCAACTGGGTCACGGTCACACTGATTCTTAATGTGGAATTTTTCTACCAAACTAATGAAAGAACACTAAGCTACCATTACTCATAATTTGGCTAGTACTCGTCTCTAAAAAATACTCAAAAACAGTGCTTCCTACATGAAGATGTTGAACCACTGAGTTGAGAGACTACGATGCTCTACTCTACACACCCATCCTTCCTCAATATATTCTCTATAATCAGTGCCTAACACACAATTTCAGTAATATAGGTCAATTTGACTATTTTAACCTAAGATCTAATATCATGTCAGATACCTTCCTTAAAACATCTCTCTCTCTCGATAACTCACTAGTAAGGTATGTCGGTGCAAAATGATTCAACTATGTAAAGTGTGATGATTACTCGATAATTGTCATATCACCCTGCTCCAGATGCATGAACCTAATATCCCGATCATCCCATATATTCTCAGGGTATATATAGTTTTAGATCATGGTTTTGAAACCATCCCAAACCATATCTCACAGCCTTTAATCCTAGTTTAGAATATCCCACTTACACTTTTCTTCTCCACAAAGCATGTAATTCTTAAGCTCCACTCTCCTCTCGAAAGGTGTCTCAAGGTGATCAAATATTGATAGTGTAGTCTCTATCCATATCACATCATCCAATATACCTTCATCCCCTATACATATTGGAGGATTTTGCTACTGGAACACACATGTTAGCTCATCCATAGACAAGGCAGGCTTCATTGCTCCCTAAAAATTTTGTTTGAAGCAATTGAATCCCTCATGGAACTATACCTTAGAAATAGTGTTCATAAAAATAGCTAGGGTCAAAGTTGTCATTAAGGGAGGATCCAACGGTAGCCCATGGCCCATCACCTTCGGAGCGTGGTCTTCTCTAAACTCCTAGTTTATGACTGGAGTTATTTATGGTGGTGTGCCTCTACATTTCCAAACACATACCTTAGAAATAAAAAATATCAAATATCATAGCTCAAAATAATATGGTAGGTCAATACCCTCCTAATACATGGTCATACCACATGGCCTACTCCAAAATCCAAGTATGTAAAAATAACAATCACCAAAATCCACTAGAGACATTGCCTCTTTCCCACTCAAAATTTGGTTCTAGGTCAATTCTTTGTTTCCAAATTCACTTTACCATTTCAATTCATGTAACACTCATTTACATTATTCATTTATTCATAAGGTTTAACCAATCAAAAATTATATCCCAATCCATGAGGGTCCATAACACCTCATGAACCAAAATTTGGTTCCCATATCATCCATATCATATCAAATTTACTTTTCATAATTGAATTAAAATGTGTCTCACTTTCTATTACATAAGGGCTCATACTTATAATGAATTGAAATATGGAATCACTTTCTCTATCCACTATAGAAAATCTGTCACAATACCTATCAAAATAGTACAAAAATAATAAATTCATCCTATATGGCATGGCATAATGCATGGAATGTGATTTCTATCAAGTGTCTAAAAAGATGAATGAGATGGAATGCCCTCATCTCATCGTGTTGAAATATAAAAATAACCCATATTCACATCAATAATAACATCACAATGCAAGTTCATCACCCATTAGTGGAATCAAATCAATTTTAATAGTCAAAATCTTGACAACAAAATTTTAATTCGAGGCATTTTTTATTTTTTCTATATGAGGGGTAGCTACTCTAGGGAATAGATTGTTACCAAAATCCATTTACTTCTTATCCATATCTATTGTATCTAAATAAATAACTACAAAATAAACACATTTGATACCACTTTTTAACATCTTGAACCTAGACGCCACTCAATAGTGCCTCGAGCCCAGTTGGTCACATGGCCTCAAGAACATCTCCCTCAATTCTAGTGGTTGCTGACTAGCAGTAAGGGCCTTGTATATTTCCAGGGGAGACTATGACCTCATTAACATAGTGTAATATAGTGTAATATAAATACAATTCAGTAGAATAAGTAGATATAACTAGAAGACAACTGATAAATAAACAAGACAATAATATGTGACAAATCCAGAAGTGTCTCATAAACAATGATGATAATCCATGTCTCTAAAAAACATTAAAAACATGTACATAACAGTAAAATACACTACATGTATCCAAAATATCAAAAAAAGTGTTATCTTTGAATAGTGTCATGATCCTCAGCTCAATCTCGTGCTCTTATGCTCCTAATCATGGAAGAAATCAACCCTCAAACTATGGACACATTCCCTAGTCCCTACCAGAATCCAAGTAGTCTGTTTGGGTACCCAATTGTGTTCCTAATATGGTGTGGGACAAAATCCTAGTAGGTAACCTCCCAATTGAATATACAATCTAGGATGTGAAATATAAAATGTGAGGTAGTGTAAAGGTAAATAGGTAAGTAGTAAATGTAAGTAAAAATATACATGGCATGTAAACTACAAAACTGGAAATTCTGAAGAGCCTCTCAAGGATCCCTACAAAAGATAGTCAAGATACTTTACAAGGAAGCTACATGTAAAATAATTAAATGTCACAGCCTCATTATAAAACCATATAAACATATTGACCATGACCTTTTTTACAACATGAAGTGTCAGAAACATCCACGGTCGAGTCGTTCAACCAAGAATATCATATTTCTCGTGGTGGTGCCAAATATAAAATTGTCAAACCACAAAGGTCTAGATACAGGGTATAGAAGACCAAGACAACCTCATTGAGTCCCATGATCAACTCAATGAAAATTTCATTAGGCATTGGTTATAATCCTAGGAGCGTGTCAACCGAACATGTCCGGCACGAGTCCAAGTAAGCTAAATCAAAGGGGTAGCAAGGCCTAAGGCATCTCATGGAATCAAGATCCAAGGATCATACTCAATCCAAGGAATCTACTACCACATTCAAGATCCAAGTAGAATAATCAAAGTCATATATTCATTCATTCACCATTTCATACCATTTATCATTTCATACCATATGATTCTACCCAATCATATAACCATTCATATCTAATTACATCATATGAGTATACCCACTCATATGTCACAATTCACATTTAAATAAAAAAATGAGTTTTCCCACTCATTTTACCCAAAAATTTAAGATTCAACCATTCAAAAAAATCAATATCCACATGATATCACCTAAAAAGAGGCAACCCATCTTCTAAATAGCTTATTCAATTCAATTCATTTATTAAAGGGATTATTCTACATAGGAAACCATTAACTGGCCCCATGGGTGGTTTAACATGGATTAAATAAGGTAAATTCATATGAAAATCCCCATGGGTGGCCATGTTTGGAAACAACCTACAATAAGTCTTAAGGGTACCTAAGGGATTCCCTAATTGGTATTGATTCACTTAATTCAATTAATCATTTCAAGTTTAGGGTTACTCCAGAAAGTCCGGCGGGTGGCATATCTGCTAGTAGACCTATAAATCACCAAACCAAACAATAAATTTATAGACCACATACCATATATTAGTAGAATATTTATAATACATTATCAATTTCTAATTAAACTCATATTAGGAGGAAAATGAATAATGGATGAAAAACATGAAATTAGGAAAAATTAGATTTCACCTAAATAGTGTCGTTGATAAGAAGAAGAAAAATTAATGGCTAAATAGAAATAGAGTACTCACCTTTGTGGATCCAACAAGACATTATGTGCTTGAATTGGAGATCAGAATGAGATTCAAGATCAAATTATACCTTATATCTTCAAAGGGAGCTAAAAATGTGAAGGCTCTTGTGCAAGAGAGAAAATGTGAGTTTAGGTTCAAATGGATTTTAATTTAATTTTAAATTATAAAATTTTACCAAATAAAAGGGGTCACACAGTTTGAGTACATGGGTTGAAAATATATCTGCCAACCTAGAACATTTAGTTGTAGGATAAGGACACCTGCACAGTTACCACACACATTTTGACTAACCATGCATAAATCATGCAAAAAACAATTGTCAAAATTACAAACATGACACCATAGTCGTGCGGACAAAATCTCATGGTTTGGCCTAACTTTTTGGCATACTATTTATCTCTATCCATTCATTTCATAGTTTATCATACCTATCATCCTACCCCACACAGTTTTAACTAACCGTGCATTATGCCATTCTCAACCCAAAACATTAGTTATGTGCTCCGAACAAGCCCTAGACACCCCCGATACCACCATAAACTAAAAGAGAATTCACATTATGCCATATTTAACCATAAAAAAATGAAAAAATTGTGATTAATATTTCATAATAAAACCTGGGTTCTTAAAATTTCTGGTCATTAAATCCTTTCCCATTAATGATTTGAGGATCCCTATAGCGACTGATTTTGGTAGTCTCTATTTCCCCTTAGTTGTGGGGAATCCATGACTTCAAAAATAGCTTGGATGATGGTTTATAAAGGTTATTTTTTTGTTATTGTAGTTAAAGTTTTATCAAATCTAAAAAACACTGGTAAATGGTAAATTTATCATTGCTTTCTATATAGCACTTATAAAAGGTAGTGGTATTGATCATGCCTTTTGTAGTACTGTGTCCTTATATTATGACTTATGGATAACTCTTTTTGTTCCATGTTATTTTTAATAATATATTTATTATGTTCTCATATTTTCTTATATGATTGTAATCTCACACTTTAGGACATGTTGATACATTTTCTCTTACTGGGTTTTTGAGATCACCTCTTTCTTTTGTTTTTTTCCTCATGTTATAAAGATATGTATAACAGATGAGAATTATATAAGGGTGTCTAGTGTGGATCAATTATGTAGAAATGTTCACAAGTGTTGTAAAATTAGTTTATAATGTAGATAATTCTCAAATACACTAAAACTATAGTTCAAGGAATTTTTTTTATTGTGAGATGTATTGTTTAACTTATGAATATGATGTGAAATAATGATATATTTAGATTGGGTCATAAACTACGTGTTCTAGCATTGAACCTGGGAGTGTGGGTCTATGTTACCATAAAAAAATATCAAATTTGGGGAGGTTTTAGTGATCTTATTTTTCCATCATAGAAGACTTGAAAATTTATGAAATTTTGAAATATGAAACTGATTAAAAGGGTTAAATAGTAAATTTATCATAGAAAATGAACTTATAAAAATTATACAATGGATTTGTTGACTTGAAGTGATTGTGTTTACCCCCCCCCCCCCCCCCGATGAGCTATCATGGAATGGAAATCATAGAGGGGTATCAATAAACAATGTATTAAAAACTAATAATATTTTTAGCCTGCACTAGAAGATTGTGCTAAATTTCTTATATCACATTTACTCGGTCTCGAAAGGGAATATTGAGGATGTTTTTGGTTCTAAATCATAGTTCAAAGTCAAGTATGATTTCAGAAATATTTAATATTTATTAAATAAATTATTATTTATTTTTACATGTTCACACATCAATATCTCATAAATGAAGCTCTGAATGGTAATTTCAGTATTAAATAAGGATCAGTTTTTTCCACCGGAGCTGGATTGAGAAGTAGTGTTTATCGATCATAGAACCAAATCCAGGTAAGAATCTTCATTTCATTTTAGTCTGATAATTCGAGCATTTTTTGTCATATTTCTTCATGGCGTTCAACTGTTGGTCCCATGAGGATGGTGGTGACGATTGGCGACAGCCGACATTACAATGTGAGGGATAATTTATATATTATTATTAAAAATAATTTTATTATATTTATGTAATTATTTTTTATTTACCTATGAATCATAAAAATAAAAGGGAGTGGAGTGATAAATGGTAGGGATTGATGGGCTGTGGAAGATAAGTATCCCTATATCTCAATATAAATAAAATAAAATAAAAAGGGAGTATATACATTACAAATAATAAAATAAAATATATTAAACATAATAATGGAGCCCCGTTATTGAAAACAGTAAAACCCAAAAAAATAAAATGTAAGAAAAGGAAAAATGGTATAAAATCACATAATGCCTTTAGACCTTCAAACAAGCCAAGGGAATTAAGGCCCTTAATGCCTCTGGCCTCTGTAAAAAATCTCAAAGTCATTAATGGAATTAATGCCTTTGTAAATTAGTTTTAATAATATTTTTAACCTAAAATTATTTTAAATTTTATTTAAAAAAATATGTAAAAAAAGTCAGGAGGCATGGGTAAATGATACCGAAGGTTACAAAATAGTAAACAAATAAAATAAAATAATCAGAGTGGGGATGTGAGTAAATGGATGTCATCTGATTGGAGAGTGGGAGGGTGATTCATGTGAACTCCCCCAACCTAGAATCCAATATTTATAATAATAATATTATTAATATTAATATTAATATTTTGTATCATTTTACTAAGACATTAGATTGATGTACCATCGTTGGAATCACGTCCCAAACATTTAGATGGTCAATTTAAGTCCAATATTGAGTACTTAGATTTGAATTAAGGCATGAGCCTCATGCCCCTCCATGAAACATGTTTGGTTTTTATATGATGAAACGTGTGATTTATATTCATGACACCTTTTAAATAATTGAAAATCTTATCCTACGTAATGTTCTACATAGATCATGTTGGTGTAGTCTTTTTTGAAATCTGAAGCTACTTACATGATGATATTGGCATATTTTAAATTTTTCTTTGCGCAACTGACATTGAAGTGTAGGTTAGTCTATGTGATTCCCTATATAAAAAAGGGTATCTAGAAAGCACTTATAAATGAGCATAATGATCGATAAAATTTCCTCCTTCTCATGCTCCCCTGATCTAGAGTCGGTGAATGTGATTTCAATTGGAGGAAATGAAGTTTGATGTATGTATTGTTTGATTTGGTTCTCTAAGACCAACTCTTTGTACTTTTATTACATTTATATTAAATGTATTGAATATTAATAAAACTTATTATTAAATATTTTTCATTATTTCACATGACACTAATGTAATAATGACTTAGAGTATACATCATATTGATAAGGCCATAACATTTCCATGTTATGATGAGAACCTTAAACTACTATGATGATATTCTTAAACATAGTTCTATGATCAAATAATTTACAATGATGGGACACATATTATATAGACTATCAGGTGTGAGTACTCATAAGCAGTTGAAGATTATTATCATGAAGTTTTTACATGGTAATATCCAATATGGGAGATTATGAAAATAGAACCACTACTGGTAATTCAAGATGTTTTGGTTTCATATAATAATCTTATTTTCAAGAATGTCTAATGGTCCTTAGACTTTAAAATTATCATTAATTCATTTTATTACTCACAAGATTATATTTTCTGACCAAATTGTGATGTCATATGTTCACGATGAGGTAAGATATGTTGCCTGTGTCACAATTGATAGGTCATTAATTGATAGGTCAGGGAAGAATTTTCCCGATCCATAATTTTGGAAGTTGGTAACTCGACCATTAGATTGCAATAGAGTTTTCACCCTAAATTTCCTAGTCATGGTGTAATGACATGTTTATTTCATATATCCAAAGAAATATGTATTGAACATATCGAGTGGTGACATGGATTTGAATCTTGGTTGATGAGATACTGTGATAAAGGTAGTATTATACATATTAAATGTTCATATATAGTTTTCTTCATTTCAACATTAAGTTTTTTTATTGGGTGTCTTAACCCATTGATAGATATTAATCTTGGACATTATGAAATCCCACCTAATGGCAATGAGAAAGAATCCTAGAGGTCCAAACACTAAGTGATTACAATGATCTTTATTAAATTCAATTTGAATTTAAGTAATTGAATAAATTTTATTCTTAATAAGGAGAGATAATTTTATTCATGTTTTATCAATCCCAAATATTTTTTGCTAAATGAAATATTTAAATTAAATATTTATCTGGGTGTTCAATAAATTTTAGAGGAGTTTGAATGGACCAAGGCCGAGTCTGATGAAAAATATTAATTAACAAGAAAATTAAATAATATTTGTTATTGTAAAAGTTGGTGCACACTAAAAAATAATATTATTATTATTATGTGTGATGATTTTTATTAAGGTTTGTTATATTATTTCATGGAAAGAATGAAATTAAATAATTATTGTAACATAAACCAAAGATTAATTAATATATGGTATGTCTATTTTTTATTTCATCCAAAAATTGAAAGTTGAGAATAATTGTGCACAAAAAAACTCACTCTTAGCTCCTCCTTTATCTCTTCCTCTTAAGAATGGGAAACACAAGAGAGATCACTCCAAGATAGAAGGATGAACTATCAACATTAATAACACAAGATAGTTGACTCATTGCGCTAGCACCAGTTGATCGATTGGTGTTTCTCAGAGATCAAAGGAGCACATGTGGATAACTGCTAGAGGGATTATATCATTGGGTCCTCACAGATCAATAAAGAAAATAATAAAGGCTATTTTTAAACTATTTACATCTAAATTGAAAAAATAATTCTAATATTAGGTATTCCTTTCTTCAGATATTGAAAAAATGAATTATAAATTTTACATGCAAGATGGTCGCTCAGGGTTTTAGGAAGCATAAAATTAAAATAAATTTAAATATATCACCCACCACCACATAATTATGATTCATCCAGGACCAAAAAAGTTTCATCAAATAGGTTAATCTTAAATTTATAATTATTTATTTTATTGTTGATCCATACACAATCATGGTTGAATTTCCTATTCATATTATTCCTTATTTAATCGGTTTTGAATTAACATGTTATTGATATATTAATCATTTTCATTTTCCTAAAGTTATAATAACAAATGAATAATGGAAATAGATTCCATTATCAATAGCCAATGTTTTGGTTGGTAAGATAGGGTTACACTATGTGTAGCTGGAGTACACGATGTGTACCCTAGTACACTGCATATTTCTATACTATGGGATACACAACATGTCACACAGTTATTACACATGGTGTACACCATGTGTTCACCAGAAAACCTAACAAACAATCTATCGAATTACATGGCATGTATATGGAGTACACACTATTAGTCTAAACGGGTTAGTGGTGTAAATCATTCAAATTTTGTGATCATTATACATGATCAAACCCTATAATACTTACATCCTATAGTATTTATGATATACATGACATGTATGAGGTGAACATGCCATATAGTTTATCATTTACTGCATCCAAAATACATGTTGAGCCTTTATTCGAGAGCATTTGACAAATGAAACAATGGATACATTGCGTGTTGCTAGCTTGTACACATAATTTGATCCCACTGAGATACACGCCTAATACCCAAGTGAAATATCTCCAGCACATGGAATGTGGATACATGATGTTTAGCTAGAATGTACAGTATGTGCAGTCTGGCCAAGTGAACACATCTAAGTTCTAGGTATGAAACCTAGAAACATGGAAACCAAGGTACGCGATGTGTAACTAGATAGTACATGTTGCGTAGTCTCCCAGTTATTGACAAAATAAAATTCATTAAATTCACAATTACATTATTAACAATTATTTATTGTATTGAAATATTATGTGTTTGACAATTTAATAAAGGTTTTAAATAATTATAAATACTCAATTAATTTATTGTAGTAAATCTGCAACTATTGGTTCTACCATTTATTTTCCTTTAATGCCTTTATAATGGTTATCGCCAGGAGGATTCAGATGGTCATTAAGCTGAAATAAAATTAATTAATTAATTAATTCATGAAATCATGTTTATCATAATAATAAATAATGAATATTAATGAATATTATACATTTAGTTTTGCATATATGTTTCATGTATGAATGTTCATGATCTTGACCAAGACCTTTTTTATGTTTTGGATGTTTTAATTTAATTTTTTTCATGAGTTTTAAATTATTTATTATTAAATTAAATATGATCGTATGTGAGTCATCCCTCCCTCCATTATTATATTTTACCGACACGTCCATGATTATTTATGTAATACCCCTTAAACAATCCTTTTGTTCCCATCACCTACATGTGAGTTATAAATACATTTAATTAATGGAATTTATTAAGGAGTGTAGAGGCACTTCAAGACAGAACCATGATGATGCCAAACCAGGTGATACACAGGTGGATAGGTGGAATGTTGTAACTCACGAAAAGACCAGAAATATGATTTATTTAACCTAGGACAAAGATTTATTTAATCTCCACTCATTAAATCAACTATTAAATAAGCTCTGTATCAGATCATTTATTTATTTATTTATTTATTTATTTATTTATTTATTTATATCTATGCATTATTTTTTTTTGTATGTAAGACCATGATCACATAAATAAATGAATTAATGTGCATGGATTAAATTTAAATAAATTTATTATGTGTAAATGTTTTATCCAAAATGGTTAACTAATTAATTAACATACACTTAATATTAAAAAGACATGTAAATGTTGAAACAAGATAAAATGTGTTCCTAATTAATTAAAATCCCTCAACCTAATATTAAGTCACACTAAAACTTTCATTACTTTATTGGGAATGAAACCATATGACTAAGTGTAGTACATGACCAAATTATGGACAATTAATTTTATTATGGAGTTCTCATAAGGATTTTCAGTTAACTTAGCCAAACTTGAATTGAGTTTAATAGAAAATTTATTTTCAATATAACTTGGGAGAAAAGTGTTTAGGAAATCCAAGTTAAGATTTTAGGGGGGAATACACTTAAAGGGTGAAGGATCTATAATCCCACATTTGGAAAGACCTCCTACCTAATTACTTTCTTATGACTTTCATGGAAAAGGTTTGAATCATTAAGAAAAGTAATGAAGATTCATTAAATTATAATGTCTTAAAAACTAGACATACCAAGTCTAATGGTTAGGGCTATTGAGACTTGATAAAATAGTGGAATTTTGAATTTATAAAGTCAATTAATTAATTATTTCTGGTATAATTATTAATCAAAAAATACTAATAATATGTTCACCAATTATAGAATAAAATGGAAATATCATCATCCACATTATCCCTATGATCAATATTATTGAAAGACAACCTCCTCACTTGTAGTAACTTCCAAGAGTGTTTTAGATACCTTCAGGTTGTGTTGTTCCATGAATGGAAATATTACATACTATAATCCTCAATGCTTGATCTATAAACTAAGGAGGAAAGTGATGAAGAGTTACTTGTCTATAAAATTATTTGATATATTTGGTTGAAGTTCAATTTTTTATGATTTCATCTATGTTTAGTAAACCCATGAAGTCTCAAGAACACATGAATTAATATATCTTTCTTGAGAAACTCTAAGTTTTATACTTGGAGAGAGATTTACAAGAAAAATTTGAGATTTACAAATAACTATTTCAAAGTAATCTTGTGGTGGGTGTGCCAGCTGGGCCTCATGTAATAAATCTCATTGGCTACATTGAGCGCTTATAAGTTCTAGGTTTTAAACACCCCAGGAATTAGACACCAATATCGTTTTTGTATCACTCCATCAGAGCTTCTCCAATTTTTTTGTAAATTTTAATATGAAAAATTTTGAGAAGTATCTCTCGTATCAACTTACTCTCCTACACCATGTATACTAGGACACAATACATGAAAATCCTTTTATCCTTATGAAGAACAACTAAAAAAAGAAAGAAATAATCTCTATTTATAAAGATTCTCACACCCTTATAATAAGTATAACAACAAGGTGAGAGAAAGGTAACAAGATGGTGTCTATTTATCATGTATCAAGAAGGTCCATTGAAAGAAAAAATGAACCCATCCAAACAAGAAAGGGGAATCTTCAAGAGCATTTTTATCAATTTTAATTTATTTGTTTCTAAAAATTGGGTAATAGATACAGATTTGGTGTTCACATATGTATTTGAATATAGGAACTAAGTAGATTAAAAAATATTGACTCTGGGAGGTAGATCAACTAGCATCCAAACTAGTTAAACTTGCTTCTATAGCTATCAGGAACTACAACCTCACATTTTTTACTAGAGTGATATTGGTCTTTAAGGGTTGTTATTACGTTCCATCTGTTACAAAAAACATTATTTCGATTTATAGGCTTAATATAGATGGAATTATTTTCAAATTCAAGAATAAATGTTTCTTTTTTATAAAGATAGCATATTTTATGTTAAATAACATTTAAATAATTTTATTTATGTGTTGTATTACATGAACCAAGTATTAGTAATCGATAACAAATTTACTTCATATGAATCACACCACACCCAACATTGTAATCACATTTTAGGTCATGAAAATGAAAAATGCTAGACTAAATTATATCAAAATGGATATTTAGATTCTTTTGAAATAAAACCACTTGGTTTATGTAACACAAATTTATAATGAAAAATGAAAAAAATTCAAATTTAGGGGGAAAGGTTAAAGGACTAAAGATATTATTTAATTAGTTCATAATGATGTGTATGGACCATTTCCTATTAAATTAAGGGGTGGTTACTCATACTGTAAAACTCTAACAGATGATTTTAGTAGATATGGATATCTATACTTAATGAGGTATAAGTTGGATTCTTTTGATAAATTCAAGGAATAAAAGAATGAAGTTGAGAACCATCTTGGTAAGAATAATAATAATTTGAGGTACTAGGGCATACGGTGGAAGCCTGTGGGCTAGGGATTTTAAAATTTCTATCATCAGAGTGAAAAACTAGTTATCTATGATGATCTGAGCTCTAGTAGGGTCTGAGGATATCATGTGAATTTAATAATTACATAAATATAAAAGAATGAGTACCTCATTCGATTAGAAGTTGTGTTCGACTGAAGAAAGTTGTCAATGATCATTTCTCAAAGGATATAAATTCTAACGCCTATAGATCTCCCACACATAATCCTTGAATTTGTGTTCTCACATTTCATCTAAATTCAGGTGCAAGCGTGGAGCTATAACGAATCCTTCAGTGTCATGTCGATCACCTTGATCTCGTGTCTTCAATACATCAAAGATGTCAAAGATCGATCGCTTCAGGAGATAAACTATCTCTCTAGAAGGTGATAGGAGAGAGAGGCTCTCATTCCAAATGAATAAATAGTCCATGTAATGTGACTCTCTCTAAATTTATATTGTGGGTGTAGAAAGTACCCAGATATGGTTCCCCAACCCCTAGAAAATCAATTCCCACTAAATTAGAAATAAATAAATAATTTTGATGATCTAAATTAATCATAAATATTATTTATTTTTCATCGCATACTTATAATATATATTAAATATATTATTTGATAAATTTGATCCATTAACTCAACTCTTAATTCCCGCTAATATTAAATGCACCAGAAATATTCAAATAATATTTGTTTATATAATATTTTTCATGAATTCGCTAAATACCTTGTAAATACCTTTAGTAACTAAATTCAACCCAATTAATATTTCCATTGATAATAATGACTTTATTTATTTATCGGTAATTGATTACTTGGAAAAATCTATGACCCCATGGTGGGGCCCAGCATGTCGTATATACCATTTCACTGGAATTTGGCATATTCTTGAATATTCTATTGTATGTGGCCATCTAGGACCTTATCTTGATAGTATTGAATAGTATTCATAGACCAATATTGGGGTCTAAAACCCCATCAAGGTTCCTCAAGAGATAAAGAAAATTAATATCAATGAAATCCAACCTAAGAACATGCACTGTGTAATATAATCTCTTGGTTTTTAGATATCTCATAAAGTAGGATTCACACTAGTGTCATCATCCTTTATTAATTTATCATTTGTTGATATAACTTGACCGAATTACCTTTAACTACCTTGGACAAGGACTTATAAAGGTACTACTATCCTGATCAACTAGGATCGAGATATATTACATCATAAACTCAAAAGAGAAAAATTATCTCTTGACCATTAAACCAATGTCATACTACAAATGACGCACCCAACACAAGCTACATAACCATGATTTCATTATCATGGTTTTTTCTTGCATCGAAGTTTGCAATCAAATGGAACACATTGATAATTATCTCAAGTTAGAAGACCAAAACACATGTCTGTAGATAGGAAGAACAAGTGACACCTAAAAACATGTGGGGTTCTTATTATTGGGTATGTCCTTATGATCTCACCTACCATAGATCACTAACTGTGAACTTCATGAGAATAAGTCTCAAAGAATTTGATCCCCCACCACACGATAATTAGACATCAATAGTTTCAACTCGGTATGATGTATCAATACCATAAAACATATATTTAAGACTTATGTCTTAGTATCTCGAGGTTCTCATTATAGCATGGGATATGCTATAACATTTTGATATGAAAATTAATCTATAGAAATTACCATTAAATAGTTGACAGAGAAATGTATACACTAAAATATTAAGTGTACATCATGTGTATCTCACTATATACATGAATTGGTAATCGAAAAAATCTTTTTAGTTGGTTATAGGGAACCAACTATTAAAAGACTCCCACTTGAACTATGGTTAACATGCTAGAAATCATTGTAATCTCTCACATAATTAAGATCATATTTATGCTGGGTCATGACTTTAGTTATTAGGTCTGCCATATATCCACTGTGTGGTTATTCTTCTATGTTCAACCTCACCTATTTGACTAAAACTCAACAAGAGAAGTAAACCCATAGTGTATTACTTTTTCTCATAGTTTAAATGGGAAATCTTGGTCAATACTAGTAATAAAATTATCATAATGATACAACTTTACTTACTGGGTTAAATTATATGAATATTAACAAATAATTTCATAATCTACACTTCTAATTTTGTTGTCTTAAAAGTTGTAAAATAATCAGTACTTTTATATGTGGTTACCACTATCTTGTATGATCTTTTATCACTCATTACCTTATCCTAACTATGATATTAAACCATATTGATCCTGAAAAGACTAGTTTTTATCCTCTCAAAAAAATTATTCTATCCTATCCACATACTAGGTACATATCTTTTGTACTTTATCAATTAAAATCAGATAGTTCTGACCACTTCCCTTTAATATCTCTTGGATATAGCTAATATTTTCCTAACATAAATTAGATGTTGGAAATATCATTCTTTGTATATATCATGTAATATGTGATTGATCCATCATATAATTATACATAATTCAAATCAATATAATAATCTCCTCCTATGTGCATACTTGTCTACTTAGAGAGATTTATGCCATGTGAAATTTGTAATAACTCTCTCTTGAATTGTTCTAAGTTTTATTTTTCAATACCATGTTAGTATATATATGATTGAGTAGGTCCAAGAAATCGTTATATCCACCTCAATATATCATATTACCTAGAACATGGGTTACTACTTTAGTTAAATCCCTATATAATTACATTTTTTAATGGACTTAGCTTACTGTAAGACTAATAGATGTTTTCCATATGTTATCAATCATATTTTACAAAGAAAAAAATTGTTCTCACACAAACCTCTGGTATACACATGAGAGAGATTCATTCCAAATGAAGATTATAAAATCCTTTTCCTTACTTTAATCTTAAACTATTTAGTAACTTTATCCCCTTATTGGTGTTTTATGGTGTCACCATCCCTTTCTATTTTCATCATATAGAAACCTTCCATAACGGGTGTTCTTAACATCCAATGCATAATAAAATGATCATAAAACTCAGCTATGATAAGAAAATTATAATGGATTTAGGCATAATTATTTGGTGTTACAAATCAATCCTTATTGTTAGAACACATATACCATACATGTATAGTATCACTTGAATACCCACTGTAGTATTCAAAATAATAAGCCCTTTGTACATTGATACATGGAATCCATTGTTGAATTTTAATTGGTCTTGTCAATTTTAGCTAAATTTCCTATAATTCCTACTTGTAGGATTTATTATTCTCAATGAATAATGTATCATAGGTTGTTGTGGATATAAAATTATCACCATGGTTTTATCCTTCCTATGTAGTATGTTTCTTTAGGGAATTCTCTTACAAATCTCTTGTTAAACTCATTCCTATGTCAACTATTTTTGTATCTCTATCATTGACTAAACCCAAGTAAATATTTATCCCACCATCTCAAATAGATATGTTCACCCTTTATGGAAATATAGTCTATATATTGATAATATCTTTTATATAATATAAATTTTAGTAATATCCTATGAAACTTTTAGGATAATTACTTAAGATGCACTTTCTGTTTTACAAGATTCTTGTTTTTTTATATCCTAATAAACACTTTTCATCTAAAAACATGTTATTAAAATATATGTATTTCCAACATAATATAACTCATATGATATCCATTAGTTATGTTAGTTGGAATATGGTTATGGGATAATGTCATTATTTGTGATTTGTGTCTTGAAAATTATTGGAAGTTTCTGAAATGGATATGTGTCTCATCATTGATTCTCCTTTAACTTACACCATGAATCTAATGTATATAAGGAAATGTGCATTTATTAATTGCTCCATACTACATTTTTTATCAATGTTAACATGTAAGACTCATCATTGATCATCATTATTAGGATCATAGATCTAATGTGAATAAAGTAAGGTGTGTTTAGTAATTACTCCACACAACATTATAATGATTGATTAATGCTTGGTCAAGATATTATTCTACACATGGGTCTAAAGAAACTCATATCTTTTGACCATGAATATACCTTCCATCACTTTAACATTCTTTAAGAACTTAAAGTAATATTATAATGTATAGGAATATACCTCTAGTTTCCCCATGGAATAGTTCACGCTCTCTTGCTGAACTAATTTTAAAATATTTATGGAACACCATTAGTTATAACAGTTTCTTTGTCTAAACTAAATATGTATAAATGTCGACATACCTAAGGTTTTTAGCTCCACTGATTATAAAAACCATATAGATCATATCCTTGATGTCCAATTTTATCTTTACTTGAAAAATAATTATCTTACCACAACCGGTTATATAAGTCTTGAATTTTATAACCATCACATATTACATATGATTCATGTATCACTGAACTATTAGTTGAGTATAAAATACCACAAAATATAATTCTTAAACTATAAGAATGTATCATTGTGTTGAAAGGACATATGAGATATATATTTTAGTTATACTCAATAAAATTATTACTTGAATCATTTACTAGGCAATTAGAAGTTGTGTGCTTCTCACCTCTGACTTAGGAACCACCCTTTCTCAGCCTCTTGGATAATACACCATAAATCTAGTAACATTTCTATACTTAATTGGTTACTATATTCAAATACACATATGTTATAGGCATACTGTATTCAATACCAAGAAAATATTACAAAAACATTACAAATAATTGATGAAAATACCCGAAGAAGTAGCAATTACTTGATTATTTAATTCAGAATTAAAATTTCAATATATTTATTTCATGATATGAGAAGTATATAACCTATTGTTTAATAACTATTATTTGAAGTAAATTGTATTGGTTCCTTTGTAATCTCTCTTTCCATTGGCCTTTTTTCCCTATCTTTCAAATTGTTCACTATAGGAATTAAATATTATACTTTATTTATATTCTTATTTAGTTGGTAAACCATACCTAAATGGTAATGAATCATTTTATCAAAACTATTTGTTTTTTAATCTTAAATAAAACAATAATAAACTTGTGAAAATTTTGTAAGAATGATATTTCTTGAAAGTTCACGATATTTATTTCAATTTAAACATAGCCAATGTAATCATCACTCATTCATATCTCACTTCACTTTCTCCATGTAATATTCTTGGAGATGAGGCAACATGTGTAATCCTTTATTTTTTGATGTTTTATCCACAACTGACATCATACATTTATGAAATAATTATGAAATAATTATGAAATAACCATAATGTGTGTCATACAGAATTCTACAATAATAATTTTTACACCCTCGATTATTCAGGTAGCTTAATAGGTATTAGGGACATCATCACCTATAATTTTATATATCATAATATTGTACACAAGCACCTATACAACTCTTTGGAAAACTCGTGATGGATAGGACATTGAATTTTTCTAATAGTATTTTATGTACTTATGGTATTACATTCCATTTTCTAAATAAATAAAATATATCATATTAGTAATTTTATCTTGATTATCAACTTAGAAATTATTGATCAATTAATTAAATCATTAAATGTCTCCCAATATTTTATTGAATTTTAGGAACCCTCTGTACTATAATTAGTATATATTCTCACTTGAGTATTCTAGTGTCAAGGATCCTTGAACCTCCTCTTATAGTCTACAATCTTTGGCTATGCCACTACTCATAAAGTTTAAGTTAGGAATTTGAATGGCCAATCACATTAACTTGCAGCTCCTTGATTTGTTTAGTGAAGTCCTAGATTATAAACTCATAAATACAATTTAATCAACGTTTGCCTCTAAAGTTGCAGTAAGCTATCTTTGGCTACTTATTTTTTTCCAAATTTAGTTATGTTAACACATCACTCTCATAATAACTCCTCAATAGTAAGAGGCACCCTCAATTTTGGATGTTTAGCATCCCAAACACCTAGTTTTGTTCAAATTCAAATGAGGGAAGGTGTTTTGTGACTTTATATTTATTTTATAATTTTTATTTTTTTCTTGATGAATGTAATCCATTTATATTAATCTATTCATACTTTTATTTTTTTCTAACAACTAAATATTAATAGAAAAACATCCTTAACTTATTTATGCATTTTTTTATGTGTTTCCCGTAGTCATGAAAATGCATAAAATAATAAAAAATCAAATTGGAAATAAATACTCGACTAGTCTTGAGAATCTAATATTGGTTGATCCATTTAAACTTAATGGATAAATTGTGAACTAGGGGAATCTTACCCGAGTCATAGCTTCACTCATGATATAGCACATTCCCATCCTATGTGTCCACATCTCATCTAGATTTCACACCATCAAGGCAGGGTCCATATCTTATTACATCATTTTCAACTATACATGTATACTCACACACAGGCGAGGGGTTCTTGTGAGTAAAAAATACAGACTGGTAAATTGAATGCAGATACCCTTATACTTATTAAATGAGAAAAAAATGATGATGTGAAAATCGTCTTATTTAATTACCGTCATCGCACACAATTAAATAATTAGTTACGAAATATAAACATACGTACATAGGTTGTTAAATGATCAAGAATGGTCAGTGGTTAAAATAAATGCATGATCAAATTAAATTGAAATAATTTAAGTATAAGGGAATTAATTAAATTAATTAAATAATTTAAAATAAAATAATTTCATTCTATTTGGTCTAGAAATTTATTTAATTTTAATTCCAAAAAAATAAATTTATTTATTTATTTATTTTAATTCCAATACAAATTTAATTTATATCAGAGTATTAAAATTTAAATTTTTAAAACAAAAATATTTTTAATTTATTTATTTTAATACTAAAATTAAATTAATTAATTTGATTAATTTTGATACTATAAAATCAATCGTGGCCCTAAAACTCCGCACAGTGTCGAAGCTGGGTGGGATAACCCCATTCAAGCCCATTCTAGGCCGGGAAGAGCCCGTACTAAGGTATTCTAGTCTATGAATACCCACCCTAACCCATTTCGGGTAGGTCCAATATGACCAAAACCATATAGGTCTGTATCATATCGAAAAAACATCATTGGGGTCTGATCTAGGTGCTAGATTAGACATATATGGCATGTGTACCTCATGGGTTCTGGAAGGGAGGTTGATAAATGAATCTGGTGGATGAGCTCTGATGATGGTGTGGTCGATGACAGTCAATGAAAGGCTACTCGGGATAGGGGAGCACATGGTGGATCGAATTCTTCCATGGGTGATAGGATCCAACATGTATAGTCAAGGGAGGGTGTGCGTGAAAGTAGGGGAGGTCTGGCGACATCGATGGCAACCCATGGTGGTGATCGGTGCATATAAAAGACACGGTGGATAGATCTTGATTGGATATCATCCAAAAGGGGGGTGGTCATAGTGTCCTGAAGTGGTGGATCTGAAAACTGGGAGGCGTTATGGCGGATGATTTGGGTGGATTGGTGGTCGGGGTGTGCTTGATGTGTTTCGCTAAGTGTGGCTGATCGGTGGTCAACAGGGCGGTGCTGTCAAAAGGTATCTAACAGTGGTTGACATGCTGATGTAGGGAGGTGCGTCTGAGATGGGGTGTGTTGGTGCTGGATGAAAGGGGAGGGCTCTAGAAGGAGGTGCAACCCTAAGCTATGGCAGTTTGGGGATAAGAGGAAGCCAACCGGGGGTTGTCCCAATAGAGAAGGAGGGGGAGTCATGATATGGTAAGGAGATAAGGGGACCCTCATAGGAGAAATAATCAAAAAGAAGGTTCTGTTGTGAAATTGATCGAATGCTGATTGAAACAGCTAAGCATTTCGAAACCAAAAATATAAGATTGATTGTAGGTGAAGTACATCGTTGAGAAAGCGAATGTCGAATTTGCGTATGATGATGATAATAACAAATAGAAATACAAATACAAAATAAATACAAGAAGTAGGAAACACAATGTAGATCCAAAAGTCCATATCATTTCATTAATATATCACCATATTTATAGAGTACATTAGATCTTATCCAATGGTGAGAATATGAAATGTTGACCATTAAGAGGGGAATTAATTGGGAATTCATGATTCATCATAATTGTCATAATTATGACATCCATTAATATTGTTTCATAACACCCTCCCTTGGATGTCATAATTTCATGGAACCTTATTTAATCTTCACTTAAAAAAGCCTTGTGAGAAAATAAGTGAAGCCAAAATAAAAAAAATTCACGTCATGCTGCCTCATTAAAAACCATATTAGGAAAACCTAGTGGGAAAAACCTAATGAAGGGAAAAAGAGAGCAGTGTTCCCAACTCACCCTGATTATATCATTTAGTTGTGTCTTTAGGACATTAATTAATATTATTATTTAATTATGTCTTTAGGACATGAGAGGAAGACCAAAAGTGATAATGAATAGTCTCATTGAAAATTATAACTCATGGGGAAGGCCAACAATTTCCATTAATTACAGATATCCATAATAATTTATAACATTCCATTGGATATCTATTATGATGTATTATTGCCTCATTAAAAACATCATCAAGGAAAAACCCTTTAGGGGAAAACACTTGATTATTACAATGACATCAAGTCCCCAGGGTGTTGCCTCATTAAAAACCTTACCAAGAAAACCCAGTGGGAAAAACTTGACTAAGGGAAAAAGAGTACAATAGTTACATCTCTCATTCATAATGATCATCATTTATCTCATAGAATTTCCATGAGAAATTCATAACCAAAACATTCAGTTTTGACTTTTGTAATAATAATAATGTATACCCTTTAGATTTCAATAAATGGGGAAGAACATTAACCTGCATCATAATATGATTTATTGTGATTTTCAAGGTATATATGCACATGTACATTTATATCCTTCAGGGATTAATAAAATGTTCATTTATAGTTAATCTTTCTGGGATAGGTATGTTCTTAATCAACCCCTTATGTATGAAATCTATCACTCTTGGAAGCAAGGTATTTAATTATTCATTAAGGGTAAAACCATTCCAAATTTAACATTTCATCTTCAGGATGATTAATTCAAAATACTAGGACATTCCTTATAAGTCATTCATTTTAGAAAATTCTTTACGATTTTAGATGTTTTTTAAAAAACCTTAGTAATATGATGACTACAATGATTCTTAAAAACCATGGGATGATAAATTAAACTTATATTCTTCCTTAACTTAATATGGATACATGAAATATAACTTATTCAATTCACCCCATAATTTATCAGATTGGGTGAAACTTTCATACTTTTGAATATGCTTCATGAATTTTGAACGCTTCTGTGATTCATATAAATATCCAAATATAAAAGGAAGAATATATCTTATAATAAAATCATCGATATTCAATATTCTTGATAGTTTGGATACTCAATCTAGAACTTTATATGTTGAACATTTCATAAGTTCCTTTAATAATTTTGTCCAATTATTATTATGTTGACATCTGTCAAAATACATTGTCATCAATGAGTTAAAAAATCATTCATAGAAAATATATCATCAACAACATTTGATTGAGATCTCATAATTTTTCTGGTACCAGTGTCACTTCGTGGACAATATCTAAAAAGATATAATGTTGTCAATATATTCATTTTCCTCTTCAGGGTAAAATTTATTTATGTATTTCTACTCATGATGAATAATGATTTTATATAATCAGTTCAACCACACTTCATGTGTGTATAATCAGACTATTGATTTCCAACACTTTACATTCATGTAAGTGTTTTGAGCATCTTGTCTGTAAGACCATATATTATATGATACTCAATATGTATTTTAATCAACATGCATAACATGCAATGTATACTCACTAGTAGAAAATAACATATGTGATCATTTTTTGGATGCATCTTTCATATAGATGGATCACATGGTGGGAGCACCACATATATACTTATTCATAAGTATATGGGAAATTTATTTCCATAATAACTGCTGATGATATAAATAATTTAACTCAAAAATGGGTAACTCAGGGTAAATTATTATACAGGGGGAATTTATAATGGATTAATGATAATAAATTCATTGATAATTTTGTAGACATGCATCCATTAAAAAAATTCATCATTCTCCCCCTGATGGATGTCTACTATGTTATCAATAAATCGATGCTCATGTATACTTGAATCAATATATTTCCTTGTAATTGATCCCAGATGGCCTAAATCATCATGTTATATATTTGAAGTGACAGGATTCGTAAACTTCTGGTTTACCATTATTGATTCAATTGTACACAAAAAATTATTTATAATCATTTTTATGAATGCTTGTTACATATCGAGGTACCTCTTTTGTCTCCATATGATATTCATTTTCAAGAATACCATTCGTATATCTCATTGAGACTTTAGATATAAGAAAGCATTAAAAATTTGTACTATCAGGTAGGAATATATTCACTCTTCTAGATTAATTTATTAATTTTCACTACTGGTAAATGTACTTATATGAGCATATACTAATGAATATATGAGTTGTTTTGAATCATTTAATCAAAATACTATTTTTCTTTAAGATCGATACATATAAGATCTTCAAGATCTTTCATTGTGAAAACTCATATTTGTCGTTATAATTTCCACTTATGGTGGTTGATGAATTCATAATATAATCATAATGGGTTAGGCCCATCACCAAGCAGATTATTGCATAATTTAGAATTTATGGTCATAATATTTTGGAACATATGGTCCAAATATTATTTTATAATACATATACCTGGTATAGGATTCCCCGCGTCTTTTAAAGCTGGTGAATGTGGTAGTGAGAACCAATGTGGAAGAATCTTCTCGATTCAGGACACACCTTATCACCATAAAAAATTATAATTCATAAACAAAATTCACATTATCAAATTAAAGATAAATCATTTGATCAAACCTCATCAACTCTCAAATATTCATGATATCATAAATCATAGAAAATCATGAATAATTTCATTCGCTTCAAAGAATGTGATATAGTAGTTAATACTACATTCAAATCGAGGAATTCATTCATTCATCAGACTTCATGATCCATGAATGATAATTTATTATTTATCAATAATGATCATATTGTATAAAATATAAATTTTATTGATTATGATGACCATTGCTTTAACCACTTCAGGTGGAAAAATCATTTTCATAATATATATCGTATTATCAAAACTATGCAATTCAATCATTTCATTTATGAATAATATAAACAACAACATTCACTTCAGGGGATAGATGAATTACTTAAGATGATATTGATAATCAATAAGAATATGATAAATAATAATGTTTCCCTTTATATTGTTGTTGCAGGAATAATAAATGATAAATGAAGATATTCTTCAATAAAATGTCAAAGGACATTATTTTCATATCATCATTTAGGGAAGTGTTATTTTTTAAATATTCATAAAATTTAGTCTTCTCTGTAGATATTTATTTTCATCAAACCACTTCTAGTGGTTATATTTTTATTATTTGTTATAAAGAAATACAACACAATGATCATTCACAAAACATCATATTCACCTTGAATCAGGTATATTTTTATTCACTTCTTGGAATTAAATAAATCATTTTCAATAAATATTCTCATTCACTCTAGGAAAGAGAATAAAAATATTTTTTCAATTTTTATAGTGTCTTCAAGAAAATTGCATGAATATTCAATTCAGAAATTTCATCAATTTCATCCACTTTAGGTGATTATTATATATAAAATATATTTATGCTTGTTCATAAAGAATATTTAATTTCTCTAACACATTTTCTATGAAATAAAAGAAAGATAAAAGAAATAAAATAAATATATACAAATATTTAAAGTAAACATCATCTCCATCATGAAACTTTATATAGTATAATCAAACTTGACACCTTTAGGGTGAACAAGAAATAAGAGATATGAAATTTGAAGGATCATGGAATGATTAGAGAACTTCAGATCGACGTACGATACGTACACTATGATCATCAAATTTTGTCTCGACGTACAACGGGTATACGATGTTCATCATTCAATGGCTCGACGTACAATGGGTACGTGATTTTCATCATTAAATGGATCGATGTACAATGGGTACGTTATTTTCATCATTCAATGGCTCAACGTATGATGGGTATGTGATTTTCAACATTCAACGGCTTGACGTACGACGAGTAGGCGATATTCATCATTCAAAAGTTCAACGTACAATCAGTACGCAATGTTCATCATTCGATGGCTCTACGTATGATGGGTATGCGATTTTCATCAAACTTTGGCTAGAAATAAAATAGGTACGCAATGTTCATCAAATTTTGGCTCGATGTACAACGGGTATGCGATGTTCATCAAAATTTGGCTCAACGTACGACGGGTACGTGATGTTCATCATTCAACCATGAGTCATTATAGCTCTTCAAGAGCTCATTATTTTTTCCACAATAAAATATTAAGAAAATAATATATTATTTTCAGAATTATCAAGAGGATAAAATAAATGTAACAATATCTTAAATGTAAAATAAGACTCACCTTTTTAATGCAGCACTTCGAATGAGTGGAGTCGATGCGCATGTAAAAGAGTATGTCAAAAGAATAATGGTTATAAAAACATGTGACATACCTTTTTCCCACAAAATTTTTCTTATGCCTATGTTGGGGATGAAGGTAGTGTCATCATGATGTGAAATGAAGAGAGGATGATCATGCTGATAATGTGTTGTGAAATTGATCAAACGCCGATTGAAACCATGAAGCGTTTCGAAACCAGAAATGTAATATCGATCATAGGTGAAGTGTATCGTTGAGAAAGTGAATATAGAATTTGTGTATGACGATGATAATAACAAATAGAATTAAAAATAGAAAAGAAATTCAATAATTATATAACAAAATATAGAGCCAAAAGTTCATATCATTTCCTTAACATATCACCATATTTATAGAGTATATGAGATCTGATCCAACGGTGAGAATATGAAAGGTTTGCCATTAAGAGGGTAATTAATTGGGAATTCATGAGTCATCATAATTTTCATAATTATGAAATACATTAATATTGTTTCATAACAGGTTACTCTTCTTCTTTTTCTTGTGTAATTACACACACTCTAACAAACTGATTTTTTCCTTGCACCTAAAATTCGGCCACCCTCTCTGAAAAAAGATGCCTCCTTTTTTTGATAGTTTTTTATTTCCAAGGATATTTCATTATCATTTTAATAAAATAATTATCATTATTATTATAATATTATAATAATATAATGATTGTAATTTTATGATTTTACACAAATTTTTTGAATAACTCAGGCTAGAAAATACTTTTTTGGTCGCCTGAGTTTGTGGTGGATAATGTATTTAACCCGAAACCATTATTGATTATACAACCAAAGTATAATTTCAAATATATGAAAATTTTCCAGATTGTAATAAATGAAAACTCATCACTTTAAATCCATAATTATTTTGGGATGACAATGAATTGGTCATCCAAACTCGAATAGATGCACAGTCAGATTTGTTAGCACTAATTTCCAACTATCTACTTTAATTTAAAGAAGAATAAATTTTATCGGATCCAAAAAACCATTCTCGCTCTGATACCAATTGAAGGTATCAAGGCATGAAAAGAAACCAATTGTTCTATATATTTTAAACTTTTAATCACTAGAGTGACATAACCAATCATATCCAACAATTTGATCACTGATTTGATCCAAGGATCTTTTGTGAATTTAATAAGTACATAAATATAAAAGAACAATTACCTCATTCGATTTGGTGCCAGGTTCGACTATAGAAATTTGTTAGATATTGTTACTTAAAGGATATGAATCCAAACCCTTCTATATCATCCACACACACACTCCATGAATCGGCACTCTTTCCATTTTTTGTAACACGGGTGCTAGCATGGAGATTCGATGAATCCTCTGGAATTACATCGATCACGAAAATCTCATGTCTTTGATCAATCGAAGATTTCATGGATAGATCGCTCGTAGAGAAACCCTATCTCTATAGAAAATGAGATGAGAGAGATGGTATCATTCTAATTTAATGAATATTCCATGTAATTTACCTCTCTCTATCTTTATATAGTGAGTGTAGAAAATTCACGAATCAGGTTCCCCAGCCCCTAAAAAATCAATACCAACTAAATAAGTAATAAATAAATAATTATGTTGAACTAAATTTTTCATAAATATTATTGATATTTTATCAAATAATTGTAATATATTTTAAATATATAACATGGTAAACCCGAACCATTAACTCAGATCGTAATTATCTCTAATATTAAATGAACCTGGAATATTAAAATTATATTTGTTTGTATAATATATTTTATGTATTCACTAAATATATCATGAATACTTTCAATAAAAAAATTCAACCCAATTATTATTTATTTCAATAATAATGAATTTATTTACTTATCTGTGATTGAAAAATTGAACAACACTTGGGCCATGTGGTAGGGTCGACCTTGTCCTATATACTTATTCACTAGAATATGGTAGATTCAGGAATAATCTATTGTTTTTTATCCTCTACGACCTTATCTTGATTGAAGTGAATAGTATCCACAGACCAAGAGAGGAGTCTATAAACCCATCAAGGATCCTAAATAAGTCATGAAGATTCATAGCATTGATAACCAACCTACAAACATGCACTATATAATATAATCTATTTGTATTTAGATATATTATAAAGCATGACACACACTAGTTTCATCATCCTTTACTACTTTATTGTCTTTTGGTCTAACATGAAAGACATACCTCTGACTAACTTGGCCAAAAATTTATGCAGGTACTACTATCAAGATCAACAAGGCCCAAGATATATTACTTTATCAACATGTAAGCGACAAATCCATTCATGACCATTCAACCAATGTCATACCACCAAAGACTTTCCCAACACAATATACCTCACCATGATTTCATTATCATGGCTTTTTCCTTGCATTGGTATATGTGATCAAATGGAACATGTTGATAATGACTCAATTTGGGAGTCCAAAACACATGTCTATAGATAAGAACAACCAATGACGCCTGAAAACATGTTGTGTTCCAATAGGCGTGTAAAGACCCCGACCCGAGTAGTCTAGATTTGGATTCTTAATAAGATAAATTGGTACTGTGAATAAATTATCTCATCCCATAGGGTCGAATATTTTGGTTGATTTTAAAACCAAATAAAAACATAAGCTTTTCATTAAAACTTGAAATGAAAACAACAAATAAACTCCAATGGAAACATCTATAAACTCCTATATTATCCCTATAATTCATTCATAATATAAATACATTCTTCCAAGTTAAAAATTAATCATAATAAATGGGTAAAATAAGATTATAATTAAGGGTAAGTAATAAAGTGGAAGCTATCATAAATAATAAGGTATAGTGAATAACCAAAAACTCATGCCATTAAAACATAATCTTGAGTATAATATGGATGGAATTAAAGTTGATTAAATATTTCCATAAATAATAACATGAGAATGAGACTTAACCATGGATATTATACTAGTATAATATTAACAAGTACTATCAATTAATAGAATCATAATGAGGGAATTCATAATGTTGTACATCTAAAACATATAATCAAAGCCTCCATCAAGACATCTGAAAATAAATGTTTTAGGCATCGGCCAATTCCATGTCTATTTTGTCTCATGAAAACTATAGATTAATCAAGATGTTATAGAGGGCCTCGTCTGTCACTTACTATGTAAAATTATTTCCTCATATTCATGGGGTAAAACATAAACAACATATATATTCAAAATGTAAATAACTTTCCTCAATTAGTAAATACAATCACTAATCACTCTGAGTAATATGGTGAATGGAATTAAGATAGCACATCCACAGTCAAACTGGTCATAAACCAATTAATAATTTATGTTATATGAAATAAAAAAATTTCACTCCCAATTAAAAATAATATATAATAAATGGTTTTGAAATAGATTAAATTACTCTAATAAAATCATTGAGGAATTTTCAAAGAAATACTCTTTTTACTTTGGAAAGAAGAGTTATTTTTGGAAAATAATTTTTATAAAATAAGATTTAAATAATTTTTATACCATAAAAACTATTGAGGAAAAAATAAATTATATTTAAGACATTAATTATTACCAACTGAAGTGAAAACACGTAAAAATAGTCTAGAAATGAGCCACTTTAGTTTGGTTTAAGATAATATATAAAAGAGTCTTTAAAGCTGGCAAGGATTATTTGATTGCATAAAACCAGAACTGAGATAAGATATTTATTCATGATAAAAATAGTTATCTTATAAAAATATTGTCATATTAAAATATATTATGGAGTGTACTTGAAAATTGGAAAGAAATTTGGAAGTACCCTTTAATTGGGCTTGTTATCACGAGGAATTGAAGAAAGAACCTTATAAAAAATGTATTTCCCTATCAAATAATGATGAAATAATATAGATACATGAGTTTTAAACATATACACATAATTTAGAATAAGTTTATAAAAATATTGAATAATTAAATTGGGGTAAGGAGAGAGAAAGTGTAACCCGAATGAAAAAGGGTGGTTATAGTAGAATCCCTTACCAATTTGTGAATAGTAGAACTTTATGCCCCATAAAATTATTGATCATAAAATGAAACATTTAATACCATGAAGATAAATAGATTCATTATTTTATACATTAAAGGGAATTATATATACACAACACACAATAAATTGTGGTGAATAAGGCATATCTCGCAGAAAGAAAAGTGAGATGAGAAAACTCTTAACTTATGTCCAAAAGTGTTCTTCACTTGTGCCTAATGTCCTGGAGATTGAAATTAGATTTATTTATAATTTAATTAATAACCTATTCAACATTAAATTGATTTATTATAATTTTTTAAGTTCATTTATGTTCTTTTTATGAGTTATTAGATTTAATTCCATCGTTCAGGAGTGTTCTTTTCCATGGTCTTCATGATTGGTTCGCTTGTAAAGAAGTATGAAGGATCATATAGAATGAGAACAGTTATCCACCAATGAAATTATATGTTATTAATGAACATCAATAAGACTAAATTTTTATATAGTTAATTTTTTTATTTTGGGTGAAAATGAATCATTATATAAGATGTTAGTGATAAGTGTTTAGATTATTTTTGTTGTTTTTTGATCATCACAAACTAGTTTTTTTCATTTAATAACATTATCTATATATACATGATCTAGAATATTAAATAAGTAGTAATAAATATATAATAATATCTTTTAACCGTAGAATTGGTTTTTTTATCATCCTTGAAGGCGAAATTAAAAAATGAAAACATGTCATCCATGAAGGCGGTAAATTGGCACCTCACGGACAATGCTTTCAATTTTAGAATAAAAGGAAGAGGAGAAGATAATTTGTGGTGTATTTTCCATTAACATAATAAAATTACAGTATATATAAGATATTTGAGTTATCATTCATTTTGGGATAGAGTAGGTGAGGAGATTCTATGAAAACAAATTAAAGTGAAAAGAAAATTAAGAAATCGAAAGGGGATTTTACCTCTTCAATTCTTCTCCATGAGAACCACCTTAGGAACATTAATTTTGGTCTTTTTTGACACAATAAAATCTTGGATGTGGGTAATAGTCCTAGTAAGAGTATTGGGAATAATTTGGAAAAGATTAAAGGCTTATGAGATGTGAGGAGAATAGGTGGTGTGGGGTGGTATTTATAGTGGAGGAGAGGAGTGTTTTTTAATTATTTTATTCATTATTTTATTATTTTGGATCAAGATAAGAAATATGTATGATTCCATGAATAAATATAGTAAATAGAGAAGGATATTTTGATATTATGGTGCTTACAATATCAATGACTCAAGGAATAGTGTATTTAACTTATAATGTATATGTACCATAAATTATTGTATTTCACTATTCACCAAAAATTCCACCATTAATTCCCAAAAATTCACCCTAACCATTTTTTTATATTTATAATTATAAAATAAACTCCATTTTATGAAAAAATTATAAATATGAGAATTTTAAAAGTTAATTAAAATCATCATTTATTCGAAAAATACCTATTTTAAAATTATAATGGGTTTTATGACACGTTGAAAAATTAATTAAGGTATCATAAAATTATATTATAATAATAATAATAATATTAATTTATGAGTCTATTTTATGAAAATATATTTTAATTTAATTCATTATATTAATTATAAAACTTTAATTAAATATTTATAAATTACATAAATACAAACACTTAGTTTATCATTTTGAAAAAATTTATTTACTTATTCCATGATATAAATATACAATATTTTAATTTATAAGATACATAAATTTTATTTATACTTTCATGGGAGAAGTTACTATTATATTGGTTATTGTAACACCCGAGACTTTCATGTTATATAAATCATCAAAGGAATCTTTTTCTACACACAACACTTGCTTGGTTTTCTTTACACGAAATCGCGACCTTCCTCGATAGCTTGCGTCGTACGCAATACCGAGTTTCACTAAACAATGATATGCTAATAAAATATTATTAAAACTAGCCGTTATGAATAGTAATAACCACTTTTTGAAATTTTATAAATTTTATTTTTCAAAATGGACTTCATTTTTGGATACGTAATATCGAAATTAGCCTAGGGTGAAATTTTGGTATTTTTCTGAAAACTTTCAATTTTTAATGAATAGTGAAACCACTGAGTGGTAGTTAAAAAAACTGAATTTTTCATAAAACTTAATTTTACCACTTCTGTGAGTGGAATTTCAAAAATCCGAGAGACACGGTTGATGTCAGTAAGTAAAATGTGGTTCAATGAGATGAAAATAATTTTTTGGTGAATAGTAACTTTTTACTTTTTTTTACCACGGTTAAAAGTAAATAGGGTAATTAAGGGTAAAAATGATATTATTATTACCCTAACACATGTCCTAATTCTATTGGACAAGTGTGATTCGACCAAAAACAAACTTAGGAATAAAATATGACCATTTAGGCCCACTTGGATTAGATTAGGACATTTATTATTAATTTATTTAAAGAAGGGTTAAAATAGTTAAAATCAAAGTTTAATAAGTAAATAATTTTTAATATAAGGTTATAAATAAGATAAATTCGACTATAAATATTCATTAGAAATATAAAAATATTTCCTACATAATGATATTTTATTTGTAATTTTTAGATGTTAAATAATTTAATTTAGTTATGACACAAAGATGATGCAGTAATTAACTTATTAATGCAATATTGACATAATTGATGTTATAAACACCAAAATAAATGTAATTTGACACTTTTTATGAATTCCACTAATTTTATAGATTAATATGACATGTTAGTATTTATTTAATTAACTTATTTCGAACTAATAATTCTGTTATGATTTTCACAAAAATTAATTACTAAATAGTGTCAAAATTGACATAAAATAGTTTTTAAAACAAATATTATATTAGTAATTGTTATTTTATTCCTAAAAATCTAAGTTTCGTCCAAATGACTTATATAAGGTTATATATATTAATAATAAACAACTTGGGGTTCGTTTGGCTGCTTATAGTAAGTTTATTAACCTTATAGTATAAGAAAACAAGAAGACACGGTAAAAGTAAAATTATTTAACTTAATGTTAAATCTAAATGATAAGGTTAAAATAGGAACCTAAACTTGTATAAATTCTATTGGATGAGAGTATTTAGACCCATCCCCACCTTAGCCTCTAAATAAATCAATTTTTAGCTATTTAAAACTGAACTTGACTTTATAATAAAATAATATTTTTAGTTGTTCCAAAGGTGCCCCTCTCCTCCCTTATAAAAGGGAACCTCCTCCCTCTATTCCTCACACCACTTTGAGCCTTCAAGCTCGGACAAACACTGCCACCTTCTCCTCTCCACTTCCCTAGAGACATCCTAGAGGTCCTGGTCTTCTTCAAAGACCAATTTTAGTGCCCTAAAAGAAGGTCTCAAAGAAGCACTTCAAAGAAGAGGTAATGTACGTTACCGATTCTTTCATCTTTATTTCTTCTTCCACTTCTTATTCTTTAGTTGTTTCATTATGAAGTAATAACATCATTATCACTCATATACTGATATGTTATTATAAGTATGAAACAACCCTATTTCACCATCTATCCATCCTACAGAAAAAGAAATCACCGCGCGTGCGTACGTACGGAATACCGTCTCCATGTCGTGGTGTAATCTATTTTCCACCACCACCTTACTTGGATGGGTATAATGGTTTAAATAATGACTATATATGACTATTATAAAGTGATACTGATTCTGAAATAGTATACATACATTCCAATACAATTCCACGATCATAGGAACGATATCATCACTCGTGCGTACGTACGGAATACCGTCTCCACGATGTGATGCGACTCGTTCTACATGATCTTCATTTCATAATTTTTATATAAATGAATTGAATGAATGAATATGATATATATTACACTAATACCATTCTGGAAATGAGGTATCCATAACCTAAAGAGAAGAATAAGAATTTATTCGACAAAACACGCATAAGAACAAAAAGTTATAAACACCTGAATAACAAGTAGCAATGAAATATTACTACTAAGAAGCCACGAATATGACCATATATGATATCATAAAAATAAGTATCATTCTGTAATAAGTCAATAACATTATTTAAATCATTATACAGGAGGTTCGGACACGTACAAATCATATCGGACCTAAGGTAAGGTAAAATATCACAATCTCATTTTTATCCGAGATTGTTTTTACTTTGGTATTTACTGGGGTGTATTTTATCATCCACATCCATGTTTCCTCAATATGTAATATTTATATCCTTTTAAAATAGTTTATATCCAATTTTACCCTTCGGTGAGTTTTTAGTAAAAGATATGAAAGGAATATTTTGTCGTTTTTTCGTACGAGGTACTTTTTGACTTTTCCGACAAAAGTACGGGAAAAATGTTTTTTTAAAACTTATACGGCATGAATGGATTTTTAAAACATTATTTCCAAGAAGCTTAATTTACAAGTTTTCAAGTTTATTTTTAATAAACTTCTTTTAGTTTATAATTGTACGACATGTTAAGAAATGAAAATTGTTTTTGAAGCAGAAAGGATATTTTCCTCAAGAATGGAGTTCAAGTGTTTTATCAAAATTATTTTCCATCTAAGATAATAAAGGGTTCTATTTTTATCCCTATTATTACATTGATTGGATTATGTTGTGATGGAATTATATTTTTATGAATTCCTTTATCTTATATGAATTGTTTTATGATGTCACGATGTTTAAGATTCCCATTTTTATTACATGGGTTATGCTATGATGTATGGTTTTCTAATTTTTCGGCACACATAAGAATGGTATCATTATGATATGGGTGGGACCTATATCTCCCTCCAATGCATTGGGTAAAGATTTTATATCTCATGAGATAGACATGGCTGGAACGGTAGGTTATACCGGTTCAGTGAAGTAGGACTAAAATGAGGGTAACTCGGTTCAGAAATGGACTTTGTCCACTAAGATAGTCTTGGAAATGAGTCTTGACTAATAAGAAATTATTCTCTATGATTATGTGTGTATGCCACAAAGTTTCATGTTTTAAGTTATGATTATTGGGATTACATTTCACTACTATGATTTACCCCATGTTATGAAATTATGATCTCTTTTGCAGGTTAAGATTTCCAAAAGTTATGTGATTATGTATATGATGTGATTGATATTTGTTTTGTTTACCCTTACTGAGCATTTGAGCTCACCCTTTTGTATGTTTTATTTCCCTAGGTTAGGAAGAAGGTTATTAAGTAGAATATTCCAAAAAGGGACTCTAGATATGATGAAATAAATGGGAGATAGTGTAGACGTTTTATGAACCAGTTGTTTCTATTTCCCAGTTTCTAAAGACACTATACCGATATGGTCCTTTCGTGGTTTTGTTATATGTTGTAATAATTATGCTTCAATTTTGAAGTATTAACGATGTATGTAAAGTATGGGTCGTTATAGTTGGTATCAGAGGAAAGGTATAGTCAACCTTTGGAAACTAGGATGTGAAAGCCTTAGTAAGAACCCTAAGGATAAGTCTAAGCATAGAACACAATCTTAGTGTTTTAGAAATGACCATGAATAACCTAGGATAAGACCTTAAGTGTGGAATTTTATTCTTGATTATGTGGTTTTCCTATTATAATTAGTGTTGCTCACACTATTCTTCTTGGTTTTAGTAAATGGTTGGAACCTGAAGGAACCGTGTTAATGCGGAATGCGACAGGCAATGCAATGATTGTCCCCCTGAGCAACCAAACGTTATGGGAGCTGGAATGCAAAATCTTGTAGCCATGATCACACAACTTTCTCAATCTATGAATCATGCAGGACTTCCAAACGAGCAAAGGAAGGAGCAAAATTCTGTTGAATCCTTCATAAAATAGCGTCCACCTTCATTCAGCGGGTCTACTGATCCATTAGTCACTGAACAATGGATTAGTACTACTGAAAAGATATTTTCAGTTCTTCAATGTTCTGAGCATGATAAAGTCATCTTAATAGTGTATCGTTTGGAAGGTGATGTTGATCAATGGTGGAATCTTATTAAGAATACAAGGCAAATGGATGAAATTGAGTCCATGGAATGGGACGAGTTCAAGAACTTATTTTTCAATAAGTACTTCTCTCTTATTCTCCGAACAAAGATGGAGAAAGAGTTTCTTGAACTGAAGAAAAAGGATGATGAATTTGTTGGTACCTTTGAAGCAAATTTTACAAGACTTTCAAGGTATGCTTCTGGTATTATTATCCAACCTGAGAGTAAGATCGATCGATTCTTTAGTGGCTTAAAACCAAGTCTTCGAAGGGCCTTAGCCATAAGGGACTTCAATAGCCTCGAGGAAATCGTTCGATGTGCTCTCAAAGTTGAGATGGAGATTGGAGTAACCCATTAGTCCTATGGGTTTGATAAGAAGAGGAAAATGGAATTCAAAGGAAAATATAAAGAGCACACTGAAAAGAAGATGAGATTTCCCTTATGCTCAAACTGTGGAAAGAAACATGGAGGGAGTTGTCTTAAAGGGGCAAGTAAATGTTTCAAATGTGGAAAAGAAGGTAATCGGGCATTTGATTGCCGTGATGATGGGAAGAAGATGTCTAATGATGCAAACAAAGGAAGGGATGCACAGAATGAACATACTACAATTCAATGTTTCAAGTGCAAGGAGATGGGACATTATGCCAATAAATGCCCTAATCCAAGGGTTGATGATGATGGTCGATGTCAACAAACTCTTAAGGCTAAAGACAAAGGAAATTCACATGCAATTTCTATTAGCGATGTGGAGTACGATAAAGATGTGGTGAAAGGTACACTTACCATCCACTCTAAAGTAGAAAATGTTTTATTTGATTCTGGATCCACCCACTCCTTTATTTCTGAATAATTTTCTAAGGTTATCATCGTATTACCTCAACAATTAGATGTTGAGTTAGCTGTGACAACACCTAATGGCACAACAGTCGCATCAAAAGTTTATAATTCTTCTCCGATCAAAGTTTGTGGGAAAGTGCTTCCTGCAAATCTTGTGATCCTTCCTATAGTGGAATTTGATGTGATTCTTGGCATGGATTGACTTTCTCTACATGGAGCTCATATCAATTGCCAAAGAAGGGAAGTCACATTTCATATTCCAGATCAATCTATGATCATCTATCGATGCAAGGATGAACATAACCTTCCAGTGGAAATTTCTTCCATTTTATGGGTATTGATTCCACTAAATGAAGGTTATTTATCTCAAATGGTTGGTGAGAAACTCACGATTAAGAATATGCCCATTGTACAGGAGTTTGATGATGTCTTTCCGGAGGAATTACCGGGTCTTCCACCGAATCGTGAAGTTGCGTTTTAAATAGAACTTGTACCGGGTGGTTTTCCTATTTCAAAGACACCTTATAGAATGGCCCCAATTGAGTTGCAGGAATTGAAGAAGCAACTCCAAGAGAATCTTGATAAGGGGTTTATACGCCCTAGTGCGTCACCTTGGGACGCACCTGTTCTGTTTGTTAAGAAGAAAGATGGATCAATGAGACTCTACATTGATTATCGAGAACTTAACAAGATCACTATCAAGAACAAATATCCTCTCCCACGCATTGATGACTTATTTGACCAACTACGCGGAGCTCAATACTTTTCCAAGATTGATCTTCGTTCAGGGTATCATCAATTAAGGGTCAAAAGGGAGGATATACCAAAGACGGCATTCCGTACAAGGTATGGACACTATGAATTTATAGTGATTCCATTTGGTCTTACTAATTCCCCTACTATCTTCATGGATCTAATGAATAGAGTCTATCTTGATCAGTTTGTGGTAGTCTTTATAGACGATATTCTTGTCTATTCAAAGAGCAAGGAAGAACATGAAGATCACTTGAGAATTATATTGAAGACCCTGAGAAAGGAGAAGCTTTATTCCAAATTTACCAAGTGTGAATTTTGGATTCAAAAAGTTTCATTTTTGGGTCACATAATCTCAAAAGAGGGGATATCTGTGGATCCAGCAAAAACAGAGGTTATCTAAAAATGGTCGAGACCAACAACAGTAACTGAGATCCGAAGTTTTCTTGGTTTGGCTGGATATTATCAACGTTTTGTGAAAGATTTTTCACGATTATCTAATCCACTCACCAAGTTGACTCGGAAAGGAATTAAGTTTGTTTGGACGGAGGAATGTGAAGAGAATTTCAAGGAGTTGAAAAGAAGGTTATCCAGTGCACCTGTGCTCACACTGCCTTGTAATGGAGAAAGGTTTGTGATCTATAGTGATGCATCCAAGAAGGGATTGGGGTGTGTTCTTATGCAAAATGATATGGTGATAGCTTATGCCTCACGACAGTTGAAAATCCATGAGAAAAATTACCCAACACATGATTTGGAGTTAGCTACGGTAATCTTTGCATTAAAGATTTGGAGGCATTACCTTTATAGTGAAAGGTGTGATATTTATACTGATCATAAAAGTTTAAAGTATATTTTCACACAAAAGGAGCTGAATATGCGTCAAAGAAGATGGTTGGAGCTTATTAAGGATTATGACTGCTCAATCCATTACCACCCTAGGAAAGCAAACAAGGTGGCAGATGCATTAAGTCGAAAAGACCATGCCAGTTTATCCATGATGAGGATCACAAAAGATCCAATATTTATGGATTTACAAAGGATGGATCTTGGAATTATAATGGAAGGGGAAAAATCATATCTTTCTCAAATGAATGTTCAACCATCTATACATGTGAAGATTAAAGAGGCACAGAAAGAAGATGTCGAGTTACAAAAGAAGGTGAGAAATGTTCCTGAATTCAACCTTGATTGTGATGGGATAATAAAGTTCAAGAATCAGGTTTGTGTTCCTCCCATCCCCGAATTAAAGAAGAAGCTGCTGGATGAGGCTCATAGTTCTTCATTCTCTATTCATCCTGGAAGCATGAAGATGTATAGGGACCTGAAAGAGTACTTCTGGTGGGATGGCATGAAAAGAGATGTTGCTGAATATGTCTCTCGATGCTTCGTTTGTCAACAAGTTAAAGCTAAGAGACAGAAGTCTAAGGGGATGTTACAACCATTACCCATACCCGAATGGAAATGGGAAAACATCACTATGGACTTTGTCACAGGACTTCCTAAAACATCCAAAGGCAATAATGCTATCTGGGTCATAGTTGACCGTCTTACAAAGTCTGCACACTTCATTGCTATTAGAGAGGATTTCTCTCTGGATCAGCTTGCCAGGATATATGTAAAGGAAGTGTTAAGATTGCATGGAGTACCACTTTCTATTATATCTGATCGGGATTCGAGATTTACCTCGAAGTTCTGGCGAAGTCTTCAGCATACTCTGGATACAGAGTTGAAATTCAGCACTGCTTATCATCCTCAGACAGACGGTCAGTCTGAGAGAACAATTCAAACTCTAGAAGATATGTTGAGAGCTTGCTCTATGGATTTCAAAGGTGGTTGGGATCAACACCTACCTTTTGTGGAATTTTCTTATAATAATAGCGTTCACTCTAGTATTCAGATGGATCCTTATGAAGCTCTCTATGGAAAGAAATGTAGGACTCCAACTTGCTGGGATGAAGTTGGGGAAAGAAAGCTATTAGGACCTGATCTCGTTGATGAAATGGCAAAAAAGGTCAGATCTATTCAACAACACATAAGATCAGCTCAGAGTCGACAGAAAAGTTATGCCGACAACCGAAGAAAAGACCTAGAATTTGAAGTGGGTGATAAAGTGTTCTTACGAATATCTCCCTGGAAGAGGGTCATGAGATTTGGAAAGAAGGGGAAGTTGAGCCCTAGATATATCGGTCCTTTTGAAATACTGGATCGTGTTGGGAAGGTAGCTTACCGATTGGCGCTTCCACCGAATCTTTCTCAAGTTCACGATGTGTTCCATGTATCTCTCCTGAGAAAGTACATACCTGATCCTTCACATGTACTTAGCTCATAAGTTGTACCACTGGAGCAAGATCTTTCTTATGAAGAACAGCCGATAGAGATTCTGGATCGTAGCGAAAAAGTCCTATGAAACAATACCACTCGATTGGTGAAAGTTTTATGGAGGAACCACCAATTAGAAGAAGCTACATGGGAGCTTGAGGATATGATGAGGGAGAGGTATCCTCATCTGTTTGTTACAAAGTGACGAATTTCGAGGGCGAAATTCATTTTAAGGGGGGTAGAATGTAACACCTGACACTTTCATGTTATATAAATAATCAAAGGAATCTTTTTCTACACACAACACTTGCTTGGTTTGCTTTACACGAAATCGTGACCTTCCTCGATAGCTTGCGTCGTACGCAATACCGAGTTTCACTAAACAATGATATGCTAATAAAATATTATTAAAACTAGCCGTTATGAATAGTAATAACCACATTTTAAAATTTTATAAATTTTATTTTTCAAAATGGACTTCATTTTTGGATTCTTAATATCAAAATTAGCCTAGGGTGAAATTTTGGTATTTTTCTGAAAACTTTCAATTTTTGATGAATAGTGAAACCACTAAGTGGTAGTTAAAAAAACTGAATTTTTCATAAAACATAATTTTACCGCTTCTATGAGTGGAATTTTGAAAATCCGAGAGACACGGTTGATGTCATGAAGTAAAACGTGGTTCAATGAGATGAAAATAATTTTTTTGTGAATAGTAACTTTTTACTTTTTTTACCATGGTTAAAAGTAAATAGGGTAATTAAGGGTAAAAATGATATTATTATTACCCTAACACATGTCCTAATTCTATTGGACAAGTGTGATTCGACCAAAAACAAACTTATGAATAAAATATGACCATTTAGGCCCACTTGGATTAGATTAGGACATTTATTATTAATTTATTTAAAGAAGGGTTAAAATAATTAAAATCAAAGTTTAATAAGTAAATAATTTTTAATATAAGGTTATACATAAGATAAATTTGACTATAAATATTCATTATATAGATAAAAATATTTCCTACATAATGATATTTTATTTGTAATTTTTAGACATTAAATAATTTAATTTATTTATGACACAAAGATGATGCAGTAATTAACTTATTAATGAAATATTGACATAATTGATGTTATAAACACAAAAATAAATTTAATTTGACATTTTTTATGCATTCCACTAATTTTATAGATTAATATGACATGTTATTATTGATTTAATTAAATTTTTTCTAACTAATCATTCTGTTATGATTTTCACAAAAATTAATTACTAAATAGTGTCAAAATTGACATAAAATAGTTTTTAAAACAAATATTATATTAGTAATTGTTATTTTATTCTTAAAAATCTATGGTTCGGCCAAATTACTTATATAAGGTTATATATATTAATAATAACCAACTTGGGGTTCGTTTGGCTGCTTATAGTAAGTTTATTAACCTTATAGTATAAGAAAACAAGAAGACACGGTAAAAGTAAAATTATTTAACTTAATGTTAAATATAAATGATAAGGTTAAAATAGGAACCTAAACTTGTATAAATTCTATTGGATGAGAGGCTTTCGACCCATCCCCACATTTTCCTCAAAATAAATCAATTTGGAGCTATTTAAAACCGAACTTGACTTTATATAAAATAATATTTTTAGTTATTCCAAAGGTGCCCCTCTCCTCCCTTATAAAAGGTCACCTCCTCCCTCTCTTCCTCACACCACTTTTAGCCTTCAAGCTCGACCAACCCCTGCCACTTTCTCCTATCCACTTCCCTAGAGATATCCTAGAGGTCCTGGTCTTCTTCAAAGACCAATTTTAGTGCCCTAAAAGAAGGTCTCAAAGAAGCACTTCAAAGAAGAGGTAATGTCCGTTACCGATTCTTTCAACTTTATTTCTTCTTCCACTTCTTCTTCTTTAGTTGTTTCATTATTAAGTAATAAAATCAGTATCACTCATATACTTATATGTTATTATAAGTATTAAACAACCCTATTTCACCATCTATCCATCCTACGGAAAAATAAATCACCGCGCGTGCGTACGTACGGAATACCGTCTCCACGCCGTGGTGTAATCTATTTTCCACCACCACCTTACTTGGATGGGTATAATGGTGTAAATAATGACTATATATGACTATTATAAAGTGATACTGATTCTGAAATAGTATACATACACTCCAATACAATTCCACAATCATAGGAACGATATCATCACTCGTGCGTACGTACGGAATACCGTCTCCATGATGTGATGCGACTCGTTCTACATGATCTTCATTTCATAATTATTATATAAATGAATTTACTGAATGAATATGATATATATTACACTAATACCATTATGGAAATGAGGTATCCATAACCTAAAGAGAAGAATAAGAATTTATTCGACAAAACACGCATAAGAACAAAAAGTTATAAACACCCGAATAACAAGTAGCAATGAAATATTACTACTAAGAAGCCAAGAATATGACCATATATGATATCATAAAAATAATTATGATTCTGTAATAAGTCAATAACATTATTTAAATCATTATACAGGAGGTTCGGACACGTACAAAGCATATCAGACCTAAGGTAAGGGAAAATATCACAATCTCATTTTTATCCGAGATTGTTTTTACTTTGGTATTTACTAGGGTGTATTTTATCATCCACATCCATATTTCCTCAATATGTAATATTTATATCCTTCTAAAATAGTTTATATCCAATTTTACCCTTCGGCGAGTTTTTAGAAAAATATATGAAAGGAATCTTTTGTCGTTTTTTCATACGAGGTACTTTTTGACTTTTTCGACAAAAGTACGAGAAGAATGTTTTTTTTAAACTTATACGGCATGAATGGATTTTTAAAAAATTATTTCCAAGAAGCTTCCTTTACAAGTTTTCAAATTTATTTTTAATCAACTTCTTTTATTTTATAATTGTACGACATGTTAAGAAAGGAAAAGTGTTTTTGAAGCAGAAAGGATATTTTCCTCAAGAATGGATTTCAAGTGTTTTATCAAAATTATTTTCCATCTAAGATAATAAAGGGTTCTATTTTTATCCCTATTATTACATTGATTGGATTATGTTGTGATGAAATTATATTTTTATGAATTCCTTTATCTTATATGAATTGTTTTATGATGTCACGATGTTTAAGATTCCCATTTTTATTACATGGGTTATGCTATGATGTATGGTTTTCTGATTTTGTGGCACACATAAGAATGGTATCATTATGAGATGGGTGGGACCTATATCTCCCTCCAATGAATTGGGTAAAGATTTTATATCTCATGAGATAGACATGGATGGAACGGTAGGTTATACCGGTTCAGTGAAGCAGGACTGAAACAAGGGTAACTCGGTTTAGAAATGGACTTTGTCCACTAAGATAGTCTTGGCAATGAGTCTTGACTAATAAGAAATGATTCTCTATGATTATGTGTGTATGCCACAAAGTTTCATGTTTTAAGTTATGATTATTGGGATTACATTTCACTACTATGATTTACCCCATGTTATGAAATTATGATCTCTTTTGCAGGTTAAGATTTCCAAAAGTTATGTGCTTATGTATATGATGTGATTGATATTTATTTTGTTTACCCTTACTGAGCATTTGAGCTCACTCTTTTGTATTTTTTATTTCCCCAGGTCAGGAAGAAGGTTATTAAGTTGAATATTCCAAAAAGGGACTCTAGATATGATGAAATAAATGGGATATAGTGTAGACGTTTTATGAACCAGTTGTTTATGTTTCCCAGTTTATAAAGACACTATAATGATACGGTCCTTTCATGGTTTTGTTATATGTTGTAATAATTATGCTTCAATTTTGAAGTATTAACAATGTATGTAAAGTATGGGTCGTTATAGTTATATTACTATTCTTAATGGGCACATTACTACTCCAACGGTGATATTTAATAGTGTATTATGGTTTTAAACTCAGTGTTCCTAGAATCATAAATTATTGAAGATGCTATATTTTAAGATACATACTATAAGATCTTAGGGTGTTGCATGGAGGGTGTGTCCTCATGATATCACCTACCATATATCACTAAGTACGAACTTCATGATAATTTTTCTCAATGGTTATGATCCCCCATCACCTAATAGCCAAACGTCAACTATGTTCAGTCAATATGTTTTATATAGACCATAGGATATATATTTAAGATTAATGTCTTAGTATCTCGAGGTTCTCATTATATCCTAGTATCTTCTTTAACATTTTGTTATGATAATTATTCTATCAACATTACCATTAAATTATAGATGCATAAAAGTATATTCTAAAATGGTAAGTGTACATCATGCATATCTCACTATATGTATGAAATGGTATTCAAAAAACATTGTTTAGTTGGGTCTTGGTCACCCACTCTTAAAACAAGAAACTCTACTCAAACCATGGTGAAAAATATCTTAATCAAGATTTCATTGATTATTTATGAGATTTCAGGATATTATCTCAACTTACTCCTCCTTATACACCTTAGTGGAATAGTGTAAGTGGAAGGAGGGACCACACCCTGTTGGACATGGTGAGATGAATGATGAGTCATGTGAGTCTTCCATTTTCCTTTTGGGTATACAAATTATAAATAGTATCATAAGTACTAAAATTTGTGACAACTAAAGGAAAAGATATTATACCATACCAATTATTTAATGGAAAGAAACCTGTGTTCTCTTACTTACATCTATGAGGTTGTGAATATTTTGTTAAGGCCTCTTCAAGTAACAATCTTGCACCATGAGGCACAAGTTTTGTCTTTATAGGATATCCCAAAGAAACAATGGTATAATACCTATAAAACCCTCTAGACAAAAAGTTTGTGGTTGGAAGATGTCCTACATTTTGTGAGAAGGATATCTTCTCTAAAATAGATAGTGAGAGAGATATATTCTTTGATGAAGTCTGGTCTAAATATATACAAGAGTTTTCACGGGAACAAATTCCTCAAATCTTTATGAAAGAAAAAGTTATTCTAGATTCACTAGTACTGAATAGGATTAATATAGAGGTTAGCGAAATAAAATGATATGGTTTTCTAGTAACCATGGATGGTGATACATTATTAGTTGATAATAATGATCCTTTAAGCTACAAGTAAGTATTCAGTTGCATAGATGTTTCCAAGTTGAAAGAATACATGAATTCAGAAATAGATTCCATGTACCAAAACCAACTATGGATTTTGGTAAATACTTTAGTGGATTTAAAGACCATTGGATTTAAATGGGAATAAATAAGAAATTTTACATGGATGGAAATGTTGGTACCTATAAGGAATGACTGGTTACTAATGGTTTTAAATAGCATCAAGGCATTGACTACAAAGAAACCTTTTCACTTGTTTCAATAATGAAATTCATCATAATTCTACTTTTATTCTCATTTTAACATGACAATTAGATTTGAAAAATAGATATTAAAACAATCATCCTTAACATGAACCTTCAGAATGTCTATATGACACAACCTGAAGGGTTTGGGACTCTAAAGGTTGATAACAACAACAAAATTGAAAATAAATTCCAGTATTGATTAAATCAAGCATGTAGGTTATGAACAATTCATTTTGATAAAGAAATAATGAAATTTGATTTCATAAATAATTATTATGATCCTTATATATATAAATAGTTTAGTTTTATTGTATTCATTTTCGTAATAGTATATGTTCATGAAATATTACTCATTGTAAACGAAATACCAGGCTTACAGTCTGTTAAGGAATGTTATAATAAATTATTCTATGTAATGTAATTTGGAAAGGCCACATATATTCTTGAGATAAATATCCATCATGATATATCCAAGGGGTTTCTCGACCTAAGTCAAAGTACATACATTGAAAATATACTGAATAGATTTAGTATGAAACAATCCAAAAGGGGATTTTTTTCATTGTCACATGGAATTCATCATTCCAAAAAAATAGGTCCTCATATGCATGTGGAAATAAATAAAATGGAATGGATTCCATATGCATCAGCTATTAGGTCAGTCATGTATGTTATGTTGTAAACTATTCCAGATGTCTCTTACACATTAAGTGTAGTAGGAAGATATCAAGATTTCCTATGAAAATTCCATTAGATGGTCATCAATACTATCCTTAAGTATCAACGTCATATTAATTATATATTCATATATTTGGTAGGATATGAGGAACTAGTCATCATAGGATATCATGATTCTATTTTCAAAATAGATAAATATGACATGAATTCCTAAATGGGATACGTATTCACTTTAAATGGAGGTGTTGTGAGCTAGAAGATATCAAAGTTGGTTGGGGTCATAAATTTTGTAGGAGGGTCTGAATATAATGTGCCTTATTAGGTAAATAAAGAAGTAGTATAGATACAAAAAATCCTCAAATATATTTATGTGGTACTTATCATTAAATAACATATCAAACTTTACTATGATAATATCGTGGTGGTGTATCTTAGAAAAGAGACAAGGTCTCATTAGAGAACGAAGCACATATTTTAGTAGTATTGTCTCTTTTAGTATTTTTCTCAGATAGGTGAATTTTTAGTGATAAGTATTTCCATAAAGGATAGAATATAAAACCCTTGACTAAATCCATGACTCACTAAAAATAGGATTATCATGTGAGGTCTAGGAGACTGAAAGTCGTAGCAAGTTGGATTTATTACAATGGATGTTTATTGGATCTGGTGTCCTTGGACCTACTATTTTCACTTTAATTACATGTATATTCAGTGTATTGAATATTGATAAAACTTATTATTAAATATTTTTCATTATTCTATATGAATCTAATGTAATAATATCCTATATAATATGTTTTATTGATAAGGTCATTGAAGTTATCCACTATGATTATTACCTATAAGTTCTATGAAGATATTCTAAAATATAGTTCTACAGTTAGATTACTTAATATGAATGTACACTTAATATATTTGCTATCAGGTGTGAGTACTAGTAAGTGGATGATGTTTATTCTTATGAATTTCTCACTTGGTAATCCCCAAGATGATAGATTATGATAACAGACCCACCAGTATGAATTCTGCATGTTTTGGTGTCCTTGGTTATTCCTCTCTAAAAGATTGTGTAATGGTCCTTAGACATTAATATTATCATTAATTCATTTCATCGCAAGCTCACTTATATTTTTTGATGAAATCCATGACACCACATGTTTGCAGTGAGGTAGGGTACATTGGGTGCGTCATGATTAACATTCCATTAATGGATATGTCAAGGAAGGATTTGTCCCTTCCATTTTTTTAGAAGCTGATATGGTGAAACTTCTATTGTAATATAAAAATCACCCTAAATTCCATGTACATGGTGGAATGACATGTTTATTTTATATAATCAAAGAAAGACGTATCAATCATATATGTTGGGGACATAGATGTGCAACCAGCTTGATGGGATATTATGATAAAGTTATTATGTTACACAATGATCATTTGAAAGTGGTTGTTAACCTTATGTAATTTATTTCTTTCTCTTGGGATCCCTGACCAGTTTCTAGAAATTACTCTTGTAAATTAGGTAAGCCTTCCTAATTATAATGAGAAATAATCCTAAAGGGTCACAATCTATGTGTTTCTGATGATCTCAATTAAATTCTATTTTGATTAATTTAATAGAATAAATATTATTCTCAAGATCATGGGATAAATTTATTCATGTTTAATCAATTAAAAATATTTATTAATGAGGGAAATATGTAAATTAAATATTTATTCAGGTGTTCAACAAATACTAGAGGAGTTCAAACACACCAAGACCGAGTATGGTGACAAATATTAATTAATAAGCCCATTAAATAATATTTTTATTGCGTAAGTTGGAACACACCACAAATTAATAATAATATTATTATTATGTGTCACAGGGTTTATTAAAGATTATTATATTATTAAAGGGTGGTAATTCAGATAATTGATTATTTTAACCTAAACTCAAGCTCTATAAATAGAATGTAATCTTTATTTTTTATTGCATCCATAAAAAACATTATAATCATTTCACATAAAAAATTCTCTTTTGACTCATCCTTTCTCTCTTCCTCTTAAGAATAATAAACTCAAAATATATCCCTTCAACATTTAAGGACGAGCACTCAATAATAACAACACAATATAGTTGACTAGTCATGCCATCACCCAAATAATGATTGAAATTGCTCAGATATCAAAGAAGCATGTGTGGATTATAGCTAGAGGGATTCTATCTTTCGATACTCATTGAAAAATAAACTAAATATGAAATGTTCTTTTCATATGATCAAAATCTACATCAAATAAAGATTTATTATAATATTTTTTTTCTTCCAATAGGAAACAATTACATGAATCATAGGTCTTAGAAGTAATCACCTAGACAAGACAACTTGAAACTGCTCCTCCCTAGAATATGTCATGATATCAGCACTCCACCTTCATAGGGTAGGTCGGATAGTTGTCCTATGAAAAGCTACACAGGCCTGGTACCGATGGAAAAGTCATACACTATCATTCTTCCAAATCTGGTTAGCTATGCTCTAGTGAATGCGCCCACCCTGAATCCTCGTCTGAAGCCTTGTTCCTTGTATTCAAACAGGTACATCTTAATTTAAATGGCCCGAAGGCCTTGGGTGGCCCTAAGTCCTTAAGGTGTCCTAAAGGCCTTTAGAATCAACTGGCCCGAAGGCCTTGGGTGGCCCAAAAGCCTTGCAGGACCTGAGACCCAAACCGGTGTCCCAAAGGCCCAAATGGATGAATAGTTCTGGCTATTACAGTACCTAACAGTACCTGCTACAGTGCCTGCTACAGTACAACTATAATAATATAGGGTTACATGGTATGTAGCTGGAGTACAAGTTGTGTACCCTAGTACACTGCACATGGCTATACCGAAGGTTACACAATGTGCCACACATTTATTACACATGGTGTACGCTGCATGTTGAACACTCAACCTGGCACATGGTATGTCAAATTACACTATGTGTATATGACATACATTTCATGTTTTTTTCACGGGATACCAACATAAACTATGAAATATGTGTGGTCATTATATATGGTTAAACCACATGAGACTGAAATCCTAGAATATTTATGATATACATGATGTGTTTGAAGTGTACATGTCATGTTGTTCATTATTTTTCACATTTGAGTTACATGTTGATCCATTCTGCGAGAGAATCAAACACATGACATAAGGGATAGATGATGTGTAGCAGGATTGTACATGTTGTGTGATCCCATTGATATCCATGCTAAAGACCCAAGTGAATTATCTATGGAAGATGAAAAGCATAGAAATAGCATGTAGATATATTGTACACACCATTTAGTTGGTAGAGTCAACATGTTTAATCCCCAAAAATGTAACTCGGATACCCGACAATTGTGTATCTGAGTTAAAAATTTTATCATTAAAACCTTATATCTATTATTGTCACTTTTGGAGTTTTAAAATATAAAAAGGGTTTTTAAAAAAATTAAATGATCAATTAATTTATTGTAAAAAATCTGAATCTATGGGTTATTCAATTTATTTTCCATAAATGTGTAACTTCCCTAACCCAAGTGCCACTAAACTTGTGTTTCGAACCGGTTTGTCACCTGACCTCAAGCACGCCTCCCTGTAAGCTAGAGGTTTCCAACTAGAAGTGAGGTTATAGAAGTTCTGTGGGGAGAATATACCCTCTTTTTCAAAGTAATACATAATATTAAATATATAAAACAACATAGATAACATAATCTAATAAATGAACAATCCTAAATAACCATTTTCCAACTGGGTAAAAACCACAGCCAATAGTAAATATGTCATGTCATGCTACAATGTCAAGTGAACAAACCACAAAATAAATAAAAAAAAGTGGAATCCCCAAAACAATTATAATTACATATCTTGAACCTCATCCATATATGTCTCATGTCAAACTCAACTCCCTTGAATAGGGACATTTCCCTTATCCTAACTTGCAAGTATGAAATATTCTCGGGTACCCAAAGGCGGCCCGAGAAGGGTGTGAGTAAAACTTAGTAGGACACCACCAACAATGTCAACAAAATATCTAGTCTAATAGATAGTTCATGAAAGTATGAAATAAATTACAAGTAAATAAAATACAACTCAGTACACAAGTTAACAATCTTTTCTTAGAAATTACTAACCACAATACCAAGTTCATTATGTGCACCTTCTTCATTAATTAGTTAATCACCAAAATTTAATCAATGGGTTAGATATTCAAATCATTCATAAAATGTTAATGTACTTTATCATTCTGTAGAAGGGAATAAGTCAAGTCCATATCTCACTTGGGATAACACATCACAACATCACAATATCCTCATCTTAAAGCCTTAGTCTGGGTGGAATGAAATAGTTAGGAGAATAGAGATTCATCCCCTTCCCTAACTCGTTCATTGTCATTGGAGTTAGAGAATTAGTCCAACTCAACCCGTGGGAGGTGGATCAATTTTTTATCCCACACCTCAAACCATGTTCATATACTTATCCATCCATTCACCACACACACAAACAATATCACAATAAAACACAACCAATACATATAATAATAATAATAATCTATAATAATTAACATGGTAAATCATATTGCACCATAGCCCATTAACAAATTCGTCATTTATATTACTTAACCCTTTTAGCCCAAGTCTCATTTTCAAGCCTATATTGATAATAATAATCAATAATTCCCTTAAATCAACTCATTCTCATAATCATTAATCCCTTTATAAAATTTCATTCAACATATTTCCCATTTCACATATCACTACCCATTTAACATATTCACCATCTACATGTACTACCTCACTTGGGAATACCTAACATATTTCATAAGACCCATACCCCAATCCAAATTATCCAAAAACCACATTTTCACTTCCATTAAACATATCACCATGCTCAACTAGGTTTCAACATGAACACACAACAACCTAGAATTTACTTAGCTAGTTTCTAGGCCCGAAAATATTGGTGCACCCAATGGGAGGACTTAAATGGGTCAAATAATCCAAGATGAATCCCTTGGGGAATATGAGGGTTTCTATTGAACATTTAGACACCCAATATACCAAACCTCTCCAAAGGATTCAAATTCATAATAACAGGTGGTGAAGAACAAAACCAAACATTCAAAAGTCTACAATAAAACTATGGGATATAACTTGTAGACCACCTAACTCAAATTCATTGGGTAATGCACTCCTGAAAATGGTTTATATATATATATATTAAACAAACTATTATCCTCAGAAAATAAGGGTCTTAGAGATTAATAATAAGAGGAGAGAAAGATAGAAACCATGGCCATGAAAAGGAAGCAAGGAGGATATTAGACTAACTCGAATCTTCGATCTGTAACCAACAACACTTCAAAAGACCTAGGGATGAAAGAGAATCACCCATGGAAGATCTTGGGAGCCCTTTTTCATCACTAGGGTTGTCGGATGAGAAGAGGATAAAAATACCAAGTTTGGGTTAAAAATATTATAATGGAATTTTTGTAAATTTCTCAACATTACTAGGTTATATGGTTTACCTGCACGGCTTTCCAAACTATGTGCATGATACTATCTGAGAGAGGATGATTCACATGGTTACTTGGGAATTATGTAAGATTAGATTAAATATGTGCCAACCATGCATAATCATCTTTCCAAGGTTTTATAGTTACCTAGGATTCTCTACACGGTTTTCACTAACGGATAACAAACCATGAAAAATGCCCAAGACGCTACTTTTTCCCCAATTTCAGGCCCCAAACCCCCAGAACACCCCTGATCATTCTCATGGACTTGGGAAACACTTATTTAATTAAAAATAAAGGACTTAAATTGAAGCTTAATCAAAGATATTCCTTAAAGAAGAATTCAGGATCTTCAAACCTACCCACCTTATAACAACTTGTCCTTGAGTTACTCTTCTCGATCATCATTGAGTTTCTAAAGAAAATAGTTTAGGACACTGGGCCCACATATCTGATTCTCACTCCCAAGTTTCTTCAGAACATTTCCATGCTACCATAGAATATTAACCAGAGGCACAACCTTGCCCTGTATAGTCTTCTCACTATGATCTACAATACGAATCGGATGCTCCTCAAAGGACGCATCGGACTCAAGCTCGACATCATAAATGTTTATCACGTAAGATGGATCAGGTTGATACTGTCGGAGTTCTAGAACATGGAAAACATCATGCATTTTACTATACCATTGTGGAATATCCAATTAGTACACCATCAGTCTCATCCTCTTGACAATATCAAATGGTACCACATACCTGGGTGCCAATTTTTCTTGTTTTTTGATTCAACGGTGACCCAACCTTTGTGACACCTAAAGTAACACACTATCACCCACCATGAATTAAAGATTCCTATGATTCTGATCTATATATGACTTCTATCTACTCTGTTACATCATCATACACTTTTTGAACAACAAAACCTTCTCTGAAGTCTCCTGCATGAGACTCGATCCTAACAGCTCAGACTCCCCAACTTCTAACCAACACAATAGAGATCTACATGAACTCATGTAGAGTGACTAGAAAGTCTATATATTAATTAGGGCCTGGAAACTATTGTTTTAAGAAAACCCAACAAGAGGAAAGTGCTTCTCCTATGATCCACTAAAATCCAGAACATAGGCTCTCAACATGTCCTCTAACATCTAAATTTTACACTCTGACTACATTCCCCTCTACAAGTGATAGTTCATACTTAAAAAAACTTAGGTACCAAGCGCCTTCTATAGCCTTTACAAAAACATTATGTGAATCATGGATCACAATATGAAAATATGGTTCTCAGCACACCATGTAGCCACACTATCTCTAGAACATATAACTCACCCAACTGATCAATTATATAAGTTTCATGAATCAGAAAGAAATGATTCTCTTTAGTCAACTGATCCAAAATGACCCAGATTAAATCCCTCTTTTGAGGTATCCTTGGCAGACCCACCATGAAGTCCATAGTTACTTTATTCCACTTCCACTTTGGAATGGGAAATTCCTCTAACAACCCTTCTGGGAGTTGATGTTCGTCCTTCACCTGTTGATAGGTAAGGCATCGCACCACAAAACCTGCAACCTCTTTCTTCATTCCTAGCCACCAATAATACTGATGAAGATCAAAATACATTTTAGTTAAGTTAGGATTTACTTCCCACTTTAATGAATATAACTCATATATAAACACCTCTCGCACACCTTTCGGCACCACAGCATGGACCAGAACATAAACAATATCATCAAAACCAGCAAAATAACTAGAATCTGACTCCCCACCTTTAAAACATTCCTTTATATCCAAACACTCTTTATCCTTCAGCTGAGTCTCCTTAACCTGAATCAAAAGCATGGACTCATTTTCTATAGACCCAACAGTTATTTATCTGTGACCATCCTACACCTCTAGGTGCATCTTAGACAAAAAATCCATCATTCTCCACTCAGAGTTGCATTCCAGAATCACCTGATTCTGAGCCTTCTGGATTAGAGCATCTGCAACACTATACCCTTTATCTAGTGGGTAAATTGACTCAAAATCGAAGGATTGCAGGTACTCAACCCACCTTCACTGCCAAATATTCAAATCCATCTGAGAGAAGATATACTTTAAATTTTTATGATCAGTAAACACCGTGAATCTCTCTCCAAAAAATTAATTCCCCCAACACTTAAAGGCATAAACCATATCTGTTAGATCAAGACCATGGGTAGGGTAATTTCTTTCATGAGGCCTCAACTATCTTGACCCATAATCTACAACCTGATCATCCAGTATTAACACTACCCCAATTCCAACACTGAATGAATCAGAGAACAAGGTTTACTTCTTACCAGGTTTAGGTAAGATCGGAATTGGTGTGGTAGTCAGCCTTGTCTTCAATTCTTGAAAAACAATCTCACATTCCTTTGACATTTTAAAATTAACCCCCTTCTTGGTTAAACATGATAGTGGTTCTTCCAAAGGATATAAATCCTTAATGAACCTATGGTAAAAAACATCCAAAAACCAAGAAACTATGAATATCATAAGCATTATTGGGATACTCCTAAGACACCACATCCTACACCTTCTTTAGATCTTCTAACACACCTGACTCAGAAATGGTATGTCCTAATAAATTAACTTCATCAATCTATAACTGACATTTTGATATCTTCGTGTAAATATTATTCTCTCTTAGTGTACATAAGATGATGTCAATATGTTTGGCATTATCGTCACGAGTTCATGATTACACCAAGATGTCATCAATGAAGACAACCACGAACTAATCTAGATAGGGGTGAAATATCTAATTCATTAACACCATAAACATAGCCAGTGCATTGGTCATCCTAAACGACATCACCAAAAATTCATACAACTCATACTTACTCTGGAAATCATCATGCAGTACTTCAGAAGGTCTCACCCTAAAATGAAGGTATCCCAATCACAAATAGATCTTATAAAACACTAAGGCACCCCTTATTTGGTCAAAAAATTCACCAATTCTAGGAAGTGGGTATCATTTCTTAACCATCATCTGATTCAACTTCCAGTAATTGGCACATAACCTCAATGACCCATCATACTTCTTATCAAAAAGCATGGGTGATCCCCATGGAGACGTACTATGTTGAATGAATCCATTTTTTTCCAAATCTCCTAGCTGAACCTTCAGTTCCTAGAGTTTTTCCAGCACCATTCGATATGGTGGAATAGAAACTGGTTTTTTTCCTAGGAGAAACTAAATTGTGAACTCCACATAACTTTTGGGTGGTAGTACCAAAAAATACTCATGAAAAACATCTTGAAACCAATCCACCATTGTAGGAAAGACATGTTTCTCTACTTCTCCATCATTAAGAATAAGGCATGCCACTTGTGTCGTGAGTTCTCCCACATACTGGTAAATTGGCCTTGCATGGCATGGTCGAACATCCCACTCACCATGAATTACATAAGTGTCTCCTTTGGTAGACGTGAACATTACCCTATTATGGTAACAATTGATATGGTCCTATTATGTCATGAGGTAATCCATGCCCAAAATTAGGTCAAACCCTGACATCTTGAGCACAAATAGGTTCCACATAAAATGGTAACCACCAACCTCCAAATCAAAACCTATACACTATCTAATAATTATAAATATCATCCCCATTGGAGTATCAATTGATATAACCCAACATACTCATTCCACAACTAGGACCAACACAACTACAAACTGTGCTGAGATAAAAGAGTTTGTGTAACCTCTATCAAATCGAGCACTAGCAAGTGTTGAAGCTATCAAATTATACCTCGAATGGTTGATGGTCAAACCTATCCACCTCCATGTGTAGACAGAACTTCTCAAAGATGGCATGTCTCTCTACCCTGGGATCTAACCTGAGTACCCTACACTACACTACCCTACTAGTATGGATGGTCTCCCCTCGGAGTTCCACATCAATCACCCCTACCGATAAAACTAGTGGATATCCAACTACATACCTGATAAGGGTTGATTGATCCCCTTCCCTCACTTGATATCTTCCTTTGACTCCAATCTATTCCTGGCTGCCAAGGGTTCTTGAAAAACCTATGTATATGAACCAACCTACAATAGGACCACACTCAAATGGTGGTCGGGGACACTAACCTTGTATGTTCCCCAGCCTGCCACACTAATAATAGAATATAGGATCACCACCCTGAGGAAATGGCCCTTTCTCTTCACTGTTCTGTGCACTCTCTCCCAATTGGAAACTTCCAAAATGACGCTTCCTTTCCTTAGAGGTTGTACCTCATGTCTACCCAGTTGTTACCACAAGTCCACCTTTTGAAGCTCCCATCAGGTTTCCTTCTGATATAAGGGCATAATCCACTACCTATGAAAACCTTTTCAGATTGAAGATGTTCACCTGGGACCTAATCTCGTGACTTAGCCCATCCTGGAAGTGTTTTCTCATAGTTTCCTCATCTCCAGCCATAATCGGGACAAATTAGTGCAAGTTAGTGAAACAACTAAAAAAATCCATCACAAACCCATTCCCCTGAGTCAAACTCATAAACTTTGTAACCTTATCTAGCCTCATGGTTTCTAGGTAGTAATATTCTATAAAATTTTCTTGGAAATACTTCCACTCCATTCCTTCATCATGCTTCATCTAAACCATAATATCCCACTAACTCTTGTCCTTCCCTCTTAACATGTAGGATGCTAAATTAACTCTCCATATGATCAAGAATAGTTTGGATAGACTCTATCTAGAACTCTTCTACCTATATCTCACCCTCTTCGGTAAAGGTCAAAGGGTGCTACAACTGAAACTCCCTGGTCAGCTCGAACATACTCATCACAACCCACTCTGGGTCCCAGTCCATCATCTACATAAAATGATAAATATTCCCATAGAACATCTCTTCCCTATTATCTTTAACTACCATATCTTCTTGCTCCACCACTAGGGAATCATTCTCATCAACATCCTCCTATTTCCCAATCATCACACATCTTCATGGTGGAATTTCTCTTTAATTCCAAACATGAGCTTTAGAACACAAAACATAAATATTTCACAAATATGAAGGAATGATCCTCACTAGCCACCAAAAAAAACATTTTATATACTCTACCCAAACAGGTCTGATCATACCCACCACAATACCCTCATCCATTTCTACCAAGGACTATGGTAACACAAGATAACTAACTCTCACGATTACAAACCTCTCATTCTACACTATATCAAATTATTCCCATATCACAACTTATTTTAGATACAATCTAGTTTTCTTACCACCCCTTATCAAGAATAATCCCTTAATTATTTTTTAACATTTTTCTCCCATTTTTACCCATTTGTATCATTTCATTAGACACAATTTCAACACTTTTAAGAAAATAAATTTCATTATACCCTCTATGTACCACACACCAGTCCCATGTCTGTGCCTACCATGATGCATGTCACTTATACAAATAGGTTCCAATAATGATGCATGAATGGGAAACCTCATGTCATTCCAACAACAACAAAAATATCATAAAACCATCACATCACAAAACAAGTCTATCACCCAATGATGAAATATTATTAAATGTAACAACACACAGTAAGAATAACAATCCCCCACCCGGGGTTACTTGGTTTTCCCCCATACATGGGTTAGCTACTCCCAAGAATGAGCTCATTACCCAAGACAGACACTATCCTAATCTCATATCTTCCATCCCCAAATAGTAATAAATAGAAACTAACTCCTCGTATACCACTTTTTAATGTCCCCGACCCAAGATCCACTAAACTGGTGCTCCGAGCCGAGTCGTCACATGACCTCAAGCATGCCTCCCTGTATGCCAGAGGTTACCGACTAGCAGTGAGGGTCTAAAAGTAATGTGGGTAGACTATACCCTCTTAGTCAGGGTAATATAGAGAAATAAACTTAAAAAACAACATAAATAACATAATATAATCACTTAAAAATCATAAATAACCATTTACCAACTGGTTATAAACCACATCCAACAGTAAATATTTCATATCATGCTATAATGCTAACTAAACAAAAACCAAAATAAAGAAAAACCTTGGAATCCCCAAAACAATCATGATTATATGTCTATAACCTCATCCATTCGTGCCTCATTTCCAACTCAACTTCATATCATAGGGACCTTACCCTTTTTTTAGCCTACAAGTACGAAATATGATCAGCTGTCTAATTGTGGACCAAGAAGGGTGTGAGTATAACTCAGTAATACACCACCAATGGTGCCTAAAAAATTTCCAATCTAACAGATAGTGCATGAATGTATGAAATAAATGATAAGTAAATAAAAGACAACTCAGTCCACAAGTTAACAATATTTTCTTATCTATTATTAACCATTGTTCCTAGTTCATTATGTTCATCTTATTCATTAATTATTTCACCATCAACATGTAATAAATGGGTTAGGTATTCAAATCATTCACACAAGGTTAATGGAATTTATCATTATGTTTAAGGGAATAATTCAAGTCCTTATCACACTTGGGATAACACATCACAACATCATAATATCCTCTCCTAGAAGCCTCAGTCTGGGTAGAATGCAATAGTTAGGGGAATATAGCTTTGTCCTCTTCCCTAACCCATGCATTGTGGGTGGAGTTAGATCATTAGTCAAACTCAATCTGTGGGAGGATCTTCAGTCCTTTATCCCACACCTAAATCCATGTTCTCATTATTATCCATACATTCACCACACTGAAAAACCATATCACAACTAAACCCAAAAAATAAATATCACAATCATAATCTATAATAGTCAAAATGGTAAATCATATTTCACCATATCCCATTAACACATTATTAATTTACATGACTTATCCCTTTTATCCCAAGTCTCATTCTCAGGCCTATCTCGATAATTATAACCAATAATTCTTTGATGTCAACCCATTTTTATAATCATTAATCCCTTTATAAAATTTCATTCAAAATATTTCTCATTTCACATATCACTACCCATTTAACATATTCACCATCCAGATGCAATACCATGCTTGGGCATACCTAACATATTTCATAAGACCCATACCCTAATCAAAATTAACCAAAAACCCCATTTGAACTTCCATTAAACATATCGACATGCTCAACCAGGGCTCTACATGATCACACAACCACCTACAATTTACGTAGCTAATTTCTAGGCCCGGAAATATTGGCACACCCCATAGGTGGACTTAAATGGGTCAAATCATCCTCAATGCATCCCTTGGGGACCATGCGGGTTTTGATTCAACACTTAGACACATAATATACCAAACCTCACCAAAGGAGTCAAAATCCTAACAAGATGTGACCAAGAACAAAACCAAACATGCAGAAATCTACAACGAAACTATGGGATATAACTTGTAGACCACCTACCACAACTATGTTATAAAACACACTCCCAAACATGATATTAGATCTATATTTGACAACCTTAAAAATAATTAACCTATATCTTCCTAGAAAAGAAGGGTTTTATAGATTTCTAAGGATATGAGAGAAATATACAAACCCTATCTAAGAAAAGGAAGGAGAAGATTAGAATTTCCTAAATCTTTGATCTGAAACCAACGACACTCTAAATGACCTAAGGATAATTTAAAATCACCCTTGTAAGCTCTTGGGAGCCCTTTTTCATCACTAGGATTATAGTTGGGGAGAGAATGAAATTCCAAAGTTGTTAAAAATCGTGTAATGTAATTTTTGTAAATTTCTCAGCTTTTTTGGGTTGTATAGTTTACCCAAACAATTTTCCAAACCTTGTGAAAACCATGAGCATGCTACTATCTAAGAGAGAATGGTTTTCACAGTTACCTAGGCATTTTTCATGTTTAGATTAACAATGTACCAAAAATGTGTAAGCCTCTATCCAAGGTTTCATGGTTACCTGGGATGCTCCACATGGTTTTCACTAACCATGAAACAAGCCAAGGAAGCTACTTTTCCCCCTCTTTTGTGCCCTAAACCCCTATATTACACTATCCTTCTTATGGACATGTAAAACACTTATTTATTTCAAAATAAATCACTTTAACATAAGTGTAAACAAGGAAATTCCTTAAGGAAAAATATTGGATCTTACAAATTCCTTTATGATGGTTATCTCCAAGAGGTTTCAAATGGTCATTAAGATGAATGGAAATTAATTAAATAATCAATTAATTAATGCAAGTGTTTTTATCTTAATAATAAATAATTAATAATAAATAAATTTTATCCATTTAATTTTGAGTATACATTTCATGTAAGAATATTTATGATCTTGACCAAGACATGTGTATGTGTTAGATGTTTTAATTTAATTTATTGTATGGGTTTACAATTAGTTGTTATTAAATTAAATATGATGTCCTGAGAATCATCACACCTTAAATTATTATGTAGAAACTATGTGTCCATGGTTATTTATGTAATACCCCTTAACTAATCATTTGGTTCCCCTCACCTATATGTGAGTAATAAATAAATGTAATTAATAGAGATTCCCAAGGCATATAGAGGTGATTCAAGATAAAACCATAATGTTTCCAACCTAAGAGATACATAGGTGGGTAGGTGGAATGTCATAACTCATTCCAAGACTGAAAATATGAGTTATTTCTCCTGGGTCAAACGTTTATTTAATTTATGCTCATTAAATCAACTATTAGATAATATCATGATCATGTCATTTATCTGTTTATTTATTTATGCCTATTAATTATTTATTTTATGGATGTAAGGTCATGATCACATAATTCAATGAATTAATGCAAAAATATGGAATTTAAAAAAATGGATTATTTATTTTTTTTCCAACAAGGTTAATTAATTATGTAACATCCACTTAATATTAATAAGAAACATAAATAATAAAATAAAATAAAATTTATGCATAATTAATTTAAATCCCTCAACCTAATATTATGATATACTAATACTTACATTAATTTATTGGTAATGAAAACATAGAACTAAATGTAGTACATGGACATAGTCTAGAAACTACCTTTTATTGAAGAGTTATCATGAAGGTTTTAGGTTGACATAACCAAACCCATGTTGAGTTTAGTGGTCAAAGTGTATTCAATACAAATTTGGAGGAAAGTGTTGAGGAAATATATGTTAGGATTTCAGGATAGGGGAATCTACTCAATATACCAAGGTGATGAAAGCATATAGTTTTCAAGACCACCTAACTAATTAATTTCTAATGGTTTTCAGGGATATAGTCTAGATTTTTAAGAAACTTAATGAGGATACTTGATTTTATAAAGTCTTAGAAACTAGAAATTTTGAGTTCAATGATGAGGGATATTGAGACTGGATAAAATATTGGGTGATTTAATTAATAAAATAAATTAATTTATTGTTTCTAAAATAATTTTTAATCAATAGAACTACTAATAATATTCTCTTTAATTATGCAATAAAATGTAAATATCATCATACACACTATCCCTAAGATCAATATTAGAGAAATACACCATCTTTGCTTGCTGAAATTTACAAGATCAGTTTACACACCTTCATGCTGAGTTATTACATGAATGGATGCATATATAATGATTTAGAACCTCCAATTTTTATATCGGGAGAGATCTAGATAGAAATGGTTTTGAATTACCAATTTAATCTTTATGAGTAATCTTGGGGAGGGTGTGCCAGCTGGGCCTCGTGTGGTTAAGATCATTTTCTATATTTAGTTTATAGAAGTGCTTGGGTATAAACTCCCTAAAGAATTGGGCACCGATATCATTTTTTCATCACTCTATTAGATATTATCCATATTTGTTATAAATTTCAACATGAACAACATTTATAGGTCTCTCACAGATCTACTTACTCTCTTTATATAAGTAGATAAGGATACAAAGCATTAAAATCCTTTCATCCTTATGGTGAAAAAATGGAAAGGGAAAATGAAGATCTCTAAGTCCAAAGCTTCTTCATACCCTTCCAAGAAGAGGAAGACCAATGGGAAATCAAGGGAACATGATGATGTCTGTTTTCGTGTGGGATGAAGGGACACTAGAAGAAAAATATCACCCAGACAAAGAATCATGGGGAAGTTTTAGGTGCATTTTTTATCAAGTTCAATTTAATTGATTCTATAATTTGTGTATTAGATAAAAATTACAGTACTCACATATGTACTAATATATGGGAACCAATTAGATTCATAAATATTGACCTAGGGGAGGTAGATCTATGTGAATCAAACAAATATAAACTACTTTTGTAGCTATTTGGGACTACCACCACATATTGTTGAGCAGAATGATCTTAGGTTTGAAAGGTTTTTATTATGTACCATCCATTACCAAAAGTTTATTTAGATATATAGACTTGATATAGATTAGTTTATTTTCAAATTTGGGAATAAATGTGGTTTATTTTATAAAAATATAATTTTTTATGGTAAGGAACATTTAAATAATGGTCTTTACGTGTTGGATTATAGAAACCAAGTAATGAAATTCGACAGTGAAGTTACTTCACATAAATCATACCATACACAACATTTAAATCACTGGCTAGGTCATGTAAATGAAAAATTCTTGACTAAATTACATCAATATGGATATTTAGACTCTTTTGAACTAAAATAACATGGTGTATGTCACACATGTTTACAAGGAAAAATGACCATAGACCGATTTAGTGGTAAAGGTGAAAGGGTTAAAGAGATTCTTGAATTAGTTCATAATGATGTCTGTAGACCATTTTAGGTTGAAACAAGGTGTGCGTGATCATAATTAATATTTTTTAATAAATATTTTATTATATAAGGATATCTCTACTTAACGAGGGATAAGTAAAATTCTTTTAATAAATTGAAGGAATACAAGAATGAAGTTGAGAAACGTCATAGTAAGAATATTAATAATCTCCCCTCAGACCATGGTGGAGAATATCTTAAACAAGTATTCATTGATTATTTTTGAGAGGTTGGGACACTATATCAACTCAATCCTCCTTATAAACCTTAGTGGAATGGTTTAAGTTAAAATACTAACCACACCATGTTAGTCATCATGAAATACAAGATGAGTCATGTGATTCATCCATTATCCTTCGGGGGAAACGTGTTACAAATAATAGTATATGTACTAAGACAAGTTCCAGATAAAGTGTAAAATGGTATACCATACCAATTATGGGATGGAAAGAAACCTATGTTGTCTTACTTACATGTAAGGGTTTTTAAGAAATTGTTAAGGCCAATTTAGGTAACAAGATTTCACCCAAGGAACAAAGTGTATCTTTATAGGATATCTGAAAGAAAAAAATTATACTACATATAAAATACTTTAGAAAAATGTTTTTGGTTAATAGACATCCCAAATTTATTAAGAAGGATATTATCTCTAAAATTGATAGTGGGACTGATATATACTTGAATGAAGTCTAAGCTCAAGATACACAAGAGTTGTAAAAATAAAAAAATCCAAAAAACCCTGTGGAAGAAGAAGTTGTTCCATAGAGACAAGTACTATGTAGGATTACTATAGAGGTTAGAGAACTAGAATTATATGGTTTTCTAGACACTGAGAATGGTGACTCATTATTAGTTGATAATAATAATCCTTTATCCTATAAAGAATAAGTAAAGGGAACATACACTACCAAGTGTCAAGAAGCCTTGAATTATGAAATAAATTCCATATACTATAAAAATGTCTTGATTTTGGTAGATCCTCTAGAGGATGTGAATATCAACAGTTGTAAATGGGTATTCAATAATAATATAGACATGAAAAGAAAAGGTTTTACCTATAAGTCATGACTAGTTGAAAAAGGTTTTAAACAATGTCAAAAACCTATTCACCATTTGTAATTATAAAATACATCATAATTATATATTCCATTACAACTTAACAAGAATTTGAGATATGGAAAATGGATTTCAAAATAGCCTTACTTTATGGTAACCTTTAGTAATATTTCTATATGAAACAACCCTAAGGTTTTGTGACTCTAAAGTATTCCAAAAAAATAGGAATAAAAAAAAAATACATCTATGTATTAAGGAAATAATCTAGGTTGAAGAAAAATAATTTTGATTAATCCATAATAGAATTTGGTATCATGATGAATGAGTGTGAGCCTTATGTTTATAGATGATTTAGTGTGAGTACGGTTGTTTTCTTAGTATTATATGTTGATGACATATTACTCATTAGAAACAAAATACCAACTTTATAGTCTATTAAGGACTTTTTAAATAAATGATTCTTTGTGAAGGGATTTGGTGAGGCAGTATATAATTTTGGGACCAAGATCCATCATGATAGATCAAACAGGTTTCTTTGCCTAAGTAAAAGTGTATACATTGACAAGATACTAAAGAGATTCAGTATGGGACAATATAGTGGGGGTTGTTGCTAGCATTACATGGAATTAATCATTCAAGGAATATGTATCCTCAAATAGATGAGTAATGAAATAGAATGGAAAGGATTCCATAAACATAATTTATTGGATTGGTCATGTATCATATGATATGTACTATTCTAGATGACACAGACACATTATATGCGGTAGGAAGATATCAACATGGCTCAAGTGACTATCATTTTATGGAGGTCAAGACTATCCTTAAGTACCTGAGGTAAACTAACGATATGTTCCTGGTTTGTAAAGGATATGAGGAACTATTCATCAAAGGATTTGAAAATTATAGTTTCCAATATGATCAAGATGACATAGAGTCACAAATGGGATACATATTTACATTGAATAGAGGCTTCATGAGATAGAAGAGATCAAATTAGGTTGCGGTCTCAAATTCTACAGCAGATTCTGAGTATATTACGGCTTTTCAGGTAGATAAAGAAGCATCATGGATGTGAAAAATCATTTAAGAGCTTGAAGTGGTACCTATCTATAAATATCCCATCACACTCTACTGTGATAATATTATAGTGGTATTTATTACAAAAGATCCAATGCCACATTAGAAGATGATTCACGTACTTCAGAAATGTTATCTCTTGAAGGAATTTCTCAAAGAGGTGAATTTTCAGTGACTAGTATTTCCATGGATGAAAACTTGGTAGACCACTTGATTAAATACTTTACTCAGTATAAACATGATTATCATGTGTGGTCTAGTAGACTAAAATTCAAATGCATTTGGCTCTAGTCCAAGTGGGAGTTTATTAGATTTTGTGTCCAAGGAAAAAGTTTTTGTACTTTGGTTACATATATTTTCGATGTGTTGAATATTAATAATACTTATTACTATATATTTTTCATTATTCTCTATGAATCTAATGAAATAATGTCTAATCATATACATCGCATTGATAAGGTCATAGTAGTTCCCTGCAATATTGAGAACCTTGAAGTGCTATGATGATATTTTTAAATATAGTTCTGTGTTTGGATAACATAATATGATGGGAAACATGGTATATAGACATTCAAGTGAGATTACTCATATGTAGATGAGGATTCTTCTCATGAAGTTTTCACTTGGTAATATCTATGATGGTAGATTATGATAACATTCCATTTAGTATGAATTTAATATGTTTTGGTGTCATTGGATATTCCTATATTTGAGTATGTGTAATGGTCCATAGACATTAAAATTATCATTAATTCATGTCATAATTAATGTACATAGATTTTATAATGAAATATATAATTCTATATGTTCATGGAGAGGTTGGGTACGTTGGGTGCATCAGGATTAACATGTCATTAATGGATAAGATGAGGAAGGATTTTTCTATTCCATATTTTTGAAAGTTGATATCTCATACCTTTGATTAGAATAGAACCATCACCCTAAATTTCTTTCCCATGGTGTAATGATGTGTTTATTTCAAATAATGAGATAAATATGTATCAATCATATAGGTTGGTGACACTGATGTGAAACATGCTTGATGATATATTGTGATAAATTGATTATATTACACAGTGACTATTCATATGTTGTTTTCATCATTGCGATATTAATTTCTTTCTCTAGGATTCCTTATGTTGTTTATATATAGTACTCTTGGACTTTAGTCAAGACTGACTAATTCCAAAAATAAATAATCCTATATCATTACACACTAAGTGTTTTTGATGATCTCAATTAAATTCTATTTGAATTAAATTAATTGAATAAATATTAATCTCAAGACTGATGGATAATTTTATTCATGTTTTATTGATTGAAAATATTTATTGATGAATAAATATTTAAATAAAATATTTATTAGGGTGTTTAATAAATGCTAGAGGAGTTTGATTGGACCAAGACTGACTCTGTTGACAAATATTATTTAAAAATATAGTTAAATAATATTTTTTATTGACTATGCTGGAACACACCATAAAATATTATTATTATTATTATTATTATTATTATTATGTGGCATGAAGTTTATTATGGAATGTTATATTATTTAAGGGCTGACATGAAATTAAATAATTATTTTAACCTAACCCCTAACTCTATAAATAAATATCTATGTATATTGTTTATTGCATCCAAAAAATCAAAACATGAGAATCATGGCACACAATAGAACTCTCCCTTGACTCCTCTTTCCTATATTAATCTAAAAAAAGTGAAATAAAAGAGTAATCCCTTTACAATCAAAGGATTAGAGATAAAAATGAATAACACAAGACAATTTACTCATTGTGCTTGCACCCTGAGATAGATTTTTGTTTCTGAAAGATCAAAGGAGCAGGTTTGGATCAATGTTAAAGGGGTTATATCCTTGTATCCTCATAGTGAAACAAAGGAAATATGAGAGGGTATTTTTTGATGATCGAAATATACATAGAAGAAATAATTCCCATATTAGGTATTCCTTTCTTCTGATTTTAAATAAGTTAATTATAAATTTCATGTACAAGTTCCTCATTGAGGGTTTTAGTAAACTTAATATTAAAAGAAATTTAAATATATCACCCACCAGTGCATGTTTCCTCAGTGCATAGAACTAAGATTTACCATTTTTATAGACTTTGATTCTATTTAGTGTTATTTTCATTTCATGTCAAGAGTTTTGGCCACTGAATAGTTTTAGGTGCTATTTAATTATACTTCTTTATCCAATGATTTTGGGGAAAATCATGGAGTAAAGTCTTCCCCAATGAAATTTATAGTTGTGATGTGATGGTACTAGTGATAAAGTGTTGGGAATATATTGGATGTTCATGGTTTGTGATCCCCTTTTGGATAGTCTATGTCCCCTAGAAAGAAGTTTACATCAATGGTTAGTATATAGACCAGTAACTAGATGGTGGTGGTTATTGCAAGTCATGGATTTGGATCAAGTTCTTAGGGACCATGGTATTCAGGGTAACCTGGTTCCCCTTTAGTGTATCGCTCCTGTGTAATTGGTTTGAGTGGATATAGAAACAACTAGTGGTTTTTTGATCATCTTCCCCTTGATATTGTTCAGGTTTCATGACTATATTGGGTCCCTTAAAAGTTGATGAGGAGTTATTTCCAATTTTTTGGATAGAAGTATGTGCTGGTCACCCATATATGGGGTCAGCAGCCTCCTAGAAAATGCTTCATTCATAAGGGTTTGGGTTCCTCACTCTAATTAGTATATTTCCTGAACTTTGAGAATTACGTGTTCAGATGGGCCTTATAGAATAAATCATTCTTGGAACAAATTTTTCTTTAGTGATTTTAGTTATTCTCTTTGTGTGGTGGATGAGTGATGACACTGACACATGAGGATTGGCTTAAGATTGATGAACCCCTTCATATAAGATTTTTCTAACTAGATCCTTGTGGTTCGATGTTATGTTTTCAGAGGTGGTTCCCTCATGCATACCAATGTTGTTTGATCTTCTTTTTTATGAAAGAGAAAATAGTTTTACTCCCGAGTCATGTAGTGTATATTCTACGAGTAAGTGCGGAGGTGTTTTCCCATAGGGTTTGTGGGTAGGGAGGTGTTTTTCCCCTGAAGCACGAGTTTTGTTCATGGAGTTCATATTCTATAGAGAGAGTCTACATTTGGTTCCATCCCTATATTTGTTTCAACGTGATTTCATGTTTGGTTCATAATAAGAATTGAAGAAAAAACTCTTTACATAGTTGGCTATTTCCCCTTGATCTAAGTGGGTGGATGTATGTTTTTCCCTTGTTTGTGTGTTTACCTTTATCCCAAACACCTTTTTTGTATTTAAGACATCCTAAAGGGTATTTTTATACTCAATGATGTACTGTTCTTGTTCCCACACATGTTTTTTGTATAGATGGTGTACAGATAAATGGTGATATCGGTGGGCATGGAGTAGGTGGTGCTTATGGAGCTAGAGATTAGTATAACCAATATATTTATGGCTGTAAGTTCCCATGATAGAGTTAACATGACATGGTGATCCTTTATTACCAATCACTTAAGCTCAATTATTTTAGATTTTTGGGCCTTTTATTTTTTCCCATATTTTGATGGAATTTATATTGTATGTACTTAGATGCTTAGTAGATGCATACATTAAAATTTTATATTTAACATAGTCTTATCATATATAGTTATAGATGTTATATATGGTTTGTGATGTATTTTACCACATTTTTCAATGACTAGGGCCTCCCATATGTGAAATATTCCTTCTTGGTGTTATTCACCATCCATAGACCCATTGGTGGTAGGATTTGTGTGACACACCATACATACCATCAACCGAGGTTGGGACCTGGTGGTTTGGGCCATGTCACCTTACTTATATAATCCCACCAAAATTTCTCTAAAATTTCTTAATATATTTTGGTACTTCTTCAAAAAATAGATAAATATAATCTATATACATCACCATATATTTCATTATTTATATTTTACATTTTAAAATCACATAATTATATTCAAAAACTTATGTCTCTATCCTTATTTCTATTAAATTTTGGAATATTCTCACTTTTTATGGATTTCAATGACATTTATATCTCCTAATCATTCTTGTTTTCCCCCTATATTTCCTCATAAATGTATAGTTGAGTAATAATTTTAATAAGGAAACAAAACACCCTTGATTTTATGTTTTTAAGGTTTATAATTTGAATATCAATGAATATTTTATATTTTTCGATCTTCGTAATTTATATATTAGCATGATCTTTATTACTCAGTATATATTCAACCATATTAATCTCTTTGTGTGATAATGTGTTGAGAAATTATAATCTTTAATTAAATATAAAAATCCTGGCTATTTCATTTTAATATCCTACTATATCAATATATATTTTATATTTTATTTATTAATATATATGTATATAAAAACATATCATACTTCTCCTCATAAAAATAATGTTTACAAATATTTTATGTGAAAATCAATGTTGATTACATTATATCATACATGGGGTAATTTATCACATGGGACTTCAACTAAATAAAGACATACGTTATCACTATATCATTTTGAATAACAATGAATCTAAATCCATTCATTAAATAAAATCTATATAAAAATATCTAATTCATTTAAGTAAAGTGAGATAACATATGAAGTGTGACACCATTAGGATCATTGTTAGGATTAATTTTGATCTCAGTTTATCACTTTTGAAGTTATAAAGGCTTTCAATAGCCATAGGTCAAGAATTTAGAGTTTTGGGGATGTATTTCAACCACACGGTCTATGTATAATTAGTATTACTCATGTGCTGACCATAAAAATAGATATTTAAGTTCCATAGGTAATATGCATCGTTTAATCATATTTTGTCTAACTATGAAAGTTTCCATGAAAATCATTTGTGTAGATGGTTTGATTACAGAGGTTGTTTCATGGATTGAAAATGTTTTTATAACTATACAGTAATTCCTAGGTAACTATGTTCTTTGGTTTTCAAGAGGTAGTAACTATCACACAATTATGTACTATTTTTCTAACCATGCAACCTAACCATGTGACCTCTATGAGATTATTAAAATTGGAAAATTACCATGATTCCCTCACTCAATTTAACCTCTAATCCCATGATAATTGTGTATTATCCCAAAATATTATCTCTATGACTCTTTTGGAGGTTCTATCCTTAGTATCTTGGTGAATCCCCATTGATCTAGATAGATCTCTTCGAGGTATTTGTGTGTTTTCAGTTGTATTCTTATCCTATTTCTCGATCTACCACCAGTCTCTCATATTCTATATATCATGAGAGCCTATATGGGGTATGAAAACCTGAACTATAGTTTATATGGATAAATTATGGTGTTTATCACGGATTATACTTGTGAGAAATAGTTATTTTTCTTTCCCATCACTTTTTTCAAAGGAGACTAGTTTTCTCCCCTAGTGAGGTAGGTGTTTCAATCTTATGGTCTATCCCATGAAATGATTTGTGTTCATATATGTCTCTTTGGTTTTTATTTAATAAATTTATTACTGAAATCTATTATATGGGAATTTTATCTTTTAATCCCATGGAAATGTTGTCTAAAAATGAGTTTTTGTTGAATTTTTTTTTGATGAACATGATGTGATTGACGAATTTCCTCAAAGAGTAATCTAATTTTAAAATGGTCTTTTATACTTGGATCTGGTTTTTGATTTTACTTGGAAATGTTTTATGAAATGTTTTAATGGTTTTCTTAAAATTTAGTGATGGTATATAAAACATTTGGAGACCTTTGTGTATAGGGGAAATCTAGACAGATGCAGGCCCTGAGTGTAGTAATCTATCACTAGGGTAGGTTCCCATGATTCCATGGAACTAGTGGGTAGACTTTACTAGTAAACTAAGGTTCACAAAGTTAGGATTCACTCATGTAATCTAGTTTTTGTTGTTTATTTGATTTATGTAAACCCTGGTGCCATGGATTACCCTTTTTTGATTTATGCACACATTACAATCAGGTTTATTTGATATTCTTGTTTTATCCCTTAACAAATATATAAATTTAGGAAAACTTGGTTTTCTAATCTTCTTATGACTCATTGATAAATTCTATGTCATATCATTTTACTTAATAAAGTTTTTAATGTAAATAACCTGACCCCAATAGTCTGGATTCGATGCCTTGCTTAAATAAATTGGTACGATGAACAAGAGACCACATCCCAAAGGACTAAATATCTTAGTAGATTTGGAAAACTAGATACAAACATAATCTTTTCATTACAACTTTAAGGAAAAAACAATAGGTAAACTCCATTTAAAACATCCATAAAATCCTATATTATCCCTATAATTCATTAATAATATAAATCGTTACTTATTGGGGAAAAATAAAACACACTAAAGGGGTGATATCAGATGCACAGTAAGGGTAAACAATAAAGTGGAAGCTATCATAAATAATAAGTCATTGGGAATAACTAAAAACAGATGCCATTAAAATATAATCTTGAGCATAATATAGTCAGAATGAAATCTGGTTAAAATTTTCAATAAATAAACACATGAGAAATAAACATAACCATGAATATTCTACTAGTAAAATAATCTCATGGACTATTAATTAATAGTATCACAATGAGATAATTCATAATGATAGAAATCTGAAATATAATGTCGAGGCCTCGGCCAAGACATCAAAAAATAAATTGTCAAGGCCTTGACCAAGTCTATATATGCTTTGTCTCATGAGGCCTAATGATGAATAGAGGGTCTATAGTGGTCCTTTCCTATCACTTACTAAATAAAATGAATTCATCCTATAGATGGGCTTAAATATAAACAATATATGCATACAAAATGTAAATAACTTTCCCTAATTAGTTAACTTAATCACTAATCATTCTGAGTAATATGGGGAATGGTATCAAGATAGAACATCCATAGTCAAAATGATCATAAACTATTTAATAAATTATTATAGATAATAAATAAAATATTAGTCCCAATTAATAATAATATTCACCAGTGTTTTTTAAAATAGATCAATATACTCTAATAAAATTATTGAGGAATTCTGAGAGAAATACCATTTTACTTTAGAAAGAATAGTTTTTTGGAAAATCATTTGTATAAAATAAAATTTTAATCATATTTATCCTATATAAAAAATGGGAAGTAAATAATATATATTTAGGGAATAAAGTATTTTCAACTTAAGTGAAAACATGTAAAAAGAGTCTTTAGAAATGATCCTCTTTAGTGTGGTTTAAGAGAAAATATAAAAGAGTCTGCAAAAAAGGCAAGGATTAATTGTTTTAATAAAACAAAAAATAAACTAAGATATTTTTTCATCATAAAAATAGTGATTTTAGTTAAATAATAGTGGCTTAAAATATATTATACTTTGTACTTGAAAATGGGTAAGAAATTGGGAAGTACCCTTTAATTGATCTTGCTTATCAGGAGGAATTGAACAAGAACATTATAAAACATGTATTTACCAATAAAATAAAATTGAAGTGATATATATACATGATTTTGGAACATATGAACAAAATTTATAATAATTATCTAAAAATAAATAATAATTACTTTTGGGTAAGCATAGAGAAATCATAACCCGGATGAAAAATGGAGGTTCGGGTAGAATCCCTTACCACTTTATCAACAGTTGAACCGTATGCCCCAAAAAATTAATGATCATAAAATAAAGCATTTAATACCATGAATATAAATAAATTCATGAAATTATATATAAAATATAAGTATAAATACACCAGATACAATAAATAGTGGTGAATATGTCTTATCTCATTGAAATAAAAGTGAGATGACAATAACCCTACCTTATGTCCAAAAGTGTCCTTCACTTGTGCTTAATGTCCTTGATAATTAAATTATATTAATTAATAATTTAACACAAAAAATACTAAACATGTAATTAATTTATTATAATTTTATTAATTTAATTTATTTCCTTTTTATGAGTTATAATATTTAATTTTGTCATTTGGGAGTGTTCTTTTCCTTGGTTTTCATGATTGGTTTACTTGTATACATGTATGAAAGATCATGTAAAATGGGAATGGTTATATAGAATTGAAATTATATATTATTAATTAACATAAATAATATTAAATTGTTATATAATTAATTTTTAATTTATAGTGAGGATGAATTATTAGATAATACATCAGTGATAAATGTTTAGATTATTTTGGTAGTTTTTTTTGTTATAAAAAACTATTTTTATTTCATTAATTAATATTAAGTATATATTATTGTTACAAAAAATTAAATAAGATCGAATAAATATATTAAAATATTATTTAACTATTAAAATAGTTTTATTACCAATCTTGATGGAGTAATTGAAAAATAAAAACACTTCATCCATGAATGTGGTAAATCAGCACGTCACGAACGATGTTTTCATTTTTAGAATAAAAGGAATAGGAGAAGAGACTCTATGGTGTATTTTCCATTTATATAATAAAATTATATTATATATAATATAATGGAGTTATCATTCATGTTTTTATAGAGTATTTGAGGAGTGTATAAGAAATTAAAATAAAGTGAAACGAAATTAAAAAAAGTGAAAGAGGATTTTACCTATTGAATTCTTCTTCTTGAGAACCTCTTTAGGGAAATTTATTTTGGTATTTTTTTAAGACCAGAACCTCCTGAATTTTGGTAAGAGGATTGGTAATAGTATTAGGTATAAATTGGAAAATATTAAAGGCATAAGAAGTGTGAGGATAAGTGGTGGTGAGGGTCGTATTTATAGTGGAGGAGAGGGGTGGTTTTTTTATTATTTTATTCATTAGTTTATTATTTTAGTTAAAGATAATCAATAGTGATGATTCCATGAAAAAAAATAAAGTAATGAGAGAATGATATATATATATCATGGTTATTACATCACTTATGACTCAATGAATAGTATATTTAACTTATAATGTATATATACAGTAAATTACTATTTTCACTTTCACCAAAAATTTAACTTTTTTAGAAAAATCCCAAAATTTCCCCCCAAACATTTTTTAATATGTAGAATTAAAAAATGAAATCAATTTAATTAAAAAAAATTGTGAATATGAGATTTTTATTTTTAGTTCAAATCATTATTTATTCAAAAAACACCGATTTTAAAATTATAACTAGTTTTATGACACTCCAAAAAATTAAATAAGGTCTCATAAAATTATATTATCATCAAAAGAAAAAAATATATTAATTTATGAGTCTATTATTTAAAAATATATTTTCTTTTAAATTATTATATTAATTATAAAATAATAATTAAATATTTATAACTTAAAAAAATAAAAACTCTTAATTTTTCAATTTTTAAAACATTTATTTACATATTCCATTATATAAATATACCATATTATAAATTTTATTTATAATTTCATGAGTGAAGTTACTATCCTATAGGTCATATTACTATTCCTAATAGTCACATTATTATTCCAATAGTCGTATTTGATAGTATATTATGGTTTTAAACTCGGTGTTGTGTAAAGCATAAAATATTGAATATTCTTAATTTTAAAGCTCACATACCATAAGATATTAAGGTGTTACATTCTCCCCTCCTAAAAAAATATTTTCTAGAAATTTCCAAAATTTCACCTAAAAAGATTTGGGTAGTTCTTCATCATAATTTCCTCTAGTTCCCATGTTTCCTCTTCAATTTTATGATTTTTTCAAAGTTCCTTTACCCACAAAGTCATCCAATTCTTGAGCTCCCATTCTTTATTGTCTAGAATATATATAAGATATTATAGTAAGATAAACCAAGTTCCAATTCTATTCCTTCAAAAGTGAGTACATGCATTGGGTCTGAAATGTACATCCTTAAAAAAGAAATTTGGAACACAATATGTACTTTAAAAGGGCTAGGTGGCATCTCCAAATGATGAGACACAACTCCAACTCTCTCCAAGATTTAAAAAGTTACAATGTACCTAGGGATCAGTTTACCTTTCTTTCCATATCTTATAACACCCTTCCATGGAGATACTTTCAAGGAAACATGATCTCCCACTTGAAATTTCAAATCATTCCTTTCAGTATCGGCATGGATCTTTTTCTTACTTTGAGCTTCTTTGATATTTGTTTTAATAGTCTTTACCTATGTTGTTTTTTCCTCTAAAAATTCTAGGCCTATAAGCTTACTTTCATCAAATTCATCCCAACAAGTTTGTGTGTGACATCTCTTCCTATACAATGCTACATATGTTTCCATTTTAATACCTAAATGGAAACTATTATTGTCGGAAAACTCTAACAAAGGTAAATATTGATCCCATATGCCTTGAAAGTTATGTGATCATGATCTCAACATGTCTTCTAATGTTTGGATCGTCCTTTATGAATGCCTGATAGTTTGAGGTTGATAAGAAAAACTAAAATGAAGCACAATATCCAAAATATTTCTGAATAATTTTCTAAAATTTTGATGTAAATCATGGATCATGAGTAGATACGATTGAAATAGGTTCTCCATTAAGTCATAAAACTTCATTAATATAGATTCATGTAAGTTTATCTAGTGGAAAAGCCTCTCTTATTTTGAGGAAATGTGAAGATCTGTTAAGTCGATCAATAATTACCCATATTTCATCAGTATTTCATGGATTTTTTCATAATATAGTGACAAAATCCATAGTGATGTCATACCATTTCCATATAGGAATAGGAATATGTTTTATGACTCCTCTAGGATGTTTTCCTTTATCCTTCACCTATTAACATACTAAACATCTTGATACGTAATCAATAATTTCTCACTTCATATTATCCCACCAAAAGTTTCCTTCAAATATATATATATCACAGTGATCTTTGGGTGTATAGAAAAATTAGATCTATGGGAAACATCCAATAATTCTCTTTTTAAATCAGGTATAGAGGTAACAAAAATCCTCTTCCCAAATTTTATTATTTCATCCTAATACATGAAGTCTTCCATCATCCCATCATTCACAACATTAATTTTCCTTTGAAAATTATCATCTCCAGACTTAGAACTTTAAATCATTTCCATTTAAAATTGTTGAGAATCCAATTTAATAAGTAGTGATTTTCCACCTTTCTATGTAATTACTATATCAATTTTCACTTGATTCATAAACATAGGATCCCTTTCAATCCTAATTTTATTTAGAACACCATGATCCTTCCTAGTCAATGCATCTGTTACTTTATTTTATTTCCCTAGGTGATAGTGTTTTGAAAAATCACAATCCTTGTGTAGCTCAAGAAATCATCTTTATCTCATGTTGAGTTCTTTCTATGAGAATATATTTTTTAAACTGTTTTGATCATTATATATCTCATTTCTTTCACTATAGATATAGTTTCTTCATATCTTTAGAAAAAATATTACATCTTATAACTTAATATTATGAGTTGGATAGTTATGTTCATGACACTAATACAAAAAATTTCCTTTAATAGTGCTTGAAATGGCCTTTATTAGTGCTAGAAAAGTGTTGACTACATGAGAAGGGTTAAAATATATGGTCTTTTATCATCTCCAAAAAAAAGTGTTGATAAAGGGGTCCTTTATCAATGCTAAAAATCCCTGATAAGTGGGACCTTTATGAGCGCTTTAATTTATCACCACTAAAGGGACCATTTATCATCACTTATAGAAGTGTTGATGCACAATAGCCTCAACCCAGTTAGTGAGGAGTTGGCAAGTGCATCCAAGAGACCCGAGTTCAAAACCGGGTGGAGACATATTTCCGGGGGGTACTGTAGCAATACTATAGCAGGTACTATTTGGTATTGTAGCAGCCAGAACTATTCATCTGTTTGGGCTTTTGGGACACTGGTTTGGGCCTTGGGTCCTTTAAGGCCTTCGGGACACCCAAGGCCTTCAGGCCAGTAAGGCTTTCAGGCCACCTCAAGGCCTTCCGGCCACCTGCAATTTTGTTAAAATGATCAGACAGACTCTATAAGGAGAAGACTCTATATGGAGATTCAGAGAAGGCACATTCACTAGAGCAGAAGCTAAGAGAATTTGTCAGAAAGAGAGGGTATGTCATTGACATTTGGACTAGACTGTTCTTGCATGGGAAGCCTAGCCGAGCAGTCATGCGAAGGTGGACAATTGATATCATGATGAAGAAGCTGGGAGGAGGAGTTCCAAGTATGGTCTATATATTTCCTAATACCTACGGGTAATGTAATCTTTAAGCCTATGGGCCTTTTTAGGGTTCCCCCTCATCCCTTGAAAGGGGAGTTATAAAAAATCAATAAAAAAAGAAGGCCTTCGGCCCATTCGTACTATGGAAGCACTGATAAAATAGACATTTATTCGCGATTTATTGAGTGATGATAATGGGAAATACTATAGTGTGTTGTAACAGTAGATCGAAGAACCAGAAACACACCACATATCAACAAAAAAATTCCAAATACAAGATTTAAATGAAATGAAATTTATAACACAGAAACCAGAAAAAAAACACTATATTATAGACATTTTAAACATTAGTTCATAAAATTACATAAATATAAATTATTAAATACATTAAAAAACATCAATGTTCCTTTATCTTTTAATCCTAACCTGAGTCATGCTATTACTGAACAAACCAACCCAACTTGAGAAAAATAATTCACCTGTGTAAGAAAATTATTATTATGTTAGTGATAATATAAAAGAAATAAATTAACATAAAGAGTTAATTTTACTAAAATTGATGTCAATTTTAAATAAAAAGATTCACTTAGATTCATACCAGTCACACTGTGCATTGTATTGAGGTGAGGATAATTCCTACACATCATAACTGACTTGTGGGTCAGTTTATTAAAGTACTGAAACAGTAGGAATGTATTTTTTAGTTTTTGTGTAATTTAGTTTTTTTACTAAAATTGATGTCAATTTTAAATATAGACACACTTAGAGTCATAACGGTTACACTGTGTATTGGATTGAGATTTGGATAATTCCAACACATTTAAAATTACTTTTGGATTGTTTTACTAAAGTATCAAAACAATCTGAATGTGTTTTATCAGTTTTGAGTACGTCACTTAGATTTTTTACTAAAATGTCATTTAATCTTGAAACACACACTATGACTGAAATGAATCACATCATTTATTGGTTTGACATGAGATTTATTCCTATAGGTAATAAATGATTTTTGAATCTATACCCTAAGTTATCAAGAAAATATGATCATGTTTGCTCAGTTTTCAGTGAGTGAAACTTTTTAAAGTCAAATATTGATTTTAAACTAATAACGGACACATTGAGTCAGTTTTTTAACTAAAATTAACATCAATTTAAAATAGAAAGAAGTACTTGGAGTCATACTAGTCACATCATGTATTTGATTGAGGTGTGGATGATTCCTACAAGTCCTAGAGTCTCAAATAAATCCTAAATATCAATGTTATAACAATTTATACTAACTTTATTTGTCGCACTACCAACACTACATGAGAATATTCAAAGAAACAAAATCAAATAAAAAATAATAATCCACCTATATATGAAAAAAATTATTATTATTAATGAAAAAAAGAAATAAATTAAACAGAAATATGAAATAATAAATTAATTCTATGAAAAATGATTTTACTATGAAAATATCAATATTACCACTCTGATTGAGCAGTGGATGGAACTTGAAAGAAAGTGATAAATTTCAAACCTAAAGGGGTGAATGTTTTTAAGTGAGAATAAGATTTTGGATGTTGTGGTGTAGTAGGGAATTAATGTTGGATAGAGTACCCCAACTTGAACAAAAGAATCCACCTCTATAAGAAAACAATTATTATATGAGGAATACTAAAAATAAATAAATTAAACACAAATATGAGATAATATATTAATTATATAGAGAATTATTTTATTATGAAAACATCAATATTACCTCGATAATTGAGCATAGACAGCATTGTTTCTCTTCCTACAAAGGCAGTCGAGGTAACTTGAAAGAAAACAGTAAATGCACCACTATAGGGGTGAAAATGTTTTAAGGGATAAGAAGAATAAAAGTTGGATAGAGAACCCCAACTCGAACAAAAGAATACACCTATATAAGAAAACAATTATTATTTGAGTAATACTAAAAATAAATAAATTAAACATAAATATGAAACAATTTATTAATTATATGGAAAATTATTTTGCTATGAAAACATAAATATTACCTCTGTAATTGAGCATAAGCATCATCATTTCTATTCCTTCAAAGGCAATGGAGGTAACTTGAAAGAAAGTGGAAATGCATCACTATAGGGGTGAAAAGGTTTAAATAGAGAAGATGCATGAAAGTTGGAAAGAGAACCCCAAATCACACAAAATAATCCACCTATATAATAAAACAATTATCATGTGTGTAATAATAAAAAGATATAAATTAAATATAAATATGAAACAATACATTAATTCTATGTACAATAATTTTACTATGAAAAAATCAAGATTACCTCTATAATAGAGCAGAGAAAGCATCATTTCTCTTCCTACAAAGGTAGTGGAGGAAACCTGAAATAAAGTGATAAATGCACCACTACAAGGGTGAAAAGGGTTTAAGGGAGAAGAAGTTTGAATGTTTGACAGAGAACTCCAACTCGAAAAAAAGAATCCACCTATATAAGAAAAAAATTATTGTGTGAGTAACAATAAAAAGAAATAATTTAGACATAAATATGAAAAAATATATTAATTTTTGGATAATGATTTTACTGTGAAAACATAAAGATTGCCTCTATAATTGGGTAGCTTTAATGACTTTCCTCTTCCTACAAAGTCTATGTAGAGAACATAAAAGAAAATGAGAAATGCAAAAATTTAGGGGTTAAAATGTTTTGAGGGAGAAGAAGCATGAATGTTAGAAATAGCACCCCAACTCAAACAAAAGAATCCACCGGTATAAGAAAAAAATTATTATGTGATTAATAAGAAAATATGTAAATTATACATAAATACGAAACAATAAATTAATTCTAGAGACAATGATTTTATTGTGCAAACATCAATATTACCTCTGTGATTGAGAAAAGAGAGAATTTTTTCTCTTCATTCAAAGGAATGGCGCATGGAAAGAAATATTTTAAAATAAAGGAACTCTAAAAATAATAATGAAAATTAAATCAATGTTTTAGTATATCGTTTTTTGGTAAAATAAGGAAAGTTTATTGCAACATTACATTTACATCTTTCCAAGGGGGTTCCTTTATTATAGTTTGTTCTTCCATCATGTGAAGAAGATATTGTCTGCATGAGTAGTCAAAATTTTAATTTTGATTATGTTATTGTAGTAGATAATATATAATATTATGAGGGAAAACATAATATATTAAAAAACAATTTTAACTTCACATTGTACCCTCTTTATTTTTTTAAAAATATTTCAAGTATTTAGTTCCTCTATCAAGAATCCAAATCCCCTATTTGTGGTCCCCTTTAACGTACAACACATTGTCTATATTAGGACCAACATTAATTAATTGTGATGTCACAATGAAAGGTTCATCCTAAATTCAATTTTGATCAGACTCAACATTTTTTTTAGTCACCAGTATGACAATTGGCCAGTTCTTTTTTTTGGATCAGAGACATAAAATACTAACACTGCTTGTGATTCCATTATGAGAGGCTCATATTTTTCACCTTCCACATTGAAATTCACCTTCACAAATCCCATTTCATCAACTTTCACTCCATTGATATTGTCAACCCATTTGCAACAGAAAAGAAGCCCTTGAAATTTTGTATAATCTGACTCGTATATCTCTTCAGTAATGCCAAAATATAACATATTTTCATAAATATGATTTTTATACTTGGAACCAGATATGTGCATCACTTTATCCACAAGAATAACACCATTGTTTTTCATCATATTGAAGTCGTATTTTTCTTTTGTATAGAACATTTAACCATTTATTACAAAAATAGTGTAAGATATTACATTTTCATTCGGTCTTATGGCTAGACAATGAATTCGTTCATCAATTGAATTCATATTTTTAATAACTCCTTATAAATTTGATCTTTAAAACATCATATAAACTATTTATTATGTGTATTTGATATCCATCCTTCATCCCTTGATGGATTAAAATATATAATAATTTATTTTTCGGATTCAATGTATGGATCAACATATTCACTATTATGTAATATGTAAAGATGTGCTTGCTCCCACTCTATCAAGGTAATTGTAACAACCCATATTTTATAAATAAATTCACTCATAAGGTGTTATATGTGATGACACTTTGGGATACCAATTCTTTCAACATATAATGGGTAATCAGTACAGAATTCAATAGATTATTCAATAATATATTGTTCTAGAATACAACCTTCTGGATGACTTCGACTCTTGACATACCCTTTCAAAATATTCATATACCATTCAATGGGTTACATCCATATTTTATGGATTGGACCACATATTTTAACCTCTATGACCAATTGAATGAGCAGGTGGTCCATTATATCAAAAAATAATGGTGGGAAGAACATATCTAATTCACATAATATGATTTCAATCTCTTTATTCATAATGGGAAACTTCATCAGGTATATAACATTACTACATATGGATTTTAAAAAGAAGTAGAGTCTAGTTATTTTATGTCATACATTTTTAGGTAGAATGAAATGAAAATAAATAGGCAATAAATCTTTCATCAAAACATGAAAACTGTGTGATTTTAGTCCTTGTAACTTAAAATTATTCATTGACACAACATTCTTGATATTTGATTAATACCCCTATGAAACTGTTACACTATTAAAGAAAAGTAAAAAATACAATTTTTCCTATCAGAATAGAGTGTAAGCTTCTGGAGGAAGAAAATTCCACCCTTTAACCATTACCGGTGCAAACTATTCCCTTATCCCCATTTCTATCAAGTCCAAATTAGCCTTGATTTAATCTTTTTTCAGGAACATTTATTAATGTTCCAATAACACTATCAAATACATTTTTTATACATACATGACATCAATAAAATTTCTATCATACAAATGATTCCAATATAGTAATTCAAGGAAAATTGATATCTTCTTCCAACCTGATTTTGTAAGGTTTTTCAAAAATGATTTATCAAAAGTAGTGTCAATCTTTTTTACTTTTTTGTACAGTTGATCACCTGTTTCTGGATATGGTGTTGTACTTTATTCGATATTCTAATTGAATGTTTTCTTCCATTATTGTTATTTATGTTGTTGAGGTAAAAATTTCTGATGTCCTAAAAACACATTTTTTTAATAATGTTTCAACCAAACTGAGTATATTCATTTTTCACAAATGGGACACCCCAACATTCCTATAATGTTATAGCCTGATAAATTTCCATAAGTGGGTAAGTCATTTATCATTTCTTAAAATATGGAACTCAATGTGAATTGTTCACTTCTCTGAGCATCATACATTTTAACACCTATATCCCACATCAATTTCAGATCTAAGATCGATGGATCCAAATAAACATCAATATCATTACTGGGTTTCTTTGGTATAGATATAAGTAGAGACAACATAATGTATTTGTGCTGCATGCATAAACATGGCGGAAAGATATAATTTTCCAACATGAAGGGACATATGCTGTAAGTACAACTTTGTACCCCAAAAGGATTTATTCCATCTATAGATAACACAAGACGAAAGTTCCTCGGCTTATCTCCAAATTCTAGAAAGTCATAATAAATTTTCTTCCACTAAGGATAATATGTTAGATGATGTGGGTTCCTATATTTAATTTTTGTATCTGTATTCCATATTAATCTTCTCATGGTTTCTGGACATCTATATAGCCTGATAAACCGTGGAATGATTGGAAATTACCATACATGTTTCGAAGTACTTGATTCAATTTTCGTGTGTCAATTTCTACCACACTTAGGGTATTTTATGAGTGATTCATGTTCCTTTAAAAATAATATGCAATAATTTGGACAAGCATGTATTTTTTTATAGATCATGTACATTGAATATAACATTCATTTAGTGACATATGTTCGGTATAGTAGTTCAATTTCTTCTAGTATCATATCATTCAGAAGACTAAGTAGTTATATAAAGATGGTGTCACTCTATCCACTATTAGCTTTCAAATTATATAACTTCAATATAGTTTACAATGTTGTGTATTTAGTACAATCGGTATACAATGGTTTCTTAGAAAAACTATTTAACACCCCAAATAGTTTTGTACAATCATGAAACTCATCTTTAATTGCCATTTTCATTTCTTCCATGCGACCTTCAAAATATTTTACAAAGGTATTCATGTGAAATTATTCATAAACCCTAGTGTCATCCCAATCGATGTCCACATTCATTTTTTCCCCATGTTTAGTACAACATTTATATCTTTGATCTATTCCGTGATAAAAAAATGTTTTTCTAACTCTTCTGGACTAATTTTTCTTGAATAAAAATAACATAAACATAGACAAAGAATTGTAGAAGGTTCATCTGCATTCTCTCCTGAAAAATTGATGAATTCGTTAACTCCATATTCATATTAATTTTTCAAATGATTAGAATGCATCCATTTTTGGTTCATATCCATACTATTGGGATCATAAAAGGTTAATTTTATACAAAATATAAATAAATACACATAATATATTCATTATCAAAATTGAAAGTTATAAACAATTATAATAAGGGAAACTCAATATTCTATTGTTTCAAATAATATCAGTATGTTGAAGAAAATGGGTAACTGAAATTAGGAAATAATTACTCCAAATAAAATCTTTCTTAAATCCCCTAAAAATGAAAACATAATATAGAAAATTAATGAGTAAAAAGAAACTCAAATATGATAAATAAGAATAAAAAAATCTCATTCAATCAACTAGAATATATAAAAAATGTATTAGAACGAGTGATGTAGAAACCTAAGGAATTATTACATTTAAATTTATTGGTATATGAATATTTGAAAATATCTCAAGACGCTTGGGATGTCATATCACCACATTGACCCATCCCAGAGAAATTAAAGGTACTCCAATTGGATGTAAAATTAGAATTTACTAATGGATTACATGAATAGGAAGTTTAAAATAAATAAACAGATAGTTTTCTCATCCTTTAATATGATAATAATTCTTGTAAATTGAAAAATGTGATGTATGAATTGAAAAATGAACTAAGATCTTGGTATTTAAGGTTAGATGAATTATTAAAGAATCTTTAATTTAAAAAATTAGGAATTGATCAAAATAATTACATAAAAAATAATTTTATGGATAGATTGAAAGTGTTTATCAATATAGAAGACCTAATATTTTGAGGTCCAAGATAAGAATGATGATGATAATTTTCTACATTAACAATGACCAATGTTTAAATTTTAATGATTAGTGAGTTTAAATTTTCCTTAGTTTATAAGTGACTCATAGAATTCATGGGTAATTTATTTTCAAATCCATGTATGTGAGGAAAGTATTTTATATATTTCAAAAGGAAGATTGAAAACGTATGTGGACACCTATTTAAAATTGAATAAAATTTTCAAATGCTGTGGATGGAATGTCAATATATATCATGGAGTGTGGGAAATTTTTTATATGCCAACTTTTTTATAGTAAAAACGTTTGACATACTATTTTTCTACATGTCATATAGCTAGATATCAAAGTGATTCCATGTAAATCCACTTGTTATTACTTAAATAAAGTCTCAAAAGGGGGAGAAATTATTGAAAATATACATTTCTGAGCAAGAAATTATAATGTATTATAATGGTATATAGGTCTAAACAAAAGTGGTATGATAAGAAAGGGGTAATCACAAAATGATATTTTTTTATAAATTATTGAGAGTGGGGGAGTAGGATGATGATGGAAAATTATAATGTAGTTGGAAAATAGTACATAGAATCAAGGTGTAATATTTCATTTTTGACGCCCATTTCCATCACAGATTCCAACGAATGGAAAAGGGGAATACCTTAAGCACAAAGAGGGTCACCCTTTGAAGAACATCAAAAAAATTGACGAAGGCATGGACTAGGAGCCCATTTTAAGTGAGGCGTGAAAGTCACTTGCGTGCCACCTATGGGTTGCAAATCTCACTTGCACGCCCTATTTGGTTTTTCACCCAAGGTGCAAGGTGACCTATAAATATCTCCTATGGGCCCCCATTTTAAGGACAGATTTTTCCAAAAGTCAAATTCAAGCTCTGGTCACCCTAGTCTTTAACTCAAATCTTCCAAAAGATTCTAAGGTAGATTTTTACCTAGAATGGAAGGCCTGAAGGAGTAGAATAAGGCCTAAGTGTTTAGAAATCATCAACACTTGCGCGCCTAAGTGTCCAGACCTCCTTAAAAATGGAAACACTTGTGCTCCACCCTACCCTTTCGATGAAACTTGCATGCCGCCCTTTTGGAAACATCTTAGGATAATACTAAAGGCTTGAGTTAAGTCTCACCCAAGTATTACCCTACAGATTATTCATCGCCCAGGTGAACCCACGTTGTGCAAGTACACTTGTGTAGCCAAGACTTGTGTGCCAACTTCATTTGTGTGCCTATGTCCCGTTCACCTCTCCTCTTTAAGATATTAGCCCTCGAACCCCTTTTCAAATCCATTTATGGCATGGTTCCTTTATTGGATTCTTTATCTAAAAGGAGTTCTATGATAACCTCTCCCAAAATCCTCTGACTTACATGATTTATGTCACTACATTTAGAGGTTTTCTCCATATAAACTCATCCTTTAAGATGAACAGATCTTTTTATTTAGGGCATCCTCCTCAAGAGTATGTCCCAAGTTTTCTTAGTTTGAGCCTCCTTCTCAGGAATAAGCCCCAATAATAATTCCTTTAATTAGGGAATCCACCTCAGGAGTATGCCCCAATTCCCCTTAACCTGGGCCTCCTTCTTAGGAGTAAGCCCCAGTCATAATTTCCTTTAACATTGGGTATATTCCTCAGGAGTAAGCCCCAATATTAATTTCTTTCTATTTGGGACTCCTTCTCATGAATAATCCCCAATCATAAGTCCCTTTTAATTTGGGACTCCTTCTTAAGAGTAAGCACCAAGTTATAAGTCCCCTTTAATTTGGGAATCCACCTTAGGAGTAAGCCCCGGGTTAAAACTCCAAATCTCCATAAAGTAGAAATACCTTTATGGACCCTGCTCTTGGGCTTCTTTCCTGAAGTAAGTCCTGGTCTTCATCTACTTGGGTAGTCATACATACGTAAGCCCTACATCATTTATTATGACTACATATTTCATGGAACAATCATCAGGTTTAATGATACCTCTTGTTTCTCACACCGAGAAAAACTCACATGATCTTAGAGTGTAAAATTAATCACAACATCTCTTTTTTGGGTCGTTAACCATGCATAAGCCCCATATTTCTTCACTAGAACTACGTGGACTTTGATCTCTACCTTAAAATTAGAGTACGTAGGAAGACTTTCTAAGGATCAATCCCTTATTTCATTAATTCTTTTCCATCCCATATGATGTTAAGATATATCCTTCTTATCAAACTACGTGGGTTCTGATTCTTTTTTTAATGAGGATACATAGGTAGCCCATCTGCGGGTACGATCCCAACTCTGAAATAATCCATGTCTTTCTGAATGACAATAAACATCAATTTCCCCACTGAGTGGATTTAAAACTAGTATGGTCATCATAATGACCATATAAAAGATTCTCTAAATCCCATACATATCAATCATTGATTGTCAAATATAAAGGAAAACTCATTTTCATGCTTGGTTAATTAATAAGGATTCGTGAACATAACTTAAATCTATAATAGAATCCCAGAGTAGGAAATAATTCCCCCCAAAAAATGTGATGAGACTAACCTCCCATCCTCTCGACCAATGAAAATTCTTAAGTCTCATTGGTCTATAACTAATGATCACCTACCTTTGGAAAGTAGGTCCAAATAGATATAGAATCATTGGGTGTTTCCAGTTCTACAAATAAACCCGTTAGAAACTGATAGGAATGTTTGAACCTTGAACAAACAAGGTCATCCCCATTTCCAGACAAAACAAAAAATGGAGAATCCGACGTGAATCCTTAACCAAGTTAAATGATGTTTTACTTATTTGTTAGGCCCCTATTAAACACAATATGAGGGCCAACAAAGCAATAAATAACATATGTGCTCATCCAAAATATGTAGTCTGGATAGACTTATCTTGATTATGTCTGCAATATCAAATAGTCACTCTTTTACAAGATCTCTTTGCAACACAAAATGGCTTCTTTAAGGTTCACACGTGTGAATGCCTCGGCCGCTACCCCTGCTGGATCCTCGTCCGCTCTGAGGAAGACATCCCCTAATCAGCATCTTCAATGCTGGGTCTCAAATTAATTGGTGAGGTAATAATTTCAACATAGTACCATCTCGACTCTGGAGGCTACTCAACAAGCCCTCCAAGTTAACAACTCACCCTGGTTGTCCGGACAGCGACGACTAGTGGTCAAGAAGTAGGTGGTGCCAACCACTGTCTCCAACCGTTTTGGGTCTTTATCCCCAGAACGCAATAGCTAGTCCCTCTCATATTATAGGGAGGTAAATAAAGTGGTCACTCAAGGCCTCAGTTCAAGAAGACAAGAGTCCTTCTTGAGGACTCCCACTAACAATATCCACCAGACTCGTGCGGTAGTGCACCCTCAACATGATGGGGGTATCGCCTCTAGGTGTTTGGATCAGGTTCCTAATACCCAAGAACGCAAGAAAAACCTTCATATGAAAAATTCATCCAATATGTAACAGGTTATTATCTTTTCCCCCTCTAGAGAATTCCATCAACCTAACTTGATGGCAAACAATGAGCGGGCATATAAACCCGTCCGTCCTAATTTCACTGCCCAGTAGACTAATCTGGCAGTAACACACCAATCCCGCTAGGAAATTTTGACAGAGGACTATAGGTAGGCACATACACCTATTTATAAATAATCAGCCAGTCAGCAGGCTCGTCTAACTGCATCCAAAGAAGCCCGCCAACCAAATGTGGTGACCACCTATAAACAAGCACATACACCAACTTACACTCATCAATTCTTCCAGCAGTCTCGTCTGCCAGTATTGAAGGATGTTGATCAATCATATTCAATGGAGAATAATCATCAGGCACATACACCTTCAATTAATCAAGCTAACCAAAAGTCTCATTTGGTAGAACACGGAGATGTCAATTGGAAAGCTCCAATGACAAACAGGAGGCAGACACAACTTTCTACCCCCACACATGAGTACTGTCAGAATTCACTGATAGGAAAATGAGGATAGGAGCAGGAACACACACCTAATATAAAACACAGAATGGAAGTATATTCCCATTCTGGCAGCTGAATTCACCATGCACATTCTGAAAATGGTGAAAGAGAAGAAGCAAATCCATGCCCATATTCTGGATACCTGTCAAAATATTATAACAACTTCAGTGAAATCATAGGGAAAGTAACATAAATCTATCTCTATCAGTGGAGTGACTCATAAAAGTGTCACCCCGGAGTAGATACACACCTATGTTCCAGTCTAGGAGGGTCATGGGCATACTCCCCCATGTTATATGGACAATCAAGTCAGGCACATACAGCTGATTTAAATGGAGATAATCAGCCTAACCTGACCATTTCTCATGAGCAGGCAGATACACCTACCCATAATAACCAATTTCATCAACAAGTGGTTCACAAAGTGAGTAAGAAGGCGTCCAATAAAAAGACTCATCCAGCACAGTTAAAAAATCAAGATCCAATCTGAAATAAGGTCTTGCTCAATACTAGAGTTCTTGAAGTCCTCAGACAATTATCTGTTGCAACTCAAGATTATACTCTCTTATTTACAAATTCTAGAAATAACAACAATAATTCCAAATGTTTCATCAGACACTTCCTCGTGAAGTATTGCTTCATGAAAATTCGGTCAATATTGAAGCATCATCTTCAGATGAGAGCCACAATAACCCTCTGTGTGGCCAGAAGACCAAGGAGAAAAAGGTTTCATCTTTTGTTGTAACCCACCATGGTGGTCCTCCCCATGATGATGAATTTAGCTATAAAAGTCCTCTCCACAGTAGTAATTCTCATTTCCTGGAAAATTCTTCAATGGAAAATGCAGTAACAAGAAAGCACTCTTATCTTGAGGCACTTACAAATGCGAAGCCAGTCATGTCTGATGCCTTACCGCTAGCAGGTGAAATAATTTCTCAATCAGAAGATATCTTGGGTTGTAGGTCATTCTACGAACCACCCTTGGGCCATTCATCTTTTTATTTTACAAATGAATTCCCTACCAATCTTATTGAATCTTATGAAGCAATGAAGAAACACCATCTTTGGTCCTATCAGGTAGAAGAATCTTCATCAAATGAAAAAGAGGAAGTGTTGAATATGAGTTATAATTGGCGAAGGGTGAAATACCAGTCATGTTTTGTCCTCTGGATGACTCTATGTATGATATTCCAGAAACTTTGATAGAATATTATATTCATGATATTTGTCTCAACATATAGAAAACTCTTTGTCACTTAAAAGAGGAAATATTAACTTATGATGAATATAAAAATCATGTTAAGGTAATAGAAGGGTTGAAATGCCAAATTGACTTGGCATATTTCTCAGTTTCCCGACATCCAAAGGTTGAAACGAAGAAGAGATCCCTTTAGCGTACATGCCTTGGTGCATTAAAAAGGTTACTCTAGTTAATTACCAATTCCTCATATGGTATTCAAATTAAAGGATGAGGTGTTCATGGAGCATTTCATTTCATTGTGCTCTCCAGTTAAAAAATCCCACAAAAAGTGGTCTCATGCAATGTTATTGCCAATTGCTGGCCACAACTAACTGGTTTTGTGTGTAATCAAAGGCTTGCTCAAGAACAGGCCTCAACTAGTTCTTCCCAAAGTGAGGCATATAAAGAACAAGTTGTCGAATTACTCTTGTATCAAGAAAATGAGAATATTGAACAGGCTTCTCGTTTAGAGCATGTGTGTCATCAGGTGACAGAGGTGTCAGAAATAATCCAACAGTCATCTGAGACAGGTGATTTGAGTGGATGTCGGATGATGCATTCGGCCAATTTCCAGACTAAAATCCACAAAATCAGGAGAGCTTTTAAGAAAGTTTCAGATGTAGCAGCTCAAGATCCACCTCATCTTGCCAGGCTGGGGACTCTTTTAATCCAACCCTCGGAATCAATAGACAGGATTCAGAGATTTGAGCAGGAAAAACTGTAATAGCCCCATTCCACCAGACTGGGGACTTTTTAAATTCTTAATCTCTTCCTCAGCGAAATTCAGTCTTCTCTCGATTAGGGAAGAAGCCACAAGAGGAATTCAGAGCCGAATTATCAGTAAATTCCCTCCAAATTACGGTTCATCATGAAGTTCCTGAGGGATCAACCAAAAAAAAGGACATGTCTCATAAAGGACATGGAAGAAGACAGTATCATAGAAACACTGACAGAAGGGTTGCAATGCGTTATGCATCGATAAATTCCATCAATGTCATTTTCAATAATCCCTCAGAACATGAGGCTCACTTAGAGGAATCAGATGAAGAAGTTCATATTCAAGAGGATTTATACATAGAAACAAATGAAGGAGGTGTGCATACTAGAATCCAGAGGGTTTCACAGAGGCAAGACATTCCTTCGGGTAATACCCTTCCATACTCCAGAATGGCACATGCCAAGGAAAAGGGTAAAAGTCATATTACATCCCACCCTACCTCTGGAGAAGGCCAATCACTCTCATTAGAGGAAAGGTTCACATAGAAAGAATAAGAAATCAAGGAGTTAAGGAGGTTAAATGCAGAACTACTTCAAGGTAGTCTTCCTCCTAAGCATGTTGGAGTAAATCAATCAAGGGAATTTGTTGCAGCTATTGGGATGGATCAAGAATATCCCCCTTTACAAGTACACCCTCATAGGTCCAATATTATGGGTCATACGCAATAGCAACTGACAATACTACCATCAGTGGTAGTACCGGTCACCACACCCGTCCAAACATCAGTTATTGCACCTGCTCAGGTCCAAGCTCAACCAGATGTTTCTCAATCATTAATGACTACCATTGAGTCATTAACAGATCGGTTGGAAGCTATGGAGGACAACGTGCACCAGTTCAACCAGAAAAGAGATATTACCCTGAATGGGTGGATGTAATTCCTCCCCCATCAAATTTTGCGAATACCACAATCCCAATTTTTAATGGTTCGGGAGATCCATAAAAACACTTAATGCATTTTGTTTCTCATTGTGATCCTATAATGGGAACTACTCAACAAAAATAAGAAGTTAAGCTCAGGTATTTTGTGCAGTCATTACAAGGACTTACTTTTTTCTGGTATATAAGTTTGCAATCTCGATCAATTACTGGGTGGGAAGATCTCCATCAAAAAATCCTTCTTCAATTTAGCTCAACATTACCAAAGACGATAGTTTTTGATCTTACCAATTGTAAACAAATGGAAAATGAAAGAGTTTCAGATTTCATTGCTCGTTGGAAGGGATTAACATATTTCTTAAGTTTAAAACTCCCTTAAGAAGAGTTGCTGCCAATCTGTGTGGCAAATATGCGTGATGATTTACACACACCATTGATCCCTCTGAAATAAACATGAGGGTTTCGAGACCTTACTTCAATCGCTCAGCAGATAGAAGACTCTCTTATAGAGACTAGGGCTAAAACTCATGTAATTCCATCAGCTCCGAGAAGGATAATAGGGAAAGTAGAGACTGCTACAGTTACACATAAACAAGAACATGTACCTGATTCCACTTCAAAACCTTTATCACATAGAATGGCTCCACCTCCTAAGCATCAACAACAACGTCTGCCTCATCAAGATGATAAAAGAGATCAAAGGCAGAAACAGTTTGAGGATTTAAACAACAATGTTTATTCTTTACGGAATGAACAAGTTTCTGGTTACTTCATCTCGGCTCTCGAAAACAATATAGTTCAATTGCCAAGGCCCAAAAGTCCGAACAAGGAAGGAGATGAAGAGATCCCCAACTATTTCACGTTTCATCAGATATTGGGGCATCTCATTCAGGAGTGTTTCTTCTTGAAATACCTCCTGCAAAAGATGGTGAACTCTGGATAAGTAAAACTTAAAGGTTCTTCATCCCAGGTAGCATGTGTTACTACTATTGATCCAGATCAAGAAGGCGAGTGGCACGAATTGAAAAGTAAAAATGCGTAGAAATATGATGATTGGATGGTCACAAAAACGATCAACCAAACTCATGCAATTTTAATAACACAATTGAATCAACCAATTGTGACTTCTACTATTTCTTCCATAGAAAAACCCCCTTCATCAGATAGAAAATCATCAAAGAAGTGGCATAATTTGAAAAAATAAGAGCAGTCAGAAGAAGATGAGCTCGTGTCAAAGCCTAAGTTTTCTTTGACTCTGGTAGATTTTATTCCATCTGCTTCAAAATCACGGGCACCGCCCCACCAAACGGCACAACCTGAACTAGTTCATTAGGTAGAATCTTCATCAGATGAAGAATTGATCTTTGGTTCTGTTAACATGATTCATTTAACAGATCCCTATGCCAATGAAAGTTTTTATCATGATGATCCTAAGTTCTTTGTATCTAACAGAGGAATTATAGGAAGAGGCAGAGGTCTAGGATATAGAGGAATATGTGGATATTCCAAAAGCCACTATTTCAATCTTACCCTTGCTAGAACTGTATATGCAGTAGAAACTCATGGAAAATCCCTTCAGTGGGATCAATAGGAATAAGAAATTTCTTCCACACATGGCAGATTTGGTCCTGACAAAGTTATTTTGGAGGACTAGTTAGAGGTTACACCTTCTTCCTCTCAGAAAATAGATAGACCTAGTCGGTCTAATCTACTGAATCCAGGAGTGTTTCCAATTCCTGCCCTGATATGAGATGCATCTACTACCAAAGCATCAACTTCCAAGGCACTGGAAAAAATATAGTTTCATGCTGCGAAACACAAACCTTTGGACCAAAAGTATGATTTCTTGAAATATTTGGCCCAATTAACAAACAATTTATCAATTTTGGATGCATTGAATCTATCAAAAGATCTTCGAGAGGTGCTTATTGAGGCTTTGTCAATTCCTAAAGAATTCAATATTGAAATTGTTGTGGCTAAGGTCTACCATATAGAGAATGATCCTGCAGAATGACATGAAGGGATATCTTTTACAGATGAAGATGAAGATGATGTTTTACATGGATATATCAGACCTTTGTATCTATCTAGAAAAGTCAATAACATAGACATCCGAATAGATTTCATTGATAATGGATCAAGAGTCAACCTCATTCCTGTTTGTACACTTCATCGATTTAGACTCACCGAATCTGATTTATCTCCATCTAATTTGATGTTACAAGGATATGATAAGAATGAACAAGAACCTCTGGGAGAGATAACACTCAAAATTTAGTTTGTAGACCTTGTGTCTAATTCAGATTTCATGGTTGTTCATCAGGACACTGCCTTCAACATTTTACTTAGAAGACCTTGGCTACATCAACATGTGGTTGTACCTTCATCATAACATAAATGTCTCAAATATTGTTTTAGTGGTCAAATTGGGACATTGTATGGTTACAAGGCCCCATTCAAAACGTGTGAATCTCAATACTTTGAGGCAAAATTTTATCACATAGATGGAAAAGAAAAATCCATGGTAAAGTAGGTCACCAAAATTAATGATCCAAATGGTTTAAAATGATTCTAGTAAACCCATTCATACATGTGAGTATAGATTATGTGTTGCCTATCAGTCAAATTGACAGGATAGACCTATATCCAAACTCTCTTATAGAAACTTCCATAATGTCAATTACGGAAATCAAGGCAGACGGCATGGGAGAAATTGTTGATTCACCAAGCAGTGATGAAATCTAAAATGGATATGTCTTCATTTCATCCGCAAAAATCCAGCAATTCTATACTTAATCAACCAGGCCAGAAGAAGTTATAGCAATACCAGAGGAAAAAAATGATGTTGATTCTAAATCAATCATCTCCCCTTTATCACCCTAGGAAGACCCTTCATCATCCATAGGGTCAGAAATGGCAGCCTCTTCTTCAAGATGTTCAAATTTTAACTTATCCCCTAACCATGGAAATTCTACTTCGTTATATACTATACAATTAGAAACAGAAGAGGTAACACATATTGAAGAAGAAGAGTAAGATCTCAGGGATACTCATCCAGCATTTAAAGAGGGTATGTCTACCACTGTGGATGAACTCAGAGAAATAAATCTGGGTAAAAAAGAAGATTCACGCACCACTTTAATTAGTACATCCATGTCTCTTAAAGAGCAAGAAATGTATACTTCATTTCTAAAAAATCTAGATGTATTTGCTTGGAATTATACAGAAATTCCAGGTCTTAATCCCGATGTTTCCATTCATCATTTGGGTTTTCCAGAAGAAAATTGAGGATTCAAGTAAGTAGCAAGAATAACACACCCAACTTATGCCTCCAAAATTGAATCTGAAGGTCATAATCTTATCAAGGATAACTTCGTCAGAGAAGTTAAATATCCCAAATGGCTGGCTAATATTGTCCCTGTGAAAAATAAGAATGGAAAAATTATAGTTTTCATTGACTTTAGAGATCTTAATCGGCATTGTCCCAAGGATGATTTTCCATTTCCAATCACAGAACTCTTAATTGATGAAACAGATGGGTACGAATCTCTTTCCTTCATGGATGGTTACTATGGGTATAAGAAAATACAAATGGCCTGAGAAGATTAGGATTTTACATCCTTTAGAGCTCCTCAAGGCGTGTTTTTCTATCAGGTAATTCCCTTTGGCCTGAAGAATGCAGGTGCAACATATCAACGTGCCATGCACCATATCTTCAAACCCTTTTTAGGTAAATTTGTTGAATGTTATGTGGATGATTTGGTGGTTAAATCCATACAACGTTGTGATCACTTGGCTGATCTAGAAATCATATTCAACAAACTTTGACAACACAATTTGAAGATAAACCCCTTGAAATGTGCTTTCAGGGTAACCTCAGGAAAATCTCTCAGCTTTGTTGTATGCTATAGTGGTATCGAAGTTGATCCAGAGAAGACATAATCAATCCTTGACATGTCACCTCCTAGAAATTTTAAGGAATTAAGAGGACTTCAAGGAAACTTGGCCTATATTCGGCATTTCATTTCCAATTTGGCAGGAAAGTGTTTACCCCTCACCAGATTAATGAAGAAGGGAGTCACCTACCAGTGGACTGAAGAATGTCAAGAATCATTCGATATCCTCAATAAATATCTCTTGAGTCCACTAGTATTAATGTCACATGTTGAAGGAATACCACTTATTCTTTATGTGACATCTTTAGAGCGATCATTGGGTGCCTTCCATGCCCAAAAGAATGATGTTGGGAATGAAAACGGCCTTTACTATCTCAGTAGGACTATGCTTGAGGCAGAAACTCGATATTCAAGTATTGAAAAGTGCTGCCTAGAATTAATCTTTGCAGTTCAGAAATTGAGACACTACCTGCAAAATCATGAGGTCCAATTGGTATCTCACAATAACCCACTCAAATTTATCTTTAGTCATCCAATGCTTACAGAACGTCTGGAAAGGTGGGCAGTTATTTTGCAGTAGTTTGATATCCAATATGTGTCTCAAAAGGAAATAAAGGGCCATGATCTAGACGATTTCCTTGCTGAACACTCAACTGTAGAAGATACATCTTTAGATATTGAACTTTTTTATGAGTAAGTATTCTCTATTCAATATATTCCTCAAACATGGGAAATGTACTCTGATGGTGACTCCAGAAGTCCAACAGGGAAGAAAATGGAAGATCCTAAATTCAAAAAAGTTGCGTTAGGAATCATGATTATTTCCCCAGAAAAGGCAGCGCTACCCTATTCCTTCTTATTGTTGTAATGCGGTACAAACAATGAATTAGAATATCAAGCTCTCATCACAGGCTTGGAATTGGTGCTTCAGGCATATGTGAATCACTTTAAGGTAAAAGGTTATTCAGATTTGGTAATCAAACAAATCAATAAAGATTATGACATCAGAAAGAAAGAGTTAATCCTTTTGTGTGATTAATTTGGAGAGTTAATGGAAGAATTTGAATCAGAACCGAAGTTTTCTTATAACCCACGATCACAAAATTCCCAAGATGATGCACTAGCTAATGTAGCCACAGCCCTGGCAGATCCAAATCGGGACGAAACAATCATCAGTATTTCCCACTGTCGTATAGTTTCACCTTTTGTTCAAATCAGAACAGAGGAAATAAATGAAATTAGTCTCATTTCTGAATCATATGGTCATACTACAATATGGATGACACATATCAGAGAACACCTTCAAAATGGAACACTCCCACCTTATAGAGCTAGGTAAGAACAAGTCCGACGACTTGTGGTCAATTTTACTCTTTATGATAGCCCAGATCACCAAAAAATTATCTGCAAGAGAGGTTTTGATGGAATTATCTTCAGATGTATTTATGGTGAAGAGACAATGGCTGTCATGAATGAAGTACATATAGGAGTTTGTGGTTCCCACTAGTCTGAACATAGACTTTCTGGTCAAATTTGAAGGCTTGGATACTTCTGGATTTCAATGATGCAAGATTGTGTTGATTTCACTAAGAAGTGTCATTCTTTCCAAGTATGTGCCAACATCATTCATCAACCCCCAGAGTTGCTTCATAAGGCTAAATACTCATGTCCGTTTTCTACAAGGGGAATGGATGTTGTAGGACCTTATCCTCCAGCTACAGCTAAGCAGTTCAAGTATATTCTTACTACTACTGACTTCTTTTCCAAATGGCCAGAGAAAATACTTCTCAAATAAGTATGTGCTAAAAGCATTGTTAGCTTTTTCAAGACCAACATCATTACCAGATTTGGTGTACCTCATACCATATTGACAGATAATGGCACCAAATTTTGTTCATCTGAGGTAAGAAAATTGTATCAAGAATACAATATCAGAACCAACCATTCATCTCAGTATCATACAGCAGCCAATGGTCAAGTAGAGGATTTCAATAAGACTCTTTAAAACATACTTCAAAAGATAGTGGATAATGATAAGAAGTTATGGCCTGATAAAAATTTTCATGCTCTATGGGCTTATTGAACTACCACCTGCACTGCTACACGATCAACTCCATAGTCATTGGTATATGGAACGAAAGCAGTTTTGCCTATTGATGTCCAATTTCCTTCTCTTAGAGTCGCCATTTTTGATCAGTTATCTACAGATGAACAATCTAAAAAGTGATTGGATGAATTGGAATGACTAGATGAAAAAAGATTGTGCACACTGCACCATTTAGAAGTCTATCAGAATCGAATAGCACGAGCATTCAATAAAGAAGTCTGTCTTCATTCATTCATTTAAGGAGAACTGGTATTGGTCCTCAGAACCCCAATGATACTGGGAAATAATCCTTCAAATATTGATCCAAATTGGGAAGTACATTACTCAATACATAAGGTCTACTCCAATGGAGCTTATTCTTTAATCTCAGTGGATGGAGAACTCATTACAACTCCAACCAATGCAAGATTCTTGAAGAAGTATTTTGTGTAACACAAATACACCCATTGTCCTTGATAAAGGAAATTAAACTGGATAGCCCCCTCTATCGTCCAACATGATGTTAAACTATGTCCCCTCTATCTTCCAACATGACGTTAAACTGTGCATCGTTCGAGCTTCAGGACGTTAAATTTCCAAGCACCCCATGTATATGACATAGGACATTAAACTATGATCTCTGCATGCGCAATTGTCTTTTAAACTCTGTTTCCATTCATGCCTCGGGCATCTAACCATGGATAACCCCACACTATCCTTCGTGGTCGCATCTTACGTGACATGATCGTCAGGTCTGTTGCTGCCTCTTGTTTCTCACACCGAGCATGACTCACGTGAGCTTAGAGTAAGCTTCGACCATGACATCTTCTCTTGGCCACTAACCACGCTTAAGTTCCAACATTATCTTCGGGTCATTGTCCTCAAGTACACCCCAATCTCTGAATTCCTCTCAATTGAACTACGTGGACTTTGATCCTTGCCTCCTAGGCCAGGTACATAGGTAACCTCCTGAGGTTCAATCCTGAAACCACTTTCTTCACATCGATTCACCTTTATCCCATATAATGTTGATCCGTAAAGCCCCCATCAATAGTCTTATTCATATCAGTTCACTTTCATCCTACATGACATTAAACTTTGTATGTCCCATCGTCCTAGATATATGACATTAAACTATACAATCCCCCATTTTCCTTGTTGCATGACATTAAACTGCATAGCCCAAGTCCACACATATGACCTTAAACTATTTTCACTTTTTTCCTGTATGATAATAAACTACAAAAATCCCTAATACCCTCACTCGAGAGGAATCATCATTGACATGATCTCCAACCATGTCATATTTCAAGAACTACATATGGATTGATTCTCATCCTTATGAGATACGTAGTGACACCCAAGTCTTTAATCTTGGGTCCAACCATAATTGCAATAAAGTTATATTTAACCCTTATATGTACGAACCAAATCTGTACAAAGGGTATTTCATGAACTACGTGTAGCTTTATTCCCATCCTCATGGGATACTTAGGAATGCTCGAGCATTCCTCAAGTACATCCTCGAGCCTTTGGGCCTAACCCCAAACTCTAATTTTGGTCCCTTGGCTAAAAAGTCCCCCTGGAATCACATGGTGTGATATGGAACACCCTGGTCTTTATTCAGGTCAAGTTTATAAAAAATTCACAATGTGTCTCCCTCACTATGGTCTGAGGTCTATGACCCTAAAATAAGATCTTCCATGCTCTCATCCTACATGACGTTAAATTGTATTTCATGAACTATGTGTGGATTGATTCTTATCCTAATGAGATACGTAGTGACATCCAGAATCTCAATTCAGGACCTAGCCGCAACATTATACAAATAATATTCGTGGTCTCCATAACCCTTTTCTTCACTTCTGGTCTCAAAATTTCTGATACTTGATAGTTATTTTTCCTGACTATGCAGCATGTTCCCTTAGGTGGACTTGTATAAGTTGTCTACATAACGGACCTATAAGCCAAAAGATACTACTATTTGACTATGCAGCTTATGCCTCAGTTGGCCCTGCATAATTCAACCTCCATAATGGGTTTGTCAAGTAATGGTAACTTAATTCTTAGGAGAAGACTCTTTTTTCCATAATGGTCTTAACGGAGATATGTAGGGATCTACAAAAAAAACTGCCATCCTTAACAAATTTGTTCCATACTCATTTTCATGATCTGAAAGTATTCAAGTCTATGGTTTACATTTTCCTCCTTCTCCATATTTTCAGATAAATATAAAATAACCTTGGACCACTTGACCATATGTCGTATAATGTTTCTATATCTGGTTTTAGTCTTATAATTTAAAACCACAGATACCTTTTTTCCTAAGTCTAGGTCAGACCTTCGTAGAAGTCACATTCCTCCAATTCATTAACAATTCTGATTGGAAATATCCTTTCCATATTCAAGTACCTTTCTATATAAAGTAGACTCTATGCTTTAGAAAATTTTAATCTCCATAAAACTTTCTTTGGCTTTTACCAATAGAAATTCAAATTTCTTAGAGTTATTTGTCCCGACTATGCAGCATGTTCCCTTAGGTGTCCTTGCATGAGTTGTCTATATAACGAACCTGTCATCCAAAAGATACTACTATTTTACTATGCATCATATTCCCTAGTTGGCCCTATATAATTCAGCCCCCATAATGGTTTTGTCAATTATTGGTAACTTAATTCTTAGAAAAGACTTCCTCTAATGACTTTCAACTCTTTTCCCATGTCATTCCTTAGATTCAAAATTTCTCAAGTCACAGTTTACAATTTTCCCCCTCCATACTTGAATATGGTAATATATTTCCAAACAAATTATCAATAATTGAGTCAATATCATCCATTCGGTCAAAGCTATTCCACCTTAAATATTATCCTTTTTATAGTCCAACATGCATGACTTTAAACTGCCAATAACAAAAGACATGGTACTCATTAAATTGGGAACCTATAAAGGGTACTCTGAACAAAATTCTAGTCCCAGCTCGCTAAACATACATTTTGTATGATTTAGGAAATATTGAATATTAAAAGATGCAATGTTTTTGGGGTTGTTTATATAACCCTAGTAAAAATAAAAATATGTTTACTAGGCCCATTGTCTTAGGTAAATATAAGATAAATTTTCAAGAAAATGAAGGTACAAATGATTGAAGATGAACTGTTTTCATTAATGAACAAGATTAGAAGAACATCCACAGACTAAAGTCTCTTCTCTTTTTTCATAAATTTCAAAAGACATTCAACATAATTTCTCATCTATTTCACAGCATCTTGAGCTTCATCAGAAGCCGCTTGAAGTTCATTTACTCGACCAACTTCACTCTCTTCAGCTCTATGAAGGGCTTCTTTGGTGTCTATGATGGATTTTATACCATCCTCTTAGACTTCTTTCAAAGAATTATGAAGCTGGTCAAGCTCCCCAGTAATAGCATCTAGCTCTTATTGAAGGTGCAACTGCTGGAAAATCTTCTCCTTGATCTTTTTCTTCAGATCCTTCAGCTTCACAACATGATCACCCACAGCTCGGGATACTATAGCCTGAAATTCACTGATATTGGTCAGCAATCTAGCTCTGATCAGGTCTTGAAGACACCTTTTCTCTTGCTCCCTCCTTCAAATGACTTGTTTCACTATGACATGGATTTCTTGATATCCAAAACCGCTACAAACCCTTCATTTCTCCAGCTTTACCTCAAAGCTAGATCCTCTTTCCTTTTTGGATCCAACTCTGAGGGGGGACTTTTGTTGACACTCCTTTACGTTATAGAGTCCAACGAATGGAAAAGGGGGATGCCTTAAGCACAAATAGGGTCACCCTTTGAAGAACATCAAAAAAATTAAAGAAGGAATGGACTAGGAGCCCATTTGAAGTGAGGCACGCAAGTCACTTGTGCGCCACCTATGGGTCGTGCAGCTCACTTGTGCACCCTATTTGATTTTTCACCCAAGGTGCAAGGTGGCCTATAAATAGCCCATGTGGGTCCCCATTTCAGGGACGGATTTTTCCAAAAGTCAAATTCAAGATATGGTCACCCTATTCTTCATCTCAACTCTTCTGAAAGCTTCTAAGGTAACTTTTTACCTAGAATGGAAGACCTGAAGGAGTAGAATGACGCCTAAGTGTTTAGAATTCATCAACACTTGAATGCCTAAGAGTCTAGACCTCCTTAAAAATGGAAACACTTGTGCACTTCCCTACCCTTTCAATGAAACTTGCACGACGCCCTTTTGGAAACATCTTAGGATAATACTAAAGGCTTGAGTTAAGTCTCGCCCAACTATTACCCTATAGATTCTTCGTCGCCCAGGTGAACCCATGTTGTGCATGTACACTTGCATGGACAAGACTTGTGCGCCAACTTCATTTGTGTGCCTCTCTCCCGTTCACCTCCCCACTTCAAGATATTAGCCCTCAAACCCCTTTTCAAATCCATTTATGGCATGGTTCCTTTGTTGGATTTATTATCTTAATGGAATTCTATGAGAACCTCTCCCAAAACCTCGTAACTTACAAGATTTATGTCACTACGGTTAGAGGTTTCCTCTATATAACCTCATCCTTTAAGATGAGAAGATCTTTTGATTTAGGGCATCCTCCTCAGGAGTAAGTCCCAAGTTCCCTTAGTTCGGGCTTCCTTATCAGGAATAATCCCCAATCATAATTCCTTTAATTAGGGAATCCTCCTCAGGAGTAACCCCCAATTCCCCTTAACCTGGGCCTCCTTCTGAGGAGTAATCCCCAGTCATAATTTTCTTTAACATTGGGCATCCTACTCAGGAGTAATCCCCAATATTAATTTCTTCTGATTTGGGCCTCCTTCTCAAGAATAATCCCCAATCATAAGTCCCATTTAATTTGGTCCTCCTTCTCAAGAGTAATCCCCAAGTTATAATTCCCCTTTAATTTGGACATCCTTCTTAAGAGTAAGCCCCAGGTTAAAACATCAAATCTCTATAAAGTACAAATACCTTTATGGACCCTGCTCCTGGTCTTCTTTCCTGAAGTAAGTCCTGGTCTTCATCTACTTGGGCAGTCATACATACGTAAGCCCCACATCATTTCTTGGGACTGCATCTTTCATGGAATAATCTTCAAGTTTACTGATACCTCTTGTTTCTCACATCGAGCATGACTCACATGATCTTAGAGTGTATAAGTAATCACAACATCTCTTTTTTGGGCCGTTAACCATGCATAAGCCCCATATTTCTTCACCCGAACTATGTGGACTTTGATCTATGCCTTAAAAGTAGAGTACATAGGAAGCCTTTCCAAGGTTCAAGCCCATATTTCATTAATTATTTTCCATCCCATATGACGTTAAACTATATTCTTCTTATCAAACTACGTGGGTTCTAATTCCTTTTTAACGAGGATACGTAGGTAGCCCATCTGTGGGTACAATCCCAACTCTAAAATAATCCCTGTCTTTCTGAATGAAAATAAACTTCAAGTGCCCCACTGAGTGGCTTTAAAACCAGTATGGTCATCATAATGACCATATAAAAGATTCTCTAAATCCCATACATATCAATCATCAATTTCCAAATCTAAAAGAAAACTCATTTTCATGCTTGGTGAATTAGTAAGGATTTGTGAACATAACTTAAATCTATAAGAGAGTCCTAGAGTAGGCAATAATCCCCCCCAAAAAGGTGTGATGAGACTGACCTCACATCCTCTCAACCAATGCAAATTATTAAGCCTCATCGGTCCACAACTAATGAACACCTACCTTTGGAAAGTAGGTCCAAATGGATATAGAATCATTGAGTGTTTCTGGTTCTATGAATAAACCTGTTAGAAACTGATTGGAAAGTTTGAACCTTAAACAAACAAGGTCATCCCCATTTCCAGATGAAACATTCCTATATTATTATTAAAAGGATTTATAAATAATGTTGGATTAATCTAAAGATAGAGAAAAATAAAATAGATTTTTTTAAAATTGTAGAGTCATAGGAAGTAGGATTGTTGAGAAAAGGTACGACACATTTAACAATAGATATAGTTTCTAAAACAAACCCAATAAAACCATTTAACAAACACCTAAGATGGCCCATGATAGTGTCCAAGGGACATTCTCGATCCCCCTAAGGCTGGAAACAAGCACCATGGAATTAAAAACAACATATTGGGAATGATTTGGCCCAAAAAAATAAATAAAACTTGTATACAAAAAAATTAAATAAAAACTGCCATGATGCATCCATACATTGGATTTCCACCCCAACCTAGATAAGTATAAAAAATAAGATATGAATTAGTATAATATAAAAGAAATCCATTAACCAACCTTATACTCCCTCACACACAAAATCCCCAGTTTCAATTTCTAAAAAATTTCATGTATGGAATACCATAGATAAAATAAATAACGAAAAATATGTATGATAGATCTGGGCTATCAATTTGGGAAATGTAAACAAAATAAAACAACCAACTAAACCCCATGTGAATCCACATATCACCATCAAGTCCAGAAATAATAAACTCTCCATGAGCGATTGAGAGTTGAATCAAAATTGGAAAATGAGAAAATTAGAATGCCTACCTCGCTAGTATACAATCACCGGACCAAAAATAAAAACATCATCAAAGAAGAAATAAAAAAATGAAACCAAAAATAGACAAAGAAAATGAGAAGGCCTACCTCGCTAGGTTGAAGAAAATTTGAAACCCTCTTCAAGAACCCTAACTTCAATCAAACACTAGATGTCAGATGAGAAATTGGAGAGCCAATTGAGTGGTGTGATTCAAGGTTCAATTCACTGAGGAGGGGAGCCGACAGCAGGTGGCTTCTATGGAAAGCTTCTGATATCACGATGGGTTCACAAATGGTTAGGGTTTTTAAATTAGATCGAGACACTTTTATCATCTCTTTTATAGCACTAATAAGTCTTTTTGAGTGCTAAAAAAGTATTAATAAATTTTAATTTTATTAGTTATTTTTTTAGCACCGATAAATCCTCATCTTTATCAGTGTGAAAAAAGTGTTAATAAAGATGCTTTTATCAGCGCTTATTACTTAAGCACTGATAAAAGATTTATAATTATAATTATAAATAAAAAATTTATATATTTATATATACTTAATAAATATATATAAATATAAATATAGTAAATATATTCCATTTTAAATATATTTATTATAATATTATAATTATTTATTTATAATCATAGAAATATTTTTAAAAAATAATATTTATATCATTATATATATTTATATATTTAATAAATATATATAAATATATTAAATATATTCATTATTTAAGTAACTTTAATATAAATTTAATAATTATTTAAATATTTATAATTATTTATCTATAATTATATAAATACTTTTTATTAAATATTTATTTATTTATAAGTATTAGTATATAATTTTAAAAATATTGTAAATGCGCATTTGTAAATATATTTATTTATAAGTATTTTTCTTACAAATATATTTTTAACATTATTAATGAATATCTAATTTTAAGTGCATGCATATATGTTAAAAATTAGTGAGATTGAATACATTAAGAATAAGTACACTTTAACAATATTGAAAAAATGGATAAGTTTTATGTGTGTAAATTATATATAAAAATTCATTAATTTTGTATATTTAAAATCAATATAACGTAGATATGATCTATGTTAAATTAAAAAAAATGAAATTCTTTTAGATGTATAGTACTATCAAATTAGTCAATATTTTTAATTTTTATTAATTTTTAATTATAAAACATTATTCAATAAATATATGACTATTTAATCTAAAGCACATAAATATTTTTTAATATATAAATCATATTTATATAAATTAATATATTTATATATGTATATTTAATATATAAAATTTAATAAAATTAATTATCATAATTATCTAATTAATAAAATGTTTAATGTTTAATAATGTATAATAAATTTATTCATTTTATCATTAATTATTTAATTAATAAAATTTGTAATATTTTTTTAATAAACTCATTTTTATTTTTTAATTATTTATTTATTTCATTTTATTTATTCGGACCTTTATCAGTGCTAAAAAAGCACAGATAAAAGAAATATTTTTTATTTCTAAAAATAACGTATTGATAAAGGGTACACATTATCAGTGCTAAATATAAAGTGCTGATAAAGGATTCCCTTTATCAACACTAAAAATAAATTACTGATAAAGGTTCCCTTTATCAGTGCTAAAAATAAAGTGTTGATAAAGGTTCCCTTTATCAGTGCAAAAAAAGTATTGATAAAAGGTTAAATTTATCAGTGCTTTAATTAGCGCAAATAAATATGCCGTTTATCAGCAATTTTTCTAACGCTGATAAATACCAGCATTTTTAAATGTGGGTTTTTTAGTACATTGAGTTTTTAATTGCCTTGATTCATAGGGAATAACTTTATCATTCTATATAAGGAAACAACCAATTCCTTTCTTTGATGCATCATTATAAATCACAAATCCACTATTTCCCCGATGGTATAGTTAAGATCTAAGAATTCACTAATCTCCTCTTTAATTATACGAAACATTCTTCACATTATTTTTTTTCAATTTTAAATTACCCCTTGATGATTAAGCTTGGTTAACAGGTTATCTAATCAGAAATTTTTTGAAAAAAATGCTGATAGTAACCCGTTAAACCAATGAAACAATGTACCTCAGTTTTGTTTGTCGGTGTAGGCTATTCTTGGACTACTTTTGTATTTGCAAGATCAACTGAGATTTCATCCTTAGAGACAATATATATATTAAAATAAACTATTTGAAGCCATAATTCACACTTTCTAAACTCCCCACATAACTATTTTCTTTTAAGTGTTTACAGAACATTCTATAAGTGGTTCTCATGGTCCTCATATCTTTTAGAATATATCAAAATATCATCAAAAATAAAACAAAAAATCATCAAGATATTCCTTGAACACATTGTTCATTATATTCATAAAAAAGTGGGTGCATTATTCCATCCAAAATGGACTACTATAAACTTGTAATGTCCACACCTAGCTCATAACATTCTATTTGTAATATATTCCTTCCTCACACACTATTGATGATATCCATATAGAAGGTAAGTCTACAAAAAATATTGAGCTCCCTGAATTTGATCAAATAATTCATCAATTTTAGGTATAGGATACTTTTTCTTTATTTTTATAGCATTTTTTCTCTATAGTTTATGCACGGCCTTAAGGATCCATATTTTTTCTTAACAAACAAAACAAAGTCTCCCCATTGAAAAACACTAGGGAAAATAAATCCCTTATTACTAAACTCTTTTAGTTGTTTCTTCAACTCCACTAATTTCACAGTGTCTATTCTATAAGGATTATTTCATATTTAACATGAATCAAGGATTAAATAAATATATAACTCAACTTTATGCTCTTGAGGATGTATAGGTAAATCATATTGAAATACATTAATTTATTCTTATATAATAGCTAAATCCTCAATTTTAATATTTCTTTCCTCATCCATTGAATATGCTTTCTCTTATTCACCAAGAATTATATATATAATAACTGATGGAGGTGGATCTAGATATGACTCAAATGATGAAGTTTCTCCCCTCTAAAGATGAGAAATTTCCTACCTTCATCAAGAATCATAATTTTCATCTCTTTGTTATAAATTTTTGCATTATATTTATAAATACATTCCATACCAAGGATTATATAAAATTAAAACATAGTTATGATGATAAAATCCACAATTAGAGCATGTTTATGTGTCATAATAGGACCTGTTTGACACATATTTATAGCAATATGGTTTCCACTATGAATCTTTACTGACAACTCCCTTGTTAAGGTGAATTGGAAATAAGTAATTTTTAAAGAAAACTAAGAAGATATAAAGGAATGTTATGATCCCGAATCAAATAAGTCTTTAGATAAATTTTAGGAGATTATTAAAGTATCTTTCACTATATCATTAAGAACTTCAACCTTAGATTTTGTGATCACAAAAGTGTATCCTTGATAATGTTTCCTTTTCTGGGGAATGTTTCCTTGATGCTTTAGAAAATCATTTTCATGGTGTCCCATATCCCTAAAATTGTATCATTGAACATTGGAATCTTCTTTATTTCCCTTTCAAATATGTGAATGATGTCCTTTCTTACCACACCTGTAGAAAACTCCTTTTACTTTTAATTAGGCACCAGGGTGTTTCCTTCCACAAGTATCACACATTGGAAAATTTCCTTTTTAATTCTTCCCTTTATCCATTATTTTCCCCACAACCCTCTTCTTATCTTGTTTTCCCTAAAATTCATAAGTCTTAGAGAATATTTTTTCTATCTTGATATCACAGAAGACTATATCTTCATATGATGTGAAATTTTTTAAAACCAATTCCCTTGTGAGGAATGATTTTAACCCATAAAAGAATCGATCAATATTTCTATTTGTATTTCATACATAATCCACAATATGAATTTCTAACCTGGTAAAGTTGTATTCAAAATTAGTAACATTTTCATCCTCCTTTTTCTTCAAATTCAAAAATTTTCTCTCCATATCCACTCGATGTTCATGAGGGAAATTTTTTCCTAAGAAAATTTCCTTAAAATCCTTTCATTCTTTATTTGAAATTTCTTTATCCTCCTTTGTGTTTTCAATTAATGACCACCTTTGATCGGCATATCCTGATAGATGATAAACTTCCATGATAACCTTCTTCCTTTTGTTACTTCTCAAAGCAAGAAATATCTTCTCTAAGGAACTTATCCACTTCTCAACTACAAATTGGTTGTTAGTACCATTGAATAATGGTGGTTATTTTATTATGAAGTGGTCTAAAATTTTTCCTCATCATTATGGGGTGGGATGCTCTATATGGGTAAGGTTATTGTTCGTATCTTGATTTAGTTTTCCCAGTATAGTTATAAGTTGTTCTGTACCAGTTTATGCTCCTATTGCAACATCATTATCTTGTATGGTAGGGAAATATCTACATGGAATATGTGAATTGATATGGTTTTCCTATCTTCCACTATGCACTATTTCAAACAATTATAAACACTAAGTTAGGTTATGAATCATAATTCATAATTTTGAACAAGAAAAATAGTTAACCTAAATCGAAAATTTATGCATAGCTAATATCCTAATCATGAACATGGTTTATTTGGGTACATACTTAATTTTAAATACTCTATAATGGTTTTTAAAGAAAATTTAAACTATCCTAAGAATATCCCTTGTTAGTGTCAAACCAGGTGTTCAGTAAGGCTTGTTATCATGTACTAGGTTATGCTGAGTTAGGCCCAATGCACCTTGTTGGATTTTTTACCCCTAGGTACATGTATTCCAGAACCGCATCCACTTGTAGTATCTAGATAGTTATGTATTGTTAGAAATACCCACATAATCTATACCTTAACAAAATTCTATGATGTTCTTATATTCTTATCCACAGTGTATATATTAGGGTTATGTTCCATAATCTATGTTTTCTAATTTCTAAGGATTCTATTAAACTGCTCTGATACCAACTATAAAGACACCAACCCCAGTACTCTAGATCCAGTGCCTTAATTAAATACATTGGTACTATGAAAAAGTGATCACAACCCAAAGGACTAAATGTTTTAGTATATTTTTAAAACCAGATACAAATATAATATTTTCATTACAACTTTAAATTAATAAATAGCAAGGCATATCCATTGGAAACACCCATAAACTCCTATATTATAATTGCAAGTCATTCATAATATATATATTTTCTTCCTAGGAAAAAATAAAATATAATAAAGGTGTGATATCAGATGCTCATTAAGGTTAAACAATACAAATAAAGCTATCATAAATAGTAATGCATGGTTAATAACTAAAAACACATTCCATTTAAACATAATATTGAGCATAATATGGTAGGAATGAAAGCTAATTAAATAATTCAATAAATAATCACACAAGAAATAAAATTTATCATGGTTAATCTAATAGTCAAATAATCTCATGTACAATCAATTACTAGTATCATAATGAGTTAATTCAAAATTCTATACATATGAAACATACCTTCAAGGCCTCATCCAAGACATCTAAAAATAAATGGTTACGGCCTCAGCTAAATCCATATCAGTTTTGTCTCATGAGACCTACCAATTAACTGAAGGGTTATTGAGGGTCACTCCCATAACTTGCAAATTCCAATTAATTATTCATATGAATGGGGTGAAACATAAAAAACATATACATATGAAATGTAAATAACATTCACCAATCAGTAAACATAATCACTAATCATTATGAGTAATGTGTTGAATGGTATCAAGATAGTACATCCATAGACAAACTAATCATAAACCATTTAATAAAATATGGTAGATGATATAATAAAAGATCAATCCCAATTAATAACAATATTCAATAGAGGGTGTTGAAATAGATGAATGTGCTCTAATAAAATCGAGGAATTTTGAGAGAAATACCCTTTTACTTTGGTAGGAATATTTCTTTTCGAAAATAATTTGTATAATATAAGTTTTTAATAATTTTTATCCAATAAAATAAAATTAATAGAAAAAATAAATTATATTTAAGGAATATATGATGTCCAACTGAAGTGAAAACATGTAAAAAAAGTCTTTAGAAATAAGTCGCTTTACTCTGGTTTAATAGAAAATATAAGAGTCTTTAAAGAATATAAGGATTAATTATTTTCATCAAATTAGAAATTAACTAAGATACTTTTTCATGATAAAAATATTGATTTTATAAAAATAATGGAAGCTTAAAATATATTATGGAGTTTACTTGAAAATGGGTAAGAAATAGGGAAGTACTCTTTAATCGGGCTTTCTTATCAGGAGGAATTACAAAATGGAACCTTATAAAACATTTATCTACACATCAATAAAGATAAAATTATATAGATAAATAATTTTTTAATATTTACACAGAATTTATAAGAATTATATAAAAATAAATAATAATTACATTGGGGGTAAGGAGAGATAAAGAATAACCCAAATGAAAAATGGATGTTCGGGTAGAATCCCTTAGCACTTGCGAACAATTAAATTTTATGCCCCATAAAATTAATGATCATAAAATGAAACAATTAATACCATAAATATAAATAGATTCATTTTATTTTACATAAAATATAATTATACATTCAACTCACACAAGAAATAGTGGTGAAGATGGCATATCTCACAAAAATAAAAGTGAGATGAGAAAGCCCTAACCTTATGTATGAAAGTGTTCTCCACTTGCAATTAACATCATAGATAATGAAATTATATTCATTAATAATTTAATTCATAAAATATTAAAAATGAAATTTATGTATTATAATTTTATTAAATTCATTTATAGTCTTTTGATGAGATTAAATATTTAATTTTGTCATTCAGAGGTGTTCTTTTCATTGGTTTCCATGATTGGTTCACTTGTATACATGTACGAAAGATCATGTAAAAGAGGAATAGTTATATAGAATTGGAATTATATGTTATTAATGAACATACATAAGATTAAAGTTTTATATAAGTCATTTGGTTATTTTGGTTTAGGATGACTCATTGGATAATACTTCAGTGCTAAACGTTTAGATTATTTTGGCAGTTTTTTATCATCTCAAAGTAGTTTTGTTTCATTAAATAATATTATGTATATATACTGGTTACATAACATTAAATAAGGTATAATGCATATATTATAATCTATTTTAACCCTAAAAATAGTTTTATGACCATATATGAAGGCTGAATTTAAAAACTAAAACACATCATCCATGAGGGTGGTAAATTGGCACCTCAATGATAATGTTTTCATTTTTAGAATAAAAGAAAGAGGATAAGAGAATTTATGGTGGATTTTCTATTGAAATAATAAAATTATAGTATATATATTATATTTTAGTTATCATACATGTTTTCACAGATTATTTGAGGGGATTATATGAATAGAAAAGAAAGTGAAAAGAAAATAAAGAAAGCAAAATAGGATTTTACCTCTTTTATTCTTCTCCTTGAGAACCTCCTTAAAAAAATTTATTTTGGTATTTTGTTGAGAACAGAACCTCCCTAATGTGGGGAATAGTCTTGGGAATACAATTGGGTAGAAATTGGACATGCTTAAATGCTTATGAGCACAAGATCCTCAGCCTAGTTGGTGAGGACTCTCCAAGTGCATCCAAGAGACTCGAGTTCAAATCTGGGTAGAGACATATTTCCGGATACTATAGTAGTACTGTAGAAGGTACTGTAACAGGTACTGTAGTAGCCAGAACTATTAATATGTTTGGGCTTTTGGGGCACTGGTTTGGTCATTGGCTTCTTCAAGGCCTTCGGGCCACCCAAATCCTCTGGGCCAATAAGGGTTTCAGGACACCTTAAGGACTTTGAGACACCTCCTGGACTTTGAGCCACCTCAAGGATTTTGGGACACCTGAAATTGTGCTGAATAGACCAGGTAGAATCTATAAGAAGTAGACTCTAAATGAGGATTCAGAGTAGGTGTATTCACCAGAGAAGAAGATAACATATGTGGAATAAAGATATGGTATGGCATTGCCATCAGGACCATCATGTGCATACATGGGACACCTATCTGAATAGCTATACAAAGGTGGAGAGCTGATATCACGATACAGAAGCTGGGGAGGATCAGTTCCATGTAGTTATAGATTGGATATCACCTCTAGACCTACAGGTCATGTAATATCTAATCCTACAGGCCTTGTAAGGGTTCCCCCCCATCCCTTGATAGGGGGTTATCATAAATCAATAAAAAAAGGAGGTATTTAGGCCATTTTTAGTACAAGATTAAGATGTGTGAGGATAAGAGGTGGTGAGTGGTCATATTTATAATAGAGGAGAAGGGTGTTTTTTATTATTTTATTCATTAGTTTATTATTTTGTCTTAAGAAAAGAAATATTAATGATTACATTACTAAATATAGTAAATAGAATAAGGTTATTTCAATATTATAGTGTATACATTAGTGGTTACTCAAGTAATAGTGTATTTAACTTATAATGTATATAGACTGTAAATTATTGTATTTCATTATTCACCAAAAATGCAACTATTTTAGAAAAACCACAAAAATTTACCCCAACCATTTATTGACATGTATATTTTAAAAATGAACTCCATTTTACGAAAATAATTTTCTTAATATGAGAATTTAAATTTTTAGTTAAAATCATTATTTATTCAAAAAATAATGATTTTAAAATTTTAACTGGTTTTTTAACACTTTAAAAAATTAATTAAAGTCTCATAAAATTATTTTTTAATCATATGAAAATAAAATATTAATTTATGAGTATATATTATGAAAATATATTTCTTTTAAATCATTATATTAATTATAAAATTGTAATTATATATTTATGACTTACACAAATAAAAACACATAATTTATCATTTTTAAAAAAATTTTTACTTATTCCATGATATAAATATATCATATTTTCATTTATATGATACAAAATGTTCTTTTTACTTTTATGGGTGAAGATACTATTATATTAGACATATCACCATTCCTAATAGTAAAATTAATATTCTAATGATCATATTTAATAGTATGTTACAGTTTTAAACTTGGTCTTGCGTAAAGCATAAACTATTAAAGATGATAACTTTTCAAAGATACATACCATAAGATCTTGGGGTGTTACATGGAATGTTTTTGAAAAGAAAACCAATAGTTGATTTTATATGAAAAATGATTTATTTTAAAATGTTTTTGAAATATCTCTTATAAAAGAAGTAACAAATGCATGTGGATAAAATTTTATAGATTCATTGGAGTTATAATACTGATCTTTAGTTCTCACACCATAATTTTTTATCTGGGTGTTTAGAGTCATTGTTTTATAAGATATTGGAAAATTAAAGAGTGTTATGTAGAGGAAATATTTCATGGACCGTGTTTCCTCCTAGTGGGTTGGTATGGTGGTGAAATATAGTGATTTGGAGGTGGATCCATGGGCTTATTCAAGTTTCATGTTGATAGTCATTCATTTTGTTCATACATACCTTTTTATCTAGTTATTAGATGTAACCTTGTTGGTTTGATTGTTTTGATATATTATGTGTTATGGATATCTATTATGATACTCTGACTGTTTCTATCTAGTCACATATCTGGTAGAGGGTGAAATCATTCCCATATTTATTTTCATGATACCCAGGTTCTTTTTTTTATCCCATGTTGGTAAATAACATGCTTTGGGCCTTGTGTTGATCCATCTCGTGTGATGTGTTAGGTTAACACATATTGATTCATTAGAAAATGATATCAGATAAAGTTTTCTTTTAAAAACCCATCTTTTTATTTAGGGAAGTCCAATAGTTTTGATACTAGGGATTTTTAGAACTCAAGTGGTTGATTATCAATAGGTTCCTAATCAACACCTATCGTGATTACAGTTGAGTTACCACGGGAAGTCAAGATTTTATTTATGTTTGTTTATTTCTATGAGATATCATTTGATATTATGGATTCTGATCCTCATTGGAATGTACTGGTTTTCTTGAGTGTTGTTTTGGATTTTTGGATATAAATTAAAGGATAAATAAAGTTATAAGGTCAAATTGGATGTAATGAAAAACCATTTAGATTGTAAACACTTGGTTTTAGAGATGTTAAGGTGATTTTGGAACACTTAGCACATTCCCATCAACCATGTGGCTAGGTAGAGAATATCTCTATATTCCTTTTCCTTTGTTGCTTATAACCATGATTGATGGATTCTTTGAGTGAATCTCATTGATGGAAAAAAAAATAAGGTGGTTCCTAGGATATGTTTATATCAATTGTAATGGTATGTTCCTTCCTGGACCTTTAGTTTTCCAATTTTGGGTGTTGGGGTTTTTTGTAGGAGGCCTAGAATGGGATTGGAGGTGTTGGATGTTAAAATTATGGAATCATAGAGAATACATGCGGTGTAAATTTTACATGATGTGTAAAAGTGTTTCATGGATTGTATAGGGTCGTTTCATGATGTTTAGATTTTAGTGGTTAAATAATAAAAAGGTGACATGTTTTTTTGGTGAGATCTGGCCCCAAAATTTACACGATGTGCAAATGGATTATAAGTGGTGTAATTCCTCTATGCAGTACATATTTAAAGTTTGGGGTGCCTCATATTTTTCTTCAAACCTTACACTCCCTCTCTCATTCTAGGTGGATGACTATGATCTCTTCAAGAATCTTGGGATTCCTAATATAGGGATTGATCTGTGGCTTCCTGTCTTTAATCCTTGGCTTCTAATCATTGATCAGTTATGAGTTCATTCCTCGTTCTAACCCATTTCAATTCCATTCTTCTTTAGAGTTCAATACAGTGGTGTAGTTTGGTTTGGGTATCTATTTAGGATGTTTTTTGATGATCTTCAGGTTCAGTGTATGTTGAACCACCGGTTTCATATGTGGTAGTGGTTCTTGGGTAGATTCATCTTCACCTTGTAGTGCACAACGAGATCGTAAATCTTATTTGAGGTACGATATTCTCTTTATAACACTTTTTAAATTATATTTGTAGTAATTTCATGATTTTTCTTACCATTGGATGGATAAAAAGGGTTAGAATAATCATATAATTAATTGGAATATCTAAAATTGATGGGTATGGTGAGTTATCACTTACATTACTGCTTTTTTATATGTTCTTGATGATCTTACGCGTGTATGTTGCCAATTATTAAAATAACTGCTATTGGGAGCCTTTCTTTCATTATAGTTGTTATATTGTGATGATCCTTTTGGTTTTTTCTGTGATCAAACCTGAATAAAATTTTAAATAATGCATATTTTTCTAATGATTAGTTTCCCTCGATATCTGGTTTTTGTGATAATAACCATGCTAATATAAATAATTAATCTGATAAATCCCCTGAATTAGTAGAAGTTGGAATGTGTGTTTTGATGTGTGTTTGTGCTTGTGTGTTTCCCTGTGTGGTTTGGGATGTTGTGATATTATGGATGTGACCATATGGGTTGAGCAGTGTGTGCTATAGTTATGCAGTGGTTGGTTGGAATTGACATTTGTGGACAATTTTGTGATGAGGTTGTGGCATAGTTCTTATGGTGTAGTGGTTGTGGCACAGTGATTTTGGTGTAGTGGTTGTGGAGCAGTGATTATGGTATGTGGTAGTTGTGGTTGTGTGATGTATGAGATGTGTGATTGTTGTGTTGTGATATAGGTCAGGTAATGTGATGAAACGATGAGGGTGGATGTGTGGTGTTATGGAGATAGTTGTGTGGTGTGGTTGTGCTACTTTCTTGGGTGGCAGTGTAATAAATTATGATACTGAATGAAATGAATAAATGAATGGGTTGAAATTGAATATAATGGGGTGGAAATTGACATGTGATTAATGGATTAAATTTTATTGAATGAATTTAATTAGTGGTTTAATGTGAAATGAAAAGGATAATGAATAAAAGTAGTGGAACTTGTAATATAAAAGTGGAAAATATTGTCTAGCCTGTGTGGTGGTTGGGTGGGGTGTTTCATATAGTGGTGGTACTAGTAGTGATGGTTGATGTATGGTATGTGGCGGTGATGTGGTGTGTGATAGTGTTGTTGATGTGAACCCTTAGGTTAAGTATTTTGTGTTATCTCTATATCATGTAGGTTTATGTTATTTTATATGGCCCCCACCCAATTTGGATAACCTTACCAACACTCAAAGGTTCTCAGTTTTTTCCCCAACATCCATGATGGTAGTAATATAGTTGGATGTCTACCCCCTCTATCATGCTCTTCCATCAGTAGTGATTTATTTTCCTAGGTGACTTCATGTGAGCTATGAAATGTGGTCCCAGGTGTCTTTGGGATGAGGTGTGACGTGTGGCCCCATGTGTCTTTGGGATGAGCTGTGATGTGTGGTTCCATCCGTCTTTAGTAAGAGGTGTATGTTGTACCTCTCGTACCCCTCGAGGTTTAATTTTCATGATCACAATCACTCTCTTATTTATCTAATCTTGTTTTCAAGTGTTTTTGTTAATAGGCATGATTTCAGGAGCAAGAAGTAGCAAAGGAAGAAAAGTGGATTGTTTTCATGTCCAACGGCCAACCGGTGGCTTCACCACCGGCCAGCCGATGGAACCCAGACAGAAGGCTGAGCCACTGCCTGAGCACCGGCCAACCGGTGGCCTCAGCACCGGCCAGCCGGTGGCACCCAGCCAGAACAGTGTTTGCTACTGCCTCAGCACCGGCCAACCGGTGGGCTCCTCACCGGCCAGCCGGTGGTGCCTGAGCCCGAGCCTTCTCCCTTTTTCAAAGCACCGGCCAACCGGTGGCCTAGCACCGGTCAGCCGGTGGAGCCAGTCAAACTAGCCGTTGGGCTTTGACCAGACCTGTCCACTTGCCTCCCAACGGCTCCGAAGGCCTCTCCAACGGCTCCGAAGCCTCCCAAAGGACATTTGAGGGTTCCCCCTCTATAAATAAATGACTAGGAAGCCCCGGAAACCAAACCAAGCCATACAGAAGCCAACGGACACATTTTTCATCATTTGGCGAACCTCCGGCGGATTCCTTCAAGGAACCTCAAATTGCTCCAACTCACTTCCACATCCAAGGAGCACCACCAAAGAAGCTTGGGAGCACTCTTCATCAACTCCATCAATCCTTTGGCGCCCAAGGCTTCTCTCCATTACGGTTTTTCATTGCTTTATTTATTTTGAGCATCAATTTGGGTTTGTGCCTACAAACCCCATCTCTTTCTCTCATCCTCTCTTTTGGGTTTTCACACCACCTTCAAGGTGTGAAGAGGTTAGTCAAGCCTTCCCTTTTAAAAGGCTTGAATCAAAGGTGAGCTAGCCTTCACCTGTAAGAAGGCTAGTGGGTTCTTGCTCAACCATTGAAAGCAAGTGGGTTCTTGCATAACCATTAAAAGCAAGCTGTAATAGGTTCTAGACTAACCTTAAAGTCTAGTGGGTTTCTTGCTAAAACCATTAAAAAGCAAGCGGTAGTAAATCTCTCAACGGTTGAGTTGGGAGCGGAGACGTAGGCTTGGGTTTAAGCCGAACTCCGTTATCAAGTTTTGTGTCTTGCCTTATTTATTTCCGCAGCACCTTTTACTTTGATTTCAAATTGTTAATTAATTTTTAAAAGGCAATTCACCCCCCTCTTGCCATCACTCCTTTCTTTCTCCGCCCAACAGTGTAATGTGTGGTACCAAGTGTATTTGGAATGAGATGTGGTGTGGTGTGGTTTGATGTGTGGCCCAGGTGTGTGCAGGCATGATGTGATATGATATGCATGGAAGGTATGAGAGCATAGAAAATTCAGCGTTAAGGAATGAGAACAGAAAATTAGTGGGGAAGAGGTAGTGGGGTGCCTTTATTTTTTATGATCTTGATATTATATTATTATATTGGATGTATGATTTGGTGAGTGATCCATGGTGAGGTTGGGTTGGGATAGTTGACATGTTTAGGTGCTTGTTGGTTCTGTTGCTTTTTCACTAGTGCATTAGTATGTTCTTTTGACATGATCACTTGTGGCCTTAGTTATGACCCTACAGTGTATACCTGTTACGCTCACCCTATGTATATAAATTTTTTTCAGGTTTCCAAGAGTACTTTAGGGACCAACCTGGACATTACTATCTAGTTAGTAATTATTGTTGATTTACTTTCATAGACTTTTCTTTTTTGTATTTACATTAGAAACTATTATATGTATTAGTTTTATTTTATTCATGCATTTTGGGATGGTTTTTGTTATACCTTTATACAGTCTTTTTTAGTTTTTTAGAGTTTCTTTATCCTATCTCTCAATACTTTTCATTTATAGAGGTTAATTCCTCCCATGTTATGATATTTTTCTACCCTTGATTCTAGTCACCAACCTGGGGCCTACTAGAGGTGGGACTTAATATCATTATCTCTCTCCCCTCACTGATACATCTTTGGTTGGATAGGGTAATGACTGCATGGTATCAAAGGGTTTGGTTGAGGGATAGAATAGAGTTTGGAGTTAGACACAATGGGAATTTCATGGGTTGGTATTAAAGTGGTTCCAGTGGACCTTGGTGTGTGACATAGGCTAGAGAGACTGGCTAGGAAAAGAGATTTTAGGGCCCACCTATGATCCTATTTATAGACTATGAACTTATTGAATGACTAAGTGAGATGTACTTATTTACATGGTAGATACCTATTAGAGGTAAATGAATCATGATGACTTGTGTTCATGTTTTAAATGGGAGTTTCGGGAAAAAATGAATAAATTTTAAATAACCTTTGATAAAAAAAATCCACGCTATTGGACATATAATGTTCTCCTTGTTTTTAGAAATGGATCATGTTTATCATCTGCCAGTTTCTTAGGTAGTTTAGGTTCATCAGGATGATTCAATTGATCATTTTTTGGTTTACCCAACAGAGGATGATGAGGCATGGAAGCGGGCTTTACATTCCTTCTAATTGTAGAGTTTGGATAAGTATAAGGGGAGTGTCTTAGATTTGTAAATAGAGTGTTGGATAGAGGAGCTCGATATCGCCTTTCGAATGATCTGAGCACAAGATAGGTTTTTGGTGATTCTATTAGTTTTTCTGTCATATAAATGACTTATTTTAATGTTAAGTTTAATTTAATTACAATTTATTCTTTGTTTTTGGGGTTTCTCAAGCTTTTATGGTGGAATGGGTGAGTTTTCGTGAATTGGGCCAATCTGTGAGCCCAATTCCAGATTTAAAAATAAATTTTGTTTCTTTTATAACTTTTTCATTTTTTAATATTTTTCACCAATTCTAATTCCTAAAAGGTATACCATGACATATTAGCACCACAATTGTAGTTTGGACCCCTTAGAAATCCATAACAATGGGGTATTTGGGTTTTTATTTAAGAATTGGGCCTACCCGAAAGTCCATTTTCCAGTTTTAAATTGTTTTTCTAATTTTTTAATATATTATTCATTATAATTAATTTTTCAGTTATTCCACCTCTCATTAGACCCTAAGAAGACCAGGCGCGCTCCCATTGCCTATCCCCCCTTCTTGGAGCTCTTTAAAACCGCAAATTAGGGCAGAACTTCATAGGGTGCCTCAAATCATCCAGAATTGAAGAGGTAACTTCATCCCTTCTTAACTCTCCCAATTATTACTATTTTTCCTCTATTCTAGTTCCTAAATGACCTCCTAAATCTTGTTTGAATAACACTTGAATTTTTGGATGTTTTAAAATTCAGCTACTGGTGTATGTGAGGCGATTTCTATAAGATCCCTCAAGTAAGTTGGTCTTCTTCATTCTTTTTTCAATTTTCTTAGGGTTACATTCAATGTGATTAGGGTTTCATACCATATCCATAAGGTTCCTAATGTCCAGAAGTTAGGTTTCAATTCTAGGGTTTTATATCTTGACTTTTGTGTGAAATCTTCTGTTTTTATGTCAGATTTCACTTCCTTGAGGTGCGACGGTGGTGCGGTTTATGTTTCGCACCATGTTTTGAGTGTTTGAACATAAAAGGTAGGTGATTCCATGTATAACCATTTTATTATATGTTATCTTTATTGGTTTATTAATTTAGTATGTTTCAAATCTGTTTTTTGTGGTGCGAAAACTATTTTTTGATGGATTTGGTTAATTGTTTAATTTTGTAGTTGCATTTTTTCTTGGAATTGGGTGTTTTTCGTGCGTGGCTCTTGAGGAAATTTTTGGGTGTATTTTATAACATATGAAAGTGATTTATTAGTGTTGAAATGGGATGAAAATTCTGTTTTGTTAATGCCTTAATGTCATGTGGGCCTTTTAAAGGGTTTTTTTAATGGTTTTAATGTGTGAAACCATGTTGTACTTCTTGAACGTGATTTGTGAAAACATGTGTTTTTCATGTGTACCTTTTGTGGTATTGTTTGAGGTATTTGTATAAAACATGGGGGTGGTTTAATAAATGTTTTTAGGGATGACAATTCTACTTTTTATTGTTATTGGCATTGTTTTGGTCTTGAATTAGGGTTTTGAAATGGGTTTTGTATGTAAACCATGGTTGCACCTCTTGGGTTGGTTTTATGAAAATTGTAAATGATTTAATGAGTTACACAAAGTGTGAAATGGTTTATTATGTACTTTTTTGGTGATAGTATGTTCCTAAAATGAGTTTTTGAAACATAAAGTGGTCAGTTATGTTGTAAAACATTTCGGTAATGTTTTCTAAATTTTCAAGGTGATTTATGAAATTGGGATGTGGGTACGAAACATGTTTTCGGGCTGTTTTGCGTGAGTGTGATGTGCGAAATGGACTTTTTTATGAAAAGGGTATTATGTAACATGTGTGTGGGATGTTATGTGATGTTTGGAATCTTGGGAAAGATTTTATAGAATTTTTAACGGATTTTTTGAATTTTGAAAGATGTGAAAAATCAGTTGTGGGCTATTTTTGTGTGAGTATGATTTCAAAATTCATTTGAATGGAAAAGTGGATTTTTTAGACTTGTGAAGAATACATATGAGATATTTGGTGAACTTGTGATGTGAATACGATATTTTAATGTGAAAAGTATAGTTATTGACTTTTTGAACTTGTCTGAGCACAAGGGGAAAACCCGGGTATCTAGGTGGGTGGATGTGTACTAGTATGCTAGTGAATACGTGGGGTTTGGCCTCAGTTTCACTTAGAAATATTGACGCTTAAAACTCTAAATAAACTATGATGATGATTATTGGGGACCACTAGGTTATGGGTATGTTCCCTACTAGTGGCTCGTGCACGAGAACAGATATTTTGATGGTTACTCTCATTGAGATACGAGGTACCTGGGACCCACAACGAGGTAGTGCCTAGAGGTTATTTCCAATTGCTTGTGCTCATTAGTTACTTTTCGATTACCATATCCATACAGAATGGTTGGCTAGAAAATTCAGTATTGTTGACATTATATTTTAAATGTGTTGATTCTAAATGATAACCCACTTGAAAACTATTTTAATTTTTTTGATGAATCTTTTAGAAATTGTAACTAGCATTTTCTGTTTATGAAAACCTACAATCTTTTTGTCTTTGAATGTTTATCGCATGGAATCTATTAGTGGTGGTATCCTACTGGGAATTGTCTCACACCCTACTTACACCCTTGGGTGTAAGTAGACTTGGTTATTTTGTTGTTGCAGGTTTAGATACAGTTTTTAGTTCTAGTGGTTCTGAATTCTAGCAGGTCCTTAGTGGTGTAGTCCTGTGGAGATGTCTTGAGGGTGGTGCCCCTTACCATGAGGTTTCTTGGTCTGTTTCATTTTGATTTTGTACCTTTTTTATATTCTTGATGAGTTATTTTAAAACATTTACTTCAGTTCTGAATTTTGTAAAAGATGGTTTTAGTTGAAAAATCCAGATTCATTTTATTGAGTTTGTTTGTTGTTTAATGTTTATAAACTCAGGTAAATCATTCCCAAACATCATTTTATGATACCTAGGCACTTTTTACAGCCCGTGGGGATCGGGAACTCCCTTTGGTACTTGTCTTGGTCCGGGTCGGGTGCCAGTTTTGATGGTGACCAGATTCAGTTCGTGACAAAATGGTATCAGAGGAGGTTCGCTCTCTTTGGGTCACATTATTTGGGGCACAGTAGGGATAGTCTGGAGTTAGGATTGTTGGGACTTGGCATTCTAGTTATGAGTAATGTGGCTGATCACCATACCTCATGATGGGATTCAAGTCGCCTGGGGATGTCAGGATTTATATGAGTCCTTTGGATTTCTTGGATTCATGATGATTAGGGGAAATGAAAAGAGAGTTGGGTTACTGGTCTCAGTGAGATCACAGGGTCTGGAAAGCCATGTGGGGCCATGGATATTTACCTAGAACACTCTCTGTGATGGTGAAGTGATTGGAATATGTCTGCCAACCATATGTCCAAGTCACCCACTGAAACTAGTTTCCTCTCACATTGTCTTGTATTCTTTAGTTTTGAAATCTTGGATATTTGGTTTTAAAATGACTTGGTTTTATGAAGCGTAAAGTTTTTGTGAAATTATTTTAAAATAAATATGGAATGGTTTGGTTTATGAAATGGTGGAACTAAATTTTCAGAATTTTTTTGAAATGGAAAATGGTGTGCTTACACCTCTTTTGAAAGAAGGAACTATATTGAAGTTGGTTTGAAAAAGTGTTTCCAATAAAGTTTTCTAAACAATCAATGGGTTTTCTAATGGGATGAGATGTTTTAAAATTGATGTGAATATCTTTAAAGGGAGTTATTTTCTAAATGTTTGTGTCTTTATGAAAAGTTTTTTAAGATTTGAGTTGGGATTTTAATCGCGTGGTTAGCGGTTTTGAGAAAAATGATGTGTTAGTTGACCGTTTTGGTTTTTGAAAAGTGGAAATAAGTTTTGTTTTAACCATTAGTATTTTCGTGAGCAACCACATGAATGGGGTTATATGGGATGATGTATGGTTGATGGAATAGTTGGATGAGTGTCAGGATGGATATGGGGAGGGTGTCCAGTGTGGCACAGAAACATGCATGTGTAAGGCCCATGGGGTACCATTTGTTGATGTGCTAACCGTTGAACCGTTTGTTTTCAAATAAATGTTTTTAAATAAAAACATAATGTCTTGATGAATAGTTTTTGATGGTTTATATTATGTGTTTTTTTGGAAAATTTTGATGTTGTGGGATGTTTTGAGTCTAAGAACCCCTCCTGTTCAAGCTTTGTTTTGGGTTTGTGTTTGGTCGGTAAGCTGGGTAGAAGGACCGGTTAGTAGTCTCCTCTGAGATATGTTTTGGGACACCTTTATGGTGGTTCCCTTCATGAGTTTGGATCTGGTTTGTGGCACTTTTTGACCAATGGACCATCTTGGTTGTGTCCTTGGGTTCTCTTGGTGGATAAGGTACGCCCCCATTAAGGGTTAGTGCACAACTGAAGTGCAACCCAGATTGTTTCTCCATTCAAAGACCCTCCAGTTGATCAATATAAGGAATCTTTTTCTTAAGATTTCTAGATTGAGTCTACACCCTTTCTATTCCTGGTTTTGTGAATCCACTTTTAGTGTGAGAGTTATCATGGAAGGTTGAAAGAGACCTTAGCTTCTTAAGTTTTTTGATTTTCCGAAGGTGGAAGTGGTTTGGGGTTGTTAGAATGGATGAGTATCTGGATGGTGTCTAAGAGGTCCTCTCGGTCCATCATAGTCTCTTCGAAGAAGGAGTTCACAATAAACTACCAGTGTGGGAAATCTGGTCATGAGATGATATTGTGGCCACTTTCTAGAATTGTGTATTGTTTGGAGATGTTGTATAAGGTCCCACTCCATGCATTGTTTATATCAGTCGCAATGGTCTTGTTCGGTGAAGCCTTGTGATTTCGTGCACCCGATTGACTTTAAAGGTGAAAGTCGTGCAATCTTATGAGAGTCTCTTTATGTTGGGAGAATGTATCCCTTGGAAATACTTCAAAATATTCCATTTTAGAGGAAGGTGATTATAGGTTTTATTTACTTGTATAGTTTCTCACTCAAAGAAACAAGGTGTGATGTGTGTTCATTTTATAATCCCTTGATTCAGTGAAATATCGAGTTAGGGTAAAGTGAGTTTGAAATGTGTTACTTCTTGGAAATCTTATTGGGGATTTCAGTATAGTTGTTGGTGGAACTGAAAGAAGAATTCTCATTCAGGGGGGTTTCCAAAGCCTAACTATGAGGTCGAAGATGATTCAATCATTTCAGCTCCATCCAAAGGTCTCGGAGAGAAGCTGACTCGTAGTCAGGGGAAATCCCAGGGTTGTTTAAACCCATGTACAATGTATTATCCTCAGTATGAAAGATATTAAGATTTTAAACCTCTAGTTTCATCATATTTCTTCTATTTGTCCCATTCAGTGGATGTAGGTTGAGGGCCTTGTACCCATGTCATCACCTAATGTAATTCCCTCCCCCTTTGGTTTCCATCGAGTCATTAGAGAATGGTTGTATGTTTGGATGGATGTGATGAGGACATAGTTTGTGTATGATTAGTAGTGACCATGTTCCAGGAAGCCATACGAAAAGAATGATATGCACAGTTAGTGTAGAATTTCCCAAACCGTGCGGACTGACCCTACGCCATTCCCAAATCTTTAAAAAAAATTGGGTCTTTCTGTATCAGCCCATGCTGGTCGGTTAAGATGGTTGGTTCTTATGGTGGGGAGATCCACTATGATACTCATGCATGTTCCTTCTTAAGCTGTGAATTAAATTCTACCCTTTGTACTAGGGAGTTCATTCCAGCCCCCTGTTAGTATCTTGATTCTATCTCGGAAAATAATATAGGTTTCCTTTTATGGTGGGGTGCCTATTTTTGTCCCTCCATACCAGTAGCTCATATTTATCCATGGTGTTGGCTTGGTGGTAGGTAGTATAGTTCAGAACTATCTAGATACCAAAATCTTCCTTCAGTAAACGTTGGGATTTGAGATCTCCCAATGGTTCAGTTAATGTAAGGTAAGTGTAACCTTGTTCAAAGTTGTTGTTCATTTGGATGAATAGTTTGAGTCTTGTTTGGATAGCATTTGAGGAGTTTCATTTTGGGATAAAGTATGAATGTGATTGATCATTTCAGGAAAGTGGTGTAAGTTTGGGTTGTGAGATTAATCATTCCTTAATTGATCACTGGAGGTGTTTTGGCCCTTGGGGGGCGAAGCTTGGCAAAGAAGTACATCTTGGTTTATCGGTTTGGTTTGGATTTGGTATATGGCCTTGTTGTAGCTTTCTGGAGACGGAATGTGTTTATGGTGGAAATAATTCTCATATAAATGAAATATTTTAATGTTAAATTTAATTTAATTGCTATATATTCTTTTTTTTCGGGTTTCTCAAGCTTTTATGGTGGAATGGGTGAGTTTTTGTGAATTGGTCCAATCTGTGAGCTCAATTCCAGATTTAAAAATAAGTTTTGTTTCTTTTATAACTTTTTCATTATTTAATATTTTTCACCCATTATAATTCCAAAATGGTCTCCCATGACATATTAGCACCACAATTGTAGTTTGGATCCATTAGGAATCCATAACAATGTGGTATTTGGGTTTTTATTTAAGAATTGGACCAACCCGAAATCCCATTTTCCAGTTATAAATTGTTTTTTTAATTTTTTAATATCTTATTCATTATAATGAATTTTTCAATGATTCAACCTATAATTAGACCCTAATAAGACCAGGAGAGCTCAAATTGCCTTTTCTCCCTCCTTGGAGCTCTTTAAAACCGAGAATTAGGGAAGAACTTCATAGGGTGTCTCAAATAGTCCAGAATTGAAGAGGTAACTTCATTCCTTCTTAACTCTCCCAATTCTTACTATTTTTCCTCCATTTCAATTCTTAAATGACCTCATAAATATTGTTCGAACAACCCCTAAATTTTTGTCTATTTTAAAATTCATCTACTGGTGTATGTGAGACGATTTCTACAAGATCCCTCAAGTAAGTTGGTCTTCTTCATTCTTCTTTCAATTTGCTTAGGGTTACATTCAATGTGATTAGGGTTTCATACCTTATCCATAAGGTTCCTAATGTCCAGAAGTAATGGTTAAATCCTAGGGTTCGATATCTTGACTGTTGTGTGAAATCTTCTTGTTTTAGGTTGGATTTCACTTCCTTGAGGTGCGACAGTGTGTCGGTTTATGTTTCGCACCATGTTTTGAGTGTTTCGACATAAAAGGTAGGTGATTCCATGTATAACCATTTTATGATGTGTTAGCTTGCTTGGTTTATTAATTTAGTATGTTTCAAATCTGTTTTTTGTGGTGCGAAAACTATTTTTTGATGGATTTTGTTAAGTGTTTAATTTTATAGTTGCATTTTTGCTTGGAATTGGGTGCTTTTCATGCGTGGCTCTTGAGGAAATGTTTGGGTGTATTTTATAACATATGAAAGTGATTTATTAGTGTTGAAATAGGCTGAAAATTCTGGTTTGTTAATGTCTTAATGTCATGTGGGCCTTTTAAAGGGGTTTTTTAATGGTTTTAATGTGTGAAACCATGTTGTAATTCTTGAACGTGATTTGTGAAAACATGTGTTTTTCATGTGTACCTTTTGTGGTATTGTTTGAGGTATTTGTATAAAATGTGGGGGTGGTTTAATAAATGTTTTTAGGGCTTCCAATTCTTCTTTTTATTGTTATTGGCATTGTTTTGGTCTTGAATTAGGGTTTTAAAATGGGTTTTGTATGCAAACCATGGTTGCACCTCTTGGGTTGGTTTTATGAAAATTGTAAATGATTTAATGAGTTACACAAAGTGTGAAATGGTTGCTTATGTACTGTTTTGGTGATATTATGTTCCTAAAATGTGTTTTTGAAACATAAAGTGTTCATTTATGTTGTAAAACATTTTGGTAATGTTTTGTAATTTTTGGAGGTCATTTATGAAATTGGGATGTGGGTGCGAAACATGTTTTCGGGCTGTTTTGTGTGAGTGTGATGTGAAAAATGGACTTTTTTTTATAAAAAGGGTATTATGTAACATGTGAGTGGGCTGTTATGTGATTTTTGGCATCTTGGGAAAGATTTTATAAAATTTTTAATGGATTTGTTTAATTGTGAAAGATGTGTAAAATCTGTTGTGGGCTATTTTTTGTGTGAGTATGATTTCAAAATTCATTTGAATGGAAAAGTGGATTTTTTAGACTTGTGTGGAATACATGTGGGCTGTTTGGTGAAATTGTGATGTGAAAATGATATTTGCATGTGCAAAGTATATTTATTGAATTTTTGAACTTGTCTGAGCATAAGGGGAAAACCCGGGTATCTAGGTGGGTGGACGTGTACTAGTATGCTAGTAAATCTGTGGGGTTTGGCCTCAGTTTCAATTAGAAATATTGACGCTTACAACTCTAACTAAACTATGATGATGACAATTGGGGACCACTATGTTATGGGTATGTTCCTTACTAGTGGCTCGTGCACGAGAATGGATATTGTGATGGTTACTCTCATCGAGATACGAGGCACCTGGGACCCACAACGAGCTAGTGTCTAGGGGTTATTTCCAACTGCTTGTGCTCATTAGTTAATTTGTAATTACTGTAGCCATATGGAATGGTTGGCTGGAAAATTTAGTAGTGTCGACATTATTTTTTAAAAGTGTTGATTCTAAATGATAACCCACTTGAAAACTATTTTAATTTTTTTGTTTAATCTTTTAGAAATTGTTACTAGCATTTTCTATTTATGAAAACCTACAAGCTTTTTGTCTTTGAATGTTTATCACATGGAATCTCTTAGTGGTGGTATCCTACTGGGCATTGGATCACACCCTACTTACACCCTTGGGTGTAAGTAGACTTGTTTATTTTGTTGTTGCAGGTTTAGATACAGTTTTTAGTTTTAGTGGTTCGGATTTCTAGCAGGTCCTTGGTGGTGAAGTCCTGTGGAGATGTCTTGAGGGCAGCGCCCCATACCATGAGGGTTCGTGGGCTGTTTCATTTTGATTTTGTACCTTTTTTATAGTCTTGATGAGTTGTTTTAAAACATGTAATTCAGTTCTGAATTTTGTAAAAGATGGTTTTAGTTGAAAAATCCAGATTCATTTTATTGAGTTTGTTTGTTGTTTAATGTTTATAAACTCGGGTAAATCGTTCCCAAACTTCATTTTATGATACCCGGGCACTTGTGCCAGCCCGTGGGGATCGGGAACACCCTTCGGGCCTTGTCACGGGCTGGGTCGGGTGCCAGTTTTTATGGTGACCAGATTCGGTTCGTGACATTTTCATATGTGGGTAGTTGTTCTTTAGTGGTTAAAACTCTTTCATCATGACCTCAAGGAGGAAGATGTGTTGTGGCCTGAATTTCAGAGGGAGTTTCAGGTAGAGTTACATTCATCGATGATGAGGGAAGATAAGATGAAATAGGTTCTATCCATTAAACCAGGTATTTTGAGAAAATGGGCACTTCTGGGTAGGTTCAAGGATCTCCTTTACTTTTCTCTAGATGTTTTTCTATATGTGGATTCCAAAGCACAGCTGTCACGACCCATCCTCGGGGCCCGTGTCGTGACTACCCCAAGCCCGCCTTCCATAGGCCAGGGGCTGGCGACTAGCACCAAGGCGTAATTCCCAATAAAAGGGAAGGCATTGCCTTTGTAAAGTAAACAAACACCACAGAGCAAGCAAGCAGAAGTAAACACTAAGAAAAAACTGGGTACAACAGTAAGTGCGGAAAAGTAAGTGGGCCAGAATACAAACCCAAACTAAAAGTAAAGTACAACTGGAAAGGGAAAACAACAACTGAAAGTAAAGCCGCAACGTCAAGCTGTCCACTAGAAGTCCCACTTGAAGGGTGAGTACAGATAGCCTCCACAGCTCCTCGGGTCCAGTCGTCCGCTCCGAGTACGTCCCGCCCAGTGGTCCACCTCCAGGTACCGTCCTTCTCCGTAAGCCTCAACCACGATCAGTGCTGCCCATCATCTGCAACCAACACAACGTAGTGCGAGCATAGCCCGTGCAGGGGTGAGTATAAGCTACTCAGTAGGGACCCCGAGACCCCCAAAGGTCTCCCATAATCCACAAAGGATAATCCACAAAGTAAAGATACAATCATGAAGTAACATCCAACACTAATTAGTTATATGCCCATACATATACCTAAGTCATCAATTCCAGTTCGCTCCAACCTCCAAGCCCAAGTACAACCCAGTCCACACAGGAAATCACAACTCAGTCCACAAAGGAAAGAAAAACGTAATCCACACAGGATAGCACAACACAATTCACATAGTAAAGCAAAACAGGATTCAGCTCACACAGGTATACTTCTTCGTATGATGATAGAGATGATCAGATATTTCCACTGATTCATCTAATCCATCAGACCCACAAAGGATCGATAGGTACTAACCCCTGAAATGACCCACAAAGGATCTGACCCACACATGATCGATAGGTAACTAACCCCCACAATGACCCACAAAGGATCGATAGGTAACTAACCCCCGCAATGACCCACAATGGATCGATAGGTAACTAACCCACGCAATGACCCACACAGGATCGGACCCAGCAGGATCTGTAGGCGCTGGCCCACACAAGACCATTGAGCGCTGACCCACATAGGATCTGACCCACACAGGATCAGTGGAACTGATCCACGTAGGATCGCTGAGTGCTGTAGTCGTCGTTGTCGAGTCCACGGAGGATTTCTACACAGTCGTCATCGTCGTCGCAGTCGCAGCCAGCTCTAGAGTTCCCGAACACAGAAAGCTCGTTTCGGAGGGTCCGTTCCATGAGCCGAAGGGTTGATACATCAACTGACACATAGTCTGAATTTGATGTATCCAAAAGTTCTGTATCGTCAACAGGAACTCAACGACACAGACGGCGCGTCATTCGAACGCCCGGTCTGAGTGTTATTGGCTTTTTCGTCCCAGGGGCCCTGTTGGTTTTTAAGTCAAAACCAACCCGACCGTACTCCAACTGCGTCCAAACCTCGAGCGGAGTAAACCAAAAGGTTTTTATCACTTATAGGAATCCAAAAAATTCGATGGCATGTCAATCAGATGTCCGGAGCTCAAGTTATAAGTGTTTCCGCTCTGAGGGCCTGGTTGGTTTCGTGTACGAACCAACCCGACCGAACACAAGCTACTCCGAATCCTTGAGTGTAATATGCTGAAACGACCGTCTCGATCCAAGGATCTCTACGCAACTAACGGTGCGCCGATCAGAGGTCCGCAGCCCAAGTTATGAGCAAAAGACCGGGAGAGGTTCGGTATTAGGGGGTTCGAGCACGGCCCGATACCCCCAGGGTCGGCCCGAACCGGGTCCGGGTCCGTCCCGCATGGGAGCGGCCCATCCCGGCGCGCTGGTGCGCTGTCGCTGGCCGGGTGGCCAGGCGGCCGGCCCGGCCGTTACGGCCGAGCGAAGAGGGAGGGGGGCGTGCTTCCCCCGCGTGGAGAAACTGCGGGCCCCATGTGGGGGGCCGCTCCTGCTGGCCAGTCGGGGGTTACAACCCCCAGCGCTTTCCCCTGACCGGTCGGCCCACACCGTCCAGCTGGCTACTGCCGCCACGGGACCGGCAAGGGCCGGTCCCCCTGCTCCAATGCTGGCGGCTCGGAACCGGCCGCCGGTTCCCCCTGCTCCGCCGCGGCCCGGTACCGACCGCGGCCTTCGTCCGTCCGGTGCGGTGCGACGGCGCTGCGCTTCTCACCCTTTCCTTAACAATTCCCACGCCGTGCTTCGGCACCGCGTTGCCTTTCCCGTGCCGCAACAATATCAAATAATAAAAAGGGAGAGGAGGGTCAGCCGTGTTCGTGCGGTCCGACCCCCTCCCGTTATTGTGGTAAGAGGAGGCTCCAATAAAAGAGAAGAAAGGCAACGGAAGAATTCACGAACAACAATTAAAATAAATCCCTACCTCATCGAATTCGATGAGCGAGGATTCTCTGTAGAAATAACTGTCGTGGAAGAAGGCGTCGTGGAGGGAGGATCGTCGCGTCGCGGAGAAACTTCGCGGAAGAAGAATCACGGAAGGAGCGTCGTGGAAGAAGCGTCGTGGAAGTCGACCTCCGATGGTTTGGCGTTCTTCATCGGAGGTCGGTGCGTTCTTCGTGTTCTTCGCATTCTTCGCGTTCTTCGTCGAAGAAGAAGGATTTTCTCCCAATCCTCTCCATGCAACAAGTTCCAACAAAAATAAAATAAGAGTTGTCTTATTTTATTAACGCACAAGCCAACATTTGAATTTCAAAAGAAACGAAATGAATAATTAATTGAGGAGTTTAAAACCGCCCAATTAATTGGGGCGTTTAATATCCAGTATAAACATAAGAGTTGACTTCATTTAAAAGTGGGGTGCGGGTGCATTACTTAGAAGAAAAGAAACGGTGAGGCTCGTGTGGGCCCCACCTCACAAATATCCTACCAACAGGGTAGGATATTGTGGGTCCCACATCATCCACTTAACTTAAGTTAAAATAAAATAAAAATCGGTTGTACCAATTTTATTTTATTTCTTAACTTAAACCCCAAAAATTAAAAACCACACCCGAGCAAACACAACTCCGGAAAAGGTGTTTCTAAACAATTACCGGCGCTATGATTCCATCAGTGCCCTCGGAATTTGATTCCGAGCACCGGCTCAAAAGTTAGAAAAACCCACTCGTTTGTTCCCTAAACGTACCCGAGCTAAACTTTGGAAAATGATTCCGGGCACACCGGGCCTCGGAATCAGGTGCCGTCAGAAACTGCGTTCTTGTAAAATTTCTAAGAAAATTAAGAAAAAAATTCCTTGATTTTTTCGAGTCTTTACATCACTCCCACATCAGGGCTTTACATCCCTGTAAAGATACATCATAAACTCGGGAAACAAATGTTGGTACTGAGCACGCATCTGAGCCTCCCGCTCCCAAGTGCTCTCCTGGAGGTTCCCATGCTGTCATCTGATGCACACTAGAGGAATCGACCATCCACTTAGGATACCCTCCTGTCGATCCTCAATCTCCACCAGGACCTCCGCAAAAGTCTCCCCATCATCAACGTCTAGCTCCCCATGGTCAATGATATGCGTTTGGGTCATGCATTTATCTCCTCAGCTGAGATACGTGGAAGACATCGTCCACCCGATGCAACTGAAGTGGTAGAGCCAGGCGATAAGCCACCTCACCAATCCTGATGAGGACCTGGAATGGTCCAATTATGCATAGAGATAACTTGCCGCCTCGGCCAAATCTCCGTAATCCACATCGAGGTGAGACCCGCAAGAAGACGTGGTCGCCATCCTTGAACTCTAGTGGCCTATGCCTCTTGTCAGTATAAGACTTCTACCGGCTCTGAGCTGTCCTCATCCGCTCCTGGATGACCTGGACCTTATCTGTCGTGGCCTTGACCATCTCCGGTCCCACAAGTGCTGACTCCCCAGGGTCTGTCCAGCATAGAGGAGATCTACAAGGTCGGTCGTACAACGCCTGGTATGGTTCCATCCCGATGGTGGAGTGGTAGTTGTTGTTGTACGTAAACTCCACCAAGGGTAGGTGGTCCTCCCAGCTACGACCAATGTCGAGGACACATGCGCGGAGCATGTCCTCAAGAGTCTGAATGGTCCTCTCCGTCTGACCATCTGTCTGGGGGTGAAAGGCGGTGCTCAGACATAGCTGCGTCCCGAACGCCTCATGCAAGCCTTTTCAAAGTCGGGAAGTAAAGCGAGCATCTCGATCGGAGACGATAGATGATGGAACACCATGAAGCTGTACAATCTCCTGAACATATAGACATCCCAAGCTCTCTACTGAGCCCTGCTCTCTGATGGGTAAGAAGTGAGCCGACTTGGTGAGTCGGTCGACAATCACCCAAATGGAGTCGTGACCTCTGGAAGTACGTGGAAGTTCTGTCACGAAGTCCATAGATATTCCGTCCCACTTCCACTCCGGGACCTCCAAGGGTTGTACCAAGCATGCTGGTACCTGGTGCTCTACCTTCACCTGCTGGCAGGTGAGGCATCGAGAAACGAACTCTACCATAACCTTCTTCATGCTCGGCCACCAGTGTTGTCGTCTGAGATCCTGGTACATCTTCGCTACACCAGGATGTACCGCTAAAGGGGAAATGTGAAACTCTCTCAGCACCTTCTCCCATAAATCAACTGGTACCAAGGTACGTCCTCTGAAAAGGACTTCGTGCTCTCCTCCTACAGAGAAACCATTAGGTGCCTGTCCTGAGGATATCTACGCACGCCGCATCTCACAGTCAGCGTCCCCACGTTGTGCCTCTCTGACCCGCTGCAGTAGTGGAGGAGATTGTGAGTGACTGAAGGAAGGATTCTCCATCTCTATCCATGAAGGATATCTGCAAAGCAGCTAGCTGCTCTATCGCCTCCCCAAGTAGCTGAATGCTTGTCCTCCTGGTGAGAGCATCGGCTACTACGTTCTCCTTCCCAGGAGTATAGACTATCTCAAAGTCATAGTCCTGGAGGAACTCGAGCCATCACCGCTGTCTCAGGTTTAGGTCCTTCTGAGAGAAGATGTACCTGAGACTCTGATGTTCAGAATAGACTGTAAAGCACTCTCCCATCAGATAGTGTCGCCACATCTTCAGAGCGAAGACCACTGGTGCTAACTCCAGGTCATGGGTAGCATAGTTTTGCTCATGCGGCCTCAACTGACATGATCCATAGGCGATCATTACTCGCTCTTGTATCATGAAACATCCGAGTCCGGTCCCTGATGCATCGCAGAAGACTATGTACCCTACTCCCTCCTCCGGCAACCTCAAGATAGGTGCGCTGGTCAATCTCTGTCTCAGCTCCTGGGAGCTCTGCTGACATCTTTCTGACCACACAAAGGGTTTCCCCTTCTTTGTCAAAGATGAGAGTGGTGCCGCAACTCTGGAGAAGTCTGGAACAAATCTCCGGTAGTATCTAGCTAGTCCCAAGAAACTCCGCACCTCCGTCATACTCCTGGGTGGCTCCCAAGCTAGCACTGCCTCGATATTCACAGGATCCACCGCAACTCTCGCCTCCGAGATGACGTGTCCCAAGACGTGGACCTCACGTATCCAGAACTGACACTTTGAGAGATTTCCATAAATCTGGTGTTCTCGGAGTGTGTCTAGTACAACCCACAAGTGGTAGGCGTGCTCCTCCTCAGTGGTCGAGTATATCAAAATGTCTTCGATGAAGACCGCAACAAATCGATCGAGGTATGGCTGAAGGATCCTATTCATGAGGCCCACGAACACTGCTGGAGCATTGGTTACGCCGAATGTCATAACCAAGAACTCATAATGGCCATACCGACATCTGAAGGCCGTCTTCTGCACGTCCTCGTCCCGAACTCTGAGCTGATGATAGCCTGACCTGAGGTCTATCTTTGAGAACCACCGTGATCCCCTGAGCTAATCGAAGAGGTCATCAATCCTTGATAGTGAATACTTGTTCCTCATAGTCACCCGGTTCAGGCGACGATAGTCAACACAAAGTCGCAAGCTCCCGTCCGCCTTTTTGGCGAACAATATCGGGGAAGCCCAGGGTGAAACACTAGGTCGGATGAATCCTTTTCCCTGCAAGTCCTCCAACTATACCCATAGCTCTCAAAGCTCGGCGGGGGCCATCAAATAAACTGGAGTGGATATCGGGGCTATCCCGGGGTACAGGTCAATATAAAATTCTACCTCTCTACGAGGAGGTAGTCCAAGAACGTCGTCGTGGAAAACGTCCTCATACTGATCCACCACTACAGGAAAACTAGGACTCCGCACATCAACTGCTCCTAGGATGAGGCTAGCTAACTGATGAGTGATGGGTTGTCCTCTCCTCTGCAGGAGTCCATCCTATGCTGCGAAGGATCCCTTCTCGCCGGTGAAGGTGAACCTGCTCCCATCGGTGCGTACACATCACACCTTGCGCCTAATACAGTCAATATAAGCATGGACTATAGATAACCAATTCATTCCCAAGATGACGTCGTAAGGCCTTGACGCTGCTACAAGAAGATCCCAGCCGAAGCTCTCGCCTCCTAGAGTAATCTCACTTTGCCAGCCCCAGTGCGTAATCGTCGAGTCTGCTCCCGTAGGAGTCTCTAGCCGTAAGGATCGATCCAACGACTCTGTCGGAATCTCCGAGCTCCGAACAAGGGCAGAGACTATGAATGAATGACTCGCTCCTGTGTCTATAAGAACTGAAACAAGGGTAGAATAGACACAAATAGTACCTAGAATCATCTCGGGCACGCCGTGGTCGTAGACCTCCACTGCCTGGAGCTGTGCCTGTCTCTGTACGCCAGCTCCCTGTGGTCAGGGTGGACCTCCTGGTGGTGGTGGTGGTAGAGCCTCAAAGAGTCGCCCACCACCTGCTGCTCGGCCAGCTCCTCTGCCTCGTCCGCCTGCTCCCTGCGGATCACCACGGTCGACCCTCTACCTCTGCCTGGGTGGCCCCTCAACCATCTGCTGCTCCTCAGCATGGAGGGTCGGGAAGTCACGAGCCATGTGGCCCTTCCCGCCGCATGTGTTGCACTGTCTGCCTCTCGAAAGACTGGCTCCGCGCTGTGTGTCGCGCACTGCTGAGCTAGTGTCCTCAGGTCGTCTGCCTAAGGGTCTGGTCTTCCTGGACCCATGAGTCATCCGTCGACTGCCTTCTGTAGAGGACTCTGCTACGTGGCACCCTGCTGTAGGTCTCACTGCTGATGCAGGCTCTGCAAGGAAGCTCTCGATCAGGAGGGCTCTCTCCAGTACCCCAGCCTGTGTCAGAATGCTGAGGGAGATCAGCGATGCCCTGATCTCTTGCCTCAATCTCTGCTCGAAGGTCCAGCCCCGGAAGAATGGGTCCTGTACCATGTCTCTCGAGTAGCGCGAGAGATCGGTAAATCTCGTCGAGTACTGGGCGACCGTCAAACTGCCCTGTCACAGATGTAGAAGCTCCTGGATGTGCACTGCACGGAGGGTGGATGGGACGAACTCCGAGCGGAAGAGGCTCTCAAAGTCCGTCTAGAGGAGAGATGCCTCATCATGCACCTGGAGCATCAAGCTCCACCATCTGCCTGATGTCGCGTGCAGTAGGCTCGCTGTGAGGATCACCATGAGGTCTGCTGGTGTCCTCACTAACCTGAAAACTCGTACAACTACCTCCAGCCAATCCTCAGCTACCTAGGGGTCCGTCTCCCTGCGGAACCTGGGTGGTCGCTGGTGCTGAAACTCGTGCAGTGCACTAAGGCTACGTGCATCATTCGCGAATGGGGTTGGTAGCATCGGTGGCTCGGCGGGTAGAGGTACCGCCGGTGCCTCTGCTGTCAAAGGGCCCTGTACTGAGGCCTCGTCGCTCGGTGGGTTGTCATCACACATAACTCTCGGAACCCTAGCTGGTTGCCATCGTGGGGACATCCTAAAAAGAAATGGGTGCGCCACGTTCAAATAGTATATCTGGTGAGCTGACACAAAGTAATCACAAAGAAAACTTGAAACACACATGCAATCAATGTTTTCGTGTATTAAGTCGGAAATCAGAAGTCACAGTCCTGGTGTACGGATACGTCGGCCGCCGCACCAACACTGGACTCCCTGGACTGATAACCACACTCAATACTCTTAAAACTATTGCTTCACATAGAAAAAGATCAGAGTCCTGAGTTCTACAGTAGAAACGAACACCTCTGATACCAATTTTTCATGACCCGTCCTCGGGGCCCGTGCCGTGACTACCCCAAGCCCGCCTTCCATAGGCCAGGGGCTGGCGACTAGCACCAAGGCGTAATTCCTGATAAAAGGGAAGGAATTGCCTTTGTAAAGTAAACAAACACCACAGATCAAGAAATTAGAAGTAAACACTAAGTAAAAACTGGGTACAACAGTAAGTGCAGAAAAGTAAGTGGTCCAGAATACAAACCCAAACTGAAAGTAAAGTACAACTGGAAAGGGAAAACAACAACTGAAAGTAAATCCACAACGTCGAGCCATCCACTTGAATTCCCACCTAAAGGGTGAGTACAGATAGCCCCCATAGCTCCTCGGGTCCAGCCGTCCGCTCCGAGTACGTCTCGCCCAGTGGTCCACCTCCAGGTATCGTCCTGCTCCGCAAGCCTCAACCACGATCAGCGATGTCCGTCGTCTGCAACCAACACAATGTAGTGCGGGCATATCCCATGCAGGGTTGAGTATAAGCTAATCAGTAGGGACCCGAGACCCCCGAAGGTCTCCCAGAATCCACAAAGGATAATCCACAAAGGAAAGATACAATCACAAAGTAACATCGGACACTACTTAGGTATATTCCCATACATATACCTAAGTCATCAATTCCAGTTCGCTCCAACCTACGAGCCCAAGTACAACCAAGTCCACACAGGAAATCACAACCCATTCCACACAGGAAAGAAAAACGTAATCAACATAGGATAGCACAACACAATCCATATAGGAAATAAAAACAGGATTCAGCTCACATAGGTATACTTCTTCGTATGACGATAGAGATGATCAGATATTGCCACTGATTCATCTAAGTCGTCGGACCCACAAAGGATCGATAGGTACTAACCCCTGCAATGACCCACAAAGGATCTGACCCACATAGGATCGATAGGTAACTAACCCCCGCAATGACCCACAAAGGATCGATAGGTAACTAACCCCTGCAATAACCCACAAAGGATCGATAGGTAACTAACCCCCGTAATGACCCACAGAGGATCGGACCCACACAGGATCTGTAGGCGCTGGCCCACACAGGACCGCTGAGCGATGACCCACACAGGATCTGACCCACACAGGATCGGTGGCACTTATCCACGTAGGATCGCTGAGTGCTGTAGTCATCACCATCAAATCCATGGAGGATTTCTGCACAGTCGTCATCGTCGTCGCAGTCGCAGCCAGCTCTAGGGTTCCCGCACACAGCAAGCTCGTTTCGGAGGGTCCGCTCCACGACCCGAAGGTCTGATACATCAACTAACACATTGTCCAGATTTGATATATCCAAAAGTTCCGTATCGTCAACAGGAACTCAACGACACAGACGGCGTGTCATTCAGACGCCCGGTCTGAGTGTTATTGGCTTTTTCGTCCTAGGGGCCCAGTTGGTTTTTAAGTCAAAACCAACCTGACTGTACTCCAACTGCATCCAAACCTCGAGCGGAGTAATCCAAAAGGTCCTTCTCACTTAGAGGAATCCAACAAAGTCGACGGCACATCAATCGGACGTCCAGAGCTCAAGTTTTAAGTGTTTCCGTTCCGAGGGCCCGGTTGGTTTCGTGTACGAAACAGCCCGGCCGAACCCAAGGTACTATGAAACCTTGAGTGTAATATACCGAAACGACCATATCGATCCAAGGATCGCTACTCAATTGACAGTGCGTCGATCAGAGGTCTGCAGTCCAAGTTATGGGCAAAATACCGAGAGAGGTTCGGTATTAGGGGGTTCGGGCCCGGTCCGGCCTGAACCGGGTCGACTCGAACCGGGTCCGGGTCCGGCTCGCATGGGCGCGGCCCGGCCTGGCTGGCGCGTCCCGGCGCGCTGTCGCTGGCCGGGTGGCCAGGCGGCCGGCTTGGCCGTTACGGCCGACCGAAGAGGGCAGGGGGGCGCGCTGCCCCCGCGTGGAGAAATCGCGGCCCCCCATGCGGGGGGCCGCTCCTGCTGGCCAGCCGGGGGTTACGACCCCCGGCGCTTTCCCCTGACCGGCCGGCCCGCACCGTCCAGCCGGCTGCTGCCGCCATGGGACCGGCAATGTCTGGTCCCCCTGCTCCGATGCCGGTGGCCCGGAACTGGCCGCCGGTTCCCCCGGCTCCGCCGCGGCCCGGAACCGGCTGCGGCCTTCATCCGTCTAGCATGGCACGATGGCGCCGCGCCCCTCCGCCGCGGCCCCGCTCCAATCGCAGTGCTTTTTTGGTTCACCGGCGTGGCGTGACGGCACCGTGTCTTTGGTTCGTCTTCAACGGTGCGGCCCAACAGCGCTGCGCTTCTCCCCCTTTCCTTGACAATTATCGCGCGGTGCTTCTTCACCGCATTGCCTTGCCCGTTCCTAAACAATATCAAATAATAAAAAGGGAGTGGAGGTCCAGCCGTGTTCATGCGGTCTGACCCCCTCCCGCTATTGCGGTAACAGGAAGCTCCAATAAAAGAGAATAAAGGCAACAGAAGAATTCACGAACAACAATTAAAATAAATCCCTACCTCGTCGAATTCGATGAGTGAGGATTCGTCGCGGAAATAACCATCGCGGAAGAAGGCGTCATGGAGGGAGGATCGTCGCGTCGCGGAGAAGCATCGCGGAAGGAGCGTCGCGGAAGGAGCATCGCGGAAGGAGCGTCGTGGAAGAAGCGTCGCGGAAGTCGATCTCCGATGGTTTGGCGTTCTTCGTCGGAGGTCGGCGCGTTCTTCGCGTTCTTCGCATTCTTCGTCGAAGAAGAAGGCTTTTCTCCCAATCCTCTCCACACTAAAAGTTCCAACAGAAATAAAATAATATTTGTCTTATTTTATTAACGTACAAGCCAACGTTTGAATTTCAAAAGAAACGAAACGAATAATTAATTGAGGAGTTTAAAACCGCCTAATTAATTGGGGCGTTTAATATCCAGTTTAAACGTAAGAGTTGACTTCATTTAAAAGGGGGTGCGGGTGTGTTACTTAGAAGAAAAGAAATGGTGGGGCTCCTATGGGCCCCACCTCACAAATATCCTACCAAGAGGGTAGGATATTGTGGGTCCCACATCATCCACTTAACTTAAGTTAAAATAAAATAAAAATTGGTTGTACCAGTTTTATTTTATTTCTTAACTTAACCCCCAAAAATTAAAAACCACACCCGATCAAACACAACCACAAAAAAGGTTTTTCTAAACAATTACTGGCGCTTCAATTCCATCGGTGCCCTCGTAATTTGATTCCAAGCACCGGTTCAAAAGTTAAAAAAACCCGCTCGTTCGTTCACTAAACGTACCCGAGCTAAACTTCGAAAAAAGATTTCGGGCACACTGTGCCTCGGAATCAGGTGTCGTCAGAAACTGTGTTCTTGTAAAATTCCCAAGGAAATTAAGAAAAAATTTCCTTGAATTTTTAGATTATTTAAATCACTCCCACCTCAGGGCTTTACATCCCTGTAAAGATACATCATAAACTAGGGAAACAAATGTGGGTAATGAGCACGCATCTGAGCATCCCGCTCCCAAGTTCTCTCCTGGAGGTTCTCGTGCTGCCATCTGATGCGCACTAGAGGAATCGACCGTCCACTTAGGACCCGATCCTATCGATACTCAATCTCCACCGGGACCTCCGCAAAAGTCTCCCCATCATCAAATTCCATCTCCCCATGGTCAATGATATGTGTTTGGTCATGTATATATCTCCTCAGCTGAGATACGTGGAAGACGTCGTGCACCCGGTGTAACTGAGGTGGTAGAGCCGGGCGATAAGCCACCTCGCCAATCTTGTTGAGGACCTGGAATGGTCCGATGATGCACGGAGATAACTTGACGCCTCTTCCAAATCTCTGTAATCCACGTCGAGGTGAGACCCACAAGAAGACGTGGTCGCCATCCTAGAACTCTAGTGGCCTCTGCCTCCTGTCAGCATAAGACTTCTGTTGGCTCTGAGCTGTCCCCATCCGCTCTTGGATGACCTGGACCTTCTCTGTCGTGGCCTGGACCATCTCCAGTCCCACAAGTGCTGACTCCCCAGGGTCTATCCAGCATAAAGGAGATTTTCAAGGTCGGTCGTACAATGCCTCGTATGGTGCCATCCCGATGGTGGAGTGATGGCTGTTGTTGTACGCGAACTCAACCAAGGGTAGGTGGTCCTCCCAGCTGTGACCAAAGTTGAGGACACATGTGCGGAGCATTTCCTCTATAGTCTGAATGGTCCTCTCCGTCTAACCATCTGTCTGGGGGTGAAAGGCGGTGCTTAGACATAGTTGCGTCATGAACGCCTCCTGTAACCCTTTCCAAAGCCGGGAAGTAAAGAGAGCATCTCGATCGGAGACGATAGATGATGGAACACCATGAAGCCGTACAATCTCTTGAACGTAGAGACGTCCCAAGCTCTCTACTGAGCCCTGCTCTCTGATGGGTAAGAAGTGAGCCGACTTGGTGAGTCGGTCGACAATCACCCAAATGGAGTCGTGACCTCTGGAAGTGCGTAGAAGTACAGTCACGAAGTCCATAGATATTCCATCCCACTTCCACTCCGGGACCTCCAAGGGCTGTACCAAGCCTGCTGGTACCTGGTGCTCTGCCTTCACCTGCTGGCAGGTGAGGCATCGAGAAACGAACTCTGCCACAGCCTTCTTCAGGCCCGGCCACCAGTGCTATCGTCTGAGATCCTGGTACATCTTCACTACGCCAGGATGTACCACCAAAGGGGAAGTGTGAAAATCTCTCAGCACCTCCTCCCGTAAAGCAACTGGTACCAAGGTACGTCCTCTGAAAAGGACGCCATGCTCTCCTCCTACAGAGAAACCATCAGGTGTCTGTCCTAAGGATATCTGCACACGCCGCGTCTCACAGTCCGCGTCCCCACGCTGTGCCTCTCTGACCCACTGCAGTAGTGGAGGAGTGACTGTGAGTGACTGAAGGAAGGATGCTCTATCTCTATCCACGAAAGATATCTACAAAGCGGCTAGCTGCTCTGTCGCCTTCCCAAGTAGTTGAATGTCTGTCCTCCTGCTGAGAGCATCGGCTACTACTTTCTCCTTCCCAGGAGTATAGACTATCTCAAAGTAATAGTCCTGGAGGAAATCAAGTCATCGCCGCTGTCTCAGGTTCAGGTCCTTCTGAGAGAAGATGTACCTGAGACTCTGATGGTCATAATAGACTGTAAAGCACTCGCCCATCAGATAGTGTCACCACATCTTCAGAGCGAAGACCACTACTGCTAACTCCAGGTCATGGGTAGCGTAATTCTGCTCATGCATCCACAAATGACGTGATACATAGGCAATCACTGCACGCTCCTACATCAGGAAACATCCGAGTCTGGTCCCTTATGCATCGCAGTAGACTATATACCCTACTCCCTCCTCTAGAAACCTCAAGATAGGTGTGTTGGTCAATCTCTATCTCATCTCCTGGAAGCTCTGATGACATCTTTCTGACCACACAAAGGGTTTCCCCTTCTTCATCAAAGCTGAGAGTGGTGCCGCAACTCTGGAGAAGTCTGGCACAAGTCTCCGGTAGTATCCAGCTTGTCCCAAGAAACTCCGCACCTCCGTCACGCTCCTGGGTGGCTCCCAAGCTAGCACTGCCTCGATCTTCGCAGGATCCACCGCAACTTTTGCCTTAGAGATGATGTGTCCCAAGAAGTGGACCTCACGTATCCAGAACTGACACTTCGAGAGCTTTCCATATATCTGGTGCTCTCAGAGTGTGTCTAGTACAACCCGCAAGTGGTAGGCGTGCTCCTCCTCAGTGGTCGAGTATATCAAAATGTTGTTGATGAAGACCACGACAAATCGATCGAGGTATGGCTGAAAGATCCTATTCATGAGGCCCATGAAAACTGCTGAATCATTGGTTACGTCGAATGGCATAACCAAGAACTCATAATGGCCATACCGACATCTGAAGGTCGTCTTCTGCACGTCCTCATCCCGAACTCTGAGCTAATGATAGCCTGACATGAGGTCTATCTTTGAGAACCACCGTGCTCCCTTGAGATGATCGAAGAGGTCATCAATCCTCGGTAGAGGATACTTATTCCTCACTATCACCTGGTTCAGGCGATGATAGTTGACACAAATTCACAAGCTCTCATCCGCCTTCTTGGCGAACAATATCGGGGAAGCCCAGGGTGAAACACTGGTTCGGATGAATCCTTTGCCCTGCAAGTCCTCCAACTGTACCCATAGCTCTCAAAGCTCGGCAGGGGCCATCCGATACGCTGGAGTGGATATCAGGGCTATCCCGGGGTACAGGTCAATATAAAAGTCTACCTCTCTACGAGGAGGTAGTCCTGGAACGTCGTCGGGGAAAACGTCCGCATACTGATCCACCACTACAGGAAAACTAGGACTCCACATGTCAACTGCTCCTAGGATGAGGCTAGAAAACTGATGAGTTATGGGCTGTCCTCTCCTCTGCGGGAGTCCATCCTGTGTTGCGAAGGCTCTCTTCTCACCGGTGAAGGTGAACCTGCTCCCGTCGGTGCGTACACATCGCACCTTGCGCCTAATATAGTCAATCTGAGCATGGACTGTAGATAACCAATCCATGCCCAAGATGATGTCATAAGGCCTCGACGCCGCTACAAGAAGATCCTAGCCGAAGCTCTAACCTCCTAGAGTAAGCTCACATTGCCGGAACCAGTGTGTAATCATCAAGTCTGCTCCCGTAGGAGTCTGTAGTCGTAAGGATCGTGCCGACGGCTCTGTCGGAATCTCCGAGCTCCGAACAAGGGCAGCAGCTATAAAAGAATGACTCTCTCCTGTGTCTATAAGAACTGCAGAAAGGGTGTAATAGACACAGATAGTACCTCGAATCATCTCAGGCACGCCATGGTCATAGGCCTCTGCTGCCTGGAGTTGTGCCTGTCTCTGCCCGCCAGCTCCATGTGGTCGGGGTGGACCTCTTGGTGGTGATGGTGGTAGAGCCTCAAAGTGTCGCCCACCACCTGCTGCTCGGCCAGCTCCTCTGCCTCGTCCGCCTTCTCCCTACGGACCGCCACGTTCAACCCTCTACCTATGTCTGGGTGTCCCCTCAACCGTCTGCTGCTCCTCGGCACGGCGGGTCGGGAAGTCACGAGCCTTGTGGCCCTGCCCGCCGCATGCGTAGCACTGTATGCCTCTTGAAAGACTGGCTCCGCGCTGTGTGCCCCGCACTGCTGAGCCAGTGTCCTGAGGTCATCTGCCTGAGGGTCTGGTCTGCCTGGACCCATGAGTCATCCGTCGACTGGCTGCTGTAGAGGACTCTGCTACGTGCCGCCCTGTAGTAGGTCTCGCTGCTGATGCAGGCTCTACAAGGAAGCTCTCGATCATAAGGGATCTCTCTAGTACCCCTGCCTGTGTCGGAATGCTGAGGGAGATCATAGATGCCCTGATCCCCTCCCTCAATCCCTGCTCGAAGGTCCGGGCCTGGAAGAATGGGTCCCGTACCATGTCTTTCGAGTAGCGCGAGAGATCGGTAAATCTCACTGAGTACTGGGCGACCGTCAAGATGCCCTGTCGCAGCTGTAGAAGCTCCTGGATGCGCAATGCACGGAGGGTGGCTAGGACGAACTCCAAGCGAAAGAGGCTCTCAAAGTCCGTCCAGAGGAGAGATGCCTCATCGTGCACCTGGAGCATCAAGCTCCACCATCTGCCTATTGCCGCATGCAGTAGGCTCACTACGAGGATCGCCATGAGGTCTGTTGGTGTCCTCACTAACCTTAAAACTCGTACAACTGCCTCCAGCCCATCCTCGGCTGCCTAGGGATCCGTCTCCCCACAGAACCTGGGTGGTCGCTAGCACTGAAACTCGTGCAGTGCACTAAGGTGACGTGCATCGTCAGCGGTTGGGGCTGGTAGCATCGGTGGCTCAGCGGGTAGAGGTACCGTCGGTGCCTCTGCTTTCAAAGGTCCCTATACCGAGGCCTCGTCGCTCGGTAGGCTGTCATCACACACAACTCTCAGAACCCTAGCTGGCGACCGTCGTGGGGCCATCCTGAAAAGAAACAGGTGTTCCATGGTCAAATATTATACCTGGTGAGCTAACACAAATTAATCACAAAGAAAACTTCAAACACACATGCAATCAATGTTTTCATGCATTAAGTCGGAAATCAGAATTCAAGGTCCTAGTGTACGGATACATCGGCCACCGCACCAACATTTGACTCCCTGGACTGATAACCACACTCAATAATTTTAACACTATTACTTCACATAGAAAAATATCAAAGTCCTGAGTTCTGCGGTAGAACTGAACTCCTCTGATACCAATTTGTCACGACCCGTCCTTGGGGCCCGTGTCGTGACTACCCCAAGCCCACCTTCCATAGGCCAGGGGTTGGAGACTAGCACCAAGGCGTAATTCTTGATAAAAGGGAAGGCATTGCCTTTGTAAAGTAAACAAACACCACAGATCAAGCAAGCAGAAGTAAACACTAAGTAAAAACTGGGTACAAAAGTAAGTCCGGAAAAGTAAGTGGGCCAGAATACAAACCCAAACTGAAAGTAAAGTACAACTGGAAAGGGAAAACAGCAACTGAAAGTAAAGCCGCAACGTCGAGTCATCCACTGGAAGTACCACCTTGAGGGTGAGTACAGAGAGCCTCCACAGCTCCTCAGGTCCATCCGTCCGCTCTGAGTACGTCCCGCCCAGTGTTCCACCTCCAGGTACTGTCCTGCTCTGCAAGCCTCAACCACGATCAGCGTTGTCTGTCGTCTGCAACCAACCCAATGTAGTGCGGACATAGCCCGTGTAGGGGTGAGTATAAGCTACTCGGTAGGTACCCCGAGACCCCTGAAGGTCTCCCAGAATCCAAAAAGGATAATCCACAAAGGAAAGATACAATCACGAAGTAACATCCGACACTACTAGGGTATATTCCCATACATATACCTAAGTCATCAATTCCAGTTCGCTCCAACCTCCGAGCCCAAGTACAACCCAGTCCACACAGGAAATCACTACCCATTCCACACAGGAAAGAAAAATGTAATCCACATAGGATAACACAACACAATCCACATAGGAAAGAAAAACAGGATTCAGCTCACAGAGGTATACTTCTTCGTATGACGATAGAGATGATCAGATATTGCCACTGATTCATCTAAGCCGTCGGACCCACAAAGGATCGAAAGGTACTAACCCCCGCAATTACCCACAAAGGATCTGACCCACACAGGATCGATAGGTAACTAACCCCCACAATGACCCACAAAGGATCGATAGGTAACTAACCCCAGCAATGACCCACAAAGGATCGATAGGTAACTAACCCCCGCAATGACCCACACAGGATCGGACTCACACAGGATCTGTAGGCGATGGCCCACACAGGACCACTGAGCGCTGACCCACACATGATCTTACCCACACAGGATCGGTGGCACTGATCCACGTAGGATCGCTGAGTGGTGTAGTCATCGTCGTCGAATCCATGGAGGATTTCTGCACATTCGTCATCGTCGTCGCAGTCGCAGCCATCTCTAGGGTTCCTGCACACAGCAAGCTCGTTTCGGAAGGTCCGCTCCACGAGCCAAAGGGCTGATACATCAACTGACACATAGTCCGGAGTTGATGTATCCAAAAGTTCTGTATCGTCAACAGGAACTCAACGACACAGACGACATGTCATTCGGACGCCCGATCTGAGTGTTATTGGCTTTTTTGTCCCAGGTGCCCGGTTGGTTTTTAAGTCAAAACCAGCCCTACCATACTCCAACTGTGTCCAAACCTCGAGCGGAGTAATCCAAAAGGTCTGTCTCACTTAGAGGAATCCAACAAAGTCGACGGCACGTCAATTGGACGTCAGGAGATCAAGTTATAAGTGTTTCCGCTCCAAGGGCCCGGTTGGTTTCATGTACGAACCAACCCGGATGAACCCAAGGTACTTCAAAACCTTGATTGTAATATACCGAAACGACCGTCTCGATCCAATTATCGCTACACAACTAACGGTGCGTCGATCGGAGGTCCGCAGCCCATGTTATGGGCAAAAGACCGGGAGAGGATTGGTATTAGGGGGTTCGGGCCCAGTCCGGCCCGGCCCGATACCCCCAGGGTCGGCCCGAACTGGGTCGACCCGAACTGGGTCTGGGTCCTGCCCGCATGGGTGCGGCCCGGCCCGGCGGATCGGCCCGGCGCGCTGGCGCGTTGTCGCTGGCCGGGTGGCCAGGTGGCCGGCTCGGCCGTTACGACCAACCGAAGAGGGCGGGGCGCGCGCTGCCCCCGCATGGAGAAACTGTGACCCCCATGTGGGGGGCCGCTCCTGCTAGCCAGCCGGGTGTTACGACCCCCGCCGCTTTCCCCTGACCGGTCGGCCCGCACCAGCCAGCCGGCTGCTATCGCCACGGGACCGGCAAGGGCCGGTCCCCCTGCTCTGATGTCGGCGGCCCGGAACCGGCCTCCAGTTCCCCCTTCTCTATTGTGGCCTTCATTCGTCCAGCGCGACATGACGACGCCGCGCCCCTCCACCGCAGACCCGCTTCGACCGCTGTGCTTTTGTGGTTCACAGGCGCGGCACGACGGCGCCGTACCTCTGGTTCATATCAACGGCGCGGTGCGATGGCGCCGCGTATTTGGTTCGTCTTCAACGGTGTGGCACGATGGCGCGGTGCGATGGCGCTGCGCTTCTCCCCCTTTCCTTAACAATTCCCGTGCGGTGCTTCGGCACCGCGTTGCCTTTCCCGTGCCGCAACAATATCAAACAATAAAAAGGGAGAGGAGGGTCGGTCGTGTTCGTTCGGTCCGACGCCCTCCCATTATTGCGGTAATAGGCGGGTCCAATAAAAGAGAAGAAAGGCAATGGAATAATTCACAAGCAACAATTAAAATAAATCCCTACCTCATCGAATTCGATGAGCGAGGATTCGTTGGGAAATAACTGTCGCGGAAGAAGGCATCGTGGGGGGAGGATCATCACATCGTGGAGAAGCGTCACGGAAGAAGCGTCTCAGAAGGAGCGTCGTGGAAGAAGCGTCGCGGAAGTCGATCTCCGATGGTTTGGCATTCTTCGTCGGAGGTCGGCGCGTTCTTCGCGTTCTTCGTCGAAGAAGAAGGCTTTTCTCCCAATCCTCTCCACGCAACAAGTTCCAACAGAAATAAAAAAAGAGTTGTCTTATTTTATTAACACACAAGCCAACGTTTGAATTTCAAAATAAACGAAATGAATAATTAATTGAGGAGTTTAAAACCGCCCAATTAATTGGGGCGTTTAATATCAAGTTTAAATGTAAGAGTTGACTTCATTTAAAAGGGGGGTGCAGGTGCGTTACTTAGAAGAAAAGAAATGGTGGGGCTCGTGTGGGCCCCACCTCACAAATATCCTACCAAGAGGGTAGGATATTATGGGTCCCACATAATCCACTTAACTTAAGTTAAAATAAAATAAAAATCGGTTGTACCACTTTTATTTTATTTCTTAACTTAACCCCCAAAAATTAAAAACCACACCCCAGCAAACGCAACTCCGGAAAAGGTGTTTCTAAACAATTACTGGCGTTGCGATTCCATCGATACCCTCAGAATTTGATTCCGAGCACCGGTTCAAAAGTTAGAAAAACCCGCTTGTTCGTTCACTGAACGTACCCGAGCTAAACTTCGGAAAAAGATTCCGGGCACACCGGGCCTCGAAATCAGGTGCCGTCAGAAACTGCGTTCTTGTAAAATTCCCAAGAAAATTAAGAAAAAATTCCATTGAATTTTTCGGGTCTTTACAACAGAATCTGAAAGAGGTTTTGCATCCAATGATCAGGTTTGTGGTCATACCATTTAAGCTCCTGAGGTATCTAGAGGTGAAGAAAAAGTACGATGTCATATAGAAGATTATTTCCTTGGTATTTGAACCCTAGAATAGTTTCCAATATGGTGTTTTGAGGAGTATGGATTCTGATAGTGGGTCTCATGTGTTCAGGAAGTTAGGGTTCTGTTCCGCAAGGAACTATCCACAAAAGTTTCTTTTCCAACCATCAGGGACATGTGGTTTTCAAGATCTTTTCAAGTGTTTTACATTTTCATTCCATATATGTGGGATATATGTGCACTAACAGGATTATTTTTGACTACTTAGGGAGGTCAGTTTAATATGAGAAGTCACGCCCTTTTTCTAAATCAGTAGTTTCCTTCGAGATAGTTTCAATGGCAGGGACTGAAGGTTGTTGCTCAAAAAACGAGGGTATATAGAGTTATTTTAGGGTAGACTTGTGATGTTCCCATCCCAAAGGGAATCGTTCCATTGAGAAACCATGGTGGATGGAAGAAGATATGTAGAGAAGCTTGGCGTGGTCAGATTCATGCGTTAGAGGAGCCACACCAGTAGAGATGGGAGTTCTTTGAGGTACGATCATTTTGTTTAGCACTACTATGTGTGTTTTTTTTGATTCTAGAGCCTCAAAATAATTTTTCCTCCTAATTTGTTTTTTATATTTGGACTGAATGGGGAGAGTCTTCAAGTTCACCTAATGTTACCAACACCATTTTGAGGCCAGACTTCCTTTCATGATGTGTTTCTAAAATGTATACTAGTGATGGGAAAACACCAGTTAGTGGGGGGATTCTTCTTATTGTAGATATAACCGTACTATATATCCTTGGTATTCATTGGTTGTATTTCATGTTCAAATTTTTCAGAAACTTCTGGATGAATTTCATGTTTTCAGATATGGAGGGCTAGCGATTGGCATTTGTTGGCGATTGAGTTTATCGGTTGGGTATTATGAAAGTGGAGCCTCTTTTTTCATAGTTGGAAGATATATATATATAAGCTCAGGTTTTGAGTGTTCCCAATGTTTTAGAGAAGTTATAAGATTTTTTTGATAGGTGATTATAGTTTTACCACTTTGATGAAATGTTGGGTTCGAGATAGATTAGCAGTCGGGTGTGTCTATGATTTCGATGGATCCCTATCAGATGACACCCATTGCATTGTGAGAGTTGAGGTTATAGGTGGATAACCTAATATAGATGGGTTTCATCTGATCCAGTGAGTCACTTTGGGGTTCTTTTGTGTTGTTTTTCAAGAATTTTAATGGTAGTTTGAGGGTTTGTATAGACTACCAACTATTGAATCAGGTAATGGTCAAGAATCATTACCCTCTATTGATAATCGATGATCTGTTTGACCAGATGAGAGGATAGATTTAGTTGTCGAATATTGATTTACGGCTTTGATATCACCAGTTGAGGGTAAAATATGAGGATATTTAGAATACTTTCATTAGACATAGGTATGGTTACTTCACATTTTTGGTTATTCCCTTCGATGTTATGAACACACCATCCCTGTTCATGGGTCTTATAAAATCCATCTTCCATGAGTTCATATACTATTCATCATTGTATTCATTGATGATATCTTGGTCTAATAAAATTCAGAGGAGGATCATGATGAGCATCTCAAAGTTGTTTTTTAGGTCCTTTGAAACCACTATATTTATTGGAATTTTTCCAAGTGTGACTTCTAGACATTAGAGGTTCATTTATTTGGACAATTGGAATCTTAGAAGGGTGTGGAAGTGAAATATTAAATGGTTGAAGTATTTGTTTCTTGGGAATCACCCGCGAATGTGGAATAGGTTTGTAGTTTCTAGTTTCTCTTGGATGATTATCAAATTTTTTTACGTTATTTATCTTGAGATGTATCCTTGATAATAGAATTAACCATGATGGTTAATGATTTTGTGTGGATTTAGCAGTTTCAGGTAGCATTTGATTACCTAAATGATAAGTTGGTTAGTGCTCTAGTGCTTTAGTTTTCCTAGGATGGTGTGTTTGAGGTTTTTTGTGACATGTCCTATTTGGGATTGGGATGTGTGTTAATGCCGATCAGGGTGGTGATCTCTTATGGTTCCATGAAGTTACATCCCCCTGAGTTTAACTATTCCACCCATGATCTGTAGTTTTTGGCAGTTGTGTTTGATCGAATGTTTTGGTGACATTACCTCTTCAGTGAGCACTTTTTGGTTCCCACATACCACAAAAGGTGGTGATATTTTTTCTCTCAATGGGTATGAATCTATGCTAGTGTATGTGGATGTATTTTCTTCAATATTATGATTTTGAGATCTCTTAAAAACCGAGGAAGGGTAATGTACTTTCTGATGCATTGAGTCATAAGTCTCGCGAGGATATTTCTTGAAAGACTGTGGATGTTTGGAAAGGAATGGAGAAGCTTACATTAATTCATCTTGACATTGGAAAGAGTAGTGGTTGAGGTTGTCTTCATTAAATGATTATTGATTCATCTTTGATGTACAAGGTGGAGGAGTCTCAATGGGGTGACTCATAGGCATAGGTGATGTGTGCTCATGTTTTCCATTGTGATGCTCTTGAGGGATGGTTAGAGGATGGTCAGAATTAGATGTTGTTCTGGGGATTATTTTTTGGTTCGCAAGCGATGTGTGAGGGAGTTAATTGTGAGTTTCACATATCACCTTTATTGGTACATCTAGTTGTGACAATTATGTATCATTTCTTGAGGATATGGCTTTGGTGGTTGGGGATGAAACGGTCAGTGGAAGAGTTTGTAGAAAGGTATTTGGTTTGTTAGCTGGTGAACACCATGTTTTGGGAGGCTTGTTGCAATTCTTGGATGTTCCAAAGTGAAAATGGGGGGAAATATTGATAGATTTTTTCAAAGTGTTACCTAGATCATAGATAGGTTATGATTTAGTTTGGGTAATAGTGGGTCATCTGATGAAATCAACTCACTTTATGGTGATCTATGAGTCAGGTGTTGTAGATGTTTTGGAAAGATGATATTTGGATGATGTGGTTAGTCCTCACGCAGTACCAAGTACCATCATCTATGATCAGAACCTTTATTTTTCTTTATTAGTCTAGAGGGGATTATATCATGATTTTGGATCCCTATTGTGCCTTACCATTAATTTCTTCCCTCAGATAGATGGGTAGATAGAGCATACCATCGTTACATTGGAGGATATGTTTCAAGAATTCATCTTGGAATTTAGTGGATCTTGGTTACAAAAACTGAATTTGGTCGAGTTTATGTACAAAAATTTCTATCAATAATCCATTGGTATGTATCCATTTGAGGCATTATATGGGATTCCATTTCATTCTTTGTTATGTTGGAAGAAGGATGGATAGTCATCAGTTATTAGCCTTGATGTAGTGAAGAGAACAACTGATAAGATATAATTGGTTTCAGAAAGGATGATGGTGGTACGAGACTATCATAAGGCATATGTTGATCATTGGTGTAGCCCCTAGATGTTTGAGGTTAGAGACCATATCTTCTTGAGAGCCTCCCCTCATTGTGGGAAGAGGAAGTTTGGTATATGAATTAAGATTTAACTCAGGTTTTTTGGGACCTTTGAGGTGTTGGATCATGTTGGTGAGGTGGTATATCAGTTGGCGTCTCCACTGTAGCTAAACTGGATCCACGATGACTTCCACATATGTCAAATTTTTTTTGTGTCTTCACCATGAATCCCATGTAATTTACTAGGGAGAGTTGGATATCGAGAATGGCATGCCATTTGTGGAGTGACCAACAGATATCTAGGATCATCGATATAATGGGTTGTGTGGTAAGACGATACCCTTGTTTTGTGTGTTGTGGAGTCATGGTTGCCTATAAAATAGTACCTTGGAGTGAGATACATAGATGCATTCCCAGAACTTGAAGCTGTTTTGAATTTTTCTTGTTATTTTTTTCTTATAATGTGATGTTTGGATATTTCTATGTTATGAGATGTGTGGTTTCCCTTGATGTGTAGTGTGTTATGAATTTACAATGTATATAATGGGGAGGATTTGAATCCTAATCAAGATTCGTTAACTAGTATATGATTAAACCCATTCGGTCAAGTCAGTTCCACCCAAAGGGGATAATATCTTCAAAAGGAGAATTAAATTAGTTTATTCATATGTTCAGGGTAGTGTGTCTTGTTGGTTTGGGATATGTGAAGGTTAGGCTTTTTTGTAGTGGTTGTGTGGAAAAGTTATGGTTGTTTCTGGTTTTGGATGATTCAGTGTTATGTATGGTGAGAGATGGTGGTGTGGTTGTGCTGTGTTTTTGGTCATTTTTTAGCATGTTCAGTTAGTGGTAGAATTTTAGGTATGACAAGATCCTTGAGAGGTATCTCATGAGGTGGTTGTTTGGACCCCTTCTATTTTGGGATTGGTTTTGGATTCTCAAGGTTTAGAATCATTTGAGAGGTATCTAATGTAACAGTCCATGCATTTTTGTTTTGTTACATTTCTATTTTTTGGTTTTGGGGTTTCTTGGAGGAGGCCTAGATTAGGCCTAGATATGTTGGATATTAAAAATATGGAAGTAGAGGGAATACATTCCATGTAAATTTTACATAATGTGTAAAAGTGTTTCAAATATTGTATAGGGTCAGTTCACGATGTGTATATTTTAGGGGTTAAATAATAAAAATTCTATTCATTTATCAGTGAAATATGACCCTAATGTTTACACGACATGTAGATGGTTTCCATTCCATGTAATTAACCTATGTAGTATGTCTTTAAAGTTTGGGGCACCTTAGGTTTTTCTTCAAACCCTACACTCCCTCTCTCGGTCTATGCATCCAACGATGCTCTCTTGAGGAACCCTAGGATTCATTTGATGGGGATTGATCTATGACTTCCCATTTTGATCATTGGATTCATGTCATTGATCTACGATGAGTTATATACTCTTTATCTCACATTTCCTTTACATTATTCATTGGAGTTCACTATGGTGTTGCAGTTTGGTTTGGGTTTTGTGTTTGGATTTTGTTGTGACGATCATCTAGTGTGTTGTAAATTGAGCCACCATTTACTTGTGTGGTGGTGGTTTTGGGTGGTTTCTTCTTCACCCCGCAATGTGCAGCGAGATCAGAAATACCCATTGAGGTATGGGATTCACATTCTCAACCTTTTTATATAATACATGTGGGAATTTCATGCCTTTTCTTACCTTTGTATGTATAGTAATGGTCGTCGTAATCATATAATTAATTAGAATGCCTAAAATTGATGGGTATGGAGATTTATCACATACTTTAGTACATTGTTATATGTTGTTGATGTTTCTATGTATTCCCATATCCAATTCTGAAAATAGTGACTATTGGAATCCTTTCTTGTGTTATAGTTGTTGTGTTGTAATTCCCCTTGTTTTGTTGTTCTGTGATCACACCTAAATAAAAGGTTAAAGAACATATACTTTTCTAATGACTGGTTTCCCCTGGATATATGGTTTTTGTGATAATACACATTATAATATAAATAATTAATGTGATAAATACCCTCAATGAATGGAAGTTGTAATGAGTGTGGTGATGTGTGCTTGTGATTTTTTTGTTGGCCTATGTAGTCTGGGCTATTGTGTGATGATGGATGTGATCGGATGGGTTGTGCGGTGTGAGGGGAAATGATGCAGTGGTTGGTTAGCATGGATGTGTGTGGGAAGTTGTGTGATGATGTTTTTATAGCAGTGGTTGTGGCAGAGTGGTTTTTGAATAGTGGTTGTGGTGTAGTGGTTGTGGCGTAATGGTTTTAATGTAGTTTTTGTGGTGAAAATGTCGTGGTTTAGTGTTTGTAGCGTAGTGATAGTTTCTTAGTGGTTGTGGCATAGTTTTTGTGGTACATAGAAGTTGTGGTTGTGTGATGAATGATATGTGGGTTTGTTTTTTTGTGATATGGCTTAGGTGATGTGATGTGACGACTATGGTGGATGTGTGGTGTTGTGGTGATAGTTGTGTGTTGTGGTTGTGTTAGTTTCTTAGGTTGTAGTGGAATAAATTACGTTGCTGAATAAAATGAATAAATTAATGAGTTGGAAATTAGAATTAATGGGAAGTAAATCAGCATGTTATTAATGGCTTAAATGTAATTGAATAAATTAAATGATTGGTTCAATGTGAAATAAAGATTATAATTAATAAAATTCATTGAATATGTAAGCTAAAAGTGGAAAATGTCGTGTGGACTGTGCAGTGATTGGAGGGTGTGTTGCAAATAGTTATGGAATAAGTTTTAATGGTTGAATTACGGTACATGGTGTGGATGTGGTGTGCACTAGGGTTGTTTATGTGAACCCTTACGTTGGTTAATGTGTGTTATCTTTATATCATGTTTCTTTATGTTATTTTATAGGTGCCCCACCCCAAGTTGAATAACCTTACCATTGATCTGCGGTTCTGGGTTTTGGGTGTTTTCCCCAATGTATAAGATGGTAGTAATACAAATGTATGGTTTCCGCCTCTCCCCCTCTCTTCCTTTAGCAATGATGTGGTGGCATATGTGTCTTTGGGTGAGATGTGACGTGTGGTCCTAAGTGTCATTATAATGATATGTGAATTTTGGTCCTAGGTGTCTTTCTGATGAGCTCTGATGTGTGGTTCCTTGTATATTTAGGATGAAGTGTGACTTTTAGTACTAGGTGTCTTCAGGATGAGATGTGATGTGATGTGGAGTGAATTGTGACCCATGTGTGTTCAAGTAGGATCTGATGTGGTGGGTTACCCAAGTGTGTGTGGACGGGATGTGATGTGATATATGTGGAAGGGATGGGAGCATAGGATGTTCAACGTTGGATCATGAGAGAAGAAAATTAGTGGGGAATAGGAAGTTAGGTTCATTTGGAGACCCGGTTGGCAAAAAAGTTAAATGGAATTAATTTTTCCAGTGAGAGATAAAGTCCTCAAAGAACAGGGGACCAAGATGATCAATCTTTGGACTTGATTTTAAGTTCCAACGAGGAAGCACTCAAGCTGATATTGGTTCTGAATGCAAATGAAGAGGAAGCAACAAAGATGATGGGGAGGTATCTGAAAGTGCCTCTTAATGAGGAGAAATACTCTTGGATTGATCAACAAGATCTCTTATTGGTAGGGGCTCCAATAAAGGTCTGATCAGTATGGAGGAGTATATCCAGTCTTGGGACCAGCTAGCTTTTGAGGTCGAAAAGTGGATGACTAAGGTACCAGACACTCACGTCTCATCTTTATCATGGAAACGGTTCAGGGAAGCGGGCTTTGGCGACCTTAAGTTGATCTTTTATGATTCTGTTTAGGTTGGTCTGCTGAGTTTTGATGGTTTGGTGAACTGTTGTGCCTGCTGTACCTCAGTTAGGTGCAATGTTCTGTTTTTATGCTGAAAACTTCTACCTACAATAATCACCTCACGCGGTCTTTCTCCAGATGGGTATTAGAGCACGGAGTCTTCACCAGAGCTTGCCTTTCGAACTTGGTCGTTGAGAGGGTAGCTTCACCATCGGTATCGTGCCCGTGCATTCGCACGGGACTGCTCGTCGTAGGGTCATCCTCTGATGAAGGCTGCGAAATGGTGCAACTGTTGGGGAGGAGCCTGTTCTGTGTTTGTTTCTTTTTTTTTTGTCAGCTTTGTGGTTGGTTTGGGACTTTATGGTTTCTCACTTTTCCTTAAAAGTGTTTTTTATAATAAAAAAGTAATTTTCAGCTGTGAGTGATCCATGGTAAGGTAGGGTTCAGATGGTTGACCTATTTAGGTACTTGTTGGTTCTGTTGTTTGTTCACTGGCGCATTAGTATTCTGTTTTTACATGTTCACTTAATACCTTGGTTATGTCCCTATTGAGTATACTTGTTATGCCCGCCCTACATATATAAACAATTTTCATGTTTCTAGGAGGACTTTGGGAACTGAGCTAGATATTACTAACTAGGTTGAAGTTGTTGTTGATTCACTATCGTAGAATTGTTTTTTTTGGTATTTACTTTGGATACTTTTATATATGTTGGTTTTAATTTATTCATTCATTATCGTATGGTTTCTAGCTTACCTATATATAGTATGATGGAGTTTTTTAGTGTTATTTTAACATTTTTTCTGATCATGTTCGTTTATAAAGGGTAATGCCTCTCATATTGTGAGATTTTTATACCCTCAGTTGTTTCTCGCATGGGGCCTACTATAGGTGGGAATCGAGGGTCATTATCTCTCTCTCTTAATTGTGGAATATTTGGTGGGAGTGGATTGTGAAATTAGTAATTATTTTTATTGACCTTAATGTCATGACTTTTTATACATATGTAGTACAACCGGTTTATGTGTTATTAATGGATTTTATAAAAAATAATTTTACTTTAAAAAGTGAATATTTAATGATTTATGGTAAAATGATATTTGGTTTTTAACTCATGTATTTGGAAATGGTTTTTTAATCATGAATACCTGGAATTTTTTTAAAAATTTGTTAATGATATACATATAAGAATCTTACACCCTTGAAGTGTGTCATTAATATGGTTTAAATGTTTTCAAATAAATGGTTGTTTACCATATTGTTTTAAAGGTAATGTTTTTGGTTTTAAGGGAATCCCCATGATTGTTTTCAAAATGTAATGTTAATGGGAAAATGGTGGTTTTGAAAGCAGAAATACAAATCAAAAGAAAATATGACTTTAAGAAAAATATTTTTTGATAACATGAATACATGTTTCTTTTAAAGAACATCAAACTTGAATAATGATATTCAAGATGAAAATAATTTTTTTTAATTATTTGGCATGAAAGGTAATAGGTTTCATCTTGTAATTGAGGATTTTAGAAACATTTATCTTTTGGATTTTCTCTAAAGTAATTAAATACGATTACTTCTAAAATTGGTTGTTTGTATAACTACTTTCAAATGGTGTTTGGAGGTTTTCAAAATGAACAGTTTTTAAAGAGGTTTCTTCTATTTAAGTGAAGATTGTTTTGCATCCTCTCTAAAAGTGTTTTCTTACTTAATTGATTTGTATTTTTTTCTGACCCTTTCTTGTGTATAGGGGTAAATTGATGTATTTTTAAGGACATGATCAGATGGTTTTATCATATTTTGTAGCTTATGTTAGTCTTATATAATGGTCAAGAGTTTAGATGAGATGATTTTATTATGAGTGGTCATTTCCTATTTTATTCAGTTTTTTTATGATATTATTGGTGAGTGTTATCTTGTCTCTTGATGTTATTTTGTATCATGAATAAATAAATATATAGGTTTTTCTGGTTATTCGATTTGGTAAGGACCATTCTTCTTGGATTCGTAGTATTCTTTGGGAGGATTAGATTCTTGTGTTCATCATTTGATTTGTGTGATGATCCTTCTGATTCTATTCTCTATAGTTTCATAGAAGTTTTGGTTTCAAGATATATTTTTTAAGCATGATATTTGATATCATCTTTTCACCTCTCTATTGAGTGTATTTGACATCTAGTGTCTCTTGATGCATCATTATTTCACATCACTTTGTAAAACTTTATTCTAGGGATAACACTATTGATTTTTTTATAGGAGTTTAGATTAGCATTCTAAATATGGTGATTCATGGGGTGTGTGCATGGGTAAATATTTTTAGTTCGGTGACTAGATAGTCAAAGGAATTCATCAGAGATATATGTGTTGTCCATTTAATAGTGTGATTTTTCAGTTTGAATCCTCTAAACTTAATTAAATGTGAATGTAGTCTCATGACCCAAGACTAGAGCCATCTTTTTTTGTGTTGTTTAATGTCTTAATTTGAAATACCTCTTGGTTATGAGATTTGTGGAGGATCTGGTGATTTGAATTGTGCCTTCCTAATTATCATTGGGGTGTTTGGATAGATTCTTTTTTGAATGTTTCATGGAGATGATTCCTTTTTGTATTCTTTATTTAGTTCCATATTAGTTTGATGAATCTTCTGAAACCATTCTAATCATCCTTGTGTGGGGATAAAGACCTTGGTTTTCTCCCTTGAATGAAATGTGGTACCTCAGTTATCTTTTTGATACTCTCTTTTATTGATGTAGTTTCTCATTGTTGAACCATTTTAGTTTGAATCTTAATGGTGGGGAGTCCCTTTTTGGAGCCTTGTCTTCAATAATTTGAAACCTATGACTATATTAAAAGTATGTAATTATGGATAACTTCTTATCCATTATTTATTCATGCTAAGACTAGTTGGGTTTTGATGATTTAACTATGACACCTCAGTCATGGAGTTGGGATATGTTTTGATGTCGGAAAATGGGTAATGGATAAAGGCTTTCATCAATTATGCCTTCATGGAAGGAATCTATCTCACTGTGACCATTAGTTGATAAAATTTCCAAATGCTCTCAGAACTTGGTGGCACTAACCACCCCCAGAGAGAAGTTTATGATATATTCATATCATAGAAGCCTGGAGTGTACTCTTACCCTGATGAATCTGATCATATGATAGAAAATATGGGTTTAGTGATATGAAACCATTAATATTGATATTGTCTTAACACTTAGAATATTTGGAGTGTACATAGACTCTCTAAGAAGGAAATTAAAAATATTGTATGTGATGAAATAAAAGGAGGAGGGATCATTGGTCCAGTTGTTGGAAGAAATAATCTTCATGACAATTAAGGATCTAATGTTCTATTGTTTCCATCTTGTGATAAAGTTGATAATTCCTTGTATAATCAGATTCAGCTCACGAAATAAGTGAATTATGATTGGAAACATATTAATAAAAACTTTTATGGTGGGGAATCCTCGGGTGATTAATCATTTTTTTCTAATGGGTTTTTACACTTTTGGGCTTAGATAGTTGTTCCAATAGGCCTAATATGGGAATTGGTCAATAATAGACACTAATCTAATTATTATTTTCACCATGGAGATATAAATATGTATCATTACTAGATATTTCACAATTAGTGGTTATTAATGAGGAAATCGATTTGATATTTTGTGTCTTGATGCCGTATATGTCATGAAATTAAGGTGGGACATTAGAGGCATTATTGTCTATTGTAACCCTTACCCATTATAGTATGAAAATGAGATGAGATAGACATGGAAATCATGGTTGTTCTACCTTATAATACTAGTGGTAAGGATGAGATATGGTTTATTATTGATCCACTCAAGAAAATAGTGGATTTACTACCTATCATGGAATCAATAAAGGTAGAGGATCTTGGGAACTTATATGTGCAAGAGATTTTCAAACTCCATGGGGTTCCATTGGATATCATTTTGGAGAGGGACCCTCACTTCACATACTAGTTTGGGAGTGTATTTCATGTAGTGATGGGTTCTCAGTAAAAGTTAAGCATGATATATCTTCCTCAGATAGATTTTCAGACTAATTGAGTCATCTAGATTCATAAATTCATTCTTCTACATGAATGATTTACTTCAATGGATCACAGTATAAACATATTACCTTAGTGGAGTTTTCCTATAACAATAGCTATTAGAATTTTATTAGTATGGTTCCATTTGAGTAATTTTATGGGAGTCCATGTAGATCACTTATTTATTTGTAAGAGGTTGGAGAAGTGATTCACGCTCAAATTTACCCAAGAGAAGAAGGTAGGACGGTCCTTGTAGTTTATCTTGGGTTGTCGAATCCTTAGAGACCAAAGAAGAAAACTATAGACACGTACATTCTATGGATTGTTTTTGGATATGAAGTGGCCAAATTGGGTTGATTTTAGATGGGTTTAAAGGATAACTAACAGATTTAAGTGAATTCAATTTAAAAGAATGAGTTAATCCTAGGTTATCACTCGGGGTGGATTGGATGAAATTCTTTTTCAACTATTTCAATTTCTTATATTTGAGATGAGTTAATTTAAGAATATAAAACAAAATCCTCACTTACTAGTTTAATACCTACACACTTTAATACTAATAACCTATACACTTGAAGGATCAAATTTTTGAGCACTTCAAGGTAAAGGTTCGTATTAGCACTTGAAGTGTGTGGTCTTAAATTCAACAAGGACGATGGAGTTTAAAAATCATCAAATAAAAATATAAATTAAAAGAAGTGATTAGAAATTAATGGGGTGATAAATATCATCCAATCCAGACCCTTGATACTCCCTTGGATAAAACCATAAGTGGGTTATCCCCCCATTTATGCTATGGTTTCAATGGAAGCGGGAAGTAGACTCACGAGGGTGGAATTGAAGAAGTAAAGAAAACAATAAAAAGAAAATGATCACTCCACCATTGTGTGAATAATTTCAAAAGGTTTGGTGTGAATGAATTCACACCTTAAGGCAATGGTATCAAATTTATATGGATAATAACAGAATAATAGTATAATAATAACTTTTATTAAGAACTATGATGAATTAAAACAACTTACAAGTGAAAGACAAACTTGAGACAACAAAATCGTAGCATAACATTACAATGAAATAAAGCTCCAAAGACCCTAAACTCATCCATAACCACTTCCTTAAATAGGAATTTTGGGATCCTTTGGTCGATCCTCCAATATTACAAAGCATCCCACTTGATTATGGTAGGCCTGGGGTGGTGGAAAGCTTGTAGAACTTGGACTTTTCCACTCTTGACCCGAGGTGGCATCCAGCTTACAACCACTAAACAGACTCACTTATAAGACCTTCTAGATGGACTAATTATAGTGAGACATAGAATAAGAAAATGGATCCTCGGATGTCTCCTAACCTCCAGTAAAATTTGGTCCCATGTGAATTTGTGGATTTTGAGATATTATTATATTGGTAGGATATTTTATTGGCCACAGAATATGGCCCAGAATTTTATCTTCAACTTGGGAAGCCTTAATAATTACAATGGAGGCCTAATTAGTACTGTCTACTGAAGAATTATTTGTTCCTCTACATGTTTTATAGAATCCCGCAAAATTTGGGATTCATTGGGCCTGTATGTTGGGCCCCACATTCTCATCAGTGGGTTTGTGTCCAATCTGCCTTCTCCAGAATTGTTTGCATGAAATATCATTTTGGTGGTCTTTCAATGTGAATCTTCCAACACTCCACAATTATGAATTGTTCCAAATATAATTATAAACCTGAAAATTAAATATGAAAATAAAATCAAGATCATTGGGTACTTTAAAGGATGTTCAAAAATGTACCACATAATAGTGCATTTTAAGAAGGAATTACAATCATAATGTGAAATGATGTTAAAAGTGTAAAATTCACTAAAATTGGTGTTTATGAATAATAAAGCACATGAATATTATATATATTAAAAATTAATATTAACCTCATTTAGTGTTTAATCACACCCCCCCCCCCAACTTGAGTTTTGCTAGTCCCGAGCAAAATATATCTCAATAATATGAAATTCGAATTCCCATTTCCAAAAACATTTTAATACACAATGATCACCCAAAACCATTATACCAAACAATTATGAAACCCATAAAAAAGTTTCAATAAAATATATTTTCATAAGCAGATCCCAATCCCAAGCCTGTTTCTTTGTTCAAATTCATCTCCATATTTCATCCAATATCAATTAAGAGTGATGATGTGTTGTGCATTGCATTAGACATGGCGGTTTATCTTTATTCAAGAGGGAAATGATGGAAGTTCTAGGTGGAATCACATTTCCTTATTAAGATGAGTATTCAAAAAAATTTATTGTATATTTTTTATTTATTTATTTTTTGATTTTTTTTGCAATTTTTCCATGGTAATTGAAATTGCACTCAAAATAGTCAACCCCTGTAGAGAGACTTTGCCGATGACTCCCAGTCTCAAAGACCTTAGGGCACCAAGTGAAACCCACATAATCAGGCATCATCTCGAGTAAACTCAATCAAAAAAAAATAAAATTACCAAAAATAGAGATAAAATTACTAACTCTAGGCCAGAAAACTATGGAGTCATGGTCCCCAAGTTCCGAAAGCCACGCATTAAGTCATTTCATTGCTCTACGCACAAATTTATTGTTTTTTTAATTTTTTTTATTGAATACTCGTATTAAAAATAAAATGATCACCAAACCTATGCTATTTATTTGAGGGACCCCATGAACTCAAACTAATACCCCACTATCCAAAGGACGTGCACTATGATCTTTTTTTTTGGATGAAAATATAAACAATGCAATATCACATTGGACATCCACACTTTCCAAAATCAATGCTCTTGAAATTATACAAGGATTAAAATCAGAATCAGGGCATGCTAAATTATTCGATATTCAATTTCAAAGTGTGAAATGTGTATTACCATGTTCAAAGTTAAAGGAATTTTTCCTTCCATTTACACACATTTTTTTCAAATCATTCATCGTTTTTTTTACACAAAATAATTTTTTATTTTATCTCCCCCCCAACTTAAAATAACATTGTCCCTAGTGTTTAAAGAAAAGAAAATTTAGAAGGGGGTATAGGTATAGAATGAGAGTTCAAAAAGAAAATTGAAAATAATGATCATGGAATGAATTCACCTGGTGGTTGAAGTTAAAATTCTTGTTGCTCCCTTTTAATCCCTTGATCTCGATGTCACTCTGAGAATTCCCTAGTGAAAAAAAACAAACAAAACAAAACAAAAAAACTATATATATATATATATATTTATATAATAAAAAAAGTAAAATATAAGTATATATATAAAAATTATAGAATAAGGAAGCACAAAAATCCGTAGGTTAGTGGTAAGTGTGCGCCCCTATCTCCATTCGGTCCCGGGTTTGATTCCCCGTGGCTTCACCTATTGTGACGAGGTTTGACCCATGACCTATGATGTGTCCCTTTTTTTATTTATATATTATTTTATATTTTTTTAACTTAAAAACACATAAAAATAAAATGAACTGATGATACATTGTCTTGTTTTTAAATTTATGGGTAAGGTATTACTAAAGGATCACACCATGTGACACGGATAAATATGGTGCTCCCCTTTTATACCCATCCATACTCATAATAGAAGAACAGGTAAACAATATATTTTTTATTATTATTTTTAAACATCAAAATGATTAATTAATCCTATTTGAAAAATAAAGATGACATGAAAACCATGGGTTGCCTCTCATGCAGCGCTTTTGTTTAATGTCATTATCCTGACATGGATCCTAAATCTATCAATTTTTTTATGTTTCACAGGTTGGATTAGTTAACTCAACCTCTATTTCCAATTTATTGAATGATTCAATGAATGGTTTTAACCTATGACCATTGACCTTGAAAATGTGACCACTAGTGGGATCTTGAATCTCTACTACCCCATGGGGGTACACATGATGCATTATGAAAGGACCTGACCATCTAGACCTTAACTTTCCTAGGTGTAAATGAAGTTTTGAACTATACAAGAGCACAGATTTTCCCAGTTCAAAATGTTTGACTTTGATATTACTATATTGGTAGGCTTGAACTCTACCTTTATTGATCCTTGAATTTTCATAAGCCTCCATCCTTAGTTCCTCAAGTTTATTGAGATCTAATTTCCTTTTTGTTCCGGCCAATGAGAGGTCATAATTTATTTTCTTAATTTCCCAAAAAGCCTTATGCTCAATTTCAACAGGTAAATTACATGATTTTCCATAAACCAACCTATATGGTGACATTCCTAGGATGATTTTTTATGTTGTACGATATTCCCAAAAAGCATCCAAGAGTTTCTTAGACCAATCTTTCCTAGAAGTATTGACAGTTTTTTCAAGAATATTCTTAATCTCCCTATTTACAAACTCAGCTTGACCATTGGTTTGAGGATGGTACGCAGTGGAAACCTTATGAGAAATACTATACTTAGACATGAGTGAAGAGAATGGACGGTTGCAGAAATGGGTTCCTCGGTCACTGATTATTGCCCTAGGAATTCCATATCGAGAAAATATGTGCTCTTTCAAAAATTGGATCATAACATGATGATCATTATACTTGGTGGGAATGGATTCAACCAATTTTGAGACATAATCAATAGCTAAGAGGATATAGAGTTATCCCCTAGAGTTTGGGAAGGGACCCACAAAATCGATTCCCCAGTAGTCAAATGTTTCAATCACTAAGATGGGAGTGAGTGGAATTTGATTCCTTTTTGTGATGGACCCTACTTGTTGACACCTAGGATAGCTTTGACAAAATGTGTAGGAGTCCCTTGAGAGGGTGGGCCAGAAGAGACCAAACTGAAGAATCTTAGTAGATGTTTTCTTAGAGGAAAATGACCTCAAATGCCTCACTATGATCGAATTTAAGGACGGACTCTTGTTCAGATTCTAGGACACACCTCCTAATGACTTGGTCAGGGTATAACTTATAGAGGTATAGATCATCAAACACATAGTTTCTAACATCAGAAAGAAATTTCCTTCGAGCTTGAGTCCCTAAGAATTTTTGAATGACTTCTGTAACTAAGAAATTGGCTATGTCGACATACCAAGGGCACTCACTCACAAAGTATAGGTGTTCATCAGGAAATGAATCAGACACATAAAGGTGATTTGAGTTGTCTTTGAATTCCATCCTAGATAGGTGATCAGTTACAACATTTTCAACACCCTTTTTATCCTTGATTGTGAGGTCAAATTCTTGTAAGAGAAGGACCCACCTAATCAGTATAGCCTTAGAATCTTGTTTTTGGAAGAGTTATTTTAGTGCAGAATGGTCAGTGAACACAGTGATGGGGGATCCTAAGAGGTAGGACCTAAACTTCTCTAAGGAAAACACAATAGAAAGTAACTCCTTTTCATTGGTGTTGTAGTTGATTTGGGAATCATTTAAGGATTTTCTTGCATAATAAATAACATAAGGAGTTTTATCACAACGTTGTCCTAACACAGCTCCTACAGTAGTCACTGGCGTCACACATAAGTTAAAAAGGAAGGTTCCAATTTGGAGATTTTATAATGGGAGGAGAGGTGAGAGAGGATTTGAGGGTTGAGAATGAACCCTCACAGCTTTCTGTCCAAACAAATGTAGCATCATTTACTAGGAGAGCACAAAGGGGATGGGAGATTGAACTAAAGTCCTTGATGAATCTTCTATAGAAACCAGCATATCCTAATAAATACCTCACTTCCCTAACATTTTTGGGTGATGGAAGGTGACGAATGATGTCAACCTTGGATTTATCAACTTCAATCCCCCTAACTGAGACTAGATGGCCTAGAACTAGTCCCTGTTTATCCATGAAATGGAATTTTTCCAACTTTAGGACCATATTATTTTCTTCACATCTCGATAAGAATCTCTCTACATTCTTCATACATCCCTCAAATGTATCCCCAAACACAGAGAATTCATCCATGAAGACCTCAAGAAAATCCCCTACCATGTCTGAGAATATTCCCATCATGCACCGCTGGAAGTTTCCAGGGGCATTGTATAACCCAAAGGGCATGTGTTTGAAAGAAAAGGTACCAAATGGACGTGTGAATGTAGTTTTCCCTTGATCCTCTAGGGAGACCTCAATTTTATTATATTCTGAGTACCCATCTAAGAAAGAGTAGAAGGCATGACCTGCTACTCTCTTAAGGACTTGGTCAATGAATGGTAAGGGGAAATGGTCCTTCTTGGAGAATGAGTTTAGCTTCCTATAGTCAATATTGATCCTCCATCCACTACTCACCCTAGTTGGAAGAGTCTCTCCATCCTTATTGGTTATCACTATGATTCCTGCCTTCTTGGGAACCACTTGGATTGGGATGACCCACTCACTCTCAGCTATGGGATATATGATACCAGCTTTTAACAATTTCAGAAGTTCTTTTATCACTACTTCAATGATATTAGGATTGATTCGCCATTGAGGTTGATGACATGGCTTTCAATCAGATTCTAGAACAATCCTATGAGTCCCAATAAGTGGGATAATCCCATGAATATCAGACAGGGTCCAACCAATGGCTTTCTTATGTTTCCTAAGGATATCTAGAAGCATCCTCTCATGATTTTCTTAAAGAGAAGAATAAATGAAAATAGGATGTGTTTGATCTTCCCCTAGTAAGGCATACTTGAGTGCAGTATGAATTTCCTTCAATTCAAGATCAGGTTGGTTCAGAATTTCAGAAGAAGATTATGACATTGGATCGAGATCAATTTTGTTTCCTAGAGTTTTAGATAGGATTTATTCCCCACATGTAGAAGGTTCAACTACTAGATTGTCTTGATCAGATTCAAGTAAGGAAGTTGGAGTGGTCTCCATGAAAGTGGTTTCCTGAAAGGTTTCACTAATTGTTGGACCTAATACTTTATCATAAGAGCAATTTGTAAATGATTCAAGCCAAGGAGATAAACTTCCTTCATGTGAAAAAAGGAAATCAATCTCATCCTGACTTAAACATCCATCAAATATTCGTTGATGTTCTATGGATTCATTATCAATTATTCCTATCATGTTTACTTCATGAATGTCCTCATCATCCCCTATTTGTGAGCTTGCATTATAGATGTTCAAGTCTAGACTCATGTTTCCAAAGGTGATGGTCATGTTCCCATTTCATACTTGGATAACAGATTTGATTGTTGCAAGGAAGGGATGACCAAGGATGATTGGGGTTTGTTCCTTATTTCCTAAGTTTGGATGGTTTTCAAGGACAATGAAGTCAGCAGGTTAGATAAAGTTTTCAACCTTTACCAGAACATCCTTTAAAATCCCCTTTGGAACCCTAATGCTACGATCAGCAAGTTGAAGTGTGATAGATGTGGGTTTGAGCTTTTCTAGGCCTAACTGGCAGTACACAGCATAGGGAATGAGATTGACACTAGCTCCTAGGTCACACAAGGCCTTGACAACTTTTCTCTCTCCTAGTTCAACATTTATGTAAGGGCAACCTAGGTCTTTCAACTTAGGATGAATGGTCCCTTGAATGGTGGTACTCACATTTGCAGCCAAAAGGACTTGGTTTTTATGTGAAAATTTTCTTTTAAAAGTGCACAAGTACTTAAGGTACTTTGAGTAGGCAGGTATGGTTTGGATTTCATCGAGAATAGTAATGTTAAACTTGACTTGTGAGAATATTTCCCTCAATGTTTCACTCAATTCAGGATTGGTTTTCCCCCTCATGCGTTGAGAAAATGGTGAAGGTTGTGGGTTGTTTGTTGAAGAGTTGTTTCTTTGACATTTTTATCGTGTTTTTCAGTTTGATCATTTGGTTCATTTGAATTTTCATCCAATTTTGAATCTTCATATGGGTTTTGAATTAGTTTTTCAGGTTTTTCAATTGATTTCCCACTTCTTAAAATAGTCACAGCCTTCAGTTGTTCATGAGTTGTTTGAGTTCAACTTGACTCTCCCCTTGAAGTTGAGGATGGTACCGCTTGAGTAGGCATGGGTACCTTTCCAGTTTTGATGGTTTGAAGTTCTTGTTTTAGAGAAGAGACTTCTGATTTCATCCTTTTCATTTGTTTTCATAGTTGTTCTAGTAGGTTTTGTGGAATAGTTTGGGTTAGTGCTTGAGAAGATTGGTTTATCCCAGGGGGTTATTTTGGAGGTGGGATGGTTAGTTGAAATTGGACTGGTGGCTGTTGGTATTGGATAGGTTGGGTTTGGAACTGGTTATGGGTTTGGTAGTTTTTATGGGGGTAAGGATTTTCTCCTTGTGGTTGGCTAGGTTGCTGGTTATCTTTCCAGCGGAAGCCTGGGTGGTCATTATACCTTGGGTTGAAGGTGTTTTGGTACTGAGGATTTTCAATGTTCAAGTCATTTACTTCTGTTGGGGGTCCTCCTAAAATAACATCCTTGATGGATGGAATGGTTGGGCAGTTGTCTATCTTAGGGTCATGTTTGTCACAAATTGTGCAAACAGGGTCTATAGTTTGGATTTCATGGACTTTTCTAAGTTCTATCTCTTCAACCTTCCTAGAAAGTACTATGAGGTTATCCCTAAGGATTTCCTCTTCTCTAATTGTATGAATTCCAGTAGTTCTTTGTGTCTTTTTAGAATAAGGTGAAGTTCCCCATGTTTGGTTTTGTTTAGAAAGGCTTTCTAGATACTCGTAAGCATCATTTGGGGCTTTGTTTTTAAAGGTTCTATTACACATCATGTCAATGAATTGTTTGTTCCCAGGACCCAACCCTTCATAGAAAATTATCACTTATTCAGGAATAGAAAAACCATGGTGTTGAACCATGTTTAGAGTGTCTTTTAACCTCTCCCATGTTTCATAGAATGACTCTCCCTCTTTTTCAAAAAAATTTTGGATGCTCTTTTTAAGTGCAATTGTTTTGTGGTGGGGAAAGTATTTTTTGTATAATTATCTTTATAATTGGTCCCAAGAGTTGATGGATGATGGTCTCAAATTGTTTATCCAATTTTTAGCTCGATCCTTTAAAGAAAAAGTAAATATCCTCATCTTAGATTATTCTAGTTGATGTGGGGGACACATGGTTTCCACAATGTCATTAAACTCCTTAATGTGAAGGAAGGGAATTTCGGACTCCATTCCATGGAATGTGGGAAGATGGTTTAGGACATGGGGTTTAAAAATGTAATTGGAATCTTCTAGTGAGTTGTGTCTAATGCATGAGGGGTCATTGGTCCAGGAAGGTGTGAGTTAGTCATTCATGGTTTGATCAATTGCATTCCCCATGTTTGGGGATGCCTCATTTGGGTTTCCATTTTGGTTTCCACCCAGGTTAATGAGTTGGGTTCTTTGAATAACTTCCATTTAAATAGGCTCAATTTTTTACTCTAGAGTAATTGGAAGATTAGGATCTAATGTAAAGATTTCCCTTGGTGTAATTGACTCCCCAACCCCAGGACTATCCACCCTAACTAGACGGTTTGATTGATTGCGGGTGTTGTCAGACATGCGCCAAAAGAAAAAAAATGAGAAAGGGACAAGATAAGAGAATTTGGATGAGAAAAGAAGAAATGGGGTAGAATAGAATGGGTGTTTATATGACTTACTTGGATCCCTAGAAATGGTGCCAAAATTTTATTCACGCTCAAATTTAACCAAGAGAAGAAGGTAGGACGATCCTTGTAGTTTAGCTTGGGTTGTGGAATCCTCAGAGACCTAAGAAGAAACCTATAGATACGTACATTAAATGGACTATTTTTGGAAATGAAGTGGCCAACTTGGGTTGATTTAAGATATTTTTAAAGGATAACTAACAGATTTAAGTGAATTCAATTTAAAATAATGATTTTATCCTAGGTTATCGCTCGTTGTGGATTAAATGAAATTATTTTTCAACTATTTCAATTTCTTATATTTGAGATGAGTTAATTTAAGAAGATCAAACAACATCATCACTTACTGGTTTAATAACTACACACTTTAATACTAATCACCTATACACTTAAATTATCAAAGTTTTGATCACTTCAAGGTAAAGGTTTGTATTAGCACTTAAAGTGTGTTGTCTTAAATTCAACAAGGACGATGGAGTTTAAAAATTATCAAATAAAAATATCAATTAAACGAAGTGATTATAAATTAATGGGGTGATAAATATCATCCAATACAGCCCCTTTATACTCCCTTGTATCAACCCATAAGTGGTTTATCCCTCCATTGATGCTATAGTTTCAATGGAAGTAGGAAGTAGACTCATGAGGGAGGAATTGAAGAAGAAAGAAAACAATAAAAAGAAAATGATCACTCCACCATTGTGTTATAATTTCACAAGGTTTGGTGTGAATAAATTCACACCTTGAGGAAATGGTATCAAATTGATATGCATAAGCACATAATAATACTATAATAATAACTTTTATTAAGAACTAGGATAAATTAAAACAACTTGCATGTGAAAGACAAACTTGAGACAACAAAATCGCAGCATAAAATTACAATGAAAGAAAGCTCCAAAAATCCTAAAATACTCCATCACCACTGCCTTAAATAGGAATTTTGGGATCCTTGGGTCGAGCCTCCAATAGTACAAATCATCCCACTTGATTATGGTAGGCCTAGGGTGGTGGGAATCTTGTGGAACTTGGACTTTTCCACTCTTGACCCGAGGTGGCATCTAGCTTGCAACCACCGCACATACACGCTTGTAAGGCCTTCTATATGGACTAATTAGAGTGGGCTATAGAAGAATAAAATGGATCCCCGTATGTCTACTAACCTACTATAGAATTTGGGCTCATTTGGAGTTGTGGATTCCAGGATATTATTATATTGGTAGGATGTTTTCTGGGCCGCAGAATCTGTCCCAAAATTTTATCTTCAAATTGGACCGTCGGAATAACCACAATGGAGGCCGAATTAGCACTAGATCATGAAGAATAATTTGTTCCTATATTTGTATTATAGTATCCCACAAAATTTTGGTTTCATTGGGCCTCTATGTTGGGCCCCACATTCTCATAAGTGGGATGGTGTCCAATCTACCTTCTCCAAAATTGTTTGCATGAAATCCCATTTTGGTGGTCTTCCAATGTGAATCTTCCAACACTCCACAACTATTAATTGTTCCCAATTTAATTATAAACCTGAAAATTAAATAGTAAAATAAAATCAAGATCATTGTGTACTTTAAAGGATGTTTAAAAATGTACCACATAATAGTGCATTTTAAGAAGGAATTACAATCATAATATGAAATGATGTTCAAAGTGTAAAATGCACTAAAAATGGTGTTTATGAATAATAAAGCACATGAATATTATATATATTAAAAATGAATATTATCCTCATTTAGTGTTTAATCCAGAAGGTTCCTTGGTTGGACCGAGGATCATCTAAGAGATTACATATATCATGCAATTGATTAGAAAAATATTAGCGATGGATCAACATCACCAAGAGTCTTATGACAATAAATGTCATTGTCTGGTGGAATTATACGTAGGTTATTGGGTTTTATTCATAGTTTCACCTTGGTTGGGATATAGAAATTTGGGGAGGTAGGTTGAATTAACACCTCGTTATGTTACCCTATTTGATATTTTGGATTGAATCGTGAAGATTGCTTATCAATTAGACCTAAATTATCATTTTAATTATATACATTATGTATTCCATGTATCCCAACAAAATAAGTATCAGCAATATCCACCATAAATCATTTAGTGGGATGATTTTGAAACTGAACTTGACACCTAAGTGATTAAAATGATTGTTTAGATAGTGGACCAATAGGATAAGGTATTTCATGGAAAGATGATAGCATTGGTTTGAGTGTGATGTAATAATGTTAAGGATAGATATAAAAAATGGGAATATAATTCCATAATGTTGTAGTATTAGCCATATCTCTTTTTAGGTTTGTGAACCTGATCTTTTTTGGGGATAGAAATTTTCATGGTATGGTGAATTTTGACACCCTTTGGGTCAGAAGTATGTTTAATTTTGAGCTTTTTTAACTTTTTTTAGGTTATAAAGGATTTAAAGAGACATGGGATGAGAATTTAAAGTTTTGGGGGAAATAGGTTAGTTGTATAGTATACACACAATGAGTATTAGCTATACATTAACTATGCAGAATGTCTCTATAAGTTCCAGAGGCGACTTGAATGGTTTAACCGTGGTTTTTCTAACTGTTTTAGTGTCTATGAAAACTATGTGGGTGGATATTTTGATTCTAGAGGTTTTCACAAAGCTTTCAAATCATTTTTCTAACAATTAATATATTCAAAGGTAACTATGTTCTTTAGTTTTCAAGGGGCAGTAGCCACTATATGGTTAGCACACAGTTTTTCTAACCATGCAGCCTAACCATATGACCCATTTGGGATTATTAAAATTATAAAATTAACTTGGTAACCTCACATGATTTAACCTACAATACCCTCCTATTTTCTCATTATCTTAAACAAGCCTCTCTCTGATTCTCTTGGAGGTTCTCCCCATGGTATCTTAGTAAATCCCCATCAATGTAGATGTATTTATTCAAGTTATGTGTGTTTTATGGTTTTTTCTTATCCTCTTTCTATATCTTCCTCTGATATCTTATATTCTCAATGTTTTAAGAACTTATATGGGTATGATGGCCCAATATATGGTTTATATGGATAATTAATGGTGTTTCTCTAGGATCTGATCTTGTGAGGACCAGATCCCTTTTTTTAATCATCTTTTTTGAAGGAGACCAATTTTATATGTTAGTGAGGTAAGTTTCTCTATCCTATTGTTTATTCATTGGAATTCTTTGTGATCTTATGATTACCTTTGGTTTTGATTTAAGAAATTTATGATTTGAAATCCATGAGAGGTGAATTTGATCTTTGATGGATATTAAAATGTTTTGTAAAAATGGGTTTTGTTGAAAACCTTTTTGATCATCATGATTTGATCGATGAATTTCATCAAAGAATAATTTGATTAAAAATTGGGTTTTCATGATTGGGTTTTTTTACCTTGAAAGTGTTTTATGAAATGTGGGATTGGTTTTATTATAACTTAATGATGATATATAGCACATTGGGAGATTTTGGTGCATTGGGGAAAACTAGACACATGTGAGCCTTATTGGAGTAATCTATCACTAGTCTAGGTTCACATGATTCCATGGATCATGTTAGTATCATTTACCAAGGAAATATGGTTTAGAGAGTTAGGATTCACTTATTTTGGGTAGTTTTTCTTATTTTTCGGATTTTGTACACCCACGTGTTAGGGATTTACTTTTTCACTTTTTGGATACATTATATGTAAGTTTATTTGATATGGTTGTTTTCCTACTTAACATGGATATTGACTAATGGAAACCTTGTTTTTTATCTTCTTATGCCTCATGGATAAATTCTATATTATATTTTTTTTATTGTGATATGGTATGTTTTTTAAAATAAAACCAAAGGATGGTTTTATATTGAAAAAAAATATTTTATTTTGAAATATCTTTGAAATATTTCTTATACAAGAACTAAGAGATGTATATGGATAGAAATTTTATATATTATTTAGTGGTATCCTATATATCTTTAGGGAACACATACTAATTTTTCATTTAGGTTTTTTAAGTCGTAGGTTTATAGGATATAGGTAAAGGGGATATTTTCATATAGTGGATGACTCTCCTAGATTGTGATATCTTCTGATGGGTTGGGATAGTGGTGACATATGGTCACATTGAGATCGACCTATGGGTAACATAATATTTAACAATTAAGTTCTTTCTATTTGTTTATCTAGGCCTTTTTATCTAGTTGTTTGATGTTACCTTGGTGGTCTAGTTGTTTTGACATATGATGTGTTATGGATATTACTTTTGATAATCTAATTGTTTTGATTTGGTCATATGTATGTTGGATGTTAAAATAATTCCCATATTTCTTTGTAGGATACCCAAGTTATCACTAGCCTATAATGATTTATAACACACTTAAAGCCTTATTTCAAACCAATTTGGGTTATGTGTTACGTTGGACAGGGTTAGTTGGTTGCATGAAGTGATTATCCTCTTATAAAGATTCTTAAAGCAATATTTAAAATCTTATATCAAGAAAACAATTACTCCCTCTCAGGTTTACATGGTTATTCTATGGAATAATCATGACAAATTTATCACAATGAACTAATAAGATCCAATTTACCCAAAAAAACTATATATCACTTACATAGTAGTTTTTTGGGTTATTCTCCAATCATGTTTTTCTTTCAAAAATCTATATATATCCCCTTTCATATGATCACATTACCAAATAATTTCACTTGGTTCATCCCTGAATCTCAATTGTTAATTTTTTTTTAACATCTTTTCTTTTCTAAACATTTTAAATACAATACTCAATTTTTTCATATTCTTGTTTTCTTAAAAAATATTCATTAATAATGTGTATAAATACTACCATAAGTTATCAAGTAAATATCTAAATACCCTATTAAAAAAATTGAACAATTTTACAGAAATGTTTTAGTCTAAATGAAATCTCTATTAAAATACAAAATCCATAACTTTATGTCTAATAAATCAAATCATGTAAACCATCTATTTCAATAGAATTGTAATTCCACAAGACCCAAAGCATTTTTATGATCTCCACCAAATGAATAAAAGTGATGATGGTATCAAATAAAAAAATTTATTGATTTTACCCTAATAATACACTAAACCATATAAAAACTATATCCTATAATCAATCAAGTGGAATGATTTAATTAGATAACTATTAATATGTATAAGTAATTTTAAAGTAAAAAATTCTAATCCAACATGATATGTGTAAATATAACATGACATCATCAAACCATAACTAGCAACCAAAATGTAAAGTAAGATACATGAAATATAACACATAAGGGAACAAAAATATAGTGATGGTCAATGCTTATACTATATAAAAATCCCAAAAATAACAATGGTAGGACACCAACAAACTCCACATGTTTTACCTCCATGAGACTCATGGTCACCAATCGATCAGTATACCACCAAGGGGTGAAGATAGAATTAAGATATAACACAAATTTAAGTGGGTGATTTTTATTAATCTATTTCATCTAAAAAAGTATAAATACACCAAATGGTTGCTGTAGGGTTGGAGGGAAAATCCCAATTTTACACCACCATGAATTTATGTAATTCATTTTACAGGAAAACCCATTAACACTAGTTTCAACTACAATTTATAAAATATATTTTATTCCATTTTAATAAATAAACAATACTAATAACTTATTCTTGAAAAAAATCCAATTTTAAAATTATTATAAATGTGAAATGTGTAAATAATCCAAAGGAATAAATAAAAAAACATATCAAAGTATCTCAAGTATCACATAAATCATGATTATCAGGAAGAAAAACATGGGATCTTTCCAAAATTCAAGTAAAAAAGAGGGGTCACCTGGGACCTGATAGATTGGAACATCATTTAGTCTATGGTATACATGATAGACTCAAACTATGACTTTCCCTTATATATCTACTTATGGATTATCCAGAATACCAACACTATGTGCAAAACATAAGGCTATAAAATTTTAACATTATAGTGAAGTATTAATATATCACATCTCAATACTATCCAAGGTTTCCATGTGTACCCCATCTAAAAATAGTTCTCAAAATTTAACCTCTAATAAAATATCATCAAGAATTAAAACAAACACACCAAGGAATAAGATGAATAAATAAAAAATATTATTATGAAAAACCATGTAACCAAATAATCATTCATGGGGTATAAAACAAATATAATTCATGAACCATTATTTATATAAACAATTCCCATTCATGGATTCATTTGAAATTCCATTTAAAAAAACCTTTAAAAAATTTTAGTAAAAACCATGTACTAATAAAATAACTTTTATAAAGAACATCATATTAAAATCATTGGAATTATAAAAAAATCAATCACTGATTCAAGAATCTCAATAAAAATTATAAAGCAGTCATCGAATTTTTTTTAGGTCATAATATGATAAAAAACTCTTCTAAATCAAAATTGAAATAAGTGTTTCTAAGGCAAGGTGATTATATAGAAACACCAACATAAAATCTATTGAAACATAGTTTATTTATTTAAAATGTAAGGTATTATAGAGAAATTTATCCTCAAAACCATATGAAACATGAAATATTAATTTATAACCAACATAATCCATTATAGTGATCACCATTACTAACTATGGTAAGAATGAATGAAGAATGTGTAAGTATTAAGTAGAGAAGAATAGAAATAAGAAATTATGGAGAGGAGATTACCTTTTATAAATCAGTTTGGATCAAGGGACGACCATCAAGGAGCTTATAGGGAAGAAGTCACATGGCTAGGAGGATGGATTATGATGTTAAAATAAATAGGATATAGGAAAATGATGGATAAAAATTGAGTGGGTATTAATACCCATTTCAATTTTTAGTTTCTCGGAAAGTCAAATGGTTTGGCTTCATGGTTTAGGAAACTAGTCACCAACCATGTGATAGATTATAGAGTCTCTATCTACCTACATGATTTGATCACATTATTTGGAAAACCGTGAAACAAAAATTCATTTATCATTGAAGTGGCCTCCCCCCTTTATATGGTTGAGGTTCACCATTATCACTAATCATGAACTAAGCATGCACCCAACCATGCTTCCCTATTTTTTGTGTTATCAAATCTAAAACTCCTAAAACATCCCTAAGTAAAATAAATCAATTAAATAGTCAAAATAAATTCACACTAGTGATTTGAGGAATGTTATAGTTATCCCCCTAAACCACTTTATCATTACAAAACATCTTCAGTTTCCTTTATCAGATAATAAGTAAGGATATTACTCCATCATCAAAGATCGATACTCCCTAGTCACATGGATATCATTACCATGGTTTCATATCACATAAAATAATCGAATATATTTCACATTAAATCATTTATTATGATAATAAATAATAAATACTAGTTTCTTGATAATAGTAGTGATATATTCCATATCCAAATATTCCCATATAACTATATGAGATGGTTCTGGATGACACTTCTTCAACTCGAATTCATGAAACACGTTTTGAATAGATTCCAACATATAAGTTAAATATAGTAGGTATACCAACTTTACAATGCAATTCAATTTTTTAAATAGCCTTATATTTCATGAAATAGGATTACCATATTTCCCCATTGTATAATATCCCAGTTGATGAGAGATTTTGAGAAGAACCCGATCACTAACTAAAAACATACAAGGAAGATTATGATAGTCAGAATATTATTTTAGGATATTTGGATCAATATTAAATCATTTATAGATTAGTTAATGTGTATTAATAATCTCATAATTAATTATCTATTTATAAAATGAACACTCACCCAATTATATTAAATAATGAGTGGATTTACATGATAACTAATAGAGATATTTGAAGGGATCCATCTTTGTCAAAGATTGATAACTTTTATTATAAGAAAATTCATCCAACAATAAATGCTTCTCCTAGGATCCTCCAATGTTGATAACAAAATCCTAAATCACGTCTAATTGAATTTGAATCATTATATAGGTATGACCATTAGATTGTGGAAGATATGATATGCTCAACTTCAACTGAGAACCAATAAATTTCTAAATACCCTCTCAAAATTAAGAAGTAAAGGATGAAGCTCGATTAGAAATAATGGATTATGGGACCCCAAGGATATTCATTATCTCTTGGATATATAGGTGTCCAAGATCTGGAACCTTGGTCATGTATTTTATAGAAATAAAGTGGGATGAATTATTCAACTAATCGATAATCACCCACTTGTAATTATTCCCACAAGGAGATTGGTGAAAGATGATGAAAAAAAAACATCAAAATATCATCACATTTACATAATAATATAGAATTATATTATATAAATCCCAAATGATTTTGATTTTAATAATTTATATTTTTTAAGTGAATAGTTGAGACAAAAATTTTAAAATAATTCACCTCCTCCCCATCAACTAATTCCATTGATTCTGGCCATAGAACATCTTTGTGGATTTGGGGTGAGTTTCCTAACTATAATTTTTATTGTGTTTCATAACTTCCTATCTCATGGTAAAAGGTACTAAAAAACTATTATAAATTATAAGGCACCATCATGGGATTGATACCAATAACCTAAGGTCACCCCACCATTTATAGTTCTATTTATACACTAGAAATAAGGATCATGTGAATCCTCTTTGTAAATTAGATTATACAAGAAAGGTTTGACTTAAAAACTAACCAAGAGTACTTGATCATATTAATACATCACATCTAGAAGTGTCTTGGAATAAAGTCACATCAAATACAATTCAACCCTATATTTTCTCACCACTTGAGTCGAAAACTTCCTGCTAAAGGAATCAGCTACCGTATTACTTTTTCTCAAGGTATATGCTAAATAAAATTCAATCATTTAAAGAAACTCTATAAATTTTATTCTTATGATATTCAAATCCTTATTATAGAATATATAATTCTACCTTTTACAATCATTATAAATGGTTAATTTATCCTTTAAGATAAAGTGGTAACTCTATGTCAAGAGTGTGATAATTCCTTTCATGAGGGGGTGACTGGTGAGAGTCATATTATATAACTTGGCTATGATAGATCAAAACACATAACTACTAAATAACTAATGAATAAAATTAAATGGAATATATTTCTCCCAACTCATGAATTATTAATATGAGATTCAATGTTGATCATTCTTTAAATTCATCCAAAAACATCAATCTCTTCACATCCCATTAAAATTTCACTTCTTTATGGGTCAAATTCATCGAGGGATATACCAAATTAGAACATTCCTAAAAGAACCACTAGAAATATCCATCCACACCTTGAAATATTTTGATCTAAAATACAATATTGGGTATTTTCCAATATATTACCACTTGGATATTCTCAGTATCCATATAAATGACTTTCTCAGATACCACGTGAACCAAAAAATTCACATCCTTAACCTATAATTTCCACATAATAAATTGTATGATAAATGATATTCCCTCAATGTACTAAGAAAAACTCTTAAATGAACCTCCTTAATCTTAAAGTAATCCAAGATATTTTCCACAAACACAATGAAAAATGTAGCACCCCGACCCTAGTAATCCTGGAGACAGAGTCTACTACCATTAGATTGGAATGATTATAAGGAATCAAATTATGGAGGACTGAATAGTTTATTAGTCTTGGTAAACTAGATACATGCATAATTCCTATATTACAAATGAACACACTAATTACAACATTAATTTTTTCTTTTGAGGACAAATTTACTACCAATTAGCATATCCTTTCATATCATTCTTACTACACTTCATGGATTTCTAGGGAAAGGAAAAAAAATAAGGGTGATCTCAAATGCTCAGGAAGGGTTAAGTATAGTGTAAAAAATAATGAATCAATGATAATAATCAATATGAAATTGTAAATAACTAAATAAAAAATTCATGAAATATATAAACTAATAGGGGTGCTTAAACAATATAGAAAGGTAAATAACTAAACACAAATTCCATTTCAATAAATGGATAATTCATAATCAATATGAATAGTAAATAACTGAACACACATTCCATTTAATCAATAATCTGAGAAAAAAATGAATCCATAGATAATGTAAAAGTTAATATCTTATGGATAAATAATAATAATAAATGAATTCTGAACAAATACAATGCTTAATTATGGAACATCATGTCTAAGGCTCATGAAAACCTATATAGTCAAGACCTTTCAAAATATGGATTAAAACTATAGGTAGAAACACATTTATTTTGTGCAACTGATTCGTCTCATGAGAACATGTCGATGTATCGAAGGGCTATATAAATTATGGTCCCCACCCACCACTTCCAGTCCAAATAATTCATTATATATTGAATAATCGATTTAATTAATGAGAAATGTGACTTATAAAATATCAGTTTTGAGTAGAGAATAAGGATTTTCCAATATTTCCCCAAATAATTAAATAATTTTTAAAGTAAGAAACTTATGTAAAAATTGTTATATGTTTTAGGAAATTAAAAAATCCATGATAAATGATTTGGATAGTTAGGGTAAATTTAATGTCTAATGATCATAGGAAAGTGAATATTTCAAGCAGAATAAAAAAATTAATCAAGGAAGTGAATATAAATAAAATACTTAGACAAATAATTCATAAAACATCTAGTGGAAGACTAAGGATAGTTTCAATACAACATATCCCAAGTATATTAAAATAAAGGGTTGTATTTGTTGATGAATTTAAATATTATAAAAATATTGTTTAATAATATTCATGAGGAAAATACCTTCTTTATTTTGAAAAAAAAATTAAATTGATTTTATTTGAAAATCACTATTAAAAACATTTAATTCAAAAATTCACCTTATAGGCTTTCAAATGAAGCTTCAAAGAAATGTTAGTGGGTAAATCCATACATGTCGAACAAGCCAAAAAAGAAAATTCATTTTTTTATGGTAAAAAGGTTAAAAAGTTCCTTGTTTGAAAGAGACAAGAAGATTACTTTGAAAAAAATTGTAGAAGAAAAAAGGGGTAAAATTTATTTAATAAAAATTTTGAAAATTTTTAAAACATTTTTGAAAACATTTTTATAAAAAAATGGTTTTTAGAGAAAACAAATTTCCAACTTAAGAGAGAAATGAGGTCAAGTTTTTATAAAAACATTTTCTAAAATATATTGAGTACCAAAGAGTGGAAAATGGTACTATTATTTAAAAAATGTTATGAATATACATAGGATAATAAAATTAAAGGTTTTATTGAAAAATTATCATATAAATTCTTTTAATGTAATTTTAAGATTAAGTAATCTCGATTAGAATGAGATTGTAAAATAAACCCTTAAAATGATCATAATGTTGAAGTGAGAATTAGTAAATGAATTGATTTTGTGTATAAAATTTAAATACACATAAAGAATTTTAAATACAATAATATATAGTCAAAATCATTATACACATAATCATATAATATTAAAAACAATGAATATGTAATATAACCCAATGAAAAGGAATTGGGTTATGAAATTATTTACCACTTGGTAGCATTATGTTCAAATCCCCTTAGATGAAATAATTAAAATTGATACTCAAAATACCATGAATAGTGATTTATTAATTATATTAAATTTCCAAGTGGTAGTATATACACCATATAAAAGAAACTAGGTTCACAACATTACAATATGCTTCATTGAAATGAAATTGGGACGAAATCCCTTACCTTGCATTTTTTATTGGGTGAATGTCCTTTAATAGAATGTATAATTTCTTTAAACATGTTATTAACTTATTAAAAAACCATAATATTATTAATAATATCATATATAATATTATTATAACATATTATTACATGTTTGTTAACAATCATTCATTATTTTCACTATTTTGGGTGTAACTCGCCTTGTTTTCGAGTATGTGTTGACTTGTTATTTTTGTTCCTATTACATTGATCATGATTTAATGATCTCTATAATGTAAAAAATTATTTAAATATCATATATATTCAGAATATATTAATTTATAATAATAAATAAAATTTTAAGATATAAATTAAATACATTGTTCATGGAGACGGTAGGTTGTACGTATGCATCGATGTTGTTTTTATATTCTTGTCATTTCAATAGAATGAAAATTAAAGATTATATATTTATATTATAATTATATTATAATAATTGAATCATATATATCACATATTTTAATTGAAATAACCCTTTATACATTCTATGTATAGGGTGAACGAATCACATCACTTTAAGGTGACGGTAGTCCACACATCCACAAATGATGTTATCATATTCCCACAAAATGGAAAGCATAAAGGTATGTATTATATAAAAATTAAAAAATAATTAAAAAATTATAAATATCATATATATCATATAAATACTTTAAAAAATCATTATTACCGACCATTAATTGTGGTAATGGAAGAACGAACAACATTGGTTCATGAGGTAGTAGTTCATCGTACACACAAATGATGATTAAATATCCCAATTGGTGGAAGTGTGTGTGATTTTAGGTCATAAAAATGAAATAAAAAAATATATTATTTATAATATAATTAGGTTATTATATATTAAAGATATAAGTATAATTCAAGTGGTTGGATAAAGAAATGAAACAAAAGTGATCGTTGAATAACGCTACCTCTTTTTCAGGTAACTCCTTTTTATTTATTCCAAAATACTTCCTTGGTTTAATTTATTACCAAATTTAGGCATATAATATGAGGTTATTTATTTTGGTATCTTATTGGGGAATTTTTTCTATGATCTAAATGTATTTATAGGTGTGGATAAGTGGGAGGGGTGAGTGCCTTTTTATAGTGGACGACGAGTGTCATTCTTGTAAATATGAAAACATAAACACTATTAGGAGTTCTCCCTTACATAATGTGCCTCAAATAATATTAAATTTTATATAAAAGTATGTATATGGTAGAAATATGGCTATAAAATTTCTTTTGGACACGTTTCCAGTTAATTTTTCCCCTTAATTTTAAGGTTTAGTCTTTTGTTAACCTTAATTTGATATTAATCACTATGATTAATTTTAACTGCATTCACAAATCATTTTGGTTAGAAAATAAGTTGAACTTTCTAAAAATTATTAATTATTATTCTAAATATTTAATCTATTTTTCAAAATTACTATCACATAATTATCAAAAATTAATTTAAATTTAATCCCACAGATGTGATGTGAAAGCGGGTATTTAAAGTAAAAAATGTTCAAAAGTTTGGATTTTTTATATCCAATATCAGTGTGAAAATGATTAAAATTAAATAAATTGGATTAATTTATGTATAATTTAACTAAATATACTTTAAAACCAAATTAAAATATAAACCAAATTAAAAAATAATTTAACTATATAAATAAATTATACAAAAAAAGTTTTCAATTAAAATTTAGTATTTTTCACTATTCATCAAAAAATGAAACTTCACTGAAAATACCAAAGATTCACCTTGTGATAATTTGTATGTTAATATTTCAAAAATTAAGTTTATTTTAACATATTAAATGTATAAAAGTTTCAAATTTTAGTTTTAAAATAGGTTATCCATTAAAAGACAGCAAAACTACCTTTATAAAAATATAGCTTTTATGTGTAATATTGGGTTTGTTCTTATCTTATGATTATCAAATATATTGGATGAATACCAAATATATTTTATTCTATATATAATATATAAATTTTATTGATATCATTCACTAATAGTAATTAATATAATTTATTTGGATAAAACACCATTGTGAGCAGATAAACATTTTATTTATATTCAATTGGTTTTTATATTTATTTCTAATTAATTGGTAACCAATGAATTAATTTTATATCTGTGTAAACCATATATTTTCATAATTTATCTAATAACATTCCTAAGCACTAATTTAATAGATAGGTTATATCTTATTATATTAAATAATAATATTTTAATAATATATTTTTTGATAAAGCTCGGTCAAGTGTATAACGCATGCTATCAAACAAATTTTTTCTTGCGTGTATGGAAATATAACTAAGTGTTTCATGAATTGAAAGCAATAGAATAGATTACATTTATTTAAAATGGTAAATATTTTTTAAATTATTGGGATGTTATATTTCTTTATGCGCTTGGTGTTGTGTGTCATACACTCTATCGAATATAATGTTCTTACATTAAAATTTCAGGGTGTCATATTTTCCCCACCATAATTAAATTATATCCTCACAATTTAAACTTGAGCTTAGAAATCTAGGATTTCATATTTTAAAATTCATTTGTTGAAATCCCACATCATAAAAGAGATAATAAAAAATATCTTCTTTAAAAAATATAATGATAAGTACAAAAGTCACATGGAATAACATATAACCAGATTTCTACAAATGAGAACATTAGTGGAAAGTAAAAATATTAACTTGGAAGTGAATCATAAATAATTATACGGATAAATTGAGTTCATTGATCACAAATAAGTGAATGATCAATGTAAATTTTAGGGCCTCAAATCCATAAATCTATGATCATTTAAAAGATCATCTCTTCAATGAAAATTAAGGTATTATGATAACGTTTTATTTCAAGATCATTTTCATAATGCTGAGTAATTATTTTATTTCCTAAGAATATAAGAAAATATACTTAATTAATATATTTCTATAAACACAATTTCATCTTTTGTTTTTTCTTTGATAAATTTCAATTTTATCGCTTTACTTTAAGAAATGAATACACAAGAATTATATTTTTTCACTAAAGCACTAAACTTTAACTTTTAAGGGTCATAAGATCTATAAAAAGGTCCTTATATCTTTATCTAAATATTTCCAAAAACCAATATAGTTAATATATTAATCTATAAAAAATAAATATTATTGGTTCATCAATAATATTTATTCATCAAATTGATTAACTTAAAATAATGACACATTAACCATGACATCATGTAGGACAGTGGTAGGCATGAAATGTATATCATCCTTAGTTCAAGAGTTCAAGCCCCACCTCCTTGCTGGATGTGATGGGTTATCACCCAGAATGGGGGTTGTAGTTTTTTTAAACTATGTTAATATAATTCCAATTATTTTCCCAAAAATATGATGTACATCCTTGAAATTTATTCATTAAATAAATTTTTTCTATGGATTTCAATACAACATATTTATTTTAAAAGTTCTAATAATCTTATTTGAATAATACTATGATTTCATTACTGATCATATGAAAAATAAATTTTTTTAATACCTTAGAACTTACATATCTAAAATTTAAATAAAGTTTTGGGAAAAAATCCCTCAAGGTAACATTACATCACTTTGGGTTGGTTGTGTATGTTGAAAAAGAGGGTTTTATGGTGAATTTTCAAGTTACAGAAATGTTTTTGACAATCCATGTTGAAAAATAACCATGAAAAAGGAATGAAAGATCTACAGGTGGTAAAAAAGAACCGATACAAGGTGGTACTATATTCCAGTGTTTGCCAAATTTTTGGGGTCTAAATTTTGGGATTTTGCGAGCACCATGAAAAGTGGATTTCATTGAATATATCATTAAAAATATGGAGAAGAATGAGTTTTTTGAAGATGGTATTCATGAATTGTATTTCTCCAAGACATGAAGAATGTTGATGGTGAGCTCTGCGATTACAAAGAGCTTCGCGAACAGTAGTGGTGAAGATCATTGAGAGGGAGAATTGTGGTGGAAGTGAAAAGGAATTTAAATAATGCTCGGAGATTATGAATAACTATACAATCTGAAAATTTCCATGGTTCTTTGCGATATAGAAAGAATTGTGGTAGAAATTTTAGAGCTTTGTGATTTGAGCTGACGTCATGCTGAATTTGAATGGAAGGATCTCGGGTCGATGGAATCACTTATAAATAGGCCTCAACCCCCTTGAGAAAAGGAGAGAGATGAAAAGAAAACCCTTAAGCTCTTAAATTGTGAATAAGATTCGTGGAGTAAGGATCTTCCCTAAAGAAAATAGAATTTGAAGAGGAAGTTTAGGTCTACAAAATTAAGGCATGCCACGAAGGCCAGTTTGGCTTTGTGGAGGACGTTCACTTTGCAAAGGCTTGTTTGGCTTTGCGAAATCGCAAATACCAGTATGAGATTTGTAAAGTAGTGAGATCTGCGATCTAGAGATCTCTGTGATCTAGTGAGATTTGAGAACCATTGAGCTCTGCGAACCAGTGAGCTTCATGAAGAGGTTAGAGAATTAAAAAGGCTTGTTTGAGCTTTGCAAAGGTAGTGTGATTTGAGAAAGAGTTTAAAAAAGGATTTCCTAGTGTTCGGTGGTAAAGTGGTACTCATCTATGGATGAAAGTGGAACTTCAACAGAGCATCTATATACAGTTGCGAATGTAGGTATTCATGAAAATGATATTACCTAAAAGACTTTAAACTATGAGTGGATCTTCTGAATAAGTTGTGAGCACACCTCAGTTGAGAGAGCAGTGAGATTTCAAATTTTTAGTGGTTTTAAACCAATAGGGACAGTGAGTCCCCTTATAACTTGTAAACAGTAGTGCTCTTATAGTAGATTTGGTACATCGACACATATCTGGTGTATTCTCCTTAGACATAGCCTAGTGAGGGTGAACCAAGTAAAATTTTTATGTCCTGTGAATTCTGTAAGATTTTTTTAGACTCTACAATGGGAAGGGGAGATAATAAAGTTTTGTCTAAAAATGAAAAAAGATCAAAAGGTGTAGGATTTCTAAATATGTCATTCTCTAACTCACCTATCCTCTCAGGTTATCTAACCCAGTGGACCTAACAATTGGTATCATAGAGAAAATTCGATATAAGTGTTTCTCTCTCAACTGGAGGTAACCAATCATAAATGGATTCTGTTCTTCGATGGGAATAATTTTCAACTATGGATGAATCGGATGCAACACTACTTCTGATCTTTGGTAATGGATGTGTTTACAGTAGCAATTCATGGTATAACAACCAATATTAATTGTGGTGCATTATTGGAAGTTAATCTATGATAATTGGATACTAACGCCAAGGGAATCAATGATTTAGGGGGATCCATATCCAATGCTATATATAAAAAGTTGATGTCATGAAAAACATCACATGTTATGTGGTAAAATCTATTGAACATATATGAAGGATATTCAAAGTTAAGAGAGTCAAAACTGCAAGTGTTATGGAACAAGTATGGAGATCTTAGAATGAACCCGAATGAGTCTGTTGATGCATTATTTGATAGGTTAAATATTGTAGTAGAGGATATGCGAGGTCTTAGTGATTTCATTGAAGATATAAAGACTGTGAATCACATCTTGAGGAAACTACCACCTTAGTTTAATTTAAAAGTTTTAGTTTTGGAAGATAAAGATCCAAAAGAACTGACACTGGATAACTTGCATAGTTCCCTGGTATCATATGAAATGAGAAATATTGAAACCAATGTTGCGGAAAAGGAAAAATCTAAAGAGGTGGAATTAAATTCTATAAAGAAGCTCACCATTGAAGATTCTCAGAAAGAATAAGAAATAGATTAGGTGATGTCATTCCTATCTTCAAATATGCAAATAGAAAAAGGAAATATCAAGAGGAAACATACACTGGCGTGTTTTCGATGTGGAAAGGTTTGACATCTTGTGCAAGGTGCCCCAAGACATTCCCATAAGATGATGAGGATGAAGTCTAAATTCCCAAGAAAAAGTATTTATCATATGTGAAAGGCAAAAAACCATTCAAGAGAAATTTCTTTAAGAAAAATAATCTTCTTTCACAAGAATGTGATAGTTCAGACAAGTATAAGGTTGAAGAGGTTTAAGAGATAGAGAACTGAAAAGATCATGGATAAAATTCTGTAGTGGAATTTTTTAGTAGTTCTTATAAAAAAGGAAGAAATCTAAGTTGATAAAGGAGAAGAAGAATTTGAAGGAAGAGTCACTATAGAAGTTTAATTAGAATAATCTCTTGAGGTGATAGATGTTTGGAGAACCAAAATGAAGAAAGACAACAAAGTGGTTCGTGATTCCAAACTCTACATGTAGCATCAAGAAGAAGAGAAGTCTAAGTTAATGGAAGAAATTGAGAAACTCAATTCATCAGCACCAAAGGACTCAGAATCAGTTAGTGATTTTAAGATCAAGGTTGAATAGAATAAGTGTGATATTTATGGACTGAATAACATAATGAAATATCAAGTTAAGTGTATCGAAGAAATTGAAGAGTAAGTTTTCAGACTGTGGTGAAAAATTAAGAACCAAATTTTTTTTTGAATCCCAACATGTTATCAGGAAAGTAGATCATTCAGAAGTCCAAAAAGATGAAAGGGGAGGATAATGGTCCAACAGAAAAGAAGCAAGAATCATGTTCAGATATTAAGGATGATGTGGGGCTTGGCCAAAATATAAATCAGTCAGGGTTGAAGTCAGACTGTAAGCACCCATTCCGAAAATAAATATTGTTCTGGGTATGAACCAGAATCATAAGATTCAGAGAACCCAAGGGACAACTAGTAGAGAATAAGTGGCATGTAGGAATGCACCTCACATTAGGTGTTATTGCTGTGGAAATATTGGAAATTCAAAAAATGTGTGTTCTATATCCAAAAGATATCGAAGGGAACAAGAACAATAGTGGTAACCAAACAGAGCTCAATATTATAGAACAACATTTTAGGGACATTGTTTTTTGTACATAGAATTTGGGCACATGGCTAGATATTGTACATCAACCACGCAGAAGAATGTTCCAAGGAAGAATCAAAGTAGTCGCATGAAACAAATTAACAAACCAATAGGTGAGTTGAAAATGTAAAATCAGTTTATAGATTTATAGGATGAAGTTAGTCCATTTCACTCTAAGGAAGATTACTATTTTCAAACTACATTGAGTGCGAGTTCAAAGAAATTGATCAAAAAAGAAAAAGGATGAGAAGGCATTGGTGGCAGAAATTTCTCTTAAATCATCAGACTGTTCTAGTGTATGGATCCTTAATAGAGGTTGTACATCTCACATGATTGGTAATAAATATCTTTTCACAAGTATAAAGTATTAAAAGTAAGGATTTGTCATGTTTAGAAATGATGAAGGCCAAAATATTATTAGCTCAAGAAAGGCTAGGTTTAGGGGCAAATAGATGAGGTGTGATGATGTATTAGTAGTATAAGGTCTTAGTCACAATTTTTTTAGCATCATCCAACTTTGTGAATCATGAAATTCTATAAGATTTACTAAGTAAATGTGTATCATCAAAGGAAGAGATTGTTCAGTTATCCTATTGGGAAAAAGGAAAAAGGGAAATCTCTACCTTATAAGTGGAAAAGAATATATGTGACTTTTTTTAGATAGAAAGAGAACAAGTTATGGTATAAACGACTTGGTCATCTATTCCAACCATACCTATAAGATCTGTTGAAGTGTGATGCATCTAGGGACCTCCCTAAGTTATCATGTGACTATACTCATACATGTGATGCATGTCAATAAGGAAAAATCATTAGAAAAATGTACAAGGCTAGGGAAAAGAAGTCAACAAGAGTTCTTGGGTTAGTGCATACTAATGTTTGTGGACCTATATCACTAAGATCCATGGACGGGGAGAGATATTACAATATTTTCATTGATGACTATAGTATAATGGCATGGGTATTTTTCATTTCCCATAATTCTGATGTGTTCAGCTGCTTAAAATAGTATTGAAGGGAATCTGAAAGGATGCTTGGGAAGAAAATTCTGAAGTTTCATACTGATAATGGTACGCAATTCACAAACAGTCATGTGGAAGACTATCTATAGAAAAATAGGGTTAGGTATCCACTTTCTTCAGTGAGAACTCCCCAATAGAATGGAATGGCTAAAAGTAGATATCATATCATAAACAACATGGAAAAATGATTCTTATAGAAAAAGACCTACCATAGAAATTTTGGAAGAAAGTAGTATTGATATCGGTCTACATTTCTAACAGGTCTCTATTGTTTCTAAAGGAAATAAAGACTCCATATGAGATGTGGTATGGAAAGAATCCAATAGTGAAATAATTTCAAATATTTATAAGTAAGTGTTTCATTCTCAATAAAGAAAAACATAGGAAATTTGAGTCATGTGGAGATGAGGTGATATTCCTTTGCTACTCAGGAAAAAGAAAATCATACAAGTTCTTTAAAAATAGTCTAGGGAAACTAGTTGAGAGAAATGATGTCACTATTGTGGAAAATTAATATAATACTCAATAGTACAAAAAATAGTTTCCTGATGTAAGTGATGAAGATCAATGTAACATAGGGGGCACATAAGTAGTAGATGTTGACTCAAAAGAAGATACTGATGATGAACAAGAAGAAGAAAATTTTTAGTTTGCAAAGAATCCAAATATTCAAGCTGAAATTGATAGGTAAAATATCATTGGTGATCAGAAAGTTCCAATTCAGACAAGAAGAATAAAGTCACTACAGCATACATCTCTATTATCTCAAGTTGAACAAAAAAATTTTGTTGATGCAGCTATAGAGGAAAACTGGGTTCAGGAGATGAATGAATAGCTAGACTAGATTGAGAAGAATCTGGATTCGGAGATTGTTTTGAGGAAAACAAATAATAATGTCATTGGGACTAAATGGTAATTTCAAAATAAGATGAATGAATATGGTTCAGTGATTCGAAACAAAGCCTGACTATTGTGAAAAGGGTACTCCCAAATAGAGGGTATCAATGTTGATGAAACATTTTCACCTACTGAAGGGAAATCTATAATCGGAATCTAGTGTGATAATTCTAGTGATATCAATCATAGAAAAAATCTAGTTCATCACTCAAGGACAAAGAATATTGAGATCATATATCATTTTATCAAGGAGAAGGTGGAGCAAGGGATAGTGAAGCTGAAATATGTGCCTACAGAGTTACATGTTGCAGAAATTTTAACAAAGGCCTTATCCATTGAATCTTTTGAGAGACATCAACTAGCTCTGGGAGTCCATTCGACTCCCTGCACTTGAAAAAGTGTGGATTTGGACCCCCCTCCCTATGGTATGGTGTGTTTTTTCATAATGTGTTGATCTGTGTTCTCTACTCTATTAAAGACCACAAATGATTACCTTTGGTTTTTTTTGACAAATGGGGATAAAGAGTGACTCTTAAAGGGGGAAACTATGTTTAAAGAAGGGAGAAAATTTCTTAGTCAAAGACACTGGGAGAAGTTGATAGGTGAATCATCGAGATAGGGGAACAATAAGATAGGGGAAGATTTTTAAAAATCTGACAATGCTTGAAGTGATCAATCAAAGATTAGATATCATGACAGTTGAGGTTTGTGATAAAATCAGTTTATTGGTATTAGTATGGAATCAAATATTGGTGTCATAAATGAAGTGATTTGTTGACGAACTTTTCATACTACTCTTGTTTATCACACCGAACATTGAACATGTGGGCTTAGAGTATGTGGTGAGTGAATCATTGGTCGCTATCTGAATCAAAAGAGGTGAATGATGGTAGATAATGGAAGATCTTTAGTGAGGTATCAAAGTGTAGAGAATCATTATGAGAAGATTTTTCAACAAACCCAAAGGGGAATATTGTTGGGAAAAATCCCTCAAGGAAACATTGCAGCATTTTTGGGATGGTTGTATTTATTAACAAGGCATATTTTCATGGTGAATTTTCATGTTCCAAAGATGTTTTTGAAAATACATTTTTACAAAGAACCATGAAAAATTAATAAAATATCTGGAGGTGGTGCCAAATAACAAATACAATGTGGTGCCATTTTCTACTGTTTTCCAAAACAATTGGGTCAAAAATTTGGGATTTGGTGAGCATCGTGGAAATTTTATTTCCTTGAATATATCATCAAAATATGTAAAATGCATGAGTTTCATGAAAATGGTCTTCATTAATTGTATTTCGTAAAGACATGAAGAATGTGGACTGTGAGCTCTGTGATTATGATGAGCTTCGTGTATAGAAGAGGTGATGGTCATTGTGAGGGAGAATTGTAGAGGCAATAAAAAGGAATTGACGGAACACACAATGATTACAATGAGCTCTAAAATCTGGAAATTTTCATGGTACTTCATGATATAGAGAGAATTGTGGTGGAAATTTTGGATCTTTGCGATTTGAGCTGATGTGGCGCTCACTTTGCGCAGAAGTTTCTCCAAATGGTAGAATCGCCTATAAATAGACCTTAAACCCCTCAAGAAAAGGACAGATGTAAAATTAAAAACATTAAGCTCTTGAATTGGAAAGGAGATTCACTGAGAAAGGATATTCACGAAAGAAAATGGAATTCACATAGGCAGATGAGCTCTGCAAAAGGAAGGTGCACCACAAAGGTTAGTTCAGCTTTGTGGAGGTCATGTTCTTCGAAAAGGATTATTTAGCTTTGTGACATAGCAAATACCAATGTGAGATCTTCCATCTAGAGAGCTATGAGATCTAGTAATATTTGAGAACTTGTGATCTTTGTGAACCTATGAGATTCACGAATATTTTGGAGAATTGCAAAGGCTTTTTTGAGCTTGGAAAAAGTGGGAGCTTCAGAAAGGTAGTGTGCTTTACGAAAGAGTTTCAAAAATGATTGCCTAGTGTTTCGTTGAAATAGTGGTATTTATCTATGTATGAAAGTGGAACATTAATAGATCATCTATCTATAGTTGAGGATGCAGGTATTCATGAAAATAAAAATACCTACAAGTCTTTAAACATTGAGTGGATATTCTAAATAAGCGGTGAGCATACTTCAATTTAGAGAGCAGTGAGCTTTCAAATTGTGAGTGGTTGTAAACTAGGAGGGACAGTGAGTCCTCTTCTAAATTGTAAATAGAAATGTTCTTATATTATATTTTGTACATCATCACATCACCGGTGTATGCTTTATGGACATAGCCTAGTGAGGGTGAACCAAGTAAAATTGTTGCGTCCTATGCATGCTTTAATATTTTTCCATACTCTAAAATGGGAAGGAGAGAGAAGAGAGTTTTTTCTAACAATGAAACAAGATCAAAAGAAGTAAGATTTCTAAATATTTCATACCCTGATTCACCCCCCTCTTAGGGTATCTAACCTAGTGGACCTAACAATAATTATTCCTCAAATAAATTTTTTTCACTAAAACTTTTACTTTCCATAAGTTTCTTCCAAATTTCTTTAATCTTGGTAGACTCCCACTACATAAAATCTAAAAAGTGGTGTTAAAGAATTATAACTTATGATCAACCATAATCTTATAATCCTATGATGGTATCCATAAATCTAAAGAAAATTAAGACATATGTTATTCTATGCTAATCCTCAAAGTATATCTTAGGTTTATGTTCCATAAAATATTTTTCCCTAAATATAGTTTCCATGGTTTCTATTAAACTTCCATTGATACCAACTATAGTCCCCCGAACCTAGTAAGCCCAGATCCAGTGTCTACTACCATTATATTAGCATGATTACAAGGAAACAAATCTTGAAGGACCAAAGAGTTTATTAGTCTTGGAAATCCAGATTCATACTTGAGTCCTGTATTATAAATGAATACACTAATTTCAACATAATATTTTTCTTTCGAGGATAACATTATTCCCACTTAGACTATCCTTGAATATATTCCATAGTACACTTCTTGGATTATTGTGGAATTAAAACAAAATAAGGGTGATCTCAAATGCTCAATAAGGGTTAATTATAGTGGAATCAATAACAAATCAATTAGAATAATCAATATAAAAAGGTAAATAATTGAACACACATTCCAAGTAATAAATAAATTGAGGGGGTTTTCGTAAAAAATATGTCATGGTAAATAATAGAACACAAATGAAATTTAAATAAATGGATAAGTAATAATAAATATGGTAAGATAAATAACTGAACACACATTCTATTTAATCAATAAAATGAGAACAAAGATACATCCATAGATAATCTCAAAGTGAATATCTCATGGTTAAATAATAAAAATAAATGAATTATGAATGAAATAAATGCTTAATTATTTAACATAATGTATGAATCACATGAAAACCTATACCATAGATATCTTTCATAAGATATTTTTAAACTACAGGCATAAATTTGTTAAATTTTCACAACTGATTTTTCTCACGAGAACTCATTGTTGCATCAAAGGGATAAATTCCAAGCCCCACCTATCACTTCCAATCCAAATAATTCCTCATATATTAAGTAATATGTTTAATTAATGAACAATATTATTTTTTGAATATTCGTATTGAGTAGAGAATATGGGTTTATTAATATTTCCCCGTATAATCCCATAATTATCAAAGTAAAAACTGTATGTAAAAAATGGTATATATTTTAGAAAATGAATATATCCATGATAAATGATATTAATAATTAAGGTAAATTTAATGTCTAATGATTGTAGGAAAGTGAAAATTTCAAGGGGAGTAAAAAAATGAATCAAAGAAGTGAATTTCAGTATTATCCTTAGTCAAATAAATAATAAACTATCCAGAGGAAGAATAAAAATGGTATCAATACAACATATCCCATGTATAGTAAAAAAAGGGTTGTTGGCATTGATGAATTGGAATTCTATAAAAAGATATTTTAAAAACATTCTTGAGGAAAATATCATTTTTATTTTGAAAAACATTTTGAAAATAATTTTATTTGAAAATCATGCTCAAAAACATTTTCATTAAAAAATATAATTTTAAAATTGAAAAGGAATATTTTAAGAAATAATGGTGGGTAAATATGTACATGTCATTCAAGATAAAAAAGAACATTCTTTTTTCACAGTAAAAGGTTATAAAATTTACTTTTTTTAAAAGATAAATGAATATTCCTTTAAAAGCATTTGTAAAAGAAAAAATGGGTAAAATTTTATTTAATAAACCATTTTGAAAATGGTTAAAATAATTATTTAAAATAGTTTTATAAAACATGGTTTTGATAGAAAACAAATATCCGATCGAAGATAGAATTGAAGTCGAGTTTTCTTTTAAGAAATTTCTAAAACATTTTGAGTACCAAAGAGTGGGGAAATAGTACTTTTACATAAAAAAGTTCAAAAATAACCATAGGTGAAAAAATTAAATTTTTTATTGAACAATGATCATATAAACTCATTTAATGTAATTTCAAGAATAATAAATCTTGATTATAATGAGAATATGAAATAAACCCATAAAATGATCATAATGTTGAAGTGAGAATTAATCAATGAATTGATTTTGTGTATAAAATCTAAATTCAAATATAACAAGTGGAAATAACAAAATAAATATTCAAATTCATTATACACATAATCATATAATATTAAAAATAAACATGAAGTAATATTATCCAATGAGAAGGAATCGGGTTATGAAATTCTTTACCACTTGGTAGCTTTAAGTTTAAATCCACATAGATGAAATAATTCAAATTTAAAATAAAAATAAAATGAATATTGAAGTATTCATGATATTAAATTTCAAATGGGTGGTATATAAACCATATAAAATATACTAGGTTCATAACATTACAATATGTCTCAATGAAATGAAATTTATATGAAACCCCAGACCCTGTGTTTCCATTTGGGTGAACATAATTTAACCTCCTGTATAATGGTTTTAATCATTTTATTAAATTATTAAAAAAACATAATCATATTTTTAATATCATTTGTAATATTATTATAATATCTTTTTACTAGTTTGTTAATAATATGGCATTATTTTTACTATTTTGGGTGTTACTCGACTAGTATTTTTAGTATGTGTTGACATGTTATTTTTGTTCTTATTACTTAGATAATGATTTTATTATATCCATAATGTAAAAATTGATTTAAAATCATATATATTTATTATATATTTGTTTATAATAATCCATAAATTTTGTAGGGATAAATTAAATTCATTATTCATGGAGACGGTAGGTCATACATATGCATGAACAATGTTTTTATTTTCTTGTCATATTAAAAGAAGGAAAAGTAAATAGTATATATGTATATTATATTTACATTATAATAATTGTATCATATATATTAGATATTTTTATTAATACCATTATTTATACATTACATGTATAGTGTGAAAAAATCACATCATTTTGAGGAGGCGGCAGTCCACACACCCACAAAAGATGTTATCATATTCCCACAAAATTTAAAGCATGAAGGTATGTATTATATAAAAATTAAATAAGAATAAAGAAATTATAAAATAATATTTATATATATATATATAATATAAAATTTATCAATCCATCATTATTCCCAACCATTATAGGTGGTAATGGAAGAATTAATGACAATGGTTCGTGAGGCGGTAGTCCGCCGCACACACGAACGATGATTGTGTATCCCATTTGATGGAAGTGTATGTGATTTTAGGTCATAAAATTGAAATAAAAAAATATTTATTATTCTTATTTTATTATATATGAAAGATATAAGAATAATTTAATGGTTGATAAACAAATGAAATAAAAGTGACCATTGAAGACCATTGCTTCTTTTTCGGGTAACTCCTTTTGATTTATACTAAAAGAATTCCTTAGTTTTATTTCATCCCAAAGTGACAAATCCAAGATTAGGGAAGGGATTTTTGGATACTATTTTGTTAGGGTTTTTATGATCCAAATGTCTTGTGAGGTTTGAATAAGTGGGATGAGTGAGTTCCTTTTTATAGTAGAGGAGTGACATTCTTGTAAATATAAAAAGGAAAACACTATTAGGTGGTCTCCCTTACATCATGTGCCTAAAATAATAATCCATTTTTGATAAAGTGTAATATATGGTAGAAATATTTTTATCCAATGGATTTTGGATACGTTTCTAGGTTATTTTTCCCTTAAGTTTATGGTTCAATCACTTGTTAAGCTTAATTTTACCTTAATCGCTGTAATTAATTTTAACTGCAATCACTAATATTTTTAGTCAAAAACATAGTTTAACTTACTAGAAATTATAAATTATTATTATTAAAAATATGGAATCCATTTTTTCAAATTAAAATAACCAAATTTTTAGAAATTAATTTAAATTTAATCCCGTGAATAGGATGAGAAAGCATGTTTTTAAAGTAAAAGTGTTCAAATGTTTGAAATGTTTTATATCCAATATCTAAGTGAAATTGTTTACATTGACCTAAATTGGATTAATTTATTTATATTTGAACTAAATATAATTTCAAACCAAATTATAATATAATTTTACTATATAAATAAAGTATACAGATAACCTATTTTTAATTAAAATACAATATTTTTCACTATTCATCAAAAAAATGAAACTTCACAAGAAAATATCTAAAATTAACCCTAAGATATTTTTGACATTATGATTTCAAAAATGAATTTTATTTTTAAATATAAATTTTATAAAATTTTAAAATTTATTTTTAAAATAGGTGTTTCATTAAGAGGTGACAAACCACCTTTATAAAAATATAGCATTTTTATGCATGATATCATGTTTGTTATTATATTATGATTATAAAATATATTGTATGAATGTAAAAAATATTATATTAAATATATAATATTGAAATTTATTTAATATCATTAATTGATAGTAATTAATTTAATTTATTAGGATAAAACACCTTTTTGAGCATAAAAACATTTTATTTATATTAAATTGGTTTCTATAATCATCTATAATTAATTGGTAGCTGATGAATTAATTTTATATTTTTGGAAACCATATATTTTCAGAAGTTAGTTAATATAATTCATAAATTCTAATTTAACATATAGGTTATATCTTATTATATTAAAAAATAATATTTTAATAATATACTGGTGTTTGGTAAAACTTGATCTTGTGTGTAACATAAGCTATCCAACACAGTCATTCTTGTTCGTAAGGAAAGATAAATCATTATTTCATGAATTCCAATATATATAATAGATTAAATTTATTCGAAATAGTAAATATGTTGTAAAGTCCCATGATGTTATATTCTTTTCTACGGTTGGTGTTGTGTGTCATACATGGTATCAAATACAATGTTATTGCATTATAATATCATGGAGTTATAACAAAGGGATCAAGGTAATAGTGGAAGATATGATTCATTAATTATATGAAAACATAATTATCATTCATAATAATTTACTTAATAACAATATATTTATAATGTATATCCCTACTCCTAAAAGTTATCGTAAGGATGTTAGATTCCTTCACTCTCAACTTATTGTATCCTAGGTTAATATGGATTATTTAAAACCATAATGATCCTTAAATTTAATAAAATATACTATCAATATATTGAAATGAGTAATTTTTTATGGTCGCGTGATTTAACTTCTAATAATATATACATAATCAGACACTTTCATCCACATTCTCTGTGAAGATAAATGGTGTTGCACATGGTGACATGCTTGGATGTATAAAACTCTAACCCTAAATATTATCAAGTAAAAATTTAAATTATTTTAGATCATTGGGGTATATTTTTTAATATGGTAAGAATATGGTAGTTATACCTAGAATAATTTTATAGATAATACCACATCTCGAATCAGGGGAAACCCAAAAAAAATCAGGAAAACCCTTAAGGTACCTATCCTCCATCATATGAGGTTTTGTATTTGAACTCCCTTAGATAAAATCTAATAAAATACCATATATATTTCATGAAATAAATCCAATATCTATAATTATGGGTCTTTCCCTACCCGATATTGGATCTCACTCACCATGGAAGGCATGATTCTTTCCACTTATAGAATGGAATAGAACTATCTAGTAATAGTAATAAATCAGATCATTAGAACTTTTCATATAGTCCATGCTAAAATCTAGGTTGAATATATCGACATGAAGAACTATAAAACCTCAAAAAAATATCACTATTATTAATCATCACATGGTATAATGGAAACTTTATTCCTTTCTACTTCTTGTTTCCCATGGGAGTAGAAAGATCCATTACATAAGGAGTTAGATGAAATTGTAAACTCATTGAATCAATCACTTTATAAAAGATAAAGGAATTTGATTCACCTATATCAGAAAATTATATAACCATAAGAGAATAAATAAATAATGTATCTCTAATGGTCAATGGTCCCACTTCTGGTTTTTCATGTATGTGATCTATTGTATATAAACACCAAAAATCATAAAAAATAAAATCCTTTATAAAATAATGGAAATGTAACTTCATTTGAGTGAGTTTATATTTTCTTTGATAATGATAAATGACTCACATAGATGTTTTTTATGAAACTTCAGCACCTACAGTATATAAGTTTCTAATTTACTATCCAAAGATCAGTTCTGATATAAGTGTTTCACAAGTACTGACATCGCAAAGTAATGGAAAACTTTAGGGAAACCTTTCAATTGGTATAAAAACACCAAGACCTCTTAAAATTGATTCACACCTAAGGTATTTTACCTAATGGGTCAGATGAATCCAATTTAGATCAAATTTGGGAACCCTCATTGTAACCCCTTTTAAATTATACATTCTTTATTTTCTATATTGATGATAAAATCTAGCTTCCATATATAAAAATGGAGGAACTGCCCAAACTGATTTAACCCACTATAACAGACTCATACATAGATGTCTTAATGACTACCACAACATAGTTAGGTAGTAAAAACCAAAAAATGATATAACATTAGGGTTCAATCTGATATCAAACCATTGGTTCCTAAGGAAATCATTCAAGAGGACCTCAAAAGAAAATTATACCAACTTGTAAAACCAAGTTTCATATTCCATAACAGTGAAATTACCCAACTCAAAGTTCATGAACTCTTTATCCATTTATATCTTCTAAATCACTAATTAAAACTAGTAATTGAACATATCTTTAAACATAGACCATGTTATTTACTCATATAGCTTAAATTACATGAATTCCTCCCAACAATTTTGACAAGGACATCCCAACATGTTAGTGGAAAACATAAATTTGGAAGCCTCAAAATTATAAATGAATTCATATGTACATCCAACCATTTATATCAATTATTTAGGTTCCTAAGACCCTTTATCTCCATGTAATGAATTTGAGACCTTGTTAGTTAACTCTTTAGTATGATTGATCCTTTGAGTGTAATCATATTCACCATTCCAACCCCAAGATTAAATATTTTTTCTGGAACATATTGTATAGTTTTATTATAGTTTTCAAAAACATTCATCATAACCATGTACCTCTATATTTCTCCCCATTCTACTATAAAACATGAAATTCCCTAAAAAATAATCATATATCTACAAAACTAATAATAGTAATAAACTATATAAAAAACATTTTCGGAATACTTTTGAAATTACATTCAAATTCAATGTACAAACCCCAACAACCCATGGTAACTCAAGGACCAACACAAATAAGATATTGTTAGACACTTCCCTACACATACCTATTAATATTTTGTGGTTATATATATGGTCTATCATTACTCCCCATATAATGAGAGGTATTTGAACCATTTTGAAACAAAATTTCTTGGATCAATCCAATGCATCACTCAAACTATCCTACTATAAGGTCTAAAGCATGTTACTGGTCACCATGGGCCAATAAAAAACATGAGGATATTTAAATAAAATTTTGGGAATGATTTCACCCTCAATCTACCATAACCCATAAAATATATTTCATCTAGTAATCCAACATGAGTTTTCATATGATTGATAAGAATTCACATTTTTAATCTATTTAAAAATAAAAAATTAATGCAAACATGATATAAATAAATGTAAAAAGTAATCATCCAGACATAAATAGTAACAAAAATTTAAAGTGAGTTATATAGAATATAACATACACGAATATAAAAATATGGTGATGTTCTAAGTGGATGATATATAAGCAACTCAAATATAACCATGGGAGGAACCAAAAATACACTCACATTTTAACTCCCCGTGACCTATGGTCACTATCACACATCAACCATTATTTTTATTTTTTTATTTTTTTATTTTTTTGTTAATTTTTTAATTTCTATATATGCTGGTGTTTTTTATAATTTTAGATGTTCTGTAAATTTTTTATAACAGTAGGTCATGCCACAGATAGAGGAATCATGACATGATAGGATGTGTGTTTTAATTCTTTTTGTTTATATTGATTGAGGATCATAATATAACATAATGGAATCATTAAACGACAATATGTAAGGATCTAAAATCCTTAAATATTCATTTTTTTATTTTTTAAATATATAGAAGATCATATTAAGTCTTAGGGGTTCCATAATGTTATAATATGTAATGGAATATGATGTGTAAGATTCCTAACTATTGTGTACTCTTGAGTAAGGAGTATGTCACACTGTAGGGATGTGTTTCACACTATGAAGGGGGTTTCATAGGAGATATTCATGCTTCAATCACCACTTATTTTTGGGTATCCATACCGTGAAGTGAAGGGTAGCACTATAACATGGCCCTGGGCAGAATGGCCACAATATAGCCAAGATTTGGGGGGATTCACTTTATTTAAAGAAGGATGAATCCATTCTGTGATTTGTTCTAGGGGTGAGTCATACCATGATAGGGGATCCATTTTGTGATAATACTTTTCACAAATCTTAATTTTTTGATTTTCCATTTCTAACATTAAAGGATTAAATCTTCTTAGGGATTCTCATTTCTACCATTAGAGAATATTGAATTATAGATCCATATGGGAAACTCTATTTCATTTTTACTTGGATTCTTGGATTCATCTTTAATACCAAGACTATTTCCTTAGGGATAAATTTTTCATCTTATTTTCATTTTCTCTACTTATTTATCATTCTTTCTATCACCATGGGTCTATGGGGGTTATTTAAAATTAAAATCATATCATATCCCTTGATGGTTGAATGTGGTGGGTTTGAATTTTTCACAATCATATGTGTCAAGATCACTATTTTTGAATGGATTGTAACAGGTTTTGTTTGAGGAGCCAGAAACACCCAACAGTCCCCGTATTTGATATGTTTTATAAACCTACTTTCCAAAGGTATGAGGTTTTTTATAAATGGTCCAAAAATCTTAGGGAATCACATTGGTCAAGAGTATGGGAGTTTGGACTCATCACACACTTTTTGGTGGAATTATTTCCTCCTCATGGACTCTATTAAATATTTAAGATATATTCACAAAGCCTTCATTCATTCCTAGGTATAACATTGGTCTCCCTCAGGCTAGCAATAAATTATTATAATGAATGGATTTTAAAATCATCTGTGTATGTCTGAGGTTCTTCATCGATGGATATATATATTTGAATCCAAGGTTATCCATCAGTGGTACCCTTTATGAATGGATTAAAGATTATTTTTTCATTTATTATGATGATGTCGGTTTTAATCCATATAGTGGGGTGCACTAGAAGTTATTGTTATATTGGGTGATGGAAGTTGTTATCATGTTAGAATTAAGCTCATTGGATGGGATTAATATGTATCCTTGTGAAAATGAATCTGAATTCATGTTTTTCAGTTCCACTTAATGAGACACATCATACCTTTTATGTTTTTTTGATGTGGACCAAACTATTCAATATAAGGTCATGCATAAAATACATCTTGGAATAAGGTGTTGATACAATGTTTGGTGTAGTACTTATACAAAATTACCCCAAGGAACCTAAAAGGTATGTGCTCTCCCATGAAAGATAAGACCCTACTATAAATGTGGCCCATAGAGAATTATGTTTGATTTGGGTTGTTGGGTTTGAACCTAAAATAGGTTTACTATGTATCATATTTGGATGGGAATCAAAGCCCACATAGTTTGAATAGGTTTTATGACCCATAAATATGGAGGTCCTATGAAATATTGTCTCATAGGTAATGTATCCCTTTAAAAGGATTGAGTTGGGTCTTATACCTAATAGGAGTCCCTTTAGAGTGGTTTCATGATGAATTACTTGACTCATGGAAATTTGAAGGTTTGGTTAGGCCTTGCACCTATAAGGATGCCCTAATGGTTGGATACATGGCCTTGAGGACCCACACCTATGGATTCTCTCTAAATAAAGGCAATAGGAAGATCTATAAAATGATTCTCTACCAATACTTGCATCTTACCATACGGATGTCATAATCATGACTAACCTCTAAGTCTACATGATTCATGCTTGAATGTGAGAAACAAGAGGATGTACAAGGTATAGGAAACCAAAAAATCTTCTTTGTATGCTAGTGGATGAAGGAAGGGTTGTGGGGGAAGAAGAAATGGATTTGATGTGCATGTCTCATCTCCTTCTTCGTATACAGGATAGTCACTTTGAACTACCCTTTGGCTATGCCTCATAAGAAAAGTCCAGGGGCTTACTCAAAGTGGGATTCAATAGTATTGGTTCCACGGAAGATAGGAGGATAAGTCACTAATCCTAAATGGGAAAGGAAATCATGATATCCTTCCTTACCATCTAGAATAGAAGGACCCTAGTCATAGAGATAATGATTTAAGGACATGCCCTTAACCCTCATGTCTAAGACTTCCAATTACCTAGAACTTCTCTCATGGTCGAGGTCCTTGTGAGCAATGAGATTCATAACTGCGTGCACCCAGAGGACCCTATCCATTGGGTAGGAAAAGTGAGGGACATCTATGACCAGGGGAATGCATAACCAAATGGGAGACACACTGGTGTGTGTATTCCCATGATTATACAAGTCTGAAGGCTTTTTTGGAGGCTTTGATCTAGTATCCCTCATATGAGATTCCCAAGGAAGTAGTTACCCTACCATTGGTGGAATGAAAGAGGGATCAAAGGAGGATCACATACATAAAGTATAGGTGAGATGAAGGTGTCTCATGAAAAATAAGGCATGAATGGATTATAAGTTCTTTATGGGGGTAAGGCCTTCACAATATAAAGGTGAATTCTAGATTATGGAAAACCAGGGAAACAATACTTGGGTGAGGCTTTGACTTAGGCTCTAAGGGTCTCCTAATATGTCCCTAGAGGGGTCTCATGTAGGTCCTAGGTTTAGGAGGGGACCTCTATGCTAGTTCATGCTTAATTAGGAAGGGTGGGATCCTCACATATATTTTTTTGTCTTTCATGCCTTTTAGGGAATTTTATCCCACTATTTCCCTTAATTCCCTCTTCTCTCAAGTTTTGGAGATCTACCTGGGTGGTTTTTAGGGCATGGGTGATGGCCTAGTGTGAGCACAACTTTGCAACATGTACATAATTTTTCATCGTTAATATGTGGATACCTAGGGTATTATTTATAAAAAATGGGACTCTAGGCGAATTATTCAACTCACATAGGTGTGGAACACATATGGGGAAGGTAGGTGTGTTGCATGAGGACACTGAGTATGCCTACCTAGGCCTATGCGGCATAGTCAGGTGTGAAGGTTGGACCTATGTGTCGACGCTATTTTTAGGGCTTGTGCAAGATGGCTTCAAACAAGTGTTCAATCCACAATATCCTTCCCTTATTTTATTCCTTGTATTTTCCTTTAATATCTTTTTCATCTATGTGATAAAATTGAGTGTCGAAAAATACCCCCTTTGGATTGGATCTAATTGGAAGAAGAGGGTATAATCCTAAGGCAAAGGGATGAAATAGTCTTGAGGACTATAACTATTATTAACATGGTTCATCAATATAGGAATTATACACTTCTTTTTCAAGGAACCCAATCATGCATAAGGGCTCCACATATACAAATATGGTTGATAGACTCAGAGGTACCCCTTCTAGCTTTTGTGCTACTACATTCATTGTTCTCATCTACAGCATAGACTATTCTCTTAATCTATTTTTACTAAATCCTTGTTCACATAGAATACTTATTCACTCATCCAAGTGATGAACACACTTAGGAAAATGTGATTCACATGGTCACTTGGGCAAGTAATCTACATTATGTCACTTGGGAAATCCACCTGCACGAGTTCATGCCTTTTCCAAATTTCTATATTTTTTAATTTTCTTCAAAAACAAAACTTTTATTTTATAAAAACATCAGTATTACTCTATATATTAATAATGGATACATATAATGCTGATGTTTCTAATGAAAAATATGAAAATCATATCAAAGATATGATCAATTTCATCATGCATGATTACTACGATGCATGTGACACGACTCTTTTGTACATGGTGAAACATATGAAGAAGAACCATAATAAATATCCATAGAGTAACTACATACCTCTCTATAACCATAGAAATTAGAAGGAGGTCTTCTTCTTAATGGTGAATAATTATACTCTGCATTCTTGGTTCTAATAAGATAAGAATTTTACCACCACCAACATCTCCATCAAAGGAACATACATCAATGCAGGAGCTTCATCTATGACCTATGCCATGCATCATAGCCAGTGTGTTGTGGAATTGAAGTTCCATACTCCAAATTCAATTCTACGATATTACTTATATGTGTTCTATGATTCCAAGACAGATCAATCAAAGGGATGGAGGGAAGACTGGGACTTCTTCCTGAGAGGGGTGTCATACCTAAGTAGATGTGGTTGTACTAGGTGCACTAGACATATGCTATTGTTCCACCGATATGAAGGTAGTGGGAATTTATGAGGCTATATAGGTGGACCAGAAATACATATACAAGAATATAGATTTCATTTTGGAACTACTAATCTGATAGAGACCTCATACAAATTTTTTATATAAGATTCATAGAGAAGTCAGAATTAGCATGTGTGAAGTCTATAGGATCTCTGGAGATAAAATCCATGGAGAGTTTTATAAAGAATTAATCCCACCAAAATCCACCTAGGAAGAAGTAGAAAGGATTTCAGTATCACCACAAATTTTATTCAATTATCCCTTTATTTATGTATTTTAAGTATATAAAGTTATTGTTTTATGTTTTGTACGGTTTAGAGGAGTTTTGACAAGTTTTTAGTGATTTTTTAAAGGTCCATGGTTTTAGAATGGTTAGTAGAAACTATGAAAAACCTTCCATAAAACCAAGAAACTAAAAAAGTGGGCACTGGGTAGGAGTGTGGTTAGGTGAATTGTTTGTCCAAACCATGAAACCACCCAGGAGAAAACATAAAATTTTGGATAGAGGGACTTACCATGGTTGTAACATAGTTTGTCTAACCATTCAAGAAAACCATGTGGGGATTGTTTAGAGGCAGTGGCTAGCACAAAATTAGAAAACACTTTTCTTAACCATCAACCATTTAAAACATGATCCAAAAATTGTGTATCACACTCGGATTACACCCTTAATGCCTTGTTTTTTCATTAGTACAAACATATCATTAATTTCACTCCTTACAAAGGCTGGAGAGATCCTTACGCTTGATCTGGGAGTGATCTGTTGGTAAATCCTAGTTCATTGGAGGCCAGATTCCATGGTAAGTGATCATTCATGGTTATTTTTCCAAGATTATATATTTTTCCCTCAATTTGATTCTGGATATAATAAATTTGGGATAGATACATATTGTGTGATAATAATAAATATGATATATTATTGTTTGGTTGGTAGGGAATAATATCTAAGAACATTTTAAGGATTTTCAAGCTGGTTTGTTGAATAATTTGTGTCGTTCTCCATTTTCAGCTAAGTCTGTGAGTTAGTTGGATTCAATATCAACTTCTATTAGTTATAACTTGATGGATTGACTTAAAATTTATTGAATTTCTTGATTTAAATTGTGAAATTTATGTGAAATGGTTGATGGAACCCCTCTTTAGTGATGATTTGTGAAATAATAGAAATTGTTTGTTTTATGGAAATTGAAATTGGTTTCATAATTTTTAAATGATGATTTTAAAATTTTGGATGGTTTTGATGCATGGAAAATTGGTTAGAAAACGTTTTCAATAAAAAGAATTATTTTATTGAAATTTATTGTCATTTTTGGTTTGGCATTGTATTTGGAAAACATGGTTGGTGTGATTTAATTTTGTTGACATGGACCTGGAAAAGGGACACATACCATTGGTGTACAATGATATTAACCTATGGAAGGGGAATATTCCATTAGGGAACTTGAGATATGGTTAAATTTTGATTACTTGGTAGATTAATAAGAGACACCTCATGAGTATAGAAGTGTCACTAGAGAAAGCATGTGTGCATTTGTGGTAATCTTGTGATGGGTATCCCAAATGGAATTAGAAATGTTTTTAAAGACTTATTTGGTTACTTTCCTTGGGAAAACCATTTTACTTAAAAAATTGGTTTTGATATAAACTATTTTAAAAAAATTAAACCCTTTTTATATAAATGTGTGAACTTGTTTTATCCTAATTGAGGGAGTTGTGAAGTCATTAGGGTAAAACTTAAAGAGTTTTGTACTCACACCCTGATTGGGAACTTTGGTGCATTTATAGATTTTTTATATAAAAACACAATTAAAGGAAAGTTATCTCATTTCTTTAGTGATTCATCATGATGCCTTGAGCATGGCTTATAGAGTTGGATCTTGGAGTATGTTTGGAACTATTGGGTTGATGTATTTGGTGTCTTTATAATTCTTGATATTTTTTTGTTTCATTTCTTCTTTGTACTATGATATAGATTATTTTTATTAGATTGTTTAAAATTTTGATTTATATTAAATTGTACTCATGCATCATATAGCATTTTATTGATTATGGTTATCTCATTTGGTTGTTTTATATTAAAAGGGAAAATATTCCCCAACTATTTATAAAGGCCTTTCATTTATTTTCATCCTTAAGTGTCTTAGGGATATCACCTAAGTCCTAGTAGCACTTCTACCACTTCTCAAGCCAATGGGTGGGGGTTGGGATCTTACAAATAGTATCGTTTTTGTTTGGTCATGGATTTGAAAGTTAATCTGGTTTAGTCCTTTAGTTGTATTGGTATCAAGGATTAACATCTTTCGGAATTTTAATGTAGAGAATAAAGAGGAATAGATAACCTATTTAATTTGAACTTCAAGTTAATAGGGATTTTGGGTAAATGAGTGTTTTGAGACACCTCTAGGAGCTATAGTCTCATTATCCTTAGTTTAGTCGATGAGAGGAGAATTACATGCATTGATAGAAATGACTTACCTCTAGGATTACATATTTTATTTTTAGTAATGATTTTTTATTTTCTAAAAAAGTTTTGATTTTTTAAAATAGTTGAAAATAGTTTTATTTTAAAAGATCATTGTGGAATTTTTAAAAAATGTTTTATATTGTTTAAATGTTGAATTTTGGAAATCATTGTTGTGATATGTGTAATGGGGTAAATTTTAAATTAGTAATCCTTTAGTTTCTAGAGAATGAGAGACCAAATGGAATTTTTTTTTGTTATAGAAAATGGAACAGGTTAGGCATTGTAGAAAAAAACCAGAAGAGGATTCTGAAATTTTGGTTTCACTTGATCTATAGGTGAACCAACAATTAGTTCAAAGTATTTTCCAAGAATTTCAGGATATTTTTATATGTAATAGAAGAGATAAACCAAGGAAATTGTATCATTATGTTCATTTCCAAAACCAAAATTCACCCATCTTTTGAGGTGATTTGGAATCAGAAAAAGAAGAGGTGTGGCTGAATATGGTGAATCAAATATTTGATTTTCTAGTCACACCGGCTGATTGGAAAGTCATGTTATAAATGTACATTCTGGATGATCTATCACTCTAGTGGTGTGATTTATTATTTCAGGATAAATTATATCAAGTTGTTATATGAGTTTATTTTTTAGAATTATTCACCAAACAATTTTATCCTCAAATGTTCCAGATTTCTAGAAAAACATAATTTTTTAGTTTGAAGCAGGAGAAGCTCATAGAGAAAGAGTACACAGAAAAATTCTTGAATTTAGTTCACTTTTCATCAGATATTGCTGCAAGTTCATCCTTTAAGGAATAATTGTTTGAATCAGTTTTAAGGATAGATATTTGATTAAATATTTTTATTCTTCGTATAATGGATTATATGGAGATGGTCAATAGACCAATTGTGGCACAAAGGGACATCTCAAGAACTACAGGTGAAGGAATCATATTGATATCTATGTGAAACAGTGGGAACTCAAATTTTGAGAATAAGAAGAAGAGGGAAACATATTTCCCAGGTAGTGGAATTACATAGAATTAGATGGTGAGATTAGTAAATCTTCCTCAAAAAATAAAGAGTTATACTAGATGATTTTGGTGTGGTTCTTTTGATCACATGAAGGGAGATTGTACAAAACCACCTAGAGCATGCCATAATTGAAACCATATGGGACATATTCAATGATATTGTTACAATTCTCTAAGTTCAGGTGCTTAGGACACATCTTATGCTTCACAGACATTGTATTCATCCATGAGATGAGGGAAGTAGAATAATTATCCTCAACTAAACTGAGCTACCCATAGTGATTCTTGGAATACCAAGACTAGTCATGCAGTGAAGGCTCAACAGGGTAAGAAAGAATAAAGTGTAGTGGGTAAGTAATTTTATAGAGCTCATCAAGTGATTGTGGATGATCAATCTAGACTATCAAAGGTG